>CM051241.1:40497934-42897934 GCA_027917425.1 Gastrophryne carolinensis
TGAGTAAGGGGGAATGGGCATCCTTGTCTTGAGCTTCATGATGCACCAATGCATCCAATGAGGCCCCTGAGCTGTGAAAGAAGAGGAATTTCAGCCAGTTTTGACTGAGTTTACTGAGAGAAATTCCACTTGCGCCGGCATTTTTAAAGGTGTATTTACTGAACCAAAAGGAGGTCTGCAAGGTGCTGAGCTTATCTAGTATTTTTCTTTTCCTAGCGTTTTATGGAAGCAGATTTCACTACACGCATTCTGTTGCTAATGGCAACTGTATACCAAGTCAGTACATAAAGAAAGACAGAAGTAGCCTTGTACGCAAAGAAAATTGATGCTATAGCTCACGTCTCTTTTTGTAGATCTTGATGTACGCACTTGGAGTAGAGTTGCTAATAGAAAAAATAGCAAATAGTGAAAAACAGTTTACATAATTCACAAACTAACATGAAAATAAAAACACTAGACAAGCTCAGCATCAGGAGAACATCATTTTGGCACAAAACCTACAATGGAATAATTGTGCACAGTTATGGGCACCAGTGCATAAGAAGGAGAGCTTGAGTGTCTTCAAAGGCAGGTAACTAAATTAATAAATAGAATGGACAAGCGTACACCCGAGGGGTGATCTTATGCTGGTCTCTAGATGAAACTGATTGATTGCTTTCTGGGGTGCAAGGGTCCAAGAGGAAAGCTATCAGATATATTAACTATACTGTAATCACCTTTTTGTGCAACCTTAAAAAAAAAAAAAAAAAGGACGGAGAGCCATCAGCCCATCTCTCCTTTTGAATTGCATTTTGAGGATTTTTTTTCCTTTCTGGATGTCACACACTGGTGTGGTTAATTAGAAATTGGTGACTTATTAAACCATAAAGGAGATTTTCACCTTTAAACAAAGCTTTGATAATACAATGAAAGATTCTTCATCGATAGTCACTAAATGATGTGTATGTATTTAAACAAGTAAGGTAGATACGATCAGTAATGGAGCCACAGATTAAGTGTTTACCCCACAAACCTCTTTGTGCTTTCTAGGGACATGTGGCGATACACTAGGCACAGCCTGTGCAGAGGGAAGTGCCAGTGTAACGTCTCATCACTCCAGCTTCTGGTGCAGCGGTGAGCAGTACTGCCAACATTCACGTGTCTGCAGCCTACCACATCTCCAGCACTGCCTAGTAATGAGGAACACCAGCAAAACCGCCTTCAGGAACAGCAATGTGCCAACTGCATTGTCAGGCTGTACTGTTACAACCAGCTGCAGCCTCAATTCGCCTGCTGTTCCATTTGTGTTGGCTGGGGCCCGGGCATGCGCCACAGGATCACTGGTTGTTATACACAGAAAACCGGGGGGGATTTCTAAAGCAGATCATCCCAAAGATGCCCCAGGGACAGAAAATAAGCTGGCCCTGGAGTATTTTAGACTCTGGGGCCAGATGTACAGGGATTTGGCCCACTTTAATTCACCTAGTCGCAGCTTCCACGCATCTCATCGACAGCGGAAGCTGCAGTAAGGCTGCACAGAGCGGCATTCTCTGCTGTGTGACTCACTGAAGTTAATGAGTACCAAAACAAAAGATTTTAACTATTTCCGCAGCTTTTAGACTCCAGGGCTGGCCACAACAGGTTTAGGTCTACATTTATTGGCAGCAATGAGAGTGCTACTCTATATAGACACCAAGGGGAGCATGCTGGATGCTGGGAACAGATTAGATTTTGGAAACCCCCCCCCTTTCAAAAAGGACATTGGGGTCTCCGAGAATGTAACCTTTAGTTATTGCAAATAGCTTACCTTCTTCCGCAGATATGAATTAGAGGTTTTAAGGAGCTTTTCCACCTCGCCCGCCAGGTCTCTGCACATCTCTGCCGATCCCATGCAGCCCAGTGTGCACAGGGCCAGACCCTGAACATACTGAGTGCTATGATTCAGGTCACTAAGAGAAAGAAGAAAAGGGGGATCAATACTGTACACAGAGCAGGTGAAGGCTACCTGCCATGTGGAGCACTGCCACACCCACAAGCAAGCCGAGTGGCAGCCCAGGGTGCCACAATTGCACCTAGGGCTCCCAAACCCATACAGACATACAGTGCCTCAGACTTATCCACATTTTAAAATGCCACAGCCCTAACCCAAAAGCATATTATTGAGATTTGATGTGGTCGAGCAATGTCACAGATTCTCAGTGGGGTTTAGGTGTGAACTGTAACTGTCCGATTCCAATAGGCTTCGATTTAAATCATTCCAATGTAGCTTTGGCCCCATGTTTAGGGTAGCTGTCCTCCTGTAAGGTGAACCTACAACCCAGCCTCAAGTCTTTTGCAGCCTCTGACAAGTTTTCTTACAGTATTGCCCTGTATATAGCCTCATCCATCTTCCCATCAACTAACCAGCTTCCTAGTCCCAGCTGAAGAAAAGCTTCCCCACAGCAGAATGCTGTCGCCACCATGTATCGAGTGGGGATGGTATGCTCAGGTTGATGTATGATGTTAGGTTTCCACCAGATCTCTGCAGCTCCGTCAGTGTGACCCTGGGCCTCTTGGCTGCTTCTCCAAATGGGTCTTCTCCTTGCCTGGGCTGTCAGTGGATAGTGGCTGGTGAATGGCCATGACTTTGTAGGTTTGCAGTTGTGCCACAGTGGTATATATGAAGACTTTTTCAAAGCATTGTACATAGTACATGAAATAACTTATTTCATATCCGGGGGGGGGGGGGGGGGGGGTCCTACTGCTGTATAAAGGTCTTAACAACCCAGGCCCTCAGGTCTTTCTACTCGGGGTAACATGACTGGCTACATCATCGCCATGTAATGATGCAACCTAGCAATTATTAGTCCTGCCACTTAAACCCCCGGCAATCTGGGAAATCGCCAGATCTATTGCCGGGAAATGAAAGACAAGACATAAAGACAAAAAAAAAAAAAAAGGTTGAAAAGGAATTGTAACATTTTAGACATACATATGTTTAACACTGACTAGTGTGTCTTAAAGTGATACAGAAAGTTGAGGTAATTGTTACGCCAGTGTGTCTGGCTACATTTGGCACTGTCCTTAACGGTCTTCCGTTTTTAAATTGAAGAAGAAATGGCTGGGATATCGAGGTTTACAGTTTCACTTTCCCTTGTGAAACTGTAGTTTTTGCCGGGGGGGGGGGGGCTTTAGGGGAGCAATTTACTAAACTTTTTTTGACTTTTGGTCCACTTTAAGTGCCTGTATTTTAGTGAAATCCCTGTATCTCTAAGGGACTTACTTTTTATTTTCAATACATTATTATTGAGATATTTAAGCAAGATCAAAACAAAAAGAACATACATAGTTTCGATCATGTCTTTACATCATAAGCAGTTGAACAGTATTACTTATAATTCCAGCTTTTATGAAAGTGGCACATAACATTCACAGAGAAAAGGGAAAAGATCCTTTAAGTTATATCGCTGCTTTCAGTGTATTTTTTAGCATAATCCATAGCATGACATTTAGCTTTTCAAAAAGCCCACAGGTATGTAGAGATAAAAAAAAAACAAAAAAAACAAAAAAAAAGTTGGACTAGATCTAAGCAGAAAGAGGGGGGGGGTAGAAAAAAAAATACCATTTTGTGAATACTCACCTGTAAAATGGGTATTATAAGTATGTCACAAGAGGGCGACCTTGCAGAGATGTCATGAAAAAAACGGAGCCCCTCCTGGTCCATAAATACCTGGTACGTCCCACTCATTCCCCAGTAATAAGACAGCAAAGGGACCAGGAAGAGCCAAAATAACCAGTAACAGTAAGAAAGGTTCACCATATAAAGGATGCAAAATACCAAAGGGCGGGGTGAAGCGGGGTATGTGACATATTTATAATACCCATTTTACAGGTGAGTATTCACAAAATGGTATTATTCTAAGTATGTCACACACCCCGCTTCAGATAGTCATTACACTTGGGACATCCAATAGTGTCCATAAAGGGCGGGGATCCAAAACAAGACAACAATGCACAAACTTAAACCACCGCAGCTTGCAGAACTTTGTGGCCAAAAACAGCATCTGCTGAGGCCTGCACATCAGCCTTGTAAAACTTGGAAAAAGTGTGAACAGAAGACCAAGTAGCAGCCTTACAAACTTGCTCAACAGAGGCCTGGTACTGGAAAGCCCAGGACACCCCGACAGCACGAGTAGAATGAGCAGTAACACGAAATGGGGGAATCTTCCCCCTGGCAGAATAGGCCCCAACAATGGCCTGGCGAATCCATTTACTAATGGAAGACTTGGCGGGTGCTAAACCTTTCCTAGGTCCGGAGGGCACCATGAAAAAGGCGTCAGTCTTACGAAAAGGAAGTAGCCACCAAATAGTACTTCACACAGTGAACCACATCCAAAAGAATGCAAGACCCTCTCCTTGTCATTGCTGGGCTTAGGACACAAGGAGGGTAGAACAATGTCCTGATTAAGATGAAAGGCAGAAACCACCTAAGGAAGGAAATCTGGCTTGAAGCGGAAAACAACCTTGTCCTGATGCCTCTCAAAGTCGGGGCCTGAATGGACAAAGCCGCCAACTCCGATACACGACGAATGGAAGTGATGGCAACCAAAAAAGCAACCTTCTGAGTAAGCATAGAAAGAGCAATAGGTTCAAAAGGAGGACCCTGAAAAGCAGAAAGAACCAAATTCAAATCCCAAACTGGGAGCAAAGGCTTCCTAGGAGGCCGCACATGCTTAACCCCCTGAAAAAAAGTCTTAACCAGAGGATGAAGAGCAAAAGACCTTTGAAAGAAAACCGCCAGGGCAGAAACGTGCCCTTTCAACGTACTAAGCTGCAACCCCAAGTCCAGACCATGTTGCAGAAATTCCAAAACCCTAGGGATAGAAAACACCCTGCAGGGCAAGGCCCGGACCTCACACCAATCAATATAAGACCTTCAAGTCCTATAGTAGATGGTAGAGGAAGACCTCTTCCCAGCACTAACCAGAGTCTGAATCACAGCATCAGAAAGACCTTCCTCCTTCAGGATGGAGGCTTCAGCAGCCACGCCGTCAAAGCCAGCGTTGGTAAATTGGGGTAGAGTAGTTGACCCTGAGTGAGCAGATACGGCAGAAGGGGCAGATTGAACTGATCCGCTGCCAACCGCACCACGTCTGCGAACCAAACCTGCCTTGGCCATCTTGGAACCACCAAGATCGCTGACACACCCTCTAGAGCCAGCTTGCACACCACCTCGCCTACCATAGGGGAACGGAGGGAACAGGTACAGAAACGCCAGATCCCTCCAGCTCAGAGACATGGCATCCACTGACAGAGCCAGCGGATCCCGCGAGAGAGACACGAATGGCGGAAGCTTGTGATTGTGACGAGAGGCAAAGAGGTCCACCTCTGGAGTCCCCCACCTGTGGCAAAGTGACCGAAACACCTTGGGGCTGAGAGACCATTCCCCCCGGCGAGATGAGCACCTGCTCAGGGAGTCCGCCTCCGTGTTCTCCACTCCCGGAATGTACACCGCCGAGATGCATGGGACATTGCTCTCTGCCTAAGCAAGGATCAAGGACACTTACCTGAGGGCACTCCTGCTGCGAGTCCCTCCCTGGTGATTGATGTAGGCGACCGCCGTCCGATTGTCCGCCCGAACTTGAACCGGTAAAATCCCTGTAACTGATGAGTCAAGTGAAACAGAACCAACCTGATGGCTCTAAGCTCCAGAACATTGATGGGATCGTGAGTCTCCTGAGGCCCCCACAGTCCCTGAAACTGAAGATCCTTCCAAACCCCCCCCCCCAACCTGACAGGCTGGCATCCGTGGCGACAGTCTCCCAACGAGGGGTCAGAAAGGATCTGCCCCTCATCAGATTGCTTGGTTCCAGCCACCACTGAAGGGAACGCCGAACCCGGGGGGGGGGGGGGGGGACATCAGAAATGACTGATCCAATTACAGCGGAGACCTGTCCCAGGCTGCCAAGAGATGGAGCTGGAGCTTCCTTGTGTGAAACTGAGCAAAGGGAACCACCTCGAAAGAGGCCACCATCAATCCCACCAGTCTCATCCCCAGCTGGATGGACGGACGAGGGACAGAAGAAGCTGAGTCAATTCCTGAATCAAAAGAACCTTGGGACGAGGAAGGAACACCCTGGCCTGAGAAGTATCCAGAGACATTCCCAGAAACGACACCACCCAGGACGGAGAGAGGGAGGACTTGGGGTAGTTGATCACCCAGCCGAATCTCTCCAGAGTGGATACCACCGTCCTGGTATCCAGCTCCGCCTGGCTGAGAGAGGATGCCATAATGAGAAGATCGTCCAGATAAGGCACGATGCGGATACCCTGGGCTCTGAGGAGGGCCATCAACCCTGCCAGCACCTTGGTGAAAACCCTTGGAGCCGAGGTAAGGCCAAACGGAAGAGCCACAAACTGAAAATGCCGATCTTCCACCACAAACCCGAGAAATCTCTGATGTGCCAGGAAGATTGGGACGTGCAGATAAGGATCCTTGTTGTCTATGGTCGTCATGAAGTCCTCCTGGCGAAGCAAATTTATGACTGAACGCAGAGACTCCATGCGGAACTTCCTGGGGCGGATAAACCTGTTGAGGAGCTTCAGATCCAGGATGGGACGAACGGAGCCGTCCTTCTTGGGCACCGTGAACAAATTGGAATAGAATCCCAGGCCCCGGTCCGAGGAAGGCACCGGGCAAATGACAGCCATGTCCAGGAGATCTTTTACCGCCGCCCGGAGCCCTTGCGCTACCAGAGGATCCAAGGGCACACGAGACCTGAAGAATCTGGGAGGAGGCCGGATCTCGAACTCCAGCTTGTAACCGGAAGACACCACTTCCCTGATCCATCTGTCCGATACCTCCTGGTCCCAGACCTGGGAGAAGTGACGCAGCCGTCCCCCCACCCGCAAGGGTGAGGGCGCCCCCTCATTGCTGAGCCGGCAGCGGATTTGGGCTTAGAGCCCCAGCTGCGACCTGGACGCCACGTCCTCTGCCCTCTGTTCCAGGAATCACCTCTGGAGGAGAAGACAGCCAATCCCCTGCCAGCTCTGGCCCCCACGAAAGGAAGGAGCAAAGGAAGCCGCCCCCCGAAAGGGATGACGTTGCTTCTTACGCTGAGGTAACTTATCCCCTTTTGCGACCGAATCCAATTTTTCTCCAAAGAGCCGCAACCCCAAAAAGGGGAGAGCCGTAAGCAGCTTTTTGGACACAAAATCAGCTGCCCACTGGCGTAACCAAACCGACCGCCGAATAGCCACACGCAAGGCCGAAGTTCTACTACACATCACCATGGTGTCATCCAGGGCGGCTAGCACAAATGACAAAAACAACTCGCACCGCTTAAGGGCAGTGAACTCATCACTAGCCGGGTCAAGCCTGGAAGTAGACAACAGGTCCCTAACAACCGACCTGGAAGCCACTACTAAAAGCGCCGAAGCACAAACAGGCCGCAAGGCCGACCCGACACTGGCAAAACCATGACAAGCAATCTGGTCAATGCGTTTATCCTCACCATCCTTGAGAGTAGTACTGTCAGGAGAATGCAAAACGGAGGTGCTAGACAACCCCAAAACAGGGGCGTCCACCTCGGGAGGGGACGACCATCGCTTCACCGCATCCGCCAGAAAGGGATATTTCTTATCCCAACCCGGAGGAACACCTGGAAGCCGAGTAGGCCTCTCCCATTCCTTAATAATGCCATCGAAATGCTTTTGATTAGGGAATTCCAAGAGCGGCTTAGCCGCCTCAAAGAACTCCCCCTTCTGTGGAAGGGCCACTTCAGGAGGAGAAATTGCCAGAACCTCAAACATATGAGCCAGGACCTTAGGGGTATCCCAAGAATCCCCCTGACCCCGCTCGGCATCAGTGCCAAAAAACTGCTGATCGTCAGAACCGTCCAACTCCTCAAATAGCTCCCCTTCCTCAAGAGGGGGGTAATCAGACCAGTCCAGAGAATCAAACTCATCAAAATCAGAAGCCGGCGTGGCTGGAGACAAGTGTTTTCTCTTAGCCAGGGCCTTTCTGGCAACAGCGCTAGAAAATAATTTTTCAAGATAGGCCAATCTGGTACACACCTCAGATTGCTATGACAGCGTCACATGGGGTACGGATCAGGCGGGGAAGGGTAGGTGAAGAAACCGGCGGCGCAGAACCAGACGCATGGGATATGGACTGCCGCGCAAGTCTGCTGCGCACATGGTATGCAAAGAAATACATCATCCCCAGTAAGGGATACCCCAAACCCCAAACACTGCCGGGGTTGCCCCAAGGGGAGCTCGAGCCCGGTATCCTGGGAAGCCTCCATATGGTGATTTTATCGGTAGTCGCAATGCCCAAGGGAATTACGCAATATAAGCGACCCGGGATGCCCCTTCTGTCTCCCGCGTGGGAGGATATATAGGGAGTTCTTAAACTAAACCAGGTACCCTAGGACCGGGAGGACCCTTTAAGATCCAACAAGGGTCCGCCTGGAATAGAAAAGGGGAACGGTCACACAGATATCACACAATGCTGGGCACATAACAGAAGGGCCAAGGCACACATACATATAAATCTCGCGCTGACAAGCAGGTTCACAGGCAATGAAAGACTAGAGCCCACTGGGCGCTTACGATAATGGCGCCCTCGCCCCTCTCTCCTGACAACAGGCAGCTCCCGGCCAGTGACCGGGCTCTGCAGTGGCACTAGCAGCACGGGGGGAGGGGGCGGGCCGCAGGATCGTGCCGGAGGGGAAGAAGCACCCTCGAAGACTGACAGTAACGGCCGGCGGCGGCGCCATGGAAAGCATCAATCACGCGCACAACACACACACAACAAGTTGCACAGAAGCATGCACTCTAAAGGATAACTAAACTAAAAGGGGGATAAGTGTGCCCTCCCCCCCTAGCAGTAGGGAACAATGGGTGACCGGGGAAGGGGGAATTAACACCCTAAAGGTGTAAGGGCAAGGACAGGGCATCCCAACCAAGATCACCAACCCGGAATGCCGCCTACCCCTTAGTATGGGGTCTCACGGTGGAGCATAGCTCCTAAAGCACCTTAAGGTGCCATCTACCTTTGCCAGGACCCGCAGCCTAGGCTGGGAGGCTTTTTACTAAAAAGGGATAACAGTAGGTCCAGGCAGAAATAGACCAAAAGAGGGGGGCCGGGAGTTACTCCGGCTACCTGCAAGGAGGAGACATCCATCTTCTGACTTGTTCGCCGTCTGCAGAAATGAAAGACTGGGGAATGAGTGGGAGGTACCAGGTATTTATGGACCGGGAGGGGCTCCCTTTTTTTCATGACATCTCTGCAAGATCGCCCTCTACAGGTCGGTTTAACCCAAGTGTAATGACTATCTGAAGCGGGGTGTGTGACATACTTAGAATAAAGAAAAGGGGAGGCGCACTGGGAAGTCAAGGTGTTAGGGGGTTGTCGCAAAGAGGATCTATCTCACAAAGTCACTCGTCCCCAGCACTATCAGAGACCCCTATTTAAAGTCAGAGTAATTTAGCCAGGGATCAAAAGTTATAGAAAATGTGATTGTAAATCCAATCCAACTTATGTTACGAGATTTCCACACTGAAGCAATGGCCCTCCTTGCAGCAAGAAAAATATAGGAGATTAATTTCTGAAGAGATCGAGAGGTACCTGGGATTGTATCCCCTAACAGAGCTATCCTGGGGTCTTGCTGGACTCAGAGGTCGGTCATCTTGAATATTAGAGTGTGTCATTTTTTCCATAAGGACCTGACCCTAGGGCATAACCACCATATGTGGTACATATCCCCAGGAGATGTGCACCTCCCAAAAACAACTGGGGGAGGCGCCCAGGTAAAAAGTACCATCTAAAAAAGCACTTGAGCTCACCTTCACCAATAAGATGTTTATAGAACTTATAAAAACTCTTACCGCCAGAAAAGTGACTTACTTTTTAATACAGTTGGTCATCAGCAGGTGAACATCTTGTCGCTCATCCAGCAGAAGCATTGCACCAAGGTAGCCAATCCTTTTGTCTGTGAATTTCTGAGAGGCAATAAGTTTCAGGCACTCCAGCTAAAAAAAGAAAAACATTTTAGAAATCCATTTCTCACCAACCAGCACAAAAAATATTACTTGGGATTCAAGGCAATGACTAACCCTTTAAGTGCCAGCCTACCTAATTTTTTTGTCACACTCTGTTGCCAGACTACTTTTTACGTTTTTGCGCTACACATGTTCAACCTTGATTTTTTAAGGGATTTCCAGGGATTTTCCAGGAAAATTATATATTGTTTTTTCAGCAGAGTCTGGGCTTCAACATGAAATGTCTTGTTTGGCCTTTTTTTTAGTGTATTCTCAATACTTTTGGGTGAAATATGTGCAAAAAAAAAAAAAAATACCATTTTGTGATCATTTACCTTTAAAATGTGTATTATAAGTATGTTACACACCCCGCTTCCAAGATTAATAACATTCGGGTTAAACCAGTAGAGGGCGAACTTCTGCAGAAAAAAAGGAGCCCCTCCCGGTCCATAAATACCTGGGACCTCCCACACATTACCCAGTATAGAAAAGCAGTAAGGGGACCAGGAAGAGCCAATCAAAAACTAATTAACCAAACAAGGTTCACCATATAGAGGATCCAGAATACAAAACAGGGTGGGATGAAGCGGGGTGTGTGACATACTTATTAATACCCATTTTACAGGTGAGTAATCACAAAATGGTATTATTCCAAGTATGTCACACACCCCGCTTTCAAGATTAATAACATTCGGGACATCCAGTAGCAGTGTCAACATGGACGGGGATCCCAAAAGGCAATAATGCACAAAATTTAAACCACTGCAGCTTGCAGAACCTTGCGGACAAAAACAGCATGCGCTGAGGCCCGCACATCAACCTTACAAAACTTGGAAAAAGTATGAACAGTAGACCAAGTAGCAGCCTTACAAACTTGTTTAACAGAAGCCTGGTGCTGAAAAGCCGACAGGCTGGCATCCGTGGTGACCGTTTCCCAACAAGGGGCCTGAAAAGACCTGCCCCTCAGAACATTCCTTGGTTCCAGCCACCACTGAAGAGACCGCCGGACCAGGGGAGTCATCAGAAATGACTGATCTAAGGACAGAGGACATCTGTCCCAAACAGATGGAGTTGAAGTGTCCTCATGTGAAACTGAGCAAAAGGAACTGCCTCGAAGGAAGCCACCATCAACCCCATCAGCCTCATCCCTAGCCGGATGGACGGGCAAGGGATGGACAGAATAAGACTGATCAGATCTTGAACCATCTGCACCTTCGACTGAGGTAGGAACACCCTGGTCTGAATGGTATCCAGATTCATGCCCAGAAAGGAAATCTCCCTTGATGGGGAGAGAGAAGACTTGGGGTAGTTGATCACCCCAACCTCTCCAACGTTCTCACCACCATCCTGGTGTTTATCTCTGCCTGGCTGAGAGAGAAAGCCGTGATGAGAATGTCGTCCAGATAAGGCACAATGCGAATACCCTGGGCTCTGAGGAGGGCCATTATACCCGCCAGCACCTTGGTTCCGAGGTCAGCCCGAATGGAAGGGCCACAAACTGAAAGTGCTGATCTCCCACCACAAACCTGAGGAACCTCTGGTGTCCTGGGAAGATCGGCACATGAAGGTAAGCATCCTTGATGTCTATGGACGCCATGAAGTCCCCTGGGCGAAGAGAGTTGATGGCCAAAACTTCTTGGTTCTAATGAACCTGTTGAGAACCTTTAAATCCCAAATGGGTCTTATGGAACCATCCTTTTTGGGTACTGTAAACAGGTTGGAGTAATAGCCCTGGCCTCTCTCTGAAAATGGCACCGGGCGGATGACTTCCAAGTCCAGCAGATTTTGTACTGGCAACAAAAGCCCCTGCGCGGCCTGGGGGTCCAAAGGGACCCGAGGAATCTGGGAGGAGGCCGGTACTCGAACTCCAGCTTGTATCCGGAAGAGACCACTTCCAGGATCCATTTGTCTGTGACCTCCCGGGTCCAGACCTGGGCGAAGTGCCGTAGCCGCCCCCCCACCCGCGAGGGTGTGGGCGCCCCCTCATTGTTGAGAGGGCTTAGCAGCTGTCTTGGGTTTGGAACCCCAGGCAGTTCCGGGACGGGCACGTCCTCTGCCCCTGCCCCAGGAATCACCTCTGAACACCGAGTAAGCAATTCCTCTGCTTGGTCGAGAGCCACGAAAGGAGGGATTAAATTAGCCTGCGCCCCGAAAGGAGAGGCGCTGCTTTTTGCGTTGCGGTAGCTTTCCTCCTTTCGCCACCGAGTCCAATTTATCGCCAGACGCATACCCAGGAAGGGTAGCCCTGTAAGCGACTTCTTAGCCGCAATGTCAGCCACCCACTTGCGCAACCAAACCGAACAGCGTATAGCCACAAACAATGCCGAGGTTCTACTACACAAATATGGTGTCATCCAAGGCTGACAAGACAAAGGTCATGAACAAATCACACCGCGTAAGCACAGCAAATTCATCACTGGCAGGGTTAAGCTGGGGACCATTCAACAGGACCCTAATTACAGACCTGGTAGCCACGCCCGTGAGAGCTGAAGCACAAACAGGACGCAATGCCGAACCAACGCTGGCAAAGGCATGAGACACCATTTGATCAAGGCGTCGGTCCTCACTATCCTTAAGCGTGGTGGCGTCTGGTGAGTGCACAACGGATGTGTTGGACAAACCCAGAACAGGAGCGTCGACCTCGGGTGGTGACGGCCAGCGCTTCACCGTGTCCGCCGGAAAGGGATACTTCCTATCCCATTCCTGAGGGACCCCGGGAAGCCGGCTAGGCGTTTCCCATTCTTTAAGGATCAAATTGTCAAAATGCTTTGACAGCCCCTCAGGACCAAAGATTGGTCTCAAGAGGGCACTTGACCCTAAGGAACAGGTCTCTTCCTAGTTATGGCAATACAAATATCTATCAATCGAACTCTCACTTCTGAGGCTCGGGACAGATAGGGCCCAGGCTTGTGTCTTGAGTATACTTACAGCTAATCCCAATTCAAAACCCTCCTGTAAAAAAATCCAGAACTGTGGCAGTGAGATCCTTCTTCAGACTTGGCTTAATCTATTGATTGTGGTGGAGGGGGTGCTACTTTTTGGAGCTATTGGGGTGGTTGCTGGCATCCTTCAGACTGTTAACATCACAGAACAATGAGAATCTTTTCCATATATTTAAATAAATGTGTTTAGTCGCCAACTTTCTGCTAGTAAAGTCTTAATAACGTGATGGGGCAAACCCTTAGCCTGCAGGATCTCCCATTCAGGATCCAGGCTGACAGTTTCAGACCTCTTAGGTTTTGGTAGTAAATTGGGTCCTGGCAAAGCAAGTCCGGAATCAGAGGAAGTTCCCAGTAATCTTCCACTGACAGACTTCGGACGATGGAAAACCAGCTTCTTTTTCGGCTAGGTGGAGCTATGAGGATGACTCTGGTTTTCTCTTATGCGATCTTCCTTACCACCTGTGAGATTAGCGTGAACAGGGGGAAAGGTGTATGCTAGATGGAAGTGGGCTAAAGCATCTATCCCCAGGGCTCCGTCCCCTTTTCTTAGTGAGAAAAAAACAATGGCATTTTTCTGCTGTGGCAAATAGGTCTACCTGAGGAAAACAACATTTTGCGAATATCTGAAGAAATATTAGCTGGTTCAACACCCATTCTCCCTGCAGCAGAGGAGTTCTGCTCAAGAAGTCTGCAACTCCATATAGAGTTTCTTTTAGATGGACTGCTGAAAAAGTTTGTCTGATCCTGAAGGGGTACGAGGAGTAAGCCAAACTCAGACTGCAGATGCTGATTGACTGATCTTGTGCAGATTGACCGATCTTGTCCCCCCCTGGTAATTGATGTATGCTACTGCTGCAACGGTGTCCGAACGGATCTGTAAATATTTGCCCTTCATTAGGTGGCTGAAAAAAGCAAGGAGCTCTGTCTATTGCAAAAAGCTCACTGTAGTTGGAGGACTTGTTTCTTATACCTAAAGGCCAAGGTTCCTGTACTTGATGTGGTCCCAAGTGCCCCCCCCCCAACCCCAGGTGCAGGCATCTGTAGTCACAATGACCGGATCGATCTGCCGTCACTGGCGACCTGCCTGCAGGATGAACAGGTTCAACCACGCAACTGAAGGAATGGCAGAGGTCATGAGACACAGTACTCTCATGATTTCACTTAAAGAAACCTCATCCGTGGTTAGCAGCAAGCGTATGCCAGTCCTCAACTTTTCCAGCTTTTCTTGGAGGCAGAAAGATCATTTGCAGAAAACGGTTGAAGATGTTCCCAAGGGATCTGCAAGTCTGTAATGGAGTTAAGCAGGATCTTTCTTCGTTGACAATACTGCCCAGAATCCTTCTCCTGAAGGGTGGTCTCTGAACTGGCTGCCAATAGGAGATCGTCCAGGTAGTGCATAATAGTAATCCCACTGGCCCACTGCCTCGGCTAGGATCTTGGTGAATATCCTGGGTGCTGCAGAGATTCCAAATGTCAGTGCCCTGTATTGAAAATTACATATTTCTGAGTCTGAAAGAATTGAAAACCTCAGGAATTTGCAGTGGGCCTGCAAGATGTGAACATCCCCTGGCATCAATAGGTTCCTGACTGAAAAGAGATTCCACACAAAATCTTTTGAACTGCAAAGTATCATGTGGAAGGCCCCTGACGGCTTCTGTACTAGAAACATGTGCAAGTAAAACCCCCTTCCCTGGACTTCTAAGGGGACTGGTTCTAGAACGCTCATTCTGGACAAATCTGAGAATACCAAAGAAAAGGCCATCCTTTCGGTTGGTCTGTCCTGGAACTCTAACTGATAGCCCTGAGCAATGGCCTGAACAACAAACCGATTTGAACAGATGCCCTGCCAGGCTGTCAGGAAGAAGGTCAGACGGCCTCAGGGCTGAGAGTTGCCCATAGGCAGAATGCAAACCAAATTGGTCTACTGGCTCCCCTGCAAATCCCCATTGTCTTCTGGGCTCCGCGTGCTTGGACAGACTAGGAGCTGCCCTATTCTTGAAGGACATTGTATATCTTGGTGGCTTTGATAGGAAAAGGTTTTGCTTTTTCCAAGGATCTAGCTAGAAACGTGTCCAACTCAGATACAAGCATCAGGTTTCGTTCAAAAGGGGAGGCCGCACAGCCTTGCTTTGAGGCCAGATCCCCCTACCAGGTTTTTAGCTAAATTGATCTTTTTGCGCAGTTTAAAAGACCAGTGGTCTTTGCTGCAGATCTAACTGCCTCAGTCGAGACATCCCATAAAAAGGAAACTGCTCTAAACATGGATGGTAGTGTCTAGCAGGGCCTGTTTAGGTGTATCTCTTTCTATGTAACCCTTAATGTTATTTAACCACACTACTATGTTATATGCAATGCAACCCGACATTAAGGCGGGCCGTAGCGTAAAAGTTGCAGCATCCCAAGCCCTTTTAAGTATACCCTCGGTACGCCTATCCATAGATTCTGTAAGGGTACCTGAGACTTCAAAAATTAAATCTGAAGATCTAGAGACCTGTGCGAGCGGAGCATCCAGCTTTGAGCACTTGGCCCAGGCTGAAATGCCCCCATATTCGAAAGGAAATTTTCTCTTAACTGAACCAGGTTAGAAAAAAATTTTCTGGACATTGCCATTACTTTCATTAAAATAAGAAAAAAAAGAGTGAATAGGAAAACACTTTTTTCTTTACTAACAGGCAGATTAATCATCCTGCACAGATAAGGACTCATCCACCAGTTGGCTATTCATGGCATTATAAATATCCTCAAGGAGGGCTGAAGTTTCCGCAGACATCTTATTTCAAGTCGCTCCGACGGCGAAGGCTAAAGCTGAAAACGAGCGAGACGCTCAGCCAACCAGTGCGCGCGCTGTCATTCTGCTCCCTTCGGCGCCACTGGCGAATAAGCTGTCTGGACAGAAAAGCAGCGCCGAGTGCCCCGCCAGCTGCATCCCCTGCTCACCCTGCAGTCGAGACGTGCCTGCACCACTCCTTTAGAAAAAACGGGCGTGGGCAAGGCTAGAGGTGTGCAGGGATGCGACTGCAGCACAGAAACGCAACGAAGGTTCGGGAGAAGGTGAGTGGATCTGTCCATCTGAGGGGGGTTTAACACTATGGGGCATCCCAATTCGGAAAGCCCGAAGGACAGGAACTCAGACGGCCCAGGAGTCTTAAACCGGACCTTCACCATGATTTATTGAAAAGCCCAAGCCCTTAAAAAAAAAACGATTCCTCAGCATCTAAAGTTAATATATTTTATGTTTTTAGTCACTTATTTTTTTCCCCCACTGGGCTGCAACTCTGTTCAGGACTTCAGGATACGGGCACTGCCATCTTGACTCAGAAGCATCACATTTATGGAGGAGAGGAGAGTGGGATAAAGTACAGGGGGGTGGGTTATAGCTGTGCTTTGCTCAGACAGAGCAGAGCTGGGGTCAGGAAAAGGTCAGCAATTCCAGAATGCAGAGCAGCACAGTCAGAGGGCACTTCCTGTTTGCAGGCTGCCTGATGTTCCATGAGCCGCCATCTTGGATGTTTAAAGGCTCATAACATGCAGTAGATGCAGGTAGGATGATTTTTAATGTGAGCAATCGATATGTACAGGGTGTGGGAAACATATAAGATAGACTCTTACTCAGAGTGAAAGACCGCTTTAAATCTGAGGGCCTGGTGGTGCAGGAGCCCTGTGGGTAGATAGGGAGGTCGCCACCGCACTGCCAAAGGACTGATGTTTTGCAGAAAAAAGATCTAGTCTATGGTGCTTGAGGAAGGTGAGGGGTGAATACCACATTGCTGTTTTACAGATCTCTTCAACAGAGGCACCTGTCCTCTCTGCCCAGGAAGCTGACATAACATAAGGCCTCTTCTCTTGCCGCTGAAAATTATCAAAAGTTGTTCCGCTATTCACCATTCTCTAAGATCTTTCCAAATAAATGATTAGAGCTCTTCTCACATCATCTCCTGTTCCTGCTGTAGCAGGTAATGTCGGGAGCATGTCTTCAGACCTATTGAGAGATGTAGCAATCTTTGGCAAAAATAAAGGTTAGGGTATCATTATGACCTTATATGGAAACATTTTGTGCAGTAGGGTTCCTTCATCGATAGAGCTTGCAGCTCACTTACGCACCTAGCTGTGTGCAAAAATTGAAACACAACCAGCTTCTGGTACTTCCTGCAAATGGAGGTTCCATTAGCCTTTTCAACACAACGGTTAAGTGCCATGTTCGAAAACCTTTAAAAAAGGTGCATCTTTCCCTTAATCGCCTTAAAGAACCGATTAATACATTTATCCTGTCTTAACTGGTAATCTAGAAAAATGGAGAATGTTTAAGTCTGAGTCTTTAGTGTACTTACTGTTAGTCCCTTCTCAAACCCTTCCTGCAAGAATTCGAGGACTGCAGGTACAATACTTTTTCTTTAGTTTGTTAGCCTCACAAAAGGAAGAAAAAAAATCCAAACCTTTGCATAGAGGAGTCTAGTGGTAAATTTAGAACTGCCCAATAAAGTTTTAATCACTCTGCTCGAAAATCATTTGTTCTCTAAGATGGCCCCTTCAAGATTCAACGCTGTCAGTTGAAGCTTTGCTGGCTCTGGATGCAAAATAGGACCCTGATGAAGCAAATTCAGAATATTTGGTAGATGCCATGGCCTCTTCTTCACCATCGTTTTTTCAGTTCTGAGAACCAGGCTCTTTTTGGCCAAAAAGAAGCTATGAAGATTCATTGAATGCTTCTCGCACCATCTTCCAGATCACTTGTGGCAGTAATCTGAAAGGATGGAAGGCATAAGCTAGGTGAAAGTTCCAGGGCATCCAATGCTAAGGCATCGTCCTCCCTCATCAGTGAATAAAAAAACCTTGGATTTTGAATTGTTGACACTGGCAAAGAGGGCTACCTGGGGTAGGCCCCAAAGGGCCACATTTGGAGGAAAACTTCCTGGTTTAGACACCACTCTGTTGTACTCTGACCAGACTTAGAAAATCTGCAACAGTATTTAGGGCACCCTTTAAATGAACTGCAGATACTGACAGGACCCGTTTCTGTAGAGGAAACAGAGTGGAATTTGAGAGATTTATCAGGGTCAATGACCTGGATCCGCCCTGAAGATTTAGATATGCTCCAGTCGAAGCATTGTCAGAGCGGATCTGGACATCTCTGCCTGAGATTACTGGTAAAAATGAACCAAAGCCAGCTTGATCGCCTTTAGTTCCCTGAAATTGAAGGATTTCCTTGCTATGTATGGTGGCCACTTTCCTGGGACATTCAGATTGTCCAGGTGGGCACTCCAACCCCAGGAGCTGGCATCTGTCTTAATCACTATCGGATTCCTTTGTCTCCACAGTCTTCCCCTTTTTAATATCACTGCATCTGTCCACCAATGGAGGCTTTCTAGTAAATCCTCCTCTATTTGAACTTTCTGATCTAAGGAATCTGGGCACATGTACCAACGAGATAACAGAAACCTCTGCAGGGTAGAGACATAGACTTGAGCCCATAGGACTACCGGCATTGCAGCCATCATGAGACCGAGCAAGGGGATTATTTTTGGGTCATTGCTACGATCTTGTGGTTATATTATAGAGCGTACCCGAGAAATCTTCAACAGCGGCTGGATGGCAAATTTGATTTTTCCAACTTGACAACCCAGCCTAAAGTTTTTAGAAGAAGAGGAGCCTTCTCTAAGCCTGTTAGTTGGCTTCCCTCTGTAATTTGGTCACTAGAAAGAAAGATTGAGGGATGGACAAAAATTCTAATTGGTATCCCCTTTGCAATGTCTATCACAAATTGACTTTGAGAGACTCCTCTCCAGGTGGCTACAAACCAGGCGAGCCTCCCCGACATGGGTAGTCTTTGACAGGACTGAGATTTAGGGCCCTCTGGCGGTTTGCAGATCAGACTACCCTTTCTCTGGAACCTTTTCTTCTGCTCATTCTGTCTGCCCTAAAACTGCCTTATGGAAGTTTTGGCCCTAGTATTAATGCGATTTTGAAACTTCCTTTTCTTATTTGGAAATGTCTTACCTGCTTTACTAGCACAAGTCAGAATAGTATCTAAATCTTCTCCGAACAGGAGATTACCATGAAATGGAATGCCACATAACTTAGCGTTGAAAACCAGGTCACCTGATCATGTTTGCCGATCACCTGATCAAGTGCTCATCTGGCGCAGGCTAATAGTCTATACTCGCCTTAGGAGTGATGTTCTCCAAATAACCTTTAAGGTTACCGAGTTATTTCCATACTTCGAATTACACTATCAGCTGCTAGGGCAGGTCTGAATGTGAAGAATGCTGCATCCTAAGCTCTCTTCAGGATGCCCTCTGTCCTATGATCCATTGGATCACACATGGCCCTCATAGCCTCGAATCTTAGGTCTGCCGATCTGGATGTCTGACCCAGAAGTGCATCTAATTTTGGAAATTTGCTCCAAGGCTCAATTTCCTGTTCCTGAAAGGGAAGTTTACCTTCTGCCAGGTATCTGAAGGGGGAAGCTACAGGATTCACAGCATCTAATGGGTTTAGGATCCATGGGCTTCTCTTTTCAGGGGTCCTTGTCTCTATCCTCCTCCTTTACTTTTGGTAGATTAGACTAAAAGGACAAAATACAATACAAATGTCATGTATACATATCCCTTGATATCAGCATAAACGGCAAAATATAAAAACAGGATTTTTTACATTACCATTTTTTCTAGTGGCATTTTACACGTGTTAAGGCTAGGTTATACATTGCTTTTACCTGGATTCCTTTGCCAGAGATCACTGACCTCTAGTGGGCCAAGAACGGAGTCTTCATACTGCTGTGGGCTGCTGATGAGTCGCCACTGAGCTGCTGCTTCTGCCTAGCTCCGTGCAGAATCCCTTCCAGCCTGTGTAGTGACTAAAAAAGCGATGCAGCTTACACTTCTGAGCTGACCCACGTGTAGAGGCCGTGTCCGGAATTGACATCAGAGTGCCACCAGGTCAGCAGCAGCAAGTCTCCTCCCTCTTCCTTGCCCTGCATCAGTGGGGAAGAAACAAGGGGAAAGGACAGCAGCCATCGCTGACTGGAGGCTGTGGTAAGCCAGCCCAGGTTCCCCCGGGCAAATACATTAGCACCTGCCGCTATTGGCCGGAATTTAAAGGGGACAGTGCACTACTCCCTCCGGACCTCGGGTGACCTACACCCAAAGATAAAGTGGTCCGGGGCTCAACAGGCTTCTCCAGGGCTCCTGGAGCTGAATATAAATAATTTTAACAAAAATTGGCTGAGGTGGAGAGGAAGGGGTGGGGTTTTAACCTCCTCTGGAAACACTGCAGCCCGAGATCACCGAGGCCAGTCCGGAACCATCTGTGCAGCACTGGGTACTGCAGCTTCACTGAGCAGCTATCTAAAATGGCACTGGAACGCAGACACACGGAAGTGAAGTCATCCCTTGGCGGTGGGACCTGGAAGTCACATGTGTGTACTCGGGGCCAGCCAGTACTCCAGGCCCCCCTGACACCCCAATGACATGGTTCTCTAGCGGAACCTCAAGGCCACAGGTACCCTGCCCTGTGTGAATAAAGCCCCCTAGCAGCAAACATCCCACCCCCCCAGGTTCTCCTGGGGTTTGAAAATAAAAAAAAACAACAAAACTGGATAATACTATCCGCGTGGTTTCCTGGAGAGGAAACAAAAAGGGGTGGGCTCTATACTGTCTCAGTTTGTGTTTCCTCTCTAGGGGAAGGAGATTCTTTCAGTGGCCATCCTGAGGGACGAGAAGATAAAAAAACATTATCCTGGGATGACTCCATATGGTGATTATAGCGATAGGGAATAACGCTATATAGCAACCCTGGATGCCCCAATAACCCGCTAGGGATGTGGGAGTATAATTTTTACAAGGCCTACAAGTAATATACTAAAAACAGGGCCGGGAGAAGCCAAGAAGGGTTCGTCCCGCCTGAAAGACATAAGCAGACAAGACCTTAAGTACATCGTAACAAAAGTGAAGCAGATAGTCGCCCGCAAGGGCACTTATGGACCGCGGTAGGTAGGAGTCCGTCGCGCATAGGCCAACCAAGTCAGAAAAGATGGCGTCGGTATACCTCGAGGGGCGGGCCAGTCATAGTGATGACGCAGAACGCGCCAAAGACGCCCCCCCCCCCCGAAGAGCTCGAAGCCAGAAGGCCAACAGCCAATGATAGCGCACCAGCGCCTGAGGTAATGCCGCCGCCAAGCGAGGAACCAAGTCAGCGCGAGGCGGCGGTAAATTTAAAAGCAATAAAGACAAGTCAGCGTGGCGGCTGACACAAGAATAAAGACATGTGAAAAGTAAAAGCACAGACTGCATGACATACATATCTATACACATACACCCCCCCCCCCCTCTTTTCCCCCTAAGACTACAAGGAGGATGAGGGAGGACGGCAGCCACTTAAATAGGGCCCACCGACAGGCAGGGGCAAGGGGCAATAGTGCGGGAGGGGCATCCCATAGAGGCTCACCATAAGCCTGAACCGCCTACCCTTTGGTGGGGGATTGCGGTGGAGCAGCGCTCCTAAGCACCAACGGCGGTGCTGTCTACCATCACCCGACCAGGGCAGCCAAAGCTGGGAGGCATATTACTAGTGGAACGGGTGGGAATAGTCCTACAGGGCCGCAGGTTAATAACCCCGCTCACCTGCGAGTAGAGAGCCAATTTCTCGTCCTTCGCAGCCAGACTGCAGAGAAATTCTGGGGATTTGTGGGAGGTCCCTGGGTATTTGAGGGGCCGGGAGGAGCCTATTTTCGATGTCTCGGCAGTCCAGCGCCATCTGGCGGAGTATATCCCAACTGTAAGTATTAGATTTGGAGCAGGACATACTGTATACTAAGAATAAAGGCTATACTCAACCTTAAAGCCGACCAACAAATTGCGCGGCACTGAATACTCCTCAAGGTTAAGGTAAGATTTACAGGTGATCTGGGAGTCATGTGCGGAGAGGGGAGGAGGGGACTGTCACACGGTGTGTCGGTGTGCTTTAAAGTTCTACAGCAAGCAAAGGCAGTTTTACACTATTGTGTCAGGCTACATTTGGCACGGTCCTAAGCCGTTTACTGGTTTTATATTGAATTCGAAATGTCCGAAATATTAGGGTTTACAGTTTCACCTTGCTCGGAAGCAAGCGAGCGTGGCCCTTGGCACTGTGATGCTGCTTTGCAATCAGCAGAATAGGTAAGGTCTGTAAGAGCCCAAGACACTGCTTCAAACACCCTGGCTATGCTCCATTCCTCTCTCCCCATTGCTAGGCAATATTGAACGCTGAGATCAGCACTACCAGACACTCCCACATGCATGCACTTACCGGGGGAGGGAATCAGCAGCAAGCTATAATCACTGGGGGTAGGGGCGGGAAGAGGAGGGCAGCAGCAGGGAAACTTGCTGTTTGCAGAATGTTGCCTGCATCCAGCACTGCTCTTGATGTCCCAAGATACAGAGCAGGCAGCACAGAACCGGGGCTGGCTGAAAGCTCAAGGCGACAGCCACCAATGCTGGATGTGCTGCATTATTAGTACAAGTAGCACTGCTGCCTGACACTGAAGCCGATGTGGGAGGAGGGGGCAAGCATAAGTGGGAAACTGTAAATAAATGGAGCCATGAAGAGAGAGGGTCAGGCTGCAAAAGGAAGGGGGCGGAGGGATTAGCACAAACACTTTAACCTGCGCAGATGATTGGTCCTAGTCCGGCACTCCGACACTTACCAGATCACCTGATCCACGCTCCCTGTTAAAGGGTAGCGGGGAATGCTGCAACCAATGCACTCAGACGAGCTCTTGGACGAAGGGGCTTGAGCGGATCCCAGTGCGCTGATTGGACGAGCGGCCACACATGCGCTGTAGGACCGGGAAGAGGTGAGTTTGTTCGGGCAACTTGGGGGGTTTCACACAGCGGGGCATCCCCCGATCAGGGCGCCCTGGGGCCAAGGACCAAAACCAGGATAGTCAAGATCTTGGGATTTGGTCCACTTTAAGAGCACTCATCGTCCTTTGAGTAAACCTTAAAGAGGAACACCACCCTCCCTGGGGAGAGTCCTATGAGGCTGACATCCTCAAGACCTGGGGCATCGTGCTTTGTGAAATCCCTGGCATACACATAGTGAGCAATCCCCCAGTGCATGTGCGGACCACAGCCACATCAACCGCTATTCATCTGAAAAGTGTACCTGTGAGGCATTTGTAAATAGCTGGCACAGGTATAGGGAGGAGCGCTGACTGGTCAGCTATTTGTACATGTGCAGTGGGATCGCCAAAAGGTTTTGCCAGGCGATCCACAAATGTCTACAAATCAGGATGCCCCACTAAAGAGGACCAGGAAAATCCAGGGATGGAAATGCAAGGTAGGACTGGAGACCATAACATGTTATGCTTAAAAGGCACTTACCTGCCCAAAGTGAGCAGGGTATCCCAGCATGTGCATGTACAGCAGCTTAGCCACATTGCGGCAACGATATGTGTTATCTTCTTCGCGGAATGATGATCTGATAGCTGCGCACTCTTTCTGGATCATCTCCCGCTCCTCCGCCTGTGTGCGCGCTGTCCGGATGGTGCGGATCAGCTCCCGCAGTCTGATAGGGGCCGGCATCCTCTGGAAAGAAGGAAAGTGACCATCAGTGCCTAGCAGCATATTAGCACCAATACGAATCAACTGTACTCATTTCCCAGCAGTCACCCAACATCACAGTTCCAATCAGGAAACCTCTAGCCCAACGTTTCACAACCAATTATTATGAAGGATCACTGGTTATTAACCCCCCTGGGTGCTTAGAGTACCTCCCGAGGAAAGGTACAACTGGTTGGTAACCCTGCTCCAGGTATTGTGCAGGTAGATTTTCCAACATTGTATTCAAAATATAAGGGACATAGCAAAGGGTGCTGCAAGGAAGCAGCTGTGCTTCCCTTTAAGGGCAGTCCAGCCTAGCCCGTTTTTTAAATCCCCTTATCCTGCCACCCTCTCCTAGCGCTGAAGCAGGGTGGGGAGTGTTTACCTAAAAAAATCACTATTAGACTTACCGGTAACTGTATTTCAACAGGTCCTTTAGGACGGCCCATGGAGAGTGGCACCTCCCCTTGGACAGGAAAAAACTGGGAAAACAATTAAAAGTCCCACCTATTCCTCCTAGACCTTAGTATTTATACAAGCAAAATTCATGGAAAAACACAGAAAGACTAACAAAAAAAAAAAAAAAAACAGAGGGTCGTTAAGGGCAGTTCTGAAGGACTCATTGAAATACTGTTACCGGTAAGTTCAACAGGGATTTTATCCCATCGCCCTTTAGGATGGCCCTCGGAAGGGATAATCAAGTCATTAGTATTTTTGGGGGCGGGACATGGATTGAAGGACTTAAAGTGGACCAACACCGAGAGGTGATCGGCCCGGAAATCTATAAGATTCCCGGGCCGATCACCTCCCACCCCGCGGGACATCCGAGATCGGAAACCCCCCCAAACACCCCAAATCACCTACCTTATCTTCCGCCGCCGCCGCCTCCCTCGCGCCCCTCTAGGCGTGCGCGCGCGCCGGCCGTCTGTGAATGGCCGGCACGGTCGCGCGCGCGCCGAAAGTGACGCGAGGGAGGCGGCGGAAGCCGCTTGGACGTTCCTGTTCCCCGCCTGGACGTTGGCGGGGATTGGACCGGGCAGTCACGTGGGAGAGGGGAGAGGTGAGTTTATTGGGGTTTCTGGGGGGTATCACCGCCGAAGTGGACCAAAACCCAGGATAGTCAAAATCCTGGGTGTTGGTCCACTTTAACTACCAAATGATTGTTGCTTGTCTGAAAGGAGGTCGAGTCGATAATGTCTAAGAAAAGTGTGGGGCAAGGACAAGGATGCTGCCTTGCAAATTCCCTTCATGGAACATTCTGATCTCTGAGCCTAAGTGGAGGAAACTGCCCTGGTGGAATGAGCCAGCACCTAAGGAGGAGGTGTGTGCATGCATGTGTATGCTAGTGAGATAGCCTGTTTAATCCATCTGGTTACTCTGTTTTTATCACTAAAGGAGCCAAAGTTGGTCCAGTGTGTGCGCTCTAAATAGAACACCTCTTTACTGTGCTGGGTTAAAGAAGGGGCAGGACTATATCCAAGGACACGTGGAAGGTAGAAGAAATCTTGGGCAAATACAAGGGGTCCAGTCTCAAGATGGCTCTATCGGGGAGAATTGTTCAAAAAGGATCTCTAATAGATAGGTATAAAGGTCACTAACCCTCCGTGCAAATGAAATGGCCAACAAAAAACTCATTTTAATGGTCAAAATATCAGTAGCTTCAGCAAGAGGTTCGAAGGGGACCTTGGCTAAACCTTTAAAAGGTAAGGTCCCAGGTGGGAAATCTTGCTCAGGCCACTGGTCTCTTTCTAGCAATAACTATAATAAAACACGGTCAGTTCGTTCTAGCTTAGCCTCCGATCTAAAAAGACCAAAATAGCAGAGGTCCAAGTTTTCAGTGTAATTAGGGAAAGACCTAGTTCAAAGCCTGGAATTTTATTCTTGTTCAAACTGTTCACTTCACAGAAAGAACTAAATTTCTTTAAAAGGTAAATACTTGTAACTTTCTTCCTGCTTTCTACTAAAATTTCGATCACTTGGTAGCGAGACCCTTCTTTTTCAACAGCAACCTTTCAGGATCCTGGTGGCAAGGTTTGAGTTCTCTTCTAGAAAGCTTATCCAGTATCAGTTACACTCAGATACCCTTATACAGTATTTAAAAGCCAAAAGAATCCCCAGGGGTTTAAGACTCCCTATCAAACCTACTTTTTGCCAACAAAACAAGGATTTTCTTGTGGATTGGCAGAGAATCTTAAACAAATGTAGCCTTGATTTGATGGCACTAACAATCAAGGGCATTCAAGCTGAATTAATCTCCATTAATGATACAGTGAGATCACTTAAGAACCAGTTAGAATCCAACCTGTCTACAGATGATCTGAAAGTCTTTTTGGACACCCGCCACATTAGATCAATATAGACAGGAGACCATACAGTTCCAGCTCAATAAATATAGAAGGGACGCCCTCGATTACCAGGAAGATCAAGTGTATTCCTGGAGAGACCAATGTAGATACAAAACATCACACAATAGGGTGCCCCGTACTCAGGCGGATAGTGATACAGGTAGCTCCTCATCTTCATCAAACAAAGGTTTTTTAGACCAGCAACCTGCAGCCAGGGGTCCAAAAAACCAAAGAAAACCCGGAGGGGACGCAAGACAGCGCTGTCCCAAGGAGCGACACCAACCTCCGATCAACCAATACAACACACGCAGCAGGAAAGCATGGTGATCAACATATCCAGCTACACATTAACTCCACTTGAACACAAGGTACTGTCTCGTGGTTTATCCTTTGTCCCCACTAATAGAGGGAATCTCTGATTTAGGGGTCAGTCTCCAGCATTTTTTTCGCAATATCAGGATAAAATCTTTTTCTGCTCAGCATCCAAGCAGCAGATCAAACACAATCCCCAACTTACCGGGCATTGATCTCACTATGTGCAAATCAAGGAGCAATTGGCAACCTCCTCCTTCCTCACATGCTGTTGAAACTTTTATTAACCTGGTACATCAGGATTTCAACAAACTTAAGCAGCCCAAATCCAAAGGGCACTACAACCTTGGCATTAAAGAAAAACAAGCCTTGGATGCACTCAGATTAAACACTGCTATTGCAATCAAATCAGCAGACAAGGGCGGGGCCATTGTGGTCATGAACAATGAAGTGATGTCACAATTGAATGATACATCTGTCTATATGCCAACTCCACAGGACCCCACACCAAAAATCAAATCCTTGGTTGACAACTGTACAGACTGCCTTTGAATCATCTTTAATTGACGAAAGAACCAAAAAATTCTTGACCGCCGACTTTCCACTCACACCACTTTTCTATATTTTAACCCCCCCGGTCGCCCAATTGTTTCAGGTTCAGACTCCATATTCCAGCCACTTGCCATCTTTTTGGATCAGGTCTTACAACCTTTGGTCACAAGAACAAAGTCATATCTCCACTGAGTTCCTTAACAGTTTAAGGACTTTAGGCTCAATTCCCAACGATTGTATACTAGTTACTATGGACGTTTCTAGTCTTTATACATCCATTCCGCATACAGCAGGCATTTCCGCCATAGGGGATGCCTTAACCGGGACCGATATCCCCAAACACATGCAGGACTTCCTATTACAACTCTTGTTCATTATCTTACACAAAAAATATTTTTCCTTCAACAAACAACTCTACTCTCAAACCCAAGGAACGGCAATGGGTTCAAACATGACACCCAGTTATGCCAACCTGTACATGGCTAAATTTGAGTCCGACTTTGTTTATACCACAACAGCTTATCACATGCAAATACTCATCTCATGTATTTATGATTTGGCAAGGGTCAACTGACTACTTAATCAGCTTTCATACCTACTTAAAGCGGACCTTCACTCTGAATAAGAGTCTATCTTATATGTTTCCCATACCCTGTACATACAGATTGGCCACATTAAAAATCATCCTACCTGCATCTACTGCATGTTATGAGCCTTTAAACATCCAAGATTATGGAAGCCGCCATCTAAAACCACGTAGCGCCCCAGGACCATTGTGCTTACCCATAAGTGGGTCCACAGAATCACCGGGAACTTAAGTGTCTGAGTTAAAACTCCCCACTTCTTAAAAAAGAAAAAAAAAAATGAAAAGAAATCCCATGCACAACCTTCGCAGTACAGTCCAACTGCAAGAATGAAACTGGATTGCGGAGAGAAGCCGGAAGTACATAAAGGCTGGGAGGAACACCTTTTTATTTTGCAATCCCGCCATTCAGAAGAGAGTTATCCCATTCAGTGATGCCCTGGAGTGGAATATAAGAGGAAACCAAAGTCTTGATCAGCGACAATAAAGGCAGAAAACTATACGTCTTACTGGTCTCTCCTGGTAAGGCATGTTGATAACTGATGATGTTGCGGATACCACTGCCACCTCTATAGTCCACCTGCATTCTCCTGGGCTCATCACCGCCGCCGCCCAAGTTAAAGAGAGGCCTCAAAGTCTCGAGATTGGCAGCTTCTGCTGTGCCGGAAGAGATTCTTTCCCCCAGAAGTGGGCATGGCCGGTGGAAATGCTTCACGGTCTAAATGTCGGCGCAAGGTCTCCAGTGACCCTCAAAGCCCCCAGAAAAGGGGCCCCCGCCAAGATTCTTCCTCCGGGGCCCAAGCTTCCAGATGTTTGGGGGAAATGCCGACACGCCACCCACCGCCTGAGGAAAATAATCAGCAGTAACAGGTGGGCTCAAGGAGCTCTAGCAGACCCTGGGGGTGGAAAAAAAAATTGGACAACATCCGAATCCCAGTGTTTTCCTAGAGATGAAACACAAAATACTGAGGACTGGGAGGAAGGGGTGGGGCTTTCAACCGTTTTCCCAGTTGTATCTCCTTTCCAGGTGGAGGAGCCTCTATCTCCCTGTGGACCACCCTGAAGGACGATGGGAGTGATTTAGAGTTTTACTCTTCTTCACAATGTAACCGCTGAAGAAGCCATGAAGCTAAGAAGAGAAATGCATCAAATTGAAATTCTTCCTCTATTGCGTTTATACTCGCTCAATAACAGGTTTAATCAACTATCCATTACCACCACCCCCCCCCCCCAGCACCAGGCAGGACAAGGGGGGTTACAAATATAAAAAAAAAAAAAAAAAAAGCCCATACCTTAGCCAGGCGCCCGCACTGCTCTCCGGCGTGCCGCCATCTTGGCCGAGAGAGACAGAGCCAGACTCTCCAGCTCTGTGCGAAATTCCTCCAGCCCATTCAAGCATACCTGAGGGATGTGCTTTGTCCCTTTTCCTGTGGGCCGCCACTGGGGTTCGGGAGGGTGGTGCGGTTGCCTGGCTAAGGTATGTTTTTTTTTTTCTTTGTTACCCTACCACTAGATAATTGATGTTCCCCTTTAAAGACAGTATAAACACTTTGTTTTTCTCATATCTTTATTTTATTCTTCACCGGACCAACACCTGTTTTTCTTTAACTGTGTTGGTCCCCCAATCAGCAAAACAAGTTCAGGGAGGGGCATCCAGAATGCTGAAGTCCCCCCCTGCATGGCTGTAATCCTCAACTTCACTACAAACCACTGCTGGAAAAGGAGTCCGGCGATTGACTGACAGGCGGTTGGACCGCCCAACAGTCAATCACGGGAATTTGTTCCTGGCACGGACTCGTAGTGAAGGTCAGGATTACGGGCAATCTGGGGGAGGAAACCAGCATTCTGGATGCCTTCCCCAGGCTTGTTTTTATTAGCTGACTATGGGACCAACACTAAGAAGGAAGAAGGGATGTTGGTCCAGTTAAAAGTGAATTTACTTGTGGGATTACTCTCATGTAAAAATTATAACCGTACAAATACTTAAAGGGCATGTCCGCTTTCATGTATTTACCCCATAGACCTCAAATTATGGGTGCCCTTAGACATCAGACAACCCACTAACCTTCCACATGCTTCACGCAACTCTCATCCATAGCGCGGTCAGCAGGTGTGCGAGGACTCAGTACAGCACACTACCATTGAAATCAATCTCCACCTGTATACAAAGAACTTCCATGTACGAAGGTGCCCAATGATCTCAATGGGAGCACTGTTCTGAGGCCACAGCCACCCACCGTGTAGGCTTCTGATACCATTGCTGTGGTTAAAGAGAAAGGATTCTCGTGTCTGAGGGCACCCCTGATCTGAGGTCTCTGGGTTAAGCTAACAAAAGTGGACTTGCCATATTCACAGGTATAAATAAAAAATATACAATTCTGTGAAACTCACCTGTAGAATTGTTTTTGAATATGTCCAGTCCAGGTTGTCCCAGAAGTGACGACAGTTGGGTAGTCCGCCAGCAGGTGGCGCAGTTACTGCAAGATCCAGAGCTGTAACTCCTCCCGCCCCCCTAAAAAAAGAGCTGTCTCAGTAGAATTCCCAGTGGTCAAAAAGCAGTATAAAAAAAAAAAAAAAAAAAAAAAAAGACAGGCCGGGAGGCCAAGAAACCAGGTTAACTCACATAGCTTCAGCATGTACTCTCTCCACAAAAAAAACAGGACAACGGTCCCATATAAAGAATTAATCACCATAACAGGCAAACAAGAGATAATGAAACCAAGGGCGGGGTGGGACGACCTGGACTGGATATATTCAAAAACAATTCTACAGGTGAGTTTCACAGAATTGTATTTTTCACTATATCCAGTCCCGGTCGTCCCAGAAGTGATGAGCGTTGGAGGGGGGGGGGCACAGCACACCCCGCACACACCAACCGAGGCCGCAGCCTCTAACAGACCAGCCTGCCGAGACGCCGCTCCAGGACCCCCCCTCACAGCGCTGACAAGATGGAGGGCAGAGGAGAAGGAGCCGAGGGAACGAGGGAGTTAAGTATGCCAGTGAATATCAGAAAAGGTGAAAATACACACACACAAAATAAAATAAAGCTTGTGGGCACAGATGAGGGCATAACCCGGGCATTAGGTGGTTGCTCCCCCCAATAGGCTCACCATCGCCTATGGCCGGCTACCCTTTAAAGTGGACCAACACCCAGGATTTTCACTATCCTGGGTTTTGGTCCACTTCGGTGGGGCACCCCGATCGGGGGTGCCCCGCTGTATGAAACCCCCAGAACGCCCGGAAACACTCACCTCACCACACTCCTACGCGGGCGCTCAGAGCCGCTGTGGTATGCACGTACAAGCGGCGTCCAACCACAGCGGCTCTGAGCACTGGAGGCCGCGTCTCGCGTTTCCCTCTAACAGGGAGCACGCCCGCGCCGGCCATTCACAAGCGGCCGGGGCGGGTGCCCGCCCTGCTAGAGGGAAGCGCGAGACGTGGCCGCGGCCCGCGCATGCGCCGTTGGAACGGGGTTAAGGTAAGGTTTCTGGGCTTCCTGGGGGGTTTCACACCGCGGGACATCCCGATTTCGGATGCCCCACGGGGAGGGATCTGATCGGCACGGGCCGATCCCCCCTGGGTGTTGGTCCACTTTAAGGGAGAGTCTGCAGCCCAGAGCCTAGCTCTGTCAAAGCCTGACCCCCGGCGTTCTCCCTACCTTCACCTGTCCCGTCAGCCGAGGCTGGGAGGCATAAGTGGGTCCACAGGAACAGAGGTAATAGGGGTGCAGCGGCCGACAGGCTTAAAACGCCCCGCTCAGCTGCCGTATCCAGAGGGAGTATCCAAGACGATCCTAGCAGCAGCTTACTGCAAGAAGAACTCTGGGAATTCTACTGAGACAGCTCATTTTATAGGGGGGCCAGGAGGAGTTACAGCTCTGGATCTTGCAGTAACTGCGTCACCTGGTGGCGGACTACCCAAATGTCATCACTTCTGGGACGACCTGAACTGGATATAGTGAAAATAACCTACTTTCTAAATTACCATCAGATTTTACAATCAAATTATGTCAATGCTAGCAGATCATCTTTCAACCGAACTGTATATTTCAGAGCTGCATACCGACTGTATGATCTGGTCATACAATCCAGCATTGCACTGCCAACCCACTGTACAATCTGGCCTAGTGCTACACTGCACTACCCACCCACTGTACAATCTGGCCTAGCACTACACTTCCTGTCTACCCACTACAATCTAGCCATTCAATCCAGCACTGCCAACCCAGTGGACAATTTGGCCTAGCGTTACACTGCCCGCCCATTGTACAATCTAGGCAATCAATCTAATGCCGCCCTCTCACTGTACAATATGGCCTACGGCTACCCTGCCTGCATACCCACTACAAATAAGCCATTCTATCCAATGCTGCCCATCCACTGTACAATCTAGCACAGCACTACACTGCCTACCAACCCACTGTACAACCTGGCCTAGCGTTACACTGCGCGCCCACTGTACAATCTAGCCATTCAATCCAGCACTGCCCATCCACTGTACAATCTGGCCTTACACTGCTCATTTGTCTCTATATTATTAATTTTAATTACTGAAAATTGCATACTCCTCTTTGGCTAAAATACTCCTCCAAGCTGTTGGGAGATAATAGTTTTACTTATCTAGAAAAAAAAAAAACGTAGCCCAACCAGTGGGATCGACTGACTGAGCATCTGAAAACAGGATATACTTAGTACCCCCAAAAGACAAGGTGCTCTCATTTCTGGAGTTTGATCGACAATACAAAAACAAGAGAACCACATTCTAGTAACAAAAATGAAAGTGACATGTTTGGCATACGCTGGCGTGTGAAATTCAAGCTCTCTGAGGGTTCTCCCTTTCTCTGACCCGCTATCTGATCCAGCGGGTCACAGCCCTGGACTGTATTGTGACGAACGAAGAATGACGACTGATGCTTTACAAAAAAAAAACCTTCATGCATATTTAAATCCTGGACTGAGCAACATTTCAGCATCCAAAATGCTGTAACAAGATCACACAGGAGAAAACAGGCCGACCCGTTCCACCTACCTGCAGGTGCTGAAAGGCAGATTTCCAGCCTGTAAATTTTAAGACAGCAAGCCTGAAAGTGAAATGCTGCTACGTGTAAACACAAAGGAATGAAAAGAGTGCGTTTACAGAGCAGAGACCTTTCTAAGCCCCAGGAAAAAGGCGTTTTAGGTGCTCCCTCTATTGGTCTCTGGTATATCAGGGGTGTTAATGAGCATTCCCAGATAAACCACAATGAACCACAGCTCCCAAGTGTGCTATCAAGGCATGCATGTATGGACTCATCCACTGCGGTACAATGCTCGTAACAGACTAAATGAATGCAACACATACTGAGCTAAAAAAACAAAACTGGATTCAGTCCAGCAGGGTCCCACAACCTGTACCTCGGGAGCCACACGTGGTTTTGCAAAAGCTTGCTGTGTTGCTGGCCGGAGTCATTGATTTGGGCAGGAGAGGAAATGTACCAGCTTACCCCTCTCCATTCCTGGAGCATGTGAAAAAGGGAAGATGGGAAACCGTATGGTTTGGGATGCTGCAAAGACAAGTAAGCCTCAACACATTTCTGCCTCTAACATTTAAAAGATTTGGCTGAGCCAGGGATACATTATCCCTCACTGCCACACGAATGGTCCCATGCACCCTAACATAGTGTGCACACAAACAAGCTTATGTACTCCCTCATGCGCAAGAAGCTAAACCGGCTTGCCCATGTATAGGCCGAGCCTGTGGATGCTTTACTGAATGCCTGCTGCACTCATGATCAGACACTCCCCCGGCCAAATTTAATTTAATGTATAGTATCTTGATGCAACTGCATGCCTAACTCTGAATGTACAGTGCCTAATGGCTTTGCTCACACACAGCAGTCCAGTTTAGGGCCAACTATTAACCTAACTTTCTTGTACTTGTAACACTCGTTTTGAAACTAAATGGTGAACTACATGTTTATATATTTGAACATGCAGTGTAAAAACACACTTATCCTGAATATATTTGGCACTGTGCTATGTAAATACCATATGAAGAATAATAACAAGCGTGACTACCTAATAAATGCAAAAACACTGCATAAACATCACTGAAACTCAAAGGCATTCTTATTTAAACCCCTGGTCCAGGGCATCAAGACCACTTTAACATAACATAAAAAAGCTTTCCAACATTTAACCTATATGAAAATCCCTTTGTGAGGGGGTGTATATTTGGGTTCATTCTGCATTATACATTTTGGAGGCAGGGGGTGTCCATGTATATGCATTCCTCAATTTGGGGGGAAATGCAAAGGGATCTATATGTCGATGCATTTTTTTTTTTTTGGGGGGGGGGATTTGAATGCACTCTGTGGGTTAGATTTTGGTGGTGGGGGGGGGGGGGGGGGGGGTCATGCTTGATTGGGAATAAAGTGATGTCATTTATATACAAAAGGACTCAACCAGCATTACGGTCATTAAATTTTGTATGTGGCTCCAGACAACCCCCAGCCCTGAACTTGACTCCCCAAGTAAGAAAGTTTGGAGATTATTGCAATACACCACAAATCCTACATTACAACTCAGACACCAGGGGGAACAATGGTCCTGTTAGGCTGTGTAAAAACAGATATACCAAAGTATTCAGTGTCTACCTTCAGCCCGGACCAGAACAAAAACCCACCTGGGCACACAGATGTGCTTAGACTTTAAAGGGTAACCTTCCTACATGGACAGAGGAGTAGAGAGAAAAACTTAAAAAAAAAAAGTTAGTTATCTGGTAACATTTCTAAACATCCGAAAAGGTGAGCAGATTCAGGTGGTAATGATTAACATCTTTACGGAAGACCTGCCGCTCTACAGATCTCTTTGATAGAGGCACCAGCTTGCTCCACCCAAGATGTAGAAATACTTCTTGTTGAATTAGCTGTAATCTGCCCTGGAGAAGGAGATCCATTGTAAGCAAAACTGATAGTGCTCTTCATCCATAGGGCCAATGTTGCCTTAGAACTAAGCTGACCCTTCCTATGACCCGGCCTAATTGGCCTTCCTTCAATCCTTTGTCGAATTTATTCCAGCAAACAGGCCCTGGCATACAAAGATTTTATCTACAGAACCCGTGGAGGGATCCATTACCGGCGGATAATCTCATGGGTCCGATGAGAGTCAGAAGAGATCTTAGGAAGGTAGCAAGGATCCACCTGTAATATCATACAATCCTGGAAAACGTGAAAAAAAAAAAGGGGCGATGGCAAAATAAAGCCTGGATATCGCTAATACTGCTGGCTGAAATTATTCCCAACAAAAAGAGAGCCTTCCATGAGGCTCAAAGGGTGGTGCGGTCAGAGCTCTAAAGACCCAACAGATATCCTATTGCCTCAAACGGACTGGTCTGGACTGCCCGACACCTAGCTAAAAACGCCTGACCAGCACAAAAGATGAAAATAAAATGAAAGTGCTGCTAATTGGACCTTCAGGGTACTGCTACTGAGACCCAGGTTGACTCCTTCCTGAAGGAAATACAATATGACCAATCCAATAAATAACTCTTCATTGTCCCCTCCAACGAAAAACCTTTTCTTTGGAGCATCACAATCTCAGGAGTCAGAAGTCACTTCTGCAGATCCTGATAAAGCACTGGTCTCACCAGATCTTGTCTCACCAAGAGTTTCCAAGGCTCTTGGACCAGAAGCATCCTCAAAGTCAGTAGAACCGTGGTTGATTGTGCGATAATTTGTTTAGAACCTGAAGGAGAATTCTTACTGGAGGAAAAACATAAGCCAGACTGAAAAGCCACTGATGAGTCAGGGTGTCTATTCCTAGAGCTTGATCGTAGTGATCGAGGGAGAAGAACTTTCTCAGCTTTGTCCGGAGACGAAAAGATCCACCTCCAGAGTTCCGCTCAGGACACAAATCTGATTGACCACTTCCTGGTTCAGTGACCATTCTGCTCAGAGGGGAGCGACTCATAAAATCTGCCCCTTGATTTAGGCAACCCTTCAAGTGAATGGCTGACAAGGATAAAAAGGTTCAGTTCTGCCCAGATCAGAATTTCCTTGTCCCTTGTATGTCAGATACACCACTGTAGTCGCATCTGTTCTGATTTCTACGCGATGATCTTTCAGGTGGGGAAAGGCGGCTAACAATGCCTCCTTTAAGTCTCAGATTTGATGAGAATAGGCTCAGTCTTCTGGACCATTTCGCTTGAGTATGCAGGGATTCGCAATGGGCCCTCCAACCCCATGAAGCAGCGTTCATAGTTACTACCATGTCCTTGGGGTGCGACCAAGATAGGCCACTGATAAACCTGTGCTTGCCTTGCCACCAACTCAGACTCCTTCACTAAATATGGGACTATCAAGTCTAAGAACTCCTGAGATTTGTGCCAAGAGTTTAGAATATGCAGCTGTAGAGTCCTTGAGTGTAGCTGACCCCATCTTACAGCAGGGAAGGACAAGGTCATTAACCTTAGGACCCTCATAGCTTCATGAAAAGAAATTGACCGTCTGGAACACATAGATGTAACGGCATCCTGATGGATTGTTATATTCAACTGAGGAAGAAAGATTTTCTGAAGGATCATATTTGATTTCAAACCCCAGATACATCATGACCTGTGACGGGACCAGACTGGACTTCTGGTAGTTCAGGATCCAACCCAATATAGCAAAACGAGGCTCACCACTGTGTCCACTGTTATCCCTCCGACCTGGACTCTGGCCGGGGAGAAATGCTGCCGACTGCTTCTAGAGCACAACAGGTGTCCCGCACCTCGCCCGGAAGTGACGTCAGAGCTCCGAGTCACGATTTGAGATCCCCTACCCCCCCAAAAAAATTTGAAAACTGAGGGAAAAAAATACCATTTTGTGAATACTCACCTGTAAAATGGGTATTATAAGTATGTCACACACCCCACTTCATTTATTAATTATTACACTTGGGTTATCTCACCGCTAGGTGGCGCACTTGCAGAGATCTCCAAAAAAGCAGCAAGCCCCTCCCGGTCTATAGATACCTGGTACCTCCCAACAATTCCCCAGTGTTAAAACAGCAGTAAGACAAGGTACCAGGAAGAAACAATTGCAACCCTCAACTGTAAATAACAAAACCTCACCATATAAGGAACCCGGATACCAAAAAAGGGCGGGTGAAGTGGGGTGTGTGACATACTTATAATACCCATTTTACAGGTGAGTATTCACAAAATGGTATTATTCTAAGTATGTCACACACCCCACTTCATTTATTAATTATTACACTTGGGACATCCAACAGCAGTGTCCATAAAAGGGCGGGTATCCAAACCAGGCAATAACGCAGATAAAACTCAAACCACTGCAGCCTGCAGAACCTTACGGCCAAACACAGCATCAGCTGAGGCCCGAACATCAACCTTGTAAAACTTAGAAAAGGTGTGAACCGAAGACCAGGTAGCGGCCTGACAAACTTGTTCAACCGAAGCCTGGTGCTGAAAAGCCCAAGACGCACCAACCGCACGAGTAGAATGAGCAGTAACGCGAAAAGGGGGATCCTTCCCCTTGGCAGAATAGGCTCCAACAATCGCCTGACGAATCCATTTGCTAATGGAAGACTGAGCCGGAGCCAAGCCCTTCCTAGGCCCACAGGGCACCACGAAAAAGGCATCAGTCTTACGAAGGAAGATGTAGCACGCAAATAGTACCTAACACAACGTCTAAGCAGTGCAACGCACCCTCCATGACATTCCTAGACTTAGGACACAAAGAAGGAAGAACAACGTCCTGATTAATATGAAAAGCAGAGAAAATCTGACTTGAAACGAAAGATCACTTTGTCCTGATGCTTCTCAGAACAAGGAGCCTGAATCAATAAAGCCGCCAACTCTGAAAAACGCCGAACCGAAGTGATGGCCACCAAAAAGGCAACCTTCTGAGTCAGAGTGGACAGAGCAATATCCTGCACAGGCTCAAAAGGAGGAACCTGTAACGCAGAGAACACCAAATTCAAATCCCAAACTGGGAACAAAGGCTTCCTAGGAGGCCGCAGATGCGAAACCCCCTGGAAGAAGGTCTTGACCAAAGAATGGCTTGCAAAAGACCTCTGGAAAAAAATTGACAAGGCAGAAACCTGCCCCTTCAATGTACTCAGCTGAAGACCAGAATCCAGCCCTGATTGAAGACACTCCAAAATCCGAGAAATAGCAAAAACCCGGCAGGGCAAAGATGTAGCCTCACACCAATCAATATAAGATCTCCAGACCCTATAATAGATGGAAGAGGAAGACCTCTTCCTAACACTAAAGAGAGTCCGAATGACCGAATCCAAAAGACCCTCCTCCCTCAAAACGGAGGTTTCAGCCGCCAAGCCGTCAAAGCCAGCGTTGGTAAACTGGGATAACACAGTTGACCCTGAGTGAGAAGATCTTGCCGAAGAGGCAGATCGAACTGAACCACTGCCAGACGAACGATGACTGCGAACCACACCCGCCTTGGCCCCCTAGGAGCCACGAGAATGGCGGGAACTCCTTCCTGAACTAGCTTTCGCAGCACCCTGCCTGACACGGGAATCGGAGGGAACAGATAAAGAAAACCCAGGTCCCTCCAGCTCAAGGCCAGCCCATGGCATCCGCCGCCAGAGCCAGAGGGTCCCGAGAAGGCGACACGAATGTCAGAAGCGTGTAGTTGTGACGAGAGGCAAAACAGATCCACCTCCGGCGTCCCCCACCGAAGACACATCGACCGAAACACCAGGGGATGGAGAGACCATTCCCCCCGGTGGGACGAGCACCGGCTCAGGAAGTCCGCCTCCGTGTTCACCACTCCTGGAATGAACACTGCCGAAATGCAAGGGACATAAGTCTCCGCCCAAACTAGAATCAGAGACACGTCTCTGAGGGCACCCAGACCGCGAGTCCCTCCTTGGTGATTGATGTAAGCAACCGCCGTCTGATTGTCCGAACGAACCTGAACCGGCAGACCCTGTAAATGATGCGTCAAGTGAGACAAAACCAACCTGATGGCTCGCAACTCCAGAACATTGATGGGCAAGTGGGCTTCCAGAGGGTTCCACTGCCCCTGAAAATGAAAATCCGTCCAGAAACCTCACCATCCTGACAAACTGGCGTCCGTGGTGACAGTTTCCCAAAGCAGGGTCAGAAAGACCTGCCCTTCAAGAGATTGCCCGAGACCAACCACCACAGTAGAGACTGCCTAACCTGGGGGGACATCCGGAAGGACCGATCCAACGACCGCGGTCGCCGATCCCAAGACGCCAAAAGATGAAGCTGAAGCGTCCTCGTGTGGAACTGTGCGAAGGGAACAGCCTCGAACGAGGCCACCATCAACCCCACCAGTCTCATCCCCAGCCGGATGGACGGGCGAGGATTGGAGAGAAGAAGCTGAACCAATTCCTGAATCAAAAGAACCTCAGCCTGAGGGAGAAACACTCTGTGCTGACACGAGTCCAAGGACATTCCCAGAAAGGTCACCACCCTGGCCGGAACCAGGGAAGACTAGGGATAGTTGATCACCCAGCCGAACTTCTCCAGCGTAGACACCACCAAACTGGTGTCCCCCTACGCCTGACTGAGGGAAGGTGCCATGATGAGGAGATCGTCCAGATAAGGAACAATGCGAATCCCCTGAGCTCTGAGCAGGGCCCTCACCCCTGCCAACACCCTTGTGAACGCTCTCGGAGCCGAGGTGAGACCGAATGGGAGAGCTACAAACTGAAAATGCCGATCCTCCACCACGAAGCGAAGAAACCGCTGATGTGCCGGAAAGATTGGAATGTGAAGATACGCGTCCTTGATGTCTATGGACAACATAAAGTCCCCCTGCCGAAAAGAACCGATCGCAGACCGCAGGGTCTCCATGCGGAACTTCCGGGGACGAATAAACCTGTTGAGAAACTTCAGATCCAGGATCGGGCGGGACGACCCGTCCTTCTTGAGAACAGTGAAGAGATTGGAATAAAACCCGCGCCCCACCTCCAACGGCGGGACCGGGCAAATGACCGCCAGCTCCAGAAAATTCCTTACAGCCGCCAGAAGCCCCTGCGCGGCTAAAGGATCCGCCGGCACTCGAGACCTGACAAACCTTGGAGGAGGACAGGACTCGAACTCCAGCTTGTAACCGGCCGACACCACCTCCCGGATCCACCTGTCGGAAACCTCCAGGTCCCATACCCGGGAGAATAGTCGCAACCGTCCCCCCACCCGTACGGGTGAGGGCGCCCCCTCATGGCTGAGCGGGCTTGGAAACTGGCTTAGGCTTGGCGCCCCAGACGTGCACGGGACGGCCACGGCCTCTACCCCTATTCCAGCTGGCGCCCCTGGAAGCCGAGAAGCCCGCACCTCTGCTGGCTCTGGTTCCCCGAAAGGGCGGATTGTAGGAAGCCGGTCCCCGAAAGGAACGGCGAAATCTCTTGCGCTGAGGTAACTTACCTCCCTTGGCAACGGAATCCAGCTGCTCACCGAAAAGCCGCACACCCATAAAGGGAAGAGCCGTAAGCGAACTCTTAGAATTAAAATCAGCAGTCCACTGTCTCAGCCATACTGAACGGCGAATAGCCACCAACAGGGCCGTAGCCCTGCCACACATCAACATGACGTCCTCCTGCGCAGCCAGGATAAATGACAAAAAGGATTCACAACGCTTAAGAGCCAGGGACTCATCACAGGCAGGATCAAGATCCGCACCTAAATCCCTGACCACGGACCTAACAGCCAAAGACAAAAGGGCGGAAGCACAAACAGGCCTCAAGACCGAACCCGCACAGACAAAACCGTGACGGGCCAGCTGATCAATCCGGCGATCCTCACCATCTTTGAGAGAAGTAGTGTCAGGAAAATGAACCGCCGCCGAATTTGACAGCCCCAAAACAGGAGCATCCACCTCTGGGGAGGCGGACCACCGCTTCAACAAATCCGCCGGAAAGGGATATTTCTTGTCCCAACTAGGCGGGACCCCGACAAGCCGCGTAGGCTGCTCCCACTGCTTGAGGACGATGTCCTCAAAATGCTGTTGACTGGGAAACTCCAAGCGCTGCTTGGAACCCCCGAAGAGCTGACCCTTAGGCCGAGGAGTAACTTCCGGCGGATCCAAATCCAAAACCTCAAACATCTGAGCCAGAATAGTGGGCGTGTCAGGAGGGGGCCCCTCTATCAAGTCCCCCTCAGCGCTAGACAACTGCTGAACCTCTGAATCCTCCGTCTCCTCAATAAGCTCCCCCTCTTCGAGGGGACGATCCGACCAATCCAGTACAACTTCCTCATCGGAATCCTGCGGAGGCGGAGACAGGTGTTTTCGCTTGGCAGAAGCCTTCTGAGCGACCATAGCGGAAAACATTTTCTCGAGGCTGGCCAACCGGGCACCTACCTCAGATTGCGAATCACCCCCAACGACAGCGTCATGCGGGGTCCGGAACAGGCGAGGAGGGGAGGGAGAAGGCGCGGAAGAAGAAGTCCCAGGCACCGAGGTGCCGGACTGGCGCTCAATGTTCCGCTGTGTACATGGAATACAAAAGATTACATCATCCCCTGGGAGCGGAGTCCCACATCCCCCACACAGCCTGGAGTGCCCCGAAGGACTAGTTCCGGCATCTCTGGTAGCCTCCATAATGGTGATTTTATGGTATTCGCAGCCCTCAGGGATTTACGCAGTAAGCGACCCGGGATGCCCCACTAGTACTTTAATAGATTAAATGTGACTATCTGTAGACACATACACAGCCCTAAGCTTAAGGGTATACAAATATATATATACTAGCAAGTGTAGCCCTGCCCAGGGAATTAGCAGAAGGGCAAGGGGGGACAGTAGCCAACCCCAAATACCCGCCAGGTATGTACAAGACCGGGAGAGCCCTGAAAGACGGAATCCCGGGATCTGAAAAACGCAAGGGACAGCAGACAGTACAGTCACACCTGACACACAAGTACAAGCAGAAACAAAAAACCCCACCCCCCGCCAGCACGCACCAAGGCCTGACCGAATCATCGGGGGAGAGGGGGGTGGGGGGAGGGAGAGGGGGGGGAATGGAGGGAGGAGAAATACCTGGCTCATCCTGCAGCCCGGCCTGCACAACGACCGACCGCTAAGCCGCCCACCCCTCCAGAATTAAACCAACAGCCCATGAAGGAACGAGAGGCGCAGGGGACAATGGCCTACCTGCACACCGCGCGGGACACGCCAGTGACGAGAGGGAGAGAAAGAGCGCGATCCTCACCATCTGGAGACGAAGGGGCGGACCCGCCACACAACGCGGGACCGCTGACCCCGCCCCTCCCTAACCCGCCAGAAACAGCGTGGGCCGCGCCTGACGCGGCCCGCCCACGTCACCCCGATGCCTCGAAGAGGCCGCAGAAGCGCCAAGTAATGGCGCCCACAGTAAAGGCGCCCGCAGCGCCGACGGACGGGCCGGCGGCATCGCCTGCCGCCCGGTCCCGCCCGCAGTGAAACACACGCAGGCTGCACACAGAGCACAGGCGGACCAGCGGCGCACGCACCCACACACACAGGCGGGCCAGCGGCACCGCGCACCGCCCTGGCCGCCTAGTCTGATGTACAAAAGGCACACATGTGAGGGAGCAACAAACTCAGGGCTAGGAGCCCCCCCCCCCAGAATAAACAAGGGACGGACCCATGCTGTCCCCAAACACCACCCCCACGCACACTGCACACACAGAACCTGTGGGGGAAAGGAAACCTAACTGGGACCTAAGGGCTGGGGCATCCCAATTCCGGATCACCAAACAACCGGATCACCGCTATGCCCCATAATATGGGGACGAGCGGAGGAGCTAATCTCCTAGGCACCTAGAGTGCCATCTACCCTTGCCCGGCCTACAGCCTATAGCTGGGAGGCTACCATTAAATCAAGGGGATAAACACGAAAACGGGGACCGGGCAGCAATAGACCATAAGGGGGGGGCCGGGGTGATACCCCGGCTACCTGCAAGCAGGAGACTTCTTTCTTCTGTCTTGTCGCCATCTTGCAGAGACCAACACTGGGGAATTGTTGGGAGGTACCAGGTATCTATAGACCGGGAGGGGCTTGCTGCTTTTTTGGAGATCTCTGCAAGTGCGCCACCTAGCGGTGAGATAACCCAAGTGTAATAATTAATAAATGAAGTGGGGTGTGTGACATACTTAGAATAAGGGGGTTTTGAAGAAAATAATTGGAATCCAAAATAGTTACCAGAAGCGCTCGTTGAGTACCCCGAGGGTCCCACAGGTCAGCCAACCCAGGATGTTAGAAATCTACTGGGATTTAAAAGGGATATCACACAATTAGTGCGTTATGTCAGACCATTTGGGACAACCTGGCCTCCAAAAGACCTCAGGTGAACTTCACGCGGAAACATGTCCAAGGTTCTTCGGGCTCCACCAGAACTCGAGTCTAAAAAATAATAAAGTGAAAAAAAACGCTCTCTGTCCAGTGGTTCCTTAGGGAGGAAACACAAAGAACTGAGGTGGGGAGAAGGGTTTAACCTCTGTTCAGTTTTTGTTTCCTCCCAAGGGGTGGAGCCTCCATCTCAGTGGGTCATGCTAAAGGAGGATTAGAGAAAAATCCTTTGTGGATTCCAGATCCTGAAGAAACTTCTCCTAATATGGGGCAAAGAGGAGAAGGTAGTCTAGGTATGCTATGATCCTGACTCTCTCTCTCTGCCTTAATGCAGCCAGCGGTTCCGCTATAACTTTGGCAAAAGTTCTCGGAGCAGACGCCAGCCCAAAGGGTAGGCATACAAATTGGAAGTGGAGTATTTAGTCCCCCCAACTTTACTGGGAATCTCAAAAAGGCTTGAGCCGACAAGCTCATCGGTACCTGCCAATGAGAATCCTTTAGGTCTATTGAGACCATAAAGGAGCCAAAACGGGAGTATATTCCTCACAGAGAAGCTTGCAGAGAGGCTTCTTAGAGGAATCTAAAAGCAGAAGCCTGACTCCAACTGCAGAAGACCCAGCAAGCTCCCCCTTGGCCAGAGGAAGAGCCTGGGGAGCAGACTGCGTTCGTGCCTCCACTCGAGTTATAGTGGTGGTGGGTGTCTGAAACCTGAACTTCAGCGCTGCCAAGGTACTGGAGGAGGGAGTGGCTGGTCAGAAGGAGGGGACCCGACAATCCCCCTGACGATTCCACATTGCCCCAGACACCAGACTAACTGGTCTGAGGCCAGAGATAGATAGTCAAAATCCTGGGTGTTGGTCCACTTTAAGTAGGGGTGAGGTGAGCAGAGGAAGGGTTGAGGTGGGCCCCGTTTCAGGAATTCGCTCTACACTGTGTCTAGTGGGCAGCCGCGTCCACTGCAGGCAAGGCAAATATTATGAAATATAGGTGGGTGGTGCCAGAGGCCGCTACTGAGGACACCGAGTGCTGCAAGTTGTGCATCTCTGCTGTAGACCATAATGTCCTACTCAGCATGCTCATCTATCAGCCTTAAAGCGGTCCTTCACTCTGAATAAGAGTCTATCTTATATGTTTCCCCCACCCTGTACATACAAATTGCTCACATTAAAAATCATCCTACCTGCATCTACTGCATGTTACAAGCCTTTAGACATTCAAGATTGCGGCTCATGGGACATCAGGCAGCCTGCAAACAGGAAGTGCCTTCTGACTGTGCTGCTCTGCATTCTGGGATTGCTGACCTTTTCCTGACCCCAGCTCTGCTCTGTCTGAGCAAAGCACAGCTATAACCCGCCCCCTGTACTTTAGCCCACTCTCCTTACCTCAGTAAGTGTGATGTTTCTGAGTCAAGATGGCAGCACCCGTATTCTAAAGACCTGAACATTGTTCATTGTTCACAGCAAAGATACATGTGGAGGTGAGCTCTCTCTACCGTGCTGCCTAGCCGTTGTTTCTGGGGGAAACCACATCCGGAGCTGGCACACACCTTTACAATTTACTTAAGCACACTGCTCCCTCGCTTTTCTTCTGACCTTTCTGGGTGATCCCTCTGTATCTTTTGCTAGATTTACCTCCTCTGCCTCTTGCTGTTAGGGTTCCTGTTAGAATCGCGCATATGTCGCTGCGTATGCTCAGGAATTCTCAGCGGTGACCTACAGAAGGAAGGAAGCAGCCGTGTACTCTTTGGCTGATTGTATTGGTAATCTTTTACTATTAACAAAACTGCGTTCCATGGATCGGTGCCTGGAATGTGACTCTGTAACCTTGTCGCCAGAGACAGGAGGCTTCAGTTGGCTGCGGGGCTGCAGATCAAGTCTATTGGGATTTACTACAAACCAAAATGTGGCAATCAGACCAGGGCCAAGGGCCACTCGGCCAAATAAGGCCAGGCCTTCAAATAAGAGGAAATGCAAATGAACAAGCAGTCATTAATATGTCACCGACCCGGTCAGCGGCTCAACCTCCACATCAGATGGCCAGAGCCTCCTATATAATTACAACCGCCACCCTGCTTCACCACCCATCCAGCCAGGCAGCACTGATCACAGCAACCCTAAGAGCTATGTGAACTCAAAATGCTTCCATTAGTGAAGAGAGTGACCTACAAGGAGTTACTTAGATTTAGGACTCTTCCCTTAGTTACTCACCTAGCCGGAACATGTAGAGACCATGGCAGTATCCCCAGGTACCCTTCTCGGCTGATGTGAGCAACCGGACAAGGCATATGAGCAGCTTAGAAAGCTGATTGGAGGAGAGCACGCACATGCACTATGGAATTGCTGGCAAGGCGAGTGGAGCATCACAAACAGATGCCCAAGGGAGGGAGAACAAAACCTGGGAAATCTAGTGAAATCTCCACCTTTGTACCTCTTTAAATAGGACCCCTACTCGGGTTTTGGTCCGTTTCCCAATGTGAAACTGCCCAGTTCAACCAATAATAGAGGATGTGCAGGCCCTCGTCTGCCATCCCTGATGTGTGCACAACAGAGGAATAGCCATAAAAACTCCCTTCTCTATCGATCGCATGGTGTATGCACAGGCCGCCAGTCAATCAGCTGCTCACACTCTATTCACTTTTGCTAAGCTCTCCTGTTGTCAGAGCAATAATACAATTCTGTGATTACTCACCTGTAGAATTGGTATTATACGTATACAGCACGTCCTGTTCCAGAATATTCCTTACCCATGGGTAATACATCCACAAGATGGCGCTGGACTGCAGAAAAACAGCTTGTGGCCTCTCCAGGCCCTATATAAGTCAGGGACCTCCCACAAAATCCCCAGTATTGACAAGCAGTTAACAAAGGCCGGGAGAACAAAACCAGAATTCAACAATGAACATATAAACAAACAATCACTATACATAGGTAACTAGGAATAATGATAACAAAGGTGGGGTGGAGCAGGACGTGCTGTATATGTATAATACCAATTCTACAGGTGAGTAATCACAGAATTGTATTATTCTAAGTATACAGCACGTCCTGTTCCAGAATATTCCTTACCCATGGGACATCCGATAGTGTCTGTAAGGTAGGGTGGGATCCCCAAAAGTAACAGCAGACAGTTTAAACCACTGCCGCCTGCAGAACTATGCGACCAAAGGCAGCATCAGCTGAGGCCTTAACATCAACCTTGTAAAACTTAGAAAAAGTATGAACAGAAGACCAAGTAGAGGCCTTGCAAACTTGTTCCACAGAGGCCTGGTGCTGAAAAGCCCAAGAGGCACCAATAGCACGAGTAGAATGAGCAGTAAGGCGGAAGGGAGGATTCTTGCCTTAGCAGAATAGGCCTGAATCACAGCCTGGCGAATCCACTTGCTGAAAGTGGACTTGGCTGGAGACCCTTCCTAGGCCCAGATGGAAGCACAAATAGAGCATCAGTCTTCCTGAAGGATTCAGTAGCCACCAAATAGAACAGAGTCCTGACCACATCCAAAGAGTGTAAAAACCTGTTCCTTAGGGTTACTAGGATTAGGGCATAGAGAAGGCAAAACAATGTCCTGATTGAGATGAAAAGCAGACACAACCTTAGGCAGAAAATCTGGCTTAAAACGAGACACCACCTTGTCCTGGTGTCTCTCAAAGTAAGGGGGTTTGATGGAAAGCGCTGCCAACTTAGAAATACGCCTAACAGAAGTGATAGCCACCAAAAAGACTACTTTAAGAGTCAAAATGGACAAAGGGGCCTCACGCAGAGGCTCAAAGGGAGACCTCTGCAAGGCAGATAAGACCAAGTTCAAGTCCCATACTGGTAACATAGGCTTACGTGGAGGACGCACGTGAGAAACCCCTTGAAAGAAAGCCTTGACCATACGATGGTGAGCAAAGGATCTTTGGAAGAAAATGGCCAGAGCAGAAACATGACCTTTGAGGGTACTAAGCTGAAGACCCAAATCCAAACCGTGTTGCAGGAATTTCAGAATCCTAGGGACAGAAAACACCCTACAGGGAAGCGACTTAGACTCACACCAGTCAATGTAAGCATGCCAGCCCCCATAGTAGATGGATGATGAGGACTTCTTCCTAGCCTAAATCATGGTATTAACAACAGAGGCAGGCAGCCCTTTCCCCATCAAGATGGAGGTTTCAACAGCCAGGCCGTCAAAGCCAGCGTTTGTAAATTGGGATGGCGTAGCTGCCCCTGAGTAAGCAGGTCTGGATCCTTGGGCAGAACATACTGATGTACTGCCAACTGCACAACGTATGCGAACCACACCCTTCTTGGCCAACGGGGGGGGCCCCCAGAATGGTTGGCACCCCTTCCTGAGCAATCTTGCGTAGCACCTTGCCCAACAGAGGAAAAGGAGGGAACACATAGAGAAGCTGAAAGCTCTTCCAAGACATTGCTAGTGCATCCATTGCCAAGGCCAGAGGGTCCTGTGACAGAGACACAAAGACTGGAAGCTTGTGATTGTGACAGGACGCAAACAGATCCACATCTGGCTGACCCCAGCGGTGGCACAGAGAGCGAAACACCCTGCTGCTGAGGGACCATTCTCCCAGACGAGAGGTCCCCCTGCTGAGGGAGTCTGCCTCCTAATTCTCCACCCCTGGGATGTACACAGCTGAAATGCAGGGAACATTCTCCTCTGCCCAAGACAGTATTAGGGACACTTCCTTGAGGGCCCTCTTGCTCCGGGTCCCTCCCTGATGATTGATGTAGGCAATCGCCGTCTGGTTGTCCGAGCGGACCTGAATCGTCCGTCCCCAAAGGTGTGGAGTCAATTGGGCGAGAACCAACCTTATCGCCCTCAATTCCAGAATGTTGATAGGGGTGTGGGCCTCCTGAGGGCCCCACTGACCCTGGAATTTCAGGGATTTCCAGAAGCCCCCCCAACCTGTCAGACTGGCATCTGTGGTGAATGTCTCCCAGCACGGGGCCAGAAAGGATCTGCGCACCAACAGGTTTCTTGAGTCCAGCCACCACGAGAGAGACCGTCTGGCCAGAGGTGACAGAATCAACACCTGATCCAGGGACCGAGGGTCCCGATCCCAAACTGATAAGAGGTGAAGTTGAAGAGGTCTCATGTGAAACTGAGCGTATGGAACCGCCTCGAAGCAAGACACCATCAGGCCCACCAGCTGCATCCCCTGCCAGATGGAGGGATGAGGGCAAGACATAAGGAACCTGGCTTGGGCCTGAAGACTCCACCTTCTGCTGAGGCAGAAAAATCTTGACCTGAAACGTATCCAGAGTCATGCCCAGAAAGGACCTCACCATTGACGGTGACAGGAAAGACTTGGGGTGGTTGATCACCCAGCCGAAAGACTCCAGTGTGGACACCACCCGCTGAGTATCCAATTCGGCTTGCTGGAGAGATTGAGACATGATGAGAATGTCGTCTAAGTAAGGAAGGATGCGAATGCAGCCAGTATGCCCGCCAGTACCTTGGTGAATACCCTGGGGGCCGAGGTGATACCAAAAGGCAGAGCCACAAATTGATAATGCTGATCCTCCAGAGCGAACCTGAGGAATCTCTGATGACCTGGAAAGACTGGTACATGAAGGTAAGCGTCCTTGATGTCTACAGAGGTCAAGAAGTTCCCTGGACGTAGTGAATTGACAGCAGAGCACAGAGTCTCCATATGAAAGTGTTTGAATCTGACAAATTTGTATAGGCACTTTAAATCCAGGATAGGTCTGATGGACCCGTCTTTTTTGGGAACGGTTAAAAGATTGGAATAGTAGCCTCTGCCCCTTTCCTTCCAAGGCACCTGGCAGATAACCCCCAACTCCAGAAGGTTTTGGACAGCAAGGCACAGACCCTGAAGCTGACAGGGAGTTCTGAGCCATCCGGGATGTGATGAATCTTGGGGGCGGCCAGGCTGCAAACTCTATCTTGTAACCGGAGGACACTACCTCCTGAATCCACCGGTCTGAGACGTGAAACCTCCAGACGTGAGCAAAGAGCCAAAGCCGTCCCCCCACCTGGATGGGTGAGGGCGCCCCTTCATGCCTGAGGGGGCTTGGGTGAGGATTTTGGCTTGGGACCCCAGGAGAGGCCAGGACGGCCACGTCCTCTGCCCCTTCCCCAGTGATCTCCGCGGGTCCCAGTAAAGGAGCCTCCTTGACCAGGTTCTGGAACCACGGAAGGATGGGAGAAGGGCACCCATCCCCCGAAAGGACCGAGACGACCTCCTACGTTGAGGATCTGGCCGGCCAGTAGCGGCCCTGCAGCTCTGAGGTGAATGGGGCTGCCAGCCGCGGAGCGCAGTACAAACGTGTGACAAGGTGTTTTAATAAAGTAACAGGCACACATATGTCTAAAGTCACAAAACACCAGACAAACCCCCCCCCCCCCCCAAGGGTCTCCTAAAGGGATAGTCTCCCAGAGATCTCCCAAAGGGATAGTGAGGGGGGACAACAGAATACCCCGGGGAAATGGCGCCCGGGGCCAATATGAAGAGAGGAGGTGGAGGGGGAATGGGAATAGGGTTTACTGCACAGGATAACCTGGCCAAACCCATGAGGCAGTGGGGGCATCCCAAAAAGGCTCACCATTAGCCTAAACCGCCTACCCAGTTAGAGCAGGGAATGTGGTAGGAGCCTAGCTCCTCAGCACAAAGTGCTTCTATCGCCTACCTTCACCCGAACCTCATCAGCCGAGGCTGGGAGGCAGTCAATGCGCCGGAACGGGTGGGAACAGTCCTGCAGGGCCACAGGCAATAAGCCCCGCTCACCTGCGCCACGAGAGAGCTGTCTATCTTCTCAGCGCAGACTGCAGAAATAAAACTGGGGATTTTGTGGGAGGTCCCCGACTTATATAGGGCCGGGAGAGGCCACAAGCTGTTTTTCTGCAGTCCAGCGCCATCTTGTGGATGTATTACCCATGGGTAAGGAATATTCTGGAACAGGACGTGCTGTATACTTAGAATATCATAAAGATGAATGGCGCTTGAGCTGCTGGTCGCTGCCCTGCATACTAGTGCCAGCCTTTTATTAATGACTGATGCGGGTACGAACTTCATCTGCCTGCTTGCTTGCTGTGGGATTGTGGTGAGGTGATTTTACTTGGTAATCATTGGGGACATACAGCAGGGCTTACCCAATCGGGATTCCCCGAAATAGAGAATCTGATCTGTAGGACGAAAGTATTGTGGCTGGAGTGGATATGTAAACCATGAACAAACTTTACTGCCCATTTTAACCCCCCCCCAATGTAGAAAAGTTGTTAGGCAAGAATTGCTTTAAAGAGGTCCAAAACCCAATGGTGGTACAAAAGCAAATCCCCACCCTCCCCCCAATTAGCGCTCTCCCTGGGTCCTAGGTGCATAAAAAAAAGATCATTAGCCATTTCTTGCTTCCTAACTCTGTTCCCAGGCACAGCGGCAGAACTAAAGTCTTAACTCAACTGGATGCAGCTAAACAACTATAGCCTAAAACAGCAGACAAATGGTGCTTGTCTCTAATTGATGCAAGCTTATCATAAATGTGATAAATAAGGTGGGAGGAACAACAATGATGCCCCCTCCCCTCGACACTCCCTTTAGTTACTTACTGCCTACCCCTGCCCGGGCATCGAAGTCATCATATTATGGCCCCAGGGGTGATCATTTCATACCTAATGACAAAGGACTCAGCACAGCAAGATTTTAACAGCGGCGTGATCAAATGGGTCATGTAATCCGTCAATCTCTGGTCCTGCAACTCAACCCCCCAGCAACCTATTTCTGGTAAAGGAGAGAATACAGGATGGCAAAAAGGTACTATCTGTGGTCTACAGGGGATATTGGTAAAATGTGTTTTTGGTTCCATTTACAAACTGAATATTGTAAAAAGTGGAAACAGCCAGCAATCATTTTTTTTGCTACACAACTTTTTATTCCCGTAAGAAAATCCCCCAAAGGACAATGCAGACCAGCCTATACAGAGTCCCCCCCCCCCCCCCCAACTGCCTAACCTCTTAGTGCTGCCATGGCAACATGCAAACAGCACACAGGCACTCAGGATTAGCTTTGTACACAATACAACCATCTTTGCAAAGAATGAGAACTTCGGAAATAAGAGACAGACTTGTACACATTTAAAGGGAAAGACCACTTTGATGGATCAGACCAGTCCCTCTTCTCCCTCCCAGGTGTCCCTGCTACAGAAATCCCATTACCGGATCCTCACTTTGGGCTTCAAGGGGGGCCCATATTCTTCAGAGATGCTTCAGCACCAGCATGGTGAGCCAGTTCAGGCTCAGACACAATATGTACATTAAATGCTCCCCCCCCCCCCAATGCTGGGGCTGGGGGGGGGGGGGGTTACAAAACAAAACACCTAACCTGGTCCTCACAATCTAGAAACCTCCTCTGCACTTCCAGCCCGGGCAGTGGCCATCTTAGCGAGGCTGCACAGAGCTGAAATTTCTCACTCTGTCCGCCTCTTAAAACGGAAGTTCAGTCTTTAAGTAACACACTGTGGGAGTGGGAGAATTTATCTTAACAGTCTCACTGGAGTCCAAAAGACCCCAAGAAGACAGACTTTCTCATTTCCTGAGGCACCCTGATTTGGTATGTGCCACTGTTTGTATCACCTAGGATCGAAGAGTAAACTCACCTAGCCACAGTGTGCAGGCAGCCAGTGGCCATATCCCAGTCGTCCCTTGACTAACACACAAACCCATGCCAAGCATTTTGGGAAGGCTGGCAAGGTATGTTAGGGCGTGGCAAGTGACTCACGCCATTCTTTTTGATGACACTTTGACATCAGATTTGCTTAATAAAGGTGAATGAAACATGAGCAGCTCAATTGGGGTGCCCCTTTTCAAGATAAAGATTCTTTGGAAGAAAAGAAAAGTCACATAGCAGTAAGCACGTTCCCTCTTTTTTCTAATGCAGGACCAAGCGATAGCAGGTGGCCATAGAAATAACTGCAATACCACCTATTCTCAATGTACGGTCACTCTCGAAACAATGGGCCTGATTAGAGATGAGCGAACTTCTTGAAAGTTCGATTCGGGCGATTCGCCGAATTTACCCAAGAAATTCGGGTTCGCCCGAATCGAACTTTCACGAATCGCTCATCTGAAGAAAAAAATGCCGGCATGGTGGGAGCGGGCAGGCCGGCTACGCCTGTCAGTGGGCGCTCCCACCATGCCGGCATTTGTTTAAAAAGCAAACACTTACCTGCATGGTCGGAGCGTGGAGGCCGGCGCCGCTCTCAGCTGTCAGAGGACGCGTCATCAGAGGGCGCCTGAGAGCGGCACCAGCCTCCACGCTCCGACCATGCAGGTAAGTGTTTGCTTTTTAAAAAAATGCCGGCATGGTGGGAGCGCCCACTGACAGGCGTAGCCGGCCTGCCCGCTCCCACTATGCCGGCATTTTTTTTTTTATTTCAGGGAAAATTCGAATTTTTTTTGGTTCGTGCCGAATCGAATTTTCCCTGAAATTCGGAGCGAATTCCGGTTTGTCCAAACCGGTTCGCTCATCCTTAGGCCTGATGGCATTGGAGTGTGGGTTAGGTTGGTTTAGTTTCACTTTACTTGCACAAAGAGTGCAAAGAAAAGAGCCAAACCAGACTCAATGCCCAGGCCATCTATGGTCCTCTCTTGGGAAAGCAGCCAGAAAATGCTATTTCCTATTTGCTATGTTATGATAAGGTATGATAAGGTGGATAGGTGACATTTTGCAGCATGTTAGGAAATCTTTTCACACTACAAGTCACCTTCCTTAAAGAAACAAAAAGGTGCAGCATGTGAACCATTATGAGGTTAGATTAATAAACCACATAACATGCATTAAATCCCACCTTGTTCTCCTCTAACAGGACTTCAGGCCATCCATGCCCCCTCTATTACGTGCTGGGCACATTCCTCCTCAGATTATTAACCTGTGTGAGGCCTGAGGCTTAAGATTCCTCTACTCCCGACCATATGCTGAACACTACAGACCGATATCTATCTCTCCAGCTATGGACGAGTATACTCACCTAGCAGACAAGATCAACATATTAGATAAAGGACTGTTACATTAACAATCTTGCCCCCCCCCAGAATTTGACGACAAGCTTAAAGTGACCCCTCTATTTTAACTCCCACAGTGGCCCTTGATGCTACTGAATGTCCGCTGATCATCCAAAACTGAGGTCCACTAGAAAGTCCAAAATCCAGTAGAAGTATTCATCCAAGCTTTACTCTGGGATCACCAAGAGGGGTTTGGCAACCCTTCTGAGTCTAATATAAAATCCAGAGTGACCGCCATGTGCAGCGCAGACACCTGCTGGACAGGCTGAGAGTGCCTCAGTAAAATGCTGATAAGTGGTAACAAGTATATGAAGTCATGCTGACTGCAATGCATCCCACAGCTCCTGGAGGGTGTGTGAGGTAGGATCCATAGAATAAACAAGTAGATCGAGGTGACCCCACAGATGATCAATTGAGTTCCAGTCTGGGGAATTGGGGGGGGGGGGGGTGTCAGGGTAGTAGCTGGTTTTGGTCATGCTCTTCCAAACAATGTCAGACATTTCTAGCTGTACAATGTCACATTATCTTTTCTTGGACAGATGGCATCTTCCAGCAAGACGATCAGCATGTATGGGTGTATGTGATGTGCAAGGATGGATTCATACCCAAATAAGTTGAGAGCAGGTTCCTCATGGATAAGTTACAGAGAATGTCACAAAACATTGCTCTGACAATAACACTACCACCATCATCTTGGGTTCTTCCAGCAATGGTGGCATGGTGGTTGTTCACCGATGTCACCTGACATGCCAAACATCCATTAATGAAGCAGAAAATGGGACTAATCGGAAAAGAGGACCCTTTACAATTGATGGAGGCCCAACTACTTTGAATGCTGACGTTTCCATGTCGCTTATTCACAGTGGTGCCATTTGTCCACACACATTAAACTTTCACCACAGCAACACAAGAACGGTTCACAAACTGCTTAGTTTCAGAAGTAACAGTCACCCTTGTCCTAAACACCAATAATAATCCCTTTTTGCAACTGTGTTCATAATAATGTGACTATACAAAAAACTTTTAAACCAAAATAGCTGGTGACATGATCAGAGGAACAGAAGCCTCCCAAGTGTCAGTGGGGCACTGTGTGTCCAGGCTAAGTGTAAAATAAAAATCCGTTTGCCTCCAAGCGATGCAAAAGATTAATCCTGTGAGCTGAATGAAGCTTTTGTTGCTGAGATCTAGTCTCTTTTCTGTAGCCCACTACATGGATTTCATTCATTCAAGACCAATCCCTTGAGTAGTTACCAATCCAGCAATCGTGTGGTGCATGTGCGGGTCTTGCCAGCATTTTCAGCACTTGCGCCAGGCCTAACAGCATTCTATGCCATTTCTCATATGCACAACAAAGAACACCGATTGGTCAAGAACCCCGCACATGCGCCATGGCGAGTTAGGAATAACCAGTGAACTGCAGGTTTCACACAGCAGAGCCATCCCAAATAGGGATGCCCCCATACAACTATACAAAGCAATGCTCACTACAGCTCCCACATGACTCAATTAAGCTCCAACTCAATGATAGAACAAGGTGGCACAACCTGAAGCTAGTTGGAGGGAAGATCAGGAGCAATGTTAGAAAATATTATTTTACAGATGCTTGGAACAAACTCCCAGCAGAGGTAGTTAAAAAATATACAGTCAATAAATTCAAACATGCCTGGGATAAGCACACATCTATCCTAAGAAAGAGTACATACAGTTACATAAGACCAGACGAGATGGACTGTATGGTGTCCTTCTGTCATCAACCTTCTATGTTTCTAGTGTTGGAGCTGCAGACAAGCAAAACTTGCCGGCCACCATTCATGATTAGAGGGATAACAGTCCTGTTTAGCCAGACGATCCCTATGTTGCTTCCTCACGTTCTGCCTGGTCCCACTATACACCACCTAGACATTGCAGCGTATGACAATGATTAATGTCACTGTACACAAAAACCCTCTACAACCAAACATGACTCCCCCTATTCTGTCAAAAGGTTCACTGATCTATCTACTAAAGAGAGCCTTCTGCTAAAGTGGACCAAAACCCAGCGCGGTTGGACCAGGAATCGGTCGATGCACTCGTGTGAACCCCCCCCCCCCCCCCAGGTCACCCATACACATAACAATGGCGCATGCACAAGCTTGCAAAGTGAGCTAGCACAAACCTGAAGGGTTGCCGGGGTCACATGACTGGATGGCATATAACTGACTCAGGAAATAATGTCCTCTTTAAAGGGGAACAAAACCAGGGGTTTTGACTATATTGGGTTTTGTTCCTTTCAATTTGGGATGCCCCGCTGGGTGAACCCCTCCCCGATCGCCCAGTACAAACTCATTTTAATGCTCGGCAATTGGGAGAAAAAAAATGCAGCTGCTCTCCTCCCCATTGTTTACATCTCTGAAGGAGTCACCAGAAAAGTTTGCTGGGACCAGGGAGGTGGATTGCACACAGCGGATGCATTTCAGCGTTCAGGTGGATGCACAAGTAATTAATGGGCAAACTTGCCCTCTGATGACCGAAGGGGCAAACAGGAGCCGAAAGCCCTGGGCTTGAGCCCACAAGGTTCCATAGAACCAAGTTATATCCAGCTCCTTCCTTAACCCAAAGCATTTAATAGTCCATAATTAAAAACCCAACCCAAAGCAAAAAACAAATGGAAACCTCTGCTACTATTTCACTTTTGGGGAGTCAGCCGGCATGCCCCCCCCACCCCCGGGGGGTGCCCCGCTGCGTGAAACCCCCCAGTTTGCTGAAGTTAACTGCCCTGTTCCCCGTCCTATGGCGCATGCATGGCCGCTCGTCCAATCGGCGCGCTCGGGAGCCGCTGATGTCACGTTGTCTAAGTCTTCATCTAAGGCCAGCGCACTGGTGGCAGCATCCCCTGCTTCACTCTAACAGGGAGCATGCCCACGCTGGCCACAGGCCCTGCTAGAGGGATAGTGGTGATGCAGCCGTGGCTCACGCATGCACCGTTGGACTGGGAAGCAGGGTAAGTGTATGTGGCGACCTGGGGGGTTTCACAAAGCGGGACATGCCGGTTTTGGATGCCTTGGGGGGAGGGAACCGATCGGCCCAGGAAATGTATAGATTTCCGGGCCGATCGTGGTGGGCTTTGGTTCACTTTAATGATGCTTTAAACACAGCAGCTTCCTCTAGGTCTGATGCTTGAAAAAATAGCTAATGCACCAGCTGGGGGGGCAAAGTGTCACTTCCTCCTTGGCACTGGCAAGCAAATACATCATGAAGCAGAATTGATCACCGAGTTCATGTGTCAGTGGCCAATGGGGTTCACCAGGCGCACAAACCTAACTGGTTGTGGGCTTGGAAGCCGACGTGCAAACCCTACCAACACACAAACATACCAAATTACATAGTAACATAGTATGTAAGGCTAAATAAAGACTTTAGTTCACCCAGTTCAGCCTGTTTATCCAATTCCATTGGTCTAGTAGTCAAAGCTGGAAATGTTATTAAATGCCAGAAGGCATCCAGGCCACATTTGAATGTTCTTACTGTATCCTTCATTACTACCTCAGCAAGTTCCATAGTCTCACTGCTCTTACAGAGAAGAATCCCCTCCTATGGCGGTGGAGAAAGCACTTTTCCTCTAACCTTAGTGGATATTTGACAGTTTTTCAGGGTACTCTAGCCCCCGCACTCCTTTTATTAACTTAGTTGCCCTCCTTTGAACGCGCTCCAGTTCTGATATGTTTGTCTTAAGCACAGGTGCCCAGAACTGTACACAGTATGCCATATGGGGTCTGACCAGTGACTTGTACAGGGGTAAAATGATATTCTGGTCATGAGCACCTATGCCCCTCTTGATGCACCCCATGATCATGTTTGCTTTGGAAGCTGCTGCCTGATATTGATTACTACAGTTAACTAAAAAACCCAGAGGTTCTTTTCTATTGTTGTTTTACCAAGCATTTCTTTATTTACTGTGTAATCATGGCACGGATTTCTCCTTCCCATGTGCATAACTTTACATTTATCTGTGTTAAACTGCATTTGCCATTTAACTGCCCATGCTTCCAATTTATCCAAGTCTGTTTGTAACTGCCTGTTGTCCTCTTCTGTGTTAATTACTTTACACAGCTTAGTATCATCTGCAAAGACTGAGACTTTGCTGTTTAATCCGTATCCGTATGTCATTAAAATATATAGAAAAGAATTGGTCTCAGAACTGACCCTTGTGGTACTCCGATAGTAACGGTGACCCAATCTGAGTATGTACCATTGATAACCACCCTATGCTTACGATCATTAAGCCAGTTTCTCACCCATGTGCACACGTTTTCCCCTAGTCCAAGCATTCTCATCTTCTGTACCAGTATTTTATGCTTTAGAAAAGTCAAGATATAGGATATCCAATGCCTCACTCTGATCCAATATTGAACTTACCCCCTCATAAAAGCTGATTAGGTTTGTCTAGTAGGAGCGATTCCTCATAAATCCATGCTGATATGGAGCAATAAGGCCATTTTCCCCAGGATACTCCAGGATAATATCCCTTAAGAATTCTTCAAACAGCTTGCCTACCACAGATGTTAAACTTACAGGTCTGTAGTTCCCAGGTTCCCCCCTAGATCCCTTTTTGAATACTGGCACCACATTTGCTAAGCACCAATCCCTCAGACCAGCCCCCCATAATTACTGAATCTACAAATCTTAAAAATAAGGCCTTGTCTATTACTGAACATAACTCCCTTAAAACATGGGGCTATATGCCATCTAGTCCCGGGGATTTATCGATTTTTATCTGCTTGAACCGGCGCTGCACTTCTTCCTTGGTTAGACCAGTGAAATTTAATGGAGAGTTTGGGTTATTGCTCTGCATTTCACCTGGCATGTCACATTCTTTTGTAAATATGAAAGCAAAACAAGTGTTTAGTAATTTGCTAGAAGGTTCCTCTAGCGATCCAAATCAAGAGACTGGATGGCCTGTCAGAAAAAAAGATTAACTACTAAGGCTGGTTTCACACCCACATCCGCCTGTGAAAAGCTGGTGTGGTAAGGTGCCGTCATTGACGGCACCAAGGTACCTGGCCTTGGTGCAGTAAAGCTGTGTAGTTTTTTCCAGCATCAGCTGCTAATGGCAGTCTGCTGCTAAAATGTTAGTATAGCCGAAAGGCTAACCCGGGACGGCTTTACTGGGATGGAGTAGAGCAGGGTGGGACTCCATCCCCTACCCAGGTCTGGTTTTTGTGGGCCGCATAAATAGCCTGGGGAGTCAGCTGTGCACTGGCTGTGTCTAGAGCTCACTTGTGGAGTGAGACTGTGTGTGCCTGGCTGGAAGCTCTGATACAGGCTATTTCACGTGGACCCGAGGTGGATTCGGCTGCAAGTGTGCAAGCTTGGACAAAAACTAAGAAAGGCCGTTGCCTGTCTGATGCAATTCTGTGGCACATTTCCTGAAAAGGTGATGTAACCTAAAAAGGATATTTTATGTTATGGACTTTATGTGTGAATAAACACGGACTTTACTTTTCGCCTCTGAGCCTCTATACTGCTAACATCCTGCTGTCTACCAGAGCTGATCCTCACACTGGCCATAGTAATTGAGTGGAGAACGCACATGCTAACGCCATCCAGATGCTGGAAACAGATTGCACTGGTGTGAAAGAGGCACCTAGAAGCTTGTTCCAAATGCTTCTCTCTGCAGGTATAATTAATGGAAAGTCAGGGGAGAGATGTCACAATGTTGTGTCACAACCAGGCGTGACCTTGGTAAATCCCTTTCACTGATGCTTCAATAATGAGATTTAAAAACTTCTACAAGAGGTTACTTATTGACAGATGTATAACAGAAAGTAGCTCGCTATATAACAAGGATTATCACTTTCATTGGAAAGTGGAAATCCTATTAATATGGGCCCCTTTTGGTTGATCAGTGCAGGCTACATAATTTGGCCATTTTCTTCTGTTCTATTGAGTACAGCAGCAAACTGGGGATACCTCATTTCACCCACCCACCCCGACTACTTGAAATGGGGTAGCCTCATTTTTCTCCAATACCCAACAGAACAACCCCCACATGACGGGACGTCTGTGCCACAGAGCCACAGTCAACTCTGATGCCTGCTCTCCTCCCTGCTCTGAATTTATCAATATACATATATCACAGAAGGTATCCTGCAGCCACCAGCATCTGCCCTTCATGGTCTTTAGCTCTGACCAAGCAAGAGGCCCACTTAGCGAGTGTGTGTGTGTGGGAGACCTACATTTTTATGGAATGACTTACAGTCTGCTAAATAATGCCCGGGAGGCCCATTGTATGACGAACCACCACCATGTGCCACCCGGAACATAACTACCAATCCACAGGAGCCAGCCAACGTCAGGAGACATAGAACACTGCTCCACAAAGCTGTGGCCACGTACACCTCTGACTAGTGGAGGTGGTGCTGCTGCTTGTCTGGAGTCACAACCAGCCACTTCCTGTGTCCCTGCTCTGAAGGATCACACTCCTGTTGCAGCATTCAAAGAACCACAAAAAGGTGAGTATTTTGCCTTATTACAATTGATTTCCAAATCGGGATGCCTAGAGGTTTGGCAAGTAAGCACTTTTAAGGGGAACAAAACCCTGATCCTGGCCCCAGAGTGTAAGATACTGCTTTTCAGAGGCATCCTAAATGTTGGAATCCCCCACTTACCTCTCTCCGATATATGGAGAACAACTAGGCATAGCGAGAAAAGAAGAGTATGCATGGACAGTCTCTAAAGAAGCATGGAGGCCAGGTCACCAGAATTTGGAGAGAGTCAAGCTTATAAAATTTCCTCCTTGAAAGCAGATGGCTCTAAACACTTATCAGAGACTTCTGACAACACGGGATGAGCGTTTAGAACAATACTCTTTTGGCAAGGAGTATGTGTTGTAAATATACAATCATGGCCCTAAATGTTGGCACCCCTGAGATTTTTCAAGAACATTGCAAAGACTAAGTGAACTTCTCTCTTAGACCACACCTGTTATTTGCCTCAGGTGAAGATTAAAGGAACATCACATGCTTGAAAATCTTATTTATCCACAATTTTGTCCAGCTCATTATTGGAGTTTGGTGTGGTGTCCAATTAGCTTTTTCTCCTTTTTTGGTTTAGGTACAATACACACAAAGGGAATAAACATATGTATAGCAAAGCATGACTGTACAAGTATGTCCCGCTGACCTTTACCCCACCAGATTGTCTTCACCTAACTGTCGAAAAACAACTTCCAACATGTTCAGCCAATATATATATATCACTAAGCGAGGACCATTTAGTGGCTCCTGGTGGCAAATATTGTCCACTCCTTTTGGCCCTTCTGATGCATAAAAGACAAATGTTTTAAAGAAGAACCCTAGCCATGGCAAATGACACTAAAAGTGACCCGTCATGAGATATAGTTACAGGGATCTTTCTGTGGAAAGGAGGAGGAGGAGGAGAAGTGGTTGGCTACTGAATCTAAGCCAACAATCAGGAAGGGAGGCTTGTGCTAAAGACCAGACTTCCCATAATGCAGCACTACTTGCACACAAGAGGCATCACTGGAAAGATCTTGAGACAGACATGGATGTATAGGACCGGTCTGGTGAAGGTTCACTTTTCAGGGACAGCTGACAGATGTTTCTCACGATCTTAGAAGGCAGGTTTGTCCCCTGTCCTGCAGTGACCAATTCCCATTTTCTCTTCTGCCTAATGTCCGTCCACTGGGGGAACAAAAGCCCGAGCCCACACTACAGCAGCATGAGCTGAAGCTTCCTGACCCCAATGTATGGAAAAAAAACCCTCACAACCAGCCACTTGCCTACCTTTGGGGCTACAAGGATTTTGTTCCTCTTTAAAAGTTGCTGAGAAAACAAATTTGAGAGACATGTAAGATTATCTTCCTGTTTGACATAGGAGGCAGGAAACTAAAGCTAAACTCTAACCATAAAGCCTCAGACAGAATAACTCTCTGAACTGATAAAGCAAGTCAGATTAATAGTGAAATATCTTTAAGAAACTAAAAACAGCAAGTGCAGTTGCCTCGATTTCTTTCTACAGGTGGTTATCAAGGTGGTGTAACCCCAGGGTCCCTCTATGACCGATTGATCCTTTTCACAGCAGTGACCTTCTCCTTTAAAAATGTCAGCGATGACAGCCTATTTAATGCAGTGTGGGGCTAAAACCCAGGTGAATGAAAATCCTGGGACTTGGTCAGCCTGTCATTGAAAACACATGATGACTGTCAGGGGATCTGCCTTTGACTGCTTCCATCGGATGCTCCTCACATAGGTGATAGGTACAGCCAATCATTGACAAGCACAAATATACGTAGCATGATCATTGGGTGATCTCCTTATGACTAACCGGTTGGTTCATCTCACACGGGGTGATGGGTCTACTTTGAAAGATCAGAAGTGGCGGACCATAAAATGCAGTTAATTTAGGCGGATCTGACAGGTACACTTTACAGGTCAGACAATCATTGATAACAAATATGGTTATTATGCAGTATGATAGTTGGGGGATCTGCCAAGGGCCTCTTCCATCTGACTTCATAGGTGAAAGGCGAACTTTACAGGTCAGCCAATCATTGATAACAAAAATAGTGGTTATTATGCAGTGTGATAGTTGGGGGATCTGCCAAGGGCCTCTTCCATCTGACTTCATAGGTGAAAGGCGAACTTTACAGGTCAGACAATCATTGATAACAAAAATAGTGGTTATTATGCAGTGTGATAGTTGGGGGATCTGCCAAGGGCCTCTTCCATCTGACCCATATCACATAGGTGAAAGGCGAACTTTACAGGTCAGACAATCAATGACAGGCTATTATCAAATGTAGCCTGATCGTTAGGGAATCCCCCTATGACTGACATATCATTAGCACAAGGTGAATGGTCTCCTTTAACAGGTAAAGGCGGCCCATTCAATGGGGGAGCCACACATGACTGACCTCTGATGCCTCTCACACAGGTAACTGATGCCAATATGTGTGCAGCCATTGCTGGTCCCCCTCCCCCTGTATGGCTGAGCAAGCCACTGACCTGGAACAGGTGCCCCATTCTGAGGGGCACCATGACAACACCTGTCTCCAGGGCATGTTGCTAGGCCTGGAGGAGGGGGGGTCAGAAACATGGCGCCCTTCCACCCCCCAGAATCTGCTTCCCCACCTGCTCACCTCCCGGTGCTGCTACTCCTTCCTCGGCTCCGGGACACCCAAAATGGCGGCTGACGGGCCGCAGCACCGCGGCTGTGCGGAGGGATTCCGGAGAGGCCTGTCAGCGGCCCGCTGTGTGGGGGGTGGAGATGAAGATACGGAGGTAGGAAGAACTGGCTGTCCGCAGGAGGCCACCGCTCGGGGAGGGTGGGGAACGGCTTTCCGTCACTACCGGGGGGCCGGAACTTTTTGCAGCGGCGAAAGGATACAGGTGAGAAGGCACGGCTGCCACTGATGACGTCAACTGAGTGCCCCGTCACAGCTAGACCCGGAAGCCAGTAAGGGCGGTGCCCGAGACACGTGACGTATAGTGGGCGTAGTTCGCTGTCGTATGCTCTAGCTGTCAATTAAAGGAGACGCCCCCTCTTGGTGAGCCATGTGGCTGCTGGGCGTGGCTCAGTCCAATCGCTTGATGCAACCAATCAGTATTTTGTTTTATTGTGTCTTATATATGTTTTTTAACCTGTCCTGCCCATATGTGGTCATTGTTATCACTATTATAAACTTCAATAAAATATCTTTTCATATATTTTCTACACATTTGTATATATTGATTCATTGAGGGTGAGTGCAGAAGTTTTGGGGCGAATGTATGGGACATACCAGAGTGTCCCTCTCTGCATCAGTATTTTGTTTTAGGTGAAACCCGCATGGTTGCTCAGGACAATAGCATAGCTCCCAAGTTTTAAAGCGGACCTTCACTCTGAATCTTATATGTTTTCCCATACCCTGTACATACAGATTGTCCACATTAAAAATCATCCTATCTGCATCTACTGCATGTTATGAGCCTTTAAACATCCAAGATGGTGGCTCATGGGACATCAGACAGCCTGCAAACAGGAAGTGCCTTCTGACTGTTCTGCATTCTGTGACTGCTGACCTTTTCCTGACCCCAGCTCTGCTCTGTCTGAGCAAAGCACAGCTATAACCCGCCCCCCTGTATTTTATCCCGCTCTCCTTTCCTCAGTAAGTGCGATACTTCTGAGTCAAGATGGCGGCGCCCATAGCCTAAAATCCTTAACAGAGTTGCAGCCCAGTGGAGAAAGAATAATAAGTTAGTGACTAAAAACTTAAAATATATTAATTTTAGATGCTGGGGAATCATTTTTTTAAGAGTTTGGGCTTTTCAATAAATCATGGTGAAGGACCGGTTTAAGTCCGTTTCCCCCTGTCACTTTGAGGCTTATTATGAAGATCTCCATCAATAAATGATTCACCTGCCTATTCAAAGTGTTTATATTGTTGTAACTGTTACAACCTATCCCCTATCCACCCAATGAGAGGCCTAATTTAAAGTGGACCAACACCCACGGGGGATCGGCCTGGGAATCTATAAGATTCCGGGGCCGATCAGATCCCTCCCCGCGGGGCATCCGAAATCGGGATGTCCCGCGGGGTGAAACCCCCCCAGAACGCCCACAAACCTTACCTTAACCTCGTTCCAATGGCGCATGCCGGCGTGGGCGCGCTCCCTGTTAGAAGGAAGCACAAGACGCAGCCTCCAGCGCTCAGAGCCGCTGTGGTTGGACGCCGCTTGTACGTGCATACCACATTGGCTCTGAGCGCTCTGATTGGACGAGCGCCCGCGTAGGAGCGTGGGGAGGTGAGTGTTTATGGGCGTTCTGGGGGGTTTCACACAGCGGGGCATCCCCGATAAGGGTGCCCCACCGAAGTGGACCAAAACCCAGGATAGTCAAAATCCTGGGTGTTGGTCGACTTTAACAAATGTCCCTCTTTCCCACCCTGGAAACTTAGTAGTTATGTAATAGTGAGAATTATATTTCATTGTTATGTCCCTGTGTGACGAAATGACCTTCCAGTCTGTATAATCTACCTGCAATCCTGACATGTGACCACAGCCATAGCACCTGACAGTATGTTCTTTCCCTCTGAAATTATTATGCTGGCCTCATATTGTACAGCTGATCCTACCAACAGCCTCTATTGTCATTCTGGCTGAACACATACATGTACTTTCCAACTTTTCAGAGCAGGACAGAACGGTGCTAGTCTGCCCTGGTGGAGGGGAATCTCAAATGCTGGGATCCCCCCCCCCCCCTCGGTCAATCTTCACAAACCCCATATATCTCGCCAGCCGGGAACGTGATACGTGGCCGCCACCAGCCAATCACACGGCTGCATGTCGTCGAGGGTGCGATATGACAGGTCAAGTTTGGGGGGTTGATTGAGGGGGGACCCCAGCATTTGGGATGCCCCCCATCAAGCCAGAGCCCGATTTTTGTAAAATGGGTGCTGGTCTGATTTAACTGTCCCTCAACAGAAAAAGCTCTGCTAGGAAAGTCAGTATCTCTCTAATGAAGGGCTCACTGATTGCATGAGAGGCTGGGTTAGGTTAGTTTAGTGTCTCTGTGAGCCAGGACCCAGTGTGACAAATAGTTGCAAGATGTGTAGATCCACTTTAAACCACACCCCTCACCACATCCCATGCCAAATTTCCTGCTCATTGGTAATGGGATCAGATGAGATGAGCAGGAGGGAGAAAGGGATGGATAGGAGAAATGGATGGGATGAGCTGGGGGGGGAGCAAGGGGGAGAGATGGATGGATGGCTGGAGCTAGAAATTGTGGATGAATGGGCAGAACTGAGGGGAGGGGGGAATGGATGGGCTGAGCTGGGAGGAGAGGAATGGATGGATGGGAGGAGCAGGATGGATGGATGGCTAGAACTAGGAAGAGTTGATGAATGGGCAAAACTGAGAGGGAGGGAGGAATGGATGGGTTTGAGCTGGGAGGAAAGGGGGATGGTTGGAGGAGAGGAGCAAGACAGACAGATGGCTAGAACTGGGGGGGGGGTGGATGGAGGGGCAAAACTAAGGGGAGAGGGAGAGAGGAATGGATGGGTTGATATGGGAGGAGAGGGGGTGGATGAAAGAATGGAAGGAGTAGGATAGAGGGATGGCTAGAACTAGGAGTATCCGATGGATTGACAAAACTGAGGGGAGAGGGATGGATGGCTAGGAGAGATGGATGGGATGAGAGGAGGAGGGATAAATGGATGGGAGGAGCAGGAGGGAGGGATGGATGACTAGAGCTATGAGGAGCAGATAGATTGGCAGAACTGAGGTGAGAGGAATGGAGTAGGGAGGGATGATGGGAGCAGATGGGAGACATGGATGGGCTATTACAAACCAAAAACACTGTGATCCAGGACTAACCCAGTGTTTTCCAAGTAATCCTTCTGCATGACCTTACAGAGAGAGAGAGGCTCCAGGAAACACAAACTGAAACAGAGGTTAAAAGCCCTACCCCTTCCTGACCACCTCAATCCTCCCTGGGAAACCACTGGACAGAGTGTGCTAAGATGGGTTAGACTTAGACCAGTTTTTTATTTTAATGTATTATTTTTAACTCCGAGGATTCTGGAGAAGCCCACTGGCCATGGAACGCATATCCAGGCGTAGTTATGCTCCCGGACACTTGGTAGTTATCTCTGTGCCAGGAGTGTGATAAGGCTAAAAGACATGCTGACGCAGCAACCTTACTCAGGGAAATCCAAGTAATGAGGCTGGAGATTGCCTTAATACGGGATGCCCAAAAGAGTTTGGTCACTCAAAGGTGCCCATTGCTACCGCACCAGATTCTCAGCAATGTAATGATAGCCAGGGGGTCAAAGCAGGTTTATCCCTCACAGGTAGTGCTCCTAGAGCTTTTGGTGGCCCCTTCCAGGTTAATATTGTGCCTGAGACAGGCGGATTAGTTGAAGAGGACCTATTCTCACATGATTCTATGGATGAAGAAATCCAGGAGTAAGGGGAACCAGAGTATTCCAACATATTATCTGAAGAAATACAGAAGTTGTTGGATGATTTGTATGAAACGTGGGGGATTCAGTTAGAAGATAAGCCTTTATCAGTTCAGGATGAAATGTATAAAAAGTTTTTGGGAATAACATCTAAGGTTTTTCCCACCCATGCGACACTTAAGGAGGTTAATAAGTCTGAATGGGAAAACCCAGAGAAAAACATTTTCATGCCCAACTCATTAAAAGGGGAATTCCCGTTCAATGAGAAAGACATGGAACCATGGAGCAAGTGCCCTAATCTAGATGCTCCATTGGGTTAGATGTCCAGAGCAGTTGGATTTAAACCAGACCTTCACCCTGAATAAGAGTCTATCTTGTATGTTTCCCCTACTCCGTACATACAGATTGCTCACATTAAAAATCATCATACCTGCATCTACTGCATTTTATGAGCCTTTAAACATCCAAGATGGCTTTTCATTTAGCTTTTCTTGCAGCTCTGAGCTTAGAGCGGTATAGGAAATACTGAATAGAGTACAAGCCATTGATTTGGTTGACCACATTCACTGTGGGATCACTGGAAAAATAAGATTGCACGCAATATGGGGGAATTTACACAGCAATGGATAACCAGGGGAAGAAGAACAAAACCTGGGATAGTGAAGGTCCCAAGTTTTGTTCCTCTTTAAAGTAGACCAATCCCCAGGTTTCTGACTCATCTGGGTTTTGGTCCACATAGCCCCTCTATATGTATCGCCACAGATCGTTAGTAAAACTCACACTTCTGGCTTTCTCACAGCACATGAGCTGGCCCTGGAATCCATCTGATTTGGGAGATTGAACTAGCAGGCCCTGGACATATAGACTTCAGGTTTTGGTCCACTTTAATATGAACCGAATCATGGGTTTCAACCAGCTTTAAAAGGGACACTTTGATTAAATCAATAACGGGAGTTCTTACTTGATGTCTTTGTGAAATCTATAGCGATAACTTGTGACTAACTGCCTAATTATTAATTATCCATTATCAACTGATGACCTTCCCCCAACAGTCGTAATTCATGGCCACTAAGCTGCCTGTAAGCATACAGGGTGCAACCATGGCATCACTTTTTATTTACAATACATTGATAATCATAAGAACAGCAGTGACAGGTTATTAATAAATAGGTCAGCATGTGCAACTTCTTTGGGACCTGAGGGCAGGGTGCAGACAAACCCCTTTTGCATAAAAATAGAATACCATGAAACATAGTTAAAGAGGAACGAAACCCAGATTTTCACTATCCAGGATTTTTTTCTTTCTGCCCAAATTACGGTAGGATGCCCCACTATGTGTATCTCCTGGAATTGGCCAAACAAAAATTCACCTTTTTTTTGTTCTCATGATGTGTGCGCAGGCGCAACTAAATTGGACGCATGCCGCTGGCTGCACCCGCACCTTTTAGCTGTGCTATTCAGAAATTTAGAATCTCCCTTTGTGTGAAATCCACGGGGGGTGGTTTCTTACCTTGATGTACACTTTTTGTCCACTCAGAAAACACAGTGCATATTCATTCCCTTCCAGGATTTCAAAATGGAAATGATTGCCTGGTTACAATACAAGGAATCCCAAATTGGGTTGGCCCAGTGACAAGCTGCAACTCGTCCCTGGAGTTTTATTAGAGATTGGTAACTAAGGTTTTGATCTGCTTTAATGCATTATTGTATTATTGTGTTATTTGTATTGCTGAATCATTTAAAGCCGAACAAAACTTTTGGATCCTCTTACCAGTAGCAGTGGGTGCAGCAGGGAGCAGGGTAGAGGTATGGGTGCAGCATAGCAGCAGGGCAGAGATGGGGTGCAACAGAGTGCAGGGCAGAGATGGGGTGCAACAGAGTGCAGGGCAGAGATGGGGTGCAGCATAGCAGCAGGGCAGAGATAAGGGTGCAGCATAGCAGCAGGGCAGAGATAAGGGTGCAGCATAGCAGCAGGGAAGAGATGGGGTGCAACATAGCAGCAGGGCAGCAATAAGGGTGGAGCGAGGAGCAGGGTAGAGATGGGGTGCAGCATAGCAGCAGGGCAGAGATGGGGTGCAACAGAGTGCAGGGAAGAGATGGGGTGCAGTATAGCAGCAGGGCAGATATGGGGTGCAGCATAGCAGCAGGGCAGCAATAAGGGTGGAGCGAGGAGCAGGGTAGAGATGTGGGTGCAGCAGGGCAGAGATGGGGTACAGCGGGGAGCAGGGTAGAGATGTGGGTGCAGCATAGCAGCAGGGAAGAGATGTGGGTACAGCATAGCAACAGGGCAGCAATAAGGGTGGAGCGAGGAGCAGGGTAGAGATGTGGGTGCAGCATAGCAGCAGGGCAGAGATGGGGTGCAACAGAGTGCAGGGAAGAGATGTGGGTACAGCATAGCAGCAGGGCAGCAATAAGGGTGGAGCGAGGAGCAGGGTAGAGATGTGGGTGCAGCATAGCAGCAGGGCAGAGATAAGGGTGCAGCGGGGAGCAGGGCAGAGATAAGGGTGCAGCGGGGAGCAGGGCAGAGATAAGGGTGCAGCGGGGAGCAGGGTACATATGTTGGTGCAGTGTAGCAGCAGGGCAAAGATAAGGGTGCAGCAGGGAGCTGGGCAGAGATGGGGGTGCAACTTAGCAACAGGGTAGAGATAAGGGTGCAGCTAGGAGCAGGGCTGTTTCTAGGGTAGGGTGAGCAGGGCGATTGCACGGGGGCGCCAAGGCAGTGGCGTAGCGACCCGGGGGCGGGGGGGGCGGACCGCCCCGGGTGACACCAGACCTAGAGGGTGACACGGCACTATAGCATTATGTCACCTCAATTATTGCCAGCCTGTGGCACAGAGCAGTCAGTTGTGGGGATGCTATGCCCTCACGGCGACACCTACGCATCTCTCCCACAGCGCTCGAGCGCCATTTGGCAGGAGGCGGAGCGGCTGCTGGTGCCTGTCCAGAATCTGTGGACCAATGGTGTGCGCGCACAGCAGGTCACGTGGACGAGGTGGGAGCTTTTGTTCGCTGTTGCTGAGAGCGCGCGCGGTATTCGTCGCCAGAAACAGGTGAGGGCGTGTGTGGTGTTGCTGGGGTGAGCGCACGCTGTTCCTGTTTATTCGGGGATTTATAGCTGTAACTGCTCAGTGGCGTGTGTGGTGGTGTTGCATGGTGGGCGCGTTACCTGGCGGGAGATGGGTGTTTTTAATGGACATAAAGGGAGCGTGCAGGCCGATGTATGTGTGCTAGTGAGGTACTGCACAACGCATAAGCGCCTCTGCTATCATACATTGATTATAATAGGCGCGCGCCCCGCTTTTGTTCAGGTGCGATGTCTGGCCCTGCCCCGACTCCTATTGGTTGCTGCCTGTCTGGCCCGCCCCTTTTCTCCTCCAGCTGTCTGTAATCGGTGTGCTCCTTTTCTCTGCCATTGAGTTCTTTCAACATACAAAAATTTTTTTTCTTTGGGGGGGGGGGGGGTGACACCATTTCCTACCGCCCCGGGTGACACCAGCCCTAGCAACGCCACTGCGCCAAGGCCATTGTGGGTGCTTTTATCCCAGCCATCCTGTTTTCTGCATATGAATATATGAATATTGGGCTCAGTCATGTGGAGGGGGAACTGTCTGCTGCTAAGGAGGAGGCACAGCAAGACACATACCTGTATGGCACAGCAGCACCACCATAGTATGGGTGAGGCGGGAGCAGAATTTTCTTCTGTCACACACTTAGCGCTATTTTGCCTAAAACTGCCCTGTGTGGGTGCAGCGTAGCAGCAGGTCAAAGATAAGGATGCAGCAGGGCAGATATAGGGGTGCAGTGTGGCTGTGGATGGGGGAGTGGAGGTGTGTAAGTGTGGCTGCTAGTGGAGCAGTGATGGCAAAGTAGAATGGAGGACCCAGACGCAGCAGTGAAGACCAGAGGACCCAAGCAGTGGAGACAGCAGCAGCCACAGTGACTCAATGAAGACCATGGAGTCAGCACCAGAGGCAAGTATACTGGTGATCCCACGGGATTCACAAAGCAGAGTATTCCAAATTAGGAAGCCTAAAGGGAGCACTGGACATTCACTTTAAGGCTAGGTTCAGCAAGAGGCTGGGCGGACCTGGGTGAACTGGCTCGAAGGGCCGGGACCCCGGAGTGGTCCAGGTGGCAATGTATGCAGCTGAATCACTTCCTGGCCTCGCTGCGGGTCTATAGGGAGGGTAGACAGATTCTTACGAGCTTCGAGGAAATGTGCTGCAGCACCGAAGCAGAGAGACACGTCCTCTCGAGGACCTATAGACTCCTTGCGGCCCCGCCCGACTTGGAGGACCCCCCCTACCTGGGAAAGTGGGCAAGGGACCTTGATGCGTCATGGACCCCCGAGCAGCGCCGGAGGATTCTGGCGTTGCCGCACAGGTCCTCAATTTGTACCCGGATTCAAGAATGTGGATACAAATTGCTATCGAGATGGTACAGAGTTCCATCGGACCTGAACAGATGGTACCCAGACATCACCCCAAACTGCTGGAGGTGTGACGGTGAGAGGGGGGATCTTTTGCAAATTTTCTGGTCCTGCCCTCTGCTTAAAGTGGACCAACACCGAGAGGTGATCGGCCCGGAAATCTATAAGATTCCCGGGCCGATCACCTCCCACCCCGCGGGACATCCGAGATCGGGATGTCCCGCGGGGTGAAACCCCCCAAAAAAACCCCAAACACCTTACCTGATCTTCGGCGGCGGCCGGCCGCCGCCGCCTCCCTCGCGCCCCTGTAGGCGTGCTCGCGCCCGCGCCGGCCGTCTGCGAATGGCCAGCGGGGGCGCGCGCGCGCCGAAAGTGACGCGAGGGAGGCGGCGGCAGCCGCTTGGACGTTCCTGATCCCCGCCTGGACGTTGGCGGGGATTGGACCGTCCAGTCACGTGGGAGCGGGGACAGGTAAGATTTTGGGGCTTTCTGGGGGGTTTCACACAGCGGGGCACCCCCGATCGGGGTGCCCCGCCGAAGTGGACCAAAACCCAGGATAGTCAAAATCCTGGGTGTTGGTCCACTTTAAGGAATACTGGAACCAGGTCAGAAGGGTCACGGAGAGAGTCTCGGGAGCAACAATACCTGATGATCCTGCCCTCTGTCTCCTCCATGTTTCGGAGACTCCTCTGAAGCGCTACAGGAACTCCATAACTTGTCATTTGCTGAACGCAGCAAAATGCTGCATCCCTCAGGTGTGGAAGAACAGGGAGCCTCCCTCTATAAGCATGTGGTGCCGAAGGGTGATTGATACTATGAGGTTTGAAAGCCTTATGTCTTCACGCGACGGCACACATGAGAAATTCGCCATCACCTGGTATGGTTGGATGGTGTATATGGAGTCCCCGGAGGGCAAGGAGCTCCTCTGCTCACAACAAGGACCCCCGCCTCTCCGGCCTTCCCCCTCTGTGAGCTGAGCTGACCACCTGTGGGCTTGCGCAGACACGGACCTGGGGGGAATGCTGCAGATGCTTGGGCCATGCTAATCCGCTTTAGAACACTGGTCCAAATAGTCAGAACCGGGGGTTCTCCTCCCCTGCTGCTTGCCCCCCCCCTCCCGCCCCTTCCCTGTCCTGCCCCCGGCCTTCCCTCCCCCCCCCCTCATTTTGCCTTTGTTTTCTACTCTATTCCTATCTGTTCCTTTTATTCCAATGTCGATGCTAGTTACATGGCAGACAGCCACTAGTCTGAATGTTCAGATCCTGTATAGAAGGACCTACTGTGAATTTTCAGTGGCAGGTTTGTAATGTCCTTATTGATACATATCGTGTTAGCATAAACTGACATTGTACGTTTTCTTTGTTACCTTACGTTCGAATTGTTTGGAAAATGTGCCTTTTGTTTCTTGTCTAAAAACTTTCAATAAACACAGAATTATTAAAAAGAAAAAAAAGGCTAGGTTCAGCAGGTTTTGGTCCTCTTTAATAAAACCATATATTTTCCTCTTGAAAGTGGTAGTGCTTTATATATTATCTGGCTTGATTAGGTAATGTAGGCCCTCGCAAGGGCCGGCTCATTTAGGGACCTGGACCCTCCCAGTTTTTGGTCCATTTGAAACTGGGAGAATAAATAAATAAAAAACATTTTGGCTGTAACAGCTATTTTATTATAAAAAAAAAATGTCCATTTACATGTGTTTCCTTCCCAGGCAGCCATACAATGATATAAATATCTGAGCTTATTACTAAGAACATTAGGAATTAAAATGGTAAGAAGGTTTCATTTCGGCAAATTTATAGAACTAGTGCAACCAACCAGGGCCGTATTTGGTGTTCATGGTGCCCTAGGCACTTTAAATGTTTGAGCCCCCTTTTTTAAGTTAGGTCACGGTCCATAGAAAAAAAAAAGTATGTAGGGGGGGAAGGGTACAATGGCATACCTCCCAAGTATCCCTGATTTGGAAGTCTTTTTGGTTCATGTGCCCCTGTCCCTTGTTGTTCTCATTTGTCCCTCTTTGAGGTATAGCATGCAGATCTGCAGCAATAAATGATTCATTCGCCTATTCAAAGTGTTTTTATTGTTGTAACTGTTACGTCTCCTATCTATCAATCAATGAGGGGGCGTGGCTTATACAAACTGTCCCTCTTTCCAGGCCTGTGTTAAACACATTGCACCCCCCTTCACACAAATACACTCTGCATCCTTCTGTGGCTGGGGGTGCTTGCTGGGAGGCAATTTCTTTTCTTTACTACAGTAGTAGTAAAGGTTGCCACCCTAGGCACGTGCCTAGGGTTGCCTAATGGTAAATACTGCCCTGCAACCAGGTTGCCACCCTAGGCACGTGCCTAGGGTTGCCTAATGGTAAATACTGCCCTGCAACCAGGTTGCCACCCTAGGCACGTGCCTAGGGTTGCCTAATGGTAAATACTGCCCTGCAACCAGGTTGCCACCCTAGGCACGTGCCTAGGGTTGCCTAATGGTAAATACTGCCCTGCAACCAACCCACACATTGAAAAATGGATCAAAACCGCTACATTACATTTCTACACTGCGTTTCTCTGCATTCCAAAATGTAGGACTACACACCTGTAAACACGAAATGCTATTACCTGATGTGCTGCAGAAAAAAAAAACATTTGACTAATACTTTATTTAAAAAAAAATCCTCCCCTCTACATTTTCTTTGATGTTTCAGTCAGCAGAAAGTGACAATGCTGAGGAGCCCAACGGGGGGAAGGGGAGCAGCAAGTGTCTTCAGGCACACAAATCACAAGTGCTGATCCATCATACGTTTCATTTTATTGCCTGTCATTTTCTAAACACATGTCACTGCTATGTTTGTGCATCATGTAACAACAGGAACACATCTAAAACTTACGATCAGACAGGACTTGTGATTTGTGTGTCTTAACGCACAGCACTGTGCTTGCAATCTTTGTGAGCAGACCCATACCCCCCCCTTCTCCCTGTCAGGCTGCTCAGCGCTTTCACTTTCTGCTTTTTTTTCAAGTTTCAAGTAAGAAAAAAGGGGGAAGATCTTTTACAAATAAATTATATTAGTCACATATTTGTTTTTCTGTAGGCCGCCATATAATATATTTTATTAGTGTATTAACTAATTGGAGCGCGACTTTTATGATTGTTCGATCAAGTATTTATACATCATACAATAGCATTGTCTCCACTCATCACCCACAAAGCATACAGCAAAATACTGCTGACATGTCCCATAAAAAAGGTAATGCTGAAATTAAGTTGTGCAAGGTAAAAAATAAAACTATGAAAGGGAACTAAAGCTGGCAGATTCCCTACCGTGAGGCATTCCACATAAGGATCCTCTTACCATATACCTACATATATGAAACCTCCGGGCCGGTATCCCTCTGCCTACACTTCTGTACCAGGCCATGTCAATGGCTGCTGTGGGTACACAACGCCATTGACCAGCCTGCCATTCAGGTTTCTTAGCCGTGCATTTGAATTGCGCTGATTGGAGAAGAGCCTGCACATAAGTCGGTGGGATCACCGGCGAGTTAAGAATACTGGAATTCCAGGAGTTTCTTATAGTGGAACATCCCAATGTGGACTTTCAGCACCTGACTTTTCATCCTCTCCTGCTCAGGGTCTTGTGTCAGGCGGGCCAAAAATCAGCCCTGGGTTTTACTAGCCCCTGGCCAGCCCTCCTTCCTTGCTGAGGCCCCCCTCCCACCATGATGATGGGGCTGTAGCATTGGGGGCTGGGGTTCCTTGGCTTTTGGATACAATAGGGCTAGGTACAGGGGACTGAGAAGAAGACTAAGAGGGGCAGGGATTGAATGTGGGTGTTAAAAGCAGCAGCCCAACTGGCCCCAAAGTAGGGTGGCCTACCGGGCATTGTCCGGGTCTCCCTGCCCCTGTCTGTGTCACATATGAGGTGAGCAGAGGACTGGCGCTGGCAGGGCTGTACGCATCCATGGACTTGGACATACAGGAAGGGAGCCCGCACATTATGTCTTTTGTATACCTATTCAGGTAGGTCTCTAGTATTATTCCCCTATGCGCTGTCTTCTCTTCCTTATACCGGGTTTTTGCTTCAGGTGGAATGTTTTATTTAATCAGTATCTAGTGGCATATGTATAAATCATGGTTATCCAAGTTGCCCCATTGTCATGATTAAGAGCTGGTGCTCGAAACGCGTCGACGTGGGGCCTGCTCTCTTTGTGCTTTTATAACTCCATATGCTGTGATGGCTTTTTAAAGTGCTTCTATTAAACGATGGATGATTTTAAGGCTTCTACTTCATGGCTGGCACTTCTTTATTCCGGACTGTGAGCAGAGGACTGTCAGCAGACTGTATGTGCCCCGCACACAGTCTGCATTTATCCCATTGCATCTTGACATAGTCTTGATTTAATCCCCATGTCCTGACTCCCTCTTACTGCCTGAATTTAACCCCTTGCCCACACATTATGCATATTCATTTAGGGTACTAAAGGGGGGTCTGAGCATACAAAGGAGGAAGGTAATTTTTAATGCTGGGAGAAGGTTCACATCCGCCTATTTTTCTAATCATCCTTCAGCGTGACCCACAGAGATTAATAAGGGGTCATGCTGATGGATTCTTTAAAAAGCTGTTACCGGTAAATCTAATGGGGGTTTTATACAGTATTAGGGGCCGGAGGCGGTGGTCCGTGTGCACGCTGCATATATAATTTGGGGGGCTGAGAGGTGGATGTACCTGCACTATGCTTATTCATATTTGGGTTCTGTGAGGAGGCCCGCACGCACTCTGCCTATTCATATTGGAGGCCCTTGCGGGCAGTCAGCGGTAGTAGAATTTTTTTCTATGTTCACAGGCGCTGGAGTCCGAAATGACCTCGACCCAAAACCCAGGTTTTTCACTCTTTTTAACCTGGATTTTTGATCCACTTTACTGTGTGTGAGATCTCTTGGAAAGCTGGGTATTCTCACCTTTCCAGTGATCCCACGGCAAATGCGCAGGCTCACTTCCAATCAGAATCGTTTGGCAGGTGACGCCATCCATTGCACAATCTCTGATAAATGAATGGAGTGCTGGGCAATTCCTTCCAACTGATGCTAAGCAGTGGCAGACTGGCCATAGGGAGCACAGGGAGAATTTCAGGTGGGCCACAATGCTTAAGGGTTACTCCACAATACTCCACAATACTATAGCCTCACCATCATAAATGTGGGGACCATTTCCTGCCCTGCCACAGTATCTGATCCTACCTACTAAGCTTTAGCACCATCACATGGCATATCTCCCTCTGTATATGATCTGTTCCTGCAATGATACCTCATCGGCTAATCTATGTATGTCCTGACTGCCAAGTTCCTTAGAGGAGTGGCTAAGAAGCTTATTGGCTGATGGTAGGATGCTGAGGGGCCTGTGAATTACAGGACTGATTTTCGCCCCATCCCCTGACATTTCCTAGGAAAGCCAGTGATGCCACCTTGATCTGCCCATGCACCGTGGAATCGGTAAGATAAACAGGAGGTTTCACAGAGCAAGGCGTGCCAAATCATGATGCCCCAGAGATAGGGAATCACCCCTGGCCCTGGAGTCTATTAGACTTTTTGGTCTGTTTTAAAGAGGACCAAAACCTAGGATTTGCATTAGCTTGGGTTTTGGTCTATCCCCCTGGGGCATCCTGATTAGGGATGTCTCGCTGTGTGAAATGCCAATGATCAGACAATATACATACCTCGCCAGAATTCCCATGGCACAGACGCAGCTCTGCTCCAATTAGCTTCTTTGGCTGTGCATTTTAATGTGCGGCTGAAAAAGCTGGATTGGGGTCTAGCCAAATCGGGATACCCCAGGATTGGGGACTAACCAGACCTAGCTTCTTATAGACATGTTTTTCCACTTTAAAGAGGAACAAAACCTGTGATTTTTACTATGCCCGGTTTTGTTCCTTATCCCAGGGGCATTCTGATTTGAGATGCCCTGCTGTGTGAAACCCTCAAAAACATTTGCTGTTCTTAACTCTCCAGCGTTCCCACGGCACATGTGCAGGATCTCCTCCAAGCTGCATTCTATGTTGAGCATATTCATAAGTGGCATAGAATGATGAATGGATGGAAACTGGCAAGCATCCCTGTGATCACGTCCCTCCCGCTGTGAGTACCCATGCCATTCAGATAGTCCTAGCACGGGAGCACACAGCAGCCAGAAGGATGCCACCACAGCCCATGCATGCCCTGTGGGATCCCGATGCCCCACAAAGAGGGAGACCACCAGCCCTAGAGTGTTATAGACTCTAGGCCATGGTTGTTCCTTTTCAGTAATAGGGGGCACAAGTACTAAAAGCCCCCATTGCAGCATGGAAACCAAATAGGGCCCATAGGATATCCAGAGATGTAATGTTATTAACTTCTTAGTTGTGTGTGAGCGGGAAATTCAAGCTTCTATGCATGGTTGACTAGCAGGGCATCCCAAATCAGGATTTCCAAGGGTGGTAGTGGACCTTTATTCATTATTGACCTAATCTTGTGGACTGTATTGCTGTTAATGAGAATATTGTAGCACCCATGATAGGCTGGTGCCGGGCAGAGCTTTACACCACAATGGGACAGAAGGTCTGGCAAAAGAAAGTCTGGTATTGTTGTTTGGTGGGAATCTTGATGTCCAAGCCTTGGTTTGCTCTTGGTTGGGTTTGAAATGGGTTGAAGTTCTGCATTAGGAAGATGGGTTTACTGTTTGTATTTATTCTAGAGGTTGCAAAGGTCCATGACGAATTATAAATGCCATTCCTCCTCATAGGAACATTTTTATTTCTTCTTCTTCAGTTCCTCCAGACGTTTGGACAGGTCCTCAAAGTCTATGTCTTCATATGGCGAGGGATCGATTGTGGCGGATGAATGAACAGGGCTGACAGGTACAGATGGGAGCTTGGGTAGAGGTAAGTTGTCGTACTTGTCAGGAAGCTGGTTGGCTCTTGGCTTAGCCTGAGGACCTACAACCAATAGTACAATACAGATCAGATACTACAACCTACAGTGATGAGGAATCCATTTTATATTTATACTGTATTTATCTGTAAAACTGCATTTGAAATAGTATATGTACTGTATGTTTTTACCCTGTCTGTAATTACTACCTTGTAAAGCGCTATGGAAGATGATGGCGCTATATAAATAATAATAATAATAATACGAAATTACACATCCATATTTATTTTAGGTGGAAAGATCCAGTCCCTGACCCAAGTGATTTTATAAAACTGATGATGTGTATAACTGTCCAAATGCCGAGGAAAGGGTTAATAACAGTTATTTATCTCGTGGCACTATGAGAAGAAAATTATTATTGTTCTAGTGGTAACATTTTATTTTTTCACATTCTCAAGGTCTAGTTGTTTTTAACAGCTTTTCAATGTTTTTTTGCCTTTTTGCTATTTCATTATTACCTAAATCGGACCTTCATCATGATTTATTGAAAAGCCCAAACCCTTAAAAAACGATTCCACTGCATCTAAAATTAATTTATTTTAGTCACTTATTATTCTTTCCCCCACTGGGCTGCAACTCTGTTCAGAACTTTGGGATACGGGCGCCGCCATCTTGACTCAGAAGCATCACACTTACTGAGGAGAGGAGAGTGGTATAAAGTACAGGGGGGCGGGTTATAGCTGTGCTTTGCTCAGACAGAGCAGAGCTGGGGTCAGGAAAAGGTCAGCAATCCCAGAATGCAGAAGGCACTTCCTGTTTGCAGGCTGCCTGACGTTCCATGAGCCGCCATCTTGGATGTTTAAAGGCTCATAACATGCAGTAGATGCAGGTAGGATGATTTTTAATGTGAGCAAGCTGTATGTGCAGGGCTTGGAAAACATATAAGATAGGCTCTTATTCAGAGTGAAGGACCGCTTTAACACTTTGGGTGTATAAAAGATTGTGCCTTCGGTCGGCTTTTCAGAATCACAGCAGATTACTTCTTGCTTAAGAGCCTCCTGGCTTCACTAAACGTGGGCCAGGATGTAAAATTGCAAATATTTAATCTATATGATCCCAAGGGGTACTTCTCCCCATGGCCGTTGTATCACAGCCAAAGTGTGCAGGATAATCATGTTGGTACATTTTATCTCTTCGTGGTGTATAAATTCTCTTGTATATTGGGATATATTTGGATACCCAGTCTGCAAAACCTAGCAGTTCCTGCATTACTCACCAATTTGGCAATACCACGGAGCATGCCTCTCTGGTCTGCCACTGCTGCGGCAATGGCCCAAGCCCTACCATAGACTATAATGGGGACCCCGATACCTGCTGTCATGCTGCTAGTTTGGTTGTGTCTCGGCAAGCCCATAACACATGCGCATAGTGAAACGCATTCAAGTGTTAAATCACATGGCAAGACGCATAAGTTATTGCACATGTGCCTCATCAGCCAATCTCACTTTTTAGACTTTAGATTAAAGTGGACCAACACCCAGGGGGGATCGGCCCGGAAATCTATAAGATTCCCGGACCGATCAGATCCCTCCCCGCGGGGCATCCGAAATCGGGATGTCCCGCGGGGAGGAACCCCCCAGGAGGCCCACAATCCTCACCTTACCGGCGATCCAACGGCGCATGCGCGAGACGCGGCCGCGTCTCTCGCTTCCCTCTAGCAGGGCGCGCTCCCGCGCCGGCCGTTTTGTGAATGGCCTGCGCAGGCGCGCTCCCTGTTAGAGGGAAGCGAGAGACGCAGCCAATGACAGCGCTCTGGTATGCGCGTCCAAGCGGCTTTGGACGCGCATACCAGAGCGGCTCTGAGCGCTGTCATTGGCCGGACGAGGTCACGTGGGAGCGGGGTGCCCCACCTAAGTGGACCAACACCCAGGATAGTCAAAATCCTGGGTGTTGGTCCACTTTAAGGAAACCTTCCACTAGGAAGTTGATGGTTTGTGGCACATGAGCAGTGCACATGCGTGGACCCCAGGTAAATTATTATGCAGATTACAATTATAAATAATAAAATACCGCGCTGTGAATACTTTACAATATCAAAATTTGTGAAAACCAAAATTAATTAAACTAGCTACACGTGCACAACTTATATCTCACCAATAAGTCAAAAGAAAACAAAAAAATGCAAAAAGCACGGACCTACACATAAATTGTTTAAGTCCTCTTTAAAGTCCTTCCAACTCTTTTCTGAATCCACCAAGTGTGTCAATATTCCATTTGTGTAATACCACCACCAATATTATGCTCTTACCAGAAATGGTCTGATTAAAGTGGACCAACACTGAGAGGTGATCGGCCCGGAAATCTATAAGATTCCCGGGCCGATCACCTCCCACCCCGCGGGACATCCGAGATCGGGATGTCCCGCGGGGTGAAACCCCCCAAAAAAACCCCAAACACCTTACCTGATCTTCGGCGGCGGCGGCCGGCCGCCGCCGCCTCCCTCGCGTCCCTGTAGTGAAGTGACGCGAGGGAGGCGGCGGCGGCGGCAGCCGCTTGGACGTTCCTGATCCCCGCCTGGACGTTGGCGGGGATTGGACCGTCCAGTCACGTGGGAGCGGGGACAGGTAAGATTTTGGGGCTTCCTGGGGGGTTTCACACAGCGGGGCACCCCCGATCGGGGTGCCCCGCCGAAGTGGACCAAAACCCAGGATAGTCAAAATCCTGGGTGTTGGTCCACTTTAAACAGCAATTTCAAGACTCCCAACGCGTTTCGTCGCTCCACGCGACTTTCACTAGGTGAGCCACCTAGTGAAAGTCGCGTGGAGCGACGAAACGCGTTGGGAGCCGGCGGTACTTCTATTGGAATTCAGCAGCGTGAGTTGGCCTTGAGCCATGATATGATGTGCAAGTTTTTTAACCTTTGGATTGTGAGTGTTTTATTGGCTTAATTAAAGGAAGTTTATAGTTGGCAGTATTGCGCTATGGATTTTTTATTTCCGTTTGCATGAACATGCTATGGAGATCCTGCTGGCCATTTTGTATATTGCACGTGGGAATTGTATCTGATGCGGTGGAGTTGATTGGAGAGAGGTGTCCTCGTGATTGTTGAAATTGCTGTTTAATCAGACCATTTCTGGTAAGAGCATAATATTGGTGGTGGTATTACACAAATGGAATATTGACACACTTGGCGGATTCAGAAAAGAGTTGGAAGGACTTTAAAGAGGACTTAAACAATTTATGTGTAGCTCTGTGCTTTTTGCATTTTTTTTTTATTATGCAGATTACAATAGCTTATCTTGAAGTTGACCAAACGATCAGCTGTATGTAAAAATCCCAGTAACTTCCAATTTGGGCAGGGGCAGTCTGTAACCGAACCTTCGCCCCAAAAAAGCCCTTCAAGCTGCGTTTTTGCAGCCATGGCATTTGCGATTGCTGTATAGCACATAGCGATCGCTACTAAAATTCTGGTCAATCGCCAATACACAGGAGCGAGAAGTGACAGCAGTGATAATCACCCATGTGCAAAGGCATCATTAGACTCTAGGGCCAGCTGAACAGGGTTTTGGACCTCTTTAAAACTGCTCAGTGATTAGGCAACTAGATTGCTTAATGATTGTCCAGCTTCATAGGCCTTCAAACCAGCATCAGCCGGAAATGTGGAAGATAATGATTTATGAAATGGCTGTGGTCATATACTGGCTTCCTCTGCATCCACGCAATCACATTCCTAGATTTCAGCACCCGACATCTGCGATCAGCAATAATGATTGATGTTGACCTGAGTGCAGTTCATGTTTGTTTCTAAAGATGGTTATTCTATCCTTGCTGACCAAACACAACCTGCAGTTGATTCAATAAAGATACTAAACCAGTGTGGTGCTTACCCGTGACTGGTTCCGGAAAAACCTGTGCGTCCGGTCCCGGGGGCTTCCGCTGGAAAAGCAAGTAGAGCTAATTAACACAACCTTTATATGGGTATGAATAGCACTGTACACACATTATATTGATGTATATCAAGGCTGTAGTGCCTTACACGGCTGCCATTAGAAATATTAGAGCCCCATACAAGCTTAACATAGACTTCCATATGTGACAATGAGGAGCTTGTCTGCCACAGCACAAATGCCAGTATAAAAGATCCCCTTATTTAGTCGATGCTATTCAGATTTGTTAAGCAATTGATTAATAAAAAGATGTGGATTTTTGTATAAAATGACAATATAAAAGACGTTGCCTAAATGGCTTCAACACACCTTTTTTGGGGGGTATTTTTACCCCCCCACAAAACACGACAGAGGCAGATTAGTGGTGGGTTGGTTTTATTAGTAGTAGTAAGAGCCCATGTTCTCTTACTGTACGGTGAGCCACCCCCTGAGCCACCGGGACCCTGTACTGCTCTGATAACAGTGCTGGTGGTCTTTAGCAGGAACCTCCCCTATTTCAAGTGGAAAAGTGTATCCTGTTCTCCCAGTGTCTTCAACCCAAAGTTCCTAAATAACTGACAGTCAAAAACTGCACATTACATAATCAGTCATCATATTAACAGTTGTGGTAAGGTGCAAGGTGCCGTCATTGACGGTAGGTATGTGGCACCAAGGTACCTGGCCTTGGTGCAGTAAAGCTTTGTCGTTTTCTCCACCATCAGCTGCTAATGGCAGTTTGCTGCTGAAATTTAGTATAGCCGAAAGGCTAACCCGGGACGGCTTTACTGGGATGGAGTAGAGCAGGCCTGGGGAGTCAGCTGTGCACTGGCTGTGTCTAGAGCTCACTTGTGGAGTGAGACGGGGAGGCCGATTCATTAATAGCGGCAGGTAGCGACAGATGAGCGACTGCAGTATTTTCACAGCGCCCGCTAGTAGTCGCTGTGCTTGGCCGTTGTTCGGTTGTTGACAGCGACTCAGTCGGTGTGTGGTAATGTTGAATATTGGGTGAGGAGTCGCTATTTGACAGGTTCCGCGCTGTATGGGAGCGCATGATAGCGAATGGCCATAGCGAACGGCTCCCACCATATTCATTGACAAATCACGCTCAAAAAATTCTCGCGCTGTGAAATGCATGTTTAAACCCCAGAGCGCTGGCGGCGATGGGTTAAAAGTAGTTTTTTAACCCCCAAACAACCATATTTTTTGAAACAAAAAAAAACAAGTTTATAAAAACATTTTGTAATATGAATACATTAATATCAGACCTGTGATATCAATTCTGCACAAATTTTTTTTTTTTTTTTTTATTTTTTTTTTTACCTTAAAAAAAATATCTAACATGGCAGAAGTGGTAACAGAAATTTTCACATTAAAAAAAAAAAAAAAAAAATGTTAACAATTAATTATGAATATTTAAAGATTGTTCCATTGAAATGCATTGGAGAGCGACAGGTAGCGAGAGGTTATACCTGTCGCTGTTCAAGGTCGCTCGCTGGCGCTGTGGGGTGATGCTGGAATAATGATGAATGATTCGCTATCTGGCGCCTCCCTCGCGTCCCTCTAGACGTGCCCGCGCCGGCCGTCTGTGAATGGCCGGCGCGGGCGCGCGCACGTCAAGAGTGACGCGCGGGAGGCGGCGGCGGAGGAGCCGCTTGTCCGTCCGCGTTGATTGGACGGCGCGGCCACGTGGGAGCGGGGAGAGGTGAGTTTTCCGGGTGTTTGGGGGTGTTTCACACAGCGGGGCACCCCGATCGGGGGTGCCCCACCGAAGTGGACCAAGACCCAGGATAGTCAAAATCCTGGGTGTTGGTCCACTTTAACCTATTTTGTACAATCATGACAATAAATAGCCAAACACTAGTTTACAGAACATCGCAATAAAGTTTGTGATGATAATGTTACCTTGTAAAGTGCTACGGAAGATGATGGCGCTATATAAATTAACATTAATAATAAAAATAATAATGTAAAATATGCATACATATTTCTTACCATATCTATGGCAGGAGGGAAGTTGGGGACAGGTGATCCCGCATTTCCCTTTGCAGGAGGATACATAAAAGTACACTCTTCATAGATCCCAACTTCAGCCTGAGGATATGGTTCCTGAAAGAATTAACATAAAAAAGGAAAAAAATGAAGGCAGGCCCACAGATTGGTGAAATTAGGAGCTTCTTTTTGCCCTAATACATCCCACATGTTCCTATTCCTGCTTCAAAATAGAAGAAATCGCTGAATAAAATACCCACCCCCCCAACCACACACGGACAAGCTGGTCTAAAATGGGTGTTGGGTGCCCCGCTGTGTGAAACCCCCCAGAAACCCCTAAATCCCTACCTTATCCTCGATCCAGCGGCGCCCGCCGCCGCCTCCCGCGCGTCCCTCTAGCAGGACGCGCACCCGCGCCGTCCGTTTGTGAATGGCCGGCGCGGGCGCGCGCCCTGTAAGAGTGACGCGTGGGAGGCGGCGGCGGGCGCGCTCTCTTGTCCGCCGCTGCCTCCCGCTTGTCTGCCGGCGGGGATTGGCAGTGGCGGTCACGTGGGAGCGAGGAGAGGTGTGTTTTTCGGGGTTTCTGGGGGGTTTCACACGATCGGGGTGCCTCGCCGAAGTGGACCAAAACCCAGGATAGTCAAAATCCTGGGTGTTGGTCCACTTTAAGCCTCTGTTCACCCCTCTGCTCTCTGCGTTGTTGCGCTGCGTTGCAACGCAGTTACAATGCAGAGGAAACATTGTACATTATTCTAGATGGGATAGTTCACATATCTGCGCTGCATTAAAAAAGCGTTGCAGACACCTTTTGTAGCGCAGCGTTGTAACAGCGCAGGTCAATAGAAGTATATGGCAACCCGAGCGCAATGCACCTATAATTCAGTGTTTACGATTTACTTATTATGCAAAAAATGTTTTTATTTAATCACCACATGATGGCACTGTTGGATAAGAAACTAATTGTGACATTACAGGTCTACCAAACGTAAAACCTAACCACATAGGAGTACAGCTGAACTGCTATTGGCTAAGGTGAGTAAAAAGTTAGAAAAGGTTCTAGAGGCCACTAGAGGGAGTCTATATAAGGAGAGTTACCTAGGAATGAGTCAGAACAGAACATACAAGATGTAGTTCTCTATTGTAGTAACCGGGAGTGAGAGGAAGGTACCAGCAGGGTCAACTGGTAGCAGTCGCAGAGAGAAGGAGAGAGCAGAGGAGCCACATTCATACCTAACGAGTATCCACAGGAGAAGGTGAACTTTTCTACCCAAGATGCTGAGGAGGAAGTTTAAGGCCGCAGTATTCTGCTATGGGATCAGGATGAGTGACCACCACCTGTTGGAGTACATTTGGATGTAATGTTGTGCTATGGAAGCTGCTAAGGAAACTGTTGTGGAAAGACTGTATGACCTGCTGTGAAGCCTAAAGTGTACCTGAAGTCCTGCTAATAAAGTAAGTGCCCTTTTCATAAAGACGGTCTCATTGGAGTTATTGGAAGTAAGCCCACGTCAGGAGGTCCCCCAAGCCCGTTAACAAAGAACCCACTCCCCATACACCCTGAGGAGCTAAACCCCTCAGGGACCCGTATGCTACATATATATATATAGTGTATATATAGTAGATATGACATATATAACATGAACTTACTGATAATTTGGGGTAAGGACAGTTTCCTTTGCTCTTAAAGTCACCTCCAGCTCCCCCATTGCCCGGACCACCTTTTTTATTGTCGTTCCCGAAATTTCTTCCATCAACTTCAAATTCAGAGGGTGCTTCACTCTAATGAGAGACGAACAGCATGAAAATCTGAACAATTTTGCCCTGTCCATCAGGCAAGGATAAGAAAAGGAGAGGCGAACAACTATAATTGATATGCAAGTAAAACAATGAAATGTAATAAGGAGTTGGTATACACAAATGCTGTAATATATACAGTGAAACACAATATATGCAATAAAAAATGGGTGAAATACCCAGATTGACCGCTAGGTGGTGGTAGTACAGCAAACAGTGTTTAAAGTGGACCAACAGCCATGGGGGATCGGCCCAGGAATCTATAAGATTCTCGGGCCGATCCAACCCCTCACCGCATCCAAAATCGGGATGCCCCGCTGTGTGAAACCCCCAAGGACGCCCCCTGCACTTACCTGAATCCGGGTCTAACAGCGCATGCGTGGGCCGCGGCCGCATTTCGTGCTTCTCTCTAGCAGGACGCGTGCCTGCTCCGGCCATTTATGAGGGGCGCACGCGATGCGGCCACCAGCGTGCTCAGAGCCACTGAGGTAAGACGTCGCTTTGACGCACATACCTCAGCGGTTCCGAGCGCGCTGATTGGACGATCATGCACCGTAGGAGCGGGGTGAGGTGAGTTATAGCCAGCGATCTGGGGGGTTTAACATAGCGCTTTCACCCGATCGGGGTGCCCCGGGGAAGTGGACCAAAACCCAGTATAGTCAAAATCCTGGGTGTTGGTCCACTTTAACATCACACTGTATAGAGAACAGTTATCTAATGAAAGCTCATACAATACTTATGGAACAACCAGAGAATATAGTAACATTGTTGAGAGTGTGAAGACTAAATCACAATGCCAAACATGCATATAGTCCTTTATCAGAAACCAAAGTGTATAATCAAGATATAGTCTTACAGGCAGGGAGCACCAGGAAGTATAACTATTGTATGAGCTTTCATTAGATAACTGTTCTCCTATACAGTGTGATGTTAAAGTGGACCAACACCCATGGCTGATCGGCCGGGGAATCTATAAGATTCCCGGGCCGATCAGCTCCCTCCCCGCTCTGATTGGACGAGCGCTCACGTAGGAGCAGGGTGAGGTGAGTTTTTTTTGGCGTTCTGGGGGGTTTCACACAGTGGGGCACCCCCGATCGGGGTGCCCCGCAGAAGTGGACCAAAACCCAGGATAGTGAAAATCCTTGGTGTTGGTCCACTTTAAACACTGTTTACTGTACTTGCAGAAAGTAACGTGAAGCCAGCCAGTGTCCATCTTTAAAAGGATTCCTGATCCATGTTTATTTAGAAAATTCTTAAAATTCCATCCATATTCCACAAAAGCAGCATAAAAGCATAAGAGAACAAGGCTGTTGCCTACGCGTTTCGGGCATTCAGCCCTTACTCATGGCATATTGCCACGTTCTCAAAAACCATATTTAAACACAGACACAATTAATGCCACACCCCTCGGTCCGCCTGGATTACAATTAATCAATAATGTATAAGTGAATAAGAACTCACCTGATGAAGTTCACCTAATAGAGTTAACAACAAACCGTCCATCAGCCAGCCTGCCCAAGGTCCCAATCGGGCTGTGTGTGGATACACCCTCTCCCAGCCGGACGGCAGACTAGTTCGCCGAACACCACACCGGAAATTGCGTAGGTCAAGGGCAAAACCACTAACCATGGAGAGGCCGGCTGAGGGCGGAAGTGTGAACAGGTGATCAGCCGCATCTGCGGCAGAGAGCTCTGGGGGGACCCAAAGATATGACACAATTGCGTCCAATTCGACAAAACACAACTCATAATGCATTAATATATGAACATCTGCGTTATATTATACATTATAATCCTCATATTTCAACATATTAAGTCATATCATAGGAACAGATCTACCTTCATTTATATATTGACCAATCACAGGCAGGAAACATTGATGTCATCAAACGGCTGAGACGTATTGGGATATCATGATACAGTATAAAGACAATATAGGGTAGAATATATATATTTGTGCACAAATGTACATAAGTAGACAGGGAGGAGGCTGATTTACCTATCATCATTTATATTTAATTGAATTCACTAAGATTGTGATTTAATATATGTTCGATACACCCCCTTTCACACCTTACTTTATCATTGCTTAGGTAGCATGGTTCACATGGATAGACCTTTTCTTATTTCTTTACTAAATTCCATAATTGAAAAATTATTGTATTAATGGGATAACTTCATGCAATATCAGTTGCGAAGAAATAGATCCACATCCCATCTGTGGTTTAGACCTCGTGGAATGCGGGTGTTTAAAGTGGACCGACACCCAGGATTTTGACTATCCTGGGTCTTGGTCCACTTCGGTGGGGCACCCCGATCGCTGTGTGAAACCCCCCCGAAAAACTCACCTCTCCCTGCTCCCAGCGCCGACGGACAAGCCGCGGACAAGCGGCTCCTCCGCCGCCGCCTCCCGCGCGTCACTCTTGACGCGCCCGCCTAGAGGGGCTTTGGGGGTAAGGGGGTTTGGGGGTTTTGGGGGGTTTCACCCCGTGGGACATCCCGATCTCGGATGTCCCGCGGGGAGGGAGGTGCTCACCCGAGGGTGATGGTCCACTTTAATTTAAATATCCAAAAAACCTCCCTAGGTTTGCTGTACTACAGCACCACCTAGCGGTTAATCCGGGCATTTCACCCATTTTTTATTGCATATATTGTATGTTTCACTGTATATATTACAGCATTCGTGTATACCAACTCCTCATTAAATTTCATTGTTTTACTTGCATATCAATTATAGTTGTTCGCCTCTCCTTTTCTTATCTTTGCATGTACTGTATCTCTGGAAGGTGGAACAGAGATTCTGGAACAGTAACTCATAAGCAATTCTACACTCCTCTTTAATTTGTGGTAAAACCATAGAGGTGTGCTTCAACCACTTTTTTTTGCCTTAAAGCCCTGTCCATCAGGCCCTCGAGCTTAAAAGTCTCCGGGGCTGGGCATAGAGATGCCCTGCTGTGTAAAATCCCCAGGATTGCCTGTAATCTCTCTGTACAAAAACGGTTTCTACCCACTAGCTGTTAAAGCACTAAATAACCAACTTTAAGAATCCTGCAAGAACTTCCGGTCCCCAGCGCATCACCAGTTAGCAAACAGAGTGTCGTCGTCAGGGTTGGAGTTCCTCCTTAGGCTTCTGAGTGTGCTGCTGGTCAATACTGCTGGCTGGCTCTTTCTCTGGAACTTCCCCTGCATTGTGCTGATCCACCAGGAGATGGCTCTGTCCTGCAGAGCTGCTGGCAATCAGCCAGCACCTGTGACTCCTCAGCCTATATAAGCTGATCAGCCCATTCAGGCAGCGGATTAGCATTTTGTTATGTCATCTTTATCCCAGAATGCTGTACCTAGATCCCAGGTACTCTGAAATCTGAACATTGCACCCAGGACTCCTGGCTCAGCTCTTGTATTTGCTCCCCCTATCCCAGCCGTGTTTCCACCTTGGAATTTGGACTTCTCTTTGATCCTTATGCATGCTTGTTGCCGGACTCCATCTTGTGTATGTACAGCCAGAGCGTGTTGGTTTCACCTGTATGTGTATTGTTTAGCCAGAGCGTGTTAATCTCGCTTGTATATATGTATAGTTCCCTTACACATATATGTTCCCCTTTGTGATTTGTACACCGTTTGATTGTAGTGTGTTTGATGTGTAGTTACCACTGTTGTTTAGTTACCACTGTTTTTTCACTATTAAACACGGTTTGCCCCATATCCATTTCTGCCTCAGTCTCAATTTCTGGTCACTTTTTACAATTGGGATTTCTCCGCTGGAAAATCCCTGACAGTCGTATGTAACTAAAGCCCCTTGTATAATATGTATATCTAGCAAATGTTTAAACCCCATTGATGTATATAATATGTGTTTCTAGGAATTGTACTAGCCCTATGGAGAACCCCCCTTCCAAAAAGTATTCCTTGTATGTATTCTGTAACTACTTGGCGACCAATAAAGTAGTCGTATTCGTATCTTACCTAGTTCCTTGATCCCATTATACAAGCATTGTTCTGACAGCATCCCCAGCATAGCCTCTATTTAATCAGCACAGGCATAGCTGAGTGGCTGGCAGTGGGTACGTACAGCCAGAGGAAGCAGATATTTGCCCGGCTCCCGGCAGGCATATCTAAATGGCTGGCAGAAGGTGTGTGCAGACAGAGGAAGAGGCCAGTGGAAGGCACCCAGCAATCCATTAATTCAGCATTGATTGCCTGGTATTGGCTGGGCCTCAATACGAAACAAAACCCGCCAGGTTTCATGCAGCAGGACTCTTGCCCAATCGCTTGCCGATTGTTTACAATGGCAATCTTGCCCAGCCAATCATACGGTGGGAGCGCACACGAGGATGGGGATTTATTTTAATCAAAGGGCTCTGATTGGACGAGAGTCCATGCATGCACTATTGGATTGAGGAGAGGTGAGTTTTCATGGGCTTCCTGGGCAGTTTAACACATTGGGGCATCCCAATTCGCGATGCCCCAGACACACGGAACAAACCCCAGGAAAGTCAAATTCCCCTGTTTTATTTTGCTTTAAGACCTGTGCCGGTAGCACTCTGAGCTCATACAATACCTACTACCTAGGTGCTCTCACACATACCATCTGCACCATCTGCTTTGGAACTGCGTCCTCATCTGTTGGGTGTTGGTCCTACATGATGTACTCAGCGCAAGGGGGACCCTGCACTGCCCTGAGCCCCTGTGCTTACCCCTACCAGGAAGCCCTGATTTTCTTACCTTTTTCTTCACTCCCTTGGCAAAACCAGGCCTTGCGATTGGCTGCTGACAGACTCCAGACCATGTGACCATCTATAGGCCAATCGGGAGGCCCGGTTTTGCCAAGCAAGCGAGGAGAAAGTTAAGGAAAAACGAGGATTGCAGGGTGGCACTGGCAATGAGTTCAGTTGGTTTAAAGTCCTTGTTTTGCCAAAAAACATGCTTAGCATGCCCCATCCATTGCAGTGAATAGAGTGGGCATTCTGCAATCACTGACGCAGGGGACAGCTTTTTGTCCCAGAGATTGCTGGTATATTCGATGTGCACGTCACTGCACTTGATCTCAGTAACCGACAGGTTTTGTACTGTGGGGGGCAGGACGACAAGTATGTTTTATTTTTTTTAGGTTGCCTGGGAAGACCCTTTAAATGTCTAAGTGTTCTACTGACTCCAGATCAGGGTCAGCTCCAGCTTTCGCCTTAAAGTGGACCAACACCCAGGATTTTGACTATCCTGGGTTTTGGTCCACTTCGGTGGGGCACCCCGCTGTGTGAAACCCCCCAGAAAGCCCCGAAAACTCACCTCACCCCGCTCCCACGTGACTCGCTCGTCCAATCACCAGCAACGGACAAGTGAGAGGCAGCGACGGACAAGCAGAGCGCGTCCACCGCCGCCTCTCGCGCGTCGAGCGCACCCGCACCGGCCATTCACAAACGGCCAGCGCGGGAGCGTGCCCTGCTAGAGGGATGCGTGGGCGGCAGCGGACACGCATGCGCCACTGGAACGTGGAAAAGGTAGCATTGTGGGCTTCCTGGGGGGTTTCACCCCGCAGGACATCCTGATTTCGGATGCCCCGCGGGGAGGGATCTGATCGGCCCGGGAATCTGATTCCCCCTGGGTGTTGGTCTGCTTTAAGTGATGAAATCTCATTAGGTCCCTTTGCAGTGAATCATGAAGAAACTTGGCAGTAAATCTGCTTGTATGGTACTCAAATCATCCACCACCAACAATGTCCACCATTCCCTTCCCCCTCATGCTGGCATTGAGCACTAAAAAAAAATGCCAACTGAAGTGGGCCCCAGGATCTGCCAAGGTTTTCCAGCCCTGCTTCAAGTAGTTACGGATAAATCTTCTACTATGACCTGGCTTGTAATACAACTTTCTGCAGCTTGATTTATTCATGCAGCAACCAGACCCGCAGCCTTATCCCTCTGTAGCAAAAGCTGTTGAGTCTAAAATCTCCATATTACATACCTCCCAAGTGTCCCTGATTTGGAGGGACACTTCTTTTGAGTTCATGTCCCCCGTCCCTTGTTGTACTCATTTGTCCCTCTTTAAGGTTTAACATGCAGATCTGCTTCAATAAATTATTCATTTGCCTATTCGAAAGTGTTTATATTGTTTTAACTGTTACAACCTATCTCCTATCCATCAATCAAGGAGGGGTGTGGCTTCATTTAACAAATGCCCCTCTTTCCCACCCTGAAAAGTTGGTAGGTATGATATTACTCACCAGATTTCTTGCATCTGGCTCAAACTCTACATTGTAGTTTTTGGCAATCTCGATGAGATATCTCTCCACCAGGATTTTAGGTGGTGCCTCCGCACTTAATTTTTGCATCAGCTGTGGAAAGAGATTAGTGTGAGTAGATATGTCTACATAGTATGAGAAATTCAGCTTTTATTTAATATTAAAAACAAATGAAATATTCCTGACTTTTCTACAACAAATTTTAATGCTGGATTTAAAAAGGCTAAGGTGGATACTTCCCTTATTATGGAAAAGACAGTATATGCAGGGTGCTAGAAAAATCTGATCCCTGTAAGGTCAGCGGTAAGGGTCAGTTTTTTTTAGAAAAAACATTAAGCAAAACTTACAGGTGACCTTTTCTAAGTCACACAAGTCTTAAGGTAGAACACAACCCAGGATTTTGACAATCCCGGGTTTTATACCGTGGCCCAGGGGCATCCTGATTTGGGGTGCCCTGCCGTGTGAAACCCCCTAGACCACCCCATAAAAACTCACATTTACCTGGTCTTACAGTCAATGCACTGGCTCTATTCCAATCAGCTGGTTGTATGACACTACGGCTCTGTTCCGACAGAGAGCTCAGAAATTATAGTGAGAGTGGACGCATCCCCACTATGAAGCATGTTTTTGTCCCCAGCCTATTCAATCGCCAGAGTGTGCCTCAGTCCAGAGATGTTGTTTACATTGCTGAGGGAATCATGGGAAAAGGTATGTTTTATGGTGAACTGGGGGGGGGGGGTCACAAAAATCAGGATGTCCTGTAGAACAGTGGTCCCCAACCCCCTGGCTCAAATGGTACCGGGCCCTGAGGCGGGATCCCCCCCCATGTCCCGCGGTCTCTTTAGGAGATGTCCTGGCTGCCCCCGCTGTGGAGTGGTGTGCCTGGGGCCAGGGTAATAACGCACTGTGCGGCGGCATCAGCAGAACTGGAGGAGGTGCTTTGTAGAGGCTGGCTTTTTTTCTCTTACTTTCTTTTTCTCTGTTCCCCACCCTATGTTCCCTCTCTTTTTTTCTTCCTCCATTTTCTCCTTGCACCGCCCCCAGCCCCGCCCCCAGTCGGGCAGCAGTAAAATTACCAAATCCTGAACCGGTCCACTGTGAAAAAAAGGTTGGGGACCACTGCTGTAGAAGACCAGCTGCCGACCCTGGGGTCTTTTAGAATTCAGAGCTAGCCCTAATGGGTTTTGTTCTGCTTTAAAGCGGTTGCACGCAATATAAAACAAAAACAAAGGGGTACTTTTGTCCGGCACAGCTGATTGGTCACCTGATTGCTGGGTCCATTGTAATGAATAGAGAAGGCATGGTAGCGCACCTGTAAATGATGGTGGGTCGCAAGTCTGACACACCATCAATCCTGACTTATGTGCGGGCTGTGGTGCAGGCTTGGATTCAGTGATCAGGTGAGTTGCTGATCGACAGACTTGGACCAGTCGGCTGCACAGGTTTTTTGTGGTGGTCAGGCCTTTTAACTTTTAGCTCACTTGTGACTTTTCTTAACACGAGACATGCCCTAACACTGATGGGATTTCCCCACCAGTGATCTTTCCTAATAGGAGACATTTCCAGACTTTCAAGGTGACCTTTTAAGAAATTACATTTGACCCTTCCTAATTCACAGATGACTTATCCTAACTCACAGGTGTCCTTTCTACAGGAGACATTTCCTAAGCAGAAGGTGACATTTCCAAACTTAGAGACATTTCCTAAGCAGAAGGTGACATTTCCTCCTCTGTGACCTTTCCTCACTGCTAGGTGACGTTTATGACTCACAGATGTTCTTAAAGTGGACCAACACCCAGGATTTTGACTATCTTGGGTTTTGGTCCACTTCGGTGGGGCACCCCGATTGAGGGTGCCCCGCTGTGTGAAACCCCCCAGAAAGCCCCGAAAACTCACCTCACCCCGCTCCCACGTGACCGCTGCAGCCAATCCCCGCCGCCGGACAAGTGAGAGGCAGCGCCGGACAAGCAGAGCGCGTCCACGTCCGCCGCCACCGCCGCCTCCCGCGCGTCCCTCTTACAGGGAGCGCACCCGCACCGGCCATTCACAAACGTCCGGCGCGGGAGGTGGCGGACGCGCATGCGCCGCAGGAACGTGGAAAAGGTAGGATTGTGGGCTTCCTGGGGGGTTTCACCCTGCGGGACATCCCGATTTCGGATGTCCCGCGGGGAGGGATCTGATCGGCCCGGGAATCTTATAGATTCCCGGGCCGATCCCCCCTGGGTGTTGGTCCACTTTAAAGCAGAGCCCGTGCTTGCACAGTGGATCGGTGATAAGTGAGTTTTGAGGGTGATCTGGAAGGTTTCGCACAGTGGGACATCCCAAATCAGGGTGCTGCATAACAGCGGACCAAAACCCAGGATGGCTTAAATCCTGGGTTTTGGTCCACTATAGTAAAAAAATATAGCAAAGACCTTAGTGTACTCACTCTTTCACTGATGGTTCCAATCTGGTTTGATCGGCACAGGTTTCCATACTCCTTGCTGTATTTGTGGCATAGCTGGCTTGCCACCTGTAACACAAAGCAGGAAGTTTACTTGCATTACTCCCGACAATCAGCAACTAAGGGCTTTATTCATCAAGGGATAGCGGCAGATAATGCCTTTTAAGTGACAGGTAGTGACAGGTAGCGGCAGGTGAACGCCGGCCACGGCACGCAATTCCACATTTATGAAGCCGATTCTGGCGAGCAACTGGAACAACGCCATGTAGCGTCCGATTCATCATTACCCAAGGCTCAGCGTAGAGCGCCGGCGCTGAAGCTTCCAGAGCGCCATGTATTACCTGTCGCTACCTGTCGCTCTCCCATACATTTCAATAGACGTTCCTTTTATTCTCTTTAAACAGGGTTTTTTCTTTTTTTTTTTAATCAAATCATTGTGTGACCTCTCCTGCCCTATTTAAATACATTTTTGAAAACTTTTTTGATTTTTTTTATGCAGAATTGTAATTACAGGTCTGGTATTAAAGTGGACCAACACCCAGGATTTTGACTATCCTGGGTCTTGGTCCACTTCGGTGGGGCACCCCCGATCGGGGTGCCCCGCTGTGTGAAACCCCCCCGAACCTCCCGAACTCACCTCTCCCCGCGCCGACGGACAAGCCGCGGACAAGCGGCTCCTCCGCCGCCGCCTCCCGCGCGTCCCTCTTGACGCGCGCGTGCCCGCGCCGCCCATTCACAGACGGCCGCCGCGGGCGCGCGCACGTCTACAGGGTAAGGAGTTTGGGGTGTTTGGGGGGGTTTCACCCAGCGGGACATCCCGATCTCGGATGTCCCGCGGGGTGGGAGGTGATCGGCCCGGGAATCTTATAGATTCCCGGGCCGATCACCGGTGGGTGTTGGTCCACTTTAAAGTGTTAATGTCGCAATGTAAAAACAATGTAATTCCATATGTTTTCGCTTTGTTACTAGTGGATACCTTCAAAAACGGACTTCAATCACACAGCTTCTGGCGCTCTGGGCTACAAGGACAATTTTGAGCGCCATCGCTGTGTGAGGCTTTTTTTTTTTATGAATATGGTCTGAGTCGCTCACACTGACCAGTCGCTACCGTTCGCTCCCATATAGCTCTGTACTGGTGTTACAGCAAACTGGTGTACACATCAAATTCATCAATGCCGGCAATGTTACTACAGCGACTGAGGCGCTCTGTAATAGCGACTCACGGCCACTAGCGGTCGCTCTTAGCGCCGCAGTACAGACTCTCATCGGTTATTACCTGGCACTAGTAATGAATCAGCATGTATGTTTGTGCAATAGTGTGGCTTTTGAGGAGCCAGTGCTTTACCGCATAACTTCTTCAGCGGTAAGTACTTTTTTCTGTATAAACATCCCTAGTAAGCCCTAGGAGCTCTAACTCCCAGTCAGCACCTGAAAATGCTACACAAGTCCTCAAACTGAAGGAGACTTCAGCCTCCAGAGCCCAAACAATATCCAGAATATAGTACTGAATAAAATCTGTCCTCCTGCTGGGTATACATGCCATTACATCTTGTAATAGAAGGCTGGGTGTTTGCTTACCGTCTTTAGTTCGGAGACTTCTGCCTGTAGGCGCGGCGCAGCCCATATGAGTGTGGACACAGCTTCTGCCAGGCCTGGGTCCAGTTCCCTGAAGAAAACACACAACTGTCACTTAATATATGAAATAATACCATTTTGTGATAGCTCACCTGTAAAATGATTTCTTCGTGGTACTCTGATCCACCTTGACGGACAGTAATTACATGTGGGTTGTCACTCAACCTGCAGGCGTGTCTAAAAAGATAAAAATGCTGTAGCTCATCCCACTAAGCCTATATAGGACTTGACTACCCCTTCAGGACCCAGTCAGTACAAAAGCAGTAGAACCAGCTGTGGGAGGAACCACCAGAAGCCCATAAAGTAATGCTCGAAGGCGAACAATTAAAAAAGTACTACCAGCTGGCAACAAGATAAGCCAGTTGACCCAAGAAAGGGCAGGGCCATTGAGGTGAAGCAGAGTACTATGGAGAAATCCATTTTACAGGTGAGTTATCACAAAATTGTATTTTCTCCTATACTCTGCTCCAAATGGATGAACAGTCATTACACGTAAACAGCAACTAGACAGTATTAACAGGGCGACCTCAAGCCTGTGACCCTGAATAGCTGGGCAAAGGACAGCCAGTCAGATTCTCAGTGAAGGAACCACCACCGTGCAAGAGTAAATCCCAAGGCGGAAACAAAATTCTTTAAGGCCACCGGGCTACTCTGCCAATCTGGAACAATGGAAAAACATGTTGTGCTCTGCGCAGAAGACCCAAGAGGCCTTAAGTTAACAGGCCGAAGGAAATCCACTATCCCTGGTGGAAAGAGTTGTAAGCCAGAGGAAAGCCGCCTGGCCCTTGCAGGCTAAAGGAATAGCTACCACCTGCACTATTCACATTAACAGCAAACTAGTCACCAGCCCTATTGTGACCCAACAAGCCCACAAACGAAGACCTCCCTCCTGAGAGTAGAAGGAGAAGACAAAAACATAACCTTGCGGCAGAGGGCCGCTAAAAAGTGACCAAAACTGCACAAGAGGAGGATGGGGAGCAGGATGGAACGCAACCTCTTCAGCGAAATGAGAAGCACAGCCGTGTCTTTACACAGAGAGACGGTCACCAGGAAAAAGATCGCAGTAATAAAATCAATAAGCCATCACAAAATATAAATGGAGACCCCTGGGAAAAAAACAGAATCAGGACCCATGTAATGAGAGGGAAACCCGCTAGGATCCAGCTGGGAATTGGCCGTCTGAAGCCTAATAGGACCAGTAAGCAACAATAGCCACAGAAGGGGATGAAACAGCAGGAACAAATTTGCCAAGAGATGGCAGCAGTGAGGCCAGGGCCAATCCCTAAAAGGAAAAATAGAAGCCTCAAAATAAAGGCTCCGGCAGGGATAGTGAAGGAAGGGGGAGTGGTCAACCCACCAGAACAGATGGTTAGGAAGCCTGAAAACAAGGGAATTTCCGAAATTATGAGTGGACGAGACCCCTCCAGTCCAGAAACCAGCTACAACATGGCAAGAGCTGTAGTTGAAGTGGACTGTCAAACGCCAGCAAAGGCTACTATCACCAGGGTGGAGAACCCGACAAAAAAAGATGCCAACCGGTAGGGCAGACGAATCTGGATCCCAGCCAACAACATGACACATTTATATTGGAAGCAGGAAGAAACCCTGGCATGACCTGGAAAAAGGCAAAGATAAAAAACTCTGGACACACCCGTGAAGTCCAGGATAGCCGAGGACCGGAGTGGAAAGTGTCAAAAGATATCCCTTACTGCCTCCAATAGGAGGGAGCCCGGAATGCAGGTTGTCCAGGTAAAGACACTAAGAATTGCAGAGAATTCGGCAGAGTCCAACCCTGCCACCGCTGCAGCAAACAGCAACAGCCCTGAAGGGACCAAGCGATAAACTCCACCACTGGAAGTTCTCTGGCCCAGCATAAATCCTCAGAAAGGTAAGAAGAAGACAGGGAACCTATTGACCCACTGTCGAAAGGAGGACCGGCAGTTGCAAAAACGCTACTGTAGACACAGGGACTACACACAGAATCACCCCAGTAGACTGGCAATTTTAGGTCCAGATCCTGAGAACAGAGCCGTTCCATAAGAACCTATGACAGGTAGGAGCAGAGCCTGGACTCTCTCCGCAAATGGCCATAGGACCACTCCCAACTGCCCCGCTTGGAGCCGCGAAAAAAACAGGACTGTCCGTCGTGGTGGCGCACTTGGGGTCTCGTGCCCAAGGCACAGTGCAATGTGGTGCAGTACAAGACAGCGCTGGGGCCATCATCGGGGCTCCAGATTCCCGCTGCTGCGCTGCCTTTACTTGTTGTGTGTGTGTCTGGTGACTGCATTCCTCCTCTCCGCCTCTTCCTCTGCTTATCCTCCTTCTCCCCTTATCTGCCCGCACTCCACCCACCAGCTCCCAGCCCTGTGTAAGGAGAGCTGGAGTGATGCGACTCCCTTCATTGCGCACCATACTGGCTGTGGCAGTGACTGAAAGCAGCGGGATCCACTGCTAAAGAAAAGAGTGACAATGCAAGCAGCACAGTGAGTCTGCCTGTGTCCGCTGTGTCTGTGTCGGCTTTTTCCATAAAGTGGAACAAAACGCGGGATGGGTTTGACTATCCCAGGTTTTGTTCCTAGGGATGCCCCACTGTGTGAAACCCCCCAGATCGCCCGGTTAACTCACCTCTTCCCAGTCCTATGGCGCATGCACAGGCTCTCGTCAAGTCAGAGCCATTTCACGAATGACATATGCACGGCAAACGGCTCTGATAGGAATCAGATCTGGTTCTTTCACACAGCAGAGCATCCCAAATTAGGATGGCTGGGGGAAGGCCCTGCCCCCAATCCCACCCCCAAAACCTACCCAAACCCCAGCCCAGCCCACCCCAACCGCCCATTGGGCCTTGGAACAATTGACTCTAATAAAAGTGGTCCCTCGTACTAAAAAGTTTGGGGGCCACTGATATATAGGCTTAGTGGGAGAAGCTGCAGACACGCCTACTGGCTGAGACAACCTACGTGTAATGACTGTCCATCAAGGTGGAGCAGAGTATAGGAGAAATATATATTTATATTCAGTATATATACTTCATCAATCATTCGCTATTGAAACATTTTTGTAATGAACCAAGGAAAGAGGCCCGTGTTCCCTCCTGCAAATCACTGCTCTCCATTTATATTAGGGAATTTTGAAGAATACAGAAGGTAGCTTACAATTTATTGCAGTATGAGGAAGATATGTGAAATGAAAGGGTTTCAGTACAGGGACAAGATACAATATATAAAGTAAAGGATCTGACAATCTATTAAACTGTTACACAGTGTACAGAAAGAGAACATCTTTGAATAGCAGTATACAGGAAGAGACATACAGAGGTGAGCCTACAATCTATTAGGGTAAAGTGTCAATTCAGATGGCGGAAGAGCTTACAACCTATTAGGGTATAAGGGAGGGTACAGCAGGGAGAGGAGTTTACAATCTATTAGGGTATAAGGGAGGATACAGCAGGGAGAAGAGTTTACAATCTATTAGGGTATAAGGGAGGATACAGCAGGGAGGAGAGTTTACAATCTATTAGGGTATAAGGGAGGGTACAGCAGGGAGGAGAGTTTACAATCTATTAGGGTATAAGGGAGGGTAAAGCAGGGAGAAGAGCTTACAATCTATTAGGGTATAAGGGAGGGTACAGCAGGGAGAGGAGTTTACAATCTATTAGGGTATAAGGGAGGGTACAGCAGGGAGAAGAGTTTACAATCTATTAGGGTATAAGGGAGGATACAGCAGGGAGAAGAGCTTACAATCTATTAGGGTATAAGAGAGGGTACAGCAGGGAGAGGAGTTTACAATCTATTAGGGTATAAGGGAGGGTACAGCAGGGAGGAGAGTTTACAATCTATTAGGGTATATGGGAGGGTAAAGCAGGGAGAAGAGTTTACAATCTATTAGGGTATAAGGGAGGGTAAAGCAGGGAGAAGAGCTTACAATCTATTAGGGTATAAAGGGAGGGTACAGCAGGGAGGAGAGTTTACAATCTATTAGGGTATAAGGGAGGGTACAGCAGGGAGAATAGTTTACAATCTATTAGGGTATAAGGGAGGGTACAGCAGGGAGAAGAGTTTACAATCTATTAGGGTATAAGGGAGGGTACAGCAGGGAGAATAGTTTACAATCTATTAGGGTATAAGGGAGGGTAAAGCAGGGAGGGGAGTTTACAATCTATTAGGGTTTAAGGGAGGGTAAAGCAGGGAGGAGAGTTTACAATCTATTAGGGTATAAGGGAGGGTAAAGCAGGGAGGGGAGTTTACAATCTATTAGGGTATGAGAGTAAAGAAAGAATGCAGAAGATCTTACTGTCCATTAGGGTATAAGGGGAGGATGCAAAAGCTGGAAATGCGGACAGAATGGGAGCCTTTAGCAAGTTTAGGACTATTAATTGCTGTAATTAGACCCTCTGCCCCTTATCCCCATGTGGCTGCTATTATTATGCCTTGCCTGTGATTCCAGAAGAGAACTTAAGAAAGTTTAATCTACAGTATTTTTGTCTAGTATTTGACAGCAAATATAAATCCACGCAATGAAAGCTGGATGGAGCAAGAATGCACAAGAAGCGTATGTATACTGCCAAACTGGATGTCAGTACGTAAGTGTTCCTTCTGTATGAAACACCTTGCTCCACTCTCCCAGATTGTTGTACATATTGAATAGCAGGATTGATTCATCACTGTAATTTTTTTACTCACTTTTTTTGAGAGTAAACACTTTTCTTTTTTGTTTTTTTTCTCATAAGTCCAATTCAGCACCATATTAGTGTTTACTCTTTTAAAAAAAAAAAGTGAGTAAAAAAATGACGGTGATGAATCAACCCTAAAGTCTCTAAAGTGCACCAAAACCTGGGATTTTCACTATCTCAGGTTTTTGATCTGACCCCCTGGGGCTGGTTTGGGATGCCCCGCTGTGTGAAACCGTCTGGCTCATACGCTGTTTTTACCTTTCTTCAATCCCACGGTGCAGCTTCTCTGCCTGGGCTTATAAATGTGCGGCTGGAGAAGCTAAAGGGAATCCCAGTCACACAAGCAATCGGCATGCGGCATACCTCGTATCCTTTGGCTGTGCGTGGCCATGCACAGCCATTCAGTTGCGGCGGCTGTGGCTGTGCACAGCCAGAATAGGATGCGAGTGATGCCTTCGTCCACTGCGCATGCGCTATGGTCTCGTTGGAGAGGTAAGCTTATCGGGAAAAGGGGGGGTTTCCAACAGCAGGGCATCCCAAATCAGGATTCCCTGGGGGGGGGGGAGGGGGCCCTTTAATTAGAATTAGACTTCACAGCCAGGGAGCCTCACATTATCAGAAAACCACAGGGATGACTCTTGCAATGCATAAAAGAGTTCAGAAGAAAGGAGAGAGTCCACTAGGGTTTGTAAGGAAATTTAAAGCAATTTCTAGCAAAGTGAACAGAAAACAGGCTAACCTCTTTCCTGGACCGTCCCATTTGAAAAGTGTGTTTATTACTTGAGCAGGACCAGAGAAGACTCCCACTGATGGAATGTGTCGTGGTGACATGATGTGCAGTACACAACAGATTTATCAATACAACCAGATTTGTTGGACTCACTTCATGGAGTGGATCAATCCAAAGCGGGCCAGCAGCAGGTCACAGTACAGCTCCAGGATCTCCATGGCCTCCACCATATAATCTTCTCGAATGATGTGCTCCACTCGAATTCGGGCTCGCTCATCCTTTCGGGACGATAAGTAGTCTGCAATCTCCTTCCTGGCCTTCATGGCCATTTCAGCTGCAGATACATCATTACACAGACGTCAGTGCACCATGGGAATACCTAGAGGCATAGCGGTTCATGCAGCTTCTAAGGGGCCCAGGAGCAACAGGCTACAATAAATTGTACAATATTCAATGCATCCTCCTTAATCCCCTAATAGATTGTAAGCTCTTTCACTTTCACCCCTAATATATAATCTTCTCTCCTCTTCTGTATTGATCAAAATTCCCAACTAGATTGTAAACTTATCCCCCCTTCTGTATTCTCCCTTACACCCAATAGATTGTAGCCTGTTTCTCCTATTGTGTCCTCCACTCATCTATAAGATTCCCGGGCCGATCAGCTCCCTGCCTGCGGGGCACCCCGTTCGGGGGTGCCCCGCTGCGTGAAACCCCCTAGGACTCCCGCAAATCCTACCTGTTCCTCGTTCCAACGGCGCATGCGCGGGTCGCCGCCGCCTCTTGCGCATCCCTCTAGCAGGGCGCGCAGCTGCGCCGGCCATCTGTGAATGGCCGGCGCGGGCGCGCTCCCTGTAAGATGGACGCACGAGAGGCGGCGGTGGGCGCTCTCACCTTGTCCGTCGACGGACCTCGCTTGTCCGTCGGCGGTGATTGGTGGAGCGAGTCACGTGGGAGCGGGGTCAGGTGAGTTTTTGGGGCTTTCTGGGGGGTTTCACCCCATCGGGGTGCCCCGCGGAAGTGGACCAACACCCAGGATAGTGAAAATCCTGGGTGTTGGTCCACTTTAATAGGGGCATCCTGATTTTGGATGCCGCACTATTTGTATTCCCCTGAGCCACTGGTAAAACTCACTCTTCTGGTCCTCTCTCGATGCAGGCTCCACTGGGCGCATCCTCGCTCTCCTCTAGCTGGGGCACTGTCCACTTCACTATTCAAAAATTCTCTCACTGGTATGCGCCCCAGAAAGAGGTATGCTGAGGATGCAGCTGCGGCCCCCGAGAGTAAATTGGGCAATCTGGGGGGTTTCACGAGGGGGGGGGGGTATCCCAATTTTGGATGGCCCAGGGAGTAAGAATTTGTCAGGCATAGAGTTTTTTCAAACCCCAAGGCCAGTTTTGGTCCACTTTAAACCAACAAATTGCAACCTCATCTCCTTTTGTATTCTCCATTATATTCTAAAATATTGTAACCCCTTTACCTTCCATAGTAGATTGTATTCTGCATATCCTAAAAAGATTGTACTGTAGGCATGGGTGACCTTTGGGGTGTGCGGTCGCACAGGGGGCATCTCTGTGAGGGGGCTCCAGGAGCACTCAGCTCCATTTCCTTATTATTCTTTTTTTTTCCTACTTCTTGAATTTCCCTTTCTCTTTTATTTCATTTTACTCTCTTTCCGTACCCCCGGCCTTACTTATGTTGTGTGTACTCCCTCCATCTTTCCTTTGTCACCTATCTCCAGTCTGCCTCTCTTTTTAGCTTCTAAACATCATCTCCTTTTTTTAACCTTCCCTCCTTCTTTCGTTCCAGTTTGTATCTCTCTCTTCCTTCCTTTCTCCATCTTTAACCCTATTCAACTATAGAGTTGTCTTCTCCACTTTCTCATTTTCCCACATTCCACCCATCTTGCTCTCATTTCCACATTTTTTTCATCTTTCTCTTGTCACATTGCTTCAGTCTCCTTCTCTCTCTCACTTTCGCTCTCTCTCTCTCTCAATGACAAAGGAGGAGGAAATATAAAAAAGTAGAGGAAGACTCATCCTTTTTTAATATTTTCTGCTCCTTTCTCTTTTCCATTTCCCTCTAACCTCACTTTTTTCGCCTTCTTTTCATATGTCATCCTTGTATTTCTGTCGTTCTCCTTTCCTCTTTTTTCTCTCTTTCACACCCACCACTTTCAGTATTTCCTTTTCTGCATTCCCCCTGTTTTTCTTGCATCATCTCTCTGTCTCAATTTTTTCCATGTATTCCCCTTTGTCTCTAATCTTGCACAGGGTAACACTGACCCTAACGCAGACCATGACTGTAGGCTGTCTCCCCTTCTGTATTCTCCATTACCCTCTGATCTTTTGTAAGCTTTTTCACCTTTCTTTTCCAGTATAAGTGAGAAGAAAGAACAACAAAGCATCTGATTGCCGAATAGAATCTTTAGGGTTATAAAACTTCTTAAAGTGGACCAAAACCCAGGATTTTGACTATCCTGGGTTTGGGTCCTTTCTCCCAGGGCACCCCAATTGAGGATGCCCCCAGGTCACCCAATCTAACTCACCTTTCCCAGGACCTACGGCGCGGTCCAATCAGTGCACTTGAATCCGCTCCGGCCCTTTCCCCCTAGGTCGCCAAATCTAACTCACCTTTCCCAGGACCTATGGTGCGGTCCAATCAGTGCACTTGAATCCGCTCCCGTCCTTTCGTCTAAGCCTTAATCTATGGGAGCGGACCCGAGCGCGTCCGGCAACCACTCCCGCTACCCTCTAACAGGGAGTGTGATTCTGGGTGCCCCAGGGGAAGGGAATCAAGCGTCTGGGGGGTAACTCACTTTTCTTTTTCTCCAGGAGTTTAAGACGATTGATGGCAAGGCGGAGATTGACCCTCAGGCGCTCAGGTTTGAATCCCCCCGGCATGGTGCCTCTTCCTGTACAAAGAAAGAGAAATGTTACTGAATATCTAGGACAAGATACAGGCAAATGTTCTCCATGATGGTGGTGCGGCAGAGGATGACAGACTTGGATGGAGAGAAGGGGCAGCAGTGAGAAAGGATGACAGCTGATGCAGAGAGAGAAACAGAGCGGCAAGAATATCTGCCTGGTATAGAGGAAGGACAGCAGGGAGCACAACAGCTGGTGAAGATAAATGCAGAATGGCAAAAGAGACAGCCTGGCATTATAAAAGGAGCAGCAGTGAGGATGACAGCTGGCACAGAGAGATGCGGAGAGGCAAGGGTGACAGTCTAGCTTTGTGAAGGGGCAGCAGTGAGGATGTCAGCTGGCACAGAGAGATGCGGAGAGGCAAGGGTGACAGTCTGGCTTTGTGAAGGAGCAGCAGTGAGGATGACAGTTGGCACAGAGAGATGCGGAGAGGCAAGGGTGACAGTCTAGCTTTGTGAAGGGGCAGCAGTGAGGATGTCAGCTGGCACAGAGAGGGCATTTGCACCGCAAACATCCCAAATTGGATGTATAGAGCCTGCTAAAATACGTTTTGGTCCTCTTTAAGAGTTTCCAATGTGTCTGGTTGCACCTCCTTTCTTTCTGCCAGGTTGCAAGTCTTGGAGCTCTATATCTCTGCATCAGTTGTCATCCTCACTGCTGCCCCTTCCCTGCAAACTCCCTTTGAACCTTGATTGACAGCTGTTGCAAAGCTTTGGGCCTTATTTATCAAGGGATAGCACCAGGTAGCGAATGGTGAGCGAACGGTAATGACGGTCACCGCCACGAGAACGCCGGCTCCCCTCCGCAATCACACATTTATCAAGCCGATCCTGCTTAGCGAATGACAGAGCGCCAGATAGCGAATCATTCATCATTATTCCAGCCTCACCCCACAGCGCCAGCGAGCGAACTGGAACAGCGACAGGTCTGACCTCTCGCTACCTGGCGCTCTCCAATGCATTTCAATGGAGCAATCTTTAAATATTCATAATTAATTGATTTTAATGTTTTTTTTTTTTTTTTTTTTTTAATGTCAAAAATTCTGTGACCACTTCTGCAATGTTAGATATTTTTTTTAAGGAAAAAAAAAAAAAAAATTTGTGCAGAATTGATATTACAGGTCTCATATTAATGTATTCATATTACAAAATGTTTATAAAAACTTGTTTATTTTTTTTATCAAAAAAATATGGTTGTTTGGGGGTTAAAAAACTACTTTTAACCCATCGCCGCCAGCGCTCTGGGGTTTAAACAAGCATTTCACAGCGTGAGAATTTTTTGAGCGTGATTTGATAATGAATATGCTGGGAGCCGTTCGCTATGGCCATTCGCTGTCATGCGCTCCCATACAGCGCGGAACCTGTCAAACAGCGACTCCTAACCCCGTATTCAACATTACCGCACACCGACTGAGTCGCTGTCAACAACCGAACAACGGCCAAGCACAGCGACTACTAGCGGGCGCTGTGAAAATACCGCTACTGCCGCTCATCTGTCGCTACCTGGCGCTATTAATGAATCGGCCTCTAAGTGTCCTAAACTGCATTCAATCTATCAAAATTCACTTTAGCAATATACTAAGCTAGAAGTATCTCCAACAATTCCTCCAGTCAATCTAAAAAAAAAAAACCTCAGAAATGTTCCCACTCAACCAGTTTCTCATGTTATTTGCAGTTGGGTTTTATTAATAAAACAAAACACAGTATTTACCTGTCCAATTGATTTACTTGCTGCACCATTTTGTAGTATTTCTTGTATGTTTCTCTAATTAAACCTTGTTTAGTTTATTAGTTTAAAATGACCCTGCTTAGATTAAAGGGTAACTCTGCAATCTCTAAAGCTTGTCTTAAAGCGGACCAACAGTCAAAAATGACTTAAACCAGACCAACACAACAAGCAGTGCTGATATGCATCCCTCCCCAGGGCAATTTAGATTCCTGCACATAACAATTAATTTACCTTTTTGTAACTCCTGCTGTAGTATATTTTAGAAACAAAATGGCGACTCATGCATTTGCAGGCCACCTGCAAACAGGAAGTGCTGCTGGGCTTCCCGTTACTGTGCATTGTCAGTTGAATCCAGGCAGCAGCATGGCTAAGATGCTGGAAGAGGAAGTTCCAAAATGGCCACTACCTTTCTTTTCCAAATGTGCCAGGCTGTTGGTCCGGTTTAAGTAAAATAGTCTGGCATTCTGACTCCAAACGTTTTTCCCCTTTATAGCCACATTTAATTGAAGTGGTGGCATCATATACATAATGACCAATCGGATTGATCTGAAAATGTTTGACTGGAGCTTCCCTTTGAGGCAAGCAAGGAGAATGTTAATAATGCAACATTGATAGGTGCGCAATTCAGTCCTGGAGCAGCCTAACAGGTCTGACTGCATCTGCCTCAGTGTTCTGGTCCCCGCACGTGGACTGTAAGCATAGAGATTAGGGATGAGACATCCCAAAGTCATCCTAAAATCCTTACAGTGTATCTTTGCTTGGAACATCGAGGGACATCCTTTTGAACAAGAATTTCCACGTTCAGAAAAATAAATAGTCTTTTATTCTACTCCTGAACATGCACAAAGTCTAGATTTTAGCAACAGGGTCTGACGGTCCTATTTCCAGGAAGATTTGCCGCTGTGCCGCTGTGTCCCCTGGCAATATGCCAAATTTCAATGAGGACCAAAACCCAGGATTATAACTATCTGAGAGGCTGATTCATCATTAGCGGCAGGTAGCGACAGATGAGCGTCTGTAGCAGGCATTTTCAGAGCGCCCGCAAGTAGTCGCAGTGCTCGGCTGTGGGTAGCTACTTTATAGCAACTCAGTCGCTGTTCAGTAATGTTGAATACATTGTGAGGAGTCGCTATTTGACCAGTACAGCGCTGTATGGTAGCGCATGGTAGCGACTGCTCATAGCGACCGACTCACACCATATTCAGCAAAAAAACAGCCTCACAAATCTCTGCCGCTGAAAAATATTTGTTTGAAGCCCAGAGCGCAGGAGGCTGTGCGTTTAAAGTCTGTTTTCAAGCATCTATCAACTAGTAACAAAGCAAATACATATGGAATTACATTGTAACCACATTGTAACATGAACACTTTAATGCCAGACCTGTAATGTCATTTCTGAGGAAATATATAAAAAAATGAAAGAATTATGAAAAAACTGCTTTTTCAATGCCAGGAGAGGTCACGGAATTATTTGTGATTTTTTTGAAAAAAAAAAACAAAAAAACAAAAACCCCGTTTAAAGAGAAGAAAAGGATCGTCCATTGAAATGTATGGGAGAGCGACAGGTAGCGAGAGGTCATACCTGGTGCTGTGCAAGGCTGAACGCTGGCACTGTTCGCTGAGGCTGTGAAAATGATGAATCAGACGCTACATGGTGCTATCCCAGTCGCTAAACAGATTCTGTTTGATAAATGTGTAATTGCGTGCCGTGTCTGGCGTTCACCAGTCGCTACCTGTCATTAACCAGCCACTACCTGACGCTATCCCTTCTTAAATAAGGGCCTGAGGTTTTGGTCCATGCCCCTGCAGTTTGCTTATGTTCTTACCTGGCCAGCATTCCCATCGTACATGCGTGGGGTCTCTTCCAATCAGCATTCTTAGCCATATATATTAATTAGCTGCTAAGAGAGAATAATGCCCTTATTCATCAAGCGATAGCGCCAGGTAGTGTCTGACGAGCGCCAGGTAGCGGCAGCTAACGGCGACTACCGACTCAAGTACGCCCGCGGCGGTCACAATGACGCATTTATCAAGCAAAATGAGGCTAGCGCCGGCGAGAGCGACGGCTAGCGCGGCATTCATCATGAAGCCGCCTGGACCGAACAGCGCCGCTGCAAATTCCCTCACAGCGCCAGGTATGAGCTGTCGCTCCCTGGCGATGTCCAATGCATTTCAATGGAGCAATCTATAATAATTCATGATTAATTGGTAATATTTTTTTTTTTTATTTTTTTAATGTCAAAAATTCGGAGACCACTTCTGCAATGTTAGGATTTATTTTTAAGTCAAAAAAAAAAAAAAAAAAAATATGTGCAGAATTGATCTAACAGGTCTGAGATTAATGTATTCATATAACGGGATGATTCTAAAAACATGTATAATGTTACATTCAAAAAATATGGTTGTTTAGGGGTTAAAAACTAGTTAATACAGATCGCCGCCATCGCTCTGGGGTTTAAACAAGGAATGGACAGCGACAGCACATTCGGAGCGTGATTTTTTGATGAATATGAAGCTAGCCGTTCGCTCTGGCCATTCGTTGTCAGGCGCTCACATACAACGCTGGACCTGTGAAACAGCGACTCCCCAGCCCGTATTCAACATTACCGCACACCGACTGAGTCGCTGTCATCAAGCTAATGCCGGCCAAGCACAGCGAATACTGTCTGGCGCTGAAAAAATCACGCTACAGTCGCTCATCTGTCGCTACCTGGCGCTATTGATGAATCGGCCTCTAAATGGCTAGCCCCCTCCTGCTGTCTGTATCAGCACCAGCCATTCACATCTCCTTGGCTTGAGTGCACACAGCTGCTAGTGGTAGGCAGAGGGTGCCACCACTGGCCTGTGCATGTGCTGTGGGATCACTAGCGGGAGAAGAATGCAGATGAAACTGAGGTTTTTATAGAACATACGGCTTGGTAACCTATACATTTTGAAAAGCTTTATTAATGCTGAGCAAGATATAGAGGTTTTAGAAGAACATTTGTTCCTATCCAGATGCCTTTTTCAGGGAAGGCTGTGCATATTTCAGAAAAATAATGCTAAACCAAATACTGCATCTATCACGGCAGCATGGCTTCACAAAATAAGAGCCTTAGTGCTGAACTGGCATGCCTACAGTCCAGACCCTTCACCAATAGAAACAGAATTTAATGCATGATGAAGGGAAAAAGAAGACCCAGGGCAGTTGAGCAGCATCCTGCAAAATTTCTCTCCCAGCTCTCCAGCAATTGGTCTCCCTGTTGTAAAAAATAAAAGGATACCACACAATGAGAGACATGGCCCTGTATCAACTTTTTAAAGAAGTATTTCTGCGATCAATTCCCCCCAAACGGGAATGCTCTGCTCTGTGAAACCCCACTTAGTACAAGCCTCGTCCTGTGATTCCATCAGCTTCTTTGGTCTATTTGGCAAATTTTAGCTCATTGGTCTCAGATTGTTGCCTTGGTGTCCCAATCCCAACCCCCCTTTCACCGAAAAACAACACACACAGACTCTTGGGGGGTTTATTTAAGAAACGCTAAGGCCACAGAGTTCCACGTAGCACCAGGTGAACGCCAGGGGCAGTATGTGAAAACTAAGCGCTGCTACATAGACGCTCAAATGGCAATACGCAGCACTAATCTTAAATTAGCCTTTGAATGTCAGGTCCCAGTGCAAAAGGTGTATTTATCAAGTAAGAATTCCAGAGCGCCTGTAATAGTGCCAGGTAGTGTCCCATCTGTCATCAGCACTGGCAATGGGATGAGTTCCCTACTGTCACAGAACATCTTAGGTGTATTTTAATTCTCTATGTGTGTATGCTGGGGTAACACATATGTGTGTGTGTATACATATAAATATATCTATATAGACACTTTAGCTGACCTGCCTGTAAACCCCTCATTTCTTTTCTCCCCCCTCCCACTTGGATTTCCTAGTTATCTAACCCTCATATACCAGGTCAATGCTGATAACCATCTCCCCTTCACATCCTTTCCTTCCTCACACCTAGTAATAAAAACAAATTGCAAATAGATCCCAGCTAGGTCCCTCATGCTTGTCACCCCCTCCCTTGGAATGTGGTCAGTTGGTATCGTATAGCAGAAATGGGAGGGGTGGGGACGCCCGCTGTTCTGGGGCTAAAAGCATGGCTGGGAAGAATGGCCGGACACACTCGATCTGACCATCAAGAGTGACACGCTGCTTTTAACATCCAAGCAAAAAGAAGACCAGAAAGCGTGTGAGGACAATTGATTTGATCAAAGAGAATGCAGCCCAGACGGACTTTTAAGTATACTTTCCACCTTGCTTTATTTTGCATTGCTATTTATCTTATTTACTGTGTTTTATAGTTAATTTTGCTGTTAGCACCTTGCATCGTGTTTCTTGTTGTTTTGTGTTTTCTGTTTGTTTAAATAAATTCTAAAAATACAGCAGAGGTTCACTTATGCTTTTAATTAAGGATATAAAAAGGCTCACGCTATTCTGAAGAGCCTGGCTACCTTACTTGCCTAGGATGCTCGATCGCCCCCTGCCTGGAAATGGTTGTGGGTCAATCGATACGTTTGATCTGATTGTATTGCAGTTTATAGCCACGTGTGTTGCCAATTGAAGAATTGCGGTGACGCACGTGGGGTACGATTGGCCGGTCTGATCAGATGAACAATCAATAGGTCTGATCAACCCGTGTAATCGTCACACCTACAATGCCAGATAAGACTGCATTGTGTGGCCTTATCCCATACAATGAGCTGGGATGTTTGTCATTATTTTACCATTAATTCTTTATTTTTTGGGGGGCTGGAGCATGTGCCATGAGATCCCTGGGCTATTAGGGATAAGGTTTTTAACGCATTTTACGCACTTTTGTTTTGCATTTCAGACTTTATTGAATCAGACACGTGATTTGGGTTGTGAAAAAGCGGTGTTATTTCTCTCAAGTTTCCCCACTTTCCTTTTATAAAAAAAAATCCCTGACCTTAAAAAATAAAAAAAACAGGGATTACACCAGACGCTGTCACCTGTTTTTTTTTTATTAAATAAATGAGCTGGGTTTGCAGTGCTCCCAGCCGGCACTAAGGGTCGCTAACGCATTGCCTTAAACAAGGCCAGCGCTGCGCCGAACCGCCAGCTGGGAGGGGGCGCAAGCTGAGCGCTGGCTGCCTCCAGCCGCCTCAGCAGTAGGGGTGCTCTGGCCATCTCAGAAGAGACACTCATCTAGCGCCCGCATAATTTATTGGAAATTGCCCTCTTGCTTTGTGTGTGCTAGGAAGAAAGTGTGAAAGTCTCCAGCTCTCTCTTTATTCTTATGGGGTAAGGTAACAGACAGAAAAAGTATGGACAATGGGTGAGAACCAGTCAGCACATAGATCTAAAATGCATTACATCTTGTTATTTTAGTCTGTTTGCTTGTCTGAAATAGGACACAGGCTGCTACATGTAGAACTCTGTAGATAATGTTACAAGTGGTTCACATACTGTATGTACCTCGAGTCTTAAAGTGGACCAACACCCAGGATTTTGACTATCCTGGGTTTTGGTCCACTTCGGCGGGGCACCCCGATCGGGGGTGCCCCGCTGTGTGAAACCCCCCAGAAAGCCCCAAAATCTTACCTGTCCCCGCTCCCACGTGACTGGACGGTCCAATCCCCGCCAACGTCCAGGCGGGGATCAGGAACGTCCAAGCGGCTGCCGCCGCCGCCGCCTCCCTCGCGTCACTTTCGGCGCGCGCGCGCCCCCGCCGGCCATTCGCAGACGGCCGGCGCGAATAAGGTAGGTGATTTGGGGTGTTTGGGGGGGTTTCACCCCGCGGGACATCCCGATCTCGGATGTCCCGCGGGGTGGGAGGTGATCGGCCCGGGAATCTTATAGATTTCCGGGCCGATCACCTCTCGGTGTTGGTCCACTTTAAAGAAGATCTCTACTACGATGATCAGCTCCTAATATTTAAAGCAGATGAAAAAACCCTGGATTTTGACTATTCTCGGTTTTGTTCCCTGCCCAACTTTGTCAAACCCCCCAATTTGGCGGTAACATACCCGGTCTAATGGCATATGCGCAGACTTTCGTCCAATCAGTGCCATTTGCCGTGTCATTAAAGCGGACCAACAGTCAAAAATGACTTAAACCAGACCAACACAACAAGCAGCGCTGATATGCATCCCTCCCCAGGGCAATTTAGATTCCTGCACATAACAATTAATTTGCCTTTTTCTAACTCCTGCTGTAGTATATTTTAGAAAGAAAATGGCGACTCATGCATTTGCAGGCCACCTGCAAACAGGAAGTGCTGCAGGGCTTCCCGTTACTGTCAGTTATGTCAGTTGAATCCAGGCAGCAGCATGGCTAAGATGCTGGAAGAGGAAGTTCCAAAATGGCCACGAGCTTTCTTTTCTAAAATGTGTCAGACTTGTTTCCTGCCCCACTGTGTCAAACCCCCCAATTTGGGGGTAACATACCCGGTCTAATGGCATATGCGCAGACTTTCGTCCAATCAGAGCCGTTTGCCGTGTCATTCGGCCAACGGCTCCGATAGTTTGCTGTGTGAAGCGCAAGCGGCCGCATCCCTAGCAGTGTGCGTGTTCCTGCCCCAGCCCATTGCAAACAATCAGAGATGTTTGTCGAATCACCTTTATAAGGGTTGGTTCAGCTCTGGGCAAGAATAAATGTTTGCACACTTTCTAACTCAAAAAGATTGCACCAAAGACACAAAAAAGTGAAAAAGTTCTCCTGATTAAAAAAAAATAAAAGTCAGGCAATTCAGCATTGTGTTAATATTTTTTGTTATAATTTGTGCTGACTTTTTACACTTGCCAAGAGCAGGTCCAAAAATTACAACTCATATTCCAAGTTTTTTTAATTTTAATTTCATTTACAAAAACAGTAAAAAGCAGGTAAAAAACAGTTGGTAACAGTCATGTCTCTGCCAAAAAAACAGCCAGAACTTGCATGCTGTCATTTATTTTATCCTGGCAGAAAAACTTTCATGCGAGCCTAGAACTCCCGCCTGCTATTCTGCACAGGAGCAAAATGTGCCCAACACCTACACGTTTATAACACATATAAGAGGAGGCGAGGTTTTTGAGTGGGTTTTTTTTTACTCGTGCAGAGTTGACCCTATAGTGGTTGAAAGAAGACTCTGGTTGACAGACAGTTGTTTAAAGTGGACCAACACCCTCCCATGATCGGCCTGGGAATCTATAAGATTCCCGGACCGATCAGACCCCTGACTGCTGTGTGAAACCCTCCAGAAACCCCTAAATCCCTACCTTATCCACGATCCAGCGGCGCCCGCCGCCGCCACCTGCTCGTCCCTCTAGCAGGACGCGCACCCGCGCCGGCCGTTTGCGAATGGCCAGCGCGGGCGCGCGCCCTGTAAGAGTGACGCGCGGGAGGCGGCGGCGGGCGCGCTCTCTTGTCCGTCGCTGCCTCCCGCTTGTCCGTCGGCGGGGATTGGCAGCGGCGGTCAAGTGGGAACGAGGAGAGGTGAGTTCTTCGGGGTTTCTGGGGGGTTTCACAAAATCCTGGGTGTTGGTCCACTTTAAATGAAATGTAAATGGTGTAGCAGCCTGAGTGCCAGTGTCACACTGGCACAGAAACATTATGAGGCTAATTTATTACTATTTGTGCGGGTGTCACTTGAGCGCCTCGCCCGAGACGCTCAGCAGCGTCCACACCACAGCGTTGGCTTCTTGCTGCCGGCGCCATCAGCTGTAGCGTTTCCAGCCAGGCAGTGATCGCAGTGCATGGCTTAAATAAGCCTATGCGCTAGTGACACCTAGTGCCAACCGAGAGAGCCGCAAGCTGGTAAAATGTATTTAAAAAAAAATACAGGGCGCTCAAAAAAAAATTCAGCACACAGTGCCTGTATTTTTTATGGCTTTTTTTTATCATTAAAAATGGGAATTGCATTAGAGACATTAGACTAACATGACATATCTTTATCACGGCCCAAATAACAAGTTTGCTGAACAAAAAAAGCACTAAATATGCATATTAAAATAATCCCAACCAGCCCAGGGATAATGTGTTACATGTAACAGCCCCCCAAAAATTGTAAAAATTCTACTAAAATGCTTAAATAATTGTAACTATCCCAGTCCATTGAAATGTATGGGATCAAGCCACACAGTGCAGGGTGGTCTTATCTGGCACTGTAGGGAACTCGCCAGCACTGTTGATAGATAGGACAATGCCTGCCACTATCACAGGCATTCAGGATTTTTGACTTGATACATACACCTTTTTGACTGGGACCTGACACTCATCTGGCACTACCTGGCCTTAGCCTTTCTTAAATAACCCCCTACATCTCTCTCTGTAGGGTCTGTTCATTTGGGAAGCCACAATATACATAGTTCGGTAATGATCACCCTCAAAGTGGCTCCTGGGACCAGGGCCCCACAGGGAGATTCATTGGTAACCCTGGGCACCATTCCGAGCCTGGTGACAGTGATTTATTACAAATATGCAAATCTCATCAATCCTGAGTGCGGATAATGACACGCGAGAGGCGGGTAAGCTCATGCTTCCCCCTGGCCTAGCTTTCTACCAGCTGATACCCTGAAACTGGAGATCTGACTAACCGATCTTCCGTGAAAGTCTGAAACCTGTCCAACCGGTGTGACTGAGAGCCTGCCGTCATCGCCACCATGGTCAGCTGACACCAGAAGCCTTTCTGTGTAGTCACATCTGCTATGTTTACTCATGTGCCAAACTCTCACGTAAGCCTGTGTCTCGCTCCGAAACTTTTAGGCTAATTTATATAGATTTCTTGCGGCCACGTGATGAGTGTTTCTTCTGAGATGCTCTCAGCGTCCACACTGTTGAGGCGGCTCACGGGAGCTGTGCAAGGGAGATTACAGCGCCTATTGTAATCCCTGTTTTTTTATTTTGTAGGGTCAGGGAAGCATTTAAAAAAAATGGTAATAACAAAGGGGACACTTAAAAGACATGGCACAGCTTTTTCATGGCCCAAATCACAAGATTGCAGCGCAACAGCGCATCCAAAAACAATCCCAAACAGCCCAGGGTTCATGTGACAGATGCACCATCCCCCAAAAATAAAATAATTATAACCATCCCAGCTCATAGAAATGTATAGGATAAGGCCACACAGTGCAGGGTGAGCGCCTGGTCTTATCTGGCGTTGTAGGAAACTCGCCCATCGCCGGCGCTATGGACACTAGCTGCCACTATCACAGGCGCTCTGGATTTTTGGCTTGATAAATGCACCTTTTGCACTGGGACCTGACACTCACCTGACACTTATTTGGCACTAAGTGGCCTTAGCGTTTCTTAAAAAAAAACCCCTTTGCCTTGACTGATACCACCAGTGTGACTGCTGCCAGGTTACAGGAGACTGCTTTACACTACTGACAGTTATACTCTCCTGATTGTTAAAGTGGACCAACACCAAGGATTTTGGTCCACTTCTGCATGAAACCCCCCAGAATGGCAGAAAAAACTCACCTCACCCCACTCCTACGGCGCATGCACGGGCCTCGTCCAATCAGCGCGCTCAGAGCCACAGCGGCTCTGAGCAAGCTGGCGGCCACATCTCGCGTTTCTCTCTAGCAGGGCGCGCGCCCACGCCGGCCATTTGTGATTGGACGAGGCCCGCACACGCGCCGTAGGAGCGGGGGTAAGGTAAGGTGAATGGGGCGTCCTGGGGGGTTTCACACCCGATCAGCCTGGGTGTTGGTCCACTTTAAATCCCTCTGCTGTTATACAGGTGACTGCCCTACTGGGGAAAGCTGCATAATTACAGCTGCCATGTCAGGCTCCTGTTTTGTTACAGGAAACTTCTGGCTTCTATAGGAGAGTGTTGGAGACTGGAAGACTGTTGTCTTATTACAAGTGACCGCTGCCCTCTATAGGAGACTGTCTTGTTACAGAAGATTGCTAGAGAATGCCGTCTTATTACAGGGGACTTCCGACCTTTACCAAAAATTACTAGAGACTACTGTTGTTGCCCTCTTGTTACAGGAGGCTGCTGTCTTGTTACAGAAGACCGCTGCCTTTTACAGGAGACTGTTAGAGACTGCTGTACTGTTACGGGAGATTGCTGCCCATTATAGAAGACTGTTAGAGCCCCCTGTCTTGAAACAAAAGACTGCTGTCTTGTTACAGGTGACTTCTGTCTTTTTCCAGGGGATTGTTAGAGACTGCTTTACTGTTACAGAAAATTGCTGCCCATTACAGAAGACTGTTAGAGTCTTGAAACAAAAGACTGCTGTCTTGTTATGGGTGACTGCTGCCTATTACAGGAGACTGTTAGAGACTGCTGTCTTGTTACAGGTGACTGCTGCCTATTACAGGAGACTGTTAGAGACTACTGTCTTGTTATAGGTGACTGCTGTCTTGTTACAGGTGACTGCTGCCTTTTACAGGAGACTGTTAGAGACTGCTGTACTGTTACAGGTGACTGCTGCCTATTACAGGAGACTGTTAGAGACTGCTGTCTTGTTACAGGTGACTGCTGTCTATTACAGGAGACTGTTAGAGACTGCTGTCTTGTTACAGGTGACTGCTGCCTTTTACAGGAGACTGTTAGAGACTGCTGTCTTGTTACAGGTGACTGCTGCCTTTTACAGGAGACTGTTAGAGACTACTGTCTTGTTACAGGTGACTGCTGCCTTTTACAGGAGACTGTTAGAGACTGCTGTCTTGTTACAGGTGACTGCTGTCTATTACAGGAGACTGTTAGAGACTGCTGTCTTGATACAGGTGACTGCTGTCTATTACAGGAGACTGTTAGAGACTGCTGTCTTGTTACAGGTGACTGCTGCCTTTTACAGGAGACTGTTAGAGACTGCTGTCTTGTTACAGGTGACTGCTGCCTCTTACAGGAGACTGTTAGAGACTGCTGTCTTGTTACAGGTGACTGCTGCCTTTTACAGAAGACTGTTAGAGACTGTTGTCTTGTTACAGGTGACTGCTGCCTTTTACAGGAGACTGTTAGAGACTGCTGTCTTGTTACAGGTGACTGCTGCCTATTACAGGAGACTGTTAGAGACTACTGTCTTGTTACAGGTGACTGCTGCCTATTACAGGAGACTGTTAGAGACTGCTGTCTTGTTACAGGTGACTGCTGCCTATTACAGGAGACTGTTAGAGACTGCTGTCTTGTTACAGGTGACTGCTGCCTTTTACAGGAGACTGTTAGAGACTGCTGTCTTGTTACAGGTGACTGCTGCCTATTACAGGAGACTGTTAGAGACTGCTGTCTTGTTACAGGTGACTGCTGCCTTTTACAGGAGACTGTTAGAGACTACTGTCTTGTTACAGGTGACTGCTGCCTATTACAGGAGACTGTTAGAGACTGCTGTCTTGTTACATGTGACTGCTGTCTATTACAGGAGACTGTTAGAGACTGTTGTCTTGTTACAGGTGAATGCTGCCTTTTACAGGAGACTGTTAGAGACTACTGTCTTGTTACAGGTGACTGCTGCCTTTTACAGGAGACTGTTAGAGACTGCTGTCTTGTTACAGGTGACTGCTGCCTTTTACAGGAGACTGTTAGAGACTACTGTCTTGTTACAGGTGACTGCTGCCTTTTACAGGAGACTGTTAGAGACTGCTGTCTTGTTACAGGTGACTGCTGCCTTTTACAGGAGACTGTTAGAGACTGTTGTCTTGTTACAGGTGACTGCTGTCTATTACAGGAGACTGTTAGAGACTGCTGTCTTGTTACAGGTGACTGCTGCCTTTTACAGGAGATAGTTAGAGACTGCTGTCTTGTTACAGGTGACTGCTGTCTATTACAGGAGACTGTTAGACACTGCTGTCTTGTTACAGGTGACTGCTGCCTATTACAGGAGACAGTTAGAGACTGCTGTCTTGTTACAGGTGACTGCTGTCTATTACAGGAGACTGTTAGACACTGCTGTCTTGTTACAGGTGACTGCTGCCTATTACAGGAGACAGTTAGAGACTGCTGTCTTGATACAGGTGACTGCTGCCTATTACAGGAGACTGTTAGAGACTGTTGTCTTGTTACAGGTGACTGCTGCCTTTTACAGGAGACTGTTAGAGACTGTTGTCTTGTTACAGGTGACTGCTGTCTATTACAGGAGACTGTTAGAGACTGCTGTCTTGTTACAGGTGACTGCTGCCTATTACAGGAGACAGTTAGAGACTGCTGTCTTGTTACAGGTGACTGCTGTCTATTACAGGAGACTGTTAGACACTGCTGTCTTGTTACAGGTGACTGCTGCCTATTACAGGAGACAGTTAGAGACTGCTGTCTTGATACAGGTGACTGCTGCCTATTACAGGAGACTGTTAGGAGACTGTTGTCTTGATACAGGTTACTGCTGCCTATTACAGGAGACTGTTAGAGACTGCTGTCTTGTTAAAGGTGACTGTTGCCTTTTACAGGAGACTGTTAGAGACTGCTGTCTTGTTACAGGTGACTGCTGCCTATTACAGGAGACTGATAGAGACTGCTGTCTTGTTAAAGGTGACTGTTGCCTTTTACAGGAGACTGTTAGAGACTGCTGTCTTGTTACAGGTGACTGCTGCCTATTACAGGAGACAGTTAGAGACTGCTGTCTTGATACAGGTGACTGCTGCCTATTACAGGAGACTGTTAGGAGACTGTTGTCTTGATACAGGTTACTGCTGCCTATTACAGGAGACTGTTAGAGACTGCTGTCTTGTTAAAGGTGACTGTTGCCTTTTACAGGAGACTGTTAGAGACTGCTGTCTTGTTACAGGTGACTGCTGCCTATTACAGGAGACAGTTAGAGACTGCTGTCTTGATACAGGTGACTGCTGCCTATTACAGGAGACTGTTAGGAGACTGTTGTCTTGATACAGGTTACTGCTGCCTATTACAGGAGACTGATAGAGACTGCTGTCTTGTTAAAGGTGACTGTTGCCTTTTACAGGAGACTGTTAGAGACTGCTGTCTTGTTACAGGTGACTGCTGCCTATTACAGGAGACAGTTAGAGACTGCTGTCTTGATACAGGTGACTGCTGCCTATTACAGGAGACTGATAGAGACTGCTGTCTTGTTAAAGGTGACTGTTGCCTTTTACAGGAGACTGTTAGAGACTGCTGTCTTGTTACAGGTGACTGCTGCCTATTACAGGAGACTGTTAGGAGACTGTTGTCTTGATACAGGTTACTGCTGCCTATTACAGGAGACTGTTAGAGACTGCTGTCTTGTTACAGGTGACCTTTTATCTGCTTACAACCCCTCACCCCCACCCCAGGAGGAACATACCATTTTCGGATCCTCCACTGATTAAAACTAAAGTAAAAGGAAAACATCTGAAACCAGACAAAATAACTTACTGGCCGATAGGATTTGTTGGGCAAGTATTTGCTGCATGTTTTCCAAAAGATTCGAGGTCTCAGCTGAATTCCCACCCAGGCGGCATCCCAAATTAGGATGCTTTGCATAGAACACTGATTGGGGCCTGCACATGAGATGTGGGATCGCCAGAAGGGTAAACTAGGTGACGGGGGGGTCACACACTATGGCCATTCCCCACCAGGGTTCCTGAGAGCATGAACCCATCAAAATGATCACTCCCCTCCGGCTGTGCGTACCCCACGCTGCTCGTTCAGACAGGCCTGGAGCATATATTGGTTTAGGTCCCCATTCAGTACTGTCTCAAACCCCTCCTCATTGTACCCAACACTAGAAAAGTTTGAATGAGATTCTAGACAGAAGTATTGACAAAGCATTTACCTGAGCGGCTGAGGAGAGAGGTGCTGATGTCCACAGAGGAGCAGCGAGTGGTGAGGATGGAGCTCAGGACAGGTAGTCGGACAGGATACGTGAGTGTTGTTGTGAGTGCTCGTGTTCTGTGACATCATCACGGTGGGGAGAGTCATGTGATGGGTGACCGCACAACGCGCCACACCTCACTTGGGTGTGTAAACACACTAACACAGAGGAGGCAGTGTGCAGAGGATCGAGCTGCAGACACGTCAATTCTTCTCACCTCCAAAGTCCCAATCCTCCCACCCCTGACTGCCCCATTCCCCTGCTGACTGCTGCAGACCCAGTGCCATGTGTTCCACCTAAAAGGGTCATTTTCCTGTCAAAATGCAAAACTGATCTTGCCACGGGGAGGATGATTTATTAATAGCGACATGTAGCGACAGTTGAGCGACTGTAGCGGTATTTTCACAGCGCCCGCTAGTAGTCGCTGTGCTTGCCCGTTGTTCGGTTGTTGATAGCGACTCAGTCGGTGTGGCTAAATGTTCAATACAAGGTTACTAGTCGCTATTTGACAGGTTCCGCGATGTATGGGTGCGCATGATAGCGACTGGTCAGAGCGACCGGCTTCCACCATATTCATCAAAAAATTCAAGCGCTGTGAAATGCATGTTTAAACCCCAGAGCGCTGGCGTTAAAAGTAGTTTTTTAACACCTAAACCACCATATTTTTGGAAACCAAAAAAAAAAAAGGATTTTAATTAATTTAGTAATATGAATACATTAATATCAGACCTGTAATATCAATTCTGTACAATTTTTTATTTTTTTCCCTTAAAAAAATGATCTAAAATGGCAGAAGTGGTCACAGAATTTTTCACATTTAAAAAAATAAAAATAAACATTAATAACAATTAATTATTAATATTTAAAAGATTGTTCCATTGAAATGCATTGGAGCGCGCCAGGTAGCGAGAGGTCATACCTGTCGCTGTTCAAGGTCGGACGCTGGCGCTGTGGGCTGAGGCTGGAATAATGATGAATGAGTGGCTATATGGCGCTATCTCAGTCGCTAAGCAGGATCGGCTTGATAAATGTGTGATTGTGGTGGGGAGCCGGCGTTCTCGTGCGCGGGGTCCGTCATTACCGGCTGCTCACCAGTCGCTACCTGTCGCTATTCCTTCATAAACAAGGGCCAAAGTATCTCAAGGTTTTAGACTCCTATCCTGGAATTGCTGCCAGAAAGAAGGAATGAAAGAAAGAAAATAGAAATACAAGAAAGCATATAAATAAAGAACCTTATTTATGAAGTCACGCCACACAGTGACACTTTTTTAGCCTCAGCGGCAGGACCGGATTAAGTGTGGTGGAGGCCCCTGGACACAAATCTGGTGGAGGCCCCAGATACAGTATTTTTTTCCTTTAAAATAATAGTCCAGCCCAGTAACTGATTGGTGGTTGTCTGGTACTTATTGGAACGTCAGATCGAGTCCCTTGTGCGGGTGCGTGCTGCTCGGGAACTCCAGCTTTGCTATTCTGGGTGGGGGGTAGTGTAGTCGCCCGGCTGGTCCAGCAGATCAGTTCCCTGCATTGAGCTGCCAGTGGCTGTGCTTGGTGGCTTATGTACAGTGACAGCTCTGCACGTACCCATCACTGTAGCTTTGCTGCTCTAGACTCTCCCTCCTGCCTGTGGTGGCTTTGGCTGCAGATTTGCAAAAACAAAAAAAAAAGGCTTGCCCAGGCGCGGGGGGGGGGGGGGGGGGGGGGGAGGGTGTTTCGGGGCGCCAATAGCTTTGTTGCTGCACCAAGAAATACCTGGAATAGGAGAAGCCCAAAGGTTGGTGGAGGCCCCTCTGCAGTGCAAGTGGTGGAGGCCCCGGGGCTAGAGCCCCTTGTGACCCCTCATAATCCGGCCCTGCTCAGCAGCACTTAGCGTGTGAAGTTAGAAAGAAAAACGCCTAGCATATTATTTAACACTAGCGCCAAACATGATGCAGTTTGGGCACTCTTGTTAAAGCAGCGCCAGATTAAAACTGGTGCTGTAGGTCAAGATACGATAGGATTTTTTCTATCATGGGTTTTGGTACCTCCTGCTCCTATGGTGCTAAGCGCGCTGATGACCCCCTTTGAAGCTGTAGGTGCACGGCGGAGCGCGCGGAGGCAGCGTGGTTGCCTCCAGGGTTCCTGTATCTTACAATTGGCGGTATCGTTGTAGCTATTTGTAATGTTTGATTCAATGTATGATTACGCTTTTTTGCAAGCCCTTGCTTCATATCTGCTCTTTAGAGCACCTTATGTGTGTTATATGTTTACCTATGATTGAATGTTGATAGAACAGCACTAAGCACTTTATTGGTACTGTGTGTAAGCTGAATTTAGTTTAATTAGGTTTTAGGATTTAGTTATGGAGTTTTACACTCCCTTCTAGTTGCACTGTCAGTTACTTTGTCACTTATATAGAGCACATTGTCTTGTATTTATTTGCTTATATGTCTGGGTGCTGGATTAGTTATATAAAGGGATACATTGTTATAGAGGGCTTGCTTTACAGCATATATATATATATATATATATATATATATATATATATATATATATATATATATATATATATATATATATATATTGTAAGCGGGCAAACAATCAGCAGTGACGACAACAGATTTGAACGGCAAAACGGCTTTTATTCAGCAAAGTTCAGTAGATAGTCCAAAGATTGCAGCATAAATGCAGTAAGCTGGGTACTCCAGCAAGCTGATCAATTCCAGTCCACTTTACAGTGCTATCCTTCACCACGGTGCAGCTCAGCCTGGGCTCACTCCAACAGGCTGGTCATCAACAAAGGAAAGGCCGTGTGCTCTCTTCTTATACAGGCTTCCCCTGTAATCAGCGTGCACACTTGTGGAGGGCCTTAGAACATGTAACAACCCGTTAGGGAATTGGGGAAGTGACCTGGTTCCTGAAACCCCGGCCCGGATTGTGCTTTATACAGCCAAGCAGGGGAGAAATAGACATTTTTATACAATTTACCACAATATATATACAAAAATTTTTTTGATACCTATTTTTAGATCAGCTTTTCTAACTTTTTTTTTTTCCCGCCAGTATATATATATATTTTTGATGTGTAGATAGTCCATTTAAAGAAAATTTGGTATATATTGAATGTATTTATCTTCATGGAACAAGAGACCTGGAGACCATGTATTAGTGGTTTTTAATGTGTCTTGTGTGTTGATGTTGTTTTAATTGGTAAATGTCACAAGTGAAATAAAATTTATTGCTTTTACATGACCTGATGGTGTGCCCAAAAAATCATTTGGATTCTATGAGGCCGATTCATTAACAGCGGCAGGTAGCGACAGTTGAGCGACTGTATCGGCATTTTCAGAGCGCCCGCTAGTAGTCGCTGTGCTTGGCCGTTGTTCGGTAGTTGATAGCGACTTAGTCGGTTTGCCGTAATGTTGAATATTGGGTGAGGAGTCGCTATTTGACATCATAACAATTAATTATGAATATTTAAAGATTGTTCCATTGAAATGCATTGGAGAGCGCCAGGTAGCGAGAGGTCATACCTGTCGCTGTTCAAAGTCGGACGCTGGCGCTGTGGGCTGAGGCTGGAATAATGATGAATGAGTGGCTATATGGCGCTATCTCAGTCGCTAAGCAGGATTGGCTTGATAAATGTGTGATTGTGGTGGGGAGCCGGCGTTCTCGTGGCGGGGCCCGTCATTACCGGCCGCTCACCAGTCGCTACCTGACGCTATTCCTTCGTAAATAAGGGCCTATATCTTCTGTCCCACGTTTACTACTTTGCAGCCTGATATATACCCCTCATAAAGACTCTATAAAGAAGTTGGCAGGAGACAAAAATACCAAAATGGTACCTGGTGATACCATAAAATATACATCTAGGCACCATTTATAGCAGGACTTTTACTGGGCCCCATAATGTAAGGCTGGTCTAAAGATGTATTGCCATAATGGCATCCGTGATCAATAAAAATAGTCAGTGATGCAAATTCTTTGTTCTTTATTAATTAGCATAAAATCCAGATCATGGTGGAAGATCTTCACTGGGTTTATGGGTTGTGGCGGATGGGGTGACAATCAGGCAGACTTGCGTCCTTTCTCATCTCGGGGTCTTGGCTGTCCCTCAAAACCTCAGCTTTAAAGCCCAGCTCTATAAAAATAATTAGTATAATTAGCAGGGATGGTGGCAGACTTACCCAAATATATGAACACTTTACCAATGGGTGGCTTCTTTAAACTGATTATTTAATTGCCTGCTGGGAATGATGGGATCCAGAGTCCTCTCTATGTGGCCAGTTGCTGGACCCCATCTTGCCAGGAAGTGAGGAGGACATAAGCAAAAACCTTGCAGGGTGGGCATGACTAATCAGGACCCCCCTCCCCGAAATTTGCATAGGGGGGGGGTTCTTATAGCCAGTTTCATAGCTATGACCAGTGTTCTCCACTGGGAGATTTTCATCTTACCTGACATTTTCTAACCAGAACCAAAGTTCAGTACTCACCAAACCTTGGTGACTGAGGGTCTAATACATGTGAGGCTCCCTGAAACAGAACAGAACATCATATCACAATGGGAAATGCTTGAAATCTCCAACCTGGAACTGATAGCCTCATGATCATACCAGTCCTGGGTAAAAAAAAAAACACCTGTTGCTACACCAAATGGTGAATTGAATAGCACCTCCTCCTGCACCCCGATGCATGAGGCTATGTGTTTAGGTAAATAGATATTCTGTTGCTTTTTGTTTCGCAGCAAAATTCACTAACCACAAAAAAAATAATCCTTTTCTTTTGCTATAGTGCTGCTGAGTAGTGAAATACACAGATATGCAAAGCAAAAAAACACTCCCCTTCCCATGCAGACTTAATGAAACAATCTCTGTCTGTTTTTCACAAGGACTACGGGCAGGCTAATTCATTACTAGAGCCAGGTAATAGCCGATGAGCATTTGTACTGCGGCGCTAAGAGTGACCACTAGTGTTCGCTCTGATCGGCCGTGACTCGCTATTACAGAGCGCCTTAGCCGCTGTAGTAACATTGAGTCGCTGTAATACCAGTACAGAGCTGTATGGGAGCGAACGGTAGCGACTGGTCAGTGTGAGCGACTCAAACCATATTCATAAAAAAAAAACGCCTCACACAACGCCGGCGCTCTAAATTGTGTCCTTGTAGCCCAGAGCGCCAGAAGCTGCGTGATTAAAAAACGTTTTTGAACACATATCCACTAGTTACAAAGCGAAAACATATAAAATGAAATATTTTTGAGGATATATGTATGTAAATTATTATTATTTTTTGGGTGCTCCACATAGGGAGGGAGGTGTGGTCTTTCACGTCCACTCCATATAGAGTTGTAGTATCCATAGTGGGTGTGAGCACGAGCAATTTCATAGGTAGTGCACCCCACTATAATAATCATATGGAATTACATTGTTATTACATTGTGACATTAACACTTTATTACCAAACCTGTAATTACAATTCTGCATAAAAAAATAGAAAATGAAAAAAGTTTTTAAAAAATTATTTAAATAGGCCAGGAGAGGTCATACAATGATTTGAATAACCAAAAAAAAAAAAATGAAAAAACCCTGTTTATAGAGAAGAGAGGTAATGTCTATTGAAATGTATGGGAGAGCAACAGGTAGCAACAGGTAGCGACAGGTAACACCTGGCGCTCTGGAAGCTTCAGCGCCGGAGCTCTACGCTGAGCCTTGGGTAATGATGAATCGGACGCTACATGGCGTTGTTCCAGTTGCTCACCAGAATCGGCTTCATAAATGTGGAATTGCGTGTGATGTCTGGCGGTCACCTGCCGCTACCTGGCGCTTACAAGGCACTACCTGGCGCTATCCCTTCATAATTAAGGCCCTAAGAAAATTGGAAAGCATGGCTGTAGCTCAGAAGAGAGGAATAAAAGAAACGACACCGTTCTTATAAGGCAGTCTAGCAGGCAATTATGATTTGATTTTTCACTCAGTCTCTGTTACAGGGGCAATGCCTTGCAATAGCGGTGTCCTCGAAAATGCTAGTGGCACCTCTCCAGGCCAAGAAACAGACAATGACCTTGATTCACAAAGAGTTGAAAAACTCTCATGGTAGTAAAAAATTCAATTCATGAGAAAGAGACTCTCATTGTTTTCCTATCTGGTGATTCACTAACAGCGAAGTTCTCAGGCTTTTTTCTCATGAATTGAATTTTTTACTACCAAGAGTTTTTTTCAACGCTTTGCGAATCGAGGTCAATAGGCTCGATTCAGAGACACATTCGTCCGGACTTCCGTAGCTGTCTGTGAAAGTTTTGGTGGGTGTTTGTCATTTTTTTGCTTTTTTTCGTTCATTTTTCATTCGGACGAACGTTCGGGAATGCGCTTTCGATGAACGGAAGCAAATCGGAACATTTCCGTTAGTTCGGATCATTTTCCAAACAAAATCGGAAATTTTCCGTTCGTTCAGATAACTTCCGTTGTTGGGATGGGTTTCTGTCTGATTCAGAGAGCTGATTACCGACGCACCACCCTATAAATCCGTTTCATTTCCGATCCACTTACGGGACCTTTGAGGGCTCGGATTGCTATTGTTGAACATGTTTTGCGGCTGTGTGGAGGAGTCTGCACGCCTTTAGCACCAAGGCATTGCATGTATCAGCATGGCCGAGGCCATAAATTGTATAGCAATGCATACCTGAATCAATACATTTCATGTATGCCTTATAGATGCATTTTAATGCTGACCTAAATTAGTCCTTAGCATGTAAACCTTTATTTTCCCACACATCCATATAATTGCTATATTTTTTTAGACTTATGTCCTTTGTGAATTTTATTTGGATTGTTGAACTTGAATCTTAATTTGTTGTAGGAGTTATTGTTTTAGTTGGGTTACCTTTGCTTTGTGTAATTATTTTATATTTAGTTGCAGGAACTGCATTATGTGCCACTCGCCCTTGCTCCTGATGCCCATTCTTTGCCTGCAGAATGCGGGCCAGGGGTTCTCTAATCGGGCACTATGCAAAACCCGGCCCGTGGCGAGGGCCCGCTGGCTTTTGAAGTCCAGATTTAGGTGTTTGGACCATGCAGGGGGGGGGGGGGGGGGGGCACTGCAGTATGACCCCAACAAGGTTATAACAATATTTTCATTTACGTTTTTTAACAGGGACCACACGTGCCAGAGTGGCACAACTGAGTGTCAGGGTCCTTCAGTTGGTGGGCGAGATGCAGGAGCTGCGCAACTCATTGGGGACCACAGATGAAGAATAATGTTCAGTGGCCTGCCATTGCTATGTATTTTGTTTTTTATAGTTGTAAAAATTTGAAATTTTCAAAATGTTTTAAAATTTTATATTTTATGATGGAATAAAAAAAAAATGTTACAGTGTCATTTCATTTACAAAATACATTAACACAAAACTAATGGGCCCAGAAATATTTAAAGATGAATATTCACATGACCGAGAAGTGATTTGGGTAAGTTTTAGGGGGCTAAAATGGAAGAAGAACCTAACCGCGAAGTGGTTTGGGTGAGCTTTAAGGGTCCAAAAGAGAAGATGGAGGATAGTGCTAAGTGATTTAGCTAAACATTGTAGTAGAAGTGAGGGTGGCAAATATGTAGGCGAGCACTTTAATGAGTTAAATTTGTAGTGCGCAGGCGCAAGATCGTAAGGATTTCCGTCTGGACGATTATTTATTGAAAAAGGGAAACAGAAACTAACGGGAAACGTAAAGGATTCATTGGAGGATACGATGGGAAAAGGGCAAAAACGAAAGCCTACGTTGTAACATGTGAAAATGGAACGGAAAAGTCACGCTGGAAAATGACATTCTCGTATTCGTAATCTGCCGTACGAACGGACGGAAACTTTACAGAAGGTTTTCAATGCATGCACAGAATCGCTCGTACACTCATACGAGAACGGAAACTTTTCCAAAAAAAAACAGATCGGAACTAAAACGGAAGTTATTTTTTGTCTCTCTGAATCGAGCCTAATGTCTTTTGGTTAGATTACCAGTAGCTGAGACTGATCTGGGCTCCAGTCCCTTTTTGTTCCTGTTATGTTCAATCCCATATGACTCACTGCAGTGATTTCTTGGCCCCCTTTACAGGCAGGAGAACTGATGCCCATTTTTTCCATGATTTCTTCAACATTTGGAAATCTATCCTGTAACAGAATGTAAAAGATGGTGTTAGAAAATATATTGCTTTATTATAATAATGATGTGCTTATTCGGTGCAGTTTCTAAGCAAAATTGAGCGTATGGGAAGGAAAAAAATCTGCCCTCCTCACCTATCGTATGGTGCTGCTGCTGTCCAATGCAGGTTTGTGCCATGCTGTGCCTCTACCTAAGCAACAGGCAGTGTCCCCCCTCCCCATGACTGAGCCCGTTTTATGGCCTGCACTACTAATAGTGGTCCTGACTATTACATGCTTGCGCACACTTAGGAATCTGTGCTCCGCAATCAACCCGTCCCCACAGTGAGAACAACACATTCACTAAAACACACCAGAGAAGTGTGCAGAGCCTGAAGCACTGGCATGGCCAAACCACAGTGCCCAGAGGGCAGTTAGAAGGATAGGTGCCTTGCTCAAGCGTACTTCACCCATGTCCTATCCGGGAATTGAACCTGCAAGCTGCCAATCACAAGATAGTTTCCTTAAACTCTAGGTCATGGCTGCTTCATGCCCCAACTGTAGCAATGCTCCAGAGAAGTGGCCATTGTTCACCCCAGGGGCGGGCTGGCCATAGGGCATACCGGGCTAAATCCCGGTAGGCCGGTGCCAGGGAGGGCCGCGACCCCATGGAAAAGATGCTGGAGGCTGGGGGAGCAGCCGGCCGCCCGGCTGGCCTGCCCAGCCCTGCGGTTCCTGCCGGCGCTGCCGCTCTCTCACACACACACACACACACACACAATATAACACACATACATGCTTACCGGCACTTCCCGGCTGTTGCGCGCTGGTCGGTGGGCGTGCCCCATATGGCTGGCGTCCAATGAAAACAATGGACGCCGGCCATATGGAGCACGCCTACCAACTGGCGCGCAACAGCCGGGAAGTGCATGTATGTGTGTTATTGTGTGTGTGTGTGTGTGGGAGAGCGGCGGCGGCGTTGCCGGTTCGCTGCTGCTGCCTCATCCTCTGCCAGTCCTGCTCCCATCGCCTTCCACTCCAGGTGCCCACGCCGCTGGGGGACAGGAAATGCACCGCATCAAATCACAAGTCACAGTAAAATGGAGGGTGAGGCTGGTTTCACACTAGCGCTATTGCAGGATGATCACGATCGCCACAAGATGCCGCTCATTGGCTGTACTGAGGGATGCCCCCACTGGCTGTACTGAGGGATGCCCCCACTGGCTGTACTAAGGGATGCCCCCACTGGCTGTACTGAGGGATGCCCCCACTGGCTGTACTGAGGGATGCCCCCACTGGCTGTACTGAGGGATGCCCCCACTGGCTGTACTGAGGGATTCCCCCACTGGCTGTACTGAGGGATGCCCCTACTGGCTGTACTGAGGGATGCCCCCACTGGCTGTACTGAGGGATGCCCCTACTGGCTGTACTGAGGGATGCCCCTACTGGCTGTACTGAGGGATGCCCCTACTGGCTGTACTGAGGGATTCCCCCACTGGCTGTACTGAGGGATGCCCCCACTGGCTGTACTGAGGGATGCCCCCACTGCCTTTATTGTAATGGGGTGATTCTGCGCACTGAATGGGGGAAATTAAGCACACCATTTGGTTCAGAATATTTTCTTTCTAATTTTAGTCCTTCAAACCTTGGGTGCATCTTATGGAACAAAAATAAGGTGTGTATATAGTGACATTAAGAACAGTGCAGCAGGGCCGGTGTGCCCCAAATAGTCCCGGGCCGTTGTTTAGTCCCAGTCCGCCCCTGGTTCACCCTGAGCACCAGCAGGCATATGTCTTAATAGGGGTATTGATATCACTGCCCCATGCTATTGTTGCCTCAATTCAATCTCTATCTATCCCAAAGGTGCCCAACCTTTTTTTACCGTGAAAAACACATTGAGCATGGAAAAAGCCCATAAAAGCTAGGGGCAAGCTGGCCCTAGGGTGAATACGAAGTATTCCCAGTGGACTGCACTGTTAGGTTGCTGCTTTTAGCACTTCCCATCCAATTCCTGTCACCACTATACCCACCATCCAATCTCCTTCCTGGAATTCTTTAGCCTCCGCATCATGGCTGTGGGGGTCCATATAGTACTATCTACACGTTTGGGGACCACGGCTATAGCCAGAGGTGGCCAGGGCCAAAGTTATGACATGGAGCAGTTATTTTATGGCGCCCATACTTTAGAGAAAAAAGTAAGGCAAATACCATTTTGGTTCTGCTTGTGGGGTCCTCGTGCTGTGTTTTATTGAAAAAAATGCACAAACAACAAGCTTTTGGCTCGGCAGCTCTTCTTCAGGTCGGCAGAGCTACGGAGCCTGAAAGCTTGTTGTTTGTGCAGTTTTTCAATAAAAGACGGGACAAGGACCCCACAAGCAGAACCAATGTGTATGTGCCTTACTTTTTTTCTCTAAAGTATAGCCGAGGGTCGTGTCATTTGGTGAAGCCAGTGTGACTTGCAATGTGCATTGCGGTGTGGATAGCAACCTGCATCTCGTGAGCTTTTTAGCTTTTAGACACAAAAAAGTACAAAAAAAAAAAGTTTTCTCCCAAAATGACCTGTACCTGTGATGGGGCATTTATTCAGGTTAGGCACATTATTTTTTCCAATGAGGTAAGGGTATTTGTTACTTTAAAATACATCCTTACATCACTGGAAAATGAATGTATCTAAACAGTAAAAATGTGTCATCACATGTGCAGGTGATTTTTTTGGGGGGAAAATGTAGGACAAATTATCGCTAAAAACCTCACCGCCGGCACGCAGATTGCAATTCACACTGCAATACATGGACGTCACACTGGCTTCACTAAATATTTAGCATGACCCCCGATATGTTTCTTTATGGCTAGGAAGGGAAGCTGTCTGGCTCTATACCTTAAAGTGGACCAACACCCTCCAAAACAACATGTCTCTGATCACTTTAATATAAAAAGACACTTACCTTTTAAAGACTTTTGCAGCCTTCTGTGCCTCGCAGCGCCTGTATTCTTCAAAAATCTCCGCCGGAAGTCCCGCCCTCCAGTTCTTGTCCGTTCATTTGCATGGTGTCCGTCTCGCTTGTCCGTTCATTTGCATGTCTTATCCGTGGATAAGATCTTCTCATCACTCGCGCGATTTCACTTTCTGTTCTTCTTGACGTCATCGGGGGGGCGTGACCTCTCTCCGCTCTCGGGAGCGTGCACGTCTCCCTGGTCTATGTACTAGCTGGGTAGGCGATTGACATCATGTGCTCAGCCATGATTGGCTGCAGCAGCATGAGTCTCCGCCTTCCCTCCTCTCACTCCCCTCCCTCCGTTTGCTATTAGTTTTGGCCCTTATTTATCACGGGCTAGCGCCAGGTAGTGTCTGACGAGCGCCAGGTAGCGGCAGCTAACGGTGACTACCGACTCAAGTACGCCCGGCGGCGGTCACAATGACGCATTTATCAAGCAAAATGAGGCTTGCGCCGGCGAGAGCGACGGCTAGCGCGGCATTCATCATGAAGCCGCCTGGACCGAACAGCGCAGCTGCAAATTCCCTCACAGCGCCAGGTATGAGCTGTCGCTCCCTGGCGATGTCCAATGCATTTCAATGGAGCAATCTATAATTATTCCTAATTAATTGGTATTAATTTTTTTTTTTTTTTTTTTTAATGTCAAAAATTCGGAGACCACTTCTGCAATGTTAGGATTTATTTTTAATTTTAAAAAAAATTTAAAAAAATTTGTGCAGAATTGATCTAACAGGTCTGAGATTAATGTATTCATATTACAAAATGATTATAAAAACATGTATAATGTTACATTCAAAAAATATGGTTGTTTAGGGGTTAAAAACTAGTTAATACCCATCGCCGCCAGCGCTCTGGGGTTTAAACAAGGAATGGACAGCGACAGCACCTTCGGAGCGTCATTTTTTAATGAATATGAAGCTAGCCGTTCGCTCTGGCCATTCGTTGTCAGGCGCTCACATACAACGCTGAACCTGTGAAACAGCGACCCCCCAGCCCGTATTCAACATTACCGCACACCGACTGAGTCGCTGTCATCAAGCTAACGCCGGCCAAGCACAGCGAATACTGGCTGGCGCTGAAAAAATCACGCTACAGTCGCTCATCTGGCGCTACCTGGCGCTATTAATGAATCGGCCTCCCCGTTTTCTCCTGCCTTCCCTCAGATGCTGTCTCGTGCTGGATGCGTAGGACAGGGAGTTTTTAGTTCATATATTTGTTATTATATTTGTTTGTTTCACATCTATTTCACTGTGCGCCCGTACTGAGGTAGGGAAAATAGCGCATGCGCAGTAGCGCTGATTTAGGTCAGGTGAAGCGCCGCTCGCTCCCGATGCAAGCGGCGCTTCACCTAACTACTGTGCATGCGCAAGATTTGCTTTAGGAAGAGGTCAAACGATCTCTTCCTTTTTGAAGCAAATCCAAGATGGCGGCCAGATATTCAAATGGAAGCGACGCAGCGATGGAGCATTAGAGGTAAGTTATAAAAAAAAAAAAAAACGGCAGGGTGTTGTTCCACTTTAAGCAGAAACAGAAACCTTTGTTTATACTTTTATAAAGCACATGCTTCTCAGGCCCCCAGCTGTCTCATCCCACCATCAGAGACAAAGCACACCATAATCCCAACAAACCAGACCACATCACACACTCATTCAAATCAACCATGGGTGAGTGGACTATAATGAAGATCTGCAGCTAACAGTTTTGCTTCTAGCGGAGCATGTCATGGAGTGGCCTCACTAATCTTGCCATTGGGACCCGCTGTAAACAAGTAAGTAATGGAAAAACCACGACATACACCCTGGGCACTCTCCCTATTAATTAGCACTGGTTATACACCATTGGTAACAATGGTGCTGGGGGCTCAGAGCAGGTGCTCCATTGCACCAATTAAAATCTGGCCCTGGAGATGACATTACTTAGTTGATCCTATAGGATGTACATTAGGCAATCATCACCCCCTGAATTGTATACACTCATATTAATGTTATATACAGTAAGCCATATGTGACAATCAGAAGCTGTCGCCTCTCTAATTTAATGTCCTTCATGATGACCTATTGTGCCAATTTGTAACCATTCTTATAGTTCAATATGTGAACTTACAAATGTTTCCGGATAGGGCAGCCCTTCACATTTGACTGGTTCTCCAACAGGGATTTCAAACCTAGGCATGTCAACCTGATAAAAGAAGACCTCCTTTAAGTAATTGGCATATTCTCAGATCACATATATGTAACAGCTTTGGTCTACTTACTAAATAGAAGGATAAGAGTCAAGCAATGATTACAGTCTTGGGCAGTGATAGACTGGGGTCAGAATTCAGTCCATGTCCAGTCTGCTGCATCCCCACTGAGCACCCCCTCCAATGTGGATATGGGAAGGGTGGATATGGCCATTCTTAAATAATACTGAAGCTTTAGTATTGTTAATGTGGCAGGGGTAGCTATAGACCCCCCAAGGCCATGCTGCTGAGACTTTAGCACTGTGGGGCAAATATCAGCTGTGGTTTCTTGGCTGGTGGGGTACATTGGGACTGCGTACAGAGGGCTAGTGTTGCTGGAAGTAGCCGTGAGCAAGGATGGACTGACCAGAGGGATAGACAATTGCTAGTGGGTCACACTGCTTTGGGGCCATCTGGGCTGGCATCCTGGCATCCCTAGTCTACCCCCTCCCCCAAGCCGACCAAGGGGGAAGCATTGTCTGAGGTCATGCTGTGTTCTAAATAGGAATGGGTATGCTGTTCCCTCTAGATCTAAATTGTGGGTCAGGAGTGTACCCGATGTCCCCATCTTCCCAATTGTGGGCCTTGAGGTGTACACTGGGCCCTTATCAATTTTGAATCTACAGGAGAGGTGGGTTTTGGGCCCTCTGCCTATTAATTGTGGGTTTTAGCTGGATGCTAGGCTTTCTATTTTTCAGCTGTGCATCGGAAGGATATTCTAGGCCCTTTACATATTAGGGTAATTGTTTTAAAAAGTAAAACAAACTAATTAAACATAGAAAGAATAGAGCAAAAGGGATTTGTATATATTTTGCATCAATGTGTGTTTACCCATTGTTATTACACATTTCAGCATTCAAATAGGAGTAAGATAGGGGCTCAATAGGGTTAAACAAACAGACCAGTTGTGGCATAGGACAGCCTTCATATACTATACAAACACGTTTCATTTGCATGGGGGCTTTATTACCTATGAAGACTCCGACTCGGCATGAATATTATTCATACAAGATTCAAGTAAGCATTGTCTGAGGTCCTGCTGTGCTACATAACAGGATACAATATGTATTTTATAAAAGAAATCACTGTTAGACTTACCAGTAATGGATTTTTCAGAAATCATTTAGCGTGACCACGTGGAGAGAGAGGCTCCACCACCTGGGAGGAAACACAAACTGAAACAGAGGTTAAACCCCCCACTCCTTCCTCCCCACCTCAGTCTTTGTAACATAAATAACCCTTGGACTATAGGTGGGTAATAGGTGGTCGTGCTCAAGGGTTCCTGAAAAATCTGTTACCAGTAAGTCTAACTGTGGTTTTTCCAAATCATCCATCGGCATGACCACCTGGAGAGGATTAGTGATTATACCTTAGGGGTGGGAAGTTGCAAGTAGAACCCTTCTACCGAAGGCCTGGTGTTTTGCAGATAGTAGATCAAGTCCATAATGTTTGAGGAAGGTGTGGGGTGATGACCACATTGCTATTTTGCATATCTCTAAAGAAGCACCAGTCCTCTGCCCAAGATTCTGACATAGCTTGAATGGGCAGACACCTCTGGGGGAGAAACCTCCCTAGTAGAATATGCTTGTGCGATAGTCTGTTTTATACATCTGGCTAGAGTGGACTTGGAAGCTGCTAAGCCTTTGTTTTTTTGAAAGTTACTAAAAGTGGATCTTTCCAAATAAATGAACAGGGCTCTTCTAACATCTAGCAGCGAGAGATCTTCTTCCTTGCCTGCTGCAACCGATTTCTTGTGTCCTGTTAGCAGAAGTCGCTATTTTTGGCAAAAGCAAAGGATTAGGCCTAAGTATCACTTTGTCTGGGAGTACTGCACAATAGAGTTCCATCATATATAAGGCCTGCAGTTTACTCACACGCCTGGCAGAAGTAATGTCTAGCAGAAAGCAAAAAGTTTGGCAACAACCATTTCTCTGGAACTTCATCTAGAGGTTCAAAGTTACAAGCCCCAGGTACGAAATCCTTAAAATGTTAAAGTCTTTTGCGATTAACTGACTGAAAAAATGATTGACTAGTTCATCCTGTCTCAATTTCTGGTCGAGGAAAAAAAAAAAAGTTTGAGTCTTTAAAGTACTTACAGCTAGCGAAGAAGAAAAACATTTCCATACCTTTTCGTAGATTCGCCTAGTAGTTAACTTTCGACTGGTCAGAAAATTTTCAGTCACTCTAATCGAACAGCCCTTATTCTTAGGATGCTCCCTTCAAAATCCATGTTGTCAGTTGAAGCTTTGACAGATTCGGATGAAGAAGGACACCCTGATGAATGATATTCGGAATGTCTGGAAGTCGCCAGGGACCCTTCCTTACCATCCTTAATTCTGCGAACCACTCTCTCTTCGGACAAAATAGAGCTATGGAGAATAATGCTGACCTATTCTTGTGCTATCTTTCGGATCACTTTTGAGAAAATTCTGAATGGAGCTAGGGCATCCATTGCTAATGCAGCCCCTCTCCTTGTCAGAGAAAAAAATGTCTTGCATTTTGTATTGCTGGCATTGGCAAACATGTCTATCTGTGGGAGACCCCAAGTACTCATGATTTGAAGAAACACCACTTGGTTCAGACACCATTCTGTTTGCTGAATCCTGACTCGACTCTAGTCTGCTAGAGTATTGAGGGGCCCCTTCAGATGAAATGCCGATACTGACCGGACTTGCTCTTGTAGGGGTAGGAGAATGGAATTTGACAGGTTCATTAGAGTTGAGGATCTGGTCCCGCCCTGGTGGTTTAGATAAGCTACCGTGAAGGCATTGTCTGACCTTATCTGTACATCCCTGACTGCTATGACTGGCCAAAAACGACCGCCAGGAGTTCTCTGAAATTTGAGGGCCTGGTATTCAAGTGGGCTCCCCAACTCCAACTGCTTGCATCTGTTGTGATCACTAATGGGTTGGTTTGTCCCCATTCTCTTCATTTCCTTAGTCCCTTTTGGTCTAGGGTTATCAGAGAATCTTGTGAGCTCAGGTCCTCTTTAGTCACTCCGCCTAGCTCAGGCACCACATTAACCTGGAAGGGGCTGCCCAAAGCACTAGGAGTACTATTGGTAATGGATAATCCCTCTTTTACCACTTGGCTATCAATAATTTGATGAGGAGTCTGTGTAGTAGCAATGGGCACTTCTGACTTCTGAGTGACCTGAGTAAGGCCACTGAGTCAGCATCCCTTTTTACCTTATTACACTCCTGGCACGGGGACATCTGCCAAGTGTCCAAGAGCACATTGCTGCACTATTCACAGCATTTAGATTTCATTGATGCTTTTGCTTTAAATTTAAAGGTTTCGGGTTCCTTTATTTTATGTGTTTCTGTCTAAAAGAATATGTTAAAAAACAAAAAATTCATTTACCTTATAATCTATGGCATCCCATGTCCTGCACAAACAAAGGAATGATACACCTTACTGGTTGCTGAGCTTCTTTTTGGCCCTTTTCTGTCTCCGCTGGGGTGGCCGACATTGTTGTGAGGACAGGTCCGCTTTACCTAAGCTTGCCGGTGTGCTTCCCCACACTCTGTCCGCCCTTAGCCCTGCTGCACGCTGACGTTACTGTCGCTGCTACCACCATTCACTGCGCTATGCTGAGCACCTGCGCCCTCCGGTGTCTTCAGGCTCCCTCTGACCTGCATGCTGGCCGGTTAAAAAATGCCATCCTTCTACTTCCAGGTCGCCGCACCTGGAAGTGATATCAGCGCTAGGTCACCAACCTCTGACTCCACCCCCAAAATGTGAAATTTTGGAGGGAAAAGCTACTATACGAATAATAATCAAAATGTCGAAATCCCTGATCCAGCACCTAGAAGTCACACAGAAGGCATGGCACACCCATAACTTACTCAGTTGTCTGGGATTTTAAGGGGAACACCGCACAACTCGTGGATGGTCAAAACTATGTGGGAATAAGCCCCAGCTGTACCAAGACCTCGGGTGAACTTCACCTGGATATGCATCCAATGGTCACCGGGCTTCTCTGAAGTCTGAAAATAATAAACTAAAATAAAAAATTGGCTGAAGTCTAACACATCTTAGCACACTCTGTCCAGTGGTCCCCCAGGGAGGAACCACACAGAACTGAGGTGGGCAGGAAAGGGGTGGGGCTTTTAACCTCTGTTTCAGTTTTTGTTTCCTCCCAGGGAGTGGAGCCTCTCTCTCCGTGTGGTCATGCTGATGGATAACTTGGAAAAAGGGGGGGAGTAATGTTTAAGTCACTCTGATGGTATCCAGTACCAGGATACTAACATAGATGTTTTTTACATCTAAATAGGTTGAGAAAATCAAAAAATGTGTTGTCACTTGGTGATCTTAAAATGTATAGGATTTTCTGCTCCTGCATGAAGACATTCCTACTCACTCCTGCTAATACAATACTAAAGCTTCAGTATCATCGCTTAAAGAGGAACAACACACAGGAGTTTCACTTTCCTGTGTGTTGTTCCTCCATGTGTTGAAATCCCGAATTAGGATGCCCCACTGTGTGTATCCCCCAAGGTCGCCCCTATACACTCACCTTCCTTCCGCTCTCATAGCGCAGACTCGGGCAAGAACAAGTGCGCTGGTTGGCTGAGTGGCATGCCTCGGCTCCCTTCGGCTCTGCTAGCACCTGAGCGGTGCCGCCCCCCCCCACTCCCCTTGCAGCCGTGGTGTGCCTGTACTGCTCATTCAGAATCGCTGACCGTGGGCATGTGCACAGCTAGAGGTGAGGGGGGATGTGGCCGTAGCAGAGATTCGGTGAGAGCTCGGGAGAACGTGAGTGGATCTGGGGGATTTCACACTATGGGGCATCCCAATTCAGGAATCCCCAAGGATAGGAACTCAGACAGCCCAGGAGTCTTTTAGACTCCAGGGCCTCTGATGATCCACTTTAAAGAGTGGTCATTTCCATTCCTACTATGATATAGTCACAGCCTTATGGTTCAATCGTTGACTGGCCGGAAAGCACAGTGGGGGTTGGGCTGAATCCTGCCTTCGGTATACAGCTGGATGTACTGAATACAGTCTAAATTTTATACTTTTATATACAGTAAGCCATCTTGCTTTGCAGATTTGTAACCAACATAAATAGTTTAATATGGGGACTTACAAAAGTTTTAGGATAAGGCAACTCTTCACCTTCACCTGGGCTTCCAACTGGTATTTCAAATCCAACTCTGCCAGGCACAGCAACCTGATAAAAGAAGATCTTTTAAAAAGAGTCTTTATTTAAGATCACAACCTAGTAAACCCATTCTGCCACCTTACACATTACTGGGGAGTCTAAATTGAGAGAAAAATAAACTCCTTCACCAGCAATGGATTAACATAGGCCTCGGGACCTTTATTCATTTTAATTGAAGGCATAGTGTGAGACAGATATGCTGTGGAGTACTATCGCGAAAAAATGCCTGATTAAGAAAATCAAAAAAAGGTGAGTAAAAAAACACAATTCTGTGACACTCACCTGTAGAATTGGTTTCTCTTCCACATCCATTCCAGGCCATCAGCTTCAGTCACGATAGGCCCTGGCCCTATAAACATCCGGCTGCTTCAGAACAAGCCATGAATTAAAAAGCAGTAGAATCACTCACTGGAAGGCTAAGGCCTATTATGTATAGCAGACAAAAATGTTAAACCACACCGATCTCCGCTTATTTTCTTTCTCGATTTATGTCTTCTTGCGCTTTTCTTTTTTTTTCTTTTGTAATGCTAAATACTTTTTACATATATACAAGTACACCAAAACAAGGCTGGAATGGATGTGGTAGAGAAACCAATTCTACAGGTGAGTGTCACAGAATTATGTTTTCTCTCCCAATCCATTACAGGCAGTCAGCTTCAGTCACAATAGGGACCTCCAAAAGCAGTGCGCACATATGGGATCCCGGATGAAAATAGCAGCAGGCAGTTCAATTCCCTACCATCTGTAGGACTTTCCTACCAAAAACGGTGCCTGCCGAGGCTTCTAACATCTATCTAGTAGAACTTGGTAAATGTATGAACCGAAGACCAAGTGGCGGTCTTGCACACCTGTTCCACCGAAGCCTGATGCTGAAAAAGCCCAGTAAGTGCCAATGGCCCCAGTGGAATGAGCTCTGACCCGAAAGGGGCTTTCCTTCCTTTGGCAGAATAGGCCCTTACTAACACCTGTCTAATCCAACGAATGATAGTAGATTAGCCGGCAGACGCCCCCTTTCGAGGTCCTTTTGCTATGACAAACAAAAAAGTCTGACTTCCGGAAGGAGTAGCAGAGATGAATACCTCAAAGTTCTTACTACAGTCAAAGAATGAAGGACCGTCTCCTTCAGATTAGCTGGAACCGGAAATAAGGAAGGCAAAACCACCTCCTATTAAGCTGGAATGGCAAAACCCCATTGAGTAATAAAATCCGACTTAAAATGGAAGACAGCCTTATCTCTGTGCAACTCAAAATAAGGGGCCTTGACCGTCACCGGAACAAAAACCCTGCGCGTCAAGATGCTCAAAGAAGCATCAAACAGAGGTTCAAAAGGAACACCCTGGAGGGCTGATAACACTAACTTTGAGTTCCATGCCGGCAAAAAAGGTTTGCGTGGCGGGTGTACATGGGTGACTCCCTGAAGGAAGGTTCTAATGAGCCTATTTTTGGCAATAGGCTTCTGAAGACGAAAAAAAAAAGTTGAAACATGACCCTTTAGTGTGCATAGCTGGAGGCCAGCCTCTAGGCCAGACCTGGGCATTGTAAGGCCCCAGGGCCACATACGGCCCTTTGAATGGCTCTGACCGGCCCACGACCAGCGTTCCCGGACGCACACTGCCGACGCTCAGTCCCACCCACTTTCCGCGCAGTCTTGCCAGAAAAGATATTGCCGGGTTTGAACAGCACTTTTACCCCTCTGTAGTGAGTCTAATGTAGAGGGGGCGTGTGTGGATTAGAGCCTGCTGTCCTATTGGACAGCTCCCTCCTGCAGGTTTGGCTGTGGGCGGAGTTTCTCTTCCCGCCCTTGGCCTGTACTGTGTGGCATGTGTCAGTCACTGCGGAGCTGACGCCGGAGATGGAGGTACTCCAGCCACTTGTCTGTGCCTCACGTCGCAGGCTGCTGGCACTTGTAGTCCACACCAAATGTGTTACATGCTGTACACAGCGCCTGATGGTGCACTGGCTCTCGTAGTCCATTTCTGGCCAGACCAATGCCTTTGGGAGGACGGAGGGACCATGCTGCAAGGTGGGAAGGGTTTCACACAGCCTTTTATCCAAGGTCCCCCGGGCATCCCAAATCGGGATGCTCCACTTTTTAAAACCCTTTTTTACTCAGTAGCAACATGAAAAAAGGCGGACTCCTTCTCTGAAAGAAGAACAAAACCCAGAGTGGCCACTGGTCTTCCCCCTGGGTATCCCAGATCAGAATGCCCCACTGTGTGAAACCCTTGTTACCCTCTACCCTCACCCGATCCGTCAGCCAAGGCTGGGAGGCACAGAGGGTCCGGAAACGGGTGGAAATAGCCATGCAGGGCCGCAGGCTTGGTTGTCCCGCTCACCTGCGCAATATAAGAGCCATCTTCTATCTTCGCAGAATCACTGCAGAGAAAACACTGGATTGGACTAGTGGTGATCCTGTTTTTATATGGTACCGGGAGGAGCCACAACTCTTCTGCAGTACACTGCGCCACCTTGTGGCGGAATAACCCATACGTAAGGACTTCTGGAAGCAGGCCGTGCCATGCAATAGGAAAACATGCATGACGTGCTAACTATGCGTTTCACAGCAGGATCCTTTAAGGAAGTGTTGTAAGCAGAAGACATGATAGTGGTGTTAAAAAAGGCCCAATACAGGGGCGTCCACTTCAGGAGGGAGACCTTAACTTGACCAAATCAGAGGGAAAATGAGACAGTTCCAGAATACCAGTCTCGGTCCTTCTGATCTAAAACAAGCCCCCCCCCTCTTTTTTTCTTGGGGGGTTTAGGAGGGAAAATATGCAGCACCTTAAAGACAGCCGCAATGAGGCCCTCAATCTCATCAGAAACTAGCGGATCCTCGTCTGATAAATAGATAAAATCTGAACACCTGTCTTCCTCCTCCTCAGAACCCAAAAAACCATTAAATCATCCTTAAATTTTAGAGGAATCTAAATGCCTCCTCCTATCTAAAGCCTTCCTAGGAATTGAAGGTAAAAGATGCTTCTCCAGATGGGCTAATCTCTCCGCCAAGTCCGGCTGAGCCTCTCCACCCCCCCCCCCCCCCCCCCCCGCCTAGGCAGGCTCAATTATTAAAGAGGCTTTAGGTTCCGAGGGACTGGTGACCCTGGCACCAACTATACCATGGTCTGAAAGAAAAATACAACTTAGCACAACTAGAACAGAGAGTGCTAAAGTCGCCCAGGGGATTCTGCCAACACATAGGACAAAGACTGATCAGCTGGGATACCAGATCTACTATCCCCGGATGGCTCCGTCATGATGATTTGCAAGTCTAACAACCCAAGGGCCTAAGACTAAGGTATACAAGTCGCCAATAATATAATTAAAGGGACAGGAAGGAACCAATCTAAGGAGAAACAAAAGAGGGAGAGACTTAAATACAGGAGAAATGGCATACAAAATAATATAATATGAACAAAAGCACTCACCACCTGGGGGCTGGAGTGCCCCGAGGCAGAAACCGCAACGGAGAAGCGAGGAGCGGGCCAGCCACTGGAGTAGTCGCGGCAGCCCGAATCGTGCTCCCCAGAACAGCAGAACAGCGCCAGCAAGGGATGCTATCAGCAAAGGCGTCCACGGAAGCCTAATGGCGGCGAGGAGGAGTGTCCACAAAAGTAAAGAAGCGGCGGGCGAGCGCTGCAATCATCGGACTCAGGTATGTAATGCACCAAGGAAGCGAGATGGGAGAGCCGGCATCCAGCGAAGAGTGAAGACAGTCATGTCTCGCCGCTTCTGCCTGAAACTCTGCCCAGACTCCGCCCGAACTCTGCCCTGTCTGCCACCCACCTGGAAGTTCATGCCCCCTTAAAGAGGAAAGGCACAAAATTCAAAATAAAATGAAAGAAATGTTAAAACATGTGTCAGGAAGAAGGGGGGAATATATATAAAAATATATTTTAAGGTTCCCCGACAGGTTCACCAGACAAAACCTGTGACTGACTTGCTTTTCTTTAAGAAAGCCTGCAGCTCAGAGTGTAAGCACCCTGAAAGGGCCCCAGGACCCCGGCGCTTACCTTACCACACACAGATCCTAATCAGCAGAGCTGGGGAGGCAAAATGGGTCCGGGGATCTGTGGGAATAAGGGCGTGCAGGAAGCTGTATATATATATATATATATATATATATATATATATATATATATACACACACACACACACACACACACACACACACACACACACACACACACACACACAAACAGTACACCTATTATGGACTAAGCAATATAAATCTCATAAAAATAGAGAGAATTTATGGGGGGGGACCTGGCTGGTGTTCATTGATATATTTCCTTATTGGGACTTACAAATGTTTCAGGATATTGAAATGTTTCATGTTCACTAGGTGTTCCAACAAGGCCCTCAAATCCATATTGGCCACCAATGGCAACCTAGAAAGAAAAATAAGTTTACTCAACATTTTCAAACTGAGCCACTTATGGTCGCCTGCAGAATTAATGATGAGTGACAACTCTGTGCCAGGCAGGGTCCAGCACCACAAGAACCCTAACCGACCTAATGCTGCCTGTATGCCCTGTATTTGAAAGATACTTGTCTTTTCTACACTCTGTAGTGCTTTACGCCTCCTTATGTAGGAGCAGTGGCTGCCACATGTATGTGCCTCTGTTTCCTGTCCCAAGTTCGCTAGTAAAAGGAATATCTTTAATGCATGGCTCAATGGTGGTAAGGCTAGTTTAGTGTCCCTGTCTACCAGGATCCTCCCTTGCACAGAGCTTCGAGGATATGTTTAGATCTGATGTTTCTCTCTTTGATGTTACCTTTCTACTTACCATTTCTGGTTGGTAGTCAATCCCAGCCTCTTTGGCAATATTACACAGGTATTTCTCCACCTGAGATCTGGGTGTAAAATTGGTAGCCAACTTCTGGATTACCTTAAAACAGTTGTACACAAAAAGATGAGTGTCATGCCTTTCATTTACATGCTAACTGCTTAGTTAAAGCCTAACGCTAGCACTCCAGTAATTTTTTTCGAGTAGCAAGGGTTATTTTCTGTGGCCAAAGGACCTATCACTTTGCTGCACCTTTCAGTTCTGATGATATTCGAAAATATTCTGGCAACAGAACATTTTTTATTTGGTGACTAAACAAGAAGTCTAGAGCTCTTCAACTGTGTCTCAGACAGCAAAAAGGGCACAAGAGGGCCAAACTCTGATTTACTGTCCTAGAGGCATCCCCATTTTGGGATGCCTGCAGTGTGATACATCCGGGTTTCCCCATCTACGCATTTCAATCCCACAGCACAGGCCTCTGGCAGGACCGCTCAGGCTGGTAGGAGCTAACTTCTGCTCATAATTCATGATATGTGTTTTGATGTTTCATAAATTTCACCGAATCCAAATTGGATTGGATAATAGAATAGTAATGTTTTGACCAATGTAGAGATCAGGGCCTCTGCCAGCACTGGGCAAATCCAGGACTTGGCTATTGGATGATTCTCCAATGAGCCCCACCCAAGTGTCCAGTGTGCAGACCTGTTCACAACTGGCTAGGACCAGAGGATTATCGATTGAAATAGAAGAGATGGTGAGGAATGGAGGGCACGTCTGACCCTCGGACTGTGGCAAGGACCAGAGGACAATTGTCATCTACAGTAGACACTATAGTGGCAGGGAGGCAGAGAGGACCAGAGAACAATCCACAGCAGTGGAAAAACAGCTATGACTGGAGCACAATCAGGGAAAAAGACACCATTGGCGGAAGGGGGGCTGAAGGGTCACATTATGTGATATGACACACCATTTATGGATCCACTAAGACTTTTGCCCAGGGGCCCACATTAAAAAAGTGGGACATGCATTGTACCATGTCCAAAAACTGAGATATAGCCTCTTTCAATTTAATATCAGCTACCAGAGGAAATAAGTGCAACTGTTTGTGTGGGGCTTCCTAGGTTCTATCGGGATCTGTGTAGAAGACAACTAAAAAAGATCCCAGAAAAGCAATAAGGGGCACAGCCAGTGGAGGTGCAGCCCTGACCCAGCAAAGGTTATCAAGTTGTCACCTAGTTAATCAGAGTTTGTTGGGTGAACACAGAGATTGCATTTTACCCTTACCAGTTTATTAACAGATCCCATTGCGTTGACCTGACACTGGTTTCCAAATTCATTGCCGTACTTGAGAGAAAGTTGATGAGCTACCTGAAATGAAGAAAAAAAAACATTTGGGCATTGCACATCAAGGAATGTTTTCTACAGTCTCACCAAACACAATCATCTCCCCCTGCATGTGCTCATTCAATCAATAAGGTGCATTTTCTAACATATATTATGTTCTAGGAAGGAGTTTCACTTACGTTGTTTAGCTCAGTTACCTCCATCTGCAGATGTGGGGCGGCCCAGATCAGGGTGGACACGGCTTCCCTTAGACTTTGTTCTACGTCTCTGTGGGAGCAGAAACAGTTATCCCCATTTGTCTTGTCAATTGCCTACTAGAGTGTTAGTTGCTTGTTCACTTGCCACAATATCCCACTTCAACTGTTGAAGATCGGCTTTTTTTATTTTTAGATAAAGGTAAGGGTGCTAGTAGCTGTGAACAAACTTCATTTTATTTTAAATTCCTGGTAAATGGTTGGTGAAGATAAATGTAGCGCCCAATATTGAAGCAGAAGTCCAGTCATGTAGTCAGCCACCCCCCCGCCCTGTTATTTAGTCACTAACAATGTAATGTACTCCTGTAGGGGGTTGAATAGAATTACTTACTTGTTTTCTTGGATTGATCTAATTTCTCTGTAGAGGACTTCACATAACTGCTGAATTTGCTCCATGACTACCAGCAAGTTGTCCTCTTGAATGGTGTTCTCTACGAGGACTTGAGTACTAGGTGCCTTCTTATCTCTTAATAACGATACAATCTCTTTTTTCAATGTCTCCATACCCTGACCTGCATGAACAGTAAAATACCTTGCTGAAAAATGCTGAAAAATTTATATAGAAGTTAGCCCTGAAAAATCGAAGTTGAAGGACTTTTTGCAACGCACTGCAGTGACTCTAATTAACATACTGGAACACTTGGGACACATTGGGAGAGAATGGCAAGCCAAGGACCAAGGTGACACATTTTGAATTTGCTGAAAATTTGTTGGAGGGATACCAAGTTTTCTTCAGCAACAGCCAATCTTTTCTATCAGCACCAAATGCCAGAGGAACAGAACATTGTCTAAACCTGAACTTTTTTACAAGGCCTTAATAGCTATTTTATTCCAGCTGGCACTTATCTATGTGCTTCTAACCTTCTGCCAATATGAACGGGAGATCTGCTGTGGTTCCATCTCAGCAGCCATGATGCTGAAGGGCAAAACAATGGCTGGGAGGTACACCAGTGCTTGATTTTGAAGGGGGTTGGGGCAATGGTCAAGGAGGGGATAGGGCTGTCTGGTTGAGGTTTTGCTGGTGATTTTTGTACAAGTCATTTTGAATTGTGAAATATAAGTCCAATTGCCTTGATTAGCTACTGCAGATATATCCTGACCTGTATAAATAACATCAGAGCAGTGCAAGTTCTTAAAGAACCTAGCCAAAAATTTGTTCTGATGGGAAATAGGCATTACAGACTGCCCTTTAAAATGGACCAAAATCTTTTTTTACCCTCCTGGGGTTTGGTTCGAATTAGGATGCCCCTGTGTCTGAGACCCCTCTGTTCGCCCAGTAACCACCCACTTCACAAATGCAGACTCCCCCTCGAATCAGCATTCATTGCCATGCATAACAGTACACGGCAAAGAATGCTAAATGAATGAAATTACTGGGCACCTGCTCCCTCTGGTTGCATGCCCCATCTCCAATGACTGATGTATCTGGCGGGGGGTTTGCAATGGATAAAGGGGTGCAGGGGATGCTGACTGGGCCCATGCAAACGACATGGGTTTGTCAGAAAGAGGTGAGTCCTGTGCGAAACAGGGGGTTTCACACAATGTGGCATCCCAAATGCCCCAAGGGTAAGCTGTAACCTGGCCTGGGAAACTTTTAGACTCCAGAGCAGGGTTACATAGATTTTGGAGCAGGATAGGTAGTGTGGCATACCAAACCAAAATGCCTCATGGGCATAGAGTTCTAAAGTATGTTTTGAATATAGATACTATTTAAATTTGAGCAAAACTCAGGATTTTCAGCCTCTTGGGATTTGGTCCACTTTTTTTATGTTAAGCCCTGCGTAATCGCCTGATATCTTATTTCAGTCCATGCTCCCATGGTACATACACAGACTCTTCTCCAGACAGAATAGATTGGCGTATTCAAGCAGAAGTCCAGTCACCTGGTAACCCACCCGGTTACAATAAAATAACCCTTACCTCGGAAAGGAACCTGCACTGTTCAGCCGGCAACCCAGTGCTGGACACCACCATCTTGAATCTGAAGCACACAGCGGCTTCCCCCTGCACTATGCACGGCCCATGCATCCATTCACTTGAACACACAGCACAGGCATGTGCCCAGAGCAAGGGAAGCCACTCTGTGCATGGTCTGAATCCAGCAGAGACTGGTGGGAGTTAAGTCTATTGTAACGCCCCCACCCTGCCTCCCTGTCGGAGGAGGGGGGTAATGGGTGACTGGACTTCCACGTTAATGGCTGTCAATCTGTTGTGAATTAATGGATTGCCTGACACCTCCAGCTGTCGATACGATCATATGTGCTGTGGGAACAGGGTTCAAGGTAAGATCATGAGTGAATGCAGTGGAGGGACTTTCACTCCGCCTTTGAGTTTTTTTATAAATCCATTTTTTATAAAATGGTTTTTGCTTGCCAGTCTACTCATTGCCGGGCCCCTACTACACAAACCCCCACCCCCTGTAAACCCTGTTTGCTCTTACCTGCTTCTCACTCCCTCTGCAAAACCAGCCCCACAATTAGCATTTGCAGTCCCCCAAGAGGAACCCCAACCACATGACTCACCTGTAGAATTGTTTTCTCTACTGCATCCATTCCAGGCTGTCAGCTTCTGTCATTAAGGGGTTCATTCCTGCCCAAAGGCGTGGACTGCAAGATTGAAGGGTGTGACTCCTCCTGGCCCTATAAACATCTGGCTGCAACTGACGAAGCCAGTAATTAAAATACAGTAAAATCACCTACCGGGAGGCTAAGGCGTAGTATATATAGGAGACAATGTTACAACCACACCGATCACCACTTATTTTCTTTCTCAATTCTTTTTTTTTTTTTCATGCTAAATACTATTTACATATTTACAAGTACACCAAGACAAGGCATCTGAGGACTAGAACCGTAACCCAGAAACAGGGAGGGTCTGACAGCCTGGAATGGATGTGTCATGAATGACTTACCTTTAGTCCATGCCTGTGGTGTCCTTAGGCGTCTGGCTGGCGCTTCTCCTGCCCGGCAGCCGCCGAGCGCGCCCTCATCCCTTGTCCACTGTCATCCATCTCGTGCTTGCGCACAAGCACAGTCAGCTTACGTCCTCCGGCGGCGCTGCACACAGCGCGGGCGCTGGAGGCTGTTTAAAGGAGCTAATCCTAGGAGGTCCAGTTCTGGGCCGTACGCCTTTAAAGTTCAGATGGGGCAATCAGCCCAGAGATCTCTAAGTACACCAATCAACCAACAGATCCGAAGTGCACCAATCAACCCACAGATCCGAAGTGCTCCAATTACAGTCACTGCCTCCCTGTCCAATACGGTCGGGTTCAGTCCTATAAAGGAATTACCACTTCAGTGTGTCAATGCCTGTGATAGCGTTTAGCTGGCTTTGTGATTTCTTCTGTGAATTCCTGTACATATCGTTATTGACCATTTGCTTGAATCTCAACCACGTCTCCGTCTTATTCCTTTGTACCTGCGCAGCTCTCTGACCTCCCAGTGTGACCCTTGGCTTGAAGTTTGACTTTGCTTGATTCCTCCTGAGTACCCGAATTGCTTCCAGTACTTACCTGTTTCTGAAGCACCTGAACTGTTTCCAGTACTTACCTACCTCGCCCAGTCTGACCTTTGGTTTATCTGTCTTCACTCCCCGTTAGCCTACAATCTTTGAGCCATCAAGTCCTGGGGGCAACCGTGTCCGGCGAGGCATATATAGCGTCCCGGCAAACGGGGGCTTGTCTATAGGTGAAGCTGGCTGTGGAGATTGGGGGTTGTAGGCTCACAAGGAAGACAGGTATTCAGGGTCTGACAGGATGTAGCAGAGAAAACAATTCTACAGGTGAGTTTCACAGAATTGTGTTTTCTCTCCCAATCCATTCCAGGCCGTCAGCTTCAGTCACAAAAGGGACTTCCAAAAGCAGTGCCTCCATATGGGCGGGATCCCGAACGAAAGATAGCAGCAGGTAGTTCAATTCACTACCATCTGTAAGACCTTCCTACCAAAACAAGGTCCTAACAACTACCGTGTAAAATTTGGTAAATGTAAGAACCGAAGTGGTCATGAGATCCCCCAGCTGAAGTGACCTCACTGCCGACCTTAATGATTCCATGTGAAAATGTCTTAACCGGACAAATCTGTTGAGGCCCTTTAGGTCTAGAATCGGCCGCACCGATCCATCCTTCTTGGGGATGGGGAACAGATTGGAGTAAAACCCTTGGCCCCTTCCTAGAAGGGGTAACCTGATAAACTACTCCTATCTGTAGCAGATGCATAACTGCGGCTTCTAAGGCTTCCGCCCTGACCGGGTTTCAGGATGCCCTTGACCAAAGAAAACCTTGTGGACAATCTGGCTGCAAACTCGATCTTGTAGCCTGAAGACACCACCTTCTGAATCTAAAGATCCGACACGTGGTGCTTCCAGACCGGGGCAAACTGCTGCGGGTGGGGGCGCTCCTTCATGCCTGAATAAGCTGGAGGCTTCAATTTAGCTCCCAAAGAGACACCTGGCCTGTTCTGGGATTTACCTCTGCTCCAGAACTCCCTGAGGGAACCCAAAAAGGAGGAACATCTACCACCTTGAAAGGATCAGGATGTTGAGGGCTTATGATAAAAACAAGTGAGTCTTTTCTTCTTAGGAAGCTTGCCATCATTAACCATAACATCAAGGCATTCCCCAAATAATCGACCCCCCAGAAAGGGAAGGTCCATAAGAGATTTCTTAGCTGCGGCATCAGCCGACCATTGCTTTAGCCATAAGGAATGGCGTAAAGCAACAAGTAGGGCAGAGGTTCTGGCCCCGGGCCTAACCAAATCATCCATAATAGTGATGATAAAGCTATTCAACTCTAAAAAGGTCTGAATGCCCAGGAGCCCGAGTCCTGAGAACGCCCTCGAGACCTAGCCCTGGTCATAAGCTGCTTTGACCATAACTTAGCCATATCAGAGGGAAAATTATACCTAGAATCTAAGATCCTGTGAACAGGAGGAAGTTTATTTGGTTTCTCCCACTGCTTCAGCACCAATACGGAAAAATGAGTTCTGGAAAAACCCGCCTTGGCCTTTTAGGTCTAAACTAGTCATCCTTCCTTCTTTTGAGGGCTTTAGGAGGGGAAATGTGTAAAATCTCAAAAATAGAAGAAAGTAGCCCTCCATTTCATCAGAGTCTAAAGGATCCTCATCAGATGAATAAATATTAGAAACACTGTCTTCGTCAATTGAGGGCAACTCACCTTCAGCTAGGGGCTCCTCGACCACCTGAACCTCTTCCTTCTCCTCAGACCCAAAGGAAGCATACAAATCTTCCTCAGAAATAGAGGGCTCCATATGTCTCCTCTTTCCCGAGGCCTTCCTAGGGGGTACTGATAACAAATGCTTCTCTAGGCGGGCTAATCTCTCCGCCCATTTCTGACTGAGCCTCACTGTCCCCCCCTCCTCCTTAGGGGCTGCTTGGGGAGGCTGAACCTTTAAAGAGGTCCTAGGTTCCAAGGGACCGGTGACCGTGGCAAAAGCCCTGCTATGGTCCAAAGCAATACCTTTGGCACAAACAGAACAAACCATGCTGAAACAGCCCGACACAAAGGACAGAGACTGCCCGGATCAACTGGGATACCCGATTCACTATCCTCTGATGCCTCCGTTATGGTGATTAGCAAAAAATGACCGAATGGGCCTAAGACTAAGAATCCAAATCCCCAGTATGTAAATAAAGGGACTGGGAAGAACCACAACCCCCCTATCCTTCTTCCCTCAATCTAAGGGAACAAAAAAAGGAGAAACCTTTAAGATAAAAAAAATCAATAGCATTGTAAATTTACATATAAAAATACATAAAATAACTACAAAAAAGTAAAAACACACAGCACCACCCCCATCGGGGCCTGCACCGAAAAGCAGATAGCGGGGACTGGCCACGATAGTAGCCGCACACCATGGCAAGTTGCCGTAAAAGCAGGCGGCCAGAGCAGAAGTGAACCCCCAGAGCTGCAGCGGCCTGGAGCGGCTGGAGCAGCGGCGGCACAGCCTGGAAGAAGAAGCGGCCGGCTAAGCTTCTTAAAGAGCGGTGGAGAACTGGTGGCAGTAGGCCGCAATCCCCGCTCTCAAGTAGCTGCTGTGCCCTGCCGAGGACGAGAGCTACCTTCTTTATCCGAAGACAGAGCAAGCACCGCACAACCACCTCTCTCAGCGCCGGAGTGATGCGAAGACACGCCGCCTGGCCAGCTTGCTAACTCCGTCCCCTGCCCGCCTCCCGTGCTGAGACATGCCCCCTTAAAGTGAAAAGGCGCGAAATTCAAAATATAAAATAAAGAACAGTAAAAACATGTGGGAAGAAGGGGGGAATATATATATAAAATATACAAGGTTTCCCGGCAGGTTCACCAGACAAAAACCTGCGGATCAACATTAGCTTAGCTGGAGAGGAAAAATGGGTCAGGAGATCCATGGGAATAAGGCACGCACGAAGCAGACAGGGTAAATCCCCAATTTCCTGACAATACCTAGAAAATTGAGAGAGAAAATCCAAGCGACCTTCAGAGTCCAGTTGAACTGCAAGAATGAAACTGGCTTGGTCATTTGCAGCCAGATGTTTATAGGGCCGGGAGGAGCCACACTTTTCAATCTTGCAGTCCACGCCCTCCGGGCAGAAATTAACCCCTTCATGACTGAAGCTGATGGCATGAATTGGATTGGGAAAGAAAGTGGCAATAACAGTAAGCCAAAAGGGGTTTGCAGAGGGGGGGCACCTGCAATCAGTCCCCCTTCCTCCAGGCTCTGTACATTGATGACTCGCCACCCATTTTGGGTGATGATCCACATTAAATCACACTCTCCTCGATGAAGGGTACTGTAGATGCTGGGAAAACTATGAAGGACGCAGATCAAAGTCAATAACAGGTTGAGGAGTTGCACTTTGGCATGGTTGCTTTGTGAGCTGCAGGAGTTTTCCCAGCTCTCCTAAGTCTCCTTGGAAACTCTGGCGCTGCCTTACCAAATATTGAAACAAAGCAAACATGGGTAAAGCCTGTCACACCAATATACTTACTTTTTAGCTTTTTCTGCTTCTCTAGTTGGGCGACAGCAGCTTTAAGACTGGAAGCCAAAAGCTCCGCTTTAAAATCGAGTGTGGTGGACATGTTGTTCCTACAAAAACAAAGATCACGGGTTACTTTCCTGCAACTTCCTCCTCTGTGCTGCACCAAGAAACAGACTGGCATGGCTCCAATTTATACAGAGCTCTGCTGTGCGTCTCACCCTCCTCTCCTGTCACTTCACTATTGCTGTGTCATCTTTGCCAGACACTCACCTTTGGTATTGATCCCACAGCGCATATCCTGGTGTCTGGCAGCATCCCCAGCACTCCTCCATCTGTTGTGTGCACCCATGCTAGTATTTAAATGTCTGGTGGGTGCAGCAGAGAGCAGTGTCCAGCAGGGGGCTGCTGGCAAACCATTCATTCACAACTCATTGTGGGACAGGAATATGCACGGCACTGAGTTCTGGTTAGATAAGAACCAGTGCATACCTGTGGGAGTGTGGATCAAGGTGAATGAATGGTGAACCATAGGGTTTCACACACAGAGGCAACCCAAATCAGGATGCCTCTGTAAAGTGGAACAAAATCCAGGATGATCACTCACCTGGGTTTTGGTCCAGATTATGGGGGTATCTTGATTTGGGGTGGCCCTGTGCGTAGAACCCTGTGGTTTGTCCATTTATTCACCTTGATCCACACTCTGTACCCATATTGTAAAGGTCCCTAGGAAACCCAAATCAGGCATCTGTATTATAAGAGACAAGAAATAGCTACACACTGCAATGAATCATACCTAATAATGGAGGAGGTGAGGCTTCCGCATGTGTGCACAACTATTTATCATCCCCCGCAATGGGGGTCCCCAGCGAGGTGGGTATTCCAGGCAATTCACACAATCATCTCAAATCCAGATGCCCCACAAAGACGGAGACCGCTGGCCCTAAGTCTTATAGACTTTAGGCCATTGGTTGCTCCAAGAATGCATGTCTCATTGCTAAGCATTAATGCATGGATGAAATGAAAAATGGAGGCCTGTGTATGCACTGTGAGATTGTAGATGCAAAGTAACTAATGGCCGACCTGGGGGTCTGACTTGCAGGGGCAATCCATATGGGGATGTCCTGTGAAGAGGACCGCTGGTGGGGTTGTTGATCTTCGTCTTTTAATGCTGTATTGGATTATATGCTTTTTAGAGGATCCAAATAAACGTTATATTTTATGAAGTGCTGACGTTCCAGCGATTTTTTCAGCGCTCAAGGGGTGTGGGATACCCCGGTCTTTGCACCCACCGTAATTTTTTGACCACCAGCGTGCACCCACTTTCTACCATTTGCCTGCCTTGTCCTGTGAAGAGGACCAAACCTTGGCACAAAGGATTTCCACTATTCCAGGCTTTTCCTCAGATCGCATTAACTCACCTTTCCGGGGATCCCATTGCTTGTGCACTTCCTGCCAGCCAATCAGTGACTTGCATTTTCATTCATCTTTGCTATACTGTGCTGCCCTCTGAGTGGCATACCAAAGAAAAGAGTGAGAGTTGCTGGCACGCTCCACTGTGTACCCGCGCCAGCTATTCAGAAATGAATGGCGTGGATTTGCGCCTCAGTTAGGGTTGAGCAGGGATGCACCCACATGCGCAATGGGGGTCCCCAGCGAGGTGGGTATTCCAGGCAATTCACACAATCATCTCAAATCCAGATGCCCCACAAAGACGGAGACCGCTGGCCTTAAGTCTTATAGACTTTAGGCCATTGGTTGCTCCAATTTTAAGCAAATCTGAACCCTCTCTGGCAACTCAAAGCATGAGGGGGTATGTTATCGGGGAGGCCGATTCATTAATAGCGGCAGGTAGTGACAGTTGAGCGACTGTAGCAGTATTTTCACAGCGCCCGCTAGTAGTCGCTGTGCTTGGCCGTTGTTCGGTTGTTGATAGCGACTGAGTCGGTGTGCAGTAATGTTGAATACGGGGTGACGAGGCGCTATTTGACAGGTTCCGCAATGTATGGGTGCGCATGATAGCGACTGGTCAGAGCGATCGGCTCCCACCATATTCATCAAAAAATCACGCTCAAAAAATTCTCGCGCTGTGAAATGCATGTTTAAACCCCAGAGCGCTGGCGGCGATGTGTTAAAAGTAGTTTTTTAACCCCCAAACCACCATATTTTTGGAAACCAAAAAAAAAAAATTTTTTTAAGAATTTAGTAATATGAATACAATAATATCAGACCTGTAATATCAATTCTGCACAATTTTTTTTTTTTTTTTACCTTAAAAAAATTATCTAACATGGCAGAAGTGGTCACAGAATTTTTCACATTGAAAAAAAAAAAACATTAATAACAATTAATTATGAATATTTAAAGATTGTTCCATTGAAATGCATTGGAGAGCGCCAGGTAGCGAGAGGTCATACCTGTCGCTGTTCAAGGTCGGACGCTGTGGGCTGAGGCTGGAATAATGATGAATGAGTGGCTATCTGGCGCTATCTCAGTCGCTAAGCAGGATTGGCTTGATAAATGTGTGATTGTGGTGGGGAGCCGGCGTTCTCGTGGCGGGGCCCGTCATTACCGGTCGCTCACCCGTCGCTACCTGTCGCTATTCCTTCATAAATAAGGGCCTTAGTTCACTCTCCCTGTCTTCAGCGGATGTTTATGTTCCTATTTTAACCAGGCTCCTTCCATCACTAATCCACAGATACTACCGCATACACAACCCCCTGACCTTCTTCTGTTTGCTACTCTAGTCACTTCATTTTGTTTCTGTCTCCAGCACTTACGTATCTCACCAATTCTCAGTAACTCCCTTTCCTTTTCATTAGCCACTCCCTCAATACTTATCTCCTCAGACATTTCTTTTATCCAGCTCTCTGCACCAAGCACATGCCACCACCTTTACACTATTATCTGTTATCATAAGTTTAATAAGTCTCCACTCCTTATTCTGCAGGATTGTACAGGCAGGGTTGTCGTTCCTTCCGTATCTTATCAATGTATCTTACTTGTATTATTCTATGAAGTATTTGTTCTACTGTTTGCACTTTGTACAGAGCCAGGTCTGGCTCCAGATCTATGTGGACCCTTGAACGACAGAGGCTCAGTGGCCCCCTTTCAGTGTGTCCTGACCAACCTGGCAGTAAAGTTCATTTATGATGGCTATTGCCAACGATTTCACTGACTTCAAGATAGACAGAATTAAAGGATGAAAGAGAAAGGCGAACAAATATAGAAAGAGTAAAAAGAACGAATGAAAGAAAAGAGGAAAGAGAAGAAATAGTGGAAGAAATGATAGTAGAATAAGGAAAATAAAAACAAGAAGAATGAAATAGAAAGAATGAAAAATGGAAAGGAAGAAAGACAGGGGAAAAAGAAAGGAGAAAAGAAATGATACAGAAAGAAAACTAATGCCCTTATTCATCAAGCGATAGCGCCAGGTAGTGTCTGACGAGCGCCAGGTAGCGGCAGCTAACGGCGACTACCGACTCAAGTACGCCCGGCGGCGGTCACAATGACGCATTTATCAAGCAAAATGAGGCTAGCGCCGGCGAGAGCGACGCCTAGCGCGGCATTCATCATGAAGCCGACTGCAACGAACAGCGCCGCTGCAAATTCCCTCACAGCGCCAGGTATGAGCTGTTGCTCCCTGGCGATGTCCAATGCATTTCAATGGAGCAATCTATAATTATTCATAATTAATTGGTATTAATTTTTTTTTTTTTTTTTTTTAATGTCAAAAAATCGGAGACCACTTCTGCAATGTTAGGATTTATTTTTAAGTAAAAAAAAAAATGTTAAAAAAATTTGTGCAGAATTGATCTAACAGGTCTGAGATTAATGTATTCATTCATATTACAAAATGATTCTAAACACATGTATAATGTTACATTAAAAAAATATGGTTGTTTAGGGGTTAAAAACTAGTTAATACACATCGCCGCCAGCGCTCTGGGGTTTAAACAAGGAATGGACAGCGACAGCACATTCGGAGCGTGATTTGTTAATGAATATGAAGCTAGCCGTTCGCTCTGGCCATTCGTTGTCAGGCGCTCACATACAACGCTGGACCTGTGAAACAGCGACCCCCCAGCCCGTATTCAACATTACCGCACACCGACTGAGTCGCTGTCATCAAGCTAACGCCGGCCAAGCACAGCGAATACTGGCTGGCGCTGAAAAAATCACGCTACAGTCGCTCATCTGTCGCTACCTGGCGCTATTAATGAATCGGCCTCTAAGAATAGGAGAAAATGATATAAAATATAGAAAGAAAGGAATCAAAGGAAAGAATAAAAAGAAAGAAGGGTATTGGTCTTTAAAGGGCATCTGTGGCCCCTGTCCTCACCCAATCTTCCACCACCATGATCTGCAGATGCTCAAGCTCTGTGTGTCTTCAGGTGCCAGCCCAAGACCTGACGGCACACTTCCCATCCAGTTCCTGTATGTCCACACTATGTACGCCTCTCAGCATGGCAGGTAAGTAAGGCAGCCCACTATGCCATTATGCAGCAACTATATATTATGTGTCTATATATTTTTTGTTTAGTTTACCATATACAGGCTGTAGCAGACCAATTGACCTATACTGCTGAGGCTATAGCATTAGGGGCAAAACATCAGCTGGGGTTTCTTGGTTGCTGGGGTACAATGGGGGTGCTTGAGGTAGACTAGCAAGCCAGAGATTGCATGGAGGTATTGTAGCCCAACTAGCCCCAAAGCAGTATGGCCCACCAGGGATTCTCTGTATGGCCAGTCTGCCCCAAGTTACAGGTCAAGATTACAAACTAGGATGAGACTAAGAACTTACCTGGTTTGATCTCTTGGCAGCAGGGAGAGCAGGCAGCAGTGGAGACGCAATGCAGGGATCTCTGGCCATTATATGTGCACATTAGGGGAAAGGAGACTCTTGGGAAAGGGAATGGCTTATGCATTATCCATGAGACCTTCTCATGTTACTGTGGGTGCGATGGTAACTGCTGTTCTGAGACACCGATACGTAGCTACATTTTCCATGTTTGGGTCTATGTACTACTCTGGAGCAAATTAAAATGGGGGAGGGGTGACCCAGGCTTCTTCCCCTGGTCTTCCACCACTTGTTAACAAGGAAAGGGTCAGATTAAAGGGTAATTCCACTTTTTATGGCATTTTTAAAAGTTTCCTTTACTGTGTGCCAGTATGATGTAATTCATGTGCTAAGCTTATCTGTTAGTTTTTTTTTTAATTTGTTTGCAACTCTGTCATGAAAGAAAAAATTTCCATAGAACAATGTGTTTACCTTAGCGATGTACATTGTGGTGTGTTAACAGTACAGACACTTCCTGACTCTAGCTTGCTAATCATCTGACTGGCGGAGGAAGAGGCAAGAGTATTAACCCCTTCTGCTCTAATTCAACCTCTTCAGATGGGAGGAAAAAAAAAACACATTGTGTCCCAGTAGCTAAAGGGTTACTGGCAACGTTCTCATCTAGAGAGATGATTGCTGCTGTGTGATTTAGGCAGAGCTTCTAATGAGCTCTCATCGAGAGGATTGTGGTAGTTGGGAGTGGGTAGTCAGAAAGGGTATCTTATTTATGAGCCACTTTTTTGGCTTCAGTGGCGCTCAGCGTGCAATTTTAAGTGGACCAACACCCAGGATTTTCACTATCCTGGGTGTTGGTCCACTTCCGCGGGGCACCCCGATCGGGGGTGTGTGAAAGCCCCCTGAAAGCCCAAAAAAACTTACCTCACCGCCGACGGAAAAGCGGCGGACAAGCTGAGGCCACCACCGCCGCCTCTCGAGCGTCCCTCTTACAGGGCGCGCACCCGCGCCGGCCGTTTGTGAATGGCCGGCGCGGGCGCACGCCATGCTAGAGGGACGCGCGAGACAAGCTGAGGCTAGAGGGACGCGCGGACAAGCTGAGGCCACCACCGCCGCCTCTCGCGCGTCCCTCTTACAGGGCGCGCACCCGCGCCGGCCGTTTGTGAATGGCCGGCGCGGGTGCGCGCCATGCTAGAGGGACGCGCGAGAGGCGGCGGCCCGCACATGCGCCGTTAAAACAGGGAAAATGTAAGGTTTGAGGGCATCCGGGGGGGGGGTTCACACAGCGGGGCATCCCAATTTCGAATGCCCCGTAGGGAGGGAGCTGATCGGCCCGGGAATCTTCTAGATTCCTGGGCCGATCAGTGGTGGGTGTTGGTCCACTTTAAGAAACAAGATACAGGCTGCACCAATGCGGCCGCCAGCTAGTGTCTTATTTAACACTAGCACCCAAAAGGTTGCCGCACCGGGGTGCTCTAGTTGAAGCAGCGCCAGTTGAAACCTGGCGTAGGCCCATAGAGCACAATAGGCAGAACTGGATTAAAGTGTTTTCTGTTGATAAATAATATTACACACATTTATTTGCACAGAAGTTGCATTATTATTTGTCAATAATGGCTTCTTTTTGTTACAAATGTGTAATATGGACAGCAACTAAAACACAGCCTAATGCACTGTAATGTTTGCCCCCAGCAGTGATTTCTTGTAACCAGACCAGAGCCGAAAAAATACAACGTCAAACTGTTTAAGGAGGGAAAAATTCCTAAATACGCTGTACAGTGCCTAAAAGACGATGGTGGAGCCCACTGACTCAGGGATAATCGGTAGTCTGATCCAACAGGCACTGACACCGGCCAGCCAATAACTAATGCAACAATCAAAGCTACGGGGAGGCCGATTCATTAATAGCGGCAGGTAGCGACAGATGAGCGACAGTAGTGGCATTTTCAGAGCGCCCACTAGTAGTCGCTGTGCTTGGCCGTTGTTCGGTAGTTGATAGTGACTCAGTCGGTTTGCCGTAATGTTGAATATTGGGTGAGGAGACGCTATTTGACAGGTTCCGCGCTGTATGGGAGCGCATGACAGCGAATGGCCATAGCGACCGTAGCCATAGCGACCGGCTCCCAGCATATTTATTAACAAATCACGCTCAAAAAATTCTCGCGCTGTGAAATGCTTGTTTAAACCCCAGAGCGCTGGCGGCGATGGGTTAAAAGTAGTTTTTTAACCCCCAAACAACCATATTTTTGGAAAAAAAAAAAACATGTTTTTCAAAACATTTTGTAATATGAATACATTAATATCAGACCTGTAATATCAATTCTGCAAGTTTTTTTTGTTTTTTTTTTACCTTAAAAAAATATCTAACATTGCAGAAGTGGTCACAGAATCTTTGACATTCGCTCTGTCAGTCGCTAAGCAGGATCGGCTTGATAAATGTGTGATTGCGGAGGGGAGCCGGCGTACTCGTGACGGTGACCGTCATTACCGTTCGCTCACCATTCGCTACCTGGCGCTATCCCTTGTTAAATAAGGGCCTAAGTTTGCATCTGGCGCTGCAACTTCTAGTGCCATTGTAGTCAACAGCGCAGCCCCATAAAAGACAAAGATGCTGGTGCTTCAAAACTAGCAGCATAGCCACCAGAAAAAAGGACCTTTCCTTTAGGGATGTTCATGATACAGAGCAGTTTTTGGGGCTGTCATCAACATCACACACTCCTACTCTGTCTCACTCCAGAACTACATGATTGACCAGGGCAGAGGAGAGTCAGCCTGGAGGCCTGACAGAGAGGAGGATCAGACTAGAAACCAGGGAGAGAGGAGGATCAGACTAGAAACCAGGGAGGGATGAGGATCAGACTAGAAACCGGGGAGAGAGGAGGATCAGACTAGAAACCAGGGAGAGGGGAGGATCAGACTAGAAATCAGGGAGAGAGGAGGATCAGACTAGAAACCAGGGAGGGAGGAGGATCAGACTAGAAACCAGGGAGAGAGGAGGATCAGACTAGAAACCAGGGAGAGAGGAGGATCAGACTAGAAACCAGGGAGAGAGGAGGATCAGGCTAGAAACCAGGGAGAGAGGAGGATCAGACTAGAAACCAGGGAGAGAGGAGGATCAGACTAGAAACCAGGGAGAGAGGAGGATCAGACTAGAAACCAGGGAGAGAGGAGGATCAGACTAGAAACCAGGGAGGGAGGAGGATCAGACTAGAAACCAGGGAGAGAGGAGGATCAGACTAGAAACCAGGGAGAGAGGAGGATCAGACTAGAAACCAGGGAGAGAGGAGGATCAGACTAGAAACCAGGGAGGGAGGAGGATCAGACTAGAAACCAGGGAGGGATGAGGATCAGACTAGAAACCAGGGAGAGAGGAGGATCAGACTAGAAACCAGGGAGGGAGGAGGATCAGACTAGAAACCAGGGAGAGAGGAGGATCAGACTAGAAACCAGGGAGAGAGGAGGATCAGACTAGAAATCAGGGAGAGAGGAGGATCAGACTAGAAACCAGGGAGGGAGGAGGATCAGACTAGAAACCAGGGAGAGAGGAGGATCAGACTAGAAACCAGGGAGAGAGGAGGATCAGACTAGAAACCAGGGAGAGAGGAGGATCAGACTAGAAACCAGGGAGGGAGGAGGATCAGACTAGAAACCAGGGAGAGAGGAGGATCAGACTAGAAACCAGGGAGAGAGGAGGATCAGACTAGAAACCAGGGAGAGAGGAGGATCAGACTAGAAACCAGGGAGAGAGGAGGATCAGACTAGAAACCAGGGAGAGAGGAGGATCAGACTAGAAACCAGGGAGAGAGGAGGATCAGACTAGAAATCAGGGAGAGAGGAGGATCAGACTAGAAACCAGGGAGAGAGGAGGATCAGACTAGAAACCAGGGAGAGAGGAGGATCAGACTAGAAACCAGGGAGAGAGGAGGATCAGACTAGAAACCAGGGAGAGAGGAGGATCAGACTAGAAACCAGGGAGAGAGGAGGATCAGACTAGAAACCAGGGAGAGAGGAGGATCAGACTAGAAACCAGGGAGAGAGGAGGATCAGACTAGAAACCAGGGAGAGGGGAGGATCAGACTAGAAACCAGGGAGAGAGGAGGATCAGACTAGAAACCAGGGAGAGAGGAGGATCAGACTAGAAACCAGGGAGGGAGGAGGATCAGACTAGAAACCAGGGAGAGAGGAGGATCAGACTAGAAACCAGGGAGAGAGGAGGATCAGACTAGAAACCAGGGAGAGGGGAGGATCAGACTAGAAACCAGGGAGAGGGGAGGATCAGACTAGAAACCAGGGAGGGATGAGGATCAGACTAGAAACCAGGGAGAGAGGAGGATCAGACTAGAAACCAGGGAGAGAGGAGGATCAGACTAGAAACCAGGGAGAGAGGAGGATCAGACTAGAAACCAGGGAGGGAGGAGGATCAGACTAGAAACCACAGGGAGAGGGGAGGATCAGACTAGAAACCAGGGAGAGAGGAGGATCAGACTAGAAACCAGGGAGGGAGGAGGATCAGACTAGAAACCAGGGAGAGAGGAGGATCAGACTAGAAACCAGGGAGAGAGGAGGATCAGACTAGAAACCAGGGAGAGAGGAGGATCAGACTAGAAACCAGGGAGAGAGGAGGATCAGACTAGAAACCAGGGAGAGGGGAGGATCAGACTAGAAACCAGGGAGAGGGGAGGATCAGACTAGAAACCAGGGAGAGAGGAGGATCAGACTGGGAATCAGGGAGGGAGGAGGATCAGACTAGAAACCAGGGAGAGAGGAGGATCAGACTAGAAACCAGGGAGAGAGGAGGATCAGACTAGAAACCAGGGAGAGGGGAGGATCAGACTAGAAACCAGGGAGAGAGGAGGATCAGACTAGAAACCAGGGAGAGAGGAGGATCAGACTAGAAACCAGGGAGGGAGGAGGATCAGACTAGAAACCAGGGAGAGGGGAGGATCAGACTAGAAACCAGGGAGGGATGAGGATCAGACTAGAAACCAGGGAGGGAGGAGGATCAGACTAGAAACCAGGGAGAGAGGAGGATCAGACTAGAAACCAGGGAGGGAGGAGGATCAGACTAGAAACCAGGGAGAGAGGAGGATCAGACTAGAAACCAGGGAGAGAGGAGGATCACACTAGAAACCAGGGAGAGGGGAGGATCAGACTAGAAACCAGGGAGAGGGGAGGATCAGACTAGAAACCAGGGAGAGAGGAGGATCAGACTAGAAACCAGGGAGAGAGGAGGATCAGACTAGAAACCAGGGAGAGAGGAGGATCAGACTAGAAACCAGGGAGAGAGGAGGATCAGACTAGAAACCAGGGAGAGAGGAGGATCAGACTAGAAACCAGGGAGAGAGGAGGATCAGACTAGAAACCAGGGAGAGAGGAGGATCAGACTAGAAACCAGGGAGAGAGGAGGATCAGACTAGAAACCAGGGAGGGAGGAGGATCAGACTAGAAACCAGGGAGAGAGGAGGATCAGACTAGAAACCAGGGAGGGAGGAGGATCAGACTAGAAACCAGGGAGGGATGAGGATCAGACTAGAAACCAGGGAGGGAGGAGGATCAGACTAGAAACCAGGGAGAGAGGAGGATCAGACTAGAAACCAGGGAGAGAGGAGGATCAGACTAGAAACCAGGGAGGGAGGAGGATCAGACTAGAAACCAGGGAGAGGGGAGGATCAGACTAGAAACCAGGGAGAGAGGAGGATCAGACTAGAAACCAGGGAGAGAGGAGGATCAGACTGGGAACTAGGGGAGAGGAGGATCAGACTAGAAACCAAGGAGAGAGGAGGATCAGACTAGAAACCAGGGAGAGAGGAGGATCAGACTAGAAACCAGGGAGAGAGGAGGATCAGACAGAGTCAGAGAGAGGAGGATCAGACTAGAAACCAGGGAGAGAGGAGGATCAGACTAGAAACCAGGGAGAGAGGAGGATCACACTAGAAACCAGGGAAAGAGGAGGATCAGACTAGAAACCAGGGAGAGAGGAGGATCAGACTAGAAACCAGGGAGAGAGGAGGATCAGACTGGGAATCTGGTACAAAGGGGGATCAGACTTGAAACCAGGGAAAGAGGGGGATCAGACTGGGAACTAGGGGAGAGGAGGATCAGACTAGAAACCAAGGAGAGAGGAGGATCAGACTGGGAACTAGGGGAGAGGAGGATCAGACTGGGAGTCTGGTACAGAGGGGGATCAGACTAGAAACCAGGGAGAGAGGAGGATCAGACTAGAAACCAGGGAGAGAGGAGGATCAGACTAGAAACCAGGGAGAGAGGAGGATCAGACTGGGAACTAGGGGAGAGGAGGATCAGACTGGGAATCTGGTACAGAGGGGGATCGGGGGTCAGACTGGGAGTCTGGTACAGAGGGGGATCAGACTAGAAACCAGGGAGAGAGGAGGATCAGACTAGAAACCAGGGAGAGAGGAGGATCAGACTGGGAATCTGGTACAAAGGGGGATCAGACTTGAAACCAGGGAAAGAGGGGGATCAGACTGGGAACTAGGGGAGAGGAGGATCAGACTAGAAACCAAGGAGAGAGGAGGATCAGACTGGGAACTAGGGGAGAGGAGGATCAGACTGGGAGTCTGGTACAGAGGGGGATCAGACTAGAAACCAGGGAGAGAGGAGGATCAGACTAGAAACCAGGGAGAGAGGAGGATCAGACTAGAAACCAGGGAAAGAGGAGGATCAGACAGAGTCAGAGAGAGGAGGATCGGACTGGGAATCAGGGAGCAATGAACATCAGATTGGGATCCATAGAGAGGATGATTGGATTGGAAACCAGGGAGAAATAGGGATCAGACTGGAAACCAAGGAGAGATAGGAATCCGACTGTGAACTGGGGAGAGATGGGGATTAAAGTGGAAACCAGGAAGACAGGAGGATTAGGCTGTGAATTAGGGAGGGAGGGGGTCAGGCTGGGAACCAGGGAGAGAGCATGATCAGAATTCCAAGGTAAATTTATGCCTGCTTTAACTTAATTACTCTAGTTACATCTCTCCTATCCATTGAGTCTAGAAATGAGTTTCCACCTATGACTTTATTAGTGTATTCAGGATGCAGGGCTGGATTATCATTGGTGCAATGAAGCTCCTACTTCAGACCTCCGCAGATCAGGATCCCAGCATCATTATCATGTGATATATGAGTTAGGGAGTATTATTATGAGTGTTGTAGAAAAGGCCCTGGGGTACTGCTGTGCTTTAAAAAAAATAATAATTTAGTGGTTTAGCTGGCCTTCCCTCTTCCGCTATGGCAACCTTCCCGGTCTGATCCTTCTCCAGTCTGATCCTTCTCCGGTCTGATCCTTCTCTCCCCCCCAGGCTTTCAGGCAGATCCTTCCCTCCCCTGGTTTCCCATGTAGTTGCAACTGCTCTGTATACATGTTATATATTACAGTCACCCTTACTGAACAATTTTGGACCATATCATATTGTTCGCCAATGTAACATAAAAACAGTCCTTTCACAAAGAAGCCCATATTGGCTGGTGACTCACATTAGATTATCCAATATGCAGTACTGGACTGATCCAGAAAAGGACTCAGGGCAACCATAAGGGCATTAAAGGAGATAGAAGGAGAATAATTTCCTCTGGTGGGCCATAAAAACTATTTCTTCTGGTAGGCCCAAGGTGCTCCAGTCCAACACTTCCTCCTGGTCTCGGCAACAAAAAAGGTAAGTCCTTCCAGGGCTAGGTAGGTAGGTAGACACCTAACACTTAGAAACATGTAAGAGACTAACATTTGTTTCCCTGGCCCATTGCTTCATAGGATCATTTTTAAAAAGCCATTGAGACAAATGACAGGTGTTACCTGAAATGACCTTCTCATGTTCTCCTATGACTTGCTCTGCTTTTATCAAAGGACAAAGGGCAACAGGACACTTGTCCTCCTCTCCTATTCAGGCTTTACTATGGACTATACATAATTCATGCTCCATCCATATTTTTTCTTAGGATTTTAGAGGTGAGTTTCCACAACAAAGTCTCAAGGCCCTCTTCATCTAACTGGAAAGCTTCACCACTTGCTGATGTTCTCAACTCTTTCAGGTGCAAGGGATTCGATATAGAAGACAATTTTGCACCTATCAGCTATGTTACTGTGCAATATAAACTAGAAAGGCTGGCCGTTCGGGTGCACAATATCACCCTGGGGGGCATTTCAAAGCTGAGCTAAATTAAAAAGAAAATACTTTAGGCCTGCGGAATAGGCTCCTTCCAGGACATCCAGATTTGAGATGCCTTGTTTCTTAAAGGGATTGTCCAGACAACTACATAGACCATATAATCAAATAGCCCTAAAGCTCCCAATGCCCTTTTTTTTACATTTTGCTTGAACAGTGCCTTTAATGAAATCCCAAAACAGGCTTAATTACTTACCCAACCCATGTTCCTCCCACACTCTAGCACCAAATCGGACTGCCAGCAGCCAATAAGACTTAAAGTGGACCAACACCCAGGCTGATCGGCCCGGGAATCTATAAGATTCCCGGGCCGATCAGATCCCTCCCCGTGGGGCATTCGAAATCGGGATGCCCCGCTGTGTGAAACCCCCCAGGACGCCCCATTCACCTCACCTTATCCCCATTCCAACGGCGCATGCGCGGGCCACAGCCGCATCTCGCGCTTCTCTCTAGCAGGGCGCGCTCCCTGTTAGAGGGAAGCGCGAGATGCGGCCACCAGCGTGCTCGGAGCCGCTGTGGTTGTCCGTCCCTTGTCCGTGCATACCACAGCAGCTCTGAGCGCACTGATTGGACGAGGCCCGCGCATGCACCGTAGGAGCATGGTGAGGTGAGTTTTTCTGGGCGTTCTGGGGGGTTTCATGCAGCGGGGCACCCGCGGAAGTGGACCAAAACCCAGGATAGTGAAAATCCTGGGTGTTGGTCCACTTTAAGTTCCTTTAGACCTAGTTACCTTAGGTCTGTGACCTGGCAGACTATTATACACCTTAATCTTGGACCAATCATCATTGGTCAACCATACCTGGTGAGGGGAATGACTCAGATTCAGTTTAATCTGCCAAGTATATACATAAGGGCATGATTCAGCACCATGATTTTGTGAGAAAACTATTTTCCTCATGACTTTTTTTTCTCAGTGCAATTCAACACCATATTGTGCTGTGCAAATGTGAAAACAATCCACAGCTCAATATGGTGCCGAATTGCACCATAGTAACAACATGTGCTGAATAGTAACAACACAAAAATATAAAGTGGCACAATGCTGATTTGTCGATAATGGATGTGTTCCTCTTTAAAATAGAACAAGTCACTCACTGACACCTACTTGATAGAAAACAGCTCCAAATATATGCACCACTGTACTGTAGCTCAGCATATTTCTTTCATGTTAGTTAGCAAGCAGTCATAGCTTGAGAATGTAACTTGGGCAGCGATACCTTAGGGGTGCTATGGTCCTATAAAAAATAAGCTACAGTCTCGTTCTCAGCCCCACTGTAGCAGATGAGGAATGAGAGACACCAATCTGTACTGGCTAAGTGGACCTAAACCCTTCCTTGCAGCCAGGAGTGCACCTGAAATGAGGCCAGGTGAGGTGGCCACCTTAGGCAGCGTTTTTTTTTTCATAGTTAAAGGAGCAGTATCGCAAATTTTTCTTGGTGACTTATATTTAAATGGTACTTTGAATGTAGGTAAGTGTTGGAGTAAGAATTACAAATTTAGAAAAAAATGATGTGTGTGTTGAGCAGCTGGAGACTGATAGCTCATGTTTATGTCTTTTGAGTGTCGGAGCCCACGCTGAGGAGAGGGGTGAAACAATGTATCAGAAGTCTCAGCTGTTCAGTGCTGGCAGCCGTCCAGCATAAGATAACAACATTGCAACATTGCCTGGCCAGAAATTATATCTCTAAAACAGAGAGAAAAGCTCTAGAAGTCATTTAGCTGATTTTGACAGTTTTCCCTTCATGTTGGCTCTGCTGCAGAATCTTTCAGTTTACCATTTTCTCTTTCATATTCTTATTTTTCATTTTTCCATATGATCTTTCTTTCAGCTTTGTGTGTTTTGAGCAAAGCCCAACCCAGGATTTTCACTATCTGGAGTTTTGTTTTGTGCCCCTTAGGGGCATCCTGACTTGGGATGCCTTGATATGTGAAATCCCCAAGTTCGCCTGTGAAAACGTACCTTTCCCTGTCCCACAGCGCATGTGTGGGCTCTCATCCAATCAGCTCTGTTTGCACGCAGATGGGGAGCCTGAGCAGTAACCTTCCTGGCCGCCCGGCCCGTCTAAATGACTATCTGCGTGAGCGCGCCAGAAAAATGGGGGGATATGTGGTTATCCAGGGGTCGTTTCACACAGTGGGCATCCTGGTTTAGAATGCCCAAGGGGCAAGGTCAATGGCCGGGTCTTATAGACTTCAGGGTCGGCAACTCAGGGTTTTGTTCCACTTTAATACCTTTAGATTTTCCTGCACAGTTATTCAAAGAAGAATTTCAGTCATTTTCAGTCAGTTTAGTTTATTTTGTATAGATTTTACACATTTGAGTCACCTGGTCTCATAACAAAAGCAGCACCTCACACACACACAGCCGTTACCACTGATTACAGTGTCAGCCTCTGAGGTAAAGTGTTGCTAGGAGACCAGTGGGCTAAATGAAGCAGCTCACTAAATACAACCCAGCAGATCCCCCTATTCAGCAAATGGACTGAGCCATTGTCATTATACAATTTAAAAGAAAGGCAGATATTTTTTCCTTTTTCTATCGCCAGATTATTTATACACATGTTAGAAGCTGTTGTGTGACTATTTAATTATTTATCTTTTTTAATGCAAATTTCGGGATACGGCTCCTTTAACTGGTGGCTCAGCGGGCATTGCTGCATGTCATCTAGTTAGATCATCTGCAGAATAGACAGGTAGTAGGGGCAAAGCAAGAATCACTGCTTCCCATAGAATAAGGCGTCTGCCAAAGCTAGACAGTTGTTGCCATTGACATCTTTTGTTAGCGCATCAGTGAGCTTTATACTGCCCCTAGACATCGCAACTATAGCAAGCTTATGACGGTGAAGCCTTTGACAATGTTGGCTCTGGCCAACTGAAATGTGACACCATGCTGAGAAACTAAATGTGGTACTAAATGCTGCAGACATTTTTCTGCCTACATGACTCAATATTAACGCCACAATGCTGACAGACGGGACTGTGTAAGCCCCCAGCCTCAGCAGCAGACAGCCCTCAAGCCACAACAAGGGGTTCACAAGTCTTGAGACTGCCAAGCTACAGGTTGGAGACTCTGGTCTAGAGGTACATTGTGGGTCGCAGCCATACTCAGCCTTGTGTAGCATATATAAAAAAGCATCTGCATCACCATATGGTAAACATAAAGACAAAGATATATACAGTAAACCCCAAGTTGTGGAGGAAAGTAAGGGATTTTTTTTAATATGGTGCCAGGTAAAAACCAAGGTAGACCCCAGGGTTTCTCCCCTAAGGAAGATTCTAATAAGAGGCAAAATGTGTTGGAGAAAAAAGACGGGTTGTTTTTCTGCAATATAGATCTAGATGGAATCCCTGAGACAGGGTTTTAAATAGGTGTATTGTAAGCAAACTAATGAGCTGGTCAGGAAACTTGTCTAGATTCAAAAGGTTGTAGTGCATGGTAGTGGGACTAGAGTGGAAATAATAATCTATATTAAGTGTACCTAGACCCCCCTGCTTTGGATCTAGAATCACTGTTTAAGAAATAATCAAAGGACACAAGAGAGATACTAGGAATAAATAATTTTAATGATAACAGTGTAGACCAGCGGTACTCAACTGGCGGACCGGGGTCCGAATGCGGACCTCGGCGCCAGATTTCTGGACCCCTGCCCTGACAGCCCTGTACTCAGTTGCTTCTGTGTTGCTGTGCTCAGCGCTGCCCCCTTTACTTGATCAGCGATGTAGTGCTTAGTCTCCCTGCAAGTGTCAGGACTCTGCATTACAATATGAAGTACTGCATGGGCGGGCATTGCGTGGTACACACAAACATTGTTTCTCTGTCTCTTTATCCCATCCAATCCTGTCCCACTGCCCCATCCATCCCTGTACCCTCAGCTCTGCCCCCCTATCCCAGCCATTTTTAATTTTGCCTGTGGAATCTATAGCTCCCCCAGTGCACTGATTTCTAACTATCCAGCCCCCGCAACAGCCCCCCGCCCGGACCTTCACCTCTCACTAGATGCCTGTATATGGACCTTAACAAGAAGTGGTTGAGTACCCCTGGTGTAGACCTTTCAGTGTTTCTCCTCACAGTCTGGTTCCCTCAGCTGTGACCTGACTGTCAGGCAGCAGAGGTTTTCCCAGGTTTTGCCCCACAGTGGGACCATACTTGGATTTGGACAAAGTCTCTTCCACCTCTTTCTTCAGCACAAATCCGTTTGAGGGTCCTTCAAAGTCTTGAAGTGGGAGGAATCTGAGGGGCTTCTCATCCCAGATGGCCACCAGTCGCTTCTCCCAATTTTTCAGAATCTCAACACGAGCTTCCTGAGTAATGTGAGCCACAGAATATGAGATTTGTGGCTCCAAGACTTGAAAACCACAAAAATTCAAAATTCCATTCTGCAAGTAGAAGTGTCACAATGAGGTTATGCAGAATGTGTCAGTAAAGTACTTGCAATAAAAGACGCATGAGAGAATCTGAAACTCACTTGCCTCATCTGCATGCATGATACTGAATCATGGTCAGCACTTACATTTGCTCCTGCACTCACTCAAAGCTGTAACGCCACCCCACAGAATTTCTCCAGGCAGTGGCCACTTTGGAGCTTCCTTTCTCAGCATCCAAACCGTGCTACTGCTTGGATTCAAATGACTTAACCCCACAATGCACAGTGGCACTTCCTCTTTGCAGGTGGCCTACAGCTCCATGGTATGCCGTTTGTAAAATTGACCACAGCAGGAGTTAATAAATTAATTTTAATGTGCAGCAATCCAAATTGCCCTGAGGAGAGATGCATATGAGCACTGTTTCTTGTAGGGGGGTTGGTTCAGTTAGTATCCTCCTGTGTATTACATTAGTTAGGCTGGGGGTTTAGAATGAGCTTAAAGTGGACCAAAACCCACCCTGGAGTCTATGAGACTTCAGGGCAGGCATACTTATAGATTTGAGATGCCTCGCTGTGTAACCCCCCCCCCCAGGTTGCCTAGTAGACTCATCTTCTCCCCGCATGCGCCGCTCCCTGCTAGACCATTGGCAGTGCAAGTGCATATGCCAGGCATTTGTGAATGGTAGGCACGGGCTCCCTGTTAGATGGTAGAGGGGATGCGGCCGCCAGTGCACTCATGCCCGCTCGTCAGGACTCGGCTAGAGCAGAATCTTAGATGATCTTTAGAACAGTGGGCAGGAGCGGCTCCGAGCACGCTGATTGGACAGGAGGACCTGGGAGAAATTAGTTAGTTTGGGTGACCTGGGGGGGTTCACACAGTGGGGCATCCCCTATTCGGGGTGCCCCGGGGTCAAGAACCAAGACCCGAGTATAGTCAAAATTCTGGGTTTTGGCCACTTTAATAGAAAGAATTGTAGTTACAACATTTGTCCACTAGATGGTAGCACTGTATACAGAATCAGTAGTAGTGTTAAAATGTAATAAGTGGTTAGAAGTGAAGGAAGTTAAGGCAATGGGAGCTTGAAAAAAGCGGGTGCACACTGCGTAAGGCAAATGCCGTGGGTGCAATGACCAAGGTTTTTCCAAAACCCAAACGTCCAGTAGAAAAAAGAGGAAGGTCCGCACTCCTAAAATTTAGCTTTTTTTGCCGTCCTTTTAAAAGTCTCAAAGAGCAAAAACCAGCGGTAAAATCATCAAGGCAATCCTAGCACCCTCTAACGCGTTTCGGGCTTAAAAACCGCCCTTAATCATAGAGTTAAGGGAATGGTATGTTTTAAGAAAAATAGTAAACTCCACTCTAGAGATAATTCTGGAGGGAAAAAGTTATTAACACTGTTGTAGTGAAAAAAATATTTAAATTACACCCAAAGTGGGAATGGGGGTTCATGTGGTTACATTTGCAGTTCCTTTGATACGTGTTGTGAGGCAAAGTAAGACCTTGTCTAGAAAGCAGCAAGCTAGAGGAGACTGAGGGTTAGAGTTAGCATCCATCTATATCTGTTATCTATATGTGCCTGTTTGTGTATGAAGATTTGATGAATGCCTATAACCAAGTGGACCTGAAGTAACCAATAGAAGAACCTCCTTCCTATTTTATTTCATATGAGAACCACAGCAACCATGAGCAAACCCTTCTTTGCACCTCTGAGTGAGGGAGAATCCTAGTTCACAGGGACTTTAAATTACCTAACTTACCCCCTTTGGCAAGATAGGTTAGTTTGAGCCCTGCATTAGCAGAATTCCATCCAGTGGGGGACAGAAAGTAGCTACATACATATGTGGAATTCGCTGCTTCTTCAGTGGCAGACATCCTCCACTGGAGTATGAAGCTGTTTCCTTTCCACCATCATAAAATACCTGAAATTTGAGTTGAGGTCCCATGGGAAAACTGTTCATAGGGACCTTCAGTCCACTTTAAAGGCTCTGTCTGGACAAACATAAAAGGGAATAAATACTTCTTCTCCCACCAAGATACTTTATTGAGGTTAATACCCATCTGATCCCGAGATCAGGCTCCATGGTGTCTGGGCGCGCCAACTCATCATCTTCCATGAGTTCCCCAGGAATACCATTGCATGTGCACACCACAAGGCTCTATCTCAGGAATGCGTGAGTAAGGTAGCTAAAGGTAAGTATTTATTCTTTTTATTTTTGCCTATACTGACCATTTATTAGTCACCCCCAAAAGGATGCATATATTACATACATTACATACATAGAAACATAGAAGGTTGACGGCAGAAGGAGACCATACGGTCCATCTAGTCTGCCCTTATGTGTATACTGTATGTTCTCTTTATCTTAGGATAGATGTGTGCTTATCCCAGGCATGTTTAAATTCAGTGACTGTTGATGTTTCAACTACCTCTGCTGGAAGTTTGTTCCAAGCATCTACTACTCTTTCTGTAAAATAATATTTTCTAACATTGCTCCTGATCTTCCCCCCGACTAGCTTCAGGTTGTGCCCCCTTGTTCTATCATTAAGCTTCTTCTTAAAAACACTTCCCTCCTGAACCTTATTCAATCCTTTCACATATTTAAAGGTCTCAATTATGTCCCCCCTCTCCCTTCTTTCCTCCAGACTGTACAAATTAAGTTCTTTAAGTCTCTCCTGATAAGTTTTAAGTTTAAGTCCTTCCACCATTTTTGTTGCCGGCCTTTGGACACGTTCTATTTTAATAATGTATTTTTGCAGGTAAGGTCTCCAGAACTGCGCACAGTATTCTAGCTGTGGCCTCACCAGGGCTCTACACAGCGGCATCACAACCTCCCTCTTCCTACTGGTGATGCCTCGAGCTATGCAGCCGAGCATCCTGCTTGCTTTTCCCACTGCCTGGCTACAGTAATCAGTAATCAGGACCCCTAAATCTCTCTCCTCCGAGGTCCTGGCTAACACAGTGCTGCCCATACGGTGCTCAGAGCAGGGATTCCTTCTACCCAAGTGCATGATTTTACATTTAGAGACATTAAACTCTAGTTTCCACAGTTTTGACCATCTATCCAGTAAAGCTAAATCATTTTCCATGTTGCAGACACCTCCAGGAATATCCACCCTATTACTAACCTTTGTATCATCAGCAAACAGCATACATAAAAAACATTTTACAAACATCACATGAAAAGCTGCTACTCTGTGACTGCGTAGGATGTCAAATAGCGATTTTCTTAAAGGAACAGTACAGGCAAAAAAATGAAAAAACATTAATAAAACTTACCAGGTCCTAAAATTCCCTCATGTCAGTCATAGTGACTTCAGTACCCATTCCATTTTAATAGAGGGGATGTGCTGAGGCCCAAAACACCCCCTATATTGCAGTGAATCAAAGGAGCATGCCAATTCACTGTGGCTGATAGATTCCACTCATCACAGAGGTCATGTAGCAGAACTTGATCTCAGGATCCTGTAAGGTTTATTCAACCGGGCCAGGACAGAAAAGGCTTTTTTTATCTTATGCCCACACAGGGAATTTGACTTCAAATAGGTATACCTGTAATGGCCACAGAATAACGTTTATGTCTCCATTCAATCCTCGGCTTGTCGTCATTGACTCTGGACCACCGGTTGTGAATGACAACAATGCCTTCTTTTTCTGCAACAAAAGTTTCAAAGTACATTTCAGGTTTGGAATTCAGGAATTGAGCAAACATCCCATATTCGAATGTGCGGCGGGAACCCTGTGGGCCATTTTGTCTTTAGTTGCTCGTAAGGCAAAGCAGTTACACTGTTAAGATACAGTGCCTTGCAAAAATATTCATACACCTTAAAACTTTTCCACATTTTAAAATATTACAGCCACTAACTTATTTTTTTTAGATTTTTTTGTGGTAGGGCAACAAAGCATTTCACAAGCACGTGTGAAGTGTAAAGAATGATACATGCTTTTCCGCCCTCCTGAGTCAATACTTGGTTAGACCAGTTTTAGCTGCAATTACAACTGGAAGCTGTAAGTTGGGGGTACGTCTTTACCAGTTTTAGGGGCTAAAATGTTTAAAATAGTGCTAACCCAGTCAGATAAATTGGTAGAGAATGTTTTTAAAGGATGGCGGCTCATGCATTTACAGGCCACCTGCAAACAGGAAGTGCTGCTGGGCTTCCTGTTAATGTGCATTGTCAGTTATGTTAGTTGAATCAAGGCAGCAGCATGACGGAGATGCTGGGAAAGGAAGCTCAAAATGGCCGCTACCTTACTTTTCCAACTGTTCCAGGCCGTTGATCCGGTTTAACTGCTGACTATATGCTGATCCTGATCTCTGATGCAATTGAGAGAGCATTCTCTTAAAGAAGTCTTGCAACAAGTTAATTATTACTGCTGTTTGATTAGTCTTACTTATGATGTTTAATCATGATGTAAGATGAGAAAATACAGGTGCATTGCAAAGAAATTAAAATATAATCAAAAATTTGTATATTTTTAGTAATTCAGTTGAAAAACTGAAACTCATATATTATATTTAGTCAATACAAACTGAGTGAACTTTTTCAAGTGTTTTTTTGTTAATGTTGATGATCATTATCTTATTGATTCATTATCTCAGAAAATTCTAATATTTTTTAAGGCCAACTGTAAAAAAATATTTAAAACAGAAATGTTGGCCAAATGAAAGTATGTACAGTAAATTCACTCAATACTTGGTTGGGGCTTCTTTTGCGTGACTGACTGCATCAGTGTGGCGTGGCGTGGCGTGGCATGGAGATAATCAGCCTGTGGCACTGCAGAGGTGTTATGGAAGCCCAGGTTGCTTTGATAGCAGCCTTCAGCTCATCTGCATTGTTGGGTCTGGTGTCTCATCTTCCTCTTGACAATACCCCATAGATTCTCTTTGGGGTTAAGGTCAGGTGAGTTTGCTGGCCAATCAAGCACAGTGATACTGTGGTTATTAAACCAGCTTTTGGCACTTTTGGCAGTGTAGACAGGTGCCAAGTCCTGTTGGAAAATGAAAAATCCATATCGAAAAAGATTGTCGACAGAGGGAAGCATGAAGTGCTCTAGAATTTCCTGGCAGATGACTGCACTGACTTTGGTCTTGATAAAACACAGTGGACCAACACCAGTAAATGACATGGCTCCCCAAACCACCACTGATTGAGAAAATTCACACTAGACCTCAAGCAGGTTGGATTGTGTGCCTCTCCACTCTTCCTCCAGACTCTAGGACCTTGATTTCCAAATGAAAGGCAAAAATGTATTTTCATTTGAAAACACCATTGGTGTAACAATTCCCTTTGCCTGCAGTATCAACATGATCGGCATCAATAAATGATTTATTCGCCTATTTAAAGTATTTATATTGTAACTGTTACAACCTAGCTTTTATCCATCCCTCAATAAGGGAGTGTGGCTTAATTTAAAAATTGCCCGTCTTTTCCACCCTGAAAAGTTGGAAGGTATGTAGGTGGAATATATTATCTAATCATGTGGCATGTGAATGCAATTGTTCACACTGGATTTTATTCAGGGATATCATTAGTACATTAGAGCTGAATACATATGCACACTTTTCAGTTTTTTATTTTAAAAAAATTTAGAAATGAAATATTTTTATTTCACTTCACAGATACATGCTAATTTATGTTGCTCTATCACATAAAATCTCAATAAAAACATTTAACAATTTCCAGCCCGAAAAAAATCTGCCCAGCTGATCACCCCCACTTGTTGTGCTTCTTTTCCTGGGTCACTCAGCCGTGACCCCTATCATTGGTCACGGTGAGCTTCCACGCCTTCTTCTATTCATTGGAGCGACGAGTGAGAGGAGAGCGGGGGAATGGCCGTCTGGCGCTGGATGTGGATCTAATGAGAAGGTAAGCCCTGTAGCCCTGGACTAGCAGCTAAAATTTACATGGGACTTAAGGTGAACATAGCAATTTTTTTGGCTGACAAATGACTATGTCCTGGCTGTAATATTAGAAAAAACATTACCGGTAAGACTAACGGGGATTTTTTAAAGAATCCTTCAGGACAGCCACTTGAGAGATGGCTCCTCCCCCTGGAGAGGAAACACAAACTAGGGCAAGGTTTAAAAGCCCCACCCCTTCTCTCCAGTCCTCAGTATTTTAGCAAGTAAAAAAGGAAGACCAAAGGACCAAATTGAATTCGGGAGGGTAATTAGGACCACCCTGGATGATTTGTAGAAATACCGATACAAGTAAGACAGGGATTTTCTCCCTTTGTTCTTCAGGATGGCCACTTGAGAGGATAAGCAAGTAATCTAACTTTAAAGGCGGCATACCGAATTAAGAACTCTCCTGTGAAGGATTGTTGAGAGTCAGACAAATGTTTAAGAAATGCATGAGGAGAAAACCATGTAGCTGCCTTGCAGATCTCTACCAAGAAAGCACCAGATCTTCCTGCCCAGGAAGTGTATACTGGTCTGGTGGAATGTGCTCTAATATAGGGAGGTGGAGTGTCCATACACGTGTAGGCTAAAAAGATGGGTTGCCTAACCCATCTAGCTATGAAAGCTTTAGAGGTGGCCAGACCACTATTCTTCCTGCTAAATGACTCAAATAGGCAATCCAACCTCATCCAAGCATGTGTGTGCTCTAAGTAAATCACCAAGAACATCCAAAAGATTGGTAGAATCCTCCTCATCTTCCAGGTTGCTCCTAAAGATGGTAGGATAATATCCTGGGATCTGTGAAAAGTGGAGGCAATTTTAGGCAAGTAAAGGGGATTGGTCCTAAGGATGGCTCTGTCAGGTAATTTTGTACAGAAGAGCTCTCTAATGTATAGGGCTTGTAGATTACCGACTACTGTCGGGTTCTGAGAACCTGGAAAGCGTAGCCTCTAATTCAGGAATTCCACACAGATTTGTCTTAGACACGAGGTTGCACTGCCAGGTCTTCAGCCAAATATCTCTTCTGGCTGAATTAACAAGAACCCGTGGTCTTAGCCGTTGCCCTGCCTGCCTCAGCTGAGGCGTCCTCTAAGAAATAGACTGCACAAAACATACTTTGGAGGGTCTCCAATAAAGCTTGTTTACGGGTATCATTTTCACACCTTTTAAGTTTTTTAAGTTTTGAAGCCAAGCCCCTGACAATTCCTGACAATACATCAGATGCTAGTGTCGGTCTGAATGAGAAAGAAGCCACATCCCAAGCCCTTTTGAGGATACCGTCTGTGCGTCTTAAAGTACCAGAGTCCTCACAACTCAAGTCCACAGACATGAGCCAGTGGGGCGCCCAGCTTAGGACATTTGCCCCAAGATTCACAGACTGAGTTCTCAAAAGGAAATTTACGTTTGATCGAGTTTGAAACGAAGAATTTTCTCTCAGGGAATTGCCATTCCCTTTGGGTAGATTCTACTCACCTCCCCGGGGGGATCAATCTTCTGGGTCCCTCGGATTCCAGCAGCTTTCTGACGGGCTGTGCCATCTTGCATCCCATCAGGCACTGCGCAAGGCCCTCAATCTCACCTGTGCCTGCGCAGTGCCAATAACTGGGATGTGATGGACCCGACTGAAATCTCACTGAGCGGCCGAGGACTTGGAAGAGGCAGCAGCGACATCCAAAAGGTAAGTAGGGGGCGATGGGTGGGGGGGGGGAATTGGCCCCTTTTTATTTTATGTCCGAAGTTCCTCTCTAAATTGGAAAGGGATGAACGGATAGGAAATTATTTATCCTTGCGTAACACAAGTTTATAATAAACCGTGTCCTGTGCTGACAGTGCCTGTTGATTTTCATAGTGTCATAGATATCCAGAAGAAGGGCCGAAGTTTCTTCGAATATCTTCTTTTGTGAACCTTTAGAGGTCCCTTTATCCTCTGACCCCTCTCCCCCAAAACCCTCATTTAAGGAATCCTCAGCTGAGGAGACTAATCCCTCACTCTCATCTGTCCCCTGCCACTGACTAGTTACAGGAGGAGGTTGAGAGGGAACCGGCTGAGAGGCTACTAGGGAAGAAACAGGCAGAGATGAGGATGTCTGGGGGTAACTCATAGGTAGGGCCTGCGTCGGAGGAAATGAGGGGTAGGAGGGGCTGCTCTTGCAAAGAGCAGCTTTGCAGATCTCAAGGGTAGAAGCCATGTCCATTTTCATGGAACCTACTGTCACCAGCAAAAAGGAAGCTGCCAAAGAAGCTTGTTGTCCATGCAAGTCTGGCAAAAAAGTATATTCCAAGACTCCAGTAGAATTGCCTGGCAACCTAAGCATAATCTAACCACTTTTGGCTCCTGAGTTTTAATTCTGGAACCTGCCTCCTTGTCTTTCTCCTTTGACTTCTCTTTAGGCTTAGGAGTAGAAGAGACAGGCTGAAAAAAAGGAGGTAGAATAAGCTTCTTTAACATACCTGCAGTTACTAAGGGTTAACAAGCAGCAACAACAGGCCAAATGAACAGCGGAATAAACATAGCTCACCATATTCTAATGAGGCATGTTGATGCTGTGCTGCACCGCTGCTGCCCGGGCTTGAAAGAGGGAAGTGCTGCCTAACAGGCCTTCTTTTCTAGGTTTTCTCCAATGAATGCTCCTCTGACCCAGAAGTAGGTGGACGGAGTTGGAGGATTAACTCCACCACCTACCCTGGCACCACCGAAAATGATGCCCTCAGCCAGCGTGACCCAGAAGTCCCAGCTGCCACCCTGGATCCTTCACTGGCGCAGCCCGGGATCAGCAATCCCGACCTTAAGTTCACCAGGCCACAGCATCACCTGCCGCCAGCCCCACTTCCCAATAGAGCACAGCCCAGGTGGGCCATGGTGCTGCAAACTGACCCCTGGGCCACAGGAAGAATAACCTGGGGTTGGTGAGCACCCATCCAGGATCTCTGGAGGTAAAAAAATAATTTAAAAAAAATGTAAAAATTTGGCGAAGTCTGTGTCCTAGCTGTTTCCTGGAGAGGAAACAAAATACTGAGAACTGGGAGGAAGGGGTGGGGCTTTTAAGCCTAGTTTGTGATTCCTCTTCAGGGGAGGAGCTGTCCCTCAAGTGACTATCCTGAAGGACGAAGGGAGAAATGATTAAATACTTTTTCAAGGTACTGTATATTGGGGCCGACTGCTTTAACGTAATAAGTTAATTTTTCTTTTAACTGAAAACTAGGCTTGACCAACGATGAAGTAGTGTACAGGAAACCACACCAAGGTTCAGAGGACATTAAATAGAAAATCTCTGGGAATTAAGGTAGACTTTTCTGCATCTTGTTTTGAACACAACCCAGCAATGTTTCTTACCTTGAAAGGGCCATCGGAATACATGGTCTGAAAAGAGTAGGCAAAGCCAAGACTTAACACCCTTTCAATCCAACCTTTCATTATAGCGGGCATCCCGAACCAGTACAAGGGAAACTGTAATAATAATAATATAATCTTTTTTTATACAGGACTAAAATTCTGCAGCATTTTACAATCAGAAGCTTTATGTCAAGAGTAATAAATTACATAGCAACAGGTCGCAAGAGCTTACATTGTAACATCCTGTATGACACAGGATAAGGTATGTACCTTTAAACTTGGACAATTACAGATGTGTTAGTATATTACAGAGATTAACTAAATGTGGCTGGGCCCTGTTGTAAAACAATAAAAGGGGCCCCATCAGGATGCTATTAATAGAGGGATGAACCAAGGTTCCTGCCAAGGGGGGTCTCCACCTCTTGTAAACAAGGGCGATCTACAGTTATTAAAGTGGACCAACACCCAGGATTTTGACTATCCTGGGTTTTGGTCCACTTCGGTGGGGCACCCCGATCGGGGGTGCCCCGCTGTGTGAAACCCCCCAGAATGCCCGGAAACACTCACCTCACCACGCTCCTACGCGAGCGCTCATCCAATCAGAGCGCTCAGAGCTGCTGTGGTATGCACATACAAGCGGCGTCCAACCACAGCGGCTATGAGCGCTGGAGGCCGCGTCTTGCACTCACGAACGGCTGGCGCGGGTGCGCGCCCTGTTAGAGGGAAGCGCGAGACGCGGCAGCGGGCCGCGCATGCGCCGTTGGAACGGGGTTAAGGTAAGGTTTCTGGGCTTCCTGGGGGGTTTCACCCAGCGGGACATCCCAATTTTGGATGCCCCGCGGGGAGGGATGTGATCGGCCCGGGAATCTTATAGATTCCCGGGCCGATCCCCCCTGGGTGTTGGTCCACTTAAACAGACAGGCTCTAATCTGGGTTTTGGTCTACTTTAATTCAGTCCTGGGACTGAATTTAATAAAACCAGACTAAAGCTCAAAATAACAAGGCAAATGATGCTTCCTTTTTCTGTACATTATTCCATGAGAGCTTAAAATGCACCTATACACAGAGTGAAGTTTATTTCATCACCTTCCATCCCTAGCTCAGTGCCCCAAAACAGATGGGTTTTTTTTGTCACTAAAGCCTTTGCCCAATATTCATAATACGAACTGGATGCAGTCTACCATATTGCTCCCTGGCTAAGCTCCTCCAGCGATGATACATTCAGTTACAGTACATACAGCACAGCGGGGGGGGGGGGGGGGCACTTCAACCTAATTGTCATTATGTAACAGTTTAATTGAACTTTGGCTGCCAAAAGTTGATTTTGGGCACAGGGCTAGAGATGGAAGGTGACACATAACCCCCCCCCCGGTTGCTGCAAAATGTACCTCCCTTTGCAACGTCAACAATTGTGGCTTTATCCCCGGCATCTCCATGGCCAGAGGCGCGCACCCACGGGGGGGGGGGCGGGAGTGTTCCCCAAGCTATAGGGAACCTGGGGATGCGGACGCTCTTACTCCCGATTGCCAAGCTCTGCATATAAATGGTCAAAACTTGCCTTTGTGGACATATACACTATCAAACTAACAGAGAATAATAAAACACAAGGTGTTTTTTAAATAATTTGTTCTCATTATTTTCTCTCTTTCATTCATTATTTCTCTCTTTTTATTCATTTGTTCTTATTATTATTGTTATCTTTCTTTATCGCATGTTGTTATTATTCATTCTGTCTTTCCTTTTTAATCATTTGTTTTTTTTTTAATCATTTGTTCTCAATTCTCATTATTGTTTTTATTTTTTTTTTATTTTGTTAGTTCATTCTCATGATTCTCTCTCTATTTATTCATCCTTATTATTCTTTCAATTTTTTTTCATAAATGCATTTGTTCTTATCTCTTTTTCTAGCTTTCTTTAGATTTCATTCATTCCTTTTTTCCAGCAGAAATGTCAGGATGGAAGACTAAGGCCCTTATTCATCAAGCGATAGCGCCAGGTAGTGTCTGACGAGTGCCAGGTAGCGGCAGCTAACGGCGACTACTGACTCAAGTACGCCCGGCGGCGGTCACAATGACGCATTTATCAAGCAAAATGATAGCGAGCGACGGCTAGCGCGGCATTCATCATGAAGCCGCCTGGACCGAACAGCGCCGCTGCAAATTCCCTCACAGCGCCAGGTATGAGCTGTCGCTCCCTGGCGATGTCCAATGCATTTCAATGGAGCAATCTATAATTATTCATAAATAATTGGTATTTTTTTTTTTTTTTTTTAATGTCAGAAAATCGGAGACCACTTCTGCAATGTTAGGATTTATTTTTAAGTCAAAAAAAAAAAAAAAATATGTGCAGAATTGATCTAACAGGTCTGAGATTAATGTATTCATATTACAAAATGATTCTAAAAACATGTATAATGTTACATTCAGAAAATATGGTTGTTTAGGGGTTAAAAACTAGTTAATACACATCGCCGCCAGCGCTCTGGGGTTTAAACAAGGAATGGACAGCGACAGCACATTCGGAGCGTGATTTGTTGATGAATATGAAGCTAGCCGTTCGCTCTGGCCATTCGTTGTCAGGCGCTCACATACAACGCTGGACCTGTGAAACAGCGACCCCCCAGCCCGTATTCAACATTACCGCACACTGACTGAGTCGCTGTCATCAAGCTAATGCCGGCCAAGCACAGCGAATACTGGCTGGCGCTGAAAAAATCACGCTACAGTCGCTCATCTGTCGCTACCTGGCGCTATTGATGAATCGGCCTCTAAAACCTTAGGGGCACTACTAGGAGCAAGGTTATTTTTGCATTTTGGCAGGAAATATACCCTTAAAAGGCAACTGTAACAAATAGCACTGGGCAGGGTTCTGCAACTGTCAGTCAGCGGGGGCCTGGGGCTGTGAGGAGTGGGATGAAGTAAAAAAATGTCTTTGGCAAAATCCACTATATATGAACTTGACTTTCAAGTAACAAACAGCAAAATGGACCAGGAGCATCATGTTGCCAAAGGGCCCACATAAACCTAGAGCCATGACAGGTTGTCATTTTTAAGCAGGTGGGTCATAAAAATCAGTGAGACTAAAAATACCACCAGCAACATATCAATGGACCTATATAAATCTACAGATTTAGATGCCAAAGTCCATCCACTTGATCTTTATGCCCCATTTATAATGATCTAGTAAGGTAACCCTGACCATAACTGGAAAGGATGGTCCCACTATAGAAGTTCCCATGGTTGTGACTAGAACTCCTTTTGTAGGCAAGTAGTCAAGGAATACCCTGCTAAATCAATGACGATCCAGGAAGGAGAGACACACTCTGATGTAGATTTTGGTAACAACCAATAGAACAAAGAAAAAATATTTAATGGTCTTACCTGAAATATTACAAGATCAGCCTTTTCAATCTTCTTTTGTTCCTTGACAATGTCTTTGGAAAGACGGCCTTCCTTCCAAGCTTCAAGAGTCTCTGAGCCATATTTGAAGTTATTTGGTTCTTTAGCACTACCTGAGTAAAATGTAACATAGGTATTTAAACAGGCCTCACAGTCCCCTGACTGGAGATGACACAGACAATGAGGGGTCATGATCCTCCCCAGTTGTTTTAATAGAAAATGTTTTAATTGGTGTCTTTAAATGCATTCTTAGGATCAAGCTCCCTGCTTAAAGGGAGAATTTGACTTTCCCAAGGTTTGTTCCGTTCTCCAGGGATGCCCTGCTGTGTGAAACCCGCCTGTTCGCACATGAAAATTCACCTGTCCAGACTCAAATGGCACATGCATGGGCTCTTGTCCAATGAGAGCCACCTGCTGTGACTACATCATACATCAGGTGGCTCTCATTGACTTGAATGGGGAGCACGTGCCGCAGCATTGCCCACATCCTCAGCTGTGCCCTTTCTGAATGGCTCTAGGGCTAGTTTCCATCGTAAACAATGAAAGCTGCCTGCCGAATGGCATAGTCACAGCAGGAGCCCGCACATGGGCCATTGGACCTGGGAAAGGTAAGTTGTTATGGGTGCCCTGGAGATTCCAGATTGGCCGCTGCTGGGTTTTGTTTCGCTTTCTGTTTCGTGTTCTAGGTTAAGACTGTCAAGGGACCAACAGAAGTGCGCAGACAAGTGCATGTGTGCTGTGTACAAGATCCATGTGCACAAATTTTTGTGTGAAATGCATAGACAACTGTGCATGAGCAAGAAACAACACCTATTTTACATAAAATGGGAGTTGTTTCACTCGGGGGAAGGGGGGCATCCAGATTGCCTAGGCCCCCTAGGTCATGTGTCCTGTTCTTGTCTGGCGGCCAGCAAAGCAGAGGCTGTATGTGGTTTAAGGTAAGATTTAGAGTAGTTTTATGTTAAAATAGGAAGCTACTATAAGTCTACGGAGCATGCCTTGCTTACAGTGTGACCCTGGTTCTCAGAACTCAACCCTGAATGTGATTAAAAAACCCTTCATAGCTTCAGGTTAACTTTAAAATGATCCCTCCTAGATAAAGTTATGCTTTAATAAATACACCTCTGAAATGAGTAACATAATGCTCCTCTCTTCCCAAATCCATTTCCCGGCCCCTTATGGGATTTGTTTGGACTCTACCTAACGCAAATGAAATTACAATACAATCTTGTATTGTACAGGACCACCATCAACATTCTTTGAGTTACCTTACAGCAGCAAGCCTAACTAAAGGACCAAGGCCTTTTTTACTACTTTTTTTTTTGCTATCTGTATCGCTATTGGAGAAAGCTAGATTCCTTTTTGGTTACTGGAGACATGAATTTAAAAGAAAATCTATTGGAATCTTTAAGATGGTTCCTGAGATAATGGCATGGTCTCTAATAACAGTGAATTTTTATTTTAATCTTTTTTTTCAGTTTTGTCCTCAATATGGAGTCACAGAAAACAAAAAGTCAACATTTACTCCCACATCTTTTTAAAACTTAAATACAACTTGGCTGGAGTTGGACCATAGGTGTAGAATCCCATAGAAAAGCTAATCAGCAGGAAATCCCTCCACCATTTTTCTGCTTCCTCTCCAGTGGCCAAAAACTGAGGAAAAAGCTCCCTAAATTAGGTCAAGACCAACACTATCAACACTCTTCCCAATGACTCATACTAAACCCCTATTTCTCAGCTAAGGTCTTCTACAAGTATTCAGCTATCTAGTTTGAAATTTCAGTTGGTCACACCAAAACCAGTGCTGGGCCCTGAATGGAGTTGCATCAGATATTCACAATGTGGTTCCCTGCAGTGTGTGGGACGGCTTTAATTTAAAAACAGAATGCAGGACCTGTAATGTCATCACGGGACAAGACAGCATGGAAGTCCATAGCATAGAGATCTGACTCAATGACTTCCCATCCTTTCCTCTTTAGGGCCGTCACAGCCGCTGTCTTCATGGCAAAATTAAAGGAGGTCCGCTCTTGGTGAGCCAAAACAATAAGCGCGGTTTTGCCTGAGAGCAGATAAAGATATAAGAAGGATTAGGTTAGGATTATAATAGGGAAAAATATCACCAAGCACTGGAGTTATGAACAGAACCCAGTGCAAACTGGGCCTGTCTAGACAATGTGTCTAGAATAATAGATGCTAAAATCAATTTTAGAGTATGTTTTTGCTAGTCATGCCGTCAAGCCACATTAAAAAGCAATACTCACCATCAGCACCACAAGGATTGCGTGTTCCAAACAAAAATAACTATGACAACAAATAGTGTGAACGGGGTCTTTTTAAAATAATACATACGACTAACTATGGAGTGGCCTCCACCCACTCCCAAATCCTAACCCCACAGAGACTGACTCTTGCACTCAAAGAATCATAATCTGATAAATTTTATTGTACATACACTTAAAAACATTTGTTAAAACCAAAATTACTGTGCCACAAGAAAATGCGCCACCAGGGGGAGCTCACACTATTATATGGCTATTATATGCAACTTTTTCAAAGGCTCTCATTGTTTGGCAACAAAACGCGTTAGGTAGAAGGACAGTGCTTAGCACGAGGAAGGACCCTTGGTGCACATTTCTACAGCATCCATCTTGTCATCTCTGCGTACGGCCGTAGTGGAGGTGGAAAAGGAGGGATTAGCTGGGATTTGATTGTTGACATGCCCTGATACGTTTTTGGATATTGTAAGTGCATTTTTTATTAAATTTATATGATTAAATGACAGAGTTGCACTAGGTCTTTTTCTGTGCTCTCTTTTCTCGATTTATGCACTGGAGCCATATACCTTCCTATGGGAGTAACATATATCATAAGTGATTACTGATTTGGCAAGCAGACGACTAGGCCAACCCGATGGAAATTCTTTTAAAGCATACATTTAACCTAAAGCTGGTAAGCAGACACCCATGAGGTGGTGGGCACGTGTGTGAATTGGACCAACTTTAGATGTGCATGCACCGTGGGATATTTTTTGGAATTTTCTCTGGATGTGTTGAAATTTTTACTTCTCATTGCTCTGTGCCACAAATATATATATATTGGCTGTTTTGGGGATTTTGTGTGGATGAGAAGTTCTGGCACGTGGTAGCAGTAATTTGAAAGTTAATGGTTTGATAACATTTATTTTTAAGATCGTAGCGCTGTGTTTTCTTATAATATTATTTATTTATATAAAAAAATCCCCTCTTTAACCAAGTGTATTACTGAAACTGATTAAGAATCTCCCTTTACCTGAGTGAAATATGCCCCCTTTTAAATACAGTACTTAATTAGCAGATAGTGGCCTTTTTAAAGTGGACTAAGTCTTTGGCTTGCCGACATCTTCCCTATCCCTGGGGCATCCCGACTTGGGATGCCCTGTTTGAAACCCCCAGAGATCTCTTATATACTGACCTCACTGTTGATCCAATGGCAAATTTGTGGGGCCCATCCCCATATTCTCGTGTGCTAGGGCCAAGCCATTCAGATGGACTGCACTATTGCTTAAAGCAGCTCAAAACCCAACTGGGCCGGCTCTGAAATCTCCAGGGCCGGCCCCTAGCCTGCACCCAGGGTATCCTCTACCGGTATGACCTGCTGTGTAATATCCAGGGGTTGCCACTATTCAAATAAGTTGGGCGTGTGGGCCAGCCTCCCTGTTGTCCCTGTGGAGTGCTTGCTCCAGGACACATCCAGCTTATCGAGTATAAGGAGCAGGGGAGATTGGAGAACTCATTATCTTTCACCACTAAAATATGGGACAGGGGAGATTGGAGAACCCGTTATCTGTCACCATTAGAACACCCTGCTGCTGCGTATCACTGATTGTTATAAACAAGGGCCTTAGATTTAGAGAACATAAAATGTTTCTAAACCCCCTATGAAGGTTACATTCATTATACAATACTAGAGATTATTTTTTATGCTGTAGTCAAAACATTTCTACTGAATCAGAACTCCAGCCTAAATTTGCTCTGACTCTGCCCCTAATTCTTCTGTCATATTTGTTTCACAAATGTTTATTGTCTAGCTTGCCACATACCAAATGCATTGATCTGTGCTCCAGATTGCCACCTTGCCAAGTCCTAACTATGCCTACTCTTTGCAGCACTGCCAGGTCGTAACAGCATTCTAGTTGTGCTCCACATTACCGAGCAAAGCCATGTCCTGACCATGTCTGATCTGTGCCCCACGTTGCCAAGCTTTCCAGTTCCTGACCTATATCTGAGCAGGTTGTGCCCCCACTTCCTCTTTGAACCACCTGGTCGATTTACATAAACAACAACACAGGGTGCAGTCATCCTTGGGGCACCCATAGGCACCCCTGCACTCCATCTGTACACCCAAAAGGCCAGCCTTATGTGTGAGCTTTGCTCTGCTACTGGCCCTGCTACTTTCTCTGACCCTTTCTCCAGTCTGAGGCTTCTCCACGACCTCCATTTCCAAGCCATGTCTGCTCATCACTGCAGTTGCCAACCTAAGACCACATCATCACCACTTTCCCAGCTATGCTAAGGGCTTTATAAACCACCAGCAAAATCCATGGTACAAGTCTGAATTAGTTACTGTTTAAGTTATAGAGTTATTAATTAATTACATAAAAAGATGCCAATAATCTTTAATACTTACATGCCATGATCTTCAGCACAAACCTTCCTCTTCGAGTTCAGTTTTTAAAATAAAATAGAAAATGTATGCAGGTGTGTTTTATAAGGCACGGATTGTCCAGCCCAGCTCTTAGAGGAATGTCATCATCATCATCATCATGACATGGTCAAAAGTGAGGTGTAATTTGTTTTATAAAAGAACAGAAGACTTTCTACAATGCATAGGACTGAAAAGGAGCCAGGATAGCAGTTAATGATTACACATCAAGCAGACTGGTTCTTCCAGCTGGCCATTTTACCTGATTTATGTTTTACATACAGCCCAGAGAAAATCAAAGACGATGGGCATGGCCAGCTGGGCACCATATAGAGGACTGGGCAATAGTTTTCAGCTCTTGTGGGGGTGGAGGTAAAAGAAAGTGATCAAATATAGGAATTTTGGTGTGAAAACTCTTTCCGGTAACACAGCAGCAATTCTCTGCTTGTAGGTTGAGGAGGTCCTCATAAGGTAGGTTGTTCCAAGCATCCTGAACAATTTGGCTTTTCTGCTTTCTTCAGTCCATGATCCCAGGCTACCTCTCTAACATTGATTTGAAGTTCAATGGTGATGAACCCAGCTTGCTGCAGAATAAAGCTGCATTTGAACAAAACACCTTTCTTTTTGGAAATGTGTTGGCTGACTCTTGGCCATGCAATATTTTAACAGATCATACATCTTTGTTTAGCTATCAACCCTCAGTCAAAAACCACACTCTTTATCTACAGTTGAGACACTTCTCAGCCTTGGGAATTGCTATATAGCATCCTAGCAAATGCTTCTGCTCCAGGATGCCCATACGCAAAGGAAGACAGCTAAGAAAATACAATTCTGTGATTCCCACCTGTAGAATTGGTTTCTCTCTTCTTCTGCTCCTTGCATCACTGATTCAGATACAAAAGGGTTAACTCTCAGCCAAAGGTGGGACTTCTGGCCTACATATACTTCTGGCTGCCCTCCAGTAACTGAAAAGCAGTAGGAACAGCCACCCAAGAGGATAAAGCAATCTTCAAAGAGACCCCAAATTATTCTCTATAATTATTATATATTTTCCTTATTCTTTTTTTAACACATGCTGTTACACAATATTTACAATATGTACAAAAGGATCCACCATGGCTAAGGAGTCTAATGAATGGATGTAGTAGGCCAGCAACAGGACGCTTTGGAGTGGAAGAAGAGAAAAAGCAGTTCTACAGGTGAGACTCACAGAATTGTATTTTCTCTCATATTCCACTCCAGGGCGTCATCGATTCAGATACGAATGGGATGTCCCAAAGCAGTACCCTTCTCTCAGGGGGGAAATCTTTAGTGTCAACCTTATTCCTCTGACCTGATGTAGAAATCAAAAAACTCAGCTGAAGTGGTGACTACCGTCTATAATACCTTTCGCCCAAAAGAGTGGTCCACTGAGGCTTTTACATCTACCTTGTAAAACTTGGTGAAGAACCACCTTTTTATAAAGATGGAAAGAGGAGACTACTTTTTGGAAGAAAGTCCTGCCTAAAGTGAAAGACCACCTTGTCTTTGTATAGAACGAAGTAAGGAGATTTGACCGATAAGGCTGCTAACTCAGAAACTCATTTTACAGATGTAATCAGCACCAGAAGACGACCTTAAGAGTCACAAAAAAAACAGAGATGCTTCTACTACAGGTTCGATTGGCGGCCTCTGAAAGGCAGACATAACTAGATTCAGGTCCCAAGAAGGCAAGAGAGGTTTTCAGGGTGGATGCACATGGGTGACCCCCTGCCTAAATGTCTTTATAAGCCTTCTCTGCAATGGGTCTCTGAAAGAAAATTTACAGGGTCGAGACTTGTCCCTTGAGGGTACATAACTGAAGGCCCTCATCATGCCCCTTCTGTAAAAATTTCAGGATTCTGGAAATAGAGAAGGTTCTGCAGACATAACCCCTGGACCCAACACCAGGAAAGACTTGCCAGCTCTGCTTCCTGGCCCTAATCATTGTTTTAATGACTCGAGCAGACAGCCCTCCTCCTAAAAGATGCTGTTCTCAATAGCCAGGTCAACAAAGCAAGCACTTGAACATTGAGGTGCCACAGGGATCATTGTGTGAGAAAATCCTGAGTGGCCGGTACTCGGCCCAGGAGTGGTAACGGAGGGAAGGCATGCAGATGCTTGAACGATGATCATGGAAAGGTTAGGACATCCACTGCTATTGCCAGGGGGTCTTCTGGTCCGGGAGACAAACCATGGCACCTTTCGATTGTGACTAGACAAATCGACACCTGGCATTCCTCACCGTTTAACACAGTAAGACCATTCTGCCTTACCTGATCAGTCTTCCCAGTATGTAGACAGTCGAGATACACGGGACGTTGTTCTCGTCCCAGAGCAAAATCGGACTCACCTCCTTGAGAGCATACCTGCTTCTGGTGCCCCCCTGGTGATTGATATAAGCCACTGTCATCATGTTGTAGGTTTGAATCTTGACTAGATCACCTCTTGGATGTTCAATGTCTAAGCGATAGCAGGATTGCTCTTAATTCCAGCATATTGATAGGTAGTCTGCTCTCCATTTGAACTCTTCAAAGTCAGACAAACCTATTGAGATCCAGAATTGGGCGCACCGAGCCATCCCTCTTAGGGATTACAAATAGATTGGAGTAAAAAACGTAACTTCTTTCTGACCGGGGAATGGGACAGACCACTTTCAGTTGCAACAGATGGAACTTCCAGTTGAACAAGTTGCAACAGATGCAACTGTGGATTTGAATGCTTCTCCCCTCTCTTGATTGATCTTGTAATCATATGAAACTATCCCTTGGATCCATGCATCCGAAACATGGAGTCTCCAAAGAGGGGCAAAGAGTAAAACCACCCCCCGCCCACTCGAGTGAGGGCATCCCTTCATGCCTGGGCAGGCCTGGAAAGGGGTTTAGACTTATTCCACCAGGATCTGCTCTGGGTCTTAGGCTTATTCTTAAGCTCATTCTTACTCCTCTCTGCGTCTGGAGTTAAATTAACCTCTGTCGCGAAAAAGGATGGAAATTAGCGGAGCCACAAAAAGCAGGCAAACAAGCCGAGTGGACTTAGCGCCCATGGCCTTCTTCACAATATCATCCAGACGTTCACCAAAAAGATGACTTTCTACAAAAGGAGGCTTCCTGTCAGGGTCTTCTTAGAAGTTGCATCTGCAGACCACTACTTCAGCCATAGTGAATGCATCTGGGATACCAGTAGGGCTAAACAATAACAATATCATCCATAGCAGATATAACATATTTGTAGACGTAATCAGTTGCGCACATAAGCTGGGCGTACAACTGCTTCAACCACCTCCCATGACTCCCATAGAATCTGTACAGGCTGATCGCAAGGCAGATCCTACAATAGAAAAGCATGCCTGGCCACCTGGTTGAGGCGCTTATCCATAGGATCCTTAAATCGAACCAACAGCCTGGCACAGTTGAAAAAGAAAGGTAGCGGTCATTTTGGAGCTTCCTCTCCCAGCATCTCAGCCATGCTGCTGCCTGGATTCAGCTGACATAACTGACAATGCACAGTAACAGGAAGTACGGCAGCAATGCATGAGCCACCATTTTGTTTATAAAATTTACTACAGTAGGAGTTCGAAAGAGGTAAATGAATTATTATGTGCAGCAATCAAAATTGCCCTGGGGAGTGTAGTATATGAGCAGTGTTTTTTGTGTTGGTCTGCTTTAAGTCATTTTTGACTGTTGGTCAAAAGCACTGTCTGAGGTAGGAATAACAGTGTTTATTTTGACAGTCCCGAAACAGGGTCATCCACCTCCGGCGGCAATGACCATAAGGACAGGACAGAGTAGGCACAGCAGTGGCCAACAGGGACACAACTTGAAAACTGACTCACCCTTTGGATGCTGCACCTCTCGTCAGCAGTTCAACTTTGCCACAGGGATGATTGGCCCTTGGGATGTGAAACCTGTGCTGTTTTAGAAAGTAGGCTCTCAGCTGGCTCAGGAGGTCTCTCTTGCACAATGCCTCCATTACACTCAGTATTTATTTCTTCCTTTTTTGCTTTTCTTTCTCTTTTTCATGATCCCTCCTTTGTTCTTTGTTTCTGTACCCCTCCTCTCTGCCCCTCCTAGTTATTCTTTTCATATTGCAACAGATAAATATGGTGCAGGAGTGACTAAGCTGGTCACACTTTTCAGATAAGTCCTGTATTGTGAAATAAGAGATTGATAGCACATTACCAGGATTGAACAGGTTCAATTGAACTTTGTGCTGAGTCACCTTGACTATTTAATGTTTTAGTTTTTGTTTCAAACTATTCATTGTGGTACACATTCATTTGTGTTTGCTATAAATAGATAATAGGTCTAAGTCAACGCGGGGTCTCTAAACACTGCAACAGGAGCACCTGAGTACATGAACACGTAGATGGGCATGAGTACAGCTCCATAAAAAGATAAGTTCTTCTACTCCAGACTGATAAACAAGTCAAAGCACAGATCTGTACTCCATCCAACTGCAAGCCCAGCTATATTGTCCTAACATAAGAGCCTGTCCCCACATATGCACTTGCGTCAAAATAGGGGTTAATACCCCCAAAACCATATTCCAAAATCTAGCAATCAAGTGTGGACCCACATTACTGAATGGCTTTTTATTACCATATTTTTTTGCCCTATAAGATGCACCTGCCCATAGGACACACCTAGGATTTGGACTTGGAGAAAAAAAATAATAAAATAAATATTCTGAACCAAATGTTGTGCTAAAACTCCATGCCCCTCAAGAACCAAATAATAAGCAATGTGCAGAATCCCCCCACTACAGACAAAGTGGCATTCCCCCCTCCCAAACCCCATACAGGCAGTGTGGCATTTCCCCCTCCCATTCCCATATAGGCAGTGTAGCATTCCCCCTCCCATTCCCATATAGGCAGTGTAGCATTCCGTAGAAAAAGTAGCAGTTGGTCAGCACTCCTTAAAACGCAATACTTTAATCAATGTAGGTAAAAGCATCCAGATAGTCAAAAAAAGAGACAGCTTAAAAACAAATAATAGAACCCAGATGGAAGTATAGAGTCTCACGTGTTAACGCGTTTCGGACGCGGGAGGGTCCTTAATCATAGATAAATGAGACACTACAAAGGCAGATTTATATAACAAACATAATCATAGCTTACCTTCAACCGGTGTGTGTTTCAAACAGCAGGGCCGCGTCCTCCAGCTGCACGTGCGACGAACCCGCTGCCCGGAAACCACCCAGGCCGCAGCATCCGGGAGCCGTCAGTGAGCGCAACCAACCAGGCGAGAGCCCGCCCACCTGACAGGCACAAAGGCCAATGAGAGGAGGCCTAGGCTCAGGCACTGGGAGGAAGCGCTTCACGGCGGACCACGTGACCGCAACCCCGAGTGGTCTCCCAGGCAACCGGGACGCCACAACACGCAGCGGAGAGTGCGGGACACTGGAAAGAAACACACAGGGGAAGGTAAATGGAGGCAATGGAGAAAGATCTAAAAAAAAAGTGTAGCATTCCCCCTCCCAAACCCCATACAGGCAGTGTGGCATTTCCCCCTCCCATTCCCATATAGGCAGTGTAGCATTCCCCCTCCCATTCCCATATAGGCAGTGTGGCAACCCCCCCACCATTCCCCAAACAGGCAGTGTGGCATTCCCCCTCCCATTCCCCATATAGGCAGTGTGGCACTCCCCCCTCCCATTCCCCATATAGGCAGTGTGGCACTCCCCCCTCCCATTCCCCATATAGGCAGTGTGGCATTCCCCCCTACCATTCCCCATATAGGCAGTGTGGCATTCCCCCCCTCCAATTCCAATATAGGCAGTGTGGCATCCCCCCTATTCCCATTTAGGCAGTGTGGCATGCCCCCTCCCATACCCCATACAGGCAGAGTGGCATGCCCCCTCCCATTCCCCATATAGGCAGTGTGACATGTCCCCCTCCTACTCCCATATAGGCATTGTGGTATTGCCCCCCCTTCCATTCCCATATAGGCAAGTGTGGCATGCCCCCTCCCATTCCCATATAGACAGTGTGGCATTCCCCCTCCCATTCCCTATAGGCAAAAGTAAAAAAAAAAAAGTAAACTCACCTTTCCATCCTTCGCGCCGTCTTCACACACTGCTTGGTATAGTGGTGGGCGTGGCCGATGCTCGAGCTTTGGCCATGCCCACCCCTGTATAAGGCCATGTGTGTGTGCTGGCGCAGTGGAGATGTGGCAGGGACAGTGCGAGCAGCAGATACAGCTGCCTCCACTACTCACACTGTCCCTGCCACTTCTGCACAGCACCAGCACACAGACACCCAGCCTTACACAGCGGTGGGCGTGGCCGATGCTCGAGCGTCGGCCATGCCCACTGCTATACCAAGTCGGGTGTTCACTCACAGCTGTATCTGCAGCTTCCTCTCTGTGGCGCCAGCATTCACAGAGTGAACACCCGACTTGGTAAAGTGATGGGCGTGGCCGACGCTCGAGCATCGGCCACCGCTATGTAAGGCCTAGTGTCTGTGTGCTGGTGCCGTGGAGAGGGCTTCCGCCACTTCCTCTCCGAGGGGACAGCGCGAGCGTTCCCCCCCCCCCCCACAAAAACTCACCTTTCCATCCTTCCTGCTGTCCCCGCCGTATTCACACACACGGCTTGATGTAGTGGTGGGCGTGGCCGATGCGCAGTGGAGATGTGGCCTGGAGTGACAGGCAAGGCACTGGGAGCTGGGCTAATCAGTTATAATCCCTTTCAGGCTGATCATCAGTAACCAAAGTGGGGATAGGTGCGGAAGCAAGAGACCATTGAGACTGAATGACAAAATCTTTTTGGGCATCCCGCATAGAGGCTAACTCCTGCCTCAAACTACGGATTTCCCTTAATAATGTCACTGAATCTGTCTCTTTCTTATGCTTGTCACAACCCAGGCACATTATCATCTGCCGGGTGTCTGGGAGAGCTACGTTACAAGATTCACAGGGTCTAGTCTTTTTTGCGGCTTTGGCATGTTTTTTGTCTTCCCTTTTAGTCTTAAACTTTTTCTTTCGAAAACATTAATAAAAATGTAACCAAGTGCCTTCTCTCCCCTGGCTGACGCGACCATGCACAATTACAGAGCTCTCCTGTCCTGCCGTGTTTGGAACGTCGGTAGAGGAAACATGCCGCCTTTTCGTTTCCGGTTTTTGGCCTCATTGTCGAAACCGGAAGTGACGTCAGGTACCGCGTCACTGACCCCGCCCCCAAATTTTTGGAGGGAAAGTTTATCATTGAAAAAATATATATTAAGTAGAAGGCAGAACGGAACCAATAAAACTTTGTACCTGAATCTTAAAGAGCAGTAGGTTCAATAATAATTTCAGTACTGAGATTATTACACTAATTGATGATATTACACATGTAATCATGTAGTAAGATGTGCTATTATCTTTACACAGTGTATGGGGTATTGAAAAAGCAGCGAATGCGAAAGAGGTTTACCCGGAACCACAGAGAGAGAGAGAATAAATACAATTCTGTGAGTACTCACCTGTAGAATTGGTTTTACCTATGTCCAGTCCGGCCCGTCCCAATCCATATACGTGTGGGTAGGTGGCGCAGTTACTGCAAGATACAGATCTGTAACTCCTCCCAGCCCCCTATAAAAGGAGCAAGGACAACAGTCCAATACAAAAAGGTAAATCACCATAACAGGCAAACCCGAGGAAATGAACCAAGGGCGGGGTGGGACGGCCCAGACTGGACATAGGTAAAACCAATTCTACAGGTGAGTACTCACAGAATTGTCTTTTACCATATGTCCAGTCTGGGCCGTCCCAATCCATATACGTGTGGGACATCCAAAAGCAGTGTCCATATATAGGGCGGGATCCCCAGAACAGAATAGCAAGTAGTTCATTTGACTACCGCCTAAAGCACCTTTCGGCCAAAAGCAGCATCAGCTGAGGCCCTAACATCAACCTTGTAAAACTTAGAAAAGGTATGAACAGAAGACCAGGTAGCAGCCTTACAAACTTGTTCAACAGAGGCCTGGTGCTGAAAAGCCCAGGAAGCACCAATAGCTCTAGTAGAATGAGTGGTAACACGAAAAGGGGGATCCTTCCCCTTGGCATAGTAGGCTTGCACCACCGCCTGTCTAATCCACTTACAGAGAGTGGACTTGGCCGGAGGCAAACCCCTTCTAGAACCTTCAAAGAGAACAAAAAGAGATTGCGACTTCCTCAACGACTCAGTCGCAACCAGGTAGTACTTATGGCTCTGACCACATCCAAGGCATGGAGGGTCCTTTCCTTAGAGTTAGATAGTTCCGGACACAGAGAAGGCAAAATAACCTCATTATGATGAAAGGGAGAAACGACTTTAGGTGAAAAACTACCTTACCCTTATGGTAGTAGTAGGGAGGCTTCATACAAAGAGCGGCCAGTTCAGACGGTGATGGCAACCAAAAAGACTACCTTTAGGGTCAAGATAGAAAAAGCAGCATCGCACAAAGGCTCAAAGGGGGGATCCTGGAGCGCAGAAAGCACCAAATTCAAATCCGGTAATACAGGCTTACGTGGTGGACGTACATGGGTAACTCCTTGGAAAAAAGTCCTGATCAGCCTATGTTTGGCAAAGGATCTTTGGAAAAAGATGGTCAAAGCAGAGACCTGAAACTTGAGGGTACCCAGCTGTAGACCCAGGTCTAAGCCGTGTTGTAAGAATTCCAAAATCCTAGAAATAGAAAAAGTGGGACAAGGAAAACTCTTGGATTCACACCAAGAAATGTAGGCTCTGTAGTAAATCATGAAAGAAGACTTCTTCCTTGCCTGAATCATGGTCTGAACAACCGTGCCCGACAGCCCCTTCTCCATTAGGATTGAGGATTCAATAGCCAGGCCGTCAAAGCCAGCGTCTGTAAATTGGGGTGCCGCAGCGACCCCTGAGTGAGAAGCCCTGGGTCGTCGAGCATGACGTAACGATCGACAGACATCTGAACAATGTCTGCGAACCAACTTCACTTCGGCCAACGAGGGGCCACCAGAATGGTTAGCACCCCCTCCTGGGCTATCTTGCGTAGCACTCGACCCAGGAGTGGAAACGGAGGGAATGCATAAAGGAGCCGGAACTCCGTCCACGGAATTGTCAGAGCGTCTGTGGCGAAGGCCAGAGGATCTCTTGACAGGGAGACGAACCTTGGAAGTTTGTGATTGTGTCTGGACACAAACAGGTCCACGTCCGGCTGACCCCAGGGGAGACACAGAGCGTGAAAGGTCTTGTTGCTGAAAGACCATTCCCCCAGACGAGAAGTCCCCCTGCTCAGGGAGTCTGCCTCCTGGTTCTCTACCCCGGGGATGTAAACCGCCGAGATGCAGGGAACATTCTCCTCCGCCCGTCAGGATCTGGGACACTTCCTGAAGAACTCTCTTGCTCCCTGGTGGTTGATGTAGGCGACAGCAGTCTGATTGTCCAACCGTACCTGGACAGCCCGACCCCTTAGATGAGGAGTCAATTGAAGAAGTACCAACCAAATCGCCCTCAGCTCCAGGAGATTGATGGGCAAGTGGGCTCCTTCAGCGCTTGCCAAAAACCCGCCCAGCCGGACAGACTGGCATCCATGGTAACCATCTCCCACCGGGGAGTCGGAAAGGACTTGCCCACCAACAGGTTGCTGGAGTCCAACCACCACAATAGGGAACACCTGACCTGGGGGGACAGTGAAAAATCCTGATCCAGGGACCCCTGCATCCGGTCCCAACCGGTCAACAGATTCATTTGAAGAGGTCTCATGTGGAACTGGGCGAAGGCACTGCCTCGAAGCAGGACACCATGAGGCCCACCAGTTTCATCCCAAGATAGATCGATGGTTGCCGACAAGCCAGCAAGGCCTGTACCTGCATCTGAAGGCCCTCCACCTTCTGCTGGGGGAGGAATACCTTGACCTGAGAGGTGTCCAACGTCATGCCCAGGAAGGACCTCACCATTGAAGGAGTGATAGAAGACTTGGGGTAATTGATTACCCATCCGAAATCCTCGAGAGTGGACAACAACGTCCGGGTGTTGCTCTCGGCCTGCTGAAGGGACTGAGCCACAATCAGCAAATCATCCAGATACAGAAGAACACGAATGCCCCGGTTCCTCAGAATGGCCATGACGCCCGCCAGCACCTTGGTGAACACACGGGGAGGCAAAGCTATCCCGAACGGTAGTGCCACAAACTGGTAATGCTGATCCTCCAGCGCAAACCTCAAAAACTTCTGATGTCCCTGAAAAATCGGGATGTGCAGATAGGCATCCTTGATGTCCACTGTGGTCATGAAGTCGCCGGGCCGAAGTGAGCTCACTGCCGACCGTAGGGTCTCCATGCGGAAATGTCTGACTCTGACAAACTTGTTGAGGCCCTTTAGGTTCAAGATGGGTGTCGCAGCGTTCCATCCTTCTTGGGCACTGAACAGATTGGAGTAGAACCCTCGCCCCCGTTCCTGGCGAGGCACCGGACAAATCACGCCCGATAGCAGAAGGTTCTGAACAGCCACCTTTAGGCCCTGCGCAGACAATGCGTTCCGGGAGATTCGCGACCGAAGAAATCTTGAGGGCGGCCAGACTGCCAGCTCTATTTTGTACCCGGAGGACACCACCTCCTGAATCCACCGATCCGAGACGTGCGGTCTCCAAATGTGAGCAGAAAGCAGCAGCCGTCCCCCCACCCGGATGGGTGAGGGCGCCTCCTCATGCCTGAGAGGGCTTGGCCGGGGGTTTGGATTTAGCTCCCCAGGAGGGATTGGATCGGCCGTGGGACCTAACCTCGTCCCCAGGAATCTCTACGGCCACCTGAAAATGGAGAGGGGAAAGGGATACTGGTGAGCGACTTCTTGGCCGCAGCGTCAGCCGACCACTGCCGCAGCCAGAGCGAGCGACAAAGCACAACAAGCAGAGCCGAAGCCCTGGCGCCAAGCCGGACACAATCGTCCATGGCCGAGACTACAAAGGCAAGAAAATCCAGAGGCTTTGAGATCTTTATACTCCTCCGCCCGTTTGCGAGATTTGGTCAGAACAAGTCGCCACACCTTCTTCCTGATGGCCAAAGATACAATGGCCGCGGCACAAACAGGGCGAAGCCCAGCCCCACAAAGGTGAACGCATGACAAGCCAGCTGATCCATGTGTCAACAGGGTCACGCAAAGAAGCTGTTTCGGTTGACGGCATAACCGTAGTGTTGGATAACCCCGAGACAGGGGCATCCACATCGGGGGGATGGGACCAAAGGCGGATGAGTTCCCCAGGGAAAGGATACCGCCTGTCCGGACCCTTAGGCACCGATGGCAATTTATTAGGCCTTTCCCATTCCTTAAGCACCATACTGGAAAAGTGGGCGTGTTCTGGGAAGACCATCCTCTGTCTCTCAGGCTGAAATAAATCCCCCTGCTTCTTCTTCTTAGCCGCTTTAGGAGGGACAATATGCAGGGTCTCAAACACAAAAGCCAGCAATTTTTCTGTGTCGTCAGGGAGCCACATATCCTCATCAGAGGAGCCAGGCTCGCTGTCATAACCAACCGACCGATCACCTGAGGAAGCAGAGTCCCTAAACAATTCTCCCTCCTCCATGGAGTCCCGACCTCGTTAGCAAAATCCGAGTATTCCGGCTCGATGTGCCGGTTCTTACTCGTGGCCTTACCCATAGCCGTGCGAGATAGCCGTCTCTGGAGGCTGGCCACCCGGTGCGCCAAATCGGCCCGAAACCCCCTGCTGGCTTACCCCTCACTGAGGGCTGACTGCAGCCGAGGGGGGGGGGGGGGTAGGTGAGACTGCAGGCAAAGGAGGGCTAGGGGCAGGGACGCCCACCCTATCATGCTCCAAAAGTACGCTCCTGGCGCAAGAGACACAAACCGTGCTAAGTCCGCCCAGGGGGCAGAGCTTCACCCGCCCTGAAGGGGCCCCTAGCTCACTATCCCCAGAAGCCTCTATTATGGTATAAAAAAACAGGTTACAAGGCCCCCAAAATAGTCCCTCTTATGTGATCCCTCTTAGGGGAGAGGGTGCGGAGAGAGATGCGGAGCTGGGGGTGGGGGGGGGGGATGCAGGAGACAGGAGGAACCACAACCCACACTGACCAGGGGATCCCACCTAAAAGACACAATAGGAGAGGCCATGAGATCCCACAGCACATGCACACAAGAAAATCTCTATATGCAGATAATTCAAAAGAGGGACTCACGGACCACAGGGAGGGCGTCAGGGGCTCAAAGTAGGCAGGCAGCTCCAAGAACAGTGAAAAAATAACAAACATAAGAATTAAGCTTGTGGGTACAGATGGGGAATAAACCCAGGCATTAGGTGGTCCCCCCCCCAATAGGCTCACAATCGCCTATTGCCGGCTACCCTTTAAAGGAGGGTCTGCGGCCAAGAGCCTAGCTCTCTGAACGCCTGACCCCGGCGTTCTCCCTACCTTCACCTGTTCCCGTCAGCCGAGGCTGGGAGGCATACTTGGTCCTCAGGAACAGAGGTAATAGGGGTGCAGCGGCAGACAAGCTTAAAAATGCCCTGCTCAGCTGCCAAATCCAGAGAGAGTTCCAAACGATCCTAGCAGCATGTACTGCAAGATGAATCTGGGTTTTCTATGGAGACAGCTCCTTTTATAGGGGGCCGGGAGGAGTTACAGATCTGGATCTTGCAGTAACTGCGCCACCTAGTGGCGGACAACCCACACGTATATGGATTGGGACGGCCGGGACTGGACATAGGGAAAAGCATGAATTACCTTCTTAATGGAATTCAGTACTGGGCATTATGAAAATGTGTACAAACTATTCTTAATTTTTTTTTAAAATTTCTGGAATGAATTATGTTCAAAAAAGCTTTTTAATGAATAAATAAATTGTATGTTTTTTTATGCATATTAAGATGAGGTCAAGTGAATAGGTGAAAAGATGGGGGGGTTTATGCCTAGAACATCCAAACGAGAGGAGAAGTTAACTTACGACTATGTAGTAATGTTTCTGTCACTCTCAGGGAGCACCCTTTCTTTCTTAATAGAGACATCTGAGGATCCATGCTTGACAGATTTGGATGCAGAATGGCTTCTTGGTGGATGATCTATGGAACCTCCAGCAGACTTCATGGACCCTTTATTGCCATCTTGATTAATTCTGCGAACTATACTCTTCTTGGCCAAAAAGGAGCAATGAGTATTATCGTCACCTTTTCTTGAGCGATCTTCCGGATCACTTGAGGCAGGATTCTGAAGGGAGAAAACTATAAGCAAGGTGATAGCTCCATTTCTGAGCAAGCGCATCTATTGCCACTGCACCTTCTTCCCTCACAAGGCAAAAGAACCCTTTGCACTTTGCATTCTTTTTGGTGGCAAACAGGTCTATTTGAGGATGACCCCAAACACTTGAAGATGTCCTGATTCAAACACCACTCTGTCTGCTTCACTTTCCTGCGACTTAGGGTGTCTGCCAGAGTGTTCAAGATTCCCCTCGGTGTCAGCCAGAGTGTTCAAGGTTCCCCTCAGATGAACTGCTGTCAGGGACTGGATTTGATTTCGTAGGGGTATTAAAAATACAATTCTGTGAAATACTCACCTCTAGAATTGATATTATTTGTATACAGTACGTCCTGCTCCAGATATAGTACTTACACTTGGGTTATCCTCCGCCAGATGGCGCTGCACTACAGAGACATGCAAAACAGGCTCCTCCTGGCCCCTCAAATACCTGGGGACCTCCCACAAATCCCCAGCATTGAAAAGCAGTGAACAAGAAGCCGGGAGAATTAATCACCGAAACTGGTAACTATAACAATGGTAACAATCACCATACAGGGGATCCAGAAAAATGCAAAAAACCAGGGTTGGGTGGAGCAGGGCGTACTGTATACAAATAATATCAATTCTACAGGTGAGCGTTTCACAGAATTGTATTATTCTTAGTATACAGTACGTCCTGCTCCAGATATAGTACTTACACTTGGGACATCCAATAGCCGTGTCCATAAAGTAGGGTGGGATCCCCAACAAAAGGGCAACAGCAGACAGTTAAAACCACTGCCACCTGCATAACCATGCGGCCAAGACAGCTTGAGCTGAGGCCCTAACATCAACCTTGTAAAACTTTGAAAAGGTATGAACAGAAGACCAAATAGCGGCCTAGCAACCAGTTCAACAGAAGATTCTTCCCCTTGGAATAGGCCTGAGTAACAGCCTGACGAATCCAAATAGCTAACAGTAGACTTGGCAGAAGCCAAAAACCCTTTCCTAGGACCAGAAGGAACCATCCCCTTCAAGTAATGACCAGGGCCAAGACCGCCCAACTCCCCGAGAACAGACAAAATCAGGCACATTCAGGATGGAGCGACCGTAGGTCCAAAGGAGCATCAGTTCTCCTAAAGGACACAGTGACTACCAAGGAAAAAACTTCCAACACCTGTTCAAGGAATGTAGAACCCTTTCCTCAGCGCTGCTAGGAATAAGGCACAGAAGGAATAACAATATCTTGAATAAATGAACATAAGACACCACCTTAGGCAGAAAACACACGTCTGACCGAAGTAACGCCCCCAGAAGGACAACCTTGAGGGTAAGAACAGCCAGACAGCATCCTGAATAGGACCAGAGGGAAAAACCCCGCAAGGCAGACAGAATCAAATTCAAATCCCAAAAGGGACCATAGGATTACACGGGGGACGCACATGAGTACCCCCTGAAAGAAGTCTTAACCAAGAAAGACTGAACAAATGACTTCAAAAGCAAGGCGGACAGGGCAGAACCTGACCCATCAGAGTACGGAGTCGGAGACCAACTCCAACTCATGCTGTAATAACTCTAGAACCCTGGGAACCGAAAACGCCCGACAGGGAAGAGACCTAGACTCACACCAATCGATATGGGTAAACCATACCCTATAACAGATGGAAGAAAAAGAGGAAGAAGCTTGCTCCTAGTCTTCCCATAGTCTCAATTACCGAGACAGATAAGCCTGTCTCCATCAAGATAGATGTTTCAGCAGTCAGGCCGTCTAGGCCAGAGTCTGTAGATTGGGGTGACGTAAAGGGGCCCTGAGTGAGCAGAGCTGGCACTCCTGGCAGAACGTACAGAACTACTGTCCCCAATACCATGTCTACGAACCACACTCTACTAGGCCACCCGGGGACCACCAGAGGCCCGAGAGCTTGTGATAACGACGGGACACAAACAGATCCATAACTGGTTGGACCCCATAGTGACACAGGGATTAGGACATCCTGTCACAGAGTGACCCTACCTGGACAAAAAACCACTGATATGCAAGGGACATAGTCCTCCACCCACATTAGGATCACAGACATTTCCTGGAGGACCCTCCTGCTCCAGGTCCCTCCCAGATGATTAATGTAGGCCACTGTCATCAGACAGACCGAGCGCCCCCGAACAGGTAGGCCCTGAAGAGGAGTAGCCAAGCGAAATAGAACCAACCTGAACGCACTGTTTCAAACATTGATGGGCGTATGGACCCTCTAAAAGCCCCACCTCCCCCAGAACCGCAGGGAGTTTCAGAAGAAAATCCCCCCTGTAACCTGATAGATTGGCATCCATGGTGACCGTCTCCAGGAAAGGGCAAGAAGGAAACTGCCCCCAGACAGGTTCCTTGAGTTCATCCACTCTAAGAGGGACCTCCTCACCAGTGGGGAAGGCAGACAGACCCTGCTCCAGGGATGCTGAATCCCTGTCCTGTACTAACAATAGAAGTTGTAGAAGGGCCCAAGGGGAACTGAGCATAAGGAATCTCTTCTGAGCAAGCCACCGACGGGCCCACCAGCTGCCTCCCTGCCTAGCGAAGGGAAGGGGACAGCAATGAGGGACTAAGCCCATGCAACCAGATTGTCCACTTTATTGCTGAGGAAGGAAGGTTCTCGCCTGAACCGAATCCAGAATCATTCCAAGTAATGGAGTTACCAGGCAAGGGGACAATGAGGACTTGGGGTGATTGATCACCCATCCGAATGACTCCCAGTGGACACCACCAGCCAAGAACCAACTTAGCCTGACGTAGAGACTAGGAAGTGAAAAAGGACGTCCCGGTAGGTCATAGCGCGGACGCCCCTTGGTCTCATCATAGATATCCCCCCTGTCAGCACCTTGGTGAGCAGTCTGGGAGCTGAAGAGAGGCCAGGTAACAAGGCCACAGATTAGCAGTGTTGGAACTTCCAACACAAACCTGAAGAGCCTGTGTCCAGAAGCATCTTTGAGCTCCACAGACGGCAAGAAGCCCCCTGAGCGCAAGACGCTGATGGCCCAAACCAGAATTTCTATGCAGAAACTGCCTGTAATTGGTGAATTGCCGCAAACCTGTGAATCCAGAATGGGCCAGACTGACCCATCCTTTCGGGGAACTGTGGAAAGGTAGGTGTAGCGGCCCCTGTCTATTAAGGGCAATCTGCAAGTGACCCCCAGACAACGCCGGCCTTGCATGGCCTGTACCAAAGCCTGAACAGAGGCAGGGACCAGGAGTACCCTGATAATCATGGGGAAGGCCGCGCAGCAAACTCTAACCTGTATCCGGAGGACACTACCTCCTGAATCCACCAGAATGAGGCGTGATGCCACCTGACAAGAGCAAGGTGCTGCAGCCATGCCCTCACCCGGACGGGCGAGGGCGCCCCATCATGCTTGAGGGGGTTTGGTGGAAGATTTAGGCTTAGCCCCGCCGGAGGGGCCAGGGCGTTGTCTGCCACTCCCAGGGCAGGAGTCTGCGCGAGCCCCCAGGAAGGACACCCCAGGTTCTTGTTTTAACACTATGGTAGGAAGGGGGAGGGGTGCCCCTGCCCCGAGGGGGCCGAGATGGCCGCCTGCGTTGGGGTGATTTGCCCTTTTTACCAAACAGGTCCAGACGGGCCCCAAACAGGCGTTGCCCTCTGAAGGGAAGCCCAGTAAGTCTTTTTAGTAGCATCGTCAGCACCCCACTGTCGCAGCCAAACCAAGCGACGTATAGTAACCACAATGGTGTCATCCAGCGCTAATAGGATAAATTTTACAAACACATCACAACTGGAGAGTACATTAAACACATCCCAGGGGAGATCCTCAGGGTGATGATCAAGCATCTTTCTGGTGAGGGTTTTAGCGGCCACTGCAGTAATAGCCGCGGCACAGACCGGGCACAGCACCGTCCCTGCACAAGAAAAGGCGTGGGAGGCCAGCAGATCAATGCGCCGGTCCTCAGCATCCCGAAGGGTACTATAAGCAGGGGCTGTAATAAAGAAGGGTTTAGGAACCCCTATGATCAGGGCATCCACCACGGGGGGTGATGACCAACAATTAACCACCTCAGGGGGAAAAGGATATTTCCTATCCCAGTCCCCTGAGACCCCTGGAAGTTTACTGGGGCATTCCCATTCCTTGAGCACGAGAGCATGGAAATGAGCCTGCTCTAGAAATTCCAAGCGTGCTGTCGCTGTGTGGAAACGCTCCTCTCTCGGCTTGGGGGCCTCACCAGGGAGAGAGATAGACAGAACCTTAAAGACCTTAATCAACAGATCGTCAGTGTCACACTGGCCCCAGTATTCAGGGCCAGAATCGTCATGACTCTTCGGCCTCTCACCAGATGAGCCTGAGTCAGAGAACAGCTCTCCATCAGAAGGGGTATAGTCACACGGAGTAGTAAACTCCTCAGTTCCCATAGGAAAAACAGTAACATGAGGCGTCAAGTGCCGCTTCTTACCAGGGCCCTTGCGCTCTGACAACCTCGCAATAATCTGTTCAGCCGTAGGCAGTCTGGAAGACCCAACAGGCTGCAAATCCCCACTTGTATGCGACTCAGCAGGAGTGAGATTTAAGCATGGGGAAATAGGTGAATTGAAACGAGGTGCAGCCACTGGCAAGCCTGATTGCAGGGCCAGTGCTTGCTCGGCACAGGGCCCGCAGACCAGTGCCCTGTCAGCATCAGCATGGGGTTGTCCACACGCTATACACAGCCGGTCTTGTCCCAGCGGACCCTGGTCACATAATTCTGAGATGTCTCCATATGGTGATTATTTAGGCACAATATGCCAGTAGGGATTTACACTATAGACCACCCTGGATGCCCCAAAGACCCGCTAGGGAAGTGGGAGAATTTTACAAGGCCCGCTATAAATTACACAGGGCCGGGAGAAGCCAATGGCGTTCACCAGTCTGAAAGACACAATGAGAATAAGGGGTGTCAGAACCATGCGCAGTAAGCAAGAAGTATGAAAATCGCCCACGAGGGCACTTACAGACCAAAGGACCGTTACCGCGCGCGCGGCTACCATTAAAATGGCGCGTAGCGAACCTCGAAGGGCGGGCCAGAGCGGCCAGTGATGCGGAGCGCGCCAAGCCAGGTCCCCGCCCCCTCGAAGAGCGCGAAACTTCGAAGAGCGCGTCAACTTGTCATGAGGAGCGAAGTGTATGACACACTTAGAATAGATGATTTGCCAATGAAGGCGACGCCGCCGCCCGGCGCAGCACATCCAATGAAGGAAAGAGACGCACGCGGCGGCGGCAGAAACACAATAAAAATGCAAATCAGCGCAGCGTCTGACACCCAGTATACAAGTCAAGGGACAATACTAAGGCCATAAGCGTGTAATCAAAATACACACCACACCCCCCCCCTTTCTTTCCCCCCCGAGCTACAGGGGGAACGAGGGAGGCTGGCGACCCTTTGTACAGGGCCCACCGCTACACGGGGCATGGGCAATACTGCAGGAGGGGCATCCCCTAGAGGCTCACCATTGGCCTAAACCGCCTACCCTTTGGTGGGGGGACTGTGGTGGAGCATGGCTCCGTAAGCACACATGGTGCTGCCTACCTTCACCCGACCAGCGCAGCCCAGGCTGGGAGGCACATCACAGGGAGGACGGGTGGGAATAGTCCAACAGGGCCGCAGGCTTTAATAGCCCTGCTCACCTGCGAGAGAGTGATACTTCATGTCTTCGCAGTCAGCACTGCAGAGAAATCTGGGGATTTGTCGGAGGTCCCTGGGTATTTGAGGGGCCGGGAGGAGCCTGTTTTGTATGTCTCTGCAGTGCAGCGCCATCTGGCAGAGGATAACCCAAGTGTAAGTACTATATCTGGAGCAGGACGTACTGTATACTAAGAATAGACTCCGTACTAGAGCCATAACTTGGTACTCCCTTGATGGTTTAGGTAGGCTACTGTTGCATTGTCTGACCTTACCTGTACCTCCTTTCCCAGAATCCCCAACTGGAAGTGTTCCAGCGCGTGCTTCACTGGCAGAAGCTCCCTGAAAGTTGAGGACCTCATTGCAATCTCTTTGGGTCACTTACCCTGAACCTGCAGAGCTCCTAGGTGAGACCCCAACCCCAGCTGCTTGCATCTGTAGTTATCACTACTGGATAAGTCTGTCTCCATTCCTTCCCTCGTTTAAGGTTTTCTGGATTTGTCCACCAAAGCAGATCCATTAGGACTGGGGAATTCAGCAGTACCAACTGGTCAAGTGATTTCTGTCGCAATTTTCTAGGAGGAACCCCTGAAGAGTCCTTGAGTGCAACTGAGCCCAGTGAACTGATGGAATTGCCGAGGTCATTAGACCTAAAACTTTCATGATTTACCTTATGGATACCCTTGGATCCTTTGCTAAAGACTTCTGTCACTAACTTTTGCAACTTTTCTCCCAGAAGGAATAGTTTCACCTGGGTGCTGTCTATTAAAAGCCCCACGTATTTTCACTGCTAGGAGGGAATCAAACTGGACTTTTCTAGGTTTATCACCCACCACAGTACCTTTAGTACTGCCAGGGTCTTTTCCAAATCTGCTAACAGATTCCTAAAATTGGAATGGTTTAGGATAAGATCGTCCGGATACGGCTTCACATTGATCCATAGTTGGCTGAGGTAAGCCATGGGCTCTGCTAACATCTTTGTAAAGATTCTTGGGGATAAGGAAAGACCGAGGGGATCACTCTGTACTGGAGATAGAGGATCTCTTGATCTAGCTGCACTTTAAATCTCAAGTATTTGCGGTGGGCTACCAGGATTGGAATGTGGAGGTACGCATCCAGTAGATCCAGATTGACCATCAGGGCATACTTGATCAGTATATGCAGCTTACAGAGTAGATCGATTCCATCCTGAACCTTTTGTACCGTATGAATCTCTTTTTAGTTTCAGAATCATTCTGTATTTACCCAATGGCTTCATTACCAGAAAGATGCGAGATTAATATCCCTCCTGGATTAAGTTTGGAGGGACTACTTCTATCATGTTTTTTGTAAGAGCTCCTTTAGTACTGACGGAAAGGCCTCTCACTTCTTGAGGGTATCCACCCACTTGGTCATACTTCTTAGGATCACATCAGAGGCCATTGCTGGGCTAAAAAGAAAGAGCTGCATCCCAGGCTCTTACAATGTGATCTCCTCTGCGATCCATAGGATCGCGTAGTGACCCCATATCCTCAAAACTTAAGATCCAAGGCCATCAAACTTACTCCAGTGTTCCATAGTCGGATCTTTAAAGAGGTACTTTCTTTTTAAGGATTTTGGAAGGAAACGTTTCTTTTCAGGGTTGTCCCATTCGGCTTTAACCATATCTGTATCTTTAATACTGTATGTATTGGAAAGACTTTTTAGCAAGAACTTCCCTGTACATCACATCTTGCTTCTTCATGTTTCTTCCTGCTGGATTCCCCATGTCTCATAAATATCCTGCAATAGCAATTCCAAATCCTCAGAGAATAGGAGCTATCATGCTCCTTTTTTTCAGGAGCCCCCTCCTCCAATGGATCATGAAAGGATTCGGGCTCTTCCCCCATCTCACCGGGATCAGAAATTACATAATTCTGGATAGGGGCTGTGGGAAGGGTACCAGTGTTTAAGTTAACCAAGGAACCCCCCTGACCCTTAACCTGACTCTCTGTATTAGCAATAGAAATAGGTGCAGTAGCAAGAGACCACTGATCATGGGTTACAAACCCTTTCTGGGCATTCTCAATAGAAGCTAACTGCTGCTTGATACTGAGAATCTCCTTTAAAGTGGACCAACACCCTCCCAAGATCGGCCCGGGAATCTATAAGATTCCCGGACCGATCAGACCCCTGACTGCGGGGCACCCCGATCGGCCGTTTGGGAATGGCCGGCGCGGGTGCACGCCCCGGAAAGAATGACGCGTGGGAGGCGGGCGCGCTCTCTTGTCCGTCGCTGCCTCCCGCTTGTCCGGTGGCGGCGATTGGCAGCGGCGGTCACGTGGGAGCGAGGAGAGGTGAGAGGTGAGTTTTTCGGGGTTTCTGGGGGGTTTCACACAGCGGGGCACCCCTAATCAGGGTGCCTCGCCGAAGTGGACCAAAACCCAGGATAGTCAAAATCCTGGGTGTTGGTCCACTTTAAGAGAGAAGCAGAATCTGTCTCCTCAGTCTTATCGCACCCCATACACAGAGCCAGCTGCCAAGTGTCCGGAAGCGTGGCACTACAAACTTCCCAGCGCTTGGACTTCTTGGCAGTTTTAACATGCTTTTTATCTCCAGTTTGTGTTTTAGACTCTTTCTAAAACACATATAAACATAAACCACGTTATAAACAGACCCCTCTTAAATATATATACAGTTATATTGCGGTCCTACCGCATGCTGGCCTCAGTCGGCGCTATCCGCCACACTGCAGCGTCCGGACGCCTCGCTCTCTGCCTGGGGTCTGTGGGGTGCCGGTCTCTCAGCTCCTGCCGCCGCTGCCCCTGATAGCGTTCTGATCCGGCTGTGACTCGCGCTGGATAAGTACTGAGCACGCTGGTTTCATCCCCGGTTTCCTGACTAAAAACCAGAAATGAAGCCCGAAAACGTCACCGTCCATAAAATAACTGGCCATAGTCTAACACTCAGGCACTCTCTGTCCCAAGGTTTCCCAGGGAGGAAACACAAAGAACTGAGGTGTGGAGGAAGGGGTGGGGCTTTTAACCTCTGTTCCCGTTTTGCGTTTTCTCCCAGGGAGTGGAGCATAATATCTCCATATGGTCAAGCTGAAGCATGACTTTGAAAAACTGCATCACTACTAAGCAGCGAAAGCTACAAGCCATTAAAAACTGGCATCAGCACCACGCCTTATTTAACAGGAGAGGCCTGCTGGAAAAAGGTAAGGGATTTTTTTCTTTGTCATCTTGTGATTGAAGTTCCACTTTAAAGGTGGAACAGCCACATAGGTATGGATATAAAGAAACCCTACCAGAGATTTCCCAAAGAATTAAAAAAAATATGGCTGATCACAGAAACAGATGGCTACATTTTATACAGTAAACATCGAAACACTCATATGTGCATCACTCTTGACTTCCGTGGTGACTGCTGCCACTCTAAGCTTTCTGCTCAAGGAAATCCGGTCCAGAGCATGTGAGATTATAAACTCCTCTCACCATGGATACTCCTCTTTTAAAAAGAAAGTCCAGATCAGGATACCATATGGGCATGGGGCTCCCCTACTTACGCTCATCTGGTCCCGCAGCAGTGATCGATATACCACAACCCCAGTAACTGAAACCAAGGAGCTTCACCTGTCACAGCCATGTACATAGCTCAGCCAAGTTACCCATAAAGCAGGTTTGATGCATTGAACTTGAGAATCACATCCACCACTGAGCTACATTTAAAATAATTATATCTATATATCCCCAACTGCCTTGTGCACTAGTCACTTGTGCTTTCAAGCTACAGGTTGGGGACCTCTGCTAGAGACAAAAACAGGTAGCCTGTGTTCAGATATGGGGCTGTGGGAGAGTACCTTGGGTCATTGGTATAGAGACCCAGCATTAATGGACAAAACAGTTTTTATCCAATGGCTATACAAAATCTGATTTAACAAATGGCCATCATGTACCTTCCACTATAGTTTGGGAACCCCCTTGCAATGATGTTATAAGATGAAATGTATAGTTATTGTACCATTTTGCAGTATGAACAGGAAATTACATAATCACTTAAAAGTTTCTGCTCTTGCCATATAAAGTGTGTGTGTGTGTGTGTGTGTGTGTGTGTGTGTGTCATACATAGATAGCTAAACCGATTCTGCATGAAAACCTTGAGAAACATACATAATAAAATAACACACCTGCTGAGTAATTTCATTGTTTTAATCGCCAACCTTTTTTCATACATCTTCAAATTCCTAGCTTGCAATTAAGTCACCCATACAATAGACATAATAACAAGAGGGCTACCAAACACCAATACTGGTGGGCTCCTTCCACAAGAAACGGTTGCCCCAAACAGAACGTAGATAGCTTTAATAATTGGTATACCTTCAGGCATTTCCCTAAGAAACGTTGCCGACATAATGTTATAGTCTTATATGTTTCTTTAGCCTGCAGAACAGTCCAAGTAAAATGTTACATTACTTGTATTCAGCACAACTTCTAGAGAAGGATGAAAAAAGCCAACTGACTTGGACTATGACCTGCGTAAATAGTGTTCTAATTACATCCTATCCAGGTTCAGCAAATACCAGAGTGAAGATAAATAAAAAAAAAACATTTCAGACTTTTTGCTTGTAAAGGTGGAGTTCACTTTTTTAATCAGAACCCATGTCAGAATGACAGAGGCTTCCATGCTCACATCTCAAAGTAACTGGCCTTAAAAGACATTTCAGCCATCATTGTAATGGCTCATTAAATCTAAAGTCCATGCCCAGAATCTTGGGATCTCATACATTATATATAAACTAGAATAGTAGACTAGGACAGATCAGTTTGGGGGCCTTTGTTGTGCCTTGTACAGAAACAAAATACAGTACAGTGCTTTTTTCAGCAAACTGGTTACTATCTGTTACTATAAAATCAGCACAGTGTCAAGGACATTAAGAAAACATTTCGTGAGGATTGAATATTTTAGAACATGAACACATGAATTCAACTTACTTGGCCAACATAAGTAAAGAGGGACTGTAGGATAATGTTTAGGATAAATATAACAATTTTTGAAATTATACTTTTTTTACTGGCAGTCTGCTGGTATGATTAAGTCCGTATATGTAGTCTATGATCCTCACAGAGATAGATACTTCTGCTGCAAGCCAATTGGTCTTATAGTGGACCATACTGTACATCAAGATGCATTTAAAAAAGTGAATGTAAACCCAGAAATCTGACTGGTTGTCCTGGCACCAGTGGGGCTGCACAGGCACCCTACATTTCTTTCTAACATGGCCATGACTAGATTATGCGAAGGCTCAAGTAAGCCCAAAAACAGATTCGCTGCAGCATAGCAAAAGAGCGCCAGCCACATGGTTTGGTTGGTAAAATCATCCATCCTTTATTGAAAACCGTGGTAAAAAGGCCATTTACAGCAGATAAAACATCATTACGCATATAAAGAGCAGACCCCGCGTCTACGCGTTTCAAGCAAAGGCTCTTAATCGCTCGAAACGCGTAGACGCGGGGTCTGCTTTTTATATGCGTATGATGTTTTATCTGCTGTAAATGGCCTTTTTACCACGGTTTTCAATAAAGGATGGATGATTTTACCAACCAAACCATGTGGCTGGCGCTCTTTTGCTATGGATATTGATCGTATCAGGAGGTGAGCTCTCTTTGCCTGGTGCCTATTGTTTGGATCTTGTTGCATATTTATGTGGTCTGAGGCTGGCAATCAAGATATTTTTCATAGATTCGCTGCAGCAGCCTAAATGCTTGTACAAAGCCAGGGACAGGTTTATATTGAGTACAGTGCCGCTGCCTGGTCCACGCCTTTTGCAGTGTAGAAGTATTTATAATCTGAAACTGCCGTACCCCATTAGGTTTGAAATACATGGTGAAATTGACCCCCACAATCATTAGCAGGCAAAAATACCTTCTGTGCCCCCATGAGCCCCTTCTATGTAGTTTGCTGACCGTGTGCCCTCTAGTCTAGAGTGTGTGGCATTACACCTGTTAACACACACAAACATATATACATACTAGGGGTAGGACCAAACTCCTACAATGCTAAAACAGAATTTATTTTCTCAGCGGTACATTTTCAAAGGCACTTTAAATAAAGATTGTAAAACTGACTAGCTTAGTTACTCCTCATTTCTTCTTCACACCCTTTTTCTTGGAAGCATTGGGGTTTATCCGTCTGCGACCAGCTCCTAGGGCTGAATCTCTGATATTCAGGTTGGCGGCACGGCTGTAGATGTCATTTTCGGCAAAAGGTGAAGCTCCAGCCATGTAATCTGGGTTGAAAACGTCCGTTTTAGCTCTTGCCTTTTTCGAGAGCCGCTGTTGTGGAAAACTCTGGTCACAGACTAGGTGTGGGTTTGAGGCGTGTTTCCCTCCTTGTGGCGCCGGCAATGAATACTGAAAAATGAAACACAATAATATAAGAGGGATGACTGCTGGGGGTGCCAAAACTCAGGGAAAGATTTAGCTAAAATGTAACCTATTTTTATGGTCAGGCCATTTGTGAAAGCAGACCTAAACCCTAAATTATAATTCCAACCCCCCCTCCTCCCTACTTCCTGACCCTGAGCAAGTTAAACCATGTAGTGTGGCTGGTTGGACTGACATTTTGAGGGGGCAGAGGTCGCACTAACATTTTTTCCAAGGATTAGAAATACTCCTCCCTTCATCCCGGAGAAGTATTTTCAGTCACAATGGGATATGCAAATTGCAGGGAATTAAATTAAACAAAGGTATTGGTGGTTTTAAAGAGACATTCCAGGCAAAGGGTTGACTTTAGCCGTTTCCTGCTCTCCATATGCTGGCTGTCAGGAGTATTATCTTTCATTCAGGCTAATCCTTGTGCTGGGCCTCTCATGCTAAGATCAGTCATCATCTGCGTGTATGGCTGACTGGAAATTCAAACAAAGGAACCATGAAAATTGAGACAGCAGAAAAGAACAAGTTAGTTTATCAGAAAGTGCAAAGTGCTGGTGAATAAAAGATGCAGACTCTGACAACCAGCATGGGGCAAGCTGTAAGCAGCTGTGTTGAGGGGTGTCACTGAAAACCTCTAAAAACACGTCTGAGTCTGACTATATACTGTACTGTAGACTTTTACAGTATCTCTCTATAGTGAGACATGTTCTTGGCTTTTATGCCCTCCAGCGGCGCTGCAGACAGCACAGATGCCAGAGGATGGTTTAAATGGGCCAATCAGCCCCAACGTTGTGTATGGTCACCAGCCCTTTAATCAGTATGGGCAAATCAGCTCTGAGGTTACTGCAGGGTCAATCAGCCATAAGTTGCCACAGCCTATCCCTGCACAATATCCCCTATAAAAAGGTGCCCCAGCCCGTCAATGACCGTGAGAGCTTGTGCTTGGGTGTTGTACGGTGCGCTGTTTTCTTGCTACTCGTGTTAGACCCGGATTGGCCTTTGAGCTCGTCTCCTCTGCTTACCCTGTTGCTGACCTCTGGATCTTCAAACTTGCCTCTGCCTGTTCCCTTCAGTACTTTACTCCCGAGACAATGTTGACCTTCGGCCTGCCCTCTGACTCCCTTGTTATCCTTCTCCATCGACACCTGCTGGACTGACTTCCCAAGTACGACCCATGCTTTGTCTGACCTCCCGTGAACCCCAGTTACGCTCACCAACCCGCAGGTCCAGCCCTCAGTCGATATTGTTGTGGCTTATAAGACCCGGGGGCAACCTTGTCCAGTGAGGCCTCCTTGTCCAGCTTGTCTAAAAGGTAAAGAAAGCGCATGTCGGAGATTGGGCGATATCAACTAACCTAGACCTGCTAACTGGTGACTCTCGCACACCTTTCTTCTGCATATACAAATGGTGAGCACAGAGATACAGAACCTTTATTTTATAGGCTGTAAAAGAGATAGATATATATCAGACATAACATAAAAAGCTTTCCAATGACACCCTTCTTCTACAGATATAGGCAGTCAACATAGAACCTTTATTTTGAAAGGCTGTGTTGATATTTGCATGTGAATAAGAGGGGTATCACTGGAAAACTTTGAAGGTTATACCTGAAATATATAAGATTTATACAGCCTATAAAATAAAGGTTCTATATCTCTGTGCTCACTGTTCGTAATATGCAGAAGAGGAGTGCTGCTGGAAAGCAAGATGTCTGATAGTCTTTAAATCGGACCTTGAAAAGACCAACCCCTTAAACTATTTATTCCCCAGCATCTAAAGTTAGCATATTTTATGTTTTCAGTCACTAATTATTATTCTTTCCCCCACCGGGCTGCAACTCTGTTCAAGACTCTAGGATACGGGCGCTGCCATCTTGCCTCAGAAGCATCACACATACTTATACAGTCTATAAAAAAAAGGTTCTATATCTCTGTGCTCACTGTTTGCATATGCAGAAGAGGGGTGCTGCTGGAAAGCAAGATGTCTGATTAAACAGAGATAGTCTTTAAATCGGACCTTCAGCATGATTTAATGAAAAGACCAACCCCTTAAAAATACGATTTTGTGATTACTCACCTGTAAAATGGGTATTATAAGTATGTCACACACCCCGCTTCCACTATTCATGACATATGGGTTATGTCCAGTAGAGGGCGAACTTCTGCAGAAATGAAAGCAAAAAAGAAGCCCCTCCCGGTCCATAAATACCTGGGACCTCCCACTCATTTCCCAGTATATGACAGCAGTAAGGGGACCAGGAAGAGACAGTAAAACATTAACAATAAAAGGTTCACCGTATAAAGGATCCAGAATACAAAAGGGCGGGATGAAGCGGGGTGTGTGACATACTTATGAAACCCATTTTACAGGTGAGTAATCACAAAATGGTATTATTCCAAGTATGTCACACACCCCGCTTCCACTATTCGTAACATATGGGACATCCAATAGCAGTGTCCGTCATGGGTGGGAATCCAAATACAGCAAAAAATGCACCAATTTAAACCACTGCAGCTTGCAGAACCTTGCGGCCAAAAACAGCATCCGCTGAGGCCCGCACATCAACCTTATAAAACTTGGAAAAAAGTATGAACGGAAGACCAAGTAGCAGCCTTACAAACTTGTTCAACAGAGGCCTGGTGCTGAAAAGCCCAGGAAGCCCCAACAGCACGAGTAGAATGAGCAGTGATCTTAAAAGGGAGGGTTCCCTATTAGCAGAATAGGCCCCAACAATGGCCTGACGAATCCATTTGCTAATCGTAGACTTAGCAGGCGCCAAACCTTTCCTGGGCCCGGAGGGCACCACGAACAAGGCATCCGTCTTACGAAAAGGAGAAGTAGCAACCAAATAGTACTTCACACAATGAACCACATCCAAAGAGTGCAAAACCCTCTCCTTGTCATTGCTAGGCTTAGGACACAAGGGAGGGAGAATTACATCCTGATTGAGATGGAAGGCAGAAACCACCTTAGGAAGGAAATCAGGTTTAAAGTGAAAAGCCGCCAACTCAGAAACACGCCGAACAGTGGTAATAGCCACCAAAAAGGCAACCTTTTGAGTGAGCACAGAAAGTGCCACATCCTGCACCGGCTCAAAAGGAGGCCCCTGGAGGGCCGAGAGAACCAAATTTAGGTCCCAAACGGGAACCAAAGGCTTTCTAGGGGGCCGAACATGAGTGACCCCTTGGAAAAAAGTCTTGACCAGATGATGCAAGGCAAAGGACCTGAAAAAAGACAGCCAGGGCAGAAACCTGTGCCTTCAAAGTACTAAGCTGGAACCCCAGATCCAGACCGTGTTGTAGAAAAAACCCTGCAAGGTAAGGCCCTAGCCTCACACCAGTCAATATAGGACCGCCAAGTCCTATAGTAAATGGTAGAGGAAGACCTCTTCCTAGCTCTAATCAATGTCTGAATAACCGCCTCTGACAAACCTTCCTCCCTCAGGATGAAGGTTTCAGCAGCCACGCCGTCAAAGCAAATGTTTGTAAATTGTGGTAACGTAGCTGACCCTGAGAGATCAGATCCGGAAACAGTGGCAGCCTGTACTGATCTACCGCCAGTCTTACGACGTCTGCGAACCAAACCTGTCTTGGCCACCTTGGGGCCACCAGAATTGCTGGTGCCCCCTCTAGAGCCAGCTTGCGCACTACCTTGCCTACCATGGAGAAGGGGGGAAACAGGTACAGAAACCCCAGATCCCTAGAGGCAAGGGACAAGGCATCCGCTGCCAGGGCCAGAGGATCCTGAGACAGAGATACAAAGGATGGAAGCTTGTGATTGTGCCGAGAGGCAAAGAGATCCACCTCCGGAAACCCCCACTTGTGACACAGGGCCCGAAATACCCTGTGGTTGAGAGACCATTCCCCTCGGCGAGAAAACTCCCTGCTCAGGAAGTCCGCCTCCGTGTTCTCCACTCCCGGAATGTACACTGCCGAGATGCAAGAAACATTGCTCTCCGCCCAGTGCAGGATCAGAGAGACTTCCCTGAGGGCACTCCTGCTGCGAGTCCCTCCCTGGTGATTGATGTAAGCTACCGCAGTTCGATTGTCCGATCGAACCTGAACCGGTAAGCCCTGGAGGTGAAGTGTCAGACATGACAGAACCAAACGGATAGCTCTGAGCTCCAAGACACTGATGGGGGTGTGAGCCTCCTGAGGACCCCACAACCCCTTGAACGGATGATCCTTCCAGAAACCTCCCCCAGCCCGACAGGCTGGCAAGCATGGTAACCGCCTCCCAACAAGGGGCCAGAAAGGATCTGCCCCTCATCAGATTGCTTGGTTCCAGCCACCACTGAAGGGACTGCAGAACCCTGGGAGACATCAGAAAGGACTGATCCAAGGACTGTGGACATCTGTCCCAGTTCAGCAATAGATTGAGTTGGAGCGACCTCATGTGAAACTGAGCAAAGGGAACTGCCTCAAAGGAAGCCACCATCAAACCCACCAGTGTCATCCCTAGCCGGATAGAGGGGCGAGGATTGGTCAGGAGAATACGTATCAGATCCTGAACCCTCTGCACCTTTGGCTGAGGTAGGAACACTCTGGCCTGACTGGAATCCAGAATCATGCCCAGAAAAGGGATCTCCCTTGATGGGGAGAGAGAAGATTTGGGGTGGTTGATCACCCATCTGAACCTCTCCAGCGTCGTCACCACCATTCTGGTGTCCAGCTCCGCCTGGCATAGGGAAGAAGCTGTAACGAGTAGGTCGTCCAGATACGGCACAATGCGAATGCCCCGGGGTCTGAGCAGGGCCATTATGCCCACCAGAACCTTGGTAAATACCCTCGATGCCGAGGTCAGCCCGAACGGGAGGGCCACAAACTGAAAATGCTGATCTCCGACCACAAACTTGAGAAATCTCTGGTGTGCTGGGAAGATCGGTACATGGAGATAAGCATCCTTGATGTCTATGGACGTCATGAAGTCCCCTTGACGAAGGGAACTGATGGCTGAGTCTCCATGCGGAACTTCTTGGTTCTGATAAACCTGTTGAGAAGCTTCAAATCCAGAATGGGTCTTAAGGAACCATCCCTTTTTGGAACCGTGAAGAGGTTGGAATAGTAGCCCCGGCCTCTCTCTGAGAAAGGCACTGGGCATATGACCTCCATGTCCAGGAGATTCTTCACAGCCAACAGGAGCCCCTGCGCAGCCCGGGGATCCGAGGGCACCCGAGACCTTAGAAATCTGGGAGGAGGCCGGTACTCGAACTCAGTTTGTACCCAGATGATACCACTTCCAAAATCCACTTGTCTGTGACCTCCTGGGCCCAGACCTGGAAGAAGAGCCACAGCCGTCCCCCCACCCGTAAGGGTGAGGGCGCCTCCTCATTGCTGAGCTGGCTTGGCAGCGGGCTTGGGCTTGGAACCCCAGGTAGAGACTGGATGGGCACGTCCTCTGCCTCTGTTCCAGGAATCACCTCTGAAGCTAGAGTAGGCAAGAACTCTGCCCGCTCTGGCACCTCGAAAGGAAGGATTGAAGGAGCTTGCCCCCCGAAAGGAGCGACGCTGCTTCTTACGCTGAGGTAGCCTTCCACCTTTCGCCACAGAATCCAATTTGTCTCCTAACAGCCGCGTACCCAGGAAGGGCAAAGCTGTGATTTCTTGGCCGCAATGTCAGCCGCCCACTGGCGTAGCCAGACCAATCGGCGCATGGCCACCAGCAGAGCCGAAGTTCTACTACACATGGTAATAGTGTCGTCCATAGCTGACAAAACAAAATTCATAAACAATTCACACCTCTTAAGGGCTGTGAATTCAACACTGGCCGGGTTGAGCTGGGACCCATTTAACATGTCCCTAATCTCAGACCTGGTAGCCACAGCCACCAGTGCCGAGGCACAGACAGGCCGCAAGGCTGAACCCACACTGGCAAAGGCATGACATGCCATCTGATCAATGCGCTGGTCCTCGCCATCCTTAAGGGTAGTGGCGTCAGGAGTATGTACAACGGAGGTGTTGGACAATCCTAAGATGGGTGCATCAACCTCGGGCGGGGAAGACCAGCGCTTCACCGCATCAACCGGAAAGGGATACTTCCTATCCCATCCCTGAGAAACACCGTGAAGCCGACTCGGCTTCTCCCATTCTCTAAGAATCATGCTATCAAAATGATCCTGATTTGGGAACTTCAAGCGGGGCTTAGAGAACCCAAAGAATTCCCCCTTCTTCGGAGGGGCCTCTGCTGGTGGGGAAATATCCAGAACCTCTAAGAGATGGGCCAGGACCTTGGGAGTATCCACAGCATCCCCCAGCGCCTGCCCGGCATCAGAATCAAAGAATTGCAGTTCCTCAGTCTCTGATTCCTCAAACAATTCCCCCTCCTCAAGCGGGGAATAATTAGCCCAGTCAGGGGAGTCATAATCATCAAAATCAATTACCGGCGCAGCCGGTGACAGATGCCTTTTTTTAGCAGGGGGCCTTTCTGCCCACTGAGCTAGAAATAATTTTCTCGAGGTTGGCCAGCCTAGCACATACATCCGAGTGCGACTCCCCACTAATGACAGTGTCATCTGGGGTACAGATAATGCGGGGTGGGGTGGGGGATGAGATGGGCGGCACGGACCCAGAAGCCTGGGATCCCGACTGCCGCGTTATGGCCTGTTGCGCACATGGTATGCAAATAAGTACATTCTCTCCCATAAGGGGTACCCCACAACCCACACATAGCCGGGATTGTCCCGAAGGGAGCCCGGTATCTTGTGGAGCTTCCATATGGCGATTTTAAGGTAGTCGCAATGACCAGAGGGAATTACGCTGGTAAGCAACCCGGGATGCCCCTTTAAGTCCCACGTGGGAGGATTTGTAGTTGCCCCAAATTACTCTAGGGACCCTAGGACCGGGAGAACCCCCTTTTAAGCAGAGGAGCAGGGAGTCCTCCTGAAAGACACAAGGCAGTGGCCATAAGCACCTGCACACACACACATATGCATAGTACAATCAAACAAAAATTAACTTATAACAGTGTGACCAGCGCTGCCCCCAGTCTGAATGGAGCACATGTAAAATACCATAACAGATGAAAAGGGGGCCCCAGGAGGGCACTCACGTGTCTCGCAAGATGGCAGCTAGCAGCACCGAGAGGCAAAGAGAGAGGGAGAAGAAGGGGCGGGCCAGCGCAGATCGCGCGCCACGCCTGGCCCCGTCCCCATTCCCTCACAACCAGCAGCGCGGTTCCCAGCAGCCGGCTGGGACCGCAAAAGGCGCCAAAGCCCTTCTTCCCCTCAGGCTGCGGTGTTTGAGGGGGCGGGGCTGTGCACTCGCGCGCTGCCGCGGCCCGCCCCCTCAAACACCGCAGCCTGAGGGGAAGAATCTCCCCTCAGCGGACTGCAGAAAATGCAAGAAAAAGCGTACAGCCCTGTAAGGTGAAGCACCCAATCACACCGCACACACACACACACACACACTCACATAAAAATGAAAGAAAACAAAGAGGGAGAATACCCATCCCCCCCCCCCCCCCACTGGAGGGTTAACAGAGTGACCAAGGGGGGAAACCTGCACCATGGGTGTAAGGGATATATATATATAAAAATAAATAAATGGACAGGGCATCCCAAACCGGGATCACCAACCCAGATACCGCCTACCCTCTTGTATGGGGTCTCACGGGGGAGCATGGCTCCCTAAACACCTATTAAGGTGATGTCTACTATCACCCGGACCTGCAGCCAAGGCTGGGAGGCTAGAATTGGGCTTAATGTATAAAGGTCCGAGCAGAAATAAGGCAAAACACGGCCGGGTGTAAGCCCGGCTTACCTACAAGGAAGAGCAGCATACATCTTCTGACTTGCTCGCCGTCCTGCAGAGAAGGAACTGGGAAATGAGTGGGAGGTCCCAGGTATTTATGGACCGGGAGGGGCTTCTTTTTTGCTTTCATCTCTGCAGAAGTTCGCCCTCTACTGTACATAACCCATATGTCATGAATAGTGGAAGCGGGGTGTGTGACATACTTGGAATAAACCAGCTAGTTTTTTTGACTGCTTGTAATCTTGTGACGCTACAGTAAAGTAAGATTGTAGAAACCCTGAACTAGGCAGTTGGGTGGCACTATGCGCTTGCCCACTTGGTGAACCTTGATAATGGCTGGAGATCCATGATCAGCCTTCCAGCATCTGCATAATTTCAAGACTTACCCTCATGCCACGAGTGTTTAGGACTTTAGGATTCCGAGAGAAGTGCATTTGCAGATTGCCATCCTCATTGACTGAAACAGCCACCTTCTTCAGCGTCATATTTCCACAGTTGGGACAGAATCTCTTGGACAGGTCAGAGGTTGTCCTGAAGTCCAAGAAAATGCAAAGACAATAAAGTCATCATATCCATCACGCTAAATCAATTCTGGCATGGAGATTAATAAATAAAACAGATGTACAGCCAGCATTTATACAACATAAAACTAGCAGAACAGTATCACGTAAAGTGTGGGTCTATTTTTTGTGCAGAATTCAAGCATATGGATTAAGGCTGGTTTCACAACAGTGTAATTGCGGGGCGCTTGTGACCACTGCAATAGGCAACGTTTCACTGGCAATTGCAATCTATGGGCACTTTCCCTTCCGTATTTGCAGAGGTATCACATTGCTCCGCAAAAGCTAGATGTGCCTGCCCTAAAAGCGTGAGGGCCTCCAAGTGCATGGTGTGAAACCAGCTTAAGTCTTTATATATATATTATTATTATAATATTATTATTATTATATATTATAAAAAAATGAACTTTATACAGATTAATGGCACGACTACACAAACAAGGTATAAAATACTGTATATAAATATATCTAGACCTGGGGTACACAACCTAAGAAGATTTGTCTTATTTTCAAGGGGCCACAATAAAATAAAAGCAGTGAAGATGCAAACAGTTTACTGCAGGAAAGCTGTATCCTTTGCAAGGTGAGGTAAGCAATGTTGAGGTGGAAAAAAAGTGAGGTAAGGTGGGAGAGGTGGGGTGGGCAGAGGTGTGATAGACTGGGGTGGTGGGAAGTGGTAAAGTGTGCATAGGTAAGAAGGGTAAGAGGCATGTGAAAGGTGAAATGCTTAGCCTGATGGCGGCAATGTTAAAAAGAAGACTCCATTTTGTATTCTATAATTTGATATTAAACGTAGCTATATAGATATACATGTGATATGTTAAGTTCTGCACATAAAGCCAACAGACATTTTAGTGTGTAGGAATGTCCTTCTCTCAGTGATTTATCTACATGTAGGTCATGGGAATCCCTTGAACTTCATTATCAGCATATGTATAGGAAAATAGTTCACGTAGGAACCACAAGATTTATTGCCAGCTTTATGTGTGAAGGTTTTTAGCTATATCACAAAGGTGGGGGCTAAATACTCCTTTTTGTGTGGGACATTCTGTATAAAAATGCATTGATTTCTGAATAAACTTAGATCAGTCTTTGAACCGTACCTAGTGTATAAGCTCGTGGTTCTTAGTATCTGATCTCAAGCAGCTGCTGACGGAACACTGACAGACCTTGGGCGAGGGAGGCCAGACAACCCTTAGAAACCCCAACAGTATGTAGAGAGGAGATGGGCAGAGTTGTGATGGACAGAGGTAGGGTCAAAAGAGGTAGTGTAAGCAAAGATGGGACAGGTAGCAATAGAATACCAACCATAACATGCCCAACCTAAAAAGTGAGAGTAGATCTCAAAAGATCACAGACCGCACAATTGGTTTCCATCTCTTTCCCACTTAACATTTTAACTTGGTGACAAATATGCTGGCAGTCTATCCTGCACTCCAGTTGTTTAGATACCACGTTTGCAGAAACGAGTATGAACACTCTAAATATAATGTCCCCTATAACCTGATAGGAACACGTGTGTCACCGCACCTCAGCATAGAAGTTTGTTGGTGCCTCACTTGGTGCTTCAAGAAGACCACCCCCCAATATTTTGACCTTGTGTTTTTTAGACCCCCCCAGATCGCCTGTAAATGCAACAGTGCTTTTCCAACAGCACCAACAAGGGGTGCTCATTCCATTCCATTTATCATTTAAAATTAGATGTGCAGGGGCTGCCACTTAGGACAGTGTGGGCTGCTGGCTGTGCATCCACGATCTAGACAATCTAATACATTAAATGGAGAACACTCACTTGAAGCAGCCATGACAGCGCAATATGTAGTTTCTGGTCTGGCGAATCAGCATGCCATCCACAGACAACACGTTGAGTCCCATCTGTATGAGCACATTCTGCACAGAGAACAGCAGTCAGAAAAAACAAACACACACCGAGTTTGGTGGTTAGCTGTAGACCGGTTGCACTCTTCTATACAGCACTGGTATGCATAACCCCCATAACATTTGAAAAACGTAAAACCTTTAAAGCAGAACAAAACCCTATCTGAATGGCTGGAACGGGAGCGTACACAGACTGGATTGGACAAGAGCCCGCAGGGAAGGCCAGTGGTCGGGCCCTGGAATTGTTCTGACTTCTGAAAATGCAGGATTTTGACTATCCTGGGGGTAGGGAGTGCCCCACTGTGTGAAACCCCCAGGTCGCCTAACAAACTCACCACTTCCTGGTTCTACGGCTTGTCCAATCAGCGCACTCAGATCCACTCAAGCCCCTTCGTCCAGGAGCTTGTCTAATGCGTGCGGATCCAAGCGTGCTTGTGGTCGCATCCCCTGCTACCCTTTAACAGGAAGTGTGCCTGCGCCGGCCATTCACAAATGCCTGGCGTGGGGACACGCCATTAAAGGGATAGCAGGGATGTGACCGCTGCTTGCACATGCGCCGTTGGACCGGGTGCAAAGGCGAGTTCATGGGTGACCGGGGGGGTTCACAGAGCGGAGTGGGTTTTGGTCCTCTAATATCTCCTGCCAGACATCCAGGTATCTACCAATCTATGACAGCGGAGGGCTTTCTTTGCATACAGGCATATGACCAGTACTGATTGAGAGAAATTTGGTCCATGGCTTCCCATTATTCACTTTAACTGCCAGCCTACCTATAGTTTTTGGTCACCCTCATTTGCTAGATCTTTTGTCATTTTTTTGCACTAGAGATGTTCAACTGTGATTTTTGAAGTTATTTCCCAGGAAAATTATATTTTACAATTTGTAGTGTTTTTTTACAAAAACGTATTGCTTGTAAAATCCCCATTTCTCCTGGTTACAACAGTATTTAACAACATGTTAATTGGTAGACACCCTTTTTCTGCGCAGGAGACTCCCCCAAACTGAAACAGCGCTTTAGGAGATTTTCAGATAAAATACAACTGCTATGCGCAGCTTGCAGTTTTTCAAGAAAAACAACCCTTTACGATTGAAACACCCCCCACTCTAACAAAAAAGTTAAATCTGACAAAGCAAGGTCCTCCGAACAGAACAATACACAACATGCATACAGAGTGCCAACGAAAGAGTTTCTCAACAAAGTAAAGCATGTGTGTAAGAATAATTTGAATTAAAAATGTCAGCTCTGCAGACAGTACACAACAATCAAAAAAAATTCCTCCACAAGCCATATATTCACAGAAAGTGCGCATGTTAAGCTTTCTAGGCGTACCCATCTTGTTGTAGTGGGCTCATCTTTCTGGAAGTAATCCCTTGAATTCTTTGGTTGCACAGGGTTTCCCTAAAAATTTTTATAGAAAAGCAGGAAAAAAAAAAACACATTTTCCTAAAATATCTATATGCTAACAAGAACATTTTCATTTCAACCATTCTGCGCTATGTTTAACTGTAATTTTGCAGGAATTTAGAGGAAAATTACATATTTGTTTTTTGCGGCAGAGTTTAGTCTTTAACATGAAATGTCCTGTTTGTAATTTTACCACAGTTTTCTTTATTTTTGTACATTTTTTTTTACAATAGGCTCATCTATTTCAAATAAAATTTGAACCAGGAAAACATGAGAGTACACCTGAAACTGATTATAACAATGCCTTGTAATAGAGTTTGGAAATGATGGACAGAAAGGATTCTCTCTTGACCTTGTCCCCGGGAGACTGGCCCAACTGAATATGGTCCAGGGGGCCATCGAGAAAATTCAAGACGGCAACCCTCCTGGATGGTTCTTAAAATAAAGGGGTTTTGGGAAATCTAGTCAGGATTGAGGCTTGGATATTTGACAGGAGCTAAATAAAGGAATCCCCCTTCCCCTGGATGTCTGCCAATGTTTCCCGATTTCAGGCATTTTGATCTCTCGACGAGTATACTCTTGTTTGTCATCTGTCCCCTGAGGGGGCCTTGGTGCCCTTCTTTTAATCAGAAACGTATTCCCTTTTTCCGAAGAACGGGAAAGAACTTAATCTAAAAGAGGATTTGAAGGGACTTAGATGCCTGGTCTCCCTGCAATGTTTTGATCCATAGAGCATGCCTGGCAAGTGCCATGTTGTTCTCATTTGCTCCGATTGCTTCTGCAGAAGCGTCCACAATAAAAGATACGGCTTTAGAGACAAAAGGCAAGGCATCTAAAATCTCCTCCCCGGGGGCTTCCAGAAAAAGGTCACTTCTCAGTCAACCCACGTCTCTAAGACACGGCCCACACAGTCTGTGGCAATTAAAGGCTTTAAGAAAGGCATCAGTGTCCCAGACTAAGAAAAATATCTGCCCATTTATCCGTAGGGTTCTTTAAAGTGAACCAAAAGCAGGTATTGATTCCCTCCGGGCATCCAGAATTGGGATGCCTTACTGTGTGAACCCCTCATGTTGCCCGGAAACCCACATTCTTCCCCGGTCCAATGGCATATGCGTGAGCAGCGGGCGCATCCCCGCTATACCTTTAGCAGGGCATGTGCACATGCCAGGAATTTGTGAATGGCCGGTGTGAGCAAGCTCCCTGTTAGAGGGTAGCGGGAAAATCGGTCACCAGCACGCTCGGATCCGTTTGCTTAGATGACGGGGGTGGGAGCGAATCAGAGTGCGCTGATAGGACGAGAGGCACTGTAGGACCGGGGAAGGGCTAGTCAGATTGGGCGACCTGGAGGGTTTCCCTCAGTGGGGCACACTGTTCCGCTCCCCCTATAGGGGTGAAGAAAAAAACCTACAGCCCAAACATGACTTAGCTGAGGCTCCGTTATAAAAAGAAAAAAAAATAGGGGGAACACATGGGCACCAGAGGAATCCAGTCCCGCCATCAATCCCCAATTCATGAACCTACTCCATCACATTTCCTGGGAGGAAATACAAAAACGCTGAGGGCTGAGAGGAAAGGATGGGGATTTATTACTCTGTTAGTTTGTGTTCCCCGTACAGGGAGAGGAAGTAAGAGGCTAAGCTGTCCTGAAGGATGCCTGAGGAAAATGCCTTTTATTTAAAAAAAAAAAAAATGTTTTACTCACCTACAATCGTCAGCTCCTCTTTCCCTCGCTGATCTCGATGACAGATACAGTGATCTCTCGCTCAATCGAACACTGCATCTGACAGACTGTCAGGCCAGAAGTGGTATGACGTCACGAGATTACACTAGCGACGACAAAGACAAAACAAAAAAATGCAAAAAGGCAAAGGGCCAGTTTGACAAAAATGGTTTTGAATGGACAATTCAAATAAGTCAATTTCCAATTCAGTAATAAATTCAATTTCCAGAATATAATACAAGAGATTGCATCGAGATACCTGCATAGCAAAATCTGTAGTCAGGCAGCCAACAACCACATTATCATCAGGAGCCTCTCGGATACCCATGTCCTGCTGAATCTGTTTGATGTTACTGGGGGTAATCCAGCCTCCTCCATCATCATCATCCTCTTCCTCTTCTTCATTGGATAATTCTTCTGATGCATTATCTGTTTCAGGCTGCTGAGGAGTTACTGGCTCTATGCTGGTAGTTACGGACACTGCTTGGATGTTCTGTACAGTCCAAGAACAAGACATCAATAGCAGTAAGAGTCGAGGGATAAGCAATTAATATTACTACAAAAAGGAAAAACCTTTTTATACATAACCACCATAAAATACTGCATTTCAGATGGATCTCCATGTTCGAAAATGTTTAGTTTTGCATTTTGTTACAAAAAAAGAACAAAAAACACACCCTGGTCCTGTCCCTCAAGTCGATGCAAAACCAACTATTTCTGGCGGCTCCCTCAGTGATCTAAACAACCGGCATCTCTGGGCTGAGGCACACTCCAGTACCCAGTCATTCAGATAAGCTGGGAAAGTGTGCGCGCCTGCTTCCAGAAAAGACATTTGCCACCATAAGATACATTTTTACCACACAATGATATTCACTTTCAAAAAAAAAAAAAAATCAAATCGAATGGCAGTCTGTCAAAGAGATAAGAAAGCGTTCTGCAGGTTCAATTGAGACATGACTGAAATGCTCTTGCACAGGGGCAGCCCACCACTCCAGTGCATGCAGCAAACGTGTCTATATGCACAAACATACAATGGCCATATATCACCAATTGTACAAAAAAAAATAAAAAATAAAAACAAAAGTCTTGGGCCTAAAGCTTTGGTATGCCTCCCTGCTAATAGAACGGCTCTCTAGTAAATTTTTTACTAAATAAGTTAGTCCACCTAACCTGAGAATATCTCTTATTTTCTTTTTATTTGTTTGCAACTCTGTTATAAAGTAGCAGTAGTATATCTAGCAATACAGCAGTCCCTCTGTATTCACTAGGGTTATGCGCACAGCCTCCCCTTGAATAATAAAAAAATACAATTCTGTGATTACTCACCTGTAGAATTGATTTTACCGTGTACAGCACGTCTTGCTTCATTTCTTATTCTTCACATGTGGGTAATCCGCCACCAGGTGGCGCAGTCGACTGCAGGAAGACTTGTGGCCCCTCTCGGCCATATAAGGCCGGAATTACCCAGAAGACCCCAGTGTTTGAAAGCAGTATGCAAGAAGCCAGGAGGCAAGAACCATGTTAATAAATAACACAGCCCGTATAGAAAAAAAACTCTCTCAACAAAACCACCATAAGGCAACAGAGAACAACGATAACAAGGGTGGGATGAAGAAAGACATGCTGTACACGGTAAAATCAATTCTACGGGTGAGTAATCAAAGAATTGTATTTTTCCAGTTGTACAGCACGTCTTGCTTCATTTCTTAATTCTTCACATGTGGGACATCCAACAGCAGTGTCCAAAAATTAAGGGTGGGATCCCCAGAGAGCAATGACAGGCAGTTCAAACCACTACCGCCTGAAGCACCTTACGGCCAAAATTGGCGTTAGCCGAGGCCCTAACAGCAACTTTGTAAAACTTAGAAAAGGTATGAACCGAAGACCAAGTAGCGGCCTTACAAACCTGTTCAACAGAAGCCTGGTGCTGGAAGGCCAAAGAGGCACCAATAGCCCTAGTGGAGTGAGCTGTAACACGGAAAGGGAGTTCCTTCCCCTTGGCAGAGTATGCTTGCACCACCGCCTGTCTTATCCACTTACTGATAGTGGATTTGGCTGGAGGCAAGCCCTTCCTAGGTCCGGAAGGAAGGACAAAGAGAGAATCAGACATCCAAAATGACTCAGTGGCGACCAAATAATACTTGAGTGCCCTAACCACATCCAGAGAATGAAGGTTCCTTTCCTTGGAATTAGCAGGGGCAGGACAATAGGAAGGTAAGACAATGTCCTTATTGAGATGAAAGGCAGATATAACCTTGGGCAAGAATTCCGGCTTAAACCGGACCTTCACCCTGATTTAATGAAAAGCCCAAACTCTTAAAAAACAATTCCTCAGCATCTAAAATTAATATATTTTACATGTTTAGTCACTAATTTATTATACTTTCCCCCACTGGGCTGCAACTCTGTTCGGGAATTTAGGATACGGGCGCCGCCATCTTGACTCAGAAGCATCACACTTACTGAGGAGAGGAGAGTGGGATAAGGTACAGGGGGGCGGGTTATAGCTGTGCTTTGCTCAGACAGAGCAGAGCTGGGGTCAGGGAAAGGTCAGCAGTCCCAGAATGCAGAGCAGCACAGTCACTTCCTGTTTGCAGGCACTTCCTGTTTGCAGGCTGCCTGCAAAAATGGCAGCTTCCATAAGCCGCCATCTTGGATGTTTAAAGGCTTATAAAATGCAGTAGATGCAGGTAGGATGATTTTTAATGTGAGCAATCTGTATGTACAGTGTGGGGGAAACATATAAGATAGACTCTTATTTAGAGTGAAGGTCCGCTTTAAGACGGAACACCGACTTATCCAGATGCAGCTCAAAATAAGGAGGTTTCATCGAAAGCGCCGCCAGCTCAGAGACGCACCGAAGTGATAGCAACCAAAAAGACCACTTTAATAGTCAAAATAGACAAGGCAGCATCACATAGGACCTCGAAAGGTGGACCTTGTAGAGCAGAAAGCACCAAGTTCAAATCCCACACTGGTAGCAGAGGCTTACGCGGTGGACGTACACGAGTGACTCCCTGGAAGAAAGTTTTAACAAGTCTGTGATTAGCAAAAGATCTTTGGAAAAAAATTGCCAATGCAGAAACCTGTACTTTGAGGGTACTCAATTGGAGACCCGATTCCAGACCATGTTGTAAAAATTCCAGAATCATAGAAATGGAGATGGGAATTGGGATGGCAAAGTTAACCTTGAGTGAGGAGCTCTGGAAGGTCGGGCATGACGAACTGATCCACCACCATCTGCACGATGTCCGCGAACCATAGCCTCCTCGGCCAACGAGGGGCCACCAGGATGGTCGGTACCCCCTCCTGGGCTATCTTTCGCAGCACACGACCCAGCAGAGGAAAGGGAGGAAAGGCACAGAGAAGTCGAAACTCTGTTCAAGGAATGGTTAACGCGTCCGTGGCGAAAGATAGAGGATCCCTTGACAGGGAGACGAATCTTGGAAGCTTGCGATTATGACGGGATGCAAACAGATCCACGTCCGGCTGACCCCAACGGCGACACAGGGTCTGAAAGATCTCATCGTCGAGAGACCACTCTTCCAGAAGGGGAGACCCCCTGCTCAGGGCATCTGCCTCCTGGTTCTCTACCCCTGGGATGTAGATCGCCGAGATGCAGGGAACATTCTTCTCTGCCCATGACAAGATCAGGGACACCTCCTTGAGGGCTCGTTTGCTCTGAGTCCAGGCCTGGTGATTGATGTAGGCAACAGCCGTTGTCCGAACGTACCTGGACCGCACGACCCCGAAGATGTGAAGTCAACTGAGAAAGTACGAGCCCGATCGCCCTCAGCTCCAGGTTGATGGGTGTGTGAGCCTCAGAGAAGTCGGAACCCTGGAGTAACTCACACTCTTCAGCGGAGTATCGGCTACCAAAGGCCTCATAATCCTCATCGTCATCAGCAAATATGGGACGAGCCGGTTCCAAATGCCGCTTCTTGCTCTTGGCCTTACTAGCGGCCGAATTCGCCAACTGACGCTTAATACTAGCCAGGCGAAGCTCAAAATTACTACAGAGTCCCTACTGGCCTCCCCTTCGCTAGGGGCCAGAAGCAGACGTGGGGGAGACGGCGAGGCTGGCGGAGCAATGGGGCTGGGGTCATTAATACTCGCCCCGTCCTGGTCCGAAATAACATTTTGGGCACAGGGTACACAAATGGCGTTGCGACCGCTTGGCGGGCATGTACCACACACAAGACAAAGCTTAGTAAGTCCCTGAGGTATCCCAAGCCCGCTATTCCCAGAAGCCTCCATTATGGTGATTATGGTAAGAAAAGACGGGCACAAGGCACTAAGGAGGCCGAGGACCGTACAATAAATCCCCAATCTAACCCTCAGCACCTTAACCTACAAGCAGTAAGGGGTGGTGGAAAAGGGGGGTGGTGGTGGTGGTGGGGGGGGGGGGGGGGGGGGGGGGGGGGGGACCGGGAAGAACCACAAGTAAAATACAGGACCCTGAAAAACATAACAGGTGGATAACATGAGCATCCCACAGTACATGCACCACCATATAAAAAACACCACAAGTAAATAACAGAATAATAATAATAATAATAATAATAATAATAATAATAAGGACCGGACTCCTGGACCAATGGTGAAATAAAGGGATGAGAATCCGCGCAGTATGGACAGCGGATCCTAAAAACGCTGAAGCAGACCTTTGGGAGCGCAGGACCCCACCATTAAACAGGCAGAGGGCGCAGCGAAGCGTATATAGGCGGTTGCAGCGTAGCATGAAGCAGCAGGGAACACACCACAAAATGGCGCCGTACCAGCCCCGTCCGGACCTCAGGGGGCGGGCCGTGACGCGATGACGCGGAACACTCTGGCGGCATAAGGCCGCCTCACAAATAACCGCCGCCCGCCAGCTCTGCCCATGGCAAAAAATTAAGCAAAAGTGACAAGACACCAAACAGAAATAGTAAAAATTGTGGGATATATCTAAGCAAAGGGTCACAGTATGGTTCCCCCCCATAGGCTCACCATAGCCTATGAGCGGCTTACCTTGAGGAAAAAAGGACTGCGGCCCAGAGTATAGCTCTGCCGAATGCCTGACCCTCGGCGTTCCCCTACCGTCACCTGATCCGCAGCCATGGCTGGGAGGCAGAAGGGTCCCGGAAGAAGGTGGGAATAGGGCTTGCAGCGGCCGACGGGCTTGGGATGCCCCGCTTACCTGCGAATGGATAGAGGAAAAAAGCCCATCTTCGCAGCCAGACTGCAGGAGAAGACTGGGGTCTTCTGGGTAATTTCGGCCTTATATGGCCGGGAGGGGCCACAAGTCTTCCTGCAGTCGACTAAGAAATGAAGCAAGACGTGCTGTACACCTGGAAAATTACTAGCTTTTTGATAAACAGATATATGTCAATTCAACAGTTTTTTTTATTATGAGTGATACTGTGCTTGTTTGGACATGGGATGCTGAAGGTAACCATTACTGTACTGTTTCTTAAACTAATGCTGCAACCCTTTATTCTGAAGGTTTTATGCTTCTCATGGCTCCTCCCTTTCCCTTTGCTTCCAAGGATTCTTCTTAAATTTCCTCCCAAAAAAAATTGTGAATAACCAAAACCGCAGATACAGAAACTGCAAATACAGAGGAGCACTGTATTGGGTTTATGTTAGCAACTCTACACAAACTGGTGTGTTTGGTGTACCTGGAGAGACTTGACTGGACTACCACTTTGAAATTAAATAGAAATAAACAAAGGTACTTTTCTAAAATTCAAGGTAAAAAGCAAAACATACCATCAGTTCCATTAGGTCATCTTCAATACTCGGCAGAGGATTTCTCCAAAACTGGAAGGAATTAAACTCTTTGCTCTCCTGAGTGGCATCATTCTTTCCTGTAGCTGGGGTCTCCACTGAGTTGTTCTTTCTACTTGTAACCTGGACCAGGGAAACATCCCTTTTGCAGTTATCCAGTTAAAAACAGAAAGGGAAAGTAAAGGTATTTATTGAAATGCAACCTACCTTAGATGGGATGTGGAAGCCAGCAATGTTCACGGGAGCTTCTGGGTGCCGAGGCGTGGTCGTAACAGAGACCTACAAACAAGCAGGTATGCAGCAGAGTAATACAGAACCGGTCTTTTGCTGGAGAGAACTGTTGCTCGCTCTAAAAACGGGTTACCTAGTCAGTAGTACTCAAAGCCACCAGTAGAAAATAGTGTGGTGGGGGTGTCATGGAGCACTACAGACAAACTACTGCTTCAATAGTTTGTGCTGGGTGGCCAAGTCAACAAGCGACAATTGCGAAGCATCTTGGGATAATGGCATAGCCGTCTAAAAAGCTTGTGTCACTGGACCACATTAGGGTTAGTTCATCACCATTTTTTACTCACATTTCTTTAAGACTAAACACTTTCTATTTTATTCCCCTAATGCAGCAATTAGTACATATATATTTAGCTGTGCAATTTTTTCCTGTTGTGATATTTTTGATTTCCACCAGATCTCAGACAATATGCAGAATACTGTGTATGAAGAATAAAGTACACACCATGCAGGTTAAGCAAATTAACTCACTATTAGCTGAGTCAAAGCTTTTTAACAAACATAGCTTGACTGTAGGATTTTAACAATATTAAAAGTGCACGTGCCCGGTCTTTCCGAATGGGTGGCATGGGCACACCATGGCTAGAAGGTGAGCAGAGGGATGCGGCTCCCTTCCGCGCCGCTCAGCAGCCAAGCAAAAGCTTTTTGCCCATTTTAAAGTGGATCAATATCCAGGATATTGACTATCCTGGCCTCTGGTCCTTGCCCCTGGGGCACCCCAATCGGTTGTGCCCCACTGTGTGAAACCCCCCCCATGTGGCCCGAACAAACACGCCTATTCCTGGTCCTACGATGCATGCGTGGCCGCTCGTCCAATCAGCGTGCTCTGAGCGCACTGGCAGCTGCATCCCCCCCCCGCTATCCTCTAGCAGGGAGCGTGCCCACTTCAGGCCATTCACAAATGCCTGGCACGGGCACTGCTCGCACATGTGCCATTGGACCGGGAAAGAAGGTGATTTTTCAGGAGGGGGGTTTCACACGGCGAATCGGGGTGGGGGGTGAGTAAGACTGCCCTAGAGTCTTAGCCTTCAGGGTGGGTTTTGGTTCTCTTAACCGTTTTTGCTTCTCTAATGTCAGAAAATGGCACCCGTTTTAGCTCCGCCTCCTCCATTCATTGCAACTGTTTTGTGTCGCAATTATGTCATTTCCACACCTATGCACTGACTGGTGACCTGTCATCTTACAGAGATGGGCAGCCAAATAAAATCAGGACAATTCAAAAAGCAAAAATCTATCAATTTCTAGTTCTACACCCTAAGAATATTTGCAGGGGCTTTGGCCAAATGTATTTCATAAGTCCAGTGGGTTTTCATCCGCTTCATCTCTGCCAGGTACAGGAAGTGTGCAGGGCGCCAAACAGGTTTTGATCCACAACATTTTGAACAGGGCAGATGAGTTTTTTTGTCTTCAAGACCTCCCCCTTAAGTTGGATATCTTTATGGGAAAGAAATGTAATATACTGCACTTGGGATTTACCAGAGGCCCATCAATCAGATGGCAGACCCCCAAATCACTGACCTTATTCGGTGGTTCTGTTCGAAGATGATCCTTTCCAACATGATCAGCTTCAAGCTGGAAGGTGAGGGCCAAAACCTTGATGTCAGTGGCTGAAAGGCTGCCATAGTCTCCAGTCTTCTTGGAAAATTCTGTCACTACAAAAGAGATAAAGGCAAAACAGTTTTAACACGTGCCAGACAAACACCATGGCCTGTCACTGAGACGGCAAACTACATGCACACCCCAACATCAACCCTTTATTAGAAAATAAAGACATTTACAATATCGCTCAGCAAGATCTTATCCTGGCTTTGGAGAAAAGGCGTAGAAAACACTGCTTGGCACAGTGCAGGTAAGTGAAAATAACATGACTTTCCTGCCAGCCCGCAGGCTCAATCCCTAGTACTCTGGCACATTGATATGGCTGGTTGCAGTGCACTCATGATCCGTCAACATGATATGCCTACTGCCGACAATCATGAGGAAGATTTCAGGATGCCCTGCTGCATGCATGAAAATCTCCGGTATTGAAAGAAAACATAGGAGCCTCTGTACATTAAATTTTCCGGTGTATGGAGGCCCCTCTAGCAGTACAGGGGCCATACCCACCCAGAAGTGCAGCTCTTTGCTTCAAAACCAGGGCTGCCATAGACTAATCAATCCCATGGGAGTAATAAGCTAAAGAGATCTTCTAGTTACGCTGTAGACTGTCCAGCACTGGAGTATTAGAAAAAGGCCACAGAAGTGGGCTTTTCCTTTAAAGCAGAACCAAACACAGAGCTGCCAGTCCTAGATTCAAATACACTCCAAGGCCAGTTGCTGGTCTTGCCACCAGCAATGTAAACACCACTGACCACATCCCCCAGCAACTATAGGCTGAGGCACGTTCCCAGGGCCAGCAATTCAGATAGGCCTGGCCACTCCCAAGCAATTCGGTCCAAAAGACTCCAGGGCCAGGTTACAGCTTGGTCCCAGGGCAACTTGGGATGCCTGCTGTGTAAACCCCCCTGGTTTCATTAGCTATTCATTCAGGAAATAATCCTACAGCACATGCGTGGGCTTTGGGCAAAATCCCTAACACTCCTCTAACTGATGCCTGCACCCCCCGCCGCCATATCTGAATGGTTGGTAATGGGTGCACGCAGCTAGGGGAAGCAGCCAGAATCCATTCAGAATTTATTGTACATTAAAAATAACCAAAGTCTGTTTCAGAAGGGTCCATGAATTTAAAAGACTCCAGGACTGGGCGATTGCCTCTCCTCAGAGCATCCTACTCTGGGATACCCCGCTGTGTGAAATCTTGTGATCACCATAAAATTCAAAAATACACAGGTCACAGTAGCATTTTTCCGGCTGATGTGAACTCTTGCAACAGGTCTATGTAAAAGGCCAGAGCAGGCACGCACAGCCAGAGGGGGGTGGCTGTTCATCTATTCATTCAGAGCTGGCAGCTAGTACATGCGCTGTGGGAGTGAGGTAAGATATTTGGCAATCCCCAGGGTTGCCCCTGTTAAAATGGGCCAAAACCCTGGATTTTGACAACCCTTGATTTTAGTCCCTTTCACTTGGGTATTCTGATTTGGTATGCCTTGCTGTACGACAGCACCCCCCCCCCCTAAAATTATCATTAAAATCCCCCTTAGTCTTAACAGTATTTCTACAAGTCCTTCAGGATGGCCACTTGAGAGATGGCTCTTCCCCCTAGACAGAAAACACAAAATGGGACAAGTTTAAAAATCCCACCCCTTCCTCCCAGCCCTCAGTATATTAACAAGTAACCAAGAGAAACCGTATGACTATGAGGAGAGGGTAGCTAGGGCTGTCTTGAAGGACTCAAATTACTGCCAAGACTAACAAAGATTTTCTGTTTCCTGTGACCTGTGGAAGGTAGAAGCGATCTTGGATAGGTAAAGTGGATGAGGCTTGAGAATGTCTATCTGGTAAAATGTTACAAAAGGTCTCTCGAATGGAGAGGGCCTGTAAACCACTAACCCTGTGTGCTAAGGGAATGGTAAGCAGAAAACATCTTTTGGGTTAAAACTTTGTCTGGCCCCTCAGCAAGTGGCTCAAAGGGAGCTTTTAATAGACCCTTAAGAACGAGGGTAGAATCCCACGTTGGACAACTGGAGATGGAGACTGGTCTCTTTCTAGTAATGTCTATGAAGAATCTATTAATCAGGCTAGACTCTTAGAGCTTTATCTAACCTGACCCAGTTCAAAATCTTCCTGCAGAATTACAGGAGAGATGACGTGTTCCTGTTTAAGCTGTTAACTTCACAGATTGAACTGAACTTCTTCCAAGTTTTCAGGTAAATACTTCTAGTGGACTCTTTCCTGCTTACTATAAGGGTTTTAATCACCCTTGAGGACAGCCCCTTCTTTTTCAGGAGTGCCCTCTCAGGATCCAGGCTGTTAAATTTAGATTCTGTAGATTTGGTTAATGAACTGGGCCCTGAGCCAGTAGGTTTGGTCTTTGTTGAAGTTGCCACGGAGGGGCCCTGGACATGTTCTTTAGAGCTGCGAACCAACTTCTCTTTGGGCCAGACGGAAGCAATTAGGATCACTGCCGTTTTGTCTTCTTCGATCACCTGAGGTAACAGCTGAAGGGGGGAAAAGGTGTAGGCTAGAGGGAAGCTTAAGGACTGTGCCAGGGCGTCCAACCCAGGGCCCCGTCCCTGACACAGAGAGAAGAGGTTCTGTAGTTTGTATTCTGGGCTGTCGTGAAGAGAGCTATCTGGGGAATTCTCCACCTCTGGGAAATTTGACAAAATACCTCCTGATCTAGCACCTATTATGACATTTTTGTTTCGGCTCAGGTAGTCTTCCACCACATTTAGGGATCCTTTCAGATGTACTGCTGCTAGGGATCGCAGCTGGTGTTGAAGAGGGAGAAGAAAGGCATACCTCAGCTCCTGAAGAGCTGCAGATCTGGTTCCCCCCTGACGATTTACATATGCTACCGTCATGGTATTGTCTGATCGCACCTGAACATCCCTTCCGGTCAGTAGAAGAAATTTGAGGATCTTGTCTAAAATCTTTTGACCCGTGCCCCAACTCCTGGCACTGGCATCTGTTATAAAGACTGGGTAGGTCTGTCATCAAGGCCTGCCTCCTTGCAAGATCCATGGGTTCATCCACCAGAGCATGCCGTTTTTGATGGACTCTGGAATTATTACCAGGAAGGCTTTGGATCGTAATTCCCAGGTCTGCAGCAGGAAGGACTAGAGGGGTCTGGACTACATGTCACAGCTGGGATTGCCAGTCATTAGGCCCATGATCTCCTGCAGCATAGTGGATTGCTGCTGAATTAGCCGACCAAACTGGGCAACCAACCTTTGATGCTTGTCTGGTGGTAGAAATATTTTCTGTTGTACACTGTCTATGTAGAAACCGAGGAACCTGCATTTCCAGGAGGGGACTAGATTAGTTTGGACAATAAACCTAGAGAAATCCAATCGGTACAGTAGCTCTAGAGTAAGGAAAGACTCTGAAGAAGAGAGGCCTCTGTGGTCCCTGTAACCAGGAGAAAAAAACATTGAAAAAAAAAAACTGAAGGAAAAATTGAAATCCCCTGGCTCCTCAGGACATTAATGGCTTCTACCAGTACCTTTGAGAATATCCTGAAAGCCGAGGAGATTCCCAAAAAGGCAAGGCCCTATACCAAATGTGCAAGACTTCCAAACCTAGGTGGATTATAGGTAATATTGACTCAGTCCTGAATCTTTTGCAGACAATAAAAAGATTTAGGGCTCTCAGATTGAATTTCATTGAGCCCAATGGTTTTTGAACCAGAAATACGTGATAACAATACCCTTTGCCCTGACTGACATAAGGGATTGTCTCTACTTCTTCTTTGTAAAATAACTCCTGGTTAACTTGGGGAAAAGCCACCCTCTTGTTGGGGTCTCATGGCAACCTCGTGATCTAAAACTTCTGTGGAGGTCTGGAACAGAGTTCCAGTTGGTACCCCTGAGGCACCACTGTCAACACAAAAAGATTCAAAGTTATGGACCCCCCCCCCAACCAGATGCTCGGCATCAGGATCAAGGTTTTTGGGAAGATGTTGGCAGATTACAGTCTAAACTCTACGTGCATCCCCTTTATTTTATCCCCAATGCTTCTTGGGCTCCATCTTTCTCTGTTGAAAGGAATATTTTCTTTGACTGAATGGTGTTTCTCCCCTTACTTTAACAGGCCTAATGGGAAACGTTTTAGCTTATTCTAAGGACCGGGTGAATGTTACATCCAGTTCTGTACCAAACATGCAATTCTCTTCTAAGGGAATTCTGCACAGTTTGGCTTTAAAGGAAGGGTTCCCCGGCCAAGTTTTTATCCGAATAGCTCATTTGGCAGAATTAACTAGGGCTCAGGCCCTGTCCGTGTCTCTAACCGCCTCAGGGAGAAGCGTCCTCTAGGAAGGAGGTGGCCCTGAAAAAACAAGGAGTGGTCTCCAAAAGGGCTTGTTTTGGTATATCATTTTCTATGCATCTCTTCAGGTTCTACAGCCAGACTCCAAACCAACCCTGGCATCAGATTGGATTGCCAGAAATCTTGACGGTTAACAAAACCACATCCAAAGGCCTTTGAGGATTCTTTCTGTGCGTCTTTAAGTGTACCTGAAATCTTCGACACTCAGGATCTAGAGACCTATGCGAAGGAGGAATCCAATTTTGGACATTAGGACCAGGAGTCACAGGCGGTCTCTTCAAATGGGGATTTATACTTAAAGGAGTCTGAGAGAAAAAGCTCTCTCTCATGAAACCATTCTTTTCTCAAAACATCCTCTGAGCAGCATACTCCTGAGACCTCATGGCTCCGCCCCTAGGAATGGAACACCTGACCACCAGATTAGCATAAAACTTTGACGACTCCTCCCATTCCTCAGTTGTTTTCGTGTTCCTCCTTGGGATAGGAGCCAGATCACTAGCTCCTGAACCACATGGGTTTAGGTAAGTAACTGGCGCTATTGGCTTGGACAGGTAGGTCCATTTCCCGGTCCTGGAGGCAGAAAAACAGCCAGGGGCCCAGGATACCCCCAGGAACACGGCCAGTATTCTATTCTTTGATCCCCGGACCTTGTTAGGACAAAGGGGGGGGGTAAGCAGTGTTTTCCCTCTTACTGAGGACGAGTTATTGGGAGAAGGCTGGGGTGGCCAGTCCCATTTCTTCCTCCCCTTCTCAGGGCTTCCCTCCCACTCCCTCGCATCATGTTAGCGGAGGGAGGGGGGAGCAGAAATGGCAGTACCCAGGGTTTCTTTTTTTTTTCTCTTGTAAGCTAAGTGCTCCTTTTTTTCAGATAGGCAGGAGCAGTTTTGTCCAGGACAGGGTTTTTTTCGATCCGGTCTTGTTTTACCCCGGTTATTGGGAAGGGGAAGTGGTTGATTGGGTCTTCTCCTCCCGACGGCAGTGACGTATCCTATGAGCCGCCAGGCTTCCTGTGCCAAAGCACGTGGATGCTTGTTAAGATAGCAGCACGTTGCTTTATAATTTACAAGCTACTGGCCTCCCTATTTTGATGAGCGCACAGAGGGTTATAGAAGCTTGTGGGGAAAATACCCCTACCATATTTAGGGAAGTTCTGGAGTCTTTTTTTCCCCTCACCTCAGTCCAGAAATGGTGGATCAGATGGAGGAAATTTGTATATTGTATTTCCTACCTGAACCAATGGGGAATTCATCTTCAGATCACTTCAATGCCAGCCTTAATCCATCGGTCACTATCTGCCTCTGAATCTGGGAAGAAGAGGTTCAGGCTCTGCTCTGGCAAGTAGCTGATTTTATTATATTTATGGCTCATGTTTTGAAGTCAGATGCCGATGTCTGGGCTTTTGTGGTCTCATTGATTGGAAGTTCTGCAGGTGAGCTGACACAGAGCTGCACCGATTACAGGTCTGATTGCACCTGTGCAAGGCCTGGCTGGGTTACACTTTGTTGCAAGTTTTACAACAGGCTAAGCAGTTGTTCACATTAAAAAACATCCTACCTGCATCTACTGCATGTTATGAGCCTTTAAACATCCAAGATGGTGGCTCATGGAGCCTCAGGCAGCCTGCAAACAGGAAGTGCCTTCTGACTGTGCTACTTTGCATTCTGGGATTGCTGACCTTTCCCTGACCCCAGCTCTGCTCTGTCTGAGCAAAGCACAGCTATAACCCGCCCCCCTGTACGTTATCCCACTCTCCTCTCCTCAGTAAGTATGATGCTTCTGAGTCAAGATGGCGCCGCCCATATCCTAAAGTCCTGAACAGAGTTGCAGCCCAGCGGGGGAAGGAATAATAAGTGACTAAAAACTTAAAATATATTAACTTTAGATGCTGGGGAATCGTTTAAGGGTTTGGGATTTTTATTAAGTCATGGTGAAGGTCTGGTTCAAGTATCCGCGTGGATGTAGGGTTCCATCAGTATGGCCTATCATGGGTTCCAAGGAAGATTACAGTTCACTCAACGAGAAGTGCCTTCTATGTCTTGACCAGAACATGTGGGGGCCTCTATTGAACTGGTTTGTAAAGGGGCCACCTAGGGATTCAGCCAAGACTTTAGTAAGGCATTTGGACTTAGTGGCAGAAGTGTCTTTGAGCTGTATTTTCCACCCAATGGAGGTAGTTCTCGACTATCTCTCAGGAGTATGCTGGAGGGTGTTTTGAGAAAAGTTAATTACCTAGTAACTTTTTTTCTAAACATCCGAACGGGCAGCATAAAGGGGTTTCCCTCCCTTAAGATTGCATTTAATATATATTTTATGTTTTATTGACCAGTTCTGTTTTTTTGGTCTGTCCTTTTATCCTTTTCCAGATCTCTACAACTGAGGAATGGGAGGAGGAGTCAAAGTTAGTACTAATCTGGTGTTCAGGTGTTTCATTCGTAGGGGTGGAGACTCGAGGTCTCAGGAGTATGCTGCTCGTTCGGATGTTTAGAAAAGAAGTTACCAGGTAACGAACTTAATTTTTTTTAAAAATTAAATTAGACAAGGAAGAGTGAATCTGTCTTTTCTAAACATCCGAATGGGCAGCACACTCTTGAGAACTTATGGCTCCACCTCTCGGTAGGAACACATGAAACACCAGAAATTGGCTCCTCCTCACAGCCTCCAGTTGTTTTAGAGATCTGAAAAATACCAAGGCAGACCAAAACACTACTGGTAATAAAGCATGAGATGCATCTAACAATCTACCTCTAATCTACTGGGTGAGAAAGGCTGCCTGAAGCCCACTCTTGCCAAGTACTAATTCTCTAATGTTAGTAAGGCCAAATGGTAATGTCTAGCAAACATCTTGGCTGAAGACCAGGTGGCCACTTTACAAATCTGTATTGCAATTGCGGAAATACTTCTCACCGGCTTCTCGTGAGGCATTGCTGCTGCTCCTCTGCTGGCCTACCCGACAGCCAGCTTCACCACCACGGCCTGGGTTAATGCGAGGGTTTGAACGTTCTCCAGGCCTCCACTTCCGTTTTTGCATTCCAAACCTCTGCCCCGGAAGCTGGGAGTGTCTAGCGTCCCTGCTCTGCCCCTTGTACGCCCACCAGAAGTACAGCCCGGGGACTCGGAAAACTGGAATCCCGGCAGCCACCCCTTCACCAGCGGCGGGAGTGCAGTACCCCCGGACCTGGGACAGGCGACCGGACCCAGGTGGACGGTTGCTGGCGACATCAGGATCCTCAGCACCCTCTAACAGCAAATAGGTGGGAAAGAGACCCCTTGGGATGCAGAAAGACTATCCTGTGGAAGTAAAGACCGGGGTTGGCAAACCCTACCCCAGGAACTCCTGGGGTAAAAAATAAAAAAAATAAACTGGACGAAGTCCGTAGTCCCAGCCATTCCCTTGCAGAAGAAACACAAAATACTTTAGGGCTGGGAGGAAGGGGTGGGGCTTTTAAACTTATCCTAGTTTGTGTTTCCTGTCTAGGGGGAGGAGTTTTCTCAAGTGGCCGTCCTGAAGGATGAAGGGAGAAAATTAACTTTTCAGGCGAACCCACAGTGCATGCATGGGTTCTTGTCCAATCCAATATTAAAGTGGACCAAAACCCAGCCCCCTGGAATCCTAGAGTTTCCAGGGCCGCTAGATTTCCTCCCCCCGGGGCATCCAGAATCGGGATGACCTGCTATGTGAGATTCACAGGTCGCCCGGAAACTCATCTTCTTTCCCGGTCCAACGGCGCATGAGCGAGCAGTGGCGAAGGGGCTTTGAGCAGATCCGATCGCGCTGATTTTGACAAAGGGTTGCACATGCAGGATTGGGGGGGGGGGGGGGGGGGGTTCACACAGCAGGGCACACTTTAAAGCACGACAAACAGCTCTATTTAAAGACAAGGCATGCCATAGAGAGTGGGGAGTGGCTGCATCCTCAGTCTCCCGCCAGCTGAAGCAAGTGCACACTGAGCCAAAGGACTGGCAGACAAAAACACACATCAGACGCGAGATGCCTTGAATTTTTCCCTCGCAATGGATCGTCAGTGATATTAGTATAGCAGGATCCCAGGAAGGTCCACTTGAAGATAAACATTGGGGGAGGGTAAAACCACCCCCAGGCATCACCGATCTGCCCCCCCCTCCGGTTTTACCTTAGGGCATTGTTTATTCACCTCACCAAAGGATCCATCTTCTAGGTCCCTCGGTTTCCGGGTGATCTTCCGATGGGTGTCTGCCCGAAATCGACGAGACTTTGCTGAACGGCACGGGACTTTGAAGAGCACGACTAAAGCCGTGCTGTCACTTACAGACAGTATTATGGACATCCCTTATCTGGATGCCACTGCTGTGTGAAACCCCCAGATCATGTGATTTACTCACCTCTTCTAGGAGCCCTCGCTGCATCCCCATTATATTACATTATATTGGGGCTAGTACCCATGCCAGGCCTTTCTGAATGGCCAGTGCAGGCACACTTACAGCTAGAAGTGAGCAGGGATGCGCACTCATATGCACTTTTCCATGCAGCACTTGGCCAGTGCGGCAAAAGAACTCTGAAACGTGGGAAAGAAACATGCAAGTTTTTTGGTAATCCCAGTACGATACACACAGCCAGAGAGGAACAAGCTGAGGAAAGGGACATTTTGGGGGTTTCGTTCCTCTTAAAGTGGACCAACACCCAGGATTTTCACTATCCTGGGTTTTGGTCCACTTCCGCAGGGCACCCCGATGGGGGGTGCCCCGCTGCGTGAAACCCCCCAGATCACCCTAAAAAAAAAACTCACCTCACCCCGCTCCTACGCGAGCACTCGTCCAATCAGAGCGCTCAGAGCCGCTGTGGTATGCACGGACCAGCGACGGACAACCACAGCTCTGAGCACGCTGGAGGCCGCATCTCGCGCTTCCCTCTAACAGGGACCGTGCCCGCCATTCACAAACGGGCGGCGCGGGTGCGCGCCCTGCTAGAGAGAAGCGCGAGATGCGGCCACGGCGTTGGAACGGGGATAAGGTAAGGTTTCTGGGCGTCCTGCGGGGTTTCACACAGTGGGGCATCCCGATTCCAGATGCCCCGCGGGGAGGGATCTGATCGGAATCTTATAGATTCCCGGGCTGATCACCCCTGGGTTAAAGTGGACCAACACCCTCCCAAGATCGGCCCGGGAATCTATAAGATTTCCGGACCGATCAGACCCCTGACTGCGGGGCACCCCGATCGAGGGGGGGGGCCCCGCTGTGTGAAACCCCCCAGAAACCCCAAAATCCCTACCTTATCCTCGATCCAGCGGCGCCCGTCGCCGCCTCCCGCACGTCCCTCTAGCAGGACGCGCACCCGTGCCGGCCGTTTGTGAATGGCCGGCACAGGCGCACACGCCCTGTTAGAGTGACGCGCGGGAGGCGGGCGTGCTCTCTTGTCCGTTGCTGCCTGCCGCTTGTCCGTCGGCGGGGATTGGCAGCGGCGGTCACGTGGGAGCGAGGAGAGGTGAGTTTTTCGGGGTTTCACCACGATCGGGGTGCCCCGCCGAAGTGGACCAAAACCCAGGATAGTAAAAATCCTGGGTGTTGGTCCACTTTAAATATGCACAGCGGTGAGTTTGGATTGCATAAGCATTTGCACATGTGCCGTGGGAGCGTAGATCGAGGTAAGCAAACACACAATCCCAGGGATTCCACACACACACACACAGGTAAATCAAAGCAGAGGAAAGAGAACATCCTGGGTTTTGGTCTGCTTTCAAATACATTATGGTAGAAACAATGCAGAAGAACAGCAAGTGTGTATCTCTGGATAGACAGTGTGGGGTATTCACCCAGCATGGCAGGCATCACGTGGTCTGCATTGCTGGGACTTGTGGTGCAGCAGCATGACCTCACGTGACACATCTCTTACCGATGTGGACGGCCTCGGGTCTGGGTTCTCTGAGGAGCAGCTCGTAGGGCAGCACCGCTAGGCGCCTCCGGGTCGGCTTGTCTCGGATCTCGTCCACCACCTCTCGCACCGAGTAGATGTGAGCGCCGATATCCTGCAGACACACGACACGTTACCAAATTATCCCTTTCAAACACCCCACCCGACCTTCACCTGCCTGGCCCCGCTCACCTGCAATACGGCATTCCTCAGAAAAGCCCCCGAATCCGCCACAACGTGCTGCACCCTGGTCGCCGCCATATTTTCCCTACTTACCGTCACTCAGCCAATCAGCGCGCCCGTCACATTGCTTGCCTCGAAGAGACGTTACTCGCCTGGCCGAGGGTCACAGCGCCATCTGCTGACTGTCCGGCGGAATTGCAACTCATAGGCATGGGTGGGTGGATGGATGGATGGGTGGATGGATGGATGGGTGGATGGATGGATGGATGGGTGGGTGGATGGGTGGGTGGATGGATGGATGGATGGGTGGATGGATGGATGGATGGATGGGTGGGTGGGTGGGGGAATGGAGGCTGGTGCTTGGCTGTTAGCGGTTGCTAGGGGCACTACAGATGTCACTAATGCATTATTAGCAGGGAGGGGCTTATCATTTATGGGGCCCCATGCAAAGTTGTGTCTGGGGGGCCGCAGCCTACTCATGTGCTGTGGGAGCATCATCAAACCCAGAGGGGCATCCTGGCATTGTCCGGCAATTGCCCATATGGCCGTCCAATTTCTACTCCCTGACCCTAAACTAGGATACCCCATTAAAGTGGACGGGATCGGGAGTGCGTGAAATCCCCCAGATTGCCGAAGCCAACTCACTTCTTCAAGGTCTTACGGTGCATGCCCAGGGCCGTATTTAGGGTTCATGCTGCCCTAGGCGCAATTTTTTCACCCCCCCACCCCACTGCCATATATTGCTAAATAGACACAGCAATGCAGGGAGGGGGGATCTTGGATCTGCTGCATAGACCCCCCCCCCCCTCTCTGTGCGTGGCCCTGTCCATCCATTCATGTCGCTGGATCCCGGGTGAGGTAAGGAATTCTCAGCTCCAGGGCAGCGGGTGGTTCGTTAGGTGATTAGAATTGACTGTTCTGAAACTAAAGAGCTGCAGCTCTAAAGAGATCTAAAGAGATCGAGCCTGCTGACTGAGAGTTACGTTTTTTTTTCCCCAGCCCTGCGCTGCCTATTTAACATACTACTGCTTTTGACTATTCTGGTGATAGGTCCTTGCCATGGGTGAAACCCCCTAGGTCACCGATACTCACCTTTCATCGTTCTAATGCACAAGCTCTCAGATCTGTTTGCTGTGCATTTGTAATTCGCATGCACCACCGGACGGGAAAGAGGTGAGTGTTACAGCGTGATTTGAGGGGTTTCACACAGCGGCACAGAAAATACCTGGGAAACTCAAAATCCCAGTCAGGGTTTTTTTTTGCTTTAAAGTGGACCAACACCCAGGATTTTGACTATCCTGGGTTTTGGTCCACTTTGGTGGGGCGCCCCGATCGGGGGTGCCCTGCTGTCTGAAACCCCCCCCCCGAAACACTTACCTCACCACGCTCCCACGTGACCGCTTCAGCCAATTACAGCGCTCAGAGCCGCTGTGGTATGCGCATCCAAGGCCGCTTCCCTCTAACAGGGGGCGCGGGTGCGCACCCTGCTAGAGGGAAGCGCGAGACGCGGCCGCGGCTTGCGCCGATGGAACGGGGTTGAGGTAACGTTTGTGGGCCTCCTGGGGGGTTCCCGGACCGTTCAGATCCCTCCCCGCGGGGCATCCGAAATCGGGATGTCCCGCGGGGAGGGATCTGATCGGTCCGGGAATCTTATAGACACCCCCCCTGGGTGTTGGTCCACTTTAAGCAAACAGAGGCAGGATAGAGAGAGCAAGAGAGAGAAAGAAATAAAGAAAGAAGAAAACAGAGAGAGAAGGAATGTAAAAAAGAATAAAGAAAGAAGGAAGGCTAGAAAATGTAATAAAGAGAGGAGGAAAGAAAGAAAGGAATAAAGAGAGAAAGAAAGAACGATGAGGAGGCAGAAAAGAAATGCAAGGAAGGAAAGAAGAGAGAACGAAGGAATGAAAGACAGAGAATAAAAAAGGAAAGGAGAAAAAAGGAAAACAAATAAAGAAACATAAAGTACGACAGAAGGAAAAGGGATAGAACTGAGGTAAAAAAAGGAAGGAAAGCAAGAAGAAAAAAAGGAAAGAAGGGGGAAAGAAAGTGAGAAGGGGGACAGACAGAAAAGAGGAATTAAAAAAAAGACAAGAAAGAAATAAGGAAGAAAAACATGAAGGCCAAAAGGAAGGAGGGAAAATAGAGAAGGAAACATAGAAAGCAAGTAAAGGACAAATGGAAGTGGAGGTAGTGAGGAAAGAGAAAAAAAGGAATGGAACGAAGAAGCAAAAAAAAAAAAAAAGATTGGAGGAAAGAGATGTAACGCAGTAGGGGAGAAGGAAGGTGGAAAATAAAGAGGAAAAAAGAAAACAGGAATGCAACAAAGAGAGGAAAAATGTAAAAAAGAGAGGGGAGGAACAAAAGAAAGGGAGCCAGAGCAAAGTGAAGATAGGAAAAAAAAAAATGAAACAAAATAAAGGATGAAGAGGAAGAATGGAAAGAAAAAGGGATAAGAGGGAAGAAAGTTAAAAAAAATAAGGGAGGAAGGAAAGAAATGAGTAAGAAAAAGGCATGAAGACAGTTAAATGAAAGATCAATACAAGTGCTGCATAACCTTACTTGGCTGGTGTACTACTTACTGAAGCATGGCATGCTGGAGGTACATAAGCTGTGCCATGTGCTGCACTCCCCTTCTCTGCCCCTTAGCTAAGGTACCTGTTAGTGCTGCTGCCTGTGTCCTCAATGATGGGGGCGGCCATCTTGTCGTAGTCCCTGCTGCTCTGAGCTTCATGTAGCTAATCTCAACATTGAGCAAATTCAAAGTTCGGAGACCTTTACCTCAGCTGTCCTGTATTCATTACAGATTGGAGAGCTTCACCTCAGCTGTCCTGTATTCACTACAGATTGGAGAGCTTCACCTCAGCTGTCCTGTATTCACTACAGATTGGAGAGCTTCACCTCAGCTGTCCTGTATTCATTACAGATTGGAGAGCTTCACCTCGGCTGTCCTGTATTCATTACAGATTGGAGAGCTTCACCTCAGCTGTCCTGTATTCACTACAGATTGGAGAGATCCCTCTTAGCTGACCAGTGTTCACTACAGATTTGAGAGGCTCACCTCAGCTGCCCTGTATTCCTACAGATTGGAGAGCTTCACCTCAGCTGCCCTGTATTCCTACAGATTGGAGAGCTTCACCTCAGCTGCCCTGTATTCACTACAGATTGGAGAGCTTCACCTCAGCTGACAAACATTCACTACAGATTGGAGAGCTTCACCTCAGCTGCCCTGTATTCATTACATATTGGAGAGCTTCACCTCAGCTGTCCTGTATTCACTACAGATTGGAGAGCTTCACCTCAGCTGTCCTGTATTCACTACAGATTGGAGAGCTTCACCTCAGCTGCCCTGTATTCACTACAGATTGGAGAGCTTCACCTCAGCTGCCCTGTATTCACTACAGATTGGAGAGCTTCACCTCAGCTGTCCTGTATTCACTACAGATTGGAGAGCTTCACCTCAGCTGCCCTGTATTCACTACAGATTGGAGAGCTTCACCTCAGCTGTCCTGTATTCACTACAGATTGGAGAGCTTCACCTCAGCTGCCCTGTATTCACTACAGATTGGAGAGCTTCACCTCAGCTGCCCTGTATTCATTACAGATTGGAGAGCTTCACCTCAGCTGTCCTGTATTCATTACAGATTGGAGAGCTTCACCTCAGCTATCCTGTATTCATTACAGATTGGAGAGCTTCACCTCAGCTGCCCTGTATTCATTACAGATTGGAGAGCTTCACCTCAGCTGCCCTGTATTCACTACAGATTGGAGAGCTTCACCTCAGCTGTCCTGTATTCACTACAGATTGGAGAGCTTCACCTCAGCTGCCCTGTATTCACTACAGATTGGAGAGCTTCACCTCAGCTGCCCTGTATTCACTACAGATTGGAGAGCTTCACCTCAGCTGCCCTGTATTCATTACAGATTGGAGAGCTTCACCTCAGCTGTCCTGTATTCACTACAGATTGGAGAGCTTCACCTCAGCTGCCCTGTATTCACTACAGATTGGAGAGCTTCACCTCAGCTGTCCTGTATTCACTACAGATTGGAGAGCTTCACCTCAGCTGCCCTGTATTCCTACAGATTGGAGAGCTTCACCTCAGCTGCCCTGTATTCACTACAGATTGGAGAGCTTCACCTCAGCTGCCCTGTATTCACTACAGATTGGAGAGCTTCACCTCAGCTGCCCTGTATTCATTACAGATTGGAGAGCTTCACCTCAGCTGTCCTGTATTCATTACAGATTGGAGAGCTTCACCTCAGCTATCCTGTATTCATTACAGATTGGAGAGCTTCACCTCAGCTGCCCTGTATTCATTACAGATTGGAGAGCTTCACCTCAGCTGCCCTGTATTCACTACAGATTGGAGAGCTTCACCTCAGCTTCCCTGTATTCACTACAGATTGGAGAGCTTCACCTCAGCTGCCCTGTATTCATTACAGATTGGAGAGCTTCACCTCAGCTGCCCTGTATTCACTACAGATTGGAGAGCTTCACCTCAGCTGCCCTGTATTCACTACAGATTGGAGAGCTTCACCTCAGCTGCCCTGTATTCATTACAGATTGGAGAGCTTCACCTCAGCTGCCCTGTATTCACTACAGATTGGAGAGCTTCACCTCAGCTGCCCTGTATTCATTACAGATTGGAGAGCTTCACCTCAGCTATCCTGTATTCATTACAGATTGGAGAGCTTCACCTCAGCTGCCCTGTATTCACTACAGATTGGAGAGCTTCACCTCAGCTGCCCTGTATTCATTACATATTGGAGAGCTTCACCTCAGCTGTCCTGTATTCACTACAGATTGGAGAGCTTCACCTCAGCTGCCCTGTATTCATTACATATTGGAGAGCTTCACCTCAGCTGTCCTGTATTCACTACAGATTGGAGAGCTTCACCTCAGCTGTCCTGTATTCACTACAGATTGGAGAGCTTCACCTCAGCTGCCCTGTATTCACTACAGATTGGAGAGCTTCACCTCAGCTGCCCTGTATTCACTACAGATTGGAGAGCTTCACCTCAGCTGTCCTGTATTCACTACAGATTGGAGAGCTTCACCTCAGCTGCCCTGTATTCACTACAGATTGGAGAGCTTCACCTCAGCTGTCCTGTATTCACTACAGATTGGAGAGCTTCACCTCAGCTGCCCTGTATTCACTACAGATTGGAGAGCTTCACCTCAGCTGCCCTGTATTCATTACAGATTGGAGAGCTTCACCTCAGCTGTCCTGTATTCACTACAGATTGGAGAGCTTCACCTCAGCTGTCCTGTATTCACTACAGATTGGAGAGCTTCACCTCAGCTGCCCTGTATTCATTACAGATTGGAGAGCTTCACCTCAGCTGCCCTGTATTCATTACAGATTGGAGAGCTTCACCTCAGCTGCCCTGTATTCATTACAGATTGGAGAGCTTCACCTCAGCTGTCCTGTATTCATTACAGATTGGAGAGCTTCACCTCAGCTGTCCTGTATTCATTACAGATTGGAGAGCTTCACCTCAGCTGCCCTGTATTCCTACAGATTGGAGAGCTTCACCTCAGCTGCCCTGTATTCATTACAGATTGGAGAGCTTCACCTCAGCTATCCTGTATTCATTACAGATTGGAGAGCTTCACCTCAGCTATCCTGTATTCATTACAGATTGGAGAGCTTCACCTCAGCTGCCCTGTATTCATTACAGATTGGAGAGCTTCACCTCAGCTGCCCTGTATTCACTACAGATTGGAGAGCTTCACCTCAGCTGTCCTGTATTCACTACAGATTGGAGAGCTTCACCTCAGCTGTCCTGTATTCACTACAGATTGGAGAGCTTCACCTCAGCTGCCCTGTATTCACTACAGATTGGAGAGCTTCACCTCAGCTGCCCTGTATTCATTACAGATTGGAGAGCTTCACCTCAGCTGCCCTGTATTCACTACAGATTGGAGAGCTTCACCTCAGCTGCCCTGTATTCACTACAGATTGGAGAGCTTCACCTCAGCTGCCCTGTATTCACTACAGATTGGAGAGCTTCACCTCAGCTGCCCTGTATTCACTACAGATTGGAGAGCTTCACCTCAGCTGCCCTGTATTCACTACAGATTGGAGAGCTTCACCTCAGCTGTCCTGTATTCATTACAGATTGGAGAGCTTCACCTCAGCTATCCTGTATTCATTACAGATTGGAGAGCTTCACCTCAGCTGCCCTGTATTCATTACAGATTGGAGAGCTTCACCTCAGCTGCCCTGTATTCACTACAGATTGGAGAGCTTCACCTCAGCTGCCCTGTATTCACTACAGATTGGAGAGCTTCACCTCAGCTGCCCTGTATTCATTACAGATTGGAGAGCTTCACCTCAGCTGCCCTGTATTCACTACAGATTGGAGAGCTTCACCTCAGCTGCCCTGTATTCACTACAGATTGGAGAGCTTCACCTCAGCTTCACCTCAGCTGCCCTGTATTCATTACAGATTGGAGAGCTTCACCTCAGCTGCCCTGTATTCACTACAGATTGGAGAGCTTCACCTCAGCTGCCCTGTATTCATTACAGATTGGAGAGCTTCACCTCAGCTATCCTGTATTCATTACAGATTGGAGAGCTTCACCTCAGCTGCCCTGTATTCACTACAGATTGGAGAGCTTCACCTCAGCTGCCCTGTATTCATTACAGATTGGAGAGCTTCACCTCAGCTGCCCTGTATTCATTACAGATTGGAGAGCTTCACCTCAGCTATCCTGTATTCATTACAGATTGGAGAGCTTCACCTCAGCTGCCCTGTATTCACTACAGATTGGAGAGCTTCACCTCAGCTGCCCTGTATTCACTACAGATTGGAGAGCTTCACCTCAGCTGCCCTGTATTCATTACAGATTGGAGAGCTTCACCTCAGCTATCCTGTATTCATTACAGATTGGAGAGCTTCACCTCAGCTGCCCTGTATTCATTACAGATTGGAGAGCTTCACCTCAGCTGCCCTGTATTCACTACAGATTGGAGAGCTTCACCTCAGCTGTCCTGTATTCACTACAGATTGGAGAGCTTCACCTCAGCTGCCCTGTATTCACTACAGATTGGAGAGCTTCACCTCAGCTGCCCTGTATTCACTACAGATTGGAGAGCTTCACCTCAGCTGCCCTGTATTCATTACAGATTGGAGAGCTTCACCTCAGCTGCCCTGTATTCACTACAGATTGGAGAGCTTCACCTCAGCTGCCCTGTATTCATTACAGATTGGAGAGCTTCACCTCAGCTATCCTGTATTCATTACAGATTGGAGAGCTTCACCTCAGCTGCCCTGTATTCACTACAGATTGGAGAGCTTCACCTCAGCTGCCCTGTATTCACTACAGATTGGAGAGCTTCACCTCAGCTGCCCTGTATTCATTACAGATTGGAGAGCTTCACCTCAGCTGCCCTGTATTCATTACAGATTGGAGAGCTTCACCTCAGCTGTCCTGTATTCACTACAGATTGGAGAGCTTCACCTCAGCTGCCCTGTATTCACTACAGATTGGAGAGCTTCACCTCAGCTGTCCTGTATTCACTACAGATTGGAGAGCTTCACCTCAGCTGCCCTGTATTCCTACAGATTGGAGAGCTTCACCTCAGCTGCCCTGTATTCACTACAGATTGGAGAGCTTCACCTCAGCTGCCCTGTATTCACTACAGATTGGAGAGCTTCACCTCAGCTGCCCTGTATTCATTACAGATTGGAGAGCTTCACCTCAGCTGTCCTGTATTCATTACAGATTGGAGAGCTTCACCTCAGCTGCCCTGTATTTATTACAGATTGGAGAGCTTCACCTCAGCTGCCCTGTATTCATTACAGATTGGAGAGCTTCACCTCAGCTGTCCTGTATTCATTACAGATTGGAGAGCTTCACCTCAGCTGCCCTGTATTCATTACAGATTGGAGAGCTTCACCTCAGCTGCCCTGTATTCACTACAGATTGGAGAGCTTCACCTCAGCTGCCCTGTATTCACTACAGATTGGAGAGCTTCACCTCAGCTGCCCTGTATTCATTACAGATTGGAGAGCTTCACCTCAGCTGCTCTGTATTCACTACAGATTGGAGAGCTTCACCTCAGCTGCCCTGTATTCACTACAGATTGGAGAGCTTCACCTCAGCTGCCCTGTATTCATTACAGATTGGAGAGCTTCACCTCAGCTGCCCTGTATTCACTACAGATTGGAGAGCTTCACCTCAGCTGCCCTGTATTCATTACAGATTGGAGAGCTTCACCTCAGCTATCCTGTATTCATTACAGATTGGAGAGCTTCACCTCAGCTGCCCTGTATTCACTACAGATTGGAGAGCTTCACCTCAGCTGCCCTGTATTCATTACATATTGGAGAGCTTCACCTCAGCTGTCCTGTATTCACTACAGATTGGAGAGCTTCACCTCAGCTGCCCTGTATTCATTACAGATTGGAGAGCTTCACCTCAGCTGCCCTGTATTCACTACAGATTGGAGAGCTTCACCTCAGCTGCCCTGTATTCACTACAGATTGGAGAGCTTCACCTCAGCTGCCCTGTATTCATTACAGATTGGAGAGCTTCACCTCAGCTGCCCTGTATTCATTACAGATTGGAGAGCTTCACCTCAGCTGTCCTGTATTCACTACAGATTGGAGAGCTTCACCTCAGCTGTCCTGTATTCATTACAGACTGGAGAGCTTCACCTCAGCTGTCCTGTATTCACTACAGATTGGAGAGCTTCACCTCAGCTGTCCTGTATTCACTACAGATTGGAGAGCTTCACCTCAGCTGCCCTGTATTCACTACAGATTGGAGAGCTTCACCTCAGCTGCCCTGTATTCCTACAGATTGGAGAGCTTCACCTCAGCTGCCCTGTATTCACTACAGATTGGAGAGCTTCACCTCAGCTGTCCTGTATTCACTACAGATTGGAGAGCTTCACCTCAGCTGCCCTGTATTCCTACAGATTGGAGAGCTTCACCTCAGCTGCCCTGTATTCACTACAGATTGGAGAGCTTCACCTCAGCTGCCCTGTATTCACTACAGATTGGAGAGCTTCACCTCAGCTGCCCTGTATTCATTACAGATTGGAGAGCTTCACCTCAGCTGTCCTGTATTCATTACAGATTGGAGAGCTTCACCTCAGCTATCCTGTATTCATTACAGATTGGAGAGCTTCACCTCAGCTGCCCTGTATTCACTACAGATTGGAGAGCTTCACCTCAGCTGCCCTGTATTCACTACAGATTGGAGAGCTTCACCTCAGCTGTCCTGTATTCACTACAGATTGGAGAGCTTCACCTCAGCTGCCCTGTATTCACTACAGATTGGAGAGCTTCACCTCAGCTGCCCTGTATTCATTACAGATTGGAGAGCTTCACCTCAGCTGCCCTGTATTCACTACAGATTGGAGAGCTTCACCTCAGCTGCCCTGTATTCATTACAGATTGGAGAGCTTCACCTCAGCTATCCTGTATTCATTACAGATTGGAGAGCTTCACCTCAGCTGCCCTGTATTCACTACAGATTGGAGAGCTTCACCTCAGCTGCCCTGTATTCACTACAGATTGGAGAGCTTCACCTCAGCTGTCCAGTATTCATTACAGATTGGAGAGCTTCACCTCAGCTGCCCTGTATTCACTACAGATTGGAGAGCTTCACCTCAGCTGTCCTGTATTCACTACAGATTGGAGAGCTTCACCTCAGCTGCCCTGTATTTATTACAGATTGGAGAGCTTCACCTCAGCTGTCCTGTATTCACTACAGATTGGAGAGCTTCACCTCAGCTGTCCTGTATTCACTACAGATTGGAGAGCTTCACCTCAGCTGTCCTGTATTCATTACAGACTGGAGAGCTTCACCTCAGCTGTCCTGTATTCACTACAGATTGGAGAGCTTCACCTCAGCTATCCTGTATTCACTACAGATTGGAGAGCTTCACCTCAGCTGTCCTGTATTCATTACAGACTGGAGAGCTTCACCTCAGCTGTCCTGTATTCACTACAGATTGGAGAGCTTCACCTCAGCTATCCTGTATTCACTACAGATTGGAGAGCTTCACCTCAGCTGCCCTGTATTCACTACAGATTGGAGAGCTTCACCTCAGCTGCCCTGTATTCATTACAGATTGGAGAGCTTCACCTCAGCTGCCCTGTATTCACTACAGATTGGAGAGCTTCACCTCAGCTGCCCTGTATTCATTACAGATTGGAGAGCTTCACCTCAGCTGCCCTGTATTCATTACAGATTGGAGAGCTTCACCTCAGCTATCCTGTATTCATTACAGATTGGAGAGCTTCACCTCAGCTGCCCTGTATTCACTACAGATTGGAGAGCTTCACCTCAGCTGCCCTGTATTCACTACAGATTGGAGAGCTTCACCTCAGCTGTCCAGTATTCATTACAGATTGGAGAGCTTCACCTCAGCTGCCCTGTATTTATTACAGATTGGAGAGCTTCACCTCAGCTGTCCTGTATTCACTACAGATTGGAGAGCTTCACCTCAGCTATCCTGTATTCACTACAGATTGGAGAGCTTCACCTCAGCTGTCCTGTATTCACTACAGATTGGAGAGCTTCACCTCAGCTGTCCTGTATTCATTACAGACTGGAGAGCTTCACCTCAGCTGCCCTGTATTTATTACAGATTGGAGAGCTTCACCTCAGCTGCCCTGTATTTATTACAGATTGGAGAGCTTCACCTCAGCTGCCCTGTATTCACTAGATTGGAGAGCTTCACCTCAGCTGTCCTGTATTCACTACAGATTGGAGAGCTTCACCTCAGCTGTCCTGTATTCACTACAGATTGGAGAGCTTCACCTCAGCTGCCCTGTATTCACTACAGATTGGAGAGCTTCACCTCAGCTGCCCTGTATTTATTACAGATTGGAGAGCTTCACCTCAGCTGTCCTGTATTCACTACAGATTGGAGAGCTTCACCTCAGCTGTCCTGTATTCATTACAGACTGGAGAGCTTCACCTCAGCTGTCCTGTATTCATTACAGACTGGAGAGCTTCACCTCAGCTGCCCTGTATTCATTACAGATTGGAGAGCTTCACCTCAGCTGCCCTGTATTCATTACAGATTGGAGAGCTTCACCTCAGCTGTCCTGTATTCACTACAGATTGGAGAGCTTCACCTCAGCTGTCCTGTATTCACTACAGATTGGAGAGCTTCACCTCAGCTGCCCTGTATTCATTACAGATTGGAGAGCTTCACCTCAGCTGTCCTGTATTCACTACAGATTGGAGAGCTTCACCTCAGCTGCCCTGTATTCACTACAGATTGGAGAGCTTCACCTCAGCTGCCCTGTATTCACTACAGATTGGAGAGCTTCACCTCAGCTGTCCTGTATTCACTACAGATTGGAGAGCTTCACCTCAGCTGCCCTGTATTCACTACAGATTGGAGAGCTTCACCTCAGCTGTCCTGTATTCACTACAGATTGGAGAGCTTCACCTCAGCTGCCCTGTATTCACTACAGATTGGAGAGCTTCACCTCAGCTGCCCTGTATTCATTACAGATTGGAGAGCTTCACCTCAGCTGCCCTGTATTCATTACAGATTGGAGAGCTTCACCTCAGCTGTCCTGTATTCATTACAGATTGGAGAGCTTCACCTCAGCTATCCTGTATTCATTACAGATTGGAGAGCTTCACCTCAGCTGCCCTGTATTCATTACAGATTGGAGAGCTTCACCTCAGCTGCCCTGTATTCACTACAGATTGGAGAGCTTCACCTCAGCTGTCCTGTATTCACTACAGATTGGAGAGCTTCACCTCAGCTGCCCTGTATTCACTACAGATTGGAGAGCTTCACCTCAGCTGCCCTGTATTCATTACAGATTGGAGAGCTTCACCTCAGCTGCCCTGTATTCACTACAGATTGGAGAGCTTCACCTCAGCTGCCCTGTATTCATTACAGATTGGAGAGCTTCACCTCAGCTGCCCTGTATTCATTACAGATTGGAGAGCTTCACCTCAGCTATCCTGTATTCATTACAGATTGGAGAGCTTCACCTCAGCTGCCCTGTATTCACTACAGATTGGAGAGCTTCACCTCAGCTGCCCTGTATTCACTACAGATTGGAGAGCTTCACCTCAGCTGCCCTGTATTCATTACAGATTGGAGAGCTTCACCTCAGCTGCCCTGTATTCACTACAGATTGGAGAGCTTCACCTCAGCTGCCCTGTATTCATTACAGATTGGAGAGCTTCACCTCAGCTGCCCTGTATTCATTACAGATTGGAGAGCTTCACCTCAGCTGCCCTGTATTCATTACAGATTGGAGAGCTTCACCTCAGCTGTCCTGTATTCACTACAGATTGGAGAGCTTCACCTCAGCTGTCCTGTATTCATTACAGACTGGAGAGCTTCACCTCAGCTGTCCTGTATTCACTACAGATTGGAGAGCTTCACCTCAGCTGTCCTGTATTCACTACAGATTGGAGAGCTTCACCTCAGCTGCCCTGTATTCACTACAGATTGGAGAGCTTCACCTCAGCTGCCCTGTATTCCTACAGATTGGAGAGCTTCACCTCAGCTGCCCTGTATTCACTACAGATTGGAGAGCTTCACCTCAGCTGTCCTGTATTCACTACAGATTGGAGAGCTTCACCTCAGCTGCCCTGTATTCCTACAGATTGGAGAGCTTCACCTCAGCTGCCCTGTATTCACTACAGATTGGAGAGCTTCACCTCAGCTGCCCTGTATTCACTACAGATTGGAGAGCTTCACCTCAGCTGCCCTGTATTCACTACAGATTGGAGAGCTTCACCTCAGCTGTCCTGTATTCACTACAGATTGGAGAGCTTCACCTCAGCTGCCCTGTATTCACTACAGATTGGAGAGCTTCACCTCAGCTGCCCTGTATTCATTACAGATTGGAGAGCTTCACCTCAGCTGCCCTGTATTCACTACAGATTGGAGAGCTTCACCTCAGCTGCCCTGTATTCACTACAGATTGGAGAGCTTCACCTCAGCTATCCTGTATTCATTACAGATTGGAGAGCTTCACCTCAGCTGCCCTGTATTCACTACAGATTGGAGAGCTTCACCTCAGCTGCCCTGTATTCACTACAGATTGGAGAGCTTCACCTCAGCTGTCCTGTATTCATTACAGATTGGAGAGCTTCACCTCAGCTATCCTGTATTCATTACAGATTGGAGAGCTTCACCTCAGCTGCCCTGTATTCATTACAGATTGGAGAGCTTCACCTCAGCTGCCCTGTATTCACTACAGATTGGAGAGCTTCACCTCAGCTGCCCTGTATTCACTACAGATTGGAGAGCTTCACCTCAGCTGCCCTGTATTCATTACAGATTGGAGAGCTTCACCTCAGCTGCCCTGTATTCACTACAGATTGGAGAGCTTCACCTCAGCTGCCCTGTATTCACTACAGATTGGAGAGCTTCACCTCAGCTGCCCTGTATTCATTACAGATTGGAGAGCTTCACCTCAGCTGCCCTGTATTCACTACAGATTGGAGAGCTTCACCTCAGCTGCCCTGTATTCATTACAGATTGGAGAGCTTCACCTCAGCTATCCTGTATTCATTACAGATTGGAGAGCTTCACCTCAGCTGCCCTGTATTCACTACAGATTGGAGAGCTTCACCTCAGCTGCCCTGTATTCATTACAGATTGGAGAGCTTCACCTCAGCTGCCCTGTATTCATTACAGATTGGAGAGCTTCACCTCAGCTATCCTGTATTCATTACAGATTGGAGAGCTTCACCTCAGCTGCCCTGTATTCACTACAGATTGGAGAGCTTCACCTCAGCTGCCCTGTATTCACTACAGATTGGAGAGCTTCACCTCAGCTGCCCTGTATTCATTACAGATTGGAGAGCTTCACCTCAGCTATCCTGTATTCATTACAGATTGGAGAGCTTCACCTCAGCTGCCCTGTATTCATTACAGATTGGAGAGCTTCACCTCAGCTGCCCTGTATTCACTACAGATTGGAGAGCTTCACCTCAGCTGTCCTGTATTCACTACAGATTGGAGAGCTTCACCTCAGCTGCCCTGTATTCACTACAGATTGGAGAGCTTCACCTCAGCTGCCCTGTATTCACTACAGATTGGAGAGCTTCACCTCAGCTGCCCTGTATTCATTACAGATTGGAGAGCTTCACCTCAGCTGCCCTGTATTCACTACAGATTGGAGAGCTTCACCTCAGCTGCCCTGTATTCATTACAGATTGGAGAGCTTCACCTCAGCTATCCTGTATTCATTACAGATTGGAGAGCTTCACCTCAGCTGCCCTGTATTCACTACAGATTGGAGAGCTTCACCTCAGCTGCCCTGTATTCACTACAGATTGGAGAGCTTCACCTCAGCTGCCCTGTATTCATTACAGATTGGAGAGCTTCACCTCAGCTGCCCTGTATTCATTACAGATTGGAGAGCTTCACCTCAGCTGTCCTGTATTCACTACAGATTGGAGAGCTTCACCTCAGCTGCCCTGTATTCACTACAGATTGGAGAGCTTCACCTCAGCTGTCCTGTATTCACTACAGATTGGAGAGCTTCACCTCAGCTGCCCTGTATTCCTACAGATTGGAGAGCTTCACCTCAGCTGCCCTGTATTCACTACAGATTGGAGAGCTTCACCTCAGCTGCCCTGTATTCACTACAGATTGGAGAGCTTCACCTCAGCTGCCCTGTATTCATTACAGATTGGAGAGCTTCACCTCAGCTGTCCTGTATTCATTACAGATTGGAGAGCTTCACCTCAGCTATCCTGTATTCATTACAGATTGGAGAGCTTCACCTCAGCTGCCCTGTATTCATTACAGATTGGAGAGCTTCACCTCAGCTGCCCTGTATTCACTACAGATTGGAGAGCTTCACCTCAGCTGCCCTGTATTCACTACAGATTGGAGAGCTTCACCTCAGCTGCCCTGTATTCATTACAGATTGGAGAGCTTCACCTCAGCTGCTCTGTATTCACTACAGATTGGAGAGCTTCACCTCAGCTGCCCTGTATTCACTACAGATTGGAGAGCTTCACCTCAGCTGCCCTGTATTCATTACAGATTGGAGAGCTTCACCTCAGCTGCCCTGTATTCACTACAGATTGGAGAGCTTCACCTCAGCTGCCCTGTATTCATTACAGATTGGAGAGCTTCACCTCAGCTATCCTGTATTCATTACAGATTGGAGAGCTTCACCTCAGCTGCCCTGTATTCACTACAGATTGGAGAGCTTCACCTCAGCTGCCCTGTATTCATTACATATTGGAGAGCTTCACCTCAGCTGTCCTGTATTCACTACAGATTGGAGAGCTTCACCTCAGCTGCCCTGTATTCATTACAGATTGGAGAGCTTCACCTCAGCTGCCCTGTATTCACTACAGATTGGAGAGCTTCACCTCAGCTGCCCTGTATTCACTACAGATTGGAGAGCTTCACCTCAGCTGCCCTGTATTCATTACAGATTGGAGAGCTTCACCTCAGCTGCCCTGTATTCATTACAGATTGGAGAGCTTCACCTCAGCTGTCCTGTATTCACTACAGATTGGAGAGCTTCACCTCAGCTGTCCTGTATTCATTACAGACTGGAGAGCTTCACCTCAGCTGTCCTGTATTCACTACAGATTGGAGAGCTTCACCTCAGCTGTCCTGTATTCACTACAGATTGGAGAGCTTCACCTCAGCTGCCCTGTATTCACTACAGATTGGAGAGCTTCACCTCAGCTGCCCTGTATTCCTACAGATTGGAGAGCTTCACCTCAGCTGCCCTGTATTCACTACAGATTGGAGAGCTTCACCTCAGCTGTCCTGTATTCACTACAGATTGGAGAGCTTCACCTCAGCTGCCCTGTATTCCTACAGATTGGAGAGCTTCACCTCAGCTGCCCTGTATTCACTACAGATTGGAGAGCTTCACCTCAGCTGCCCTGTATTCACTACAGATTGGAGAGCTTCACCTCAGCTGCCCTGTATTCATTACAGATTGGAGAGCTTCACCTCAGCTGTCCTGTATTCATTACAGATTGGAGAGCTTCACCTCAGCTATCCTGTATTCATTACAGATTGGAGAGCTTCACCTCAGCTGCCCTGTATTCACTACAGATTGGAGAGCTTCACCTCAGCTGCCCTGTATTCACTACAGATTGGAGAGCTTCACCTCAGCTGTCCTGTATTCACTACAGATTGGAGAGCTTCACCTCAGCTGCCCTGTATTCACTACAGATTGGAGAGCTTCACCTCAGCTGCCCTGTATTCATTACAGATTGGAGAGCTTCACCTCAGCTGCCCTGTATTCACTACAGATTGGAGAGCTTCACCTCAGCTGCCCTGTATTCATTACAGATTGGAGAGCTTCACCTCAGCTATCCTGTATTCATTACAGATTGGAGAGCTTCACCTCAGCTGCCCTGTATTCACTACAGATTGGAGAGCTTCACCTCAGCTGCCCTGTATTCACTACAGATTGGAGAGCTTCACCTCAGCTGTCCAGTATTCATTACAGATTGGAGAGCTTCACCTCAGCTGCCCTGTATTCACTACAGATTGGAGAGCTTCACCTCAGCTGTCCTGTATTCACTACAGATTGGAGAGCTTCACCTCAGCTGCCCTGTATTTATTACAGATTGGAGAGCTTCACCTCAGCTGTCCTGTATTCACTACAGATTGGAGAGCTTCACCTCAGCTGTCCTGTATTCACTACAGATTGGAGAGCTTCACCTCAGCTGTCCTGTATTCATTACAGACTGGAGAGCTTCACCTCAGCTGTCCTGTATTCACTACAGATTGGAGAGCTTCACCTCAGCTATCCTGTATTCACTACAGATTGGAGAGCTTCACCTCAGCTGTCCTGTATTCATTACAGACTGGAGAGCTTCACCTCAGCTGTCCTGTATTCACTACAGATTGGAGAGCTTCACCTCAGCTATCCTGTATTCACTACAGATTGGAGAGCTTCACCTCAGCTGTCCTGTATTCATTACAGACTGGAGAGCTTCACCTCAGCTGTCCTGTATTCACTACAGATTGGAGAGCTTCACCTCAGCTATCCTGTATTCACTACAGATTGGAGAGCTTCACCTCAGCTGCCCTGTATTCACTACAGATTGGAGAGCTTCACCTCAGCTGCCCTGTATTCATTACAGATTGGAGAGCTTCACCTCAGCTGCCCTGTATTCACTACAGATTGGAGAGCTTCACCTCAGCTGCCCTGTATTCATTACAGATTGGAGAGCTTCACCTCAGCTGCCCTGTATTCATTACAGATTGGAGAGCTTCACCTCAGCTATCCTGTATTCATTACAGATTGGAGAGCTTCACCTCAGCTGCCCTGTATTCACTACAGATTGGAGAGCTTCACCTCAGCTGCCCTGTATTCACTACAGATTGGAGAGCTTCACCTCAGCTGTCCAGTATTCATTACAGATTGGAGAGCTTCACCTCAGCTGCCCTGTATTTATTACAGATTGGAGAGCTTCACCTCAGCTGTCCTGTATTCACTACAGATTGGAGAGCTTCACCTCAGCTATCCTGTATTCACTACAGATTGGAGAGCTTCACCTCAGCTGTCCTGTATTCACTACAGATTGGAGAGCTTCACCTCAGCTGTCCTGTATTCATTACAGACTGGAGAGCTTCACCTCAGCTGCCCTGTATTTATTACAGATTGGAGAGCTTCACCTCAGCTGCCCTGTATTTATTACAGATTGGAGAGCTTCACCTCAGCTGCCCTGTATTCACTAGATTGGAGAGCTTCACCTCAGCTGTCCTGTATTCACTACAGATTGGAGAGCTTCACCTCAGCTGTCCTGTATTCACTACAGATTGGAGAGCTTCACCTCAGCTGCCCTGTATTCACTACAGATTGGAGAGCTTCACCTCAGCTGCCCTGTATTTATTACAGATTGGAGAGCTTCACCTCAGCTGTCCTGTATTCACTACAGATTGGAGAGCTTCACCTCAGCTGTCCTGTATTCATTACAGACTGGAGAGCTTCACCTCAGCTGTCCTGTATTCATTACAGACTGGAGAGCTTCACCTCAGCTGCCCTGTATTCATTACAGATTGGAGAGCTTCACCTCAGCTGCCCTGTATTCATTACAGATTGGAGAGCTTCACCTCAGCTGTCCTGTATTCACTACAGATTGGAGAGCTTCACCTCAGCTGTCCTGTATTCACTACAGATTGGAGAGCTTCACCTCAGCTGCCCTGTATTCATTACAGATTGGAGAGCTTCACCTCAGCTGTCCTGTATTCACTACAGATTGGAGAGCTTCACCTCAGCTGTCCTGTATTCACTACAGATTGGAGAGCTTCACCTCAGCTGCCCTGTATTCATTACAGATTGGAGAGCTTCACCTCAGCTGCCCTGTATTCATTACAGATTGGAGAGCTTCACCTCAGCTGCCCTGTATTCATTACAGATTGGAGAGCTTCACCTCAGCTGTCCTGTATTCACTACAGATTGGAGAGCTTCACCTCAGCTGTCCTGTATTCACTACAGATTGGAGAGCTTCACCTCAGCTGCCCTGTATTCACTACAGATTGGAGAGCTTCACCTCAGCTGCCCTGTATTCACTACAGATTGGAGAGCTTCACCTCAGCTGCCCTGTATTCACTACAGATTGGAGAGCTTCACCTCAGCTGCCCTGTATTCACTACAGATTGGAGAGCTTCACCTCAGCTGTCCTGTATTCACTACAGATTGGAGAGCTTCACCTCAGCTGTCCTGTATTCACTACAGATTGGAGAGCTTCACCTCAGCTGTCCTGTATTCACTACAGATTGGAGAGCTTCACCTCAGCTGCCCTGTATTCACTACAGATTGGAGAGCTTCACCTCAGCTGATCTGTATTCACTACAGATTGGAGAGCTTCACCTCAGCTGCCCTGTATTCACTACAGATTTGAGAGCTTCACCTCAGCTGCCCTGTATTCCTAAAGATTGGAAAGCCTCACCTCAGCTGATCTGTATTCACTACAGATTGGAGAGCTTCACCTCAGCTGATCTGTATTCACTACAGATTGGAGAGCTTCACCTCAGCTGCCCTGTATTCACTACAGATTGGAGAGCTTCACCTCAGCTGCCCTGTATTCACTACAGATTTGAGAGCTTCACCTCAGCTGCCCTGTATTCCTAAAGATTGGAAAGCCTCACCTCAGCTGATCTGTATTCACTACAGATTGGAGAGCTTCACCTCAGCTGCCCTGTATTCACTACAGATTGGAGAGCTTCACCTCAGCTGCCCCGTATTCACTACAGATTGGAGAGATCCCTCTTAGCTGATCAGTATTCAGATTGGAGAGCTTCACCTCAGCTGCCCTGTATTCACTACAGATTGGAGAGATCACTCTTAGCTGATCAGTATTCACTACAGATTGGAGAGCTTCACCTCAGCTGATCAGTATTTACCAGATTGAAGAGTTTCTCAGCTGCCCTGCATTCACTACAGCATACCTCCCAAGTGTCCCTGATTTGGAGGGGCCATCCCTCTTTTGAGTCCATGCCCCCCTCCCCTCGTTGTTCTCCTCTGTCCCCCCTTGAACACATGCAGATCTACATCAATAAATAATTCATTTGCTTATTCAAAGTGTTTATATTGTTGTCACAACATATCTCCTATCCATCCCTCAACGAGGGGGTGTGGCTTAATTTATCAACTGTCCCTTTCCACCAAAAAAAGTTGGTATGTATTGCTACACATTGGAGAGCCTCACCTCAGCTAAACAGTATCCACTAAGGATTTGGGATCTTCACCTCAGCTGACCAATATTCACTAATGATTGGAGAGCGTCTCCTTAGCTGCCCCCATGTATCCACTAAAATATCGGAATGCTTCACCTCAACGGCCCTGTATTCCCTAATTACTGGAGAGCTTCACCTCAACTGCCCTGTATTCACGAATTACTGGAGAGCTTCACCTCAACTGCCCTGTATTCACGAATTACTGGAGAGCTTCACCTCAACTGCCCTGTATTCCCAAATTACTGGAGAGCTTCACCTCAACTGCCCTGTATTCCCTAATTACTGGAGAGCTTCACCTCAACAGCCCTGTATTCACGAATTACTGGAGATCTTCACATCAGCTGACAAGTATTCAGTACAGATTAGAGAGCTTCACCTCAGCTGACCAACATTCACTACAGATTGGAGAGCTTCACCTCAGCTGACCAGTATTCACTACAGATTGGAGAGCTTCACCTCAGCTGACCAACATTCACTACAGATTGGGAGAGCCTCAAATCAGCTGACCAACATTCACTACAGATTGGGAGAGCCTCAAATCAGCTGACCAACATTCACTACAGATTGGAGAGCCTCACATCAGCTGACCAACATTCACTACAGATTGGAGAGCCTCACATCAGCTGACCAACATTCACTACAGATTGGAGAGCCTCACATCAGCTGGCCAATATTCACTACAGATTGGGAGAGCTTCACATCAGCTGACCAGTATTCACTACAGATTGGAGAGCTTCACATCAGCTGACCAGCATTCACTACAGATTGGGAGAGCCTCACATCAGCTGACCAACATTCACTACAGATTGGGAGAGCCTCACATCAGATGACCAGCATTCACTACAGATTGGGAGAGCCTCACATCAGATGACCAACATTCACTACAGATTAGGAGAGCTTCACATCAGCTGACCAACATTCACTACAGATTGGAGAGCTTCACATCAGCTGACCAACATTCACTACAGATTGGAGAGCTTCACATCAGCTGACCAGTATTCACTACAAATTGGAGAGCCTCACATCAGCTGACCAGTATTCACTACAAATTGGAAAGCCTCACATCAGCTGACCAACATTCACTACAGATTGGCGAGCTTCACCTCAGCTGACCAACATTCACTACAGATTGGGAGAGCCTCACATCAGCTGACCAGTATTCACTACAGATTGGAGAGCTTTACCTCAGCTGACCATAATTCACTACAGATTGGGAGAGCCTCACCTCGGCTGACCAGTGTTCACTAGATCAGAGAGCCTCACCTCACATCAGCTGACCAGTGTTCACTACAGCATGGAGAGTCTCCCCACCTAAACTCATCTTTAAGACCATTTTATTGTAAATATCTGGCGGCTTGCGGTACTATGGGGAAGAACACAGCAGTGTTACATGCATCACTATTTCCGGTGCAGCGGCTGCCTCGCTTCCGGGTCAGCTGACACTGCGGGGGGTCACATGACCGATAGCGCTGGAGGCGGAAGTGGAACAGGAAGGTAATGTCAACATAGGGCTGCTGAGGGGCAATAATGGGGGCAACAGGGCGGTTTCGGCGGCAGCAGATTTAGACGGGGCGGAGGGAGGATGTGGAACTCATTGAGATGCAACTGTGGTTTCTTGATTGCCCCCCACCCCCGCTCCTAGTGCTGCCCAGGGGTTCTGCTAATACCCATAAAAGATTATTGGGACCCCCTTTATTTCTTTGTCTAGGACTGGCAATTTGGCTAGCGTTCCCTGCTCTAGAGATTCCAGGGCTGTGTTACAGCTGGCCCCAGGGCATGCCAATTTGGGATAAACCCATGGGGTTGCCTGTTTTATCCCCTTGAGTATCCATTCCATTGTGCATGTGTATCATCCCCAGCATCCTTCCTGCTGATACGTGCACCCCCCTAAATGCAGATGGGTGCGTGCAGCAGAGGGGAAACCGTCGCCGAGCATGACTATGCACGGTGGTGAGTTCTGATTGGGTGAGAGCATGTGCATGTGCCGTGGGAGCATGAATTTAGATTAGCAAATGGGATTCCCTCCTCCTTTCTGGCATGACTTTCCACCTGGTTTTGCATGCTGGGGGACTGGAGGACTCTACATAGCTGTTGACATCTCCTCTAGTGGGAGCAGACCATATATTATTATTATTTATTAAGCGCCATAGTGTCTTTCAGTGATGTACAGTAGATGAAAGAGGGCTTTGGGGTGCTGTACTTTAGAGACAGAGCTACTCAATGAGAACACATGTAATGTTTCTCGTTGAATTTCCTCCAGTTATAAAGGCCAGGTTTTCCCAATGAGGTCACAGCCAGAGAAAAGTGTATTCTCTATGCAACTCCAGGGAAGGTCCTGGGGCACTAACTTAACATATCCTACCACCTCACATCATCATTGAGCTCCATCTGATCATGTCTGTCAGATGCACCTTCTCCAATAGTAGTCAATTGTCACTGCAGTGTGCTGCTGTTTCCTTATCCTATCTTGTAGAGCTACAATAAATGAAAAGTCCATTTCTGTGGTCCTAATAATATTTTCATATTATTCCAGTGCCAGGCAGTCCAAGGGGTAACTATGAGATCTGCTTCCCTTACTGCCACTCCTGCACCACTGACTGGTCTTCCTCAGAGTTAGTTTGTGAATCCGGGAGCTGTGTGTCACGCTTGGGGGTAACTCCAGACCTCTTAATGAGCTTACAACCCCCAATCTCCACAGCCAGCTTCACCTTTAGGAGCCCCCGCTTGCCGGGACGCTAGATACGCCTACCCGGGATCGGTTGCCCCCAGGACTTATTGGCTCAAAGGATGCAAGCTTATGTGTAGGAGGTCTGGAGAACCAAATAGCTAGAGCGTGAATGATGGAAGTCCAGAGACAGGCTAGAGGTCGTTAACGGGAAGGCAGAGATCGTAGCGGCACCAAGAGTCAGGCAAGACGTAGTCAGGGTACAGGCAGAGGTTGGCAACAGGGGTTCAGGATCAAGAGGCGTCGGCAACAGGGGTTCAGGATCAAGAGGCGTCAGCAAGGCAGAGGTCGGCAACTGGGTAAAGTTCACAGGAATAAACACGGGGTTCTGAGCGCTATCACAGGCAATGGATAACTGAGGAAAGAACCCTTTATAGGGACAGACAGGGAGGGAATGAGTAGGTGATTGGTGCACTTAGAAACCAAGCCAGGATTGGCCCAGAGAGCTGAAGAGGGCGAAGCCCTCAAATTCTCTAGGGCTCATTGGCCCCTTTAACTGATCCTCCGGCGAGCGCGCACAGCACAGCGCCGCCGGAGGGCATAACAGACACATGCTTGCGAGCGCGCCTACAGGAAGAAGCGGGGGGGGCGTGGCTGAAGTGAGCGCCGCTCGAGCTGACGCTGCTGGAGCCGCGGCCGCCGCACAGAGACAGCTGCGGTGTCTGGCCGCCCGGAGATGACGCTGGAACGGGGACCAGGTAAGCGGTTTCTGACACTGTGTTTCCGGGTTCCAGCTGGTGGATGGGCTTGGAAACTCGAAACCACAGCACCCATCATTCAGGAGAATTATGTTTCATTTTGAATGCTTTCCAGTCACCGATAAATAAAAGTGTATTCAAGTGGACCTAAACCCCTTTATGCAACGTAATCTGTGGGCCCTGGATTAGAGATACACTGACCCTTTTCCGCATTCCAGCAGGACACAGGAAACGGATGCACACGTGTGCAGCAGATGCACTTTCTCTGGTCTCCGTCATATAAAGCTGCGTTAGGAAATTGGTGAATATCTCCTGTATTCAAGGCTTATGTTTTAGGGCCCTTGAAAACCTGGACCCTGCCTTGCACCGAGTTGCCAGGGACTGTTTAGATCTGCAATAACCCCCATTCCTCTATCAGATAGCTGGAGTTGGTTTAAAATGCTTTCATGTTGATGCACTCCTACTTTGAGCACCCCAGGATTCGGGATGGCCACACTGTGAAATTCACTGAAATCATAGTGAAATCGCTTTACACTGAACATCAGGCCTCAATCTCATGTCCTGCCTTCCTGGCTGTTCTCACTCTGTACCTGTCAGACTTGAATGTCTGTGGGTGTGAGTCAGTATGGCAAGGTTCGCAGGCTCTGGTACAAAGTGAACTCTGCTGTTTACTGCTCTATGCCACAGAATCCCCTGCTAGTCTTGCCGATGTTTAAATCTGTAGAAGTGTAAATTTAGTATATTACCCTGGAGGGGGGGATTCACCTGGCCTTTGGAGTCTTTTAGACCCTAGGGCCAAGTTTGGTCCAAATTAAAGATAAACAAACCTCTGGATTTTGAGTTCCCCTGTTTTATTTCCGAGCCCAGTAAAACTTGCCTCTCCTTGATCCAGCGATGCATGAGCAGGTTCTTGTCGAATCCAATCCCTTTACCGTGTTTACATCCTTCTTATTGATTTCACTGGGAGAAAGAGTACAGGTGCATCTCCAGCAGCGGCATGCATGCTCGCTTGTGACCCAACCTATATTAATGGCTGGGACAGGAGCGCATGCACAGCCCGAGGATGCAGGGGTTGTGGCAGCTCTCACTCCCCATGGTAAACAGTCTGAGCAGTTTGCCGTGCATGCACGGTTGAACTGGGGGAAAAGTGAGTGATTACCGGTGTCCCCGGGAGTCTCGCAAAGTGGGGCATTCAAATCTGGAAGACCCTGGGAAAAGCCAGCAGCAGGGTTTTGTTCTGCTTTAAAGTGGAGCAAAACCTGCTTTATGAGCCCTCCAGGGCAGGCATACTTGTTTCCCCCAGGGCACCCCGCCCCGCTGTGTGAAACCTCACAGGTCACCCGAAAACTCGCCATTGTTCCTGGTCCAATGGCGCATGTGCGAGCAGTGGCCGTAACCACGCTATCCCTTCAGCAGGCATTTGTGAACGGCTGGCGTGGGCACACTCCCTGGTAAACGCTTGAGTCGTAGGGCGGGGAAGAGGTGATTTTGACTATCCTGGGTTTTGGTCCTTTCCCATGGGGCAACCCGATTAGGGGTTCCCTACTGTGTGAAACCCCCCAGATCGCTGATGCCAACTCACCTCTTCCCGGTCCTATGGCGCATGCGCGGTTGCTCGTCCAATTTGCGGCCGCACCCCCCGCTTCCCTCTAACAGGAAGTGTGCCCACGCTGGCTATTCACAAATGCCTGGCGTGGGCATGCACCCTGCTAGAGGGATAGCGTGGATGCAGCTCACGCATGCGCCGTTGAACCAGGAAACAAGGTAAGTGTGTGGGGCAGATTTGTTATTCTGTCATTTGCACTCCTAAGACTTTCTCAGCCAGTCTGTTTCTACCTGGCAACAGGCTTTGTATTTGATTTATTGAGACCTTATATAACCTTGTGCTGCTGTAGAGTACCAACAGGGGTATCTAACCAGGCTGTATTACCCTAGGCCCTGACAGCCAGTAAAGAATCTCCTTATTACTATACTCTCATCTTCTTCTCGGCAGGTTGCCGAGGCATGGCGTCTGCAGGTACAGGACAAGTCAGTGATGGGCAGAAATTACACCTCAGTCTTAAAGGTAGGTTTTGAATCATTAATGTGACCCCACACTTTTGCTAAAGCTGACAAATGGCACCTTTAAAGTTTTAATGCAGGCAAAGGTCATTTTTACACCATTGTGCCGGGCTACATTTGGCACTGTCCTAAACATTTTTAAATTGATGACAAATAGCCGAGATATTGAGATTTGCTTTTATTGAGTAGTTTTCAAGTATAATGATCAACCAGATCATACATAGTACACTTTTTAATCATGAAAACAGCAACATTTTTCATACTTAAATCATAACTACAAGAGATGATGCATATAAGCATCAGATATTCTTGTCATAATCCGACTGTGCAATCAAGACTCGCACAGAAGACATAAGAAAGCTAAACAGCCCAGGAGGAAGGAAGAAAAGGGGAAGAAGAGAAAAAAAAAGAAACAAACCAAGGGGAGAAATAGAAAGCCAAAGCCATCATCATACCAGTCATATAGTCAAACGATTAACATCAAAATTAGTTTTAAAGTATTGGACCCATGGAGCCCACAGCTTTCAAAATCTATCCAGACTCCCATTATGAATAATGGACATCTTTTCCATAACCTATTGTAATTAACTTTGTTTTTATACCTCTCTATAGCTCAGGTCCTGTGACTTCCAAGCTTTAGCAATAACCACTTTTGTTCCTGTCAATATATGATAACCCGGTTGTCTTTGCATCGCTGTGCTATGGACAATTAATTTATTAAATTATATCCAGGGATCTAACTCTTATTTCTCTTCCATTTGACTTCAGGACATCAGGATAATTTAGTAACGATAGGGTTAACCTCTCTCGACCAAAGGGCGTGACCTGCAAGACAAAGGCGTGGCTCCGCCTCCCGGCCTATATCCTTCCAGCTGACTTCCTCCACTCCAGTTTCTTTCTTGCAGTCGGACTGGACTGCAGGGCTCTATCTGAACTCCTCTCCCATTTATTTTTGTTTCTAAGATTATACCTTGGAAGCGGGGGCAAGACCCTGTCTGCCTTCTTAGGTCCCTTGTGCTCCTCTAATCTGGATGGACCCACTATGCCTCCTCAGCTAAGCTGTATCCGGATCAGGATAGTAAATGTAAGCGCCAGGGTCCTGGGGCGCTTTGGGGTATCATTGGCACTCTGGCTGAAGTCTTACATTGAAAAGCAAAGCAGCCGCAGTCTTTTGTCTGGTGAGCCTGATTAGGGGGTGACCGGAATGACCAAGGGAATTATTTTCCCTCTTTTATTGCTCTTTCCCATGTGTTTTTGTGTTTTACTGGTTGTAAAATTCAAAATTTGCGCTCCTTTTTGGGGGGGGCGGAGCTAAGGCGGCAGCGAGGAAGAATCATGTTCTCAGTCCGCCACTATGGAAAGATTTTCAGCTTAGTGAAGTTCTGATTACCGCGGCAATCTCTGGTTCTTCTCAGCAGCTCAGCGCATTTCTTCAGTCTGCCTCTGTCTAAAGATTTTCGGCTTAGCAAAGTAGCTAGCACAGCCGACATCTTCGGTTCTTTTCAGCAGCACAGCGCGGTCAAGTATTAGAAGGGTTAGCTTGTGAGGGAGGCCCAACCATTCCAGTGGCTCCTCAGTGGCAAAGAACAAGCTGGTTCTCAGACAAAGTAAGGATGTCAGAGTTTACTGACAATACAGTTATTCACACAGGGGCCTCTAGGGCACCCCAACTCACGAGTTTTTGGCTTGACGGCCTGGTTATTAAACCCCCATCCTGATAAAAAGAGGCCTCTCTGCCAGAGTCATTCAGTCTATAATTCAGGCCAGGAAGAAGTCTTCATCAATCATCTATTGTAGAGTCTGGCGTGCGTTTCTCCCTTGTTGAAAATCCTGGGGGTTCTTTTGTAGAGCTTTTTCTGTCGCCAGAATTTTGGATGTTTTTGCAGAAGAGTCTTGATGAAGGTCTTCAATTGAGTACGTTTTAAGGACAAATATCTGCTTATCTATCCTCTTTCAGAAACCCATAGCTGAAAATGAATTTATCAGAACTTGTTTTACAAGCCCCTTCTGCCGGTTTGGGACTTGAACTTGTTTTATCAGCTCTTCAGGGTCCTCCTTTTTAAACCATTGGTAGATGCGTCATTAAGTCTAATGACGCTTATGGTCACCTTTTTTGTGGCAATAACCTCAGTAAGGCGGGTTTCTGAATTAGCAGCTCATCAGTAAAGTCTCCCTATTTAGTCTTTATTCAGTGTTTTGGGTTTTTCTTCCTAAGGTGTTTTTCATCTTAATAAAGAGATGGTTTTGCCTTCCTTATGTCCTGCTCCAGTGTCCGATAAGGAAGGGGGTTCGTCACTGGCTGGATGTAGTGAGTGAGTTTAGTGAGAGCACTAAGGTATTATCTCACTACTACACAATATTTCCATAGTTTGGACTTCTTATTGTCATACCTGAGGGTCCACGGAAAGGTCTTCCACCAGCTAAGTCTGCCATCAGCCAATGGATTAGACAGGCAGTGGTAAGAGCCTATATCCCTAAGGTGAAGGTTCCTCCTTTAGGACTACTGCTTATTCGACACAAGCTATTGGAGCTTCTGGGGCTTCAGCATCAAGCTTCAGTAGAACAAGTATATAAAGTGCTACTTGGTCTTCAATTCATACATTTACCAAATTTTATAGGGTAGATGTTTGAGCCTCAGCGGATGCGAATGCCTGTAGAAAGTTACTACAGGGTGTAGTAACCTAGAGGCTTTCAAGATATCTTATTCCTGATAAAGGGGATAAGGTTTTTGGGGATCCCACCCAAATTCATGGCACTGCTTTTGAATGATCCCTATCATTACTGAATTATCCTGATGTTCTGAAGTAAAATGGAAGAGAAAAGATAATTCTGTGAATACTTACCTGTAGAATTGATGTTCCATTATTACTTCAGGACATCAGACTCTCCCTGTCTGCTAGGTTGATATTTCCAGGTCTGGATGCCTAGTCTTAGTGGAGTGGTAAATATGTATATAAAAAAAGAGTCTCCAGCCTTTCGTTTTCAACAGGAGATATAGGTATGCCTCCTGGAGTGTAGGAAGTCAGCCGGAAGGATATAGGCCGGGAGGCGGAGCCACGCCTTTGTCTTGCAGTTTACACCCTTCGGTCGAGAGAGGTTAACCCTATCGTTACTGAATTATCCTGATTGTCCTGATGAAGTAATAATGAAAGAGAAATCAATTCTACAGGTGAGAGTATTCACAGAATTATCTTTTCTTTATTGCATGGCACGGCCTGCTTCGGTATTCATAACAGTTGGGTTATTCCGCCACAAGGTGGCGCAGTGGTACTGCAGAAAGCTGTGGCATCTCCCGGCTCCCTATAAAAACGGGATTAACCATAGAGTTCCCCTGTGTTTCCTCTGCAGTGGAACTGCGAAGTTAGAAGATGGCTCTCTCTCTTATGCGCAGGTGAGCGGGGCAACCAAGCCTGCGGCTCTGCAAGTCTATTTCCATCCATTTCTGGACCCTCACTGCCTCCCAGCCTCGGCTGACAGATCGGGTGAAGGTAGAAGAGCACTAGGGTCAAGTGCTCCTGGAGCAGACCCTGTAACACAAAGGGTAGCCGGCCATAGGCTTTATGGTGAGCCTAATAGGGATGCAGAGTTTCTGTCCTGGCTTCTGAGGCGGTAAGTAGTTTGGGGACTGTGTCCCCTTATTTTCCTTTTTGGGTCCCCCCCCCCCCCCCCTCCCTGGCCATGGCTGTTCGCCGCTGCCTTCTCGTCTCTCTCTCCCCCCCCCCTCTCTGACTTCGTTGGGCGGGGGGGCGGTGGTAGCGGCGAGTGGTGATATCTGTGGTGTTTTAAAGTTTTTTGTGTATGTTGTGGTGTTTTTAGCTGCCGCGCCGCTTTGTACTGCGTTTCGCGTCTGTGGGCGCTATAACCTGAGGTGATTTTGCTTTTGTCATGGCGCCGGCCGGGTCATGTGAGCCCACTCTTCGGGGGGGGGGGGGGGGGGGCAGGGCCGGGTGATGACGCGTATGGGGTCGTTCCTCCCGCTGCCTGCCCCTCGAGGTACCTCTGCCGGCGCCATTTTGGACAAGCTGCGCATCTGGATTTTTTCCCTTCCTGGCTGCAGCGCTGCTTCCTCTGGTGGGTCGCCTTATCCAGCGGTCTGTGCCTGTGTGACCCGGCTGTGTCTTTGGTCCGTGTGTCCCCCTTGGGGTTTTTTTAATTGAATTGGGGTGTATTTGCTGCGGGATGCTCATGTGTGTTTTTACTTATGTCTTTCAGGCGGGATACCATTGGGTTGTGGTCTCTCCCGGCTCCACTCCTTCCTCCCCCCTCATTCCCCCTTTATTGACTTCTGGGGGCATCCCGTGGGAGGGCATCCCGGGTGGCTTCTGTCTTAGGCCTGTACCCACTGCTGGCCTATTGCGCCTGTGTTCCATGTGTGGGGTATCCCCTGTGAGTAACAGTGTCACGGTGTGCGTTGCCTGCTTCGCTTCCCAGCTCTGCGCCTCACACGGCTTCACCTACTCCCCCGCTCCTGCAATTGGGCCCCAGTGAGGGGAATGCTGGCAGGGATTCACATTTTGATTTGGCTCTGCGGGTGGCTAACATTGAAAAGCAGCTTGCCAGGACTGTTCCTAGGAAGGCCTCTGGCAAGAAGAGACACCTGGATCCCAGGCCCGCTCCCCTTACTGAGATGTATGTGGGGATTGATGATCTTGGTGGCCGTCACCCCCTTGAGATGGGGGAGCTCTCCCAGGATTCTGACTTCTCTGGGAACCAGCAGGAGGGTTGCGATAGTGACCCTGGGTCTGCGTCCGGAGAGGAATCATGGTACCCTGAGGACACTGATAATCTGCTGTCACATATTTTTGAAATTTTGCACATTGCTCCCCCTGAGGTAGCTAAGAGAAAGCAGGGGGAGCTTTTTCACCCTGGTAAACGGAACATTTTACCACCTTGGTGCTTAAAGAATGGGAACGTCCTAACAAGATGCCTGCTGTGCCCAAGGGTTTGGATAAAAGGTATCCCTTTCCGGCTGATCTTGTTAAGAGGTGGTCATTTCCCCCTGAATTGGATGCTCCCGTGCTAGGCTTGTCCAATACTTCGGTCATGCCTTCCCCTGACACTACCACTCTGAGGGATGGTGAGGACCGGCGCATGGATCAATTGGCCTGCCATGCTTTTACCTGTGTGGGGGCTGGCTTGCGCCTGGTATGTGCTTCTGCCATTACTGCTATTGCCCTTAAGAAGCTACTCAAGCGTCTCATTGATGGCGCAACAGGTGGTAGTGTGGGGGAGGAATATAGGACTCTTACTTTGCTCTGATTTTGTGGCCTTTATCCTTACTGCTATGGATGATGCTGTGCGGCTGTGTGGTAGGGCCTCTGCGCTCTTGGTGGCTATGCGGCGCTCTGTCTGATTGCGCCAGTGGGCAGCTGACGCTGCGGCTAAGCTCTCACTGGCCTCCCCTTCGTGGGGCTGCGGCTATTTGGGGAGCGTCTTGATGTTCTAGCCAAGGATGGGACGCTGCCTCAGCGTAGGAGGCAGTCTCGGCCCTTTCGGGGGTCCTCTGCCCCCCTCCCTTCTATTCGCATTCCCAGAGGGGGCCGTGGCTCCCTCCTCTCCAGTGGTCGCAGAGATTCTTGGGGCCGTGGTAGACCCCGTGGTCGTCCCGGTATCTCCTGGAATCCTAAGCCCAAACCCTCTCCCAAGCCCCCTCAGGCATGAAGGCGCGCCCTCACCCATCCGGGTGGGGGGGCGGCTTCGGCTCTATGCTCACGTCCGGAGGCTTCATGTTTCAGACCAGTGTATTCAGGAGGTGGTGTCCTCCGGTTATAAGATAGAGTTTGCAGCCTGGCCCCCCCCCCCAAGATTCATCAGATCCCAGATGTCTTTAAACCCCCTGTCCGCTCAAGGGTTGGCGGTTCATTGCCTGTTAGAGTCCGGAGTCATTTGTCAGGTGCCTCATCAAGAAAGGGGTCAGGGGTACTATTCCAATCTTTTCACGGTTCCCAAAAAGGAAGGCTCTCTGAGGCCCATTCTGGATCTGAAGGGCCCCAACAAATTTGTCAGATTCAAGCATTTTCGCCTGGAGACGCTGCGCTCTGCTGTCAGTACCCTTCACCCGGGCGACTTCATGACCACCGTGGACATCAAGGATGCTTATCTTCATGTGCCTATCTTCCCAGGTCATCAGAGATTTCTAAGGTTCGAGCTGCAGGATCAGTATTACCAGTTTGTGGCTCTACCCTTCGGTATCACCTCCTCAGGCCGAGCGGGACACTCAAATGGTGACATCCACTCTGGAGTCTTTCGGCTGGGTGATCAGCTATCCCAAGTCTTCTCTGTCTCCGTCCTTGGTGAGGTCCTTTCTGGGCATGACTCTGGATACCTCTCAGGTCAAGGTGTTCCTTCCTCAGCAGAAGGTGGAGGGTCTTCAGTGCAGGCTCGGGCTCTGCTGTCGTGTCCTCATCCCTCCATCCGTCAGGGGATGCAGTTGGTGGGCCTGATGGTGTCTTGTTCTGTCTCGTGGTGGCTGGACTCAAGGAACCTTCTGGGGGGCAGGTCCTTTCTGCCCCGTGCTGGAAACGGTCACCACGGATGCTAGTCTGACCAGCTGGGGAGGCTTCTGGAAGTCCCTGAGGTTCCAGGGTCGGTGGGGCCCACAAGAGGCCCATGCTTCCATCAAAGTCCTGGAACTGAGGGCGATCAGGTTGTTTCTTTCTCGCCTATCCACTCACTTTCGGGGTCGGGCTTTTCAGATCCGCTCAGACAACCAGACGGCGGTGGCCTACCTCAATCATCAGGGAGGAACTCGGAGCAAGCGAGCCTTCAAGGAAGTGTCCCTGATTCTGTCTTGGGCGGAACAGCATGTTCCCTGCATCTCAGCGGTCTACATCCCCGGGGTGGAGAACCAGGTGGCGGACTCCCTGAGCAGGGGGACGTCTCGTCTGGGGGAGTGGTCGGTCTCTCAACAACCGGGTGTTTCTCTCCCTCTGTCACCGCTGGGTCAGCCGGATGTGGACCTGTTTGCGTCCCGTCACAATTACAAACTTCCCAGATTTGTTTCTCTGCCTCAGGATCCTCTGGCCTTCACCACGGATGCCCTGGCAATACCTTGGACGGAGTTTCAGCTTCTCTATGTGTTCCCTCCGTTTCCTCTCCTGGGCAGGGTCATGCGCAAGATAGCCCAGGAGCGGGTACCAGCCATCCTTGTTGGCCAAGAAGAGTTTGGTTCGCAGACGTCGTGCAGTTGGCAGTAGACTGGCACGTCCTGCCCAAGGATCCAGATCTTCTCACCCAGGGGCAACTACGCCATCCCAATTTACAAACGCTGGCTTTAACGGTTTGGCTGCTGAAACCTCCATATTGATGGAAAAGGGGTTGCCTTGTTGTTGATGCCATGATTCGGGCTAGGAAGAAGTCCTCGTCCTAAGTTGAAGGCCCAGATCCAAATCTTATAGATTCCCGGGCCGATCAGCGGTGGGTGTAGGTCCACTTTAACCCCCCCCCCCCTTCCTCCCTGCCCCCATTTCTTTGTATTTCCTCCCTAAGGAACCACTGGACAGAGAGTTGCTGGACTTCAGCCAAATTTTTATTTGTGTGTGTGTACATGTGCTGCTATGTGTTGCTGTGTGTGTCTACATGTGCTGCTATGTGTTGCTGTGTGTGTCTACATGTGCTGCTATGTGTTGCTGTGTGTGTCTACATGTGCTGCTATGTGTTGCTGTGTGTGTCTACATGTGCTGCTATGTGTTGCTGTGTGTGTCTACATGTGCTGCTATGTGTTGCTGTGTGTGTCTACATGTGCTGCTATGTGTTGCTGTGTGTGTCTACATGTGCTGTGATGTGTTGCTGTGTGTGTCTACATGTGCTGCTATGTGTTGCTGTGTGTGTCTACATGTGCTGCTATGTGTTGCTGTGTGTGTCTACATGTGCTGCTATGTGTTGCTGTGTGTGTCTACATGTGCTGCTGTGTGTGTGTCTACATGTGCTGCTATGTATTGCTGTGTGTGTACATGTGTTACTGTGTTTGTGTACATGCGCTGCTGCGTGTGTGTACATGTGCTGCTTTGTGTTGCTGTATTGTTAGCTAAACAAAACCCTTGTGGCATGGCCTCCCCCAGGACATCCCAGATGCCTTGCTGTGTAAACCCCCCTCCCTTCCCTGTTGTGGCAACACTCACCTGCATCTGGCCTCCCTCACTGACGTAAACATCCAGTGGTCGCACCTTTGGGATGCGAGCATGCTCCCGCCCCCAGCCATTCAGATAGGCTGGGGACGGGAGCGCGTGCACTGCTGGGGATACAGCCGCTGCGCTCCTGATTGCCGAAGATCTACATGTAAACCGGGCCATTTGCCTTGCATATGTAATGCACAGCAAATGGCTCTGATTGGACAACAGTCCTAACAGGCGCTGGAGGACTGGGAAGAGGTGAGTTGATGTGCGGGGTTTCACACAGTGGGGCATCCCAATTCGGGATGCCCCAAGTCCCGAGCTTTGTTCTGCTTTGACTTTCCCGGGTTTTGTTTTGTGTTCCAGGGGCATCCTGAATTAGGATTCACCACTGTGTGAACCCCCCCCCCCCCAGTAAGATCAGTAAGACTAACTAGAGCCCTTTGCTGTGTTTACAGTCTTGCCTTGAATGTGGGGTTTCACACAGAGGGGCATCCAAGTTAGCTGCGCGAAATCTCATCAGTGCTGTATGCTGTGCATATAATTGCAAAGCATATAGGCCTGTTTATACGAAGAGAAAGGCGAGTGGCATCATCTCTCTGTGGTCTGTAGGGTGCTCCTATCCCCAGCCTATCTGAAAGGATGAGTGCAGGAGTGCGGCTCAGCAGCTGGGAGGCTGGGGATGCCACTGAAAGGTAAGCTCCGTGGGCGATTAGTGGTGTCTTGTGCAGTGATGTTCCTCTTTAAAGAGGAAAATCTGCCTCACTGGAGTCCAAAAGACTCTCGGAAGGCCTATTTCCCCATCCCGATTGGAATGCCCCAGGGGATCCTAAATCTTGATGCCCTGCTGGAAAGGAATAACACTCAGGAGAGTGGAAATCCCTGCTTTTGTTTCTCTTTGAAGTAGTCCTAATGTCCCGGCCCCCTCCAGTGAGCTACAAGCTCATTTCCACGATGGCTTCAACAGCAGCCGCAGTGAGATTAAACTGGTGTGGCATCCCTGCTCCTGTTTCTCTGTGTGCCACTACCAGCTTTCAATGTGCAGCTGTAGGAAGAGGGGATGGCACCACCTAGACTGGGGGAACAAGCTCACTGCCCGTACCTATCAGAGCACCAGGGAAGGAGGGAGCATACAGGGATTTTTTTTTCAGGTTAGAGTCTCTTAACCTCCTATCTGCTGCTGGTACTCAAAGCAGACTAAAACCCAGGATTTCCACCCCTGGGTTTTGTTCCGCTTTACAGGGGTAGCTAAATTTGGGATGCCCCTGTTTGTGAAAGAACCACCCCTCGAGTTCGCCCGTTACCCCAAACTGGCGATTCCACAATGCATTCGCCAGTTCAAGGACAGTAATGAGCGAACTGGGTGGGGAGACGGGGCTCACAAAGCAGACCAAAACGCTGGTAACCCTGCTTTAAATTCTTAGCGACTCCAGGGCTGGGTTATAGCTTGTAACCAAAGAATTGCGATTTGGGAGTGCACCAGTGTGTGACACCCATGGGATCACCTGCATACTTGCCACAGGAAAATGATCCCGCGAGGCATGTGCGGGTCTCTTGTGGTACCCCCAGCAATCCTGAAGCTGATGTGCATAGCAGAGGGGAGCGGCCAGCTGGAGGCGCCCTGCAATCCATTCATTCAGAACGGAGTCAGCAGAAGTATGCAAGTTCTGTAGGGGTTATCAGGGAATGAAAAGTGCTGGTGAATAAAAGATGTCACCCCTTGCAGCCTAATTTAACCCTTTGCTTGGAATATCTTTAAATGTAGGGGCATACCAAATGTATAGGCATGCCTTATTGTACCCTCGTGCACCCTTGTGTTCTCTGAAAGCTAAATCTGGATGGTACACAGCAGTGTTTTGGGTAACCTCTCTAACCAAAAACAGGCCTGCATGGTGTTTGCATAAATAGTATTGATGTATTTTGGGCTTTTCGTGGGTGGGCCATAATAAAAATCTTGCATCGAAATGTAGTCACTACAGCATCAGGTGTTTTTTTTCTGCATTTCAGTCCTACCTCCTAACAGTTCTGCTCTGCTCAGGCATACCAGCTCCTAGCCGCATACTCTTCTTTGGCCTCTGTAGCAAGGGGACAATCTAATCTAGCACAGAAACCAAGTAAATCAAGGCTAAATCACAGAGACTGACTGATTCCGGATATGGCTGCAGACATATCCATATACCTAACCCTTTGGGTCTGATTTGCATGACTATGTCTAAAGACATGGCCTCCCCAGAAATTTTAAAGTGGACCAAAACCCAGGATTTTGACTATCCTGGGCTTTGGTCCTTTCTTCCAGGGCACCCAGATCAGGGATGCCCTGCTGCGTGAAGTCAATTCACCTCTCCCCGATCCTGCGGCGCATGCACGGACGTTCGTCCAATCAGCGTGCTCAGAGCCGCTGACGTCACATCGTCTAAGGCCATCGTCTCCAAGCGTGCTGGCGGCCACATCCCCCGCTTCCCTCTAACAGGAAGCGTGCCCGTATTCATAAATGCCTGTCGCGGGCATGCGCCCTGCTAGTGGGATAGCAGGGATGTGGCCACAGCTCGCGTATGCGCCGTTGGACCAGGAAGCAAGGTAAGGGTATGAGGCGACTGGGGGGTTTTACACAGCGGGGAATCGATCAATAGATCGCGGTGGGTTTTGGTCCACTTTAAATGCCCGTCTGTGGGAAGCCTGATGCAGAACATGTTCTATTCAGAAGCTTTCCACTCAAAGTGGACAATATAGTCCGGCTGCATTGCTATACTTTTGCTCCTTGCAGAGAAATAGAATCTTGATGCAGTGTGCTCTTCTTTGGCTTCTGTAGCAAGGGGACAATCTAACATAGCACAGAAACCAAGTAAATCAAGGCTAAATCACAGAGACTGACTGATTCCGGATATGGCTGCAGACATATCCATATACCTAACCCTTTGGGTCTGATTTGCATGACTATGTCTAAAGACATGGCCTCCCCAGAAATTGTAAAGTGGACCAAAACCCAGGATTTTGACTATCCTGGGCTTTGGTCCTTTCTTCCAGGGCACCCAGATCAGGGATGCCCTACTGCGTGAAGTCAATTCACCTCTCCCCGATCCTGCGGCGCATGCACGGACGTTCGTCCAATCAGCGTGCTCAGAGCCGCTGACGTCACATCGTCTAAGGCCATCGTCTCCAAGCGTGCTGGCGGCCACATCCCCCGCTTCCCTCTAACAGGGAGCGTGCCCGTATTCATAAATGCCTGTCGCGGGTATGCGCCCTGCTACTGGGATAGCAGGGATGTGGCCACAGCTCGCGTATGCGCCGTTGGACCAGGAAGCAAGGTAAGTGTATGAGGCGACTGGGGGGTTTTACACAGCGGGGAATCGATCAATAGATCGCGGTGGGTTTTGGTCCACTTTAAATGCCCGTCAGTGTGGGAAGCCTGATGCAGAACATGTTCTATTCAGAAGCTTTCCACTCAAAGTGGACAATATAGTCCGGCTGCATTGCTATGCTTTTGCTTCTTGCAGAGAAATAGAAGTTGGAGGGATCTTAACTCCTCTCCCAAAATGTTTATTCTATCTAGTCATTTGTAATGTCACTATAAATTAGAATAAAACTGTGTAGCATGGTCAAGACAGTCCCTTATCAACAAAGTCTTCTTGATCTAAGCGGCAAATTGTGGACAATAGTTACATGGTTGTGGGATAGTTATACAGGGCTTGTGGTGGTCTAGTGACAATTCAGTAGGTGCATATCTGGGGACATACATACACTATGTTCTAAAAATAATAATCTTCTCCTAAATGGCGGATGCAAACCAAGCAACATATATGGGGCCTGTATTTATCTGCCAGAATACACAACATCTGTTAAAATTAGGCTGGTAAAAATTTTAATATAGATTTTTGCTGCAACATGCAGAAAAAGAAATCCAATTATTACCCCCGCGTCTGCATTTAGCTCCCAGTGAGGGGGAAGCCAGCAGGGGGTCTCAATCGGATTTGGCGATCCTAGTGGCCAGCTTAGAGAGACAATTATCGCGCTCGGTTGCTGACAAGGCTGCGAGTAAGAAGCAGCATATTTAGCCGGGTTATTCGCTTTTTGCTGATGATGATGATGATGATTATAAGGCTTTTGGTGGTCGGGACTCCATGGAGGAGGGTGAGTTGTTTCATGACTCCGACTCCTCAGGGGATCAACCAAGTGGCTATGACAGCGATCCTGGGTCTCCCTCGGGCGATCGTCTACTTTTCACTTTTCGCTCCTTTCGAGGAGGAAGAGGCTATTCCTTTTCAGATGGCCGCAGAGATTCCTGGGGACGAGGTAGGTCACGTGGCCGACCCAATCACTCTCGGGGATCCAAGCCCCCTGCCAAGACCCCTCAGGCATGAGGAGGCGCCCCCTCACCCATTTGGGTGGGGGGATGGCCTCTGCTATTTGCTCACATCTGGAGACTGCACGTCTCGGATCGGTGGATTCAGGAGGTGGTGTCCTCCAGTTACAAAATAGAGCTGGCAGCTTGGCCACCCCCAAAATTTCGGATACACGGATATCCCAGAACCCTTTGACGGTGCGGGGTCTAAGAATGGCTGTTCAACATCTTCTGTTATCCTGGGTGATTTGTCCGGTTCCACACCCGGAGCGAGGTCGAGGGTTCTATACCAATCATTTCACGGTACCCAAGAAGGATGGTACTCTGAGGCCTATCCTGGACCTGAAGAGTCAGACATTTTCGCATCGAGACCTTACGGTCTGTGGTGAGCTCACTCCGGCCGGGCGACTTCATGACCACGGTGGATATCAGGGACGCTTACCTGCACATTCCTATATTCCAGGGACATCAGAAGTTCCTGAGGTTCGCGCTGGAGGATCAGCACTACCAGTTTGTGGCGCTACTGTTTGGGATATCCTCAGCCCCCCGGGTGTTCACCAAGGTGCTGGCGGGCGTTATGGCCCTCCTGAGGAGCCAGGGCATTCGTGTTCTTCCTTATCTGGACGACTTGCTGATTGCTGATCAATCTCTTCAGCAGGCCGAGAGCGACACCCAGACGGTATTGTCCACTCTTGAGGATTTCGGATGGGTGATCAATTACCCCAAGTCTTCGATCAGTCCCTCATTGGTGAGGTCCTTCCTGGGCATGATGTTGGACACCTCTCAGGTTAAGGTTTTCCTCCCCCAGCAGAAGGTGGAGGGCCTGCAGACACGGGCCTTACTGTCGTGTCAGCGACCATCTATCCATCTGGGGAAGAAGCTGGTGGGTCTCATGGTGTCATGTTTTGAGGCTGTGCCCTTTGCTCAGTTCCACATGAGGCCTCTTCAATTTAATCTTTGGACTGTTTGGGACCGGACACAGGAGTCCCTGGAGCGGGAATTCTCACTGTCTCCTCTGGCCAGGTGGTCCCTCTCTTGGTGGTTGGACTCCAGAAATCTTCTAGTGGGCAGGTCCTTTCTGACTCCTTGCTGGGAGATTGTCATCACAGACGCCAGTCTGACCGGCTGGGGAGGTTTTTGGCAATAACTGAAGTTCCAGGGGCAAAGGGGTCTGCAGGAGGCCCATGCGCCTATCGAATCTCTTGGAGCTGAGAGCGATCCGGTTGGTCCTTTTTCATTTGACTCCCCAGCAACGGGGTTGTGCGGTCCAGGTCCGTTCAGACAGTCAGACGGCTGTCTCCTACCTCAATCACCAGGGCGGGACTCAAAGCAAGCGGGCCCTCAAGGAGGTGACCCAGGATCAGAGAATGTTCCCTGCATCTCCGCGGTTTACATCCCCGGGGTGGAGAACCAGGAGGCAGACTCCCTGAGCAGGGGGGCCTCTCGTCTGGGAGAATGGTCTCTCAGCAACAAGATCTTTCACGCTTTGTGGCGCCGCTGGGGTCTGCCGGATGTGGACCTGTTTGCGTCCCGACACAATCACAAGCTTCCACGGTTCGTCTCTCTATCAAGAGATCCGCTGGCCTTCGCCACAGAAGCTCTGGCAATTCCTTGGACGGAGTTCCGTCTTCTTTCCGCCTTTCCTCTTTTTCCGCTCCTGGGTCAAGTGCTGCGCAAGATTGCCCAGGAGGGGGTGCCAACCATTCTGGTGGCTCCTCGTTGGCCGAGGCGGTGTTGGTTCGCGGACATAGTTCAGATGTCGGTGGATCGCTACGTCATACCCGACGATACAGGGCTTCTCACTCAGGGGCGGCTGCTCCACCCCAATTTACGCAAACGCTGGCTTTGACGGCTTGGCTGCTGAAACCTCCATCTTGATGTAGAAAGGACTGTCTGCTTCGGTCGTGCGTACCATGATTCGGGCTTGGAAGAAATCCTCTTCCATGATTTATTATAGAGTTTGGCACGCTTACATTGCCTGGTGTGAGTCCAAGAGTCTCCCCTGTCGCACATTCTCCCTTTCAATTTTTGGAGTTCTTACAACATGGAATGGACTCGGGTCTCCAGCTGAGTACCCTCAAGGGTCAGGTTTCGGCCTTGGCTATTTTTTTCCAAATATCCTTCGCCAATCATAGACTTATCAAGACTTTTTTCCAAGGAGTTACTCATGTACGTCCACCGCGTAAGCCTCTGTTACCGTGTGGGATATGAACTTGGTGCTTTCTGCTCTCCAAGGTCCTCTCTTTGAGCCCTTGTGCGCTGCTGCCTTATCCATTCTGACTCTAAAGGTGGTCTTTTTGGTGGCTATCACTTCGGTGCATCGCGTTTCAGAGCTGGCGGCACTTTGTATGAAGCCTCCTTACTGTGAGCGGCATCAGGATAAGGTGGTTTTTTGCCTTAAACCTGATTTTTTACCTAAGGTTGTTTCTTCCTTTCACCTCAGTGAGGACATTGTTTTGCCTTCCTTGTGTCCCATGCCTTCTAATTCTAAGGAAAGGACCCTCCATGCCTTGGACGTGGTAAGAGCGCTTAAGTACTACCTGGTTGCTATGGAACCCTTCAGGAAATCAGATTCTCTGTTTGTCCTCACTTACGGAGCTAGGAAGGTTCTGACTCCAGCCAAATCCACTCTCAGCAAGTGGATCAGACAGGCAGTGCTGCAAGCGTACACTGCCAAGGGGAAGGAACCCCCTTTCCGGATCACAGCTCACTCTACCAGAGCTATTGGTGCCTCTTGGGCTTTTCAGCACCAGGCATCGGTTGAACAGGTTTGTAAGGCCGCTACTTGTTCTTCAGTTCATACTTTTACAAAGTTTTATAAGGTTGATGTTAGGGCCTCAGCTGATGCTGTTTTTGGCCGTAAGGTGCTTCAGGCTGTAGTGTCATGAACTACGTGCTGTTGCTCACTGGGGATCCCACCCTTCTTTGGACACTGCTTTTGGATGTCCCACATGTCAGAAATGGAGCGACTTGAACAGGACACTGGGAAAAATACAATTCTTTGAGTACTCACCTGTAGAATTGTTTTTGACAGTGTCCTGTTCAGGTCGCTCCATCCCACCCTTGTTCTGTTATCTCCTTTGCATGTTCTGGTGAGTATTGTTGTAGTTGTTTTTTTTCTTGAGAGAGTACATGCTGAAGCTATGTGATGTAACATGGTTTCCTGGCCTCCCGGCATGTCTCTGTTTTACTGCTTTTGAACCACTGGGGATTTTTGGGAGACAGTTGCCTGATATGGAGCCGGGAGGAGCTTCGATTTTCATCTTGCAGTCACTGCGCCACCTTGTGGCGGATTACCCACATGTCAGAAATGGAGCGACCTGAACAGAACACCGTCAAAAACAACTCTACAGGTGAGAATTGTATTTTTTCCCCTCTTGCTGAGGATGAATTATATGGAAGAAGCCGGGGTGACTGGACCCCATTTATACATTTTTTTTTTTTTTTAAAGTTTAATAGTTAGGTTGTGATGATCTGGAAGTTCCCTGAAGAATTGGTTGCTCTGGGATCTTTTTTCCAGCTTAATTTTAACTTTACTATTTTATAGGCGCTTTACCTTTAAGAGGCGGGGAAGAGAGGGGAATGACGCGTTCTTGTTCTGTTCGCTTCGGGCAAAAATCACAAATTGGACAGATACTTCTCGTTGAATCCCACTGATCAAACGTTAGGAGTGGATGTTTTAACACAGGTGTGGCAGTTCAATCTAGCCTATGCTTTTCCTCCAGTCCGATTGATTCCGATGGTGTTGAACAAGATCATCAGGGAACCAGCTACGGTTCTCCTGGTGGCACCGTGGTGGTCAAAGAGGCCTTGGTTCTCGACTCTTGTAGAACTATCTGTTCAGGATCCATGGGTGATACCAGTGTTTTGTCCAAACCCGCAGTGGTGGAGACTGACAGTATGGACCCTGAGGTCTCCTTACTGCAGAAGAAGGGATACTCCAAACGAGTCCTAGACACTCTGCTTTCAAGCAGGAAAGTGGTCACCAGGAAGATCTATCTTAAAGCCTGGTAGACCTTTAAATCCTGGAGAACTGAAAACAGGAAATTTTATTTCAAGATCCCTATTATTTTGGAATTTTTACAGCATGAAGTTGATATGGGACTACGTGTGAATACTCTGAAGGTCCAGTTGGCAGCATTGTCAGTTTTCCTGGATAAAAGGTTGTCCTCTTTTTCTATTGTCAAGCGTTTCCTTCTGGCAGTTAAGCGCTCTAAGCCTGCATCATCTAAGATAGTGCCTCAATGGGACCTGGCTAAAGTTCTTTCAATGTTGAAATCTCCTCCGTTTTTTCCCAACAAGAATCTGGACATTAAATTCCTCACCTGGAAGGTTTTGTTTTTGGTGGCCATTACTTCTGCACGCAGAATTAGTGATATTCAGGGCTTGTCATGTCGTCATCCTTTTCTTCAGGTATTTCCGGATCGAATGATGAGAGTGGATCCTTGTTACCTGCCTAAGATTGCTTCAGATTTTCACAGAACTCAAGAAATTATTCTTCCATCTATCAACCAGGAGGACTCTTCCGAGTTAATTGCCTTGGATGTCAGAGCTCATCTGTTGCAATATCTACAACAGACGAAGGATTTCAGAATATCCGACAGCTTATTCATATCCTTCTCAGGCCCTAGGAAGGGTCTAAAGGTATCCAAGACAACATTGGCAAGATGGATGAAGAGTACAATTAAGATGGCTTATCAAGATGTCAATATTCCAAGTGGGGTCACGGCTCATTCCACAAGAAGTGTGTCTACATCTTGGGCAGAGCAAGCTGGGGTCTCTATGGAACAGATATGTAAAGCAGCCACTTGGGTCCTCAGCAAAGACCTTTGCAAAGCATTATCGGTTGGATCTTCTGTCTCAGAGAGATCAGTCATTTGGCAGGTGGGTTGGCAAGTGTCCTTCGTTCTGTTCTTCCCACCCAATGAGGTAGTACTCGCCTATCTCTCATGCGTATGCTGCCCATAGGATGTTTTGAGAAAACTTAAGTTAGGTACCTGGTAACTTTTTTTCTAAACATCCGAAAGGGCAGCATATGCCGGTTTCCCTCCCTTATTTTCATGTGGAGTTGGATTATATATTGGAGTTGTGGGTCTGTTTCTTTTTCTCTTTTTCAGATCTCTACAACAACTGAGGAATAGAAGGAGGAGTCAAGACTTTATTCTGGCTGGTGGTCACGTGTTCCCCTTTGGTGGTAGGAGCCCGCAGGTCTCATGCGTATGCTGCCCTTTCGGATGTTTAGAAAAAAAGTTACCAGGTACCTAACTTAAGTTTTTACTGCTCCTGCTTCACTCTAATCCCAGATAATGCTGCCTGTTTTAGATGTAAAGCTCTGCCTCCTCCATTCATTGCCACTCTTGTGTGTGGCAATGATGTAATTGCCACACTAATGCAATGACTGATTGTCTTCCATCTCAAAGAGAGGGACGTCAAAAGATCAGTGTTCCAGGACAATTGGAAAAGTGAAAATACCCATTTCTAGTTCTACACCCTAAGAAGGGAGTATTGGCAGGTGCTCTGGCCAAATGTATTTCAAGATTTCTGTGGGTTTTGGTCCGTTATAAGGTGGTTGGTCTTCAAAATGAGTGGCCCAGCCATCACATTATTTGCAGAATAGTTTCTTGGCTCTCCTATAACCTGTAATGGCTGGGCCCCCAGTTTGACCTGGAGACTAAGGAAACCTGCTCGTTTTCCTTGGGGCCCAGTTCAAACTAGGGGCCCAGCCATCACATATGAGTTATGAGGGTTGGTGCCCAGACAAAGTTACTGATGACGGACCTGAATTCTGATTTGCATGAAACTGCCCAAACATGCACTGAGTAACAAATATTCTCTACAATATACCCAACAGTAGTTAAGTGCAACTAAAGTCAAAACCTTTGGTCCATTTTTTTACAATTTCACTTGGGGACCTTCCCACTTCCATTTAAAGTAGATCAAAACCCAGGTTTTTCACTCACCTAGGTTTTGGTCCCCTTCACAGGGGCATAGATTCCTGTGGTGAGTATACAGGCGATTCCCAGGGTTTCACACAGCAGGACATTCCAAATTGGGGGGCGGGGGGGGGGGGGGGGCAAGCTGTGACGCGGCACTGGAGTCTTTTAAACTAAGAAGGCAAAATCAGATATGGTGCTCTCTATGATGGATGCTGGAGTTTTGCAAACTTCATAATTGTGTGCAGCTACCTGCTGCCCCCCATTAGTTGGAGCTGTGTTATAAAAGGTATTTCTTTTGCAGGGCTCATGCTTGGAATCAGGGGTTAGGTTAGTGTCCCTGTGGGTCTGGACCTTCACTGGTGCAGAGCTGGCAGAATACATTAATAGGTTTGTAAACATAAACATAATTTCAAAAAAAGTACTCGCCATTTTTCCCCCGTAGTAGCTTCTGGCCAGTCTGGAGTTCAGGTCCTACCGTAGAAATGATTGTGCACACCACTATTGCAGTGAACTAGGTTGGATGGGCACAGGCCCTGTGCTCTGGGGGAAGGGGGATAAGTGTTTTTTTTTTTTTTTTTTTTTTTTAATTTGGGTTACAGACCTTTTTATTATGACTGGACTTGATATCTAATAATATATTTATTATTAGAGTGCCTGCCTTGTCGTCCTCCCCCAGTACTGAGGCAGGATTGGGGGGGGGGTTAAGAAAAATAAAACGCCTCACCTGTAATTGAAATTAAAATGACTGGACTTCTGCTTTAACTCTAAACCTAGGGTCAAGTATACAAATAATATTCAAAACATATGTATACATAATGTTGTTAAAGCGGACCAAAACCCCTACCCCCTTTGCCCCTAACAAGCTTTCTCGGTCACTTGACTGGGTGATGTGATAAGCCAGCTGGTCACATCCCCAGTATCCCTCTAGTCTCCTCTCCCACCCCCAACCTGAATTGCTACTCCTGTGAGCACAGCTCAGCCTAGAGATTCTAGGGATGCAGCTGTGGGCTGTAAATGCTTCAGGGAAAAGGTGAATTTTGCGTACGCTCTTGAGGGTAAAGCATATCGCTCATGTATTGCAACCGCAAACCAGAAAGTGTGTGAGGGGGCACTGCATTAACACGGGTAACCACTGGAGGTCACTATTGAACAGTGCATCTACTAAAGCGGAGATCGAAAGCTTCAGAAAAGCATTTGTAAACTCAACATTACAGAGGGGACAAGTTACTTCTCACTGCCAGGTTGCAATTCAATAGTGATTTCACAATTGCGATTGCATTTTCACAGCAGTTTGCAATTCTAATCGCAAATACCCTTTTTTGCGAATTGCTGCAAGCAAGGCAATAGTACGTCTATTATATGATTGCCCCTGAGTTGAAGTGCACTGCGGCAGTGTGAAACTGGCCTTGGTGAGAGACTCATACTGGGGGGGGGGGGGGGATTCTGGTGTTGGTGAATAATTCTAATGAGGGAACAGAGATGTGACCCACACATGCGGCTTGGGATCGCCAGCAAGGTGTGTTTACACAGTGATCCAGGGGGGATTACACACATTGGGGCATCTCAAATGGAAATGCCTCAGGGACAGTGAGTTGCTTGGCCCCTGGTGTATTTTTGAGGAACATGCTTGTTCTCCTATATATAGTGGGCTAAAAGATCCAGACATCAAGTCTTGGGCTGATGAGGGACACACCTTCTGAATAGAACCAATTGCTGGGCACTGCCTGATTCCCTCTGGTGCGTGCATCAGCTAGAGAAGTACCAAGGATGCTGTTGGAGGCCTCCATGGGCCGTGAAATTGAATCCAGTGGAGATTATACGCTCCACTAAATTGTGATGTTCTGGGGGCCTTTAGACGTTAGAACTGGGTTACCAGGGTTTTGGTCCATATTAACTTGAAAACCTAAGTTGTGCTGACAAAGTTATCAACTTGGAAACTATTTTGTAACTTGTAGCTGATGGTGGTGAATTTCAATCAAGAGACTTTCCATGTGTTTGCATTTTGCAGGTTCATGGGCAGTGGGGTGTAGGTATGTTTGGGTCCTTTTAAACCTGGAGCCTATCTGGCACAGAATTGCGTTTGAGGGCCTAGGTGTGCTTTAACCAGACAGGAGAAGAAAAAGACAGGGCACTTACTTGCCAGGATTTAGGCTCGATCCTTCAGAGTCCTGCCGGCCGCAGCCCTCTAGTTTCAGTGCCTTCAGCTCTGGTACCAAGAGCTTGCTTCTCTCCCAGCCTCGCTGAATGTCTCATTATATCACACGTACTCAACCTTCAGCCCTGAGGCTACATGTGGCCCTCAGAGCCATATGATGTGGCCCCTGGCCTGCTGTGGGGATAGTAGGAGGAATAAATAGAACTGATGTGTAAAGTTAGTTAAATGGGGTACAGTAAGGATGTGCAATTGCACAGATATAGGAGAGGCCCATTGGCAAAAACAAGTGACTGTGGTGGCTTGGAAGAATGTAGTGACATTGATTGTACAAAACCACCCCTAGGTAATGTCTTTGGGAAAATAATTTGGTAAAAGCGTTTTCTCTAATAATTGTATGCTTAGCATACAATTGGGAACATAGTCGATATGTGGGACTGATGGGGGAGGCCTATAAATAAGGGACCCATATCGACATGTGCGTTGCTAGCATGTGGAGAGATGCATATGACTTTGTGGTGGAAGGGCATACGAGTGGTGGGTATCCTAAACGTTGTAGAAAATCTTCTTTATGCTATTCAAATCTGAGACAATTTATTATAGCCTGCTACCTGGTTCCAATTTTTTTTAATGGGCTTGCACTTGCCAAAAGGGTGAGCACCCCTGCATTACATGTAAGCATGTAGGTAATATATGTATCAGGTGAAAAAGTGGGTCAAAACCCTTGCAGCCGGGCCCCTGGTTTGAACTGGGCACCAAGTCAACCGGCATTCAGAATATTTAGGAAAACTAAAGACCCTGTTATCACATTATCGGTTATAAGGATCCCCAATTAAATTTAGGCTGTACAGTGTACTTCCTAGACGACTGGTCCCCTAGTTCAAACGGAGGCAAATAAGCATGGTTTTCTTTGGGGCTCAATTCAAAGAGAGGGAAGGCAGATGCCTCCATTTATCATCAGCACCAGCAGTGGCAATCATCAGGACTGCTCAATAGTGGAGTCCTGACTGTCCTGCCCTGATGGGGGCCTTGTACATTGGTGATGAGGGTGTCTGCAGAATTCAAGGTGGCCTTGTTCAGACCTCATGTAAAATCAAGAAACCATTTGTCGAGTCTGTAGTCATTAGCCACAAATGTACAATGAGGTTTTGGCCCCCTACCCGATCCTCTTCCTCTGACCCTTAAATGAACAGACTCTTCACAGTCTAGAAACACACAGCCCCGTTCCATTCATTCACAGGCACACAATGGCCACATAGATCTACCTATGGGATAGAGATCCCTTACATACACGTGTAGAACAAGAGCCGTGTACATTACTGCTTCATGTACGGGCATTTGCGGAACGTGCCTGAAACAGTAGAAGGGCCAACGCAGATGGGGGGACGGTGTGTTGACACATAAGAACCTGGACAGGGACACTCAATCTCGGCAGGGTCTGAGCGTTGACTTGTACACTGTATGTTTTGTTCATGATGAAGCTGGACATTGTGCGTTCCTTTTCTTTGCGGCAGCACAATGCGCCTCCTTGTTCTCACCCTCTCCAGGTAGCCTGAGGTTAGCGCAGTGAGTCATCCCAGGACACGCGCCGTTCACAGGCTCCTGTAACATTCCTGGGACGGGGACTGCCGGTACATTTTCAAAGGACTGGCAAAAGGTGATAATCACTCAGCCAGCCAGGAACAAACTGCGACTTGTGCTACAAATAATCATTATCTGCTTTTATCGTGGATTTTTATGTGCCATCCATTTATTTCACTCAGTACAAAGCTAACATGGCGTTTCCCCAAACACGGTCAGCGCTAAACCACTCACACCTATACAGGAGCCAAATACAGTTATATATTATTAAAAACGGCCAATTTAGTCTGTATTCATGCATTGTTCTATCTGAAAAATCTGCCGCAATACGTAATATGGTGGGAGGGTGTGCAAAATAATATTGTCTATTTATAAAGTACCGTCATCTTCCATGGTGCTGTACAAGCTAGAAATTTATATACTGGGTAAAAGCTATTCATATACTTATACACAGGGTATTATGGGTCTGCTGTAACCAAAAATACACAGTGATAATGCAGGAGTACAATAGGAGAGAGCGCCCTGCCATTTTGAGCTTACAATCTAAAAGATTATGCTGAAGACCAGAGGTTGGGTTACAAGTGGAATGTACTTAGCATGGTGGCAAGTGCTTTGAAGATTTTTAAAGCAGACCAAAATCCAGGATTATCATCCACCTGGATTTATGTCTGCGTTATAGGTTTGGGATGCCACTGTGTGTGAAACCCCCAGAATTGTTTACTCATTTCAAACCATGCTTCCAAGACGCGTGCACGGCTTTTGTTCGATCAGTTCTGGTTTCTTCTCTAATTGCTGGGTGCCATCCTGTTGGCCACTTTCCTGTAGCTAGCGTGTCTGCTAGGGATGGCGACGCAGAGCTGCGCATACACGGGATCAATTCCTGAGGTCAGTCTATCAGTCATCCTGGGGTTCTAACTCAGTGGGGCATCCTAAATCAAGTACCTTGGGCGATGCAGCCAACTTGAGGGTGGTCTGGTTAAAAAAAAAAAAACCCCACCTGGTATTTTTAAGATTGTAGATTGGCTGGTCTCAAGACTGGCTGCTGATATGACCCAGCTGACCGCATCCTCAGTTTCCCTGTAGGCTGGGAGCACTCCCATCACAGCCTATCTGAATGGCTGGGCCCAAGAGCATGCGCAGCTAATGGGAGTATGCGTAAGTAGTAACGGCATCCCCGATGAGCGCATATTCTCTAAGGCTGAGGGCTATAGCATCACAGGGACAAGCGATAAACATGAGTAGATAACACAGGTAATGGCAGGGGCCAGTATGGCCCCCAGCAGCCATAATTCTGAGGCTTTAACTTTGGGGGCATAATATAGGCTGGGGTTTCTTGGCTAGGAGGGTACAGTAGGGCCAGGTAAGGGATGCTGGGTGGGAGAATAGGGAGGCAGGAATTATAGAGAGGTGCAATAAGTAGCAGCTCAACTGGCCCTAAAGCAGTGCCCCCCCCACTGGGACTTTCCCTATGATCAGTCCACCACTATTCCCTGATTTGGAGTGTCTCTGTAGGAAACCCCTAGAACCCCCTGCTTAGCACCTTTCACGCAGCCATGACGCATGCGCAGTCTCTCGTCCAATCGGAACCCACTGTAGTGAGTATTCATGGCCAGCAGCTCTGTGAAGGATCTTTAACTACCTGCTACCCTCTGCTGCATGTACTGCCGCCAGTCAGCTGGCCGGAGGCTAGGCAACTGGTGGTCTGCCCTGTTTTCAAGATCTCCAGGAAACCTAAATTGGGCATTGGGCTTACTACATTGAAGCATGTCTCCTACTTTTAATCAAAAAAATTAAAGAAGCCGCTCAGTTCAGCACTCTCAGATAAAGATAAGACCATGATATATGTGTCTTTGTTCGCGCATTAGGATTTGTGTGAACACATGCACTCATGTGAACACACAGGCATGCATGTGCACAAACCCCCGGTCGTGAGCCAATTTCAAACCAAAAGGTGTGGTAACACATATTGTGTGCATATATAACTCAACTTTATTTTTTGTGCTGCCGAGCTACAGGTTAATAGAAGTGTGCTGTCGCTTCCTGGCCATCCCCAGTCTAGAAGACGTTTGTCTAACTGTGAGCAGGTATAAGGGCTTTGCCTTGTTACCACATGGCTATAGGACAATAATGGCAAGCAGAATGCCCAAACAAAACAAGACTTTAGTCAAGTTCCAACCTGATGGCTCTGGTGCCAGGGAGGGAGGAGAAAATATCCAAATGAGCGTACTGGAAAGATGACGGGTTCCCACAGAGAGGGCTCTGAGTGCCACCGGTTTGCCACCACCGCTATAGGACATGTAGGGTGTTAAATTGAGTCTCTTAAAGTGGACCAAAATCCGGTTGCTGTGAGCTGCTACTCTACCCCTGGGGTATCAAAATTTAGGATGTCTCGCTGTGTGAAAAAACACTGGGATATCCTCTATACTTACATTGCCGTTGATGGCATGGTCCGTGGTTGAGGTGTTCTTCTGGTTTTGGGGCACTTTAATGTCCTGGATTGGTGAGGGTTTTTATTTATTTATTTCTGACCACCTTTTTTTTTAACATTGATCTGTGAGCCTATCTCCCCCAATTAAGATGTCACAGGGGATTGCTTTTAAATCCTTGGACCGGGGCAGTGGGTTTTGGTCTGCTTTAATTTAGCCCTAATCAAATTTAAAGTGAGCGTAATCTATAGCTCAGCACTTTTATTTCTCTCACACGGTCGTCTGTAGAGTTTAAAAGCCTGCTTTTATGCTTCCATCTGGGCTCCTGGGTGACACATGTAATCCTCCTGGATATAACCCACTTTATGAGCTGGAGAGACATGTAGGGTGCTGAACACCTTTGAAACTTCTTGGCATGTGTTTTTTTGTGACATTTTCCAGTTGGAGGTCTCTTCATCTTGGATTACATGTTGGCAATGAGTTCAGGATGGTTGGCACAACTTGCTGGGTTCATCCTGGTTTAGTGCCGAGGCTGACTTCCCCTTTTTGTGCCTTTCTTTGAGACCCGAGTGGGTTAAACGCAAGGCAAGGCTTGTCCCGCCACCACTGGTTGGTCGACTCCTCCCAAATAAAAAATATAATTGGCTTTGGTTCTCCGTGCAGCGCAGGCTCCACAAACAGCAGCCATATAGTGAATACAGAGCATTGCTGTGCTCTGAAGAGGGGGGCAGAGAATGCCTCTCTGTCTTGCCTCCCCCCTCCCAACCCCACCCCCCTCCCTTCCAAGCCGTCTCTATTTAAACTTCAGAAACAGAGAGGTGTGTGTAGACGAGGGGAGGGGGGGTTAATACCCCCAATTTGATATACCTTGTAAAAGCAGCCGAGTCTGCTCCAGGCAGCCCGACTTCCTCCAAGTCATTAGTGTCATTAGAAGAGCGGAGAGCCGCGCACAATGGCCTCTGTGTGCGTGTCACTCGTGCAGAATGAAGCATTCACAGCAACACCGCACACCCAACACAACAAACCGCACCGTTATCCCAAGACGCAGGCATGTTCACTAACATTTTTACATATTCCCCTATTCGGCACACGCCCAACTCCTCGCACCTTAAAATGCTAAAATCTAAAAGGTTTATAAAACCGAGCAAGTTAGAAGTTCACATTTTTGGCTGAGACCTCTATAGCTTGTGGTTTTGTCAACATTACACAGTTTGCACTTTGTCAATTAAGGGAGACCCTTAGGGACCTACTATGTGGCTCTTCATCCCTCCCCAGTGAAAAATGGGGACATGCTAGTGGCTGCTCTGTGCACTCCATAGTAGAAGCTGAGGTCTGTTGAAAAGTGTTCTATGGCATTCAGGCACTTATGTAATGGAGTGGGGGGGGGGGGGCATGCTGATATTAAAGTGGACCTTATGTATCCTGCAGAACAGGCTTCACCTGATGATTGCATTCAGCTTTTGGTCTCTATCCCAGTTACTTAGGTTGGGTCACCTGATGTCCACCCAGTGAATGTGCCTGCCCAATCCATTAACTTCATCTTTGCATTAGGGTTTACAGTTCCTTTATTGTTTCAACATTATGTATATGAATTGGTTAGAAGTATTAGAGGTCCAAAACACAGAATTTTCCCTTTTCTGGCTTTTGGTTCGCTTCACAGGGACATCCCAATTTGAAACCCCTGGGATTGCCTGTTTGCTTACCTCGATCCACACTCCCACAGTGCATGTGGGGACTTTAGTCCAATCATGAAATGGCCGCTGTGTATATTCATCCCCAGCAATGAGTTCTGAATGAACACAATTGACAGGCCTCCTGCTGTTAGCTACCCTCTGCCGTGTTTGTGGTTGTAACCAAAAAAAAGAAGAAAATGTGTAAATAGAACACGACACACTGACCATGTGTTAAAAAAAGGGATTTATTGGACATGGGGTAGGAAGGGGTTAATGTGGTCCATATGGGTTTCTTTGTCTAGGTCTGGGGACACAGGGAAGCCGTATACCCTGACGATGGGGGGCTCCAGAGACAAGGATTACCCGTGGTCTCTCGAGAGGGCCTGGTACCATCAGGCAGTCTAGGTGCGCCTTTCCAGGACCTCTGTAAGGGATGCTGGAAGGGTTAGTATGGGAGGGCATAGAGGGTTCCCAGGCCTAGAAGAGTGAGACAAGGAGTGTACTTTCAAATGTACCCGATGTCAGAGCCCTGCTGCGCGCCACTCCTTCCTCCTTTGCCGCATCATCTCATGACACCGCTGTCCTATTGGAGATGATGCGGCGTGTCACACGAACTATGGCATACCCCCCACCACCATTACAATGAATAGAGAGGGGCGTGTCATAGTTCATGCAGCAGAGCTCGGACATCGGGTACAGCACTGGATTAGCAGCGATAGCCTGCGGGGGAATGAAAGGTGAGTATAGCGTTTTTTTATATTGTGACTAAAGTATGACTTTAAAGTGAGTTACTGAATTGTCTGTGAGGTAGTAGTTCCATAGAAGTGGGATGGCCCTACCCTATTGCTCCCATTACTGGACACAGTGTACTGTGAACCGCAACCTAAAGAGTTAAATGAGCTTTATCTGAGATTGAGTTGGATTAATTAAATGCTGAGATCTGTCTTTGGATTGGAGCAAGAGTCATCTTTCGTGGATGTAATATGAGCTTTTTGGCTTTATGAATATAAGATTTTGGAAACAATGTGCAACCAGAACACAAGACAATTTTATAGGATGCAAAATGTAGGTAATGTTTTAGCTGAGTTTAGTTGCTTTGATAGTGTGTGTTAGTTGTGTCCTTTGTTTTCCAGTGAACACCCCAATGCAGCTCAGCCATCAGACCGAGCAGAACAGCGGCACAGAGCCCGGAGGAGAGCATCGGGCAGAGCATGGGGAAGCTTGCGCAGACCCCGGATCCACTCCTGATGATGGTCAGTACTTTCTCGGGCTCTGTTCACATCTCTGTGGTTTCTATGAGTTGCTGCGCTGTGTTGCAACATAGTTACAACGCAGAGAAAACACTGCACGTAATTCTAGAGGGGAAAGTTCACACATCTGCGCTGCATTGCGCAACATATCTAAAAAGCTCTGCAGACACCTTTTTCAGTGAAACGTAGTAGCAGTGCAGGTCAATAGAAGTTTATGGCAAGGCAAGCGAGATGCATGTATAGTGCAGTGTACCTGCGTTACAACTTTGCGCTGAAAAAGGTGTCTGCAACGTTTTTTTAACGCGTTGCACACTGTCGCACAGGTGTGAACTATTCCTTCTGGAATAATTTACAGTTGAAACGCAGTGCACCAACGCAGAGAAAGCGCATGGCCTTATACCTTACTGTCTGCATGAACAGGAGCCAAATGTCAGTGTTCGACCTCCTATAACTTTTTTCTTTTGCCATGTAGAGGCCTCAGACGGGGAGATGATATTCGAGAACGGTCACTTTGCCCTAGACAAAGTCAGGTTTGTGTTTCCAGTTACAGGTAACGCATTGTGTGTGCAATCAGTGTGCTTGTGTTCATAATGTATGCTAGAAACACTGTTTTCATTCACATAATATTGAGGCTTAAGCAGGGGTAAACCACCTCACTGTGAGTTCAGAATGTGTGTATACATCCACACTTGGAGTACACGGAACACTTAAAGTGGACCAAGAGATGCCCGATGTGTAAAACCCTGTATTTATCTTTGCAACCCCCCCCGTCCTGCCTCAGCGGCAAGGGGGGGGGGGGTTAATGTATGGCTGGACTTCCGCTTTAAAGTCATTATGCAAAGTAATGGAAAAAAAAGAGGGGTACTTGCATTTTGGCATGCGCCTCTGCATGCCCGGCACTCCCGTACTCACCAGGTCGCTTTATCGGGCCTGCTGCCTCCTGCACTGTGCGTCATCAGTCAAAGGAGGTGTGGCCACGCCCCCTCTATTTACTACAATGGAGGGGGGCCTGTAAGGCCTACCCACTATCTCCATTGCACTGAATGGAGATGGCGTGGTCACACACCTGTGATTGATGACTAGTCGTGATTCCGTCCCTCCATTGATCCTGTCCCCATGGTCTGGTCAGGAAGGTGGGGGAGGTGGCGGCTGTGGCGGGGGCCCCGATAAAGCAATTTGGTGAGTTTTGAAGTGCTGGACCTGCAGTGACCAGTGGCGCCTTACAAAAAAAAGTACCCTTTTTTGTTTTTTCTTACCCTGCTGAATCTCTTTTATAAAGATGATCAAGAAATAGCGGATCACACTTTTTGCTGTTAAAATGGACCAAAACCTAGGATTTTCACTATCCGGGGTTTTGGTCCATCTTCCTTGAGCCACCCTGGTTTGGGATGCCCCACTGTGTGAGACCCCCCCAGATCACCCATTCTACTCATTTTTCCACTGTTCCCATGGCACATGCGTGATAACTCGTCCAATCACTACTTTATGCTGTGTATACTAATGTATAGCATAAAGCTCTTTTGAAGGGTGGTCCAGCATAGAGAGTGGCTGCGTGCGCATCCCTGGATCCCCTGTGAAGTGCGTCTGAATTGATGGTCACGGGAGCATGCACAGCTGCAGGAATGCGGCTGTCGCAAGGGCCCAAGACAAGGTAAGGGTGCATGCAGGCAATCTGGGCCGGGCTCACACAATTCGGCATGCCCCTAGTCGACCGGCCCTGGAGTCTTTTAGACTCCACAGTTGGCATCCGGGGTGATTAGTCCACTTTAAGTAACCCCACGTACTATTCTGCAGCAGTGCATGCCGCTTTGTCAAGGAGAATGTACGTTGTTTAATTCCCAGACACCATTCCCCTTCCAAAAGACAGGACGGAACACACTCTGCCGGGGCAAGGGGCGCACCTGCCAGGGGTAGCCGGCCCTAGAAATGCCAATGTTCATTCGGTCAGCGCATCCCCCCACCTCCAACCTAAAACAAGCAGGCAGCAGTGTGGACAGCATTGAGGAACAAGCTCCGCCTACCCCCACAATGCCCCAGAAACCTCCAGAGAGACACCAAGAGGCCAGTGAATAGGCAAGTTTATTCCTCTCCACTTGCAAACATGTTTCTACAGTTTTTTAACATTACATTGAATGTCCTATTTGTTTTAAGCTCCCCTCCGCTGCTGAAGTATTGAGTTTTTTTTATTGTAACCCTCTGTCCTGCCTCGGCACCAGGAACATCCACTTTGGACATGTGCTCATTTTAATGTGGTCCCTGCCCCAGAGGAACTCACAATAAAATTGTTCTATATAATACAGTATCTCTGATATGAACACTAATAGAATCAGTTTGATTTGAAGCCCTTAATAGGGATCGGTAACTTTACTGAAGGCTCAAAAGGCCTCCGTGATCAAAGTTAACCACTATTGTGTAACACTTGATGTATTTGCCCTGTTCTTACTGTCTACCTAGGTTTTTAGGTTTCCCTCAGTCTCAAATTATTTTGGTCTTTGCTCTGAAGGGACAAGCAGGTCTTCCATCAGGGCAGTACAGCCGGGACCTCTGTACGGGTGAGCCACAAAGGGGAGCTTGGTGGTCGGCCATCAATTCCTTTTATTTTGTTCATGCAGCCCTCCCAGTGCCATTCACCCGCCCCTCTACTAGCTCCATGTACCCTCTTCTCTACTCAACAACCAGTTCCACCCCCTCCCAGTGCCACTCACCAACTCCCTCTGTTTCATTTACTTCCCTCCCAACTCCACCCAACCGTTCCAGCTCCACTCATTCATCCAGCTTCACTCTTCCATCCAAAACACCATGCCAGGCCTACTCGGGCACCCCACCATGCCAGGCCTACTCGGGCACCCCACCATGCCAGGCCTACTCGGGCACCCCACCATGCCAGGCCTACTCGGGCACCCCACCATGCCAGGCTTACTTGGGCACCCCACCATGCCAGCCCTACTCGGGCACTCCACCATGCCAGGCCTATTCGGGCACTCCACCATGCCAGGCCTACTTGGGCACCCCACCATGCCAGCCCTACTCGGGCACTCCACCATGCCAGCCCTACTCGGGCACCCCACCATGCCAGGCCTACTCGGGCACCCCACCATGCCAGCCCTACTCGGGCACCCCACCATGCCAGCCCTACTCGGGCACTCCTCCATGCCAGCCCTACTCGGGCACTCCACCATGCCAGGCCTACTCGGGCACTCCACCATGCCAGGCCTACTCGGGCACTCCACCATGCCAGCCCTACTCGGGCACTCCACCATGCCAGGCCTACTCGGGCACTCCACCATGCCAGGTTTACTCGGGCACTCCACCATGCCAGCCCTACTCGGGCACTCCACCATGCCAGCCCTACTCGGGCACCCCACCATGCCAGGCCTACTTGGGCACCCCACCATGCCAGGCCTACTCGGGCACTCCACCATGCCAGCCCTACTCGGGCACCCCACCATGCCAGGCCTACTTGGGCACCCCACCATGCCAGGCCTACTTGGGCACCCCACCATGCCAGGCCTACTTGGGCACCCCACCATGCCAGGCCTACTCGGGCACTCCACCATGCCAGGCCTACTCGAGCACTCCACCATGCCAGCCCTACTCGGGCACTCCACCATGCCAGGCCTACTCGGGCACTCCACCATGCCAGGCCTACTCGAGCACTCCACCATGCCAGCCCTACTCGGGCACTCCACCATGCCAGGCCTACTCGGGCACCCCACCATGCCAGGCCTACTTGGGCACCCCACCATGCCAGGCCTACTTGGGCACCCCACCATGCCAGGCCTACTTGGGCACCCCACCATGCCAGGCCTACTTGGGCACCCCACCATGCCAGGCCTACTTGGGCACCCCACCATGCCAGGCCTACTTGGGCACCCCACCATGCCAGGCCTACTCGGGCACCCCGCCTTGCCAGGCCTACTCGGGCACCCCGCCTTGCCAGCCCTACTCGGGCACCCCACCATGCCAGGCCTACTCGGACACGCCACCATGCCAGGCCTACTCGGGCGCTCCACCATGCTAGGCCTACTCGGGCGCTCCACCAGGCCAGGCCTACTCGGGCGCTCCACCAGGCCAGCCCTACTCGGGCGCTCCACCAGGCCAGGCCTACTCGGGCGCTCCACCAGGCCAGCCTTACTCGGGCGCTCCACCAGGCCAGCCCTACTCGGGCGCCCCACCAGGCCAGCCCTACTCGGGCGCCCCACCAGGCCAGCCCTACTCGGGCGCCCCACCAGGCCAGCCCTACTCGGGCGCCCCACCAGGCCAGCCCTACTCGGGCGCCCCACCAGGCCAGCCCTACTCGGGCGCCCCACCAGGCCAGCCCTACTCGGGCGCCCCACCAGGCCAGCCCTACTCGGGCGCCCCACCAGGCCAGCCCTACTCGGGCGCCCCACCAGGCCAGCCCTACTCGGGCGCCCCACCAGGCCAGCCCTACTCGGGCGCCCCACCAGGCCAGCCCTACTCGGGCGCCCCACCAGGCCAGCCCTACTCGGGCGCCCCACCATGCCAGCCATACTCGGGCACCCCACCATGCCAGAGCTACTCGCGCATTCCAGCCCTACTCACACACCCCACCATCCCGGCACCCAGCCACAAAGATTAGCCTTGTGGTTGGCCACAATAGTTGCCTCTCCTATCTGACACGCTTCCATTGCTCCCAGCCATTAATCATGCAGCCTTTCTATTCCCACTCACCCACTGCTCCATTCCTCCACCCCCCTCCCAGTGTCACCCACCAACCCCCCTACCAGCACCACTTATACACCCAGATTTACTCCCCCCCCCCCCCACTCCGCTTACCCAACCTACCACCCCAGCTCTATTTACACACCCCACCCTCCCAGCTCCACTTATCCCCTTCTCAGCCCTATTTACACACTTAATAATTCCCCAACCAGCCACCTACCTCCATTCATCCATGACCCGCACTCCGCCCAATGGTCTGTACACACTGTAACCTACCCTTTCCGTTACCAATGAGTTGTTAATTGATGACCCTTCTCTTTTCCGAATGTTGCCAACACACTTACAGAATCGGTAACTCAAACAATAGGGGTTGTGCAGCCATTTTTTGGGTCAACTGTCATAATGATTTTCACGAGGGCCCATAGATTTTATTTGCATGTGGCCCAGACATTTCTGATGGCAGCCTAGTGGACAATCTCAGTGTTGTTCTTGGAAGATCCTGGCTTAAAGAGGACCAAAACCTACCCTAGAGACTATGAGACTCCAGGGCAGGCATACTCGCTCCCCCAGAGGGCACCCCCCCCCCCCCACACTGTGTTAAACTCCCCTCCCCCCGGGTTGTACGAAAACTTTTTTTTCCCGGTCTGAGCAGCGGCCGCATCCCCCATTATCCCATTAGAGGGTAGCGGGGGATACGGCCACCAGCGCGCTCTGATCCGTGCACGCTGATTGGACAAGCGGCCGCACATTCGACATAGGAAAGAGGTGAGTTTGTTCGGGCGACCTGGGGGGTTTCACACAGCGGGACACCCCTGATCGGCTTGGAATCCACCAAAGTGGGATCCATGTTTAGAGCCAAGGTGTGGCCCTTAGTGGGCACCCTGCATGTGCTCCAAGAGCTTTTCGGTAGCAGGGTGATAAAAACAAAGACCCCTAGTTTTCACACCTCAAAGAGAGAATTCGGCAAGACATTCTACAGGGCAGTGTGAAATGAGAGAGAAATGAGAGAGTACACTGCATAAGCAAAGGACAGGCAGGATTAAGGGCAAAAAAAATATATATACACACGAGTTATATCAAAAACACATAACAGACTAAACAAAACATATCTTTTTTTTTTTTTTAATATAAAAATGATAATCAAACATTTTTTTGCCCCTTCGTGGTAAAAAAACATGTTTTGTGCAACGTTAACCTTTTAAAAGTTATAGCACATATATCAATACATATACACTTATGGACTATTTACAAAAAGATAGCTGGCACTTCCAGGGTATATCATCCAAGTGTAAATAGTTGTCCGTGTGTGAGGCATTAGCTGCTTCTTCCTTTGCTTGTCTGTCTTTTTTCTTCATTTTGTGTAGTACTGACAGCAAAACATTATCTTATGCTGGAGGTTTATTGCTGGCACATAGTTGTAACTAAACAGACAGAAGGCACTTAAAGTAGTCCTAACCTACTTTTCTAACCTACTTTAACAATGGCTGTCAGACCTGCACTGTTTTCATTATAAGGCTTTTGACCCCACCCCATTGCAGTTGGCGTTAGGGTTAAGAAAGAGTGCAAGAACAAGTGTGGGGCTTGCCAGCATGATCTCCTGTGCTCCCTGCTATAGTATATGAATGGCTGCTGTGTGCAAGCCTGGTGCCCACAGGTTACCCGCAGTGTGGTGTGGGTATCGGCCACGTCAAGTCTCATGAATTGGGTAATTGTTGTGATGCTTTACCAATTTTTTTTTTTTGTCTGGGATTCGGAATCTGTGATTGATTTATACATTCTTAACCTTACACACATACCGTACCTACATACAGAAAGGAGGAATTTAGAAGCTAGTGTGACAGTCTCCAGCAGTCTTTGTAGCATGACTGTGGTCCCTGTTTATATCGGTCTCCAGTAACACAGCAATCTTAAAGTGGACCAACACCCTCCCGTGATTGGCCCGGGAATCTATAAGATTCCCGGACCGATCAGCTCCCCGATCGCTGTGTGAAACCCCCCAGAAACCCCTAAATCCCTACCTGCTCCTCGATCCAGCGGCGCCCGCCGCCGCCTCCCGTGCGTCCCTCTAGCAGGACGCTCACCCGCGCCGGCCATTCACGGGTGAGCGTCCTGTAAGAGTGACGGGCAGGAGGCGGCGGCGGGCGCACTCTCTTGTCCGTCGCTGCCTCCCGCTTGTCCGCCAGCAGGGATTGGCTGCAGCGGTCATGTGGGAGCAGGGAGAGCTGAGTTTTTGGGGCTTTCTGGGGGGTTTCACACAGTGGGGCACCCCCACCGAAGTGGACCAAAACCCAGGATAGTCAAAATCTTGGGTGTTGGTCCACTTTAAAAGCAGGGGTAAGGTACAAGTCTACAATTTGTAACCTGTGATTTACACATGCATAACAGTGTGTACCATAAAAAAAAAATGCATCCAGTAAACTTTCACATAAGGATTACAGTAAGAGCAGTACAGTAGAAGTAATGTGCACTGCCACTGGTGAGCCTGCTGCAAAGCTGCCGCATATTAAAGAGGGATTCTAGTCATACTTTAGTAAAAAAAAAAACAAACACTATACTCACCTTTTGTCCAGCTCAGGCAATCCTTGCTGGTGCGGTGTAAAGACACTTACTGGATCACCCGATGTCGGCACTGCTCCCTCCTCCCCCACTGACTTGACACGGGACTGAAAGCCTGCGCTGGATGAAAGGCGAGTATAGTGTTTTTTTTTTTTTTTCACTAAATTAGACCATACGGTCACTTTAAACCAGAATTCCTGTCATAAACAACATCTGCCACACTCTCCTGTGGATCTGGCAGGAAGAGGGGGGTTGCAAAGTAAAAAAAACAAAAAACCTTCCCTCAGCTGCAGTCCAGCTCCGCTCTCCCGGGCACAGGTGACAGCCGCACAGAAGGACTCAAAGTGGCCTCCTCCGGCTCCCTACGTGCACCCGCCGCCCATTCAAGTGAATAGGTGGCCATATGGAGCCGGGGGATGCTGCTTTGTGTCTCTGTGTGGTGGCTGCACTGGAGCGCGACTGAGGTAAAGTTTTTTTCTTTTGTAACACCCCCCATCCTTTCTCAGCGCCAGGAGAGGGTGGCAGGCCTGAGGGTTGTTTCTTCACTGAAATATGAGATCAGATAAGTTGTGAGGAAATGGCAGGTGTTTACACATGCTTGAAGTGGAACAAAACCTGGGATTTCTTTTACTATCTTAGGCTTTGTTCCCTTCCTATATTGGGATGCCTCACTCTGTGAAATTATCACAGCACATACACGGCAGCCCTCCAATCAGCTTTATAAACTGCTTATACAGGTTAGTAAAGTTGAATGGAGGTTAGCCGCTGGCCGCTCCTCTTTGTCTGTATGTACTCATCCGCTGGAAGGATGTCGCGGTTGGATCCCCAGCAAGATGAGTAAACAAAGCAATCCAGAGTATTTCACACACTGGAGCAAGGGCAGAACACTCCCCCTGTCTCCTGTGCTCACAACACTTGGTTTTAACCTGTGGCATCTAATTTTGTATTGTTCTCTGTACTATATGTTTTACCCTGTCTGTATTCATACCTTGTAAAGCGCTACGGAGGTTGATGGCGCTATATAAATAAACAGCTATAACACTATGCATGGGTATCCAGGGTTAACCCACAACTCTGTCCTCACCAAAAAGGCTGCACACTATTGCTCCATAAAATAAATTTTATTCAAAAAAAGGATTCAACATATATGACATACATCACAATAAAACATGACACTTAATACTACACATACAAATCACAAGTAAAAAACAGATATATAAAACCCCGAAGTGGGGAGGAACTCCAGGGCTAACCAATTTATACTATGCACCAACAATGCTTGCTACCAATATTCACATAAACAATTAATCCATTATCAATATAATATTACTAAAAAGGTTTATTTTATATAAAAAACATATATTGACCGACGCTTATGAGATCAAAGTGCCAAGTGCATGTGCATTACTCCTATATGCGAGGTGCATACATAAACCCAATCCTATCTCCCATTTACAACTATCAACAGTAACAAGTGCATAGACTATATGTGATAATATAAAGTGCGAAGTGCTAAAGGTGAACTAAAACCTATGCCGCCTATAACATAACTATGTGCATCTGATAAGCGTCGCCCATACATGTACAATATACACAGAAATCGATGGTAATTTTGCCAATAGTAGTGCCCGTTGTCCTCCCCACTTACCTCACCGACGCGCTGCGTGGTCCTCCACCACTTCGCCTTTGGAGCTATATAAATAAACAATAATAATAATAATTCCAAATCATGATGCTCCACAGATAATGGATCAGTCCAGGATACTTTTGTGCCACAATTAAGGGGACCAACACGGTCCAGGGTTGGCCGATTCCCTCCCCCCAGGTCATCTGAAACTGTGATGCCATGCTCATCTTATCTTCTTACCTCAAATCAAGCTTACAATGCATGCGTGGCTGGCGGTGGCATCACTCACATCCTGCTCATCTGTGCGCGGCCACGCAAGCCGTAACTAAATGGATGTGTGCATCGCCACGCGCAGCTGAAGGATGCGAGTGATGACGCATGCCGCTTGTGTGTGTGCAGCTGGGATTTCATTCAGCTTCTCCAGATGTACATTAAAGTGGACCAACACCCAGGGGGGATCGGCCCGGGAATCTATAAGATCCGAAATCGGGATGTCCCGCGAGGTGAAACCCCCCAGGAAGCCCACAATCCTACCTTTTCCACGTTCCAGCGGTGCATGCGCTGCCGCTGCCACCGCCTCCCGTGCGTCCCTCTAGCAGGGCGCGCCCCCGCGCCGGCCGTTTGTGAATGGCCGGTGCGGGTGCGCTCCCTGTAAGAGGGACGCGCGGGAGGCGGCGGCTGACGCGCTCCGCTTGTCCGATGCTGCCTCTCGCTTGTCCGCTGGCGGGGATTGGCTGCAGCGGTCACGTGGGAGCGGGGAGAGGTGAGTTTTCGGGGCTTTCTGGGGGGTTTCACACAGCGGGGCACCCCCAATCGGGGTGCCCCACCGAAGTGGACCAAAACCCAGGATAGTCAAAATCCTGGGTGTTGGTCCACTTTAATATGTGCGGACTGAGAAGCTGATTGGAGGAGAGCCTCATCCTGACGTGGGCTCGTGAAAAGGTAACAAAGACAGGCGAATAGCAGGGCATCCCAAACCAGGGTTCCCCAAGAGACGGCCCAAAACCCAGGATAGTAAAAATCACAGGTTTTCGTCCACTTTAAAGGGACTATCCAGACTGTAAAACTGCCAAAAAAAAGGGAAACGTACCTGCCAGCCCACTGACTTGATCCCATAGAGTTCTGTGTGCTCCCCCGCCCCCCCCTCGCTGAATTCAAAATGTTGATGTACGGGCATCTCCTAGCCAACGTTCCTTTTGTGTACTCCTGTATATACTTTGTGAAAATAAACTTCTGACTTTTGTTTCTTTATGTATTAGTTGGGGTCTATTCTGTACCAATGATCTCTATGTATTTATACAGTGACTGCAACTCCCAATCTCAGAGTGGAACAGACAACTCCCAGCAGTCCGTCAAGGGTGAGGACAGTAATATTGCTGTGTTAGGTGAGTAATATCAACAAATAGAAATCACAAGGCTGGCTACGGCCAGTAGAGCTGTGCTGCTCTATAGCAATATATAGGAACTTCATAACTAGACACCATCACTAACATCCTCTAAGTGCCAGGGTTTGTACTTGGCAGTGTTAAAGCGGACCTTCACCCTGAATAAGAGCCTATCTTATATGTTTCCCACACCCTGTACATACAGATTGGCCACATTAAAAATCATCCTACCTGCATCTACTGCATGTTATGAGCCTTTAAACATCCAAGATGGCGGCTTATGGAAGCCGCCATCTTATCAGGCAGCCTGCAAACAGGAAGTGCCTCCTGACTGTGCTGCTCTGCATTCTGGGACTGCTGACCTTTACCTGACCCCAGCTCTGCTCTGTCTGAGCAAAGCACAGCTATAACCCAACCCCCTGTATCTTATCCCACTCTCCTCTCCTCAGTAAGTGTGATGCTTCTGAGTCAAGATGGCGGCGCCCGTATCCTAAATTCCTGCAGCCCAGTGGGGGAAAGAATAATAAGTTAGTGACTAAAAACGTAAAATATATTAATTTTAGATGCTGGGGAACCGTTTTTTAAGAGTTTGGGCTTTTCATTAAATCACGCTGAAGGTCCGGTTTAAATCCTTATCCCAGTTTGGAAACTAACTTAAAGCGGACCTTCAGCATGATTATATGAAAAGCCCAAACCCTTAAAATGTATTACGTTTTTTACGTTTCTAGCCACTTACTTACTTATTCTTTCCCCCACTGGGCTGCAACTCTGTTCAGGACTCTAACATACGGGCACCGCCACCTTGCCTCAGAAGCATCACACATACTGAGGAGAGGAGAGTGGGATAAAGTGAAGGGGGGTGGGTTATAGCTATGCTTTACAGAGACAGAGCAGATCTGAGGTCAGAAAAAGGGCAGCAATCCCAGAATGCAGAGCGTTACAGTCTGAAGACACTTCCTGCTTGCAAAGGCTGCCTGATGCTCCATGAGCCGCCATCTTGGATGTTTAAAGGCTCAGAAAATGTAGTGGATACAGGTAGGATGATTTTTAATGTGAGCAATCTGTCCCTCAGTATAGGATGGCAGGCGATCAGTCATTGAATAAGTGTGTCAATGACATCATTGCCGCACAGAACAGTGCCAATGAATGGAGCTTTACAGCTAAAACTAGTGGGATTAGTTGGAATCAGATTGAAGCAGGAGCAGTGAAAATTGACAAAAGGTACTCTACAGGAGGGGAGCAATTCAGGGGATGCCAGTTAAAAATGTGGGTTTTGGTCTGCTGCTATATTTAGGTGATTGTATACTTTTTGGGTCGAAAAAAACCTACAACCTCTATTCTTCAGTGTCTCCAGATACTCTGCTGCTGCCTCCCCTACCTTCAGGGGCAAAGGGGTGAGTATGCCCTTGTTACCAGCCAACTAATGGGGGTCATAGAGATCATTCGTGAAGCAATTAAACTTTGGGTGTTCTTTTGTGTGTCTGAAACTTTTACCTGACTGAGCTTTTTTAGTATAATCTGTTTTATTGGTTTTCAAAAAAGTAGTAAGGGGGGGGGTACAGAATAGAAGGGAAGGGGGGAAGGAAGGGTAGGGGGAACAGAATCATTACTTAAAGCAGACCTTCACTCTGAATAAGAGTCTATCTTATATGTTTCCCACACCCTGTACATACAGATTGCTCACATTAATAATCTTCCTACCTGCATCTATTGCATGTTATGAGCCTTTAAACATCCAAGATGGCGGCTTATGGAAGCCGCCATCTTATCAGGCAGCCTGCAAACAGGAAGTGCCTCCTGACTGTGTCGCTCTGCATTCTGGGACTGCTGACCTTTCCCTGACCCCAGCTCTGCTCTGTCTGAGCAAAGCACAGCTATAACCCTCCCCCACTGTACCTTATCCCACTCTCCTCTCCTCAGTAAGTGTGATGCTTAGATGGGGGCGCCCGTATCCTAAATTCCTGAACAGAGTTGCAGCCCAGCGGGGGAAAGAATAATAAGTAAGTGACTAAAAACTTAAAATATATTAATTTTAGATGCGGGGGAACCGTTTTTTAAGAGTTCGGGCTTTTCATTAAATCATGGTGAAGGTCCGGTTTAACACAGCAAATCACAGTACAGTTCCAAAAAACCATCTGTAAGGTGCACGGCTAAGGCTTTACAATTGACTGAGACTTCAAACCTCAGGACCTGATCTATATATAAACCCTCAGCGAGGCCTCGGGTTAGTACAGGGCTACCCGCTCCCTACGGGGATGAATTCCTCATATTACGTGGACAATGCACGAAGCAGGCCCCCCACATTCGGTCCCGATCCGGAGCCAGACCCCACCCCCCCGCAAATTGTGCCCGCTAGCAGGGGACCGGGCACGGGACCGGGACAGGAGGGGGGGGAAGGTAAGCACGAGGGGAGGTTGAGGGCAATCTATTTCCCCATCATTTACCCTAGATAATAGCCTAAGCAGTGGGCGTACCTTGAGATTATCCAATCAGAGCAGGGAAGGCAGTCGGGAGTCCCGGAACATGATCCAGCCGGTCCAAGACTCTTTGAAGAGTTCCTTGGTGCCCTTCTTGTCTGATGTCAACTCCTCCATGTGGAAAATCCACTCTGAGTGAGCTTTTTTACTTTTACACAACTTTTTGTTCTAATTTTTCTCAATGAAAATAGCTGTGCTAGTGAATTTGATAAATGTTTAGCCATAGCCCATAGGGAGCTGCTGTTTCCAAATTGCGATGCCCTGCTGTGTGAACCCCCCCCAGAAAGCCCACTAAAATTCACCTGTCACCACTCCCAACGGCACCTGTGCAGGCTCTTGTCCAACCACAGCCCTTTTCTTGAATACGCCATTCGGCCCCAGCCTATCTGAATGTGTTGTTGGAGCGGGGAAAGGTGAGTTTCTACAGGTGCCCTTGGGGGTTTCACACAGCGGGGTATCCCGATTCCGGAAGTCTTTTAGATTCCAGGCCAGCAGCTGGTGGGTTTTGTTTCACTTTAAGAGAAAAAAAACAGCACACTAAAGCACGGGTGCCTCCTACTGGAGTGGGCACAAGTGTGTGCAGCAGTTTTCCTGTGAGAGGGAGAAGCATGGAGAAAAAGTACGTATCTTATGAATGCCAAGCTAAAGAACGGTGGGAGGGTCTGCAGACCTACTTGAACCATCCAATACCTATTTTATAAAAAAAGGTATTAATCCCAATGCTGGAGGCATTCCTGTTGCTGCTACCCCCCCCCCCACACACACACATGCACACATGCACACACACACATGCGCACACACACACATGCGCACACACACACATGCGCACACACACACATGCGCACACACACACATGCACACACACACATGCACACACACATGCACACACACATGCGCACACACATGCGCACACACACACATGCACACACACATGCGCACACACACACATGCACACACACATGCACACACACATGCACACACACATGCACACACACACACGCATGCGCACACACACACGCACACACACACGCACACACACATGCACACACACATGCGCACACACACGTGCACACACATGCGCACACACATGCGCATGCACACACACACATGCACACGCATGCACACACACACGCACACACACACACACATGCACACGCATGCACACACACACGCACACATGCACACACGCACACACATGCACACACGCACACACAATCACACAATCACACACACACATGCATACCCCCTTTGTTTCAGGGAGTCCTTTCAGCAGCTGAAAACAGGACTTTGGACCACGTGACTATCGACTGTCAATTACATGGTTCATTTTTGCTGAGGGATCAAGGAGCGGGTAAGAGAAATCTGATTTGTGGGGGGCTGGATTTGCATTTGATAAAATGTGTTTGGAATTACTTGAAGTAGAGTTGCCACAGAGGGTGTACGTCTGCTTTACAAACAATTTAGCTATAACATTTTCTTATATGGACATCAGAAGGCTTATTATTATTATTATTATTATTTTTGGTGATTTAGTGAATGGGGATCATGTCCACATACCCACGACTAGAGATGTCCTTTCCTCGGGTGACGCAATGTCCATAAGTGTCACCAGCTCTACACCCTCTCCTGGATCTGGCTTGCCTCCAACAGTAAACGGGGAGTCTTCTGAAACGCCATCACTGCGATCCACCGCTGCTACTCCTTCTTCTGACAGCTTGCCAGCAGGGTAAGTCTAGCGGGTGATTGTTTTAGGTCCAACTATGCTGGGCTGCATTTGCTTTTAGGAACTGGCAGCTGCTTAGGGGCGGACAATATACATATATTGGGTTTCTCACAGCGGCTCATCCTAAATTGGGATGCCCCAGGAGTGGGTAATTATGGAAGCCGCCATCTTATCAGGCAGCCTGCAAACAGGAAGTGCCTCCTGACTGTGCTGCTCTGCATTCTGGGACTTCTGACCTTTACCTGACCCCAGCTCTGCTCTGTCTGAGCAAAGCACAGCTATAACCCGCCCCCCTGTACCTTATCCCACTCTCCTCTCCTCAGTAAGTGTGATGCTTCTGAGTCAAGATGGCGGCGCCCCTATCCTAAATTCCTGAACAGAGTTGCAGCCCAGTGGGGGAAAGAATAATAAGTTAGTGACTAAAAACGTAAAATATATTAATTTTAGATGCTGGGGAACCGTTTTTTAAGAGTTTGGGCTTTTCATTAAATCACGGTGAAGGTCCAGTTTAACCATTGCAGTTCCTCCTGTCATACCTATAATGCAAACACCTCTCCTAAGAAGCTCAGGGCCTGAGTCTCCTGTTCTGGCATTGCTGCCCTGCTTGACAAGAAGATAAAAAATTAAAAAAAAAAGGAAATGGAACAAAAGAAAGGAAAGGGAGGGGAGAAAAGATAAAGAATAGTAGGAATGGAAAAATATTAAAGGAATGACAAAGAACAGAACAAATGACAGAAAGAAAAGAAAGAATAGAAAGGAATAACAGAGCAATTGGCGGCTTAGTATCATTTATATTCTCTCAGTAGCTGAAATGTTGAAGGTAAGTCTGTTTTATTGACAGCGGTTTCAGTACCTTCTCCTCCGGCTCACGTGGAGCCTGTACAGGCAAATAACTCCTGCATGGCCAGAGGTGGGGGGGGATTGGATTGCTAATCATGGCCCCACATTCAATTCACAGTAGTGGTTCTAAATCTTGGAGCCTTGTTAAAGTGGATCAAAACCCAGGATATCCTGGGTTTTGGTCTTTGCATCCCCGGACCCCCCCCAATCGGGGGATGCCCCACTGTGTGAAACCCCCCTAGTTTGCCCGATCTCACTCACCCTTCCTACAGCGCATGCGCAGCCTCTCGTCCAGTCCGCGTGCTCGGATCCGCTTCCGCCCCTTCATCCTAAAGCTCATCTTAAGCGAACGGATCAGAGCATGCTGGCAGCTGCAGCCACTGCTACCCATTAACTATCCGCACTGGCTATTCACAAATGCCTAGCGCAGGCACGCGCCCTGCTCAAGAAATAGCAGGGATGCGGCCGCTGCTCGCGCATGCCCCGTTGGACAAGGAAAGAAGGTGAGTTTTCGAGTGACTTGGGCCGTTTGAGACAGCGGGGCATCCTAAATCTGGATGCCCCCAGGAGGGGAGCAAGTATGCCTGCATGCCTGGTTTTGGTCCACTTTAAAACTGAATGCAAGACATACCCTCCTTACTCAAATGCCTTAAAGTGGACCAAAATTGGACCTAGTTGCTATAAGCCGCTAGGTCTAGTTAAATACCCATCCTAAATCGGGATGCCCCACTGTGTATATCATCCAATATGTATAAAAGTGTTTTGGCTGCTACTGTGTGTGCTGCAGTGACCAGGCGTCATTAGACGAGGATCTGGTGGTGAATAGACAAATTCTGTTGGGAATTCTGAGGGTTGGGTCCTCTTTAAAGAGATCCCACACCCTGAAGAAAATTGTAGGACCACTGATCGTGCTGGGCGGCACATCCAAACCCGGACCCAGAACCAAGACTGGTTCTATGTATGGCTGGTTCTGGACCTACTGACTGGTGGCAGCCAATTGCTATGGCACTTGGAAGAGGAGAGAGGAAGAAGAAAGTTTCAGTCTCAAGGATTTAGGACTTGGGGAGGGGGGCATCACCTATCGGCACGCATCCACAGGCACGCGCAGCAGGGCTGTCTACAGTGTAAGAATACTTGAAAGCAGACATACACGGTCTCTTGTATGCCCATGTGCCTTATGAATTTCTGTATGTAGGTGACCAGGAAACAGCTGCACGCCTCTTATTGGAGGAGGTTGCGGCTGCTGCATATGTGTGCAGTCGTTTCCCTTGCAGTGCAAGGAATACATTGGTATTTCTCTAATGCAGGCCTCACTGATTGATTTAAGATTTAGGTTAGGTTTAGTGCCCCTGAGTACCAGGACCCTTTCTCGAAAGGAGTTGGAAGGGACCATTTAGATCCATAAATTCAAGCCAACATCCATTTTTTTTCTTTTAATGCAGGGCAAAACCTACTGAAATTATGAAGTACATTTGACCAAAGCTCCTGCTGATATTCCCTAGAAATTTTCACTTACCAAATTGCCCTGAAACACTTATTTGTTTTTTTTTTGTTGTTGTCCTTTCCTGTTAGATGGTGATACAGTCATTGTATAGGTTTTGCAATGACATCATTGCCACTCACAACAGTGGCAATGACTTGAGGAGGTGGGGCTTTACAGCTCAGACAGGTGGCATTATCTAAGAAAAGATTGAAGCAGGAGCTTGACTTCATAGGATACTAGTTAAAAAATTTGGGTTTTCGTCCACTTTAAAGAGAAACATCGAACTAAAAGATTCCAGGGCTGTCCGAGTTCCACTCCTTGGGGCATCCTGAATTTGAATGCCCCACTATGTGAAACCCATCCCCCACCCTCTCTGATCACCAGTTTCGCTCAGCTTCTCCTGGAGCCGCGCCACATCTGTGTGCTCCAGCCACATCCCTGCTCGCCTCTAGCCGGGTGCAAGGTGGACGGGGGATGCGGATGGTGGCGCCGCTCGTCTCCCTTTCAGGCTTTCAGGCACCGTAGCTGTAGCTGAGGCAGATTTGGGTGTTTAAAAGTACAAATGGAATTCCCTGAGCTAGCACTGGTCTCCCAGGGCTTGGTACTGTCACAAACCGGCACTTACCTGGACCCCGTTCCGGCGCTGTCTTCGGGCAGCCGGCTGCTGCAGCTCCTGCCCGGCGACGGCGGCTGCGAGCACGGCTGCTCGCTCCCGCGTCACTGTCTCGCACGAGCACATAGTCTTTATGACCTCCGGCGGCGCTGCACACAGCGCGCCCGCCGGAGGCTGTAGTAAGGGGGGGGGGTTGAACCAAGGGGCACAGGCACGCCCCTTGGTTCTGGCTATAGGCCTATGAGCCCTAGGGAAGTTCTGGGCTACTTGCCCTGCTGGTCCAATCCTAGTTTGGATCTGAGTTGCACCAATCACTACACTCGTTCCCCTTGGCCAATCATACCTAGTTCCTATAAAGGTCCGCCCCCGTCACTTCTTCAGTGCCTGTTATAGCGCCTAGTACCTAGCCTGTCTTGCGAATATTAGCCGATCTGAACTCTGTTCTGTTGCCGACCTTGATTGTACCGACCACTCTCGATCTGAACTCCCGTTGCCGACCTTGATTGTACCGACCACTCTTGATCTGAACTTCTGTTGCCGACCCCTGCCTGTATCCAGACTACGAGTTGCCTTATCCCTGGTGCCGCTACGATCTCTGTCTTCCCGCTGTCGACCTCTGGCCTGTCTCTGGACTTCCTCTACCAAACGCTCTAGCTATTGGTTCTCCAGACCTCCTACATATAAGCTCACATCCTTTGAGCCATTAAGTCCTGGGGGCAACCGATCCCGGGTAGGCGTAGTCTGCGTCCCGGCAAGCGGGGGCTCCTACAGGTGAAGCTGGCTGCGGAGATTGAGGGTTGTGGGCTTATCAACAGGGCTGGAGTTACCCCGAGCGTGACAGGTACCTGCAAAGGAGATCGACCTCTTAGCCCCAAATCTTCTGCATTAATTGGCTACCCAATTGGTCAGTTAGGATGGAAGGGGGGTGGGGGCATTTACAGAAGAGCAACTGACTATAACCCCTCTTATACCCTACTTTAAAAAGGTATAAGCATGTTAATTGTGTCCCATATTGAAAATAAAAGGTCTGGAGACTTTTGCCCAGGGCTGACAGTAGAGTCATTTGTTGCTGGAGGATCATGGTAGGCAAGGTTAATTATGAAGCCTTCCTTTAATGGTGTGTGTGATGGTGTGTGACGTGTACAGGAGGCTGCTACGTAGAAAGTTTTTGTGCACTGTACACATCCGTGAATGCACCATTATGATTTGGGCTTGAATGGCGTCCTTCTCCTGTCACAGAGCTTGGCCCCTGTGCGCCTTCAGACAATCCAGTCCAGTCACATACCTCAATGGGGATAATGTAATGCTCTTCCTAACTGTTAAGTTCAGCCGTATGCAACCTGTAGTCCTTCAGCACACAAAGATGAACTGCCAAGTTCCAACTAGCTTTATGATCAAAATTTAGTAATGCTGAAAATGTCCATAGCTGCCGTAAATGCAGAACTGTGTAGATTTTGGGATTATGGGAAAATGATGTAAACCTGGAATGTTTTAGAAAACATGCCATGAGTAATAACTTATTTAAATGTGACATGAACGCCAAATCTAATCCTGTGCTGCAGGCAGTGGAACAAACTGGTCCTGTGCGCAACTGAAAGAGGATCCGTGTCAGATTAGTCTGGTGTTACGATAGCAAATAGCAAACGATAGTAAATTTGATCTATCTGATCAACTAATCTCAGTTGTTTCTTCCCCAAACAGGTTGTCTGATCATTCCCGATCAGATAGGGCAATCATTACACCACCTGCTAGTAAATTTAAGTTTTCTGTAAAAAGTCAGTACAGCCTTCCTGTACTGGGACCCAGCTAGGGAGGGGGGTCTTCAGCAGTACTACTACTTTATTATTTTTGCCTACAGATTCCCTTTAAAAGTGTGTTCTTCACAGCATTACCAGGAGCTTGTACATCAATATGATGGTTTCTCCCCTTTGGCTTTTACCACCATGCCAATGCATCAGCTTTCAGGAAGGAATGCTGCGTTGAGTTTCTTTTTAAAATATTACACACGCAAAGAAGCTCCTACATACTGTATAGGGCAACGCTGTTGTATATCTGGATTGTTTTGTGATTGGCTTGGAGTTTGTGTTTTAAGTGTTCCTTTTACTTTTTTAGCAGTATACCTAGAGGACATAAGGTAATATTGAATTAACAATTGCCCAAGTCATAGAACATTTTGAATGTTCCTCCAGTTAGCTGCCAGGAAGGGTGTAGGTCCACTTTAAAGCAATTCTACAGTCTGAAAAGTCTTCAGAAATGCTGAACCCCTCCCCTCAGGGGACATCCCAATTTGGGAGGCCTCACAGTGTATAGCAAAACAGAAAGCTCATCCCCAGGCTGAAATGCTCACCCACTTTCATGTTCCTGTGGCAGGATTGATCATCTAGAAGCACCATCCCAGCTTCCTCTCTGCTTGTTTGACTGGCAAAAAAATGTGCACATAGAAAAAGTAGGGATGCCACTTCCTTGCAGTCAGCTGCTCAATGCTGCATTTCACTGTCGGCAATGGAAACCAAAAGTAGATAAGTATTTTGGCCCAAGAATGGCCTTTCTGTTAAAGTGACCCTGAAGACGAATTTGGGATGATACCCCCCCCCCCACAAATAGCTAAGGCAGAACAGAGAAAGGCTAAAAAAGAACAAAGGGTCTTGTGGTGTCCATCTGTGCTTCTTGTGATGGCCACGGTAGACTGCATAGAGTGGCATCCCCAGTTCTGTCCGGTTCTCCCTGCCCCCATTAAATGTAATGGGACTTAGCGCATGCAAAGATGCCGGCAGCAGGTGCTACTGTGACCAGGTGAGAGTTTTTTTTATTTTTAAACCCCCATCCTGCCTCAGTGCTGGGGAGAGGGGTTAAAGAGAGCCTGCTCTCCATCCTCAATCCTATGGACATTAGTGAGCAATACAAAACTTTTTCAGACCTTTTCTCGCAGGCCTGTCAATGCTCGCCTTTAACATATGCCTGGCACAAGCGCTCACCTGGCTGGAAGTCTAGTGTAGGGGGGGAGCAGGCCACACATGTGCTGTTGTATGGGGGTTCAGGTAGGTTTTACTGGGGATGCGGGGGGGAATTTTCACACATCAGGCTGCCACGGGGAAAGGGAATCAGGAGGCCCTGGAGTTTTAAAGCAGAATTCCACCCCAGCCCCCGCCCCCAGTATGCCAACCTTTTCTGGTGCTGAGGCAGGATGGGGGGGGGGGTTACGAATTAAACAAAACCCTTATCCCAGCCTTGGTCCAGTGCCACTCTCCCAATACTGTGTGTCTGCATAAGGCAGCATCTCCCAGCGCCTGCGAGCTTGCCGCAAGCACATACAGGCACGGAGCCGGAGCGTCTTTCTATGTGGCTGTCGTACATTGTGCTGGACTGCGGATGAGGCAAGGGCGTTTTTGCTTTGTAAGCGCCCCCCCCCCCCCCCCCGTTCTGGCTCTGTGCTAGAAAAGGGTGGCGGGGGTTTAATTTTGAATGGACTACTGCTTTAACGATTCCAGGGCTGGCCAAGATGGGTTTTTGTCCACTTTTGGAGTAGAATGAGAGATGGAACCAGTTGAGGAATAGGGGATGGAATAGAATATAGGAAGCTGGTAGTCAGATGAAAGCCCTATGATTGGGGGGGGGGTGTTAATCTGAGGGACAAAGCCAATTTGCATGTTAAACATTTTTTACTAATAAGAATGCAACAGATTTCTCAGCTGCATTCTGTAGCAGGGTGATGACCAAAGACACATATAACATAATAAAGATATATATGTAGTATTAGAACAAGTCCCAATCTCAACAATCAGTAGCCAGTCTGCAATTTGTTAGCGATAGAAAGAGAAAAATTCAATAAAGTCAGACAAAGTTTGCAAGTCAAAGAGTGTATATATATATATATATATATATATATATATATATATATAATATATATATATATATATATATATATATATATATATATATATCAATATTTGCTCATATTTTTTTCAGTTTACGTTGCTTTCTAGGAAGTTGCTTGATGAATAAAAACCACACACAGACTTATTTATGAAAGCAATCCAGTGTTTTTTTTTTATAAGTGCACAGTACCGTCTATATCAGCTCTGTTGCCAGCAACAATATTTTTATTCAGATTTCATCAGTTCTAAAGGTTGGTTGCCCTAACATTGCATGTTGCAGTATCTCTATTTAAAGAACAACTCCAGACAAATTTAGTTTGCAGCAGAGAAGATTTAGAACTACTTTAACGGGACAAAATAATACTCGCCTTACTCCAAGGTGACTTGCCCTTGTGCATCCCCACTCCTTTTTTAGCCTGGACAATCACTTTCATATGCCAAAAGCCTTTCAAAATGAATGAGCAGAGTGCACACAGCCAATAAAAATGTATATACAGAATACTTTATGCCCTCCCAAATACCCATGAACCAGCAACATTGCAACAGCATGAGGGGGGAGCTAAGCCCAATTCGGTCAATATAATCTAAAAAATATCTCGCTATGATCTATCAACTATCAGGACTGTGTGCCTTGCTTCTAGGTAGAGTTACAGGGCTTGAGTGGCAGGTCAGTCACCCAATCCCTGAGCAGCATGGTCGCTGCCACAGCAGCCATTAACAAACTGACGTATCACTCAACCTGTGGACATGGCAACCTTGCAGCAGGGCCAAGCTGCCGCTATGATGGGTGGGGTAAAGAGGTGATTGATTTTTTCCAAATCATCCTTCAGCATGACCACAAGGAAAGAAACACAAACTGAACAAATGTTAAAACTCCCACCCCTTCCTCCCCACCTCAGTTCTTTGTGTTTCCTCCTTAAGGAACCATTGGACAGAGTGTTCTAGGATGTTGTTAGACTTCAGATTATTTTTTATTTTAGTTTGTTATTTTCAGATATCAGAGTTCTGGAGAAGCCAGCTGACCATTGGACATCATCCAGGTGGAGTTCACCCAAGGTCCTGGTACAGCCGGAGCTTATTTTTACATAGTTTGACCAAGTACGAGAAGTGCTATGTCCCCTTTAAATCCCAGAGAACTTGGGGGTGTGGCGGACCTTTAAGGATTGATTTTTTTGACTGACCAGAGCGCTGGATCAACGATTTTGGGGTTCCGCTTTTTTTTCCCCCATATGTTAACTTTTCCCTCCAAAATTTCAAATTTTTGGGGCGGAGCTTCGGAAACGGCGAACCCGCGCGCTGACGTCGCTTCCGGTGCAGCGATGACACGTGCCGCGACCCAGAAACGGAAAGGCAGCACTTTCTCCCCGGGCAGCGTACAGATCGGAGAGAGTTAAGATGACACCAGAAGCGGCAGCACAAGATCAGGTGGCACACCATGCTTATTCTATTATGGGGTCGACTTTGCTGTGCTACATTCATAGCATCTTTGGCTAGCAGGAGGTTGTTGAAACAACTAGACGCTAAGACTCGTTCAGATCATTTACGGAAGGCATGCTCCCAGTTGATAAAAACTTGCTTGGATATCAACAAGTATGTTATCTGGGCTATGGATGATTGATCAGGTTAAGTGCCAGTGGTCTAGCTCTGGTGGTAGCTCTAAGGTGTGCTTTATGGTTAAAGCTGTGGTCAGCTGATGCAGCTTCTTCGAGGAAAGTGACAGGAATCCCCTTTAAGGGGGAACATGGTAAAGGAGGCTGGTGGTAAGTCTTCTAATCTACAGAAGCCTAAGTCTAATATTGTTTTCCCCAGAGCCACTAATCCTTGGCCCTTCCGTGGGGGTATCACTTTTCGGGATACCGAAGAGAAGAGGTTTCTGGCAAGGTAAGGGAAAACCCCCTTCAAAATTCACTCAGGCAGATGGGGGTGGCTCCTGCATTTTGCTCACATTTGAAGGCTCCATGTAATAGATTTTTGGATACAGGAGGTTGTATCCTCAAATTACAAGATCAAATTAGGAGCCAGACTTCCTTGGAGATTCTTTTGGTCAGGGGTATCCAGAATCCCGCAGAAAGCAGAAGCAGTGAGATCAGCTGTATTTCGCTTTTTAGAGATTGGGAGTAGTTTGTCCTGTTACCCTCTTAGAGAGAAGTCAGGGGTTTTACTCCAATTTGTTCATAATTCCCAAGAAGGACAGTTTGGTGCGCCCAATATTAGATCTCAAGGGCCTCAACAAAATTGGCTTTTTAAAGAAATTCTGCATGGGATCTTCAAGATCCACAGTGATGTCAATCCAGCCGGGAGATTTTATGACCACAGTGGATATAAATGATATGTACATACACATTCCGATTTTTCCGGGTCATCAGAAATGATGCGGTTGCAGTTTGTGACTCTGCCCTTCAGCCTGTCGTCGGCACCAAGGGTGTTTTCCAAGGGGGCGGCAGGCCTCATGGGGATAGTCAGGGGATACGTAATCCCTTACTTAGACGATCTGTTGATATGAGCCCCATTATTTCAGTAGGCCCAGAAGTATACACACATTGTCTTATCGACATCAAGGGTCGAATATCATTCCTTCAAGAGTTTTTTCTTTTCTGGGAATGTCATTAGATACTTCTCAGGTCAAGGTGTTTCTTCCGGAACAGAAGAGACTTTTACTTCAGGCCAGGGTACATGGTCTCTTGTCCTGCCCTCACCCGACTATTCGTCAAAGAATGCATCTGATGGTGTCTTGCTTCGAGGCAGTGCCCTTTGCACAGTTCACACAAGACCCCTGTCGATGGAATTGCTCTCGATCTGGGATATGGACCCACAGACTCTGGATCACGCCTTTTGTTTGACACATCCAACAAGGCAGTCCCTGTTGCCTAGGTTCTCAGCCTCTTCAGATCGGCAAATCCCTCCTTCCAGTGTAGTGGAATATCATCACAATGGACGCCAGTTTAACTGGTTGGGGGGTTTCATGGAGTCACAAGCGATCCAGGGACAGTGGAGCCAGGAGGAGAGTAATTCTATTGTGTCTTACACATTGGACATCCCATCTACGCGGGCATCCTGTCCGGATTCAAACAAACAATCGGACAGTTGTGGCAAATATCAATGACCATGGGGCAGCAGAAGCAGGAAGGCTCTCATGGAAGTAAGGCCGGATCTTGCTTTGGGACGAGAAGCAGGTTCCATGCATCTCGGCAGTACACAAATAAGGAGTAGATAGAGGGGTTTCGCTTGTAGAACTTTTTCTGTTTCCAGAATATTGGACTTTTTGCAGAAAGGTTTTGGTGAAGGTTTGAGTACTTTAAAAGGACAGATATATGCTTATCTATCTTTTTTCAGAAACCCATAGCTGGGAATAAGTTTATTTAGACTTTTTTTTACAGGGAGTCACTCATGTGCGTGCACCACTTCTGCCGGTTTGGGACCTGAACTTAGTTTTATCAGCTCTTCAGGTTCCTCCTTTTTAAGCCTATGGCAGATGCGTTGTTAAATGTGATGACTCTTATCTTTTAGTGACAATAACCTAAGTAAGAAGGCTTTTTGAATTAGCAGCTTTATTGTTTAAGCATCCTTATTTAGGGTTACATAAGTACATGTCCGGTTTCCGTTTTAAACGGGATGTTCTTCTTAAAGTGGTTTCCCTATTTACATCTTAATGAAGAGGTGGTTTTGTCTTTATGTCCTGCTCCAATGTCCAATAAGAAAAGGGTTCTTTCACGGAATGGCCTTCCACCATCAGCCAGTGGATTAGACAAGCAGTGGTAAGAGCCTATGTCTCCAAAGGGAAAGGTCCTCCCTTTAGGATTACTACTCATTTGAATCGAGCTATTGGGGCATCTTGGGCTTTTCAGCATCAAGCTTCAGTACAAAAATGATGCAGGGCTGCTACTTGGTCTTCAGTTCATACATTTACCAAGTTTTATAAGGTAGATGTTAGAGTCTCGGCGGATGCCGCTTTTGGTTGGAGGGAATTATACAGTAGTAAAGTAAATGGTTTTGGAATGTCTTATTCCTGATATAAAGGAATAAGGTTTTTGGGAATCCCACCCGAATTAAGGGTACTGCTTTTGAAGATCCCTATCGTTACTGAATTCTTCTGATGGTCTGAAGTAAAATGGAAGAGAAAAGATAATTCTGTGAGAACTCACCCGTAGAATTGATTTCTCTTCTATTATTACTTCAGGACATCAGACCCTCCCTGTCTGCTAGGTTACTATGTCCATTCCTTGGATGCCTAGTCTTAGTGGAGTGGTAAATATGTAAATTGTTTGGTCAGCATAAAAAATATATATATATGGAGAGAGGAGTCTCCAGCGTGTTGTCTCCAACACGAGATATAGGTATGCCTCCCGGGCCCTGGTTCTACTACTTTTCAGTAGGACTGGAGGAAGACAGCCGGAAGGATATAGGCCAGGAGGAGGAGCCATGCGTTGGTCTTGCAGTCCACGCCCTTCAGCTGAGAGGGCAGGATCCCCAGTGAAAGGAAGAATTCCTCTGATGTCCTGAAGCAATAATGGAAGCAAAATCAATTCTACAGATGAGTTCTCAGAGAATCTTTTTCTGTGCTAGAAGGGCCTGGAGACAATCTTTCTAAGGCCAAGCTTTGTGTGATTCCTTTTCATGGTAATCTCCTCTTTAGAGAGGAGCTAGATGTTATCCTGGCTAGGTCAAATAAAGTGGGGAAAAGGTTTCCCACCAGGAAGCGGAGCTTTAACACCCGCATCAATAGAGGCAGAGCTGCGGTACGTATAACACAACCTAGAAAAAATGACCCTAATAGACGGTTGACTCGGGCTAGGCCAAAGATAGAGGCAGTACCTGCACTAATAATTTTGAATCTAAAAAGATTAAACCAGTTGAGTCAATACAAAAAGTTCAGAATGGAGTCAATATACTCAGGCAGGACCATTATGACACTACTTGCATGTACCCATTCTGAACGCACACCGCAAGTATCTGAGGTTTGCAGTTCAGATAGACCAGGAAACCTTTCACTACCAGTACAGGGCACTGCCATTCGGCCTGTCTTCATCCCCGAGGATCTTCACAAAGATCTTGGCAGAACCGATGGCATATCTCAGGCAACAGGGAGTCATGGGGATCCCCTATTTAGACAACCTCCTCCTGTTAAACAAGTCAAGGCCATTGCTCCTAATAGATCAAGATTAGAAGGCCCTGTCCTTACTAAAGAGACTAGCGTGGGTAATCAATCTAGAAAAATCCACACTATCACCCAGTGAGAAATGCAGGTTTCTGGGATTCAACATAGATAGCACTCGACAAAGGTAGACAGGATCAGAGCAGAAGCTCAAAGATTAGTCACAGTCCCCAGGTCTCCATAAGAGAAATCATTAAAATTTTGGGTCTCATGATCTCAGCAATTCCATGTTTTCTAGAGCAGTGGGACAAGCAGCGGGACTTGCTGGATCAACTAGTTCAGTTACTTCAGAGTATCCTAGAGAATCTCAGGTGGTGGACAGATCCAGGGGTACTAAGGAAAGGAAGAGAATGGAGACAAACCAACACAGTAGTGATCACGACAGATGCAAGCAGTTGTGGTTGGGGAGCCCATTTGGGGAGTCCCCAGGTTCAGGGAAAATGGCCAAAGTCAGCAGCCAAGTCTTTGAATTTCAGAGAAATTCTAGCAGTCAAGCTGGCGCTAAATCAATTTCTGCCAGTCATAGAAGGCAGAGATGTAAATATAAGGTCAGACAATGCCTCTGTGGTAGCTTATCTAAACCATCAGGGAGGGACCAGATCCTCAACTCTAATGAGCCTGTCAAATACTATTCTTCTACCCTTACAAGAGCAGGTCCGGTCAGTCTCGGCAGTTCATCTGAAGGGGACCCTCAATACTCTGACAGACTATTTAAGTCAAGTCAGAGTTCAGCAGACAGAGTCTGAACCAAGAGGTTTTTCTTCAGATTGTATGTACTTGGGGCCTCCCGCAGATAGACCGGTTTGCCAATGCCAGCAATACAAGTGCAAGACATTTTTTTCTCTGACAAGGGGAGAGGGTGCGTTAGCAATGGATGCCCTAGCTCATTCATGGAGGTTTCATCTTGCTTATGCCTTTCCTCCTTTCAGGATTCTGCCACCAGTGATCTGCAAAATAGCACAAGAAGAGGTCAGCGTTATCCTAATCCATTGTTTGTGCCAAAAATAGTGACTTCTGCTAACAGGGCACATGAGCTGGCAAGGAAGAAGATCTCCGATCTTTTATTTGGAAAGATCCAGAGAATGGCGTATAGCGGAACAACTTTTAGTAACTTTCAGCTGAAAAAAGAAAGGCTTAGCAGCCTCGAAATCCACCATAGCTAGATGGAAAAACAGACTATTGTACAAGCATATTCTTAGGTGTTTGCCCATTCTACAAGCATCTTGGGCAGAGAAGACTGGCATCTCTTTGGAAGAGATCTGCAAAGCAGCAATGTGGTCATCACCCCACACCTTCCTCAAACATTATAGACTTGATCTACTATCTGCAAAACGCCAGGCCTTTGGTAGAAGGGTACTACTTGCAGCTTCCCACCCCTAAGGTACAATTACTTGTCTAATCCTCTTCGTGTGGTCATGCTGAAGGATGATTTGGAAAAATTCCTGTTAGACTTATCGGTAATGTTTTTTTTAAGAATCAGCATGACCCCTTATTACCCACCCATAGTCCTAGGGTCATCTTAGGTTACTTTGTAAAAGGCTGAGTTTGAGAGGAAGGGGTGGGGATTTTAACCTCTGTTCAGTTTGTATCTTCTCCCAGGGGATGGAGCCTCTCTCTCTCCACGCTAAAGAATTCTTTAAAAAGTTACTGATAAGTCAAAGGGGGATTTTTTTTACTGTTTTAATTACCCAAGCTTTAGTGTTAAAGGTGGCAGGACCTGGTTGGAGGTCCTTTTTAAAGAGGACGTAAACTAAAGTTACTATTTCCTCATTCAGGGTATGGCTTCCGGTGACTAATGAGGTTTTCCAAGTGGGATTGCATCAAACCTGAATCGTTGCAGACAGTCACATGACTAGCTGCCATACTAGTGAACGAGGTGTCTGACTCTAGTTCCTCTTTATTATGTAGAGTGTACATGGATTACTCTCAGCCCGTAAAATTTTCAGGGTGTTCACAGATCCTAAACCTCAAAGGCGCACCTTCCAGCACCTTTGTAGGTTACCCAGCTTTACCCAATCAGGTGCACAGGGGCCCAGAAGGTCAGGGGGGCACCACTATTGTTGCTCCTCCAATTTATTTATCATATTTTTGCTCCTTTGGCATCATTTAGATACAGGAAGCAGCATTTGTCTGTTTCAGTCATTATTTGTCTATCTGCATCCATTTGAGTTAAAAGACAGAAAAAAAAGTTTACTGTATGAGCCATGAAAGGGCCCCATTCAACGTTCGCAGCAGGCTCCCATTACATTTAGTTAATGCCACTGCGCCCAATGTATGTGATGCAAGCAGAAAGACTAATAAACCAAGTGCAGCACTGCAGAGTTAGCCAGCACACTTCGCCCAACTCTTCGATAATCCCAGATACCCCTTGAGCCACTGGTTGGGGTATCTGTGTCATAATGGTTACCGCACAAACATGAATGGCTTGTGCAACCTAGTAGACTGACTATCAACCTATGAAGATTATGGATATGCCTGAACAAATCTCTGTTTGCACAGACTGGATCCTCATTCAAGAAGATGGGGGAGTCTGTTGCCTAAGTTTCCAACCATTTCTGCAAATGACAAATAACTGCAAGTTATTAACGATGGAGGGGGGGGGGGGGGGGCGTTTCCAAACAGATGGCTAATGGTTTTCAGCAAATCCCAGCCTAGGTAACAATGGGAGTGATTACTTGCTAATTCTGCAATGGCTCCTTTATATGTCATACATCTGTGTATATATTGGTTTCCCCGGCTCTGCCCTTTAACTGCAACATCTGGAGTGGTGAACACCTTCCCTTTTGCATTAGGATGTAGCTTGGCAGCCTTGCGCCAGTGTGTGGCTCTTTTGTGTGTTTGTGCGACTAAGGGCGTCAACCTGCCTCTCTGTCTTTTGTACAAAGAAGGGTTAATAGGAGGCTCAGGAGTGCTTGTTTGTTTGGCTGGTGAGGTCAGAGGCTGGTAGCAGTGTCAGTCACAGGTAATTAGTGCTGCGCTGCTCACTGGCTCTTTATGTACAGCTCTGTGAGGGTCTCTGTTCTCTATGCCCAGCACTTCCTGCTTAGAACTCCTGGAAAACTTCTGCTTCTGAAAAACCCCTTTATGCGAGAGCACACCAAGCGCCTGCTCCTGCCCGCTCCACATGGTAGATGCTGTATGGGCCGCTGTATTCACACTCCGTTTCAAAGCAGCAATGGTGACCAAATAAACCACTTTTTAAAAACTGCATAAGAAGAAACATTTATTCAACTTTTAAAAGTACTTACACAATCAGAGGACATGTCATCTAACGGTATGGTCACATTTAGCTGATACTTTTAAAAATAGAGTGATAGAAAGGGTTTCCCTTTTAGCTAATTTTATCTAAATCCACTGGCGGTATTCTTGATGATCCTGCCACTTTTGGCTTTCATTTAGCGGATAGAGTTACTCAGAAGCTTTTTGGGTTTTCCCGGGACTCTTTAGAGTTCTTCATTTTTTTTTCATCCAATACAATATGTTCTTCCATGTGGGGATCTAAATTGTAGCCTTATGGTGAGCTGCTAAAGCAGACCTAACTCAGTTTAGACACCTCTGTGAGGATATCATGATTCCTGCTGGTAAACAAAGCAGAGAGAGCCCAAAAAGGGGGTTTCCAGTACTTATCCTTTCAGTACTCCTAAAGTTTGTGAAACAAGTTTGGTGTACTACTGCAATATTTTCCAGCGAAAAGCACTTCAGAATCGAAGAGAACTATGCAGTCGAGTCACATTATTATGAGTAGCAGCTAACATCCATGGTAACCACTGTGTGCAGCAGGATAACAGCTAGATGGGCTTTAAGTGACCTCTTTGCAGATCATGTACAACCCATACATGCTGACAGTCTGTCAAGTACTACCCTGGCCCCCCTAAACTCCCAAAACTTTAACCCAACTGAGCATTTGTGGGACCTTGATGGTTGTGTTCACTCAAATTCTCTCCCATATACTCATTCAACATGGCTACAAATAATTGTGACCACCTACCAGCACCTTATTGTGTCACCCCCAGCCTGTCTAGCTGCTGTACATGCTTTACAGGACGCATACACTGGATATTTCCTGGTGGTCTAATAATGTGACTCAACTGCATACCTTTCTTTGATTCAGAAGTGCTTATTGCTGCAGTATATTTCCGTTGTGTCTTTACACCAAGTTTTTTCCATAAACTTTAGGGATCTTATTTTTTGGTAGCTTTCTTGGCCTTAAAGTGGACCAAAACTCACATTTTAACTAGCATCCTCTGAATTGCTCCCCCCCCCCCCCCACAAACTTTTGCCCATTTTTACTGCTCTTGCTTCACTCTAATCCCAGATTAGATCCCTGTTTTAGCTGTAAAGCTACGCCTCCTCCATTTATTGCCACTTCTGTGTGTGGCAATTATGTCACCTCTATGACTAAGGGCCGTTGAAGGACCCGAAACGCGTCAGAGGGCCCCCCTTTTCCCTTTGCCCGAGTTCTACATTGTTTTTATCTGGCTTTGGATGCTTTTTTGATTTGTCTTGGAGACACTGATGATTTTAATATCTTGGAATAAATAATTTATTTTTAAGGAAGTGCGGATCCACCATTTTTTTCCCATTGCCACACTTAAGCAATCCTACAAAGAAGGAGAGCAAAAAAAAATGTGTTCCAGGGTGATTTGATAAGCGAAAATATCCATTTCTAGTTCTACACCCTAAGAAGAGAGTATCGTCCGGGGGCTTTGGTATTTCACAAGTTCAGTGGGTTTTGGTCCTCTTTAACTGTCTATTTGTGTACTGCCTTAAAGTGGAATGATGCAGTTTTTGATGTAGGACTGTTTACATACAGTGGAATTAGTACATGGTTTGCACACCAGAAAGGCCTGTGTGCTTAGTTTGAGTACACAGAACAGAAATATGAATCCCTTTATATATCGGCAACAATTAGATGAAACGCGTACCAGATTAAATAATTTAGGTGGTCCCCTTTTTAGATGCAGATGATATTATACTGGCGCACCTTCAAATCTCTGCTTTTAAGCTGGACAGGTCTAAGTCTACGTATTAAATAATGTTTCAGTTGCATGAACATCTTGGCAAGAGCTCCGAGGACACAGACGTGTGAGATGAGTGAGGCAGAAAGTAGACGGAGAATGTGGAACACACAGACGGAAAGACTAAGGTGAAATGGAAAGGCAAACATTGGCTCTTCAGTGGCCATTTTTATTGCCTCTCCTCAGCGACTTCTGGACTCTGTGTTACAAAGAGCCTAACCCATGTTCCAGGTTACATATTTATGCCCATTTGTTGCTCCAGTAGCAAGGTGCAAATAGTGGGTATGAAATGCAGAGGTCTTTCCTCATTTTCTTTTTTCCCACTCTATCTAATCTGTCTCCTCCCTCTGACACAAAGAAACTTTGTCCGTCTGTCATCAAGGTTGCGGTTTCCTCCTGCAGTTAAGAGCTGCTCCTTGGCAAACATTACACAGCGCTGTGCCCTCACCATTGAGGAACTGGGCAGAGTCACCGTACCTACAGGACACCGCAGACCCAGCAATCTTCTGTCTGTGTGCACAGATCAGTCCTGCCTGCTGCCTTCTGTGTTTGTCTTTCCCAAGTCATGTCCATATGTCAGATTTACCAACCAGGAATAGGCATCACATGTAATTTGTAACATTAGGTCCCTATTACACCCTGAGGAATCCCAATTTGATGTGCCTCTCTAGTTAACAAGGAACAAAACCCAGGATTTGTATACTCCCAGGTTCTGTTAGATTTGCAATGCTCGGCTGCTTGAAATCCTTAGGAACACCCAGTATTCTTACCTCGCCGGCAATGCTTGTGTGAGCTCCCCTCCAGTTATCATTCTTTGCCATACATATTAACAAGGGGACTCACAGGGATGCCACACATAGTGGGCATTAGATTTACTGCGATCCCAGGGTTTCTCACTTACACCCAGGGGGAGACTAGAGGCCCTAGAGTCTTATACCACTAGGGAAGCCTGCATTGGAGCGATACTCTGCTTTATTTAGCAAGGCTTCATCTAATGGGGGTCAGGAAGCAGCTGAACACGTGTGGCAGCTCTACTTCAAATGTAGTCCTCATTCAATGGCAAATGCCTGTATTAGACCTCATCAGTGGCCAAACCAGCAGTGTACGTACAGGACACGCTTTTCACTTTTTGTAGATCTTGGTGTACAGTTGCCAATAGCAACAGATTACATGTAGTGAAACCGCCTCCTTGAAACACACATTTTCATATTTAAAGTGGAGCAAAACCCAGGATTTTTACTGTCCTCGGTTTTGGTCCTTCTCCTTGGGGGTGCCCGCTATGTGAAACCCCCAGATCTTCCACATCAACTCACCTCACAGTTTTCCTACGGCGCTCGTCCAATCAGCATGCTCGGAGCCGTTGAGCTATGCACGTCTGGGCGATGTCTTAGCACAGTGGCTCCGAGCGCGCGCTCATCGCACGCTTCCCTCTAACAGGGAACAGTCGGCCATTCACAAATGGCCCGCGTATGCGTCGTTGGACCAGGAAGTTAGGTAAGTGTAGCGGGCGTCCTGGGGGGTTTCACACAGCAGGGCATCCTGATTTTGGATGCCCCGGGGGGAGGGAATCTATAAGATTCCCGGGCCGATCTTGGCTCGGTTTCAGTCCACTTTAAAAACATTCTAACATAAAAATATAAAAATCAGCTTAGAACCTTGAGGACCACCTTTGGGCACAAACATTTTATATACACTTTCAAAATTGCCTTTTTAAAGGATTTAGTGAATTGTTAGATCTCTTCACCCAATCCAAATCAGAAGAAAATCTTACCAGCAATGTATTTGTTGATCCGATCATCACCCACAAAACAACTGTACAAAGTGGTACTTGTGACCACTAAAACCTGGGCATTTCTCCCATTATATTGCAGGACTCCACAGCTATAGAAGTTGTTATTGGTCCAGACAATGGTGCCCTGGGGAACGCTACAAAATTTAGCTCTGTAGACTGTTTAGGCCTTTCAGCTATGGTAGACTACAATCCTACAGCAGGCAGCCATGACGTGACTCTGATGACGGTGCCAGTTGTGTTGCGGGGCTGGACATGACACAGGCTCGTGTATGACAGAATTTCCAGGCAAAGTCACAGTGGCAGACAACTCACCAGGTTACGCTGCCACTTGGCAGCAGTCCTGGCATCTGTTTTGTGGGGATTTGTTTTATTTTGTCAGTGGCCCTGAATCCGGGATCGTATTCTGTAAATTAATTCCATAGCCTGTTGTAAACATTTTATGCAGCAGAAAGGATATTGACAGCATTGCTTCATTTCTGGTGACAGGGTGTCACTGGTCCTACCCAGGGTTCGTCAGGAAAATTGGGGACCTATGGCCCATTTCCACAGAATGATTTGCAAACAAATCACTAAAGAACATTGCAGATGAACAGGCGATCAACGAGAATTTGTGTTGCATCGTTTTGGCTGACTTGTTTGTCGCATTACCGTGGGCACATGGAAACAAATCAAGCGCAAATAGGACGTAGAGTGCACAGGATGACCAATCTCCTGAATGCCCGAATGTCCTAACAATTGCCCGACAAATCTTCAGTGTCCGAACGCAATCCTCTACTTGCATGCAAGTCGGTTTATCTCCTGAATGCCCGAATGTCCTAACAATTGCCCGACAAATCTTCAGTGTCCGAACGCAATCCTCTACTTGCATGCAAGTCGGTTTATCTCCTGAATGCCCGAATGTCCTAACAATTGCCCGACAAATCTTCAGTGTCCGAACGCAATCCTCTACTTGCATGCAAGTCGGTTTATCTCCTGAATGCCCGAATGTCCTAACAATTGCCCGACAAATCTTCAGTGTCCGAACGCAATCCTCTACTTGCATGCAAGTCGGTTTATCTCCTGAATGCCCGAATGTCCTAACAATTGCCCGACAAATCTTCAGTGTCCTAACGCAATCCTCTACTTGCATGCAAGTCGGTTTATCTCCTGAATGCCCGAATGTCCTAACAATTGGCCGACAAATCTTCAGTGTCCGAACGCAATCCTCTACTTGCATGCAAGTCGGTTTATCTCCTGAATGCCCGAATGTCCTAACAATTGCCCGACAAATCTTCAGTGTCCGAACGCAATCCTCTACTTGCATGCAAGTCGGTTTATCTGTTTATGGAAATGGGACATTATTCTAGCCTCATATGACATCGGCTTTTGTTTGATTAGCTGTTTGATTAAACACTCCGTGTGATAGCCTATTGGATTACATTTACATGGATGTGATTATATAGACTGTGGTTAAAACTAATTAGGACAGGGTCCCCTTTTACTGTAAACACACTCCAGCCAGTGTGGCACCTGTAATGTGGCAATCAAATATTTAATTTAATAGAAAAAATGATATCAATCATTTAATAATAAAATATATAGGAAATAAATACCCCGCTAAAAATTACAAAAATACATTTAAACCAAAATATATATTACTTTACATGCAAAAATAATCACAGACTTCAAATAGTGATCCACAAAACAATATAATCCATTTATTGCACAGAGCACAAGCTCATATTCACATGATGACTATTAAAAAGACATAAACGTCATCAATAAAAGTCCAAAGTCCCGTTCTATTATGCAGCCGTGACCACACCATTTTTTTTAATACATTTTGATTTATAATTTCCAAAGTACAAAATTCAAGGTTACGAAGTTACAAAAGTATTGCCCTCCGGGTAGAAGGGCATCCCAGACTTACCCTGCGCAACAGTGAAAGAACCTTTCCCACCTAAACACACACAGGACATCATACACACACAACACCTTCAGAACACACAATTTTAAGATCGCTTCACCACATGCGATTCTCCACCAGCCACACAGTCTGCTTACCAGCTGCTGATTAAAAATAGGCTAATCTATTATCCACAATTAGTTTGCTCTCTTAGTAGTGTTTTTTGCCATTCACAACTCCATATAGATGTCATTAAAGGGATACAGAAGGCAAAATAAATTGTTACATCATTGTTTCGAGCTACATTTGGCACTGTCCCAAACAGTTTTACTTTTGTGAAGTGAAGAGGAAATGGCAGATATGTCGATGTTTACAGTTTCACCTTATGATTTCTCTTACGAAGCATGTAGGTGTGGCCCTTGACCCTGTGATGCCGCGTAGTAATCCGTATAATTGGCGGGATCTGTAAGACATTCTAATCACCCTGGCTGTTCTCCCTCTCTCTGTGTCCACAGTCTAATGATTCTGAGGTTTAGACCACCAGCTTAGCCCTATTATTGGTGGTATATGGCAAAGGAATTCAGAGTGTGTGCCACTACTCTTTGCCTTGTTTCGACTTTCAGAAGCATCTGTGTTCTGACAGGAATGTAGAGGGCAGCCATGATGAAGTGAGCTACTGAATGACCGTTTATGCACTTTGCCTACAGAGTCCCTACAGAGAATGCAACATAGCGTAATCCCGTACCATATAATTTAATGATTAAATAAAAAGTATTGCGCTTAAGATATCCCAGAACAAATGCGCAGATAGGGATTTCTTACAAGATGACCATAATACACCATCCAAATTTCTGTCACCTTGCTTGCTGCTGCTAAGCTATTAAAATGTCCAGATTAGGTAGTGGAAGGTGAAAAAAAGTGGTAATCTGGTCTCCCGCCAACGCGTTTCATTCCTGGAACAAACTTTAAGGCTGACCAGTTACTAAAGATGTGGTCAACCTTGAGAAACTTTGTTCCCTAGAGTCTAAAAGTGGAGAGGTTGTGTGCCTATCCACTGTTTGAAATCCGCCAGATCTTCATCTATACTCTCATCTCCTCCACTCCTGTGGTGGGGGACGAGGGTCGAGGCCGCATACCCTACTTCTCTTCAGCTGATGTGCATAACTGTAACAGCCATTTCTGAAAGTCTTGTACAGGGAAGTGGATAGAGGCTCACACTCCATTCAGCATGTTGAATTAAATGCGACCTGTTTTTTGGAGGAGAGTACATGCATGCAGGGGATTTTACACAGGGGAGCATCTAAAATTGGGATTCCCCTTTGGAAAGAAATCAAACCTGGGGATTGTGAAAATCCTGGGGTGGTGCATTATTGTAGGACCACCATCAGAAATGTTTGGGCCCCATGTCAGCCCTCCATAGTCTTATCATGAACCACTCACCAGGACTTGTACAGCAGGGCCAAATCCTAGGTGGCACCTGAAAGTGCCTCCAATGCAGCCTAAATGCAGAGGTAGTTCCTGGAAGCCGATACAGCCCAATTGACAGAGCCACTGAAATTCCAGACTAACCAGGTCCCGAAGGGACAGACTGGACTGCAGGACTGGGTATCAAGGCCTAGGAACAACAACTCTAAATCCATGTTCAAAAGACAGAGGCTTAGAGGTTCAGAGGTCACAAGGAAAGCCAAGGTCAATCCATAGAATACTTCAAAGGGGTAATCGAAAGCCAGTAAGGAGAAGGGGCCGTGTTTACAGGAACCCCAAAGTCAGGAGTATCCGAAGACAAGCCACAGCCTATAATTTGTTATATCTCTGCCCCACACATGAATACAAGAGCATGATCCTTGCACTGTTGGCATGGATCACACATGTTTTGGATTGTGGGAGAAGATTCTAGAAACCTCCTCCATAATTCACAATCTATAATATGTGATAGCTGGGTTCAATGGCATCCACGATCCAGTATTCACTTCAGTATTCTTATTAGCTTAAAACAGCCCCTGCTTTCATTGCACCACAACCTCTTCAGGGATCATCTGGCAACTATTTGGACTCATCTACTACCCAGTGCAAAATCCAGCGACAGCTGAAAAAACCCGGAGAAGTTGGCGATAGTCCCTTCATCTCTTTATTATCTTAAGCATACGTCTGGGCTTATTCCAACATTAAGTCACTGGACAGCAGGTGCTTCCCATTGGAAGAGTGTCTGGAGCTGGGTTACGGGCAATAATGGTGTCTGCCGATCTGGGTCAGATTGCAGACTAGGAAGTAGTCACTGGAGCAGAGTTGAGGTACGGTTCGCTTTAAATGCAGTCAATACCTCACCTCCATGTTGGATTATAGTAGACCAAGGATGTGCATTGAAGTTACAACTTGCAGAAAAGACTAAGGTCACACTCCGCTGCTTCGTGTGTGTGAAGCATATACATTAAGCTATGATCCAACCATCAAATAATATGCCCTACCCCGTGGTTATAAACGTCTCAAATATCAATTGCATAGACTAGCATTCTTTATTAACCATACGATCAATCAAAACAAGTATACACCCACTATATCCTCCCAATAAATATGTGCAAGGTCACTCTGGACTGAGAAAACCAGATGACTAGTAAAACTTCATCAAGGAAATATTACCACATTTTCAGTTGCCTTGATTTATCCCTACAGATATACCATTAACTGAGTCAACAAGAACCTTCTCTAACACAGGCTATTCTCACGCTGTCTTCCCCACAGCAGCTTCCTCTAGTATTGTAAAATTCAGCGATGCCACCATTTGTAAGCAAGCTGGTAGATGGCTCTGCCTCCCCGCTGCCAGAGTGATTGGTGTTTTGCAATTGAGGGGGTGTATAAGCACCCTCCATTTACTGCAGTAGAGGAGACATGACACAGCTTGTGTGCCTTCCATTACTGAAAAATCATGATCTTTTTGCCCTTGGACATCATGATCTATTGCTGCCCCAGCTTCTGACAAGATGCTATTCATCTGCCATGTTAAAATGGAACAAAAGTCGCTGGGGAAGCTCTGGAGTATAAAAGTCTCCAGGGCTGGCTGCTAGCCTTCTCCTGGGGCATCTAAAATCAGGATGCCCCACTGTGTGAAACCCCCTGGGTGGCTTGCAAAACCCACCTTTACCAGGTCTTCTCTTTAGCTGAGGTGCGCTCCCGAGACCAGCTATTCAGATAGGCTAGGGGCATGAGCTGTACCCAAGCTAAAGGGAAGCCATGGTGGTGGAAATTATTTATTGATTTATTTTTTTAATACCGGGCCACCGCCAAGCCCAGTAAGAAGGCAGTTGGGGTGCTGGGGGATTGAGAGGAATCTATCTGCTGTCCCAATGCTGGCTTGGTGAGCAAACAATCATTGGTTATAAGTTAGCACGCACAACACCCTCACTACTAGATTTGATTCAGTTAGCTTTCCTTAAATTTTAGGATCATTTTATGCTTTATTTCTAAATAAGGCATTTGATAAAATAAGTAGTAAGTGATTCAAAGAGAACATTTCAGGAATTTATGTGCACATATGCTTGTTTCTACCACCTAAAAACGTTTACTTCAACGAAAATAAAACAAAACTTACCTTATTGGCAAGAGCCTGTGAGTGTTTAGCCAGCCAATCAATGCAGCATCAGTGAGGCTGCAGAACACCGATTGGCTTACTAGGCAGTCACGGCTGGGAACTCCAAACAGGGAAGCGTGAGGAAACGGGCGGCTCACAACTGTAAGTTTTGTTTTTAATACACAATTGAAGTTTTGCTTTCAAAGCGAATTAAATAACTTTTCACATTGCTCTAGTAGAAGTTTTAGGTACAATGGCATGCCCACATGAACCCACCTCGTACTGCCGCCTCCATTTCAATGAATAGAGCTGGTGTGCTTCAGAGCTGATGTGTTCATTGCCGCCATCTTGAACTGGAGAAGCCTGGGGCACTGATCTTGATAAGTTGTACATCCGCGGGTTTGGGACGTTTATTATTGGCTGGACAATCTTTGTAATATCGTGCTGTCTCCCCCACAGCCTGCTGCCCTTTCCTTTTCTGCCGCCCGAGGCAGCCGTCCCACCTCAAGTGCACCCGTCCTAACGCATTTTCCCATATGCTTTCAATGATTGGCTAATGTGGAACTGTCCACTGTTTTGTGTGTGTGTGTGTGTGTGTGTATGTATGTATATGTATATATATATATATATATATATATATATATATATATATATATATATATATATATATAAAATATTGTAGGCATACAGCAGGGAAATTTGTGCTAAGCTGGGTGAGATAAGAAATCCAGGAATGACGTTTGCTTTCTTTGTGCGGTTTGGTAAAGGTTTCCCTGGGCCTGGATTTTTATGGAAAAATAGGTAGCTTGGTAGTGGGACCAGTAGTGCCCCTACCTTCCCGAACAAGTTTTACTTCTCAGCTTACACAGTTTGGGATTAACCCATTTGCTGGGCTAGAGAAAGGGCTGTAAGCCAAGCAGTCTGGGGGAAGCTGCGTGATGAGACAGAGGTCTGTCTCCGGATACAAAGCACATGGAGAAGAGACTTCTGCTGCATGTCTCCTAACTTTAGACTAGCTATACTGGTACTATACCCTGTTCTTGATCTTTAAAGACTCACTAAGAACTGGCAAGAGATTGGCACAGGGCAAATGTGGTGCCCATTTTTAAAAAGGGCTCTAGGTCTTCTCCGGGCAATTACAGACCGGTAAGTTTAACATCCATTGTGGGAACTTTGCTTGAGGGGCTATAAAGGGACTATATACACGAATATGTAACTATGCATAATATTATAAGTGACAACCAGCATGGTTTTTGTAAGGACAGAAGCTGCCATACTAACCTGATTGGCTTCTATAAGGAGCGGTTGTGGATATAGTTTTTCTGGATTTTGCAAAAGCATTTAACACTGTCCCCCATAGACGCTTATTGGGGAAATTGAGATCTTCAGGATTAGAAAATACAGTTTGTAATTGGATTGAAAACTGGCTTAAGGATCGTGTGCATAGAGTTGTGGTTAATGATACCTACTCTGTATGGTTACTGGTTGTAAGTGGTGTACCCCAGGATTCAGTCCTGGGCCCACCTTTTATTAAACTTGTTTATAAACGACATAGAAATTGGGATTAGAAGCAAAGTAAAGTAAAGTAAAGTCATGCACTTGGGGTCTAACAACCTGAAGGCCACATATGTCCTCGGGGGAGTAAAACTGGGAGAAACACTTGTTGAGAAGGATCTGGGGGTACTGGTAGATCACAGGCTAAATAACAGCATGCAATGCCAAGCAGCTGCTTCCAAGGCCACCAAGATATTATGCATTAAAAGAGGCATGGAATCATGGGATGTAATTTTGCCTCTTTACAAGGCACGCCCTCCCCTGGAATATGCCGTCCAGTTCTGGGCACCCAGTCATAGAAAGGACGCTCTGGCTATGGAAAGGGTGCAGAGGAGAGCCACCAAACTAATCAGAGGAATGGAAGATCTTAGTTATGAGGAAAGATTACGAGAATTAAATCTGTTTAGTCTTGAGAAAAGACGACTGAGGGTGGACATGATTAACTTGTATAAATATATAAATGGCCAATACAAAAAATATGGCGAACACTATTCAGGTAAAATCCTCTCTAAAGACAAGGGGGCACTCCCTTTGACTGGAAAAAAAGAGATTTAGTCTCTGGAGGCGACAATCATTCTTTACCATAAGAACTATAAATCTGTGGAATAACCCCCCCCCCCCAGAAGCTTGTTACAGCATCAACCACTGACAGCTTCAAAAAAGGATTAGTAACTGTTAATGTTATTTTCTTCTAAATAAGCATCTATTAGCGGTTTTCAGTTAAAAATAAATAAATAAAATAAAACATAACTTCCCCTACCCCAACACCCTTGGTTGAACTTGATGGACAAATGTCTTATTTCAACCAGATTGACTGTAACTATATGTAACTATGGTGGAAAAAGCCAATTTGTGTTTGTATATAATACCAGATCGGAAGGACTTTATGTTGCCCTTTATCCTGCACCTGTTTATATGCTGAGAAGCATTGGATTTATGTTGAATTTCACTGAGAGAACTGTTTCCAGAGTTGTCATTGCCAATAGCAATTCCGATCCTAACAATATGAATATAATGGTTCTAACTTTCTCCCCAACATTTTTTAAATGGACATCCCAGTGTGGCAGCCTGACACCCTGGGATGGTACATTCACTGTATATTCCTTGTTCAATTATTGGTGTTTCTGTTTCAGGTGGGAGCAGAGGGAGCTGAGCAATGGGCGTGTCTATTATGTAGACCACAACACAAAGACCACCACGTGGGAACGACCTCTACCACCCGGGTGAGACCTAACACCCAACACATAACTGCTTTCCATGTGGCTGCCATGTGACCTCTGGTAAGCTTACGTAGCGTGCCCCTGCCACAAATAATAATTTGTTGTTTTCCTCTTAGCTGGGAGAAGCGGGTGGATAATCGCGGGCGCTACTACTATGTTGATCACAACACTCGCACCACCACTTGGCAGAGACCGACTGCTGAATACGTTCGTAATTATGAGCAATGGCAGACGCAGAGGAACCAGTTGCAGGGGGCAATGCAGCAGCTAAGTCAGCGCTACCTGTACCAGGTAATTTGTGCAATGCTTAACCTGCCTTACAATTATACCGTAACCTCACACTTTTACAATTTCTAATCAGAGACTAAGTGAGGAGGCCACCCTAGGCAGCACTATCTAGAGCAGGGGTACTCAACCACTTCTTGAAAAGGTCCATTTCAAGGCATCTGGTGAGAGATGAAGGTCCGGACGGAGGGCTTTCGGGGAGGGGGGTGGATAGTTAGAAATCAGCACACTGGGGGAGGGCCTATAGATTACCCAGGCAAAACTAACAAAGGCTGTTTGCCCCCATTTCCAAAACCCTACAGGGCACTGGGAAAAAATAGGAGCTTTTTTTTGGCCCCACAGTATAATATGTTAAGTGCAGGGCTGTCAGGTCAGGGGTCCGGAAATCTTTCGTCGAGGTCCGCATTTGGACCCCGGTCCGCCAGTTGAGTATCACTGATCTAGAGGAAAGCAGGGGGCAGTGTTTCTTTTTAATACATTTAATCATCAGTGGCTCAGGCCGCTGAGCCACCGATGATTGATTGAACAACATGACAATAGGCACCAATCATATCTAATATACAGGTAGTCTACGGTCAGTCTTTCTACAGTTCGCCTCAGGCAGCAGAGAATAGCTTCCTGTTTCTAATAGTCTTAGAGGCCTAGTTAGAGGCCACCAAGTGTGGTGTCCTATGGTGGCACTCTACCAATAAAAAGGTTGGCATTGCACAGATTTAGTCATCCTTTAAATTGCATAATATTATGATTGTTTATGCTCATGGCCAGGAGTGGAAACAGCACATGATATTTAGGATATCCCTTTAAGCTGACCAAAACACAGACTTGAGTCAAATAGATTCTGGGCTAAATTGGAACAAAACCATGGTTTTGTTCCATGCCTCAGAGGCATTCTGATATGGGATGCCTTGCTGTCTGAGACGCCTCAGTTCACCTGTAACCGCTTACTTTTCCCCTTTCCTACGACGCATTCATAGGCTCTCATTTAATCCGTTCCTAATGACATAGACACAGCAAACGGCTCTGCTCTTCTGCAATTGGAAGTGCAAGCGGCCGCATCCCCGTATCTTTAGGCAGTGCGCGTGCTCCCGTCCCAACCACTCAGATGGTGCGAGAGCGCGTGCACTGCTGGGGATGTGGCCGCTTGCACACTCGATTGCAGAAGGGGAGAGACTGCAAACGTCCCTGATTGAAACGAGAGCCCGCGCATGCCCCGTTGAATGGTAAGCTGTTACAGGTGACCTCACACAGCCCGGCATCCTGATTTAGATCACGCTGGGTTTTGTTCTTCTTAAATCCCTCCCTAAGGGGCATCTCGATTTCAGATGCCCCACAGTGAAACCCCCTTTGTTTCCCCGTAAACTCACCTTGATAATCAATTCCACTTAGCATGTGCGGGACTTTTGACGCATTCCCGCTCTACGTGCTTCCTGTGCCCAGCAGACTTGAATGACTGTCAGAGGGAGTGGAGAAGCTTCAGGATGCTGCGAGATGTGGCAAAGCTTAGCCCCAGCCATGGGATCGATAAGTATTTGAGAAAACTAGGGGGGTTCACATTGCAGGACATCCCAAATTAAAATGCCCCTAGGGAAATGTTCTTAAAGAGGACCAACTCATTTATATGTTTTGGTCCACTTTCATGGTTTAAAGCGGACTGAAACCTGGTTCACCTGACCCAGTGACTCTCGGTGTCCCTGGGGTATTCTCTCTGTTTGAAACCCCCCAGTTGACCAGAAGACTCGCTTTAAACCTTGCTCCCATAGCGCAACCAGGGGGAGTGGCCCGTAGGAGGCACCCCACAATTAGTTTATTCCTAAATGGAGAAAGACTGAAACCTGGTTCACCTGACCCAGTGACTTAAAGCGAACTGAAACCTGGTTCACCTGACCCAGTGACTCTCGGTGTCCCTGGGGTATTCTCTCTGTTTGAAACCCCCCAGTTGACCAGTAGACTCGCCTTAAACCTTGCTCCCATAGCGCAGCCAGGGGGAGTGGCCTGTGGGAGGCACCCCACAATTAATTTATTCCTAAATGGAGAAAGACTGAAACCTGGTTCACCTGACCCAGTGACTTAAAGCGAACTGAAACCTGGTTCACCTGACCCAGTGACTCTCGGTGTCCCTGGGGTATTCTCCCGGTTTGAAACCCCCCAGTTGACCAGTAGACTCGCCTTAAACCTTGCTCCCATAGCGTAGCCAGGGGGAGTGGCCTGTAGGAGGCACCCCACAATTAATTTATTCCTAAATGGAGAAAGACTGAAACCTGGTTCACCTGACCCAGTGACTTAAAGCGAACTGAAACCTGGTTCACCTGACCCAGTGACTTAAAGCGAACTGAAACCTGGTTCACCTGACCCAGTGACTCTCGGTGTCCCTGGGGAATTCTCTCTGTTTGAAACCCCCCAGTTGACCAGAAGACTCGCCTTAAACCTTGCTCCCATAGCGCAACCAGGGGGAGTGGCCTGTAGGAGGCACCCCACAATTAATTTATTCCTAAATGGAGAAGGACTTTGCGCTTGTGCCTTGGGATCGCCAGATTGAGGTAACTACAGGATGAAACGGGGGTCAGTTAACACATGGGGGAGTCCCAAATTAAGCTGACCCAGTAAAGCAGGCCATTACCGAATGGGCTGAAAATCCTTGGCGCTAGTATGTTTTAAAGTCTGACATATTGGGGTCGATTCAGAACCAGGTGAAAATTCTTACTCCTTTTTTAGGAGCGATAACTGCCATTGACTTTTATTGTCTACCTTGGGGCTGATTCGGAGCCAGGTTGAAAATTTACATCCGGTAGCCAATGGAAGTCAATGGCAGTTTTCTCGCCTAAAAAAGGAGTGATGATTTTCACCTGGTTCTGAATCAACCCCAATGTCAAAGTCATTTTGACACATTTTTTATTTTACAGTGGTCCTATACCCAAATGCTTACCACTTCCTCACTGTGGCCGACAAGATGCCCAGCGGCTAGGGGATCTGCCTACTTGGAAGCAGTCCAATACCTATTTTTTGAAAATATATGTTTTGGCAGGGTTGCGTCCAATTTGCTAGAGCGCCCCTACCCCATGCAGACAATTCATTAATATTATTATTTTTTGTTTTATACATTTGTTTTTTATTTTTATTATTTTTATTATTACATTTGTTTATGGATTGAATGCTTTTTTTTTAATCTAAATGATCATGCCAGTTGTATAGTTTTATATATACCCCCTAATATTTGTGCACTCCAATTAATTTCTACTTTTTTCATATTAAAAAGTGTTTCTCTGGCGAAGTATTTTAGTGACATTTAATTAATGTATAAAGATCTCATTGTACTAGTTATTCATTATGGGATCTGTGTGTTTTATGGGCCTAAGATTTATACAGCCCAATTAATTTTTACTCTTTCATATAAAAAAAAAAAAAATATGCAGATGAATCTGATGACCTGGCAGACGAAAGAAATATATACTGTGCATTACCCTCCCATAAGAGATTATTTTCTTAGTCCATTGAATAGTTCAACGAAGCTCTGTTTCATCAGCACAAGAATATACAAATGACCATTATATATGTTTTCACAACTGCGCTAGTATTTTGTGGGGGATCCATTCAGGAGGTTGATACAGGCTGCAGGCAGATTGGTCCCACATTCCCCTGAGGGGGATTCTGAGCTGGTCAATTCAGGGGGAGTTATATAAACATTTGAAGTCCCTCACGCCCCCTGCAATTTCACACTCCCTATACACACCTCCCTCTTTTTCCTCTAAGCATCCCCTCACTGCAGGAGAAGAAAGGTGCATTGTAAAGCCAGGAGCCAGGGGAAGGGGGGTTGCAGCGCTGCCTATAAGTTGCAGAATATTTCTTCAGTTTCTTCAGTTTGGGCTCACTGCTCTGCCAAGAGACAGGACTTGCTTGGGAGGGGAGGGAGGTGAGAGAGACAGAGAGGGGGGGTCTGTGTGGAAACCAGGGCCAGGATCCGAGCCCAGAGCCGGGAAGAACTGGGCGTTTACTGATGGCTTGTGGGAATGATTTCATTTGAAAGGCCTGCAATATTTTCCCCTCTGGTTTGGGAGCAAGTCGGACGTGGGAGAGCTAAGTCCCAACGGGAGGACGTCTGCCAAGCACATGGCCTCTCCTGTTCAGAGCTCCATCACCTCCCAGCCTCCAGTCCAGTACTGTCCTGTCACTAGAGGGGACCTGCCTAGCTACCTGTCTGCCTGTCCTCACTCTCTACCTTGCTGTCTGTCTGTTTGCAGTCTCCAACCACCGCACCCGACAATGATCCTCTTGGACCGCTACCCAATGGATGGGGTAAGTGAAATCGAAGCATGGGGGCCACATTTTGTAAAGAGGGGTGGTTATGTTGACACATATGTTCGATTTAGTAGTAGTTCACTGTTCAGCAGATGTATTCAGACTGTTGCAGGGAAAGAATAGAATAGGATTACTCATTTTTTTTTGCATTCTTCTCCATTCATCTTTCCTAGTGGATTCATACAAAACTATTTTTAGAAGAACCTTTAAAGTATTCAGGGTTTCCATTTGAGCAGATTGTGTGTTAGTATACAATAGGATGTTTAAAACTCTCCAAATGAGGGCACTTTACATTATGTGTGGAACCCAAAAGGTTCTAATCTCTGGTGACTTCTCTAGTTATCAGAAACCAACCCTGCTGATTATTTACAATTACGTTTAGATTATCAGTGTGTGAATAACTAAATGTTTCTGGTGAAACAGTCAATTACTGCACTTCTAAGGACTTATGAAGGCTGTTTCAAGGAAAAGAACAGCTACTCTGAGCTATCAAAGGGAGAAAGGCTGGTTGCTTCGAGAGAATTCTATGGTTGTTCATAATGTTTAAAATAGCTTTTAAGTGAGTGTATAATACTAGTGCAGTTGAGCCCCATTCACATTATTTATGGGCTAACTTAAATTGGACCAAAACCCAGGAGATCGGCCCAGGAATCTAAAAGATGATTCCACCCCCTGCCCCGGAGCATCCAGAATTGGGATGCCCCGCTGTGTGAAACCCCCCCAGGCCCCCCCTTACCTTCTTTCCCAGTCTAATGGAGCATGCGTGAGCAGCGGTCGCATCCCCGCTATCCCTCTAGCAGGACGCATGCCCACGCAAGGAATTTGTGAATGGCCGACTCGGGCATACTCCCTGTTAGAGGGAAGCAGGGGATGCGGCCGTCGGCGTGCTCAGATCTGCTCGTATTAGACAAAGGGGCTTAAACGGATCCAGCATGCTGATTGGATGAGCAGCCGCGCATGCCTCGTAGCACTGGGCAGAGGTGAGTTTGTTCGGGCGACCTGGGGGGATTTCACACTGCGAAGTACCCCCAAAACCCAGGATAGTCAAACCCAGGGAGATCAGCCCAGGAATCAATAAGATGATTCCCCCCCCCGCCCCCCCCCTCCCGGAGCATCCAGAATTGGGATGCCCCGCTGTGTGAAACCCCCCAGGTCCCCCAAAAATGCACTTTCTTTCCTAGTCCAACGGAGCATGTGTGAGCAGCGGCTGCATCACCGCGATCCCTCTAGCAGGGTGTGTGCCCACGCCAGGAATTTGTGAATGGCCGCCTCGGGGCACACTCCCTGTTAGAGGTTAGCAGGGAATGCGGCCATCAGCGCGATCCGCTCTTATTAGACGAGCTCCTGGACAAAGGGGCTGGAGCGGATCCGAGCGTGCTGATTAGATGAGCGGCCGCGCATGCGTCATAGGACTGGGCAGACCTGTTCGTTCAGGCGACCTGGGGGGGTTTCACACAGCGGGGCACCCCCAAAACCCAGGATAGTCAAAGTCCTGGCTTTTGGTCCGCTTTAACAATTTTTCTCTTGTGTGTATTCTATGTTTTGGCTCTTAAATGCATATTGGTAGAATTAACCCCTATTTTTTAGCGGTATCGGTCCTAACTCAGAGGAACATGGGAAGGTTTATGAATACTGATGCAAGAAAACGGAGGCAAATAGGTTACTATTGGTTTCTCAATGGTTCTTCTCGGGTTTGCTTTGCACCAGTTTTAGTAAATCAGCCTAAAGCATCAGGTTGCACCTGATGACCTGTTCTTTTGTTTTCACCTATAATCTCTGGTTTAAAAAACAGCAAGCTTCTGCAACAGACTAGCTCCTTGAGTTGTCACTTTGTCCACCCTTTGTCTTTTTTGGACATTTCTGATGATGGCCATGACTGATGAAAACTAGTAGACCATTGGTATAAATGAGAATGTCCTTGGTCACACGTTTTTTGGCAAAAAAAATATATTGTACAGTGTGACTAGGTAGAAAGTGGGAGGTGGTTCTTCTAGCAGTGTAGGTTCAGAAGGGTAGGTAGTCCTTTTTAGGTTTTTCCTTTCCAACAATTGTATTGTGTCGCATTTGTGACTGAATATTGTATTACTTGATAGAGTACTCAGAGCAATGTACAATAATAACCTTTAAAGGGCCTGTCCAGGCAGACTGGACGCTTTTTTATGTCTCCCCGCCCTGCCACCCTCCGCTACCGCTGAAGCTGGGTGGCAGGACGTTACGTTGGCTTACTTTGCAGAGAGGTAGCACGTAGATGGCAAACATTGGTGAGAACCCTAAAGAATTAGTTGGACACCCTAACACTTTAAGTAATGGCTCTCCTAGTACATCCATTATGACTTCTCCCATGGTCTGCAGTATTGCATTCCACAGAGGTTAGTGAGAATAAAGCACATTTTGCCACTGGGAGGCTTTTTTTGCATTTAAATCAACACTCATTTGCAACTTTTTGCTTTAGTTTTTATTTTTCATTAATATCTTACTGCTTTATTTTATCACTGGTTCTTTTCTTGTAGTGCTACAGAGTTCATAGAAGCCTTTATATTGTTAATTTTGTACTAAAGGCATCTACAATTCAATGCCGATCTACGCTTGGAACAGTTTATTCCAAAACCATTTGCTAAGTGTGTAGAAGCCACTGTGTAGTCAGTTGCTGGGGCGTGGTTGGGTATTTCCACACATACAACTGCTAGCAAGAGCTTGGCTTTGCTTGGGGCCAGCAGATAAAGCAAGTACACGGCAGACTGGATGTTCCTATAAAAATGCTGTGTTCCCTGCGAATAAACAAGATTTTTGCTAGTTTTATGGGTGATGCAGGCTGTGGAGTCTGCTGGGAGCCTTTTAGTGGGGGAACTTTTCCTTCCTTTTAAAGAACACCTAGGGCATAAAACATGTCTACATTTGAGCATGTTCCCCAAACTGTCTCATCAGCTCTTCATTGGCACATGTATAACTGGCCAAGCTCTACACCCCCCACATCAGGTTGTCCAACTTTGTGGATTTAGATTAGGGGTCCCAACCCCTGAAAAAGTGATTTGTATCCTAATCTGATCTGCTGCCATCTATACTGTACTTAAACCTAATTTGTTCAGTAAATACAGAACTGCTCCAAAATCTGATGCAAACTATTTATGTCCATTTTGTGTATTTCATGCATTTTAAGTAATTGATTTGTGCATTTTTACACAACTTTAGCTGACAACTAAACATGCCACCCTAGCTGTACTTGAGATATTCTGAAAATAGAAAGTGGTAACCTTTTTTTTTTTTTAACAATATGGGCATTTTGCTAGCACGGGGGAGGGGGGCATCCCAATTGCCAGTGCCCCTACACATTAACCTTGTTAAACCCGGGAATTCCTACCTTACTCCTTGGTCCACTGTTAAAAAGGAGTGCTGCGATTTGCTGCCATGGTCACATGGTCCGCAGGCTTCATCCAGATATCCGCCGGCCAGCAACATTGTGACAGCAGCAGCAAGTCGCAGAGCTCAATTTTGCTGGGGGACCTAAGAGAAAGGTAAATTCTCTAGGGTTTAACAGTTAATTGGGAATCCCCTCTGCACTAGGAAAAACACTCATTTTGTGAAAAATCGGTTTTGCCCCTGTTAATGCAACGAGGTTGGGAATGTACCAGTTTGCTTATAGCATTACTGTAAACATTGTAGGGGTAATTGTGTTGTCTGATTGGCTGCAAGTGGCTTTTCAAGGGTTGGCAGATACCACCCTGAAAATCACAATCCCATTGGTAACTAGGGCTGCTGAACTGTGTGGCTACACCCAAATCATGGGTGGCATAAAATTGCTCATGATAGAAGTAGTACTTGTCCTAATCCAAACATGTATGACCCAATTGAGGGACCCCAGCACAATTCAGGCTCGCCTTCGCCTTATTCTGTAGGATGGGCTTGGTATTATTGCCTTGCAGGATCAAGGTCCAAGTTTCAAATCCTGTATACAATCTATGTAAGTCCTGGACTTAGTCCTGGAGTTTTATGAAGCCTTTTGGATCTACGGGTACATGCATGGTTTTCATTTGGTGCTTTGGTTTCCTTACCCAATCCAAATGCAGACTTGTAGGCTCAAGGCCAACTCCAGACAAGCTACTGGAAAAATTTGTCATCCAGCAAGAAAAGAGCACATCTTGCCATTGGGAAGCTATTTTTGCACTTAAATCAACACGTGTTTGTAACTTTTTACTTTAGTTTTGATTTTTCATTAATATCTTACTGCTTTATATGGTGCTGGTTCTTTTCTTCTACTGAGGGTATCCACAATCCAATTGCCATCCACACTTGCAAAAGTTCATTCCAAAACCATTTGCTAAGTGTGCAGAAGTCACTGTGATCTTAGTCACTGCCCCACCTCCTTAGATCAGCCTACACAAAATTTGTCATCCAGCACGAAATCATGACCCACCAGCCCAAACCTTCCAGGAGGATATCCCTTTTTTCATAACCGTCCACTCACAACTTTTGGTAGCCATTCACTTTTATTGAGATGGAATTTCCTCCATCAACCCTTTCCCCTGCACAGGAGCAGACAGACTGCCAGGTCATGTGACCCACTAACCTGAATTGAGGGTCCAGAACTATAAGCATATACCTGACCTAGGAAGAATGGGTTTTAAATTGTTTGCCTCAGTTTGTAAGCTATAAAAAATTTGAAATGCTAATACTAAAAAATCAGTGTAATCTAATCAAACAAATCGATTGCAGTTTCCCTTTAAGATGTGATGGCCTTATGTCTGACAGGAGCCCAGAGTCTAAGCCATAACATCATGGCTGTGCTTCTGTTTGGGAGCAGGCCAGTTTCGTGCTTGGTCCTACGAGACCCGGTACTCAGCGTCTGGCTTTGAGGTGACTGTGCATGCGCAGCGTGGGCAGGAAACTAAAGCTCAAATTTAGCACAGAAAGGATTGTTTGTGTAATAATTTATAAAGCCGTTCATCAGCTAAAAAGAAACACCCAAAACCTAGCAAATAACTTTTGGCTTAAACCTGATGTAGATGTTATATGATGAGGCAGCACTCATGCCTCGTCTTCCCCAGAGACTCAAAATTTAAAAGCAGAATGATTGTAACGGCTGGGGCTCGCTTATAGCTCCAGGCCCATACATTATACACAGAAGCACAATGTTAAAAAAAAAAAAAAAACCCAAGCTAGCTTTAAAATTGATTTAAACTGGGGCTCCATTTAAATAGTTTAAATCTCCATGCCCATATATCATATAAAACCACACAGAAAAAGAGTACCTGCATTTATTTTGCTTTGAAGCAGCCGAACTATCGTTAACCATGAAAAAAAAAACAATTTACGTATATAAGAGGCAGACTGGGGCCAAAATCAGCCTGGGATTTTCTTCCCCAGCCAATCCACAGCATCCCTCCCCGATGTACTTCCCTGCAAGTCGAAGGCTGGGGATATAGCATTTCAGTGACAGAAAAACAGGGTATAGCGGGAGAGGTTGAGGGGAGACTTGACAGGAGTGTTAAAAGCAGAGTGATATATGATGATGGTCCTTTTAGGAAGAGCCCAATTCCTACCCCAGTGGCAGCAGGGATTTGAGATCTAAGAAACTTCTCCTCTGATTTACATGACAGCCATTCCCAAGGCTTAAAGTTCATAATGCAACGCTTTAATGCAAAACTGATCTGCAGTTCCATTTGCCACGGCATCCTGGGGGCTTTTTTCCTTTCCTACACGTCTGCTCCATTAATTTCAATGAAGGGGGCGCACCAAGGAAGAGAGCCAAACCTGCATTGGCACACCCCCTCCATTGCAATAAATGGAGTAGGTGTGTAGGGACAGAAACAAGTCCCACAAGTCGCCGATGAAAGAAACCATAACCAGACGGCATTACTGCAACTATTTAAGATAAATGCAAAATGGAAAGTGGGAGCCTAGTGAATCTTATAGCACGAGTTTTTAAAGTTGTGTATAACTTTAGTTGGTAAATTTGTTGGTAAATCAGAGCAGTTTTATGCTTAAATCCTCCCTTCTTAGCTGTTGTACTTACGACTGGTGCTACATTACTAGTCTGAGAACCATACGTTCATCTAAGGTTTTTAAAAACTAATAAGAGAACAATGGTCACATTATTCCTTGATGGACTGTTCCTCTTTCAGTACCATAATTAGATCACCATACAGACCTCTTAGGAAATGTTTGAGGTCTGCGCCATGTGTGGGTGGCAGGATGAGATTTAAATATAGTCTGCCAGCAGGGCCGATGTGTGGTAATGCTGAGGTTAGGAGGACTTAATGGCCTGAAATTAGCAGGTCTGCTTTGGCATGTCCTATTTTCATGTCTAAGTTGTGATTTAAAATGCAGTTTGTAACAGAAGCATTAGCCAAAGGTTTTGGATCATATTTATATACCACCTATATATTTTTAGACTATTGAGCCTTGGGGGGTTTATATTCTCAACCCCAGACAGAACTAATCTGTATATTATTCATTTATAGTCAGAGGTCATCATATTTTCTAGATTTGCTAGCCTGCTCAAGATCTCATACTAGCTGTATTATCAACTCAAATTATTCGTTTATAGTCAAGGAGGCCATCAGATCTCCTAGATTTCCTAGCCTACCCAAATTCCATTCAACATTGATATTTTATAGCTTTCCTAGCCTGTCCAAGTGTCTTTAGACCTGGCTGCCTTTGTATGAACAGCATTACATTGGCCAACCACTAAGTAGTCTGGTTGGTCAATCCAGGCTGAGCTTAATCAGTTTAATTAATTTTTTCAGTACCATATCTCATAGTATTCCTAGCCTATCCAAGTGGCTTTAGACTTTTGTATGGCCAGCATGCTTGTTGGTTAATCTAAATTAAAATAAGCAATCTATTTTCTTTACTCAAGTCAAGGGGTCCATGATATCTCCATATATATTCTAGATTACTGCTTTCGCACTGGTTGCTGTGTATATGACCTGCATTTTGTTAACCACTTCTAAGCAATCTAGTTAGATAGAGTGATTAAGGCAACTCTAATCAATCAAAAATATCTTGATTGCCAGCCTCAGACCACATAAATATGCAACAGGATCCAAACAATAGGCACCAGGCAAAGAGGGCTCACCTCCTGATATGATCAATGTCCATAGCAAAAGAGCGCCAGCCACATGGTTTGGTTGGTAAAATCATCCATCCTTTATTGAAAACCGTGGTAAAAAGCCATTACAGCAGATAAAACATCATACGCATATAAAGAGCAGACCCCGCGTCTACGCGTTTCAAGCAAAGGCTCTTAATCATGACAGTGGGGTTGTTCTAACACACTCAATAAAATAGACCATCAGCTCTAATCAATCAGTCGACTGACTGAATGAGGTATATCTGTGTGTATGGCCAGCTAGTGAGAACTATTCCTTAGCTCTTATTTTTTGCCTTTGCTCATAAGACCACCCTTTAGGTCAGTAGGCCTTGGTAATTCCAGTGATGTTATTTTGTTTGCTGTATCATACCTACGTGAAGCTATCATTAGCTAGTAAAATAAAATTGAGCCTATATACAATGTCTGTTTGGATACAAGGCTTTTCCTAATAGAGGTCATGTTGTGAGGTATGGATGTACAGTCCTTCTTCCGTTTGTCCTGAATATAGATAAACAGCCTGCTGATCTGCTAGGATTTGTAAAGACATCTAAATATAATGCAATATTTTTAGTTATACTTTAACTATTCACACAGGCTTCTTTAAAGGAAAACGTCATTATCAAATAAACCGAATAAGAACAAGAGAAAAAAGTTAAATGTTCCCAGATTATTTTCTAATGAATAGAATCTTTAAAGCATAGCTGCAACAGATGTAGGGATGTTTAGCTTTCAGATGCTCCTAGGACCACCCTGTCTACATTAAGAAAAGTACTTATATGCCGTGTTTATGTCTGCATTCACTTTACATAGTTGTTTAATGGTAGTCGATCCTTAATGAAAGGTTTGAAATAAGCCATTTCGCTTTTGATTTTCATCCTGGAGCAGATTTTTTTTTGTTTGAAGTCCATTAGAGCTGCACAGCTGACCTAACTTTTTCACTGATATCCTATATGCACAGTAAATAATTAGCCTCGTTTGGATCATTTCCCCCCATTGACTTTCTTCTTTCTTTTGCTTATTTAGAGAAACGCCAAGACAACGGGAGGGTTTATTACGTGAACCACAACACAAGGACAACCCAATGGGAAGATCCACGCACTCAAGGGTAAGACTGCTGACTGTGCCCTCTCGTGATTATAGAGTGTCAGGTGACCCCTGGTAAGAACAATTACAAATCTTTAGGCTTAGAACAGTCTTAAAGGGACAGTCCAAACTATAAATGCTTGGTGTGTATGTACCTCAGTTAAAAGTATAGTGAGGATGCGGCCCGCACATGGCCATTGCTGGCTAAATACTGGGCAAACTCGGGGGTTCCACAAAGTGGGGCATAATAGATCACATGAGGAAATCGGCCTTCCAATTTATAGCAGACCTAAAGTCTGATATGGTACTCCCCTTCTTCCTTGCTCAAAAGTCTAATTTTGGTAAATGAAGAATGAAGAACGTACCTGTTGCCATTTCCCTGCCGGGGACCGAGGCTCTAAGCTTCATGTATGACTTAATTTAGTCAGCAAATCAGAACCACCGCTGCTGCAGTGATTGGGTTTCTACATTCACTCAGTGAACTCACTGGTGGCAAAGCTCCATACTTTCCCCTTACCGTCTGGCAGGTAGGTGTTTGTTTATGCCTAAAATAAGGCTTAGCAATGTAGGGGTAACTTGGAACTATAGATCCGCTTTAGCCACACAAACAAGATGATCAAGTGTGGTTGCAGCATAGACCATTTTGTACTAAGAGGCTGCTTTAACACACTACGGAAGAGCTTTATTATTATTATTTCCTATATACCAGTATCTGTATGATATCGTATATAGGGACTGTCCAGGCTAATAATATACCCAGCCACACTCGCCTTTTATTACCTGTTTGCATCTGATTGCGCCTATTCCAGCACTTACCCAATCACTAGATCAAATCCTACACTGCCCAGGCACCATCTCCTGTCGCAGCACCTCCATGATGAGCGCACACCCCATGCCATTAGTCACAGTGCTGCTAATACACCCTCACTCTCCATTCCCCATATTAGAGGGGGCATGCCACATTGACTATTAGCCTGAACAGTCCCTTCAAGTTGGTAATAGTTTGTACTCACCTCCTCTCCCTTGTTTCAGCATGATTCAGGAGCCTGCACTGCCTCCAGGATGGGAAATGAAATACACCAGTGAGGGGGTCCGCTACTTTGTAGATCACAATAGTCGAACCACAACGTTTAAGGACCCAAGGCCGGGTTTTGACTCGGGGTAAGCATAAAAAACCCTTCTTTACCAAGGTTACATAATGAAGCCAAGAGAGCATGACGCTGTCTTGGTTGGGGCAATAAAAAGTAAAACAAGCAAGAGTATATAGTGTGAAGTATAGATTTACAAAGTGCTTTAGTAATTAAGTAACCTTCTACTGCTAGATCTGCTGCAAATGTATGGTGGGGTGCACACCTACAATCAAGGCCAGCCTTAGGGTATATGTCACCCTGTTAAAGATTTCAAGATGGTGCCCCACCTCCCCCGGACACACATTTGGAAACATAAATCCTACCCTGTTTGGGCTAGACCTTTCACATGTCAACTGTCCTTTTAAAGGTTCCCCTCACACATGATAGAGCTTTGTGACCCTGGCTTTATGTGGAGTTTACCACCATGGTTAGAATACCAATGACCATAACTCCTGAAATTGGTCATTGGGGGCTATGCACTTATGCACTATTATGAGAGACACAGAAATAAGGATCTTTTTTTATTACTAAGCAGCCTAAAATGTACTACATCAGGGGTTCCCAACCATTGGTGACAGTGCCACTAGTGATGCTTAAACAAGACAGCAAATGATGTTTGAATTATCACCATGTGTGGGCTGGGAAAATTAGATTGTGAGCTTTTAAGCTTCACAGCAGCTGATGTCAATGTTTTCGGGTTCTTTGTAAGACCTAGGTTGATTGGTTGAGCTTGGGTACAATGGACCATCCCCTAGCTCAGGAAAGACTTTGGGGCTCATTAGGTAATGACCTCGCCTTGACACAATCTAGATTTGGTTAAAAATTATATAATAACATTTTATTAAGTCATTGTTACAATTGACATAAGACAAACATATAACTCTTAATTTATGTGCAAAGGTATTAGCCAAAGATTAGCTACCGTCAATCAACTATACATACGGTACAGACAACAAAGTTAACAATAGTATCCTGCAGTACAAACTAGTTTCGCTCGTTTCTGAGCTTCATCAGTGTCTGCTAGGACTTCTATGATGTTCACTGTATAAAAGAGGTAAATATATGCTTTTGTCAGAGAAATAAGGAAGGATATAATAATAATAATAATAATAATAATATTATATAATAATAATATTCTTTGTAAGACACTGTAATCTGTGTCATTATTCCGGAAAGGTGGCTAAAATAAATTCCAACAAACAACTCAAAGCATGCCAACCTCACAAATCATTTCCCAAAAATGAGACATTTTATTACTCAACTCTACAACAATAAATGACACAGACTTCCGTTAAACTGGTCTATTACCCTGAATAAGAGTAATACACTCTTATACCTGTACATACTGGTTTCCTACATTAACAGTCATCCTACCTACACCTAGTGCATTTTCTGAGCCTTTACACATCCAAGACGGCGGCCAATGGATTCTCAGGCTACCTGCAAATCAGATTACCCACTGTCTCCACTTGTATGTCCTTCCACCACACCCCTACATTCATATGTAACAATCCACACATGCTAGCAATGCACATGCCAACCGGCTAACCTCTCTGAATATATGGGTCTGTTATTTATAGCCCTCCCCCTGTTGGCGATGTTTCTGATCACAATTTTCATGTTTTTACATACAGGGTTAAACCTGGGAATTCTCCAGGAGCTTATGACCGAAGCCGAAGTTTCCGCTGGAAGTATCATCAGTTCAGGTTCCTCTGTCATGTAAGTCATCAACCTCAAAGTATGGAAAAGCAGGCGACTTCATCACATCACAGAATTTATAAGCTATTTACATATATTATTTATACTTTGACATGATTTTTATACTGTTCCCCTGGATGAGATAAGGGGGAGGGGACATTTGCTCATGCCTGTGACCTCAAAAGTGCTTTAACATTTTTTCAGCTTAACCAGAGCTCTGAAATCCTTATTATTATGATTAAAGAGGAAGTCCAAGCCTTTAAAAACTGGCCTTCCAGCCAGCCCCCCCCCCTGTACTAAGCCCTATTCAGGCAACAAAATAAAAAATACACTCACCTTACCACCATGATCGTTCTCCAATGGGATCAGAGGAGGATTGTGGCAGGTGGGTGGATTTTTTCCTTCATTGTCCAAATCGGGCTTGGGCGCTGGAGGGGGTGGGGGGTTCTTGGAGTTCCTTTTTACAGACTGTCTCTTGGTAAATTGCAGACCATATTGCTGTCCACTGAGTCTTTCTTGTTCGCAGCATTGATGTTTTTCTATTCTTTCTTATAGTCAAACACGCTCCCTAGTCATGTGAAGATCAGTGTATCACGACAAACCTTATTCGAAGATTCTTTCCAGCAGGTAATGCAGAAATAATGCCCAGAAACATCTGACTGGTATGAATTCAAAGCAACAAATGAAATGTATCTGCCAAGCATATGCTGTCCTAAAGGGACTGTCCAGTGACTACACTTGTACGTCTGTACGCTTGATTTCTCATAGACCTGCTGGCTGCAGTGATCCTGTGTACGAGTTCAGCTCCGAAGGAGAGAGCAAACTACAACACCGCGGTGTGCCTCCTGTGGCCAGTGAGGGAGACTTCTTCCTTCTGACTGCAAGCAGGTGTGCACACCAAGACGGGCTAGGGAGCGCACTGTCTGCACAGGGATCCAACAATGCTACCACCTATGCAGGTGGAATGGAGCCTGTGAGTGTCAGGGATTTCCCAGTGGAGAAATCCCAATTGTAAAAAGTGACCAGAAATTGAGACTGAGAGGCAGAAATGGTTATGGGGCAAACCGTGTTTAATAGTGAAAAAACAGTGGTAACTACACATCAAACACACTACAATCAAACTGCTGTACAAATTACAAAGGGGAACATATATGTGTAAGGGAACTATACATATATACAAGTGAAATTAACACGCTCTGGCTGAACTATACACATACAGGTGAAACCAACACGCTCTGGCTGTACATACACAAGATGGAGTCCGGCAACAAGCATGCATAAGGATCAAAGGAAAGTCCAAATTCCAAGGCGGGAACACAGCTGGGATAGGGGGAGCAAATACAAGAGCTGAGGCAGGAGTCCTGGGTGCAGGGTTCAGATTTTAGAGTACCTGGGATCTAGGTACAGCATTCTGGGATCAAGCTGACATAACACAATGCTAATCCGCTGCCTGAATGGGCTGATCAGCTTATATAGGCTGAGGAGTCACAGGTGCTGGCTGATTGCCAACACCTCTGCAGGACAGAGCCATCTCCTGGTGGATCAGCATATTGCAGGGGAAGTTCCAGAGAAAGAGCCAGCCAGAAGCAGTATTAACCAGCGGCACACTCTGAAGCTTAAGGAGGAACTCCAACCCTGACAGTGAGTGACGAGATAAGTGCAGTTTAATGTGTTTGGACAGGGAATATAACCTCCTGTCTCTGCACATATCATGTAAGTGCAGTCACCTCTTTAAGTGGAAGCCCAGTCTAAAACTGGTCTCCACAATTCGGGGGGTAAACCACACCTAGTATATCTGCCCATACAATATCTGTACAAAGATATATTTCAGATATGTATTCGCCCCTTTAGATTGATTCCATTTAATTCTGGGGGGTGAGTGATGCCATTGTAAATAGTAATCTGGCTTCTTGCATCTCTTGCAAGTAAGATCTCTTACATAAAAACAGAAAGCTAGAATTGACCGGCAAGCACACAATATCTAAACCGTGGTAGCCAACCTCATGATTAGTTCATGAGGATGATGATCAGGAGTTCCAGCCAGCAGGATATAATGGGCCACCCAACTGATTAATGATGATGAAAGCTGTTTCCAAGAGTATATATTCATCAGATGCAGGACTTATTCAAAGGGGCAGCTATGCTTTATGTAACCTCTGTAAACTCTTGTCAGATTATGAACATGAAACCCTACGATCTCCGACGGAGGCTTTACATTATCATGCGTGGTGAAGAGGGTTTAGATTATGGAGGTATTGCCAGGTAAGTGGTGTGTGTGATTTACACCCAGCCTATCGTTCTCTTATTATAGTTTCCCTTTATGAATTGCTGTTTATATTTCCTTGGTGTCTGGGTATTGTCTATGTAAATCTTATTTCAAGTTCCTTCTTTCCTTGGTAGTTGTTGGTTCTTTTCCTCCCTGTCTCGATTGCTGTCCAGGTTTTCTATTTAAAATCAATGGTTTCCTTGTCTTGGATTACCTGAGTTACCTTTTTGGTGTTCCTGCATCTTCGGTGTTTCCTGTTTCTTGGGTCTATCTCTGTGTCCTCCCAGTGGTTTTACCCTATGGTAGGTTACGTCAGGCTGTTCTACCACAGGGTAGAACCACGGACAGGATACGGGGAGCTCTCAGCATGGATCCCATCCACCTTTATGCTTGGTAAATTTTGTCTTCAGTCTTACCTTACATAACCTATTTTTTTATTTTTTTTTTATTGAAAAGTTTGTATTGATTTTTAAGAAATAAACAGTGTATCTCTCATTTCATATCTCAGCATTTACAGTCTATTAGTTATGATGTTCATATTGTTTCAACTCCTTTGTTTCACTGTAATATACAGTAGTATTATACATTATACGGTATGATTTGTAATTTGTAATGTCAAGCCCAGACATGAACTTCCTTGTCCCTTTCCTAACTTCTAATCACTAAAGCTGCCCAGATTGCAAATATTGTGCTACTTAATGAAACTGTATTTCAATAAGGTCTGATGGATGCTGAGGTTCTTGGCCAGACCAGTCTCAAATCTGCCCCTCATTGCAATCTCTAACTGCTGTCTTACAACAAATCAGTCGAAAACCCCCTCTGCCCACTATGGCAAAACCATCTTGAAAGCACTGTCATGAGGAGCTATGGGGGGCAAATTGTGAGAATAGCTATAAGACAAAATTGACTGTTGGTCCAAGCATTGGGTGTCAATAGCCTATCATTTATCCCTTCAAGCCCTGATCTGTTTAACTGTACCACACCCTCCGAAGCCCCCCTTCCCCATGCGTGGAAGGCAACCCTGCAATTGACCACTGGCGATCGCAACGGGGGGGGGGGGGGTAGGTGGCAATGGAAGCCGCCCTCCGCCGCCCTTAGGCGAACACCCTTTTGTCAGAATCACAAGTTAGGTAATTGTTCAAGCGCTTAAAGTGGACCAAATCCCACACCATGACTGCCCTGGAATCTTATAGATCCCTCACCCTGCAGCATCCAGAATTGGGATGCCCTGCCGTGTGAACCCTTCCCCCCCCCCGGTCATCTGGGAAAATTGCCTTTCTTCTTGGTCCAATGGCACATGTGCAAGCAGCGGCCGCATCCCACGCTCCCTGTAAGAGGGTAGCGGGAGATGTGACCGCCAGTGCGCTTGGATCTGCTTGCTCTTAGACGAAGGGGCAGAGGCGAATCCTAGTGAGATGATTGGACGAGAGACTGCACACGCGCCATAGGACCGGGGAAAGGTGAGTTTGTTCAGCCAACCTGGGGGGGGGGGTGTTTCACACAGTGAGCATCCCCGATCGAGGTGCCCCAGGGGCAAGGACCAAAACCCAGGATAGCCAAAATCCTGGGTTTTGGTCCACTTTAAACAGACTGTGAACTCAATAGCAAGCAAGGAAAGAAGCAGCTCACCTGGTGATTGTCCCACATGTTTCTTCTCTATTTTCTCTAGTCTCCAAATCTTGCTTCCTTTAAATTTAATTCCTCCAGGACCATACCAAAAAGTGGTCTAACAGCTACCTTGTCCCTTGGTGCTCTGAGCATAAGCATGGCAAGCCACAGTGGTCTTGAAACTATTTCTGACCACAGCAGAGCATGCTCAAAAACCTGTGCCAGGACCCACCCTAACCAGCCCTGCCACGACTCAGAAACTGAAGCAAAGTATTGGCTTGAACATAATACATTAAATATTTACATATTATTTAAATTAACATATAATGTGAAATTTGGAGATGCTTTGGGATGGCTTATTTTACACATTTCCCATCACATTTCAAGGGGTATAAGATGGGAGAGTTGGTGTGCGCCTGGACAGAGCATTTTAGGCAGCAGTGTTATCAAATGAGATGTGGTTCAATGGAACCTTTTATTGCACATGCTTAGGCTTGATTGCTAGGGGGCATCCTGAGTTGAAATTGCTGCCTAACCCTTAGCGGAACGATATACTTGTCTCGCCTCGATCTGGCACTAGAAAAATGAGGGAGACCATCAGGCCTAGCATCTAGAGCAGTGGTCCTCAACCCTGTCCTCAAGGCCCACCAACATGTCATGTTTTTTGGATCTCCAAATAGCCAGCTCTATTGCACTGCAGCTGCACTAATTACTCTACCTGTGCATCTTTGTGGAGATCTGCAAAACCTGGCCTGTTGGTGGGCCTTGAGGACAGGGTTGGGGACCACTGATCTAGAGCACACACTGAGCCAAATTTGTCTATAGCATTAACTGATTGCCAGGTGACTTTGCGGCTCGCTCGGGGGTCAGGCAGTGGAAGTACACGCAATGGCGCATTCCTACTTTGCGCTCAGTTGGTCTAAAGCTCTGCCGGTGGCTAATTTGTCCACATTGCTGTATCCCAGCAAGATGACTATGCAGCTCAGACAGAGCGTTGGACAGCGATTACGACTTGGGGTGCCTCCTAAAAATCCTAACTACTGGGCTAAAAGTCTATTTTGATGACTGGTGGTTGGGGGTTTCATATTCAAGATAGCAGACTGGGGTTTTGAGATTCTGTACACAGTGCTGATCTGACAACACAAAGTATTCTGCTGCCATTATGCACTAAAGAAAAGTATGAACGTTACACGAGTAGCTGCAGAGAATATTTAGAAATACACATATTTAGAAATGTTGTGTTTTGTGTTTTTTTACACTTACATGTTTTTTTTTCTATCGCATCTCCCCTTCTCACCCTTTGCAGGGAGTGGTTCTTTTTGTTGTCTCATGAGGTTCTGAATCCTATGTACTGTCTCTTTGAATACGCCGGAAAGAATAACTACTGCCTTCAGATCAATCCAGCCTCATCCATCAACCCCGACCACCTGGCATACTTCCGCTTCATTGGCCGCTTCATTGCTATGGTAAGTCCAAGTTCCTGTCCACCATGGGGTGAGCCTTCTTACATAAAAACATAGAAGGTTAAACTGGACCTTCAGCGTGATTTAATGAAAAGCCCAAACTCTTAAAAAACGGTTCCCCAGCATCTAAAATTAATATATTTTATTTAATTTTTAGTCACTAACTTATTATTCTTTCCCCCACTGGGCTGTAACTCTGTTCAGGAATTTAGGATACGGGCGCCGCCATCTTGACTCAGAAGCATCACACTTACTGAGGAGAGGAGAGTGGGATAAGGTACAGGGGGGCGGGTTATAGCTGTGCTTTGCTCAGACAGAGCAGAGCTGGGGTCAGGTATAGGTCAGCAGTCCCAGAATGCAGAGCAGCACAGTCAGGAGGCACTTCCTGTTTGCAGGCTGCCTGATAAGATGGCGGCTTCCGTAAGCCGCCATCTTGGATGTTTAAAGGCTCATAACATGCAGTAGATGCAGGTAGGATGATTTTTAATGTGGTCAATCTGTATGTACAGGGTGTGGGAAACACATAAGATAGACTCTTATTCAGGGTGAAGGTCCGCTTTAAAGGCAGTAGGAGACCACATGGTCCATCTAGTCTGCCCTTATGTGTATATTTCTCTTCATCTTAGGATAGATGTATGCTTCTCCCAGGCATGTTTACATTCACTTTACATTCACTTATTGTCGCTTTTCCAACCACATTTGCTGAAAGTTTGTTCCAAGCATCTACTACTGATCTTCCTGCTAACCAACTTCAGATTGTACCTCTTGTTGTACCATTAAAGTGATTGAACTTCGAAACAAAAAAACAAATGGTTACTTACCTTTTGCCCCCCACAGCTGATCCGTGCTAGTCCAGCGATCAGCAACCCATCTCGTGCTTCCCCTGCTGCCATGGGCCTGAACTCCTATTTACTGATGCTTCTGTGCCAGCTTCTGCTTCCCAGCATCAGTCATGGGATGCAGCCACAACCTCTCCATTCATTACAATGGAGGGGAGCATGTCGGGTCTCGTCACACCTCCTCTATTAATGGAATGGAGAAGACGTTGCAACGCTCCTGTGACTGATGACACAAGATCAGTTATGACCCCTGTTCAGGTGTGGTCTGCGACACAGGCATGAATCCAGTAATTAGGTGAGTTTGGATCATATGACTAGCACCATCAGCTGCGGGGGAGGGGGGGGGGGAGTACCCTTTTTGTTTATTTGTTTTTTCTTTGGGTGTTCAATTACTTTAGGGTTTATAAAAACTCTCCCATCCTTCAGTCATTTCACGTGTTTTGCCAAAGCAATCGTACACCTTATCTAAAGAATGAATCGAGGACACGTCAAGACTTTCCTCAACCTCGTCCTTTGGTTGAACTTGATGGACATGTGCCTTATTTTTTCAATCATATTCAATATGTAGCGAAACCTCCTTGAGAAAATTACGGCAGTACTACTTGCTTTGAACCATAGATATATAATGACCTGATGGATAGTAACCTTCACTGACACATTATTGTGTACATACCAATATTTAGGTAGGAGGGAGAGGAGCAGGCAACAAAAAGAATACAGAACACTGTAGTAATAGGAGCTGGAAACCAAGGGCTCAGGGACCTAATGACCGTTCCCTGGCCGTGCTAAACCCTATGTTTTTCGTTATGGGTTCATTGCTGAGGTAAACATAATGGGCGTACCTTGTGGGTATTCGCACAGCAGGGACTTCCCAAATCAGGATCCTTGGGACAAGTGAAATTTCCAGTTTTGTTTCCTTTTTAAATATGTGCTCACATAAACGCAGTAGTTGCTTCCAAGCATGCATGCATAGCACAGCTTGAAGGCTGCTGTCTGCCCACACCTGTGGGGGCAATTTCCTGCTGAGACTTTTGCCAACAATTCTGATATAAAGGGGAAGTCCAGTCCAAAATTGACTTTTTCCCCTTTCCCCTCTCCCAGCCCTGAAGAAGAAATCTCTCAGCACAGCAGGTGCTTTTACACGACGTGCACAACTCCATTGGCCTTTACACTGAACTGGCCTGTGCTGGAATAACATCTTATTGCTATAGCAATGCTTTTGATGTATATACCGTTATATGGCTGCCCCGCTGCTGCATATTAAAGAGGGAGTCAGGAGACTTAGAGTTCCTCTTTAATGTTGCTGCTCCCCACAGGCTGGACTGGTGCAGATCACCCCTTGTAAAAGCAGAATAGTATGCTCAAAAACCTGTCGCCCCTGGATTTTATTTCTACAAGGAGAAAAAAAACACAAGCTTGAGGGGAATTATTTTCATTATATTCAAGTGTGTAAGTAACCCTTCCTCCAACTATCCAGCGTGCTTATACAGATTTAGAATATAGGGCGACTTCACAATACCAGTTTTTTAAAGTGGAACAAAATCCAACATGGCCAGCCCTGCGGTCTAGAACACCCTTTACTCTACGGCATCCGAGTAGTAGTAAGTTGTTGTACCGTGTTAGCCATCGATGTAAGCAGGAAATCCAAGGTTAAGGTAATACCATTTATTGGCTAACTCATTTAGATTGAAAATGCAAGCTTTCGAAGCTGTTCAAGCTTCTTCTTCAGGCATGATTATGCCTGAAGAAGAAGCTTGAACAGCTTCGAAAGCTTGCATTTTCAATCTAAATGAGTTAGCCAATAAATGGTATTACCTTAACCTTGGATTTCCTCTACGGCATCCCAAATGGGGAGGCCTCTCTGTGTGAAACCCTGGGGTGGGGGGGGGGGGTCACCCACAAAACTCGCCTTTACTGGTGGGCTCCACAGCAGTGCAAGCGGCGGCGGCTGCAACCTCAGCCTCATCCTCCGTCTCTGGGCTGTGGTGTGCCTTGCTATTTAGATAGGCTGGGCATGGGATCGCACGCGCTCCACAAGGGAAACCGGGGATGCGATTGCTCCCACTCATTATTGCAGAGCTCGGTGTCTACAGCCGTAATACGATAATTAATATGCATGTTTCACATAGCGGGGCATCCCAAATGTCCATGCCCCCCGGGTTTTGTTTCACTTTCCGTCAACTTTTGACAGTACTTTCGCTTTAAAGAGACACTTTAAAGCTTCGTCGTTCACATGTTTGGCAGCAAATGGCAGCCAATCATGTGACCACCAGCAACCATTCAGATTTGATCTGCAAGCCCGCTTAGTAAACCCCATTGGTTACTGCCAGTCACATGATTGGCAGCCATACAATAAATAAGTTGGCTGATTTGACTATAGTACCACTAAATGTCTTTAATGTTGCCGGGCTGGGGGCACTACCAATCAGTGCGGGAGTTTGCTTCCTTATGACTGAGGAAGGGGAGAGCCCACTGAAGCTGACCTAGTTAGTCAATGCTGATGATGATAGAAGACAGCAGAGGGGAGAAATGCCTAGTGCAGTCAGCTTGGGTGGGTCTCTTTTTTTTGCAGCCTGAAGGCTTAGTTGCCATTGATTCTGAATGTTCTGTGCGTTCCCTCAGGCTCTGTACCATGGCAAGTTTATAGACACTGGATTCACTCTACCATTCTACAAGAGGATGCTCAACAAGAAGCCAACACTGCGAGACCTGGAGTCTATCGACCCTGAATTCTACAATTCCATCATGTGGATTAAGTACGTGTAGCAGCCCTCTTCTTCTTTGTCATCTATTATCTTTGGTATAGTTTTTTTTATTTGTCTTTCTTTCCCCTGTAGGGAGAATAACCTGGAGGAGTGTGACCTGGAGCTTTACTTTGTGCAGGACATGGAAATCTTAGGGGAGGTGACCTCTCATACGCTGAAAGAGGATGGAGAAAACATTCGCGTCACAGAGGAGAATAAAGAAGAATTTATTACGTACGTACTTCAGAACATAATGGACACAATGTTATTCGTAAAGTGCCTCTGTCATCGATTTTGATTACTCACCATGGTTATAAACCTCATAATGCATTTTTTATATCAACCATTTAAAATTTAGAGTTAGAGTTAGCTTTAGAGTTTAGTATACTCACTGTACAATCGTTTTCTCTTAATATTTACCTTGTTACACATGAGTACTTGAACAAAGCTGATGGTAGAGAAAACTCACCTAACCTCCAGGATTCAGCACAGGCCCAGTTCCAAACTATGCTCAGCTAATGGCACTCAGTTTGGTTATTCTCATCACATGTCCCTTCCTCCAATAAATTGCGATCCTGCTCTGTATGACAGTATGAAGGAACATGTGATGAAACCAGCCAACAGAAAAAGGGCAGAAGGATGAGGCTGTGCTAGATCATGTCTCCTGGAGATGAGGCAAGTTTGTGTTCTTCCACTTTGCCACAACTGTTATTTAAAACGGACAAAACTCATAATAACGAGTTGCCCCTCTTTAAAGGAAAGTCTACTTCTGTGGACTTATCCCAAGACTCCAGAGTCTGGCAGTGGTAAGGGTGCGTAAATGATCCACTTACCTTACTACCACCCCAGTGCCGCCAATCGGTCTCCTGCAGCTTCGGTTTGTGAAGTCGGGAGCTGCACTTCCGGATGGCAGGTGGGTGTTGCCTGTGTACATCTGTCGCCTTTTAAAAACCGTGGTCGCCTTTGTACACAGAAGTTCCTGGAGTATGGAGGCACCCATTGTTTTCTGTGAGAGCCGGCTGTATACAGGCCACAACCAACTGCTAATCAGGAGAGCTGCTCCTTGCTTCACAAAATGGGAGCGGTGATAAGGTAAGTGGATCGTAAATGGATTAGCACTGCCTGGCCCAAGAGTCGTTGGTAAATTCCACAGAAGTAGACATTTCCTTTAAAGTGGACCAACAGCCATTTTCTCGCTATCAGGTGTGGGTGTTGGTACTGCTGCATTAAGAAGGTAAGAGAGGGGCATGTAGAATGCCGGACCAGAAAGCCTGATATTCTTACCTTATCCTCAAGCCTTGGCGAGAATGCAGCCGCGTGATTTGCCGTTGGCGCTCACATGGGTAGGCCTTTCCAGCCACCGAAACCGCTAACACTGCCCATGTGAGCACTGGCAGCCAATTGCACAGCTGCAATATCGGCGAGGTACGAGGATAACTTAAGAATATCGCGCCAGGCATTTGTGAATGGTTGGAGTGGGCACACACCCGGGTAGAGGCTAGTGGGTATGCAGCTGCTAGCATGCTTGTTCCTCTCGGGTGCTCTTGGCTAGATTCGGGCATTAGCCGAAATTGCCAAGCTCACTGATGGGACACGCATGCGCCGCCAGGACTGGAAAAAGGCAAGTTTTACGGGGCATCCCAAATCGGGGTGCCCCACCACCCAGGACCAAACCCTGAAAAGTAAAAATCGCAGGTTTTGGTCTACTTTCATATAAAGGAAAGCTGTAGGCACTCCCAGTCATATGATGCACACATTGAGCCATGGTAAGAAGGGTGTCACTGTAGATTTATGTGCTCTGAAACCACTTTGGCTTTGGGGAGGAGCAGTGATTTGACAGGTGAGCTTTAGCAATAGTATTATACTATTAAAAAAGTTTATTTATAAAGTGCCATCATCTTCCATGGTAATGTACAATGTGAAATGTAAAACAACAAGTAGTGGCGTTTAGATTTTGCTGTTAATAGATCGTTAGTTACTTTATCAGAGATAAAGCGTGCCAATTCAGAGTGAACCTGCTGCTGAAAAAGGAAGCAGCGAGATAGGTCAATAACTGGTGAGGGTCAACTTTGGAGTTTTGAATAGTGAAAGGGAGGTGCCAGAGAGAGGTTAAATAGTGATGTAAGAGCTGGTGTGAGGGATGAGGTCAGTTGTGGAATAAGGTGGGATGGAATGAGGTCTAGACGGCAAGTAGTGAGGTGGGCCTTAGATATGAGGGAGGGCAGTCTTTGTTCTGATAGTAGAGTTAAATGGGTTAATGAAGCCGTTCGAGAGGGGGTTCATGTGGGGCAAGGTAGATGGCACGAAGGCTGTCAATTTTCTTTGCGAAGAATGTGGCAAGCTGCTCAGCTGTTATTTGGGAGCTGAGAGGAGGAGGTAGTGGGCGAAGCAGAGAGTTAAAAGTTTTAAACAGTTGTTTGGAATTCAGGTATGACTAAGGGCTAGTAACAGCCTGAAACGCGTTACCTGGTCCCAATGGTGGAGGGGAGCACTTTCTGACATACAAGACGTTTGATGGCTGTGTGTTTACATTTTAAGCTATGACGTAAGAGCTAAGTTTTAACCCTTTTCAAGCTGGACATTGCAACTGTAAATGGTTTGGAATTCAAGGCCTGTGTAGATATGAGAGGGGTAAAGTACGCTTGCTTAGCTGATGAAAGAGCAGTCTGGAGTTCCTGAAGGGCTTGTTTATATAGAAGGAGAGCCTCACTGCATTTCAATTTCCGCCAGCGCCGTTCAGTGACTCTGGAATGCTGTTTCAGTTTAGTGATGTTCATGTTTAGCCATGGTTGTTTGTTAGCATGTTGAGGGTGGCTGTGGGTAAGGAGGGTGGCTGTGGGTAAGGGGAGCAACAGAGTCCAGGGCTGAAGTTAAGGCCTTGTGGTAGTGCAAAGCTGCAGAGTCTGTGTCAGTGAATGAGGAGAGCGTGCAGAGGTTTCAAAGAGTCAGCAAGTGAATGAAGGTAAAGCAAGAGTATGTTTTGTCGCGAGGTTGCCTGTGTGTGGGTAGCAGAAGTAGAGGGAGTAGAAGAGGGGGTCAGAGAGTTGCAGAGGGCATGAAAGGAAGTTTGATACTGAGCAGAGGTTTGTAAAGAGGAGGTCTATGATATGACCATGTTTGTGGGTGGGGGAGGAGGACCACTGTGTGAGGCCAAAGGAGGAAGTTAGTGAGAGTATTCTGGTAGCAGCAGGAATGGCAGTGTAAATAGGTATGATAAAATCTCCCATGATTATTGCAGGTATGTCAGTGGAGAGAAAGTGAAGGAGCCAGGTTGAGAAGTGGTCAAGAAAAAGCGCAGTTGGGTCGAGGGAAAGGGTCTGATTACAGTAATTTGAAGCTGGAGGGGGGGGGTAGTATAGGCGGACAGAGTAAACTTCAAAGATAGGAAAGGATAATGATGGCAAGGCAGGGACTGGGCTGAAGAAGCATTGCTCAGAGAGTAGAACCCCAACACCCCCACCTTGTTTGTTTGTGGGCCTGGGGGTGTGGCTGATTTGTATACCCCATATGAGGTGTCATATCAGGAGCTGGGGGGCCTGTGTCTGATGTGGTTAGCTATGTTAGGCCCAGGACTGTAAAGGATTTGGTGAGGAACAAATCATGGACAGAGATGTAGGTTTGTTGCATACTGACCTAGATAGAGCACAGGTAACAGAGGTTGGGGATCGTGTGCTAGGTGTTATGTTTATGAAATGACTAATGTTCCTCCATCTAACAGGCTGCTTACAGACTGGAGATTCACACGTGGGGTAGAGGAGCAGACCAACGGTTTTCTTGATGGCTTCAATGAAGTTGTCCCACTGGAGTGGCTGCGTTACTTTGATGAGAAAGAGCTGGAGGTAAATTTACCAACGAAGTTGTTTGCTCTCCTCTTCGGTACAGAATAAATGTGTCTCTGCTATACTTCATAATGTATGACTTGCCTTGTAGCTCATGCTGTGTGGCATGCAGGAGATCGATCTGAACGACTGGCAGAAGAACACCATCTACCGACACTACACCAAGAACAGCAAGCAGGTGCAGTGGTTCTGGCAGGTGGGTGTAGGTGCGCTCTAGAAACACAGACAAAACTTGGCTGTACATTATACTAACTACTGATCGAGCAATAACCTCTAATCTATCTATGCATGCTATCCCCCCTTCCCCAACCATGTACCTTCTAGGTGCGCCCTGCAGCCTTCTTCTTTCCCTAGCCCAGGGGTACTCAACCACTTCTTGTAAAGGTCCATTTAAACGCATCCGGTGAGAGGCGAAGGTCCGGCGGTGGGGGGGGGGGGGGGGGGTGAGGGGTCAGATAGTTAGAAATCAGCACACTGGGGGAGGTGCTATAGATTCCCCAGGCAAAACTAAAAATGGCTGCTTGCGCCCCCACTCTACCCAAAACATATTATTGGGCACTGGGAAAAGACGGGACCTTTTTATAGGGGCCCTAAAGAACCTACAGCTCTGGCCTGCAGAACACTGCTTTAAACACCCCTTGCATTCTGTGCAGGGGTGGACTAGGGCCTGAAATGTGACTGGCAATAAGGTCTGGTAACAAGAATGGATAGATTGGGCTTGGGGGAGAGGGGTGAATGGGAGAGAAGCTGTAAGGAAGAGGGATGGATAGACAGAACAGGAAGGGCAGGGAGGGATGAAGAGAGAGCTGGAAGAAGGGATGGATGGGCAGAGGGGAGGTAGATGACCAGAGCTGGAAGATGGGGATGGGGGAGTGAATGGAGCAAAGCTGGGGGACAGGAATGGATGGGTCTGAGCTGAGGGGATGAGATGGTGGGACAGAGATAGATGGGGCTAAGCTGGGACGGGGGAAAGGATTGGATGGGGCAATAGACAGAGAAACAAAGTTTGTGAGTACCTTGCAATGCCACTTCCCGCCCGTGCAGTACTTCATATTGCAATGCTAAGGTGCCAGGGAGCCATGACACTGGCAGGGAGACTAAGCACTTCATCACCAATCAAGGGGGCAGCTCTGAGCACAGCAACACAGAAGCAACTGAGTGCAGGGGCTGTCAGGGCTGGGGTCCGGAAATCTGTCGCCGAGGTCCGCATTCGGACCCCGGTCCACCAGTTGAGTATGGCTGCCCTAGCCTGTTGTTTGACCCTCTCCCCCCAATTAACATGTCTTAAAGCGGCACAAAACCCTTCTTGCGTATTGTGAAACCTCCAAAGTTTCTGTCCAGGACAAAAAAACACAAACCTTACTTAACTGCCAGCCTGCATACTTGTTCCAATGGAGACCTGTGGGCTGCAGCCACTTCATTTTGGCTCTGGTGTCACATCACGCTCCCTAGCTTCAATCTCTACAGTCGGGAGGGAGTGAATAGGCTCCCTCATGATTGGCTGCAGAGGGTGCATGACGTGAGTGTTCACCACTGGTCTGTTATGATCTGGTGGACACTCACATGCACGACTGGAGCCAGTCAGGAGTGTGCTCTTAGCTTTAGAGTTCAGAGTGCTGCACGTGGACCAGCTCCCCATTATTTCAGATCCAGACTTGGTTGCTCCACCCTCGCCGGCCACGCTTTCTCCTAATTTTCATTGACTAGCCTCCCCTTCCTTAGAAGGAACTGACTGCCTCGGCAGGAGGCTCCTAGTACCAGGATGAATCCCTCCTTTCTCTGAACTTTACATCTAGTTCTGCTACATCTGTAGTGCTTCCACTATCTACCTTTGCCATTAAATCTCTTGCAATGGGGCCTCCTTCATGTGACACCTCAGAGTTGGCTGCCTGGGCAGTGGCCCCCAAGTCTTTTCCCTGGTGCTAGAAATGTTTTGCCCCTGTGTTTTCTTTGCAGTGTACAAATAAATTCGTGCTGTATCCGTTTTCATGTCTCATATGTTCTCTGTTCACAGGTGGTGAAAGAAATGGACAATGAAAAGCGAATACGACTGCTCCAGTTTGTGACAGGGACCTGCCGACTTCCAGTGGGGGGGTTTGCGGAGCTCATAGGTAAGGGGAAAGAGCTTGGAGCTTGTCTTTATCTCTTAAAAGATGCTGCTGATCATCTCCTCATTGGTTTCAGCTATTGGTCTTAGTTTTTATTTTTGTTATACAGAAGGAACCCCCCCCCCCAAAAGTGATTACCATTAAAGCAGGCCTAAAGCCACTGGGTGTTTTTATGCCCCAGTCAGCACCCAAAAACAGGTATAACCCCACCTGTCCCTGTTTCTGGATGGCCAGCAACCACTATTGCCCGTTCGTGTGACTAGTTGCAAGGGCTAGCACAGTCACCCTGTAAATGCCATTGGCCAATAGCGGTCAAGTATGACTATCACATGACTGATGTGCAGTTTTGCTGTGGCGGCCACTAGAAGCCCCCATGGGCAGTGAGAACGGCTGCCCCTCTCTGCCCCCAATAGTCAGTGACACTGGCACAATGTTCCCATGAGTGATCGAGTGGGAGGAAGTTGGCGTGTGCCTGGACAGAGACTTTAACTATTCCATCTGAGGCTGCCATATATTCCATCTTAAAGTTAATTTAAATAACTGTTTTTCCATCAGAATCCTCTGTGCTGTATTGTTTGGTATGACCCCTAACGTTGCTGCTTGCAATTTGCAGGAAGTAATGGGCACCAGAAATTCTGCATTGATAAAGTTGGCAAAGACACTTGGCTGCCTCGAAGTCACACCTGGTAAGTGCCCCCCCCCCCCCTTTCTCTCTCACAATTTAAGGGAGCACAATTCATATAGCAAGAGAATGGGTTACTTATACACACTGCATTAAAAAAAATCTGCCAAACCTGTTGTTTTATTTTAATGGAAGGAAGAAGAAACAGGTGTCAAAAGTTTTGAATGGTACCATTCATGCTATTATAGGAAAGATCTGCTCAACTTAATGGCCTGTCCCCTGAGCCAGCCTGTGCTGAAATAACTGCACACATAAAAAGAACTTAATAGCACTAAGCAGATACTTTTACCCATTATGCAATGCTTTGCGTAAGTATTTATCAAGTATTCAGGAATGATTGATGCTACTGCTCCCCGCAGGCTGGCTCGAGAGATGGGAATTAGAATAAAGCAGATCCCCCTTGTATAAGTGGAATTTTATTCCTACCAATAGAAAACCACAAGCTTGGGGGGATTTGTTTTTTTTCAGTTGGGTTTGTAAGTACCATATTTTTCGCCCCAAACAACGCACATGCCCATAGGACACACCTAGCATTTGGAGGAGGAAAATAAGAAGAAAAATATTCAGAACCAAGTGTTGTGCTGAAACACCGTCCCCCCAAGAACCAAATAATAGGCAAGGTTCAGAATCCCCCACTTACAGGCAGAGTGGCATCCCCCCCTTCATGGACATTGTTGCATTTACCCATTTACCCCCCTCTGTTCCCATAGGCAGTGTGGCATTCCCCATGTAGGCAGTGTGTCACCCCCACTCCACTCCCCATAGGCGGTATGGCATTCCCTCCCTGCATTCCCCATATAGGCAGTGTGGCATTCCCCCCTCTCATTTCCCATATAGGCAGTGTGGCATTCCCCCCTCCCATTCCCCATATAGGCAGTGTGGCATTCCCCCCTCCCATTCCCCATATAGGCAGTGTGGCATTCCCCCCTCCCATTCCCCATATAGGCAGTGTGGCATTCCCCCTCCCATTCCCCATATAGGCAGTGTGGCATTCCCCCTCCCATTCCCCATATAGGCAGTGTGGCATTCCCTCCTCCCATTCCCCTATATAGGCAGTGTGGCATCCCCCCTCCCATTCCCCATATAGGCAGTGTGACATCCCCCCTCCCATTCCCCATATAGGCAGTGTGGCATTCCCCTCCCATTCCCCATATAGGCAGTGTGGCATTCCCCCTCCCATTCCCCATATAGGCAGTGTGGCATTCCCCTCCCATTCCCCATATAGGCAGTGTGGCATTCCCCCTCCCATTCCCCATATAGGCAGTGTGGCATTCCCTCCTCCCATTCCCCATATAGGCAGTGTGGCATTCCCCCTCCCATTCCCCATATAGGCAGTGTGGCATTCCCTCCTCCCATTCCCCTATATAGGCAGTGTGACATTCCCCCTCCCATTCCCCATATAGGCAGTGTGGCATTCCCTCCTACATTCCCCATATAGGCAGTGTGGCATCCCCCCTCCCATTCCCCATATAGGCAGTGTGGCATTCCCTCCCCACATTCCCCATATAGGCAGTGTGGCATCCCCCCTCCCATTCCCCATATAGGCAGTGTGGCATTCCCCCTCCTATTCCCCATATAGGCAGTGTGGCATTCCCCCCTCCTATTCCCCATATAGGCAGTGTGGCATTCCCCCTCCCATTCCCCATATAGGCAGTGTGGCATTCCCTCCTCCCATTCCCCTATATAGGCAGTGTGGCATCCCCCCTCCCATTCCCCATATAGGCAGTGTGACATTCCCCCTCCCATTCCCCATATAGGCAGTGTGGCATTCCCCCTCCCATTCCCCATATAGGCAGTGTGACATTCTCCCATCCCATTCCCATATAGGCAGTGTGGCATCCCCCCTCCCATTCCCATATAGGCAGTGTGGCATTCCCCCTCCCATTCCCATATAGGCAGTGTGGCATCCCCCCTCCCATTCCCATATAGGCAGTGTGGCATTCCCCCTCCCATTCCCCATATAGGCAGTGTGGCATTCCCCCTCCCATTCCCCATATAGGCAGTGTGGCATTCCCTCCCCACATTCCCCATATAGGCAGTGTGACATTCCCCCCTCCCATTCCCCATATAGGCAGTGTGGCATTCCACCTCCCATTCCCCATATAGGCAGTGTGGCATTCCTCCCTCCCATTCCCCATATAGGCAGTGTGGCATTCTTCCCTCCCATTCCCCATATAGGCAGTGTGGCATTCCTCCCTCCCATTCCCCATATAGGCAGTGTGGCATTCCCCCTCCCATTCCCCATATAGGCAGTGTGGCATTCCCTCCCCGCATTCCCCTATATAGGCAGTGTGACATTCCCCCCTCCCATTCCCCATATAGGCAGTGTGGCATTCCCTCCCCGCATTCCCCTATATAGGCAGTGTGGCATTTCCTCCTCCCATTCCCCTATATAGGTAGTGTGACATTCCCCCCTCCCATTCCCCATATAGGCAGTGTGGCATTCCCTCCCCGCCTCCCTTTCCCCATATAGGCAGTGTGGCATTCCCCCTCCCATTCCCCATATAGGCAGTGTGGCATTCCCCCTCCCATTCCCCATATAGGCAGTGTGGCATTCCCTCCCCACATTCCCCATATAGGCAGTGTGACATTCCCCCCTCCCATTCCCCATATAGGCAGTGTGGCATTCCACCTCCCATTCCCCATATAGGCAGTGTGGCATTCCACCTCCCATTCCCCATATAGGCAGTGTGGCATTCCTCCCTCCCATTCCCCATATAGGCAGTGTGGCATTCTTCCCTCCCATTCCCCATATAGGCAGTGTGGCATTCCCCCTCCCATTCCCCATATAGGCAGTGTGGCATTCCCTCCCCGCATTCCCCTATATAGGCAGTGTGACATTCCCCCCTCCCATTCCCCATATAGGCAGTGTGGCATTCCCTCCCCGCATTCCCCTATATAGGCAGTGTGGCATTTCCTCCTCCCATTCCCCTATATAGGTAGTGTGACATTCCCCCCTCCCATTCCCCATATAGGCAGTGTGGCATTCCCTCCCCGCATTCCCCTATATAGGCAGTGTGACATTCCCCCCTCCCATTCCCCATATAGGCAGTGTGGCATTCCCTCCCCGCATTCCCCTATATAGGCAGTGTGGCATTTCCTCCTCCCATTCCCCTATATAGGTAGTGTGACATTCCCCCCTCCCATTCCCCATATAGGCAGTGTGGCATTCCCTCCTCCCATTCCCCATATAGGCAGTGTGGCATTCCCTCCTCCCATTCCCCATATAGGCAGTGTGGCATTCCCTCCTCCCATTCCCCATATAGGCAGTGTGGCATTCCCTCCTCCCATTCCCCATATAGGCAGTGTGGCATTCCCTCCTCCCATTCCCCATAGAGGCAGTGTGACATTCCCTCTTCCCATGCCCCATAGGCAAAAGAAAAAAAGGGAAAAAACTCACAAATCCGCCGTTCGCGCTGCCTCTTCTTCGGCAGCACCTGCACACACAGCGCAAACACTTACACACTGAAAAATGCGGTAGCTCCTCCTCACACTATCCAGCAGATATATTTGGATTTTGAACATTGTGTGCTTTTGCGTTAGAGCCCCTTCAAGGTTGGGCACCAAATGCTAAGTCTAAGTCTAAGTCCCGTGCAGGTAAATCAATCTGCTAATGTGGTGTGTGCTCTCAGTGCAGAAGGTTTCTTCTGGCCAGGCCTGCTGAGCCAGCTTGTCCTTTCAGGGGAGTCTGGTCTGGGACCCCCTTACAGAGTTTCTGATGCCACTCTGTGTGACTATTACTGGAAACTTTGGCCTGTTGCAAGTCTGAAGCAAAGTGGTCAACTTATCATTTTTTTTACCTTCTTCTCCCCTTTTCAGCTTTAACAGACTGGACCTGCCTCCCTATAAAAGCTATGAACAGCTAAAGGAAAAGCTCTTTTTTGCCATCGAGGAAACCGAAGGCTTCGGCCAAGAGTAATGCCAACATTCGGTGGTAAACCATAAACTGGGGAGAAGGCGAGCGAGGTTCTTCTCCAGCAACAGGTTCCGTACAGCAGATTTGTTGTGGACCTACAGATGCTGCAGCAGCCATAAGACTGACCTTCCCCCCCCTCCTTCCTCTAGCAGGTTGACACTGTCCTTTTTTTTCAGGCTTCTAAGAAGTTGTGAGGCTTGTGAGCAACTCCACCCACTCATTATTTCATCCGAGAACTCTCCCTGTGGACCTTCCACATGCTCGTCTTCTTTGGCCTCATTTCCAGATAGTCCTCCAAGTGGGTCACTGGTTTTGCTGTGTTGCATCTCTCCCGTGCCTTGTTCTCTTTGGTCAAACATGAAGAACCAATGACCACGGAAGCTTTAGACCTGTCATGGCCACATTCCTCTTTTCCCCAAAACAGAGTCTCCTTTTTTGGTGACCTTTTAGTGGAGTAAGCCAGTACATTCAGTAGACACTAAAAGTGCTACTGATTTGTTCCCCCATGTTTTCAACGCCCACCCTCTCACCTACTGCTAGGAACTCTTTGGTCTGACTTGACTTGAAGATCTATTTTAAATCGGATCGTGTGTGACGTGTGTGTGACAAGCAGCCTAAAGGAATTATTGGCTTGTTGGGATGTGATTTTATGTTTTAGTTTGAATGCAGGTTCTTTGCACTGTACTCTGAGGCTGTGTAGACGGGGCGCCCCCCCCCCCCCCCCGGTGGTGATGACTGCGAAAGGGGCAGAAATGTTCCCATATTGGCCACCTAATAAAGCAAAAGATATGATAGCTTTACGACAGCTGATACGAAAAGTATCTGGTTGTGACTGATGGAGAGATAAATAAAATAATTGCAGAGGGTCAGCTTAAAGAAGACCTATAGCCTATGCGGCCAGATGGAAAGCCTTGTCCTGCGGCACAAACTTTTCCTGCCTGCTCCCATCCCTCTTTCAGAAGACTCAAAACTGTCCATTAGGATGTTTTACCTCCCCTCTCCTCTTTATTAAGTCTGATAAGAAAACGGCTGCACCGCCTCCACCAAACATTCACCACTGCTGTCACTTCCTGTGCTCCCATCAGTGGCAGGCTTGTGTGAAATCGGTAAGTTTGGCTGCTCTACCAGGGTATTCCGACAGTGGGCATCCCAAGCTAAGCTCATTACTTTTGCCCCCTAGAATCACCTAACAGCATCTTTCTTCTGATCCTTAGTGGGCTGAGGGGGCTCTGTTTTATTTTTATTAAACATGGCTAGGTTTATTGTGTAGCAGTAGTTTTACATTTTTCTCATCATCTGTATTCTTACTCACAGTATGATTGAGCTCCTAATTAGATTTTAGACTGGTTTGTGTTGCTCTTTTGGTTAGATCATCCAGGCTTTTTACTTGTTGGATAATGAAGCCCTTTACATTCTGGAGCCATATTGAATATGTTTATTTAAGCCGTGTCTGTTGATTGGTCACTGCGTGTTGCTTTTGGGTCTCAAGCTTGCTGCAGTCCGCCCAATGAATATGATGTGGGCCACTGCGCAAACTGTTTTAGGCACACGCATCTCCTATGGAGGAAGCAGAAGAATACATAAGAAAGAATAGCACCTGGACAAGGATTTCTAACACATTTTTCTGTTGCCATTTTTTCCAACCTATGTGTCCCCAGATGCAGCAGAACTGCAAACCCAAGCAAGCCCGGCTAGCCAAATTATTAGTTACTTGGCATGCTGGGAAGTGTAACTGCAGCAGCTAGGATGAGCAAGGTCATCAGATAAAAATGGGATAAAAAAGTGAACCCCTCTTTCCTGTTTACTTTACTTTTGACACATTGGATTATTTCACGTATGAATGATATTAAAGTGGACCAACACCCAGGGGGGATCGGCCCGGAAATCTATAAGATTCCTGGACCGATCAGATCCCTCCCCGCGGGGCATCCGAAATCGGGATGTCCCGCGGGGAGGAACCCCCCAGGAGGCCCACAAACCTTACCTCAGCCCCGTTCCATCGGCGCATGCGCGAGCCGCGTCTCGCGCTTCCCTCTAGCAGGGCGCGCACCCGCGCCGGCCGTTTGTGAATGGCCGGTGCAGGCGCGCTCCCTGTTAGAGGGAAGCGCGAGACGCGGCCTCCAGCGCTCAGAGCCAGCTGAGCTGGTATGCGCGTCCAGGCGGCCTTGGACGCGCATACCACAGCGGCTCTGAGCGCTGTGATTGGCTGGCGCGGTCACGTGGGAGCGGTGAGTTTTTTGGGGCCTTCTGGGGGGTTTCAGACAGCGGGGTGCCCCACCGAAGTGGACCAAAACCCAGGATAGTCCAAATCCTGGGTGTTGGTCCACTTTAAAGTCAAATTCTTGGCTCCAGACAATTCCGATTCTCACCTTCATTGAGATGTGACATATTGCATCATCACCCATATGAAAGCGGACCAACACCCAGGGGGGATCGGCCCGGGAATCTATAAGTGAAACCCCCCAGGAAGCCCACAATCCTACCTTTTCCGCGTTCCAGCGGCGCATGCGCGTCCGCCGCCGCCTCCCGCGCGTCCCTCTAGCAGGGTGCACTCCCTGTTAAAGGGACGCGCGGGAGGTGGCGGCGGACGCGCTCTGCTTGTCCGTCGCTGCCTCTCGCTTGTCCGTCGGCGGAGATTGGCTGCAGCGGTCACGTGGGAGCGGGGTGAGGTGAGTTTTCGGGGGTTTCACACAGCGGGGCACCCCACCGAAGTGGACCAAAACCCAGGATAGTCCAAATCCTGGGTGTTGGTCCACTTTAAATCATAATTTGGATCACTCTTGGCTCCAATTGATATTACATAATGACAGCATTTAAATTTCTGCCCCGGATTTCTTTCTCTCAATGCAACTGGCCTATTGCATCATCACCTGTATGAATGACGTCATCTTTTAGATTACACTTGGCTCCACCTATTACATAATGAGAGTGAAAAGAGTGTTTTTTAGATTTTAACCCCAGATTTCTTTCTTTCAGCGAGATTTGACATATTACATGATCACTCGCTTGTATGATATTCATTCTTCGCTTCACTCAGTACCTGATGATTTCATTTGTAGTTGTTTTGTAGGTTTGTCTCGCGCAATGTTGCGATGCTGAGATTGTACAGTGTGTGTGTGTATATTAAATGCCGCCATCCAATCCAGACAATGCTTTGGGGTAATTGCCAGAGATCTGTACAGCCCCCCTCTGCATCTATGATGCTGCCTTTCCTGTCCAATAAACATGCCGATTTGTATAAGACGCCTTGCCTGATCTGTCTGTGATGTCATCATTCCTGGAAACAAGCTGCTTCACTAAAGACAAACTAAATTCAGATGACCTTTTTCTCATTCACTTGTATGGCAGCCAGTCATGTGACCATTCAGATTTGATGAGCAAGGTCACTCGGTAAACACAATTGGTCCCCCTGCAGTCACATATTTGGCAGCCATACAACGAATGAGGAAGTGTTAAAGCGGACCTTCACTCTGAATAAATAAGAATCTATCTTATATGTTTCCCACACCCTGTACATACAGACATTAAAAATCATCCTACCTGCATCTACTGCATGTTATGAGCCTTTAAAGTGGACCAACACCCAGGATTTTGACTATCCTGGGTTTTGGTCCACTTCGGCGGGGCACCCCGATCGGGGGTTCCCCGCTGTGTGAAACCCCCCAGAAACCCCGAAAAACTCACCTCTCCTCGCTCCCACGTGACCGCCGCTGCCAATCCCCGCCGACGGACAAGTGGGAGGCAGCGACAGACAGAAGAGCGCACCCGCCGCCGCCTCCCGCACGTCACTCTTACAGGGCCCATTCACAAACGGCTGGCGCGGGTGCGCGTCCTGCTAGAGGGACGCGCGGGAGGCGGCGGCGGGCGCCGCTAGATCGAGGATAAGGTAGGGATTTCGGGGATCTGGGGGGGTTTCACACAGCGGGGCACCCCCGATCGGGGTGCCCCGCAATCAGGGGTCTGATCGGCCGATCTTGGGAGCGTGTTGGTCCACTTTAAACATCCAAGATGGCGGCTTATGGAAGCCGCCATCTTATCAGGCAGCCTGCAAACAGGAAGTGCCTCCTGACTGTGCTGCTCTGCATTCTGGGACTGCTGACCGTTACCTGACCCCAGTCTGAGCAAAGCACAGCTATAACCCGCCCCCCTGTACCTTATCCCACTCTCCTCTCCTCAGTAAGTGTGATGCTTCTGAGTCAAGATGGCGGCGCCCATATCCTAAATTTCTGAACAGAGTTGCAGCCCAGTGGAGGAAAGAATAAGTTAGTGACTAAAAACGTAAAATATATTAATTTTAGATGCTGGGGAACCGTTTTTTAAGAGTTTGGGCTTTTCATTAAATCACGCTGAAGGTCCGGTTTAAGCATTGGTTGACCTGAATTTAGCTCTTCTTGAAAAAAAAGGGGTATAAAATAAAATGGACTCCCTGTGCCAGGGAGGACACAAAACTAGTCTCATCTACATGCTCAGACCATTAGAGATTTTCAGCTATACAATGAATAAGTAAGTTGTGAACGTTGGATGACTTGAATTTCATTCCTCTTTAAAATGGGGGATAACAAGGACAATCATGTGTCACACAGGGACTCTAAACTAACCTCCCCTACCTGCGCAGACCATTAGTGATATTTGCACCTAAAATACTCGCTTTTTCCTAGTGGATTTCCATCCGACAGGGACAGATGCATAAACAGCCGCACTGTTCTATAGGTGGATGCAAAACTGCCATGTGCAGCTGTTTCCTGTTCCCTTGTCACACAGAGCTCTGTGAGGAAAGGGTAGAAATCACCTAAATTTGGAGGTTTGAACGGGACCCTGCTTGGAACAATTGCCAGGGAGGGTTTAGATCTGCATTAGAGGGCCTAAGAGTCCTCTAGTTTTGCCAGTAGCAGATATTATGGTTGCTAAACCAGGTGGGGGATGCTTTAATAAATGGATTGCTCTGGCGGAGTATAAAAACAAAGCATTGTTTGCTTAGCTGCCTTGCAGAGCATTCGTCCTGATGTTCTGCTGAATATGCTGAGATCCGGCCCTTGGATTTTATATATTCATGACCACTTTTTTCCTAACATTAATAGAAGGGCCTAGCTCCACCTACTTACTTCAGACTCTGAAGGACACGCCCATGTTTGTGTGTGCAATGGAGAGTGTAAACTTTATTAAAGGGTAGCAACAATGTGTTTACCTCAGCAATGTACATCAACTGGTGCATTAGATGTACAGATCGGGGGGGCGTGGCCTGGCACGCGGATGGAGTAGACGTGGTGGCAAGAGCTCCTGACCGTGCTTGGGCTTTTTAGCATGTTTTTCAGGCTACCTGGAGATTAAAACCTCGAATGGCAGGAAGGAAGAACAAGAGGAGGGAGCGAGAGGGGAGGACAGCTCGTGCGGCTGACAGGACGGGAGCAGTCGCGATGTCGGGTCAGGCGGACCGCGTGGGGAGGGAGCTGAGGACGGAGCTCTCCTCATCCCCTGTGTCGGAGGCATCGAGCGGGGAAGAATGCCCCCAGGACAGCGAGTGGAGCGGAGGCCGGCCAGGGGATGTGCCGACAGTCGGGTCTGAGGAGGCAACGCTCGGCGGAACGGGGCAGAAGCCGGAGGCTGCAGCGCTTCCCCCAGCCAAGATGGCGGATGGCCCCGAGGAGATCCGGGCACCCCCGCCCTCCCCCAAGTTACGCGCAGCAGCGGGGAATGACTCCGCTGCTCTGGCTGACTCATATGAACGCTCCGGCTCTCGGTGCGGCGGGGCGAGACAGTGGGGCCCCGCTGCCCCTCCTCGGAGGAGTCCCGACGAGGCAGATGTGCGACAAAATGGCGGCCGCAGTGAGTAAGATGACGGGGAGAATCCCCCTCCACGTCTGGTGTGACTCTTGGCCTGGGGTACAAGGGGGGGGGGGACCCAGAAATCTTGTGGAGAGGGAGACGAATAACCCCTTGCCTGGGAACCAGGAGGAAAGCCCCAGGGGAGGTGTCCAGCAGCAGTTCACCGGGACCCAGATTGTACAGGGCACAAGCTGAAGGGATGCAGCACTGGGCAAACTGGGAAAGTATGCGTATGCCCCCAATGTGAATAATTCGGGATCCCTGAGGTCCCCCAACGTGAGGCAGTGGCCAGCACATACCACAAGTCCACCCACAGAAAGGTGCGCTCCCTCGCTCGAGAAGGAGAAGGGGCTTGGAGGGGGCCCACGGCCTGCAACATTTCTGACTGGCTGGTCAGCCCGCTACGGTCTCCGCGGGACACCTCTGTGGAATGGCCTACCCCGGAGAATGCAAGCTTTCTCAGCCCTCCATCCATAGCTCCCAGTATGCAGGAAGAACCCCCCATGCCTGTAGAGGATTTCTCTCCCGAGGTCGGAGTCGCCCTCCCATCCCCGGCCACCTCTTACACACTGGATTCACCCCTGGGCATGTCAGAAGGCCCTGATGACGCAGCGAGCGGAGGCAACATCCACCGAGAAACCCTCTCCTTTTTGAGATCCATCCCCACCAGAGCTGATTTTGAAACGCTCATAGCCAAATACGAGGCTGCATGCAAGAAAGACATCGCAGAGGTACGGGGCCAGATCCAGGCTCTCTGTTCCGAAGTTTCATCCCACCAGTCAGCGAATGAAGCGGCTATTGCAAACCTGACGGCTAGGGTGGAGGAACAGAGTGCGCAGATCCTACAGATCCAGTTACAACATGACGACCTAGAAAAGAGGCACAGAAGGAATAATCTCCGCCTCAGGGGAATTCCAGAGGCCTCAGCAGGTGAAGACGTGAAGCAGATCACCGCCATCTTCAATACGCTTTTAGAGAAAAAACGTCGACGCCCCCATTGAGATCGATAGGGCTCATAGGGCCTTAGGTCCGCGTAACCCTGACCCAGCGCGCCCCAGGGATGTGATCTGCTGGGTGCACTTTTACAAAGTGAAGGAGGAGATTTCACGGAGGGCCTGGTGCCCACGGTCCAGTGGACTTTGATGGAGCCAGTATACATATCCTTCCTGATCTCTCCAGACGAACACTGCAAATGAGAAGAATGCTGAGACCGTTGTTAGACGCGATCAGGAACTCTGGGGCCGCTTATCGTTGGGGTTTCCCCTTCCATTTGATTGTCTCCAAGAACCGGGACACATTTTTCCTCAGATCCTACCAGGACTTGGATGGCCTCTTTTCCTTTCTGGGATGTGATCCGGTCCCGACCCTTAACTGGCTCCTTACACAAGCAGTCGCTGGCAGCAACACATTTGGCGACCCTGACCTCCCTCAGAGAACAGCTTAGGGGAATATATAACGACAGTTATAAACTCCAGCTTATTAAGAGCAGGAAACTCTTTTACGAGTCAGGAGACAAGTGTGGTCGCCTCTTGGCCTCTGCTTTGAGGGGGGAAAGGGCTTATACATTCATCCCTAGGATTAGAGACCACGAGGGGAACCTGGCCCATAAGGACAAGGACATAGCTAGAGTATTTAGGGACTACTATGAATCCCTATACAATATCCCCACTAACCACCAGGGATCCAGGCAGGTGGAAATTGGCGAATATATTCAACAGTCAGGAATGCCCAAGCTCCTGCAGGCACTCCTGGAAGATCTAGAAGCCCCACTCACACCAAAGGAGTTAGCTCAGGCCATTAAGGGGTCAGCCAACGGGATGACGCCGGGTCTGGATGGGCTTCCCCTTCTGTACTACAAAACATTTGTGGAGACACTCTCACCTAGGCTCTTGGAGGTGTTTAATTCCCTTAAAGCAGACGTTGTCCTCCCAACAGACAGTCTCCGAGCACACATCTCGGTGATACTGAAAGAGGGGAAAGATCCTACCCTGAGCTGCAGCTTCAGGCCAATTTCTTTACTTAATGCTGACATAAAGCTATTTGCCAAAATCCTTGCCGGCCGTTTGTCCCCCCATTTACACCGGGTGTTCGGCAGAGTACAGTGGGACTTTGTTTGGAGTCCTGGACCACATTGGTCTAGGACCCAACATGCGGTCTTGGATTGCGAGTCTATACCAACATCCCACTGCTTCAGTGCGGGTCAACGGTCTTCTGTCGGAGCCTTTTGTTGTCGGGAACGGGACAAGGCAGGGATGCCCCCTTTCACCGCTAATCTTTGTCCTGACCCTGGAACCCTTTCTATGCAGAGTGAGAGGAAACCCTAGCATACGGGGGATCTCTTTCCTGTCAGGGCACTACAAAGCTGCGACATTCGCCGTCAACCTACTTTTTTTTTTATCCAGCCCTGAGGTAACGCTTCCAAACCTTATCAAGGAGTTGGAGATATATAGAAGGCTGTCCAATTATAAAGTGAACATGCAGAAGTCTGAGGTATTCAACATCAACATAGCGCCAGAGAGGGAAGAGAATCTTAGAAAATCTTTCCCTTTTAAGTGGGCTAAGGAGTGCATCGCGTATTTGGGCATAAAACTGGGCAGATCTCTTGACAAGATCTACTCTTTAAATTTTTCTCCGCTGCTCCGGGCATTTTCGAGGGACATAGATAAGTGGTCCCTCAAAAAGCTTTCCTGGTTTGGGAGGTGCAACGCCCTCAAAATGAACATTCTCCCCCGCCTCTTATACGTGATGCAAGCACTGCTGGTAGTGGTCCTCAACGCGTTTCTGCAGAGAGTGGGTGCCCTCTTCTCCAAATTCATCTGGCTAGGGAAAAACCCCAGGATAAGCAGAAAAATGTTGTCTAGGCCACGAGACAAAGGGGGGATTAGCCTTCCCGATCCTAGCTTATACTACGCGGCCACACACCTGACTAGGATAGTAGATTGGTGCAGACACAGGGACCACAAGCAATGAGTCCAGATTGAACAAGGGAGCTCATCGCTTCCCCTGGGGTCGCTCCCCTGGCTCGCAAGGCAGTCTTTGTCCATGGAACTGAGGCACCCAACAATAGGTGCATCTCTTATAGTCTGCCATAAATTCTTTCCACGCGAGACGGTGTCGCTGACCTTCTCTCCCCTATACCCGGTGTTGGGGAACTCAGCGTTCCCCCCTGGTGTGGGGGGTGGTACGGCGGAAAGATGGTTGGGGAAAGGGGTGGGCAGAATAAGACACTTTTGTGGCCCGGAGGGGTGATACAGATCCAGCCAAAGTCCTTGTTTCTGTGTCTCCTGGTTTTTGCAGTCTCTTTAATGCTGACCTATACTCTAAAGTGAAGCCTGTGGCTAAAGCGCAGTCTCCTCCAATTGATCTGTGTGCTGCAGCTTTCTGTCCCCCTGTTACATGAAGATGTGTTAGTGAAATAAGTGAGTATGCCTCGGTGCATTGCTGGGGAGCTGTGTGCTGGACCTACTCCTTAAAGTGGACCAACACCCAGGGGGGATCGGCCCGGGGATCTATAAGATTCCCGGGCCGATCAGATCCCTCCCCGCGGGGCATTCGAAACCGGGATGTCCCGCAGGGTGAAACCCCCCAGGACTCCCACAAACCTTACCTCAACCCCGTTCCAACGGCGCATGTGCGGGCCACGGCCGCGTCTCGCGCTTCCCTCTAGCAGGGCTTTGTGAATGGCTGGTGCGGGCGCGCTCCCTGTTAGAAGGAAGCGCGAGACGCGGCCTCCAGCGCTCAGAGCCGCTGTGGTTGGACGCCACTTGTACGTGCATACCACATTGGCTCTGAGCTCTCTGATTGGACGAGCGCCCACGTAGGAGCGTGGGGAGGTGAGTGTTTACGGGCGTTCTGGGGGGTTTCACACAGCGGGGCACCCCCGATCAGGGTGCCCCACCGAAGTGGACCAAAACCCAGGATAGTGAAAATCCTGGGTGTTGGTCCACTTTAAAGTGAAGCCTTTGTCACCTCTCTTATTGGACAGTGTGCTGCAGCTTCTGGTCCCCAGTCACATGAAGACTGTCCAATGCGCAGGCTCCACCTATTAGGCAGTGTGCTGCTGCTTCCAGTCCCCTACGACATGTCATGGATTAAGTGCAAAGCTGGGCAGTTGCAGGGTGGACCTACACTCGAAAGAGAGGCATGTGCCTTATGTGCATGTTTCTTTGGCTGCGCACCTCGTTACCTGACAGTGTGCTGCAGCTTCCAGTCCCCAATCACATGGTAGAAGTGAGTATGCATCAGTGCAATGCTGGGGCGCTGTGGGGTGGACATACACCCAAAAGTGAAATTTGTGCCTAATGAGCAGACACCTAGGTTGCATTGCAATTGGATAGTGTGCTGCAGCTTCTGGTCCCCTGTCACATGGAATAAATGAGTATGCCTCTGTACAATGCTGGGGGCGCCATGGGGTGGACCTACATCCTAAAATGAAGGGCTGCCAATTCTTCCGTCACAACTGATCGGTGCATAATATTGGAGAAGATGCTGCCGCCATTCCCTGTGAAGCTTTCTTGCCGCACCTCATCCCTGCATTGAAGCATACTCCTAATCATGGGCCTGTGTGTGTGTGTCTGTGTGTGTGTCTGTCTGTGTGTGTCTGTCTGTGTGTGTGTGTGTGTGTCTCTGTGTGTGTGTCTCTGTGTGTGTGTCTGTCTGTCTGTGTGTCTGTGTGTGTGTGTCTGTCTGTGTGTGTGTCTGTCTGTGTGTGTCTGTCTGTGTGTGTGTGTCTGTCTGTGTGTGTGTGTGTGTGTGTGTGTGTGTCTGTGTGTGTCTGTCTGTCTGTCTGTGTCTGTCTGTGTGTGTGTGTGTGTGTGTGTGTGTGTGTGTCTGTCTGTGTGTGTGTCTGTCTGTGTGTGTGTCTGTGTGTGTGTGTGTGTGTCTGTCTGTGTGTGTGTGTGTGTGTGTCTGTCTGTGTGTGTCTGTGTGTGTCTGTGTGTCTGTCTGTGTGTGTGTCTGTGTGTGTCTGTCTGTGTGTGTCTGTCTCTGTGTGTGTGTCTGTCTGTGTGTGTGTGTCTGTGTGTGTCTGTCTGTGTGTGTGTGTGTGTCTGTGTGTCCAGCATGCTCCCCTCTCCCCAGCGCTGCCCTTCCCTCCTTCTGGCTGGTGGTGGTGGCTGCCTGGCAGGAAATACTTTCATGTTGGGGGAGAAATGTGGAGTATGTGAGCTGGAGCTGAGCAAATACACAGCCAGACACCTGACAAGTGGCGCATTGAGCAGCCGCCTCACCTTCCATAATGGCAGCCTTGTGTAAGGCGAGATGCACGCCGCCGACGCCGCCTGGAAGAATGAGCTCAGCACCCAGCGCCCGTGCCAACCCCCCTCCACCACCAACCTCCTCCCGCTACAGCCGCCCGCATTTTTTTTTTTATATCATTCAAAGAACAAATTGTGCAAACTGCAGCCAATCAATGTCTGCTCTCCGGACATAGAGAATGACAGAAACACTCAATTGCAATCGCCACTTGTTTTATATAATGACGGTTTGTTCGACCACTAAAAATCTAATTGTGTGTGGCCCATTGAAGAAGAGCCGCAGATGATCAGTTTTTCTGATTTACTCATCGTTATCGCCATGATTGATGGTTTATCATATTCACAAGTCGTGGCACCACACCTGACAATATGATCTGTCCAAAATCTGGACAATCTTACCAAACCTCTGTAATGTAACAGCTATGTCTGGACAATCAGGTCTGTCCAATCCCAGCACAATCTGACCAAACCTTTGTAAGGTAACCATTATGTCTGGCTAATCTGATCTATGCCATCTCCCTCCAATCTTGACAAACCTCTGTAATGTAACAGCTATGTCTGGACAATCAGATCTGTCCAATCCCCGCACAATCTGACCAAACATCTGTTAAGTAACAGCTATGCCTGGCCAGTCATATCTGATCAATCCCTATACAGTCTTACAGCTATGTCTGGCCAATCTGATCTGTCCAATCCCCTCACCAAACCTCTGTAAGGCAACAGCTTTGTCTGTCAATACCTGTACAATATTACCAAACTTTTGTCAATTAACAGAATGACTGGACAGTCTATTAAAACTATGATTAATAGAACTGACCACATGCTTCCAGAAACCTTGTAGTATAATGTTTGCCACATTCCTAACAATCTTATCTGTCCAATATTTGTACAATCTTACTAAACCATTGTAAAGCAACCACACTGATTGGATCTAAAATCGGTAGAGCTGACCACACGCCTGACAATATGATCTGCACAATCTCATGCTAAATATTTGATGAAGCCGGTGTGCATTGCCGTGTGGAATGCAACCTGCATCCCAGGGAGCTTTTTAGCGATAACACACAAAAAAGCGCAAAAAAAAAAAGTAATTGTCCTACATTTCCCCCCATAAATCACCTGTACATGTGAGGGCGCATTTTTACAGTTTAGGTACATTTATTTTCCAGTGATGTTCAGGATATTTTTAAAGTTTGGAGATAACAGCAGCCTATGGGCTATGCTAGATTTCACCAATTTCTTCTGCATAGCCCATAGGGGTCTGTTGTTTTCAGACTTACCCTTACCTCATTGGAAATATTATGTGGCTAAACAGTAAAAATGCCCCATTAGAGGTAAAGGTCATTTTGAGGGAAGAATAGTAGAAAAAAAACATTTTTTTTTGCTCTTTTTTGTGTTTAAAGCGGACCTTCACTCTGAATAAGAGTCTATCTTATATGTTTCCCACACCCTGTACATACAAATTGCTCACATTAAAAATCATCCTACCTGCATCCACTGCATGTTATGAGCCTTTAAAACATCCAAGATGGCGGCTTATGGAAGTCGCCATCTTATCAGGCAGCCTGCAAACAGGAAGTGCCTCCTGACTGTGCTGCTCTGCATTCTGGGACTGCTGACCTTTACCTGACCCCAGCTCTGCTCTGTCTGAGCAAAGCACAGCTATAACCCACCCCCCCTGTACCTTATCCCACTCTCCTCTCCTCAGTAAGTGTGATGCTTCTGAGTCAAGATGGCGGCGCCCGTATCCTAAATTGCAGCCCAGTGGGGGAAAGAATAAGTTAGTGACTAAAAACGTAAAATATGTTAATTTTAGATGCTGGGGAACCGTTTTTTAAGAGTCTGGGCTTTTCATTAAATCACGCTGAAGGTCCGGTTTAATGAAGGGGGCATAGACTGCTGGTTGGGCAGCCGCCAGGGGAGGGGATATATATATTGGTCAGATGGAGGGGGTGTAATTGTTAGTTGTAGTTTTCAGTGATGGGAACAGTAAGTAATGTTGGGTGTCGCAATATTACATCCAGTCTGACAAGGGTTTTGTAGAATTGTGGGTCATGCTAAATATTTGCTGAAGCCAGTGTACATTGCGTTGTGGATTGCAACCTGGATCCCGGTGAGCTTTTTAGCTTTTAAACCGGACCTTCAGCGTGATTTAATGAAAAGCCCAAACTCTTAAAAAACGGTTCCCCAGCATCTAAAATTAACATATTTTACGTTTTTAGTCACTAACTTATTATTCTTTCCCCCACTGGGCTGCGACTCTGTTCAGGAATTTAGGATACGGGCGCCGCCATCTTGACTCAGAAGCATCACACTTACTGAGGAGAGGAGAGCGGGATAAGGTACAGGGGGGCGGGTTATAGCTGTGCTTTGCTCAGACAGAGCAGAGCTGGGGTCAGGTAAAGGTCAGCAGTCCCAGAATGCAGAGCAGCACAGTCAGGAGGCACTTCCTGTTTGCAGGCTGCCTGATAAGATGGCGGCTTCCATAAGCCGCCATCTTGGATGTTTAAAGGCTCATAACATGCAGTAGATGCAGGTAGGATGATTTTTAATGTGAGCAATCTGTATGTACAGGGTGTGGGAAACATATAAGATAGACTCTTATTCAGAGTGAAGGACTGCTTTAATTCTCAGTTGTGTGTCAGTGTCGGGGTGTTTTTTTTACAGGATGATCATCACTGGTGAGGGTTGAAGGGGGGGAAATACTGGGTGACATCCAAGGAAAACACGTTGAATATATGTGTCCAACCATGTTCTGGTCCATGGATGCAACCGAAACATCTCCCACTGCTTGATTATGTCCCCTGCACAGACCTTCTTTTGTGAGCTCTGGAAGCTTTCCAAACCTTGACCAAAGAAAGTTGTGCAGTGCATGGGAGAAGCTCTCCACAATGTAATAAATAACCTCATTCTCAGCCTCTTCTCCTCCTCTAGCCATTTATCAAACTGAATGCAAACCTCAGGCCAGCTTGCCAAATACTGCAAGTCCCCCTCACGTTTCATCGCCAGCGCACAGCAGTTTCGCCGAGGTAAAAGCTCTCTTTGTTGCACCCCCCGTTTTTTTGGGGGGGCAGAAAATGTGTGTTGACTTTAGGGGCTGAACACTCAGTTCTAAGAATAAATACAGAGGTTGTGGGTATCTTCCAACCCACCTATGAAACGACCCTCCCAATATATAAAGCAATGTGTGTGAAAATGATTAGGGTTGGAATGAATGTGTTCCCATCGAAGCGGGAGCACACCACAGTATATGGGCTGGTATGGGTGGTAGGCCCACTGAATAACCTGCACAATTACAGCAATGGGGGTTACTGGGCCCCTATCAGATCCCAATTGGGACCATGGGCTCTATCCACCTCCAACCACGCCCAGAATACCACTACTAAATATTAGAAAAACATATTAAATGTATTATTCATATATGTAATTAAATACAGCTGTTGAACACCGTGACATTGTTACACATACATATAATGCCTACCTATCCAAATATACAACAGTAGAACTCAATCAATATCAATATGTCAAAATACAGACTGTTTGGATTGCTTGTGTAAGTATGTTGATAATCTGTTCCGCAGAGTGGGCAAACTAGTTTCGCCTAACAATAGGCTTCATCAGTACCCATAATCATATACCTATAAGAAATGTACAGTAGCATATACCAGACATAATATATTATATATATGATGTGTGGTATAACATTGGTGTCCATATTTGGACCAAGCTTATGAAGTTCAATGCTGATTTGCTCAGTGATGCTACTGTACATTTCTTATAGGTATATGATTATGGGGAAGAAGGAGAAGGATAAGAAGGATAAGAAGGATAGAGATGGTGGAAGAGCTTACACTCTATTAGGGTATAAGAAGGATAGAGATGGTGGAAGAGCTTACACTATATTAGGGTATAAGGAAAGATAGAGATGGTGGAAGAGCTTACATTCTATTAGGGTATAAGGAAAGATAGAGATGGTGGAAGAGCTTACATTCTATTAGGCTATAAGGAAAGATAGAGCTGGTGGAAGAGCTTACACTCTATTAGGGTATAAGAAGGATAGAGATGGTGGAAGAGCTTACACTCTATTAGGGTATAAGAAGGATAGAGATGGTGGAAGAGCTTACACTATATTAGGGTATAAGGAAAGATAGAGATGGTGGAAGAGCTTACATTCTATTAGGGTATAAGGAAAGATAGAGATGGTGGAAGAGCTTACATTCTATTAGGGTATAAGGAAAGATAGAGATGGTGGAAGAGCTTACACTATATTAGGGTATAAGGAAGGACAGAGATGGTGGAAGAGCTTACACTCTATTAGGGTATAAGGAAGGACAGAGATGGTGGAAGAGCTTACACTCTATTAGGGTATAAGGAAGGATAGAGATGGTGGAAGAGCTTACACTCTATTAGGGTATAAGGAAGGATAGAGATGGTGGAAGAGCTTACACTCTATTAGGGTATAAGGAAGGATAGAGATGGTGGAAGAGCTTACACTCTATTAGGTATAAGGAAGGATAGAGATGGTGGAAGAGCCTACACTATATTAGGGTATAAGGAAAGATAGAGATGGTAGAAGAGCTTACACTCTATTATGGTATAAGGAAAGATAGAGATGGTGGAAGAGCCTACACTATATTAGGGTATAAGGAAAGATAGAGATGGTGGAAGAGCCTACACTATATTAGGGTATAAGGAAAGATAGAGATGGTGGAAGAGCTTACATTCTATTAGGGTATAAGGAAGGATAGAGATGGTGGAAGAGCTTACATTCTATTAGGGTATAAGGAAGGATAGAGATGGTGGAAGAGCTTACACTATATTAGGGTATAAGGTAAGATAGAGATGGTGGAAGAGCTTACACTCTATTAGGGTATAAGGAAAGATAGAGATGGTAGAAGAGCTTACACTCTATTAGGGTATAAGGAAGGATAGAGATGGTGGAAGAGCTTACACTATATTAGGGTATAAGGAAGGATAGAGATGGTGGAAGAGCTTACACTCTATTAGGGTATAAGGAAGGATAGAGATGGTGGAAGAGCTTACACTCTATTAGGGTATAAGGAAAGATAGAGATGGTGGAAGAGCTTACATTCTATTAGGGTATAAGGAAAGATAGAGATGGTGGAAGAGCTTACACTATATTAGGGTATAAGGAAGGACAGAGATTGTGGAAGAGCTTACATTCTATTAGGGTATAAGGAAAGATAGAGATGGTGGAAGAGCTTACATTCTATTAGGGTATAAGGAAAGATAGAGATGGTGGAAGAGCTTACATTCTATTAGGCTATAAGGAAAGATAGAGCTGGTGGAAGAGCTTACACTCTATTAGGGTATAAGAAGGATAGAGATGGTGGAAGAGCTTACACTCTATTAGGGTATAAGAAGGATAGAGATGGTGGAAGAGCTTACACTATATTAGGGTATAAGGAAAGATAGAGATGGTGGAAGAGCTTACATTCTATTAGGGTATAAGGAAAGATAGAGATGGTGGAAGAGCTTACATTCTATTAGGGTATAAGGAAAGATAGAGATGGTGGAAGAGCTTACACTATATTAGGGTATAAGGAAGGACAGAGATGGTGGAAGAGCTTACACTCTATTAGGGTATAAGGAAGGACAGAGATGGTGGAAGAGCTTACACTCTATTAGGGTATAAGGAAAGATAGAGATGGTGGAAGAGCTTACACTCTATTAGGGTATAAGGAAGGATAGAGATGGTGGAAGAGCTTACACTCTATTAGGGTATAAGGAAAGATAGAGATGGTAGAAGAGCTTACATTCTATTAGGGTATAAGGAAGGATAGAGATGGTGGAAGAGCTTACATTCTATTAGGGTATAAGGAAGGATAGAGATGGTGGAAGAGCTTACACTATATTAGGGTATAAGGAAAGATAGAGATGGTGGAAGAGCTTACACTCTATTAGGGTGTAAGGAAAGATAGAGATGGTAGAAGAGCTTACACTATATTAGGGTATAAGGAAAGATAGAGATGGTGGAAGAGCTTACACTCTATTAGGGTATAAGGAAGGATAGAGATGGTGGAAGAGCTTACACTATATTAGGGTATAAGGAAGGATAGAGATGGTGGAAGAGCTTACACTCTATTAGGGTATAAGGAAGGATAGAGATGGTGGAAGAGCGTACAAGCTATTAGGGTATAAGGAAGGATAGAGATGGTGGAAGAGCTTACACTCTATTAGGGTATAAGGAAGGATAGAGATGGTGGAAGAGCTTACACTCTATTAGGGTAAAGGGAAGGATAGAGATGGTGGAAGAGCTTACACTCTATTAGGGTATAAGGAAAGATAGAGATGGTGGAAGAGCTTACACTCTATTAGGGTATAAGGAAGGATAGAGATAATGGAAGAGCTTACACTCTATTAGGGTATAAGGAAGGATAGAGATGGTGGAAGAGCTTACACTCTATTAGGGTATAAGGAAGGATAGAGATGGTGGAAGAGCTTACACTATATTAGGGTATAAGGAAAGATAGATATGGTGGAAGAGCGTACAAGCTATTAGCGTATAAGTGAGAACGCAGAAAAAAGAGGAGTAGTAATAATAAGAAATGACAAGCTCACAGCATACAGCCCAATCTAAACATAGTAACTCCGGGAAAACATGGAACCACAAAAAAGGAGGAGGGGGTGAGGAAAGTTTATTCTCGGCAGCCATCGGCGCAGTGTGAACATCGCTGGCCACACCCGGGGACACGCGCGGCAGCCAGACACACTCTGTCCTCCATAAAACCAGTGCAGGGAACAGAGAGCTGATTCATGCTCGCTGCTCGAAGGGAAAAGAGTTAATGTCACCAGTAACCAGCAGGCCTGCAATCTGATTGGCTGTTGGGGGTGATACAGGCTTTTTTTTCTTTTTAGGGATAACCAGTTTTGTTCTATCCGGAGTCCCATCCGCAGTCCCTGATGAGGTGTTTAGTGGCCTGGCAGCATTCTGGTACCCAATGTTCTGTTACATGTCCCTATTTTTATTTCATTGTTTAAGAACCCTCCCCAATAAAACCATAGAGTTTCCTACTTCTCCTCCAGGGATACCTGACAGCAAATTTTATTATTTAGAGCCCAACTCCATTTCTTTTGTTTTGGCATGGTTAGAAACTATTCTGTTCTCTTTGCTGACTGCGAAGGATTAGCAGAGTTTCCTTTTATAAAGGTCGTTTTATTTTTAGAATAACAGAAGAAACCTCCTTTACCACCAATACTTTATACCTATCAGGGCAGAGGTCCTCTATAGACAGTTAATACATTTTACAGTGTAGGAAGAAGCCCCCTTTAACTCACATATTGCATTCTGTATATAAAAATACAATTCTGTGATTACTCACCTGTAGAATTGGTATTATGAGTATACAGTACGCCCTGCTCCAGATAAGAATCATAACACTTGGGTTATACTCCGCCAGATGGCGCTGGACTGCAGAGACATGTAAAACAGGCTCCTCCCGGCCCCTCAAATACCAGGGGACCTCCCACAAATCCCCAGCATTGAGAAGCAGTTAACGAGAAGCCGGGAGAATTAAAACAGAATCAACTAGTAACTATAACAATGATAACAATCACCATACAGGGGATCCAAGATAATGCAAAACCAAGGGTGGGGTGGAGCAGGACGTACTGTATACTCATAATACCAATTCTACAGGTGAGTATTTCACAGAATTGTATTATTCTTAGTATACAGTATGTCCTGCTCCAGATAAGATTTATTACTCTTGGGACATCCAATAGCAGTGTCCATAAAGTAGGGTGGGATCCCCAAAGGTAACAACAGACAGGTCAGACCGCTGCCGCCAAAAGCAGCATCAGCTGAGGCCCTAATATCAACCTTGTAAAACTTTGAAAAGGTATGAACAGAAGACCAAGTAGCGGCCTTGCAAACTTGTTCAACAGAAGCCTGGTGCTGAAAAGCGGAACGGATCCATTTGCTGATAGTAGATTTAGCAGGAGCCAAACCCTTCCTAGGACCAGAAGGGACCATAAAAAGAGCATCAGTTTTTCCAAATGGAGCAGTAGCCACCAGATAGTACTTCAGACACCTAACCACATCCAAAGAGTGCAAAACCCTCTCCTTAGCATTACTAGGATTAGGGCACAAAGGAGGAAGAACAATGTTCTGATTCAAATGAAAGGCAGACACAACCTTAGGCTTGAAGCGAAACACCACCTTGTCCTGGTGTCTCTCATAGTAGGGGGGCTGGATGGAAAGCGCTGCCAACTCAGACACACGCCTAACAGAGGTGATAGCCACCAAAAAGACAACCTTGAGAGTAAGAATGGCCAGGGCAGCCTCCTGCACAGGTTCAAAGGGAGCACCCTGCAAAGCAGACAAGACCAAGTTCAAATCCCAAACAGGCACCATAGGCTTACGTAGGGAACGCACATGAGTAACCCCCTGGAAAAAAGTCCTGATCAGAGAATGCTGGGCAAAGGACCTCTGGAAGAAAACAGCCAGGGCAGAGACATGACCTTACAGAGTACTGAGTTGGAGCCCCATCTCCAACCCATGCTGCAAGAACTCGAGGATCCTGGGAATAGAGAACACACGACAGGGAAGAGACTTAGACTCACACCAGTCAATGTAGGCACGCCAAACCCTATAGTAAATGGAAGAAGAAGACTTCTTCCTAGCCTTTATCATGGTACCAACATCAAGATGGAGGTTTCAGCAGCCAGGCCGTCAAAGCCAGAGTTTGTAAATTGGGATAGCGTAGTGAGCCCTGAGTGAGCAGATCTGGCACCAAGGGCAGAGCGTACTGATCTACTGCCAGCTGCACCACGTCTGCGAACCACACTCTTCTTGGCCACCTGGGGGCCACCAGAATTGCTGGCACCCCTTCCAGAGCAATCTTGCGCAGAACCCTGCCCAACAGGGGGAATGGAGGAAAGACATACAGGAGCTGCAAGTCCTGCCATGACATTGCTAGAGCATCCGTGGCCAAGGCCAGAGGATCTTGGGACAGGGAGACAAAGGCCGGGAGCTTGTGATTGTGACGAGATGTAAACAGATCCACATCTGGTTGGCCCCAACGGTGACAGAGAGTTTGAAACACCCTGTTGCAGAGGGACCATTCTCCCAGATGAGAGGTCCCCCTGCTCAGAGAGTCTGCCTGCAGATTCTCCACCCCCGGGATGTACACAGCTAATATGCAGGGAACATTGTCCTCCGCCCAGGCCAGTATCAGAGACACTTCCTGGAGGGCGATCTTGCTCCGGGTCCCTCCCTGATGATTGATGTAGGCAACCGCCTTCTGGTTGTCCGAGCGCACCTGAATAGGCAGGCCTTGCGGGTGATGAGTCAAAACCAACCTGATCACCCGCAGTTCCAGAATGTTGATAGGTGTGTGGGCCTCCTGAGGGCCCTACCGCCCTTGGAACTGCAGGGACTTCCAGAAACCCCCCCAACCTGTCAGACTGGCATCCGTGGTGACCGTCTCCCAGCAGGGGGCCAGAAAGGATCTGCCCACCAACAGGTTCCTGGAGTCCAGCCACCACAAGAGGGACCGCCTGACCCTGGGGGAAAGCACAAGGATCCTTGTTCCATACTGACACCAGCTGCATCCCCTGTCTGATGGAGGGATGAGGGCAGGATAGCAGGAACTGAACCTGCGCTAGCAGACTGTCCACCTTCTGCTGAGGAAGAAAAATCCTTGCCTGAACTGTATCCAGAGTCATTCCCACGAAGGGTGTCACCAAGGAGGGAGACAGGGAAGACTTAGGATGGTTGATCACCCATCCAAATGACTCCAGTGTGGACACCAACAGCTGAGTATCCAACTCTGCCTGTTGTAGGGACTGGGAAGTGATGAGAATGTCGTCCAGATAGGGCAGCACGCGAATGCCCTGAGACCTAAGCAGAGACATCACTCCTGCCAGCACCTTGGTGAACACTCTGGCAGCTGAAGTGAGACCGAAGGGCAATGCCACAAATTGGTAGTGCTGATCCTCCAGAGCGAACCTGAGGAACCTTTGATGACCTGGAAACACAGGAATATGAAGGTAAGCATCTTTGATGTCCACATAAGTCATGAAGTCCCCTGGACGCAGGGAACTGATGGCAGAGCACAAAGTTTCCATGCGAAAGCGCCTGCACCTGACAAATTTGTTGAGGATCTTCAAGTCCAGGATGGGCCTGACTGACCCATCTTTTTTGGGCACGGTGAAAAAGTTGGAATAGAAACCCTTGCCCCTTTCTCGTAAGGGGACCTGACAGATGACCCCCAGCTCCAGAAGGCTTCGCACCGCCAAAACTAGAGCCTGAGCTGACACAGGGTCCTGAGAAATCCCGGATCTGGGGGCGGCCAGGCAGCAAACTCTATCTTGTAACCGGAGGACACTACCTCCTGAATCCACCGGTCTGAGACATGAAGCCTCCAGACGTGAGCAAAGTGCTTAAGCCGCCCCCCCCCACCCGGATGGGTGAGGGTGCCCCTTTATGCCTGAGGGGGTTTGGGAAAAGACTTAAGCTTGGAGCTCCAGGAGGAGCCAGGGCATCCACGTCCTCTGCCCCTACCCCAGAAATCTCCTCGGGCCTCGGTAAGGGAGACCCCCCTCCCCTGTCTGGCAACACGGTAGGGGGAAGAAAATGAGCCCTATCCCCGAAAGGGCTGAGACTGCCACCTGGGCTGGGGTAACCTGCCTCCCTTAGAAAACAGGTTCTGGCGGTCCCCAAACAGGCGTAGTCCTTTGAAGGGAAAACCAGTGAGGGACTTCTTGGAAGCGTTGTCAGCAGCCCACTGGCGCAGCCAAACTGAGCGGTGTATAGCCACCACAAGGGCAGAGGTTCTGCCACACATCCTAATGGTATCATCCAAGGCAGAGAGGACATAAGTCACAAAAACCTCACAACGAGAGAGAGCATTAAACTCCTCACTAGACACATCATCAGGGGCACCATCTAGGATACTTCTAAGCAGGGTCCTAATAGCCACAGCTGTAATGGCAGAGGCACAGACCGGGCGGAGCGCCGTCCCCACACAGGCAAAAGCATGGGACACTAGCTGGTCAATACCCTGGTCCTCACTATCCCGCAGCGTAGTAGAGTCAGGGGATGCATGACAGAGGTGTTAGACAACCCTAGGACCGGGGCATCCACCTCAGGAGGGGATGACCAACGCTTCACCACATCAGCAGGAAAGGGATACCTCTTATCCCAACTCTTAGGTACACCAGGGAGCCTGCTGGGGCGCTCCTATTCCCTTAGCACGAGATTATTAAAATGGGCTTGCTCAGGAAATTCTAAACGTGGCTTAGCAGTATAAACAATTCCCCTTGTTGCCTGGGGGCCGCAACCGGGGGAGAGATAGACAGTACCTCAAAAATCTGAGCCAACAGCCTATCAGTATCATCTGGGGCCCAGGGGTCAGAGCCAGAATCATCATGACCCCTGGGCCTCTCCTCAGATGACTCTGAGTCAGAGAACAACTCCCCTTCTTCCAGGACATACTGTATACTAAGAATAGAAGAATTTTCCTTTAGACATGTAATTTATTTACAATGAAAGAAGAAGCCCCCTTTATACAGGTAATCTATTTCTGGAATAAAATAAAAAGCCCCCTTCACCTCCAATGTCTCATTCTTATAAATGTATTTTTAGAATGTAATGTCTCCCTTTATACAGGTAATTTATTCGTAAATGCCCGAAAAAAATTCTTATCTTACCCTATCCCTAATATCTCATAAAGATCATGGCAGAGCTCCTTTATAGACATATTTATAGACACAATTTTAGAATGAAAGACGAAGCCCCCTTTTATCTCTAATATCTCATCCATAGATAATAGCAGACTTTCCCTTTAGATGCATAGATAACATAGGTACATTTAGAATTAAAGAAGACATGGGATGGTCCAGGTAAAACAAAACAAATAAAAAACGGCTATACTGACCTTTTGTCCGGCACAGCACCACCGTCTGGACGTGCAGGTGTAAATCCTGCCAAGAGCGGATAATGACTCTTCTCCAGTACAAGATGGTGTCATGGTCGAGTGTAAATTACGCTTCGCAGCACGCCAACTCCAACTATTGCATTAATGTATATGGTGCAGTGTGTCCCTTTAAACACATGGATACATTTTTAAATGAATGAATTAAAAAGGAAACCCCATAAACCATCAATATTGCATCTGAAGAGAATCTGCCTTTAGAATGGTAATTTATAATGAAAGAAAAAAAATATATACCCCTGTTTAAATCATCTGTGGATAATTGAGCCTCTTTGGACATGTAATATATTTAAGAATGAATAAGACCCCCACCCCTTGCCTCTAATTTTTCATCTGTAGATAATATGGATATAATATACTTTTGTATAGAATGAAAGAAGAAGTCCCCTTTACCCCCTAGATTATCACTTCTAGGATAGGACTGAAAGCTGGGGACCATATGGGTGTGCTTTCCAATTGTCCATCGTTTAAATAGAGTGTCCAGGGGCATAACATGAAAGGGCCCCATTTAAAGTTTGCACCAGGGCCCTTTCACATTTAGTTATGTCACTGAGACTGTCCCTCCTTTAAAGTCAAGTCCCTCTGTCCGTTAGAAAAAAGGGGGAATGGGTGTAATGTGTAGATAATGAGAGAGTTCCCCTTTAGACTGGGGATTCATTTTTAACAAGGAGTGGGATTTTCTTTTAATGGTAGATTTCCCCTTTAGACTGGCTCTTTATTTTTACAAGGAAAAAAGCAACAACTTAACCTCCAATTTAACAACCCTTTGCTCCAAATATCAGATTTGTAGGTAATGCCAGAGTTCTCCCTTAAGAGTGGTAATTTATATTTTACCGGAAACCTCCTTTGCCTCCAATTTCTCATCTGTGGATAATAAGAGAGCTCCCCTTTAGACGGGTCATTTATTTTTTGAATGCCCTTATGCCACTGCTTCCTCCATTAGGGTCTCTATGCTGGGGGGGCACCAAAATGAAGGTATGTGGTTGGGTAACTCACTTAAAGAGGAACATCGGAGGCCCAGGGCCATCTGCGTTCCACTCCTTGGGGCATCCTGAATTGGGTGCTTGGACTCCCGCTGGGTAAAACCCCCCAGAAGCCCTGTTTCACTCACCTTGTCCTGGAGCCCTCGCTGTGTCTGCACCACAGCAGCATACCCGCTCATGGCCTTTCTGAATCGGCGGCACGGGCATGCCACAGGTGCAAGGTGGGCAGAGGATACAGATGGCGGCGCACTAGGCTCCCTTTGGCGTCGCTTGGCTGCTTAGCTGTCAGCGGAGCCAGAGGGAGCTAAGTAAAAGCGAGTGCACTGATTGGTTGAACGGGCTGCTCAGCCTACCAGCACACATGTTCAAGCCCAAGTCTGCATCGGGGGAGCGACAGGAAGGTGAGTGACCTAGAAGCATACACACAGCGGGGCATCACAATTTGGAATTCCACCACTGAGAGGAACAATATCCCAAAAGTGAAAATCAGATGTGTTGTTTCTCTTTAACCTGTAGGGGAAGCAATGGCCTGCACATTAGTAGAAGGTTTAGGGTAGAAGAAGAAATATATTTTTAATGCAGCTGTGTACTTATTGCAACTATCCAATTTTTTCCCAAAAGATACAGTTTGGGAGTGGACTGACTCCTGCTGGTCTCAAAGTGTACTGCAGGTTTTTTGTCCCTATATCCTTCAGGGCGGAAGAGAGGAACACAAACTGGGACAGGTTAAAAGCCCCACCCCTTCCCCCAGTCCTCAGTATTGTGTTTCCTCTCCAGGAAACCGTCTGGAAACCTCTCTATCGTCTCCTGTTTTATTTTTTTAATTTATTTTTATTTATCACCCCAGGAGGTCCCCAGGCTAAGATCATGCAGGGCAGGGTTCCTGCGGCTGGGGGGTCCGCTAGAGCATCATAATCCCTGGCTGGTTCAAATGGGGCTGTTGTGGTCTGATCCCGGGAGCAGGGGAGGGCTGACGGCATTGCGGATGGCATGGCTTCCGCCTCTCCCCGTGCTGCGGCGGTAAGCTTTCCTCCCGGCGTGGAAGTTGGAGGGAGCTTGTTTCGCCCGCTTGTTTGGCTGTATCTTCTGCTAGAGCAGTAGTCCTCAAACTTCCTCCTCAAGGGCCGAGACAGGCCAGGTTTTGCAGCTCTCCACGCTACTCCACAGGTGAATTAACTGGTACTCAGAGCTATAGTTCTAATTATTACATCTGTGCATCAGCATAGAGAGCTGCAAAACCTGGCCTGTCTCGGCCCTTGAGGAGGAAGTTTGAGAACTACTGTGCTAGAGGGACGAGATCACCCCAAGGTTGCGTCACAGGTTCCGGTTCTCGGGCAGACTTACTGGCGCACTCATGCACTCCATCTACAGCTTCCGGGCTGTGGTGGTGAGATTTCTCCTGCACCAGTGCAAGACCCTCAACCAGGGCAGCAGCGGTGACTCTCGCTACAGAAGAGGGTCGCTTCACCCGGGCAGTGGCGAGGATCAGAGGCAGAACTTCAGGAGAGGCAGCCACTAGATCGGGTGTACAAGAACAATATGCCTCAAAGAAGATGGTGAGCCGTTTTATCTGCTGTTATGCAGCTTGCACTAATTGTTAACTTCTCAGTTTTCACCTATAAGGCCTTGTCTTAGCCCCATCTCCCTCTCTTATATCTGTAATCTAACCTGAGTGTCAAGCCCAAGGAGAAAGACAAAGAGGGATCCTACAAATTTAGATCTCAGGAGGCTAAGACCACTAGGCTCTGCATTAATTGTCCAGCTATCCTGCCAGATTCTTGGAGCAGAGCCTGTTGCAAGGTTGGCTTCCCCTCTGGAAGTATGCAGGTCAACTGTGAGGACTACGGCATCCAACTCCAGGGATACCTCCCTTCCGGTTCCACCTATACAGATTCCGCTACCCTCTGTCATGACCACTCCTGCGGCCACAGTAAAGCAGCCAGAGAGGGAGGATAGTGAGGGTCAGAGCTCCTCAGGAGAGGATTCTCTTAACCGAGACTTAGGTTTAGCCTCGAATAAAGAACTGGTTTTTAGCGACATTAGAAGCAGGTTGTCGGAAGACTCCAAGATATTTATACCATGCACACTGATTCTGTGGGACAGCATCTTTTAGTACAGGATGCTATGTATAATAAATGAATAGTTGAGGAGAAGTATTCCCTGTTCATTCTTCATTGCTTGATGTAATAAAAAAGGAATGGCTTCTTCCCGAAATTATTATTTTTTTCACTCAAGAGGAAATCTTTGGATTTGAGAACACCAGAATGCTCCAGAATTTCAAGCAGAGGGCCCAGTCGCAGCCAGAGCCCAAGAAGCATTGGGGATCAATAAATAGGGGCGTGCAAGCCCAACTTGATCTGCAACCCTCAGCCCCAGACTGGCAAGGTCCCTGTGGGAGGCAAACTCTTCCTGGTACAAAGGAGGGGAACTTCACAAAGTCCGTTTGTCTTACAGCTGATTCACTCAGGATATCACCTAGTGTTACTCCAGATACCTTTCTCTTGCCACCAAAAGACCAGAAAAAGGGAGCAGCCCTCCCAAATGTCATCCAGGAACTCCACAAAAAGAGGGTTATAGAATTGGTTCCTGTAGTAGAGAAGGGAAGTGGTTTTTATTTGCATGTATTTTTAGTTCAAAAACCCTCAGGAGCTTTCCGGGTGATTTTTGAATTTAAAATGGCTGTTTTTTTATGGTATAAGACGTTTAGTATGGAGTCTATATTTACTGTAAGGAACCTCTGGATTTCATGGTCACAGGTCAAGGACACATATCTGCATATTCGCATTGCCAAGGAGCACCGCAGATCCCTGAGGCTTGCAATTGGAGGAAGAGGTCCCTACACTGGCAATACAGAGCCCTCCTGTTCGGGATCTAGCCTGCCCGAGGATGTTTACAAAAGTCCTTGGAGAACCCATGTGCTGCCTGAGGGCAAGAGGGATTTTGATAATGCCATTTTTGGACGACCTTTTACTCACAAGCAGCAAGAGTCTCCAGGATCCTTAGACACTCTTTCTCCTGTAAACTCTGGGTTGGATCGTGAACCAAATGAAATTCAACCTAGTACCTTCCAGAAAATGCTCTTTTCTGGGTTACTTGTTAGACAGCACCCAACAAAAGATTCTGTTACTCCCCAAGAGAGACAGGACAAGCTAATTCTCGAGCTACTTCTGACAGACCTGGTTTCATTCAGAAGGATTATTAGAATCCTTGGGCTCCTAATCCTAAAGGGCAGTGAATTGCACATGTGCCTGGAGCGGAGGGCTGCCTTAAACTTGGCGCCTGGGGAGCCATGGGGGGGGGGGGGGTGGAGATTTAGGTGTCTTGCTCAAGGGTACTTAAATCATGTCCCATGACACGCTCTATAGTGAGAGGAGGAATCAGTTATTCGCCTCAACCAAAAAAAGTCCCTCCAAACTTGTGGTTTTCTTCTGTTAGGAATAAAATCCAAGGCTGACAGTTCTTTCAACTTTTACAGGGATGTTCTGCTCCATCGCAGCAGTATTAACCACTCAATGCATGGTGAGTGGCCATTTTTTTTTTTTATTAAGGGTGTATAAGTGATCACTCCTCTTGCTATTTAGCATAGTTATGTGGATTTTCATTATTGGACCTTTTTATCATATGAGTAATGGATGCTCACTTGCACCAAATCCTTCAACAAGAAGCCTGAGTGTACAACTATTTCTAGGTCCCCTGTTAGATGAAGATCTGCAAGGAAAAGTTAAAAGAAACAGACATCAGACCGCCAACATCTCGCAGCCCCGGTTTGGGAAGCCGGGAGCTGCGTTTCCTGGTTCTGGCTGGCAGGTGGACTTGGCCTGTGTACATATGGCTTCTATTGAAAATGGGCATCTCCATACACATAGGGGAGCACCTGTAATGAGGCAATGCGAGGGGACTGCCTCAGGCAGCACTGCAGAGGGAGGAGCAATCATTGGATTTTCTTCTATTTACATATCCCCCCCCCCCACGTTGCAGTTGAGGCATGGCGGGTTTTCTTTTAGTTCGTCTCAGGCAGCATAGGTGCCTATTGTTTTCTTGTACAATTCTTTTTATTGATGATAGCACATAATGCAAAATAAAGGCATTCAGCATTGGTACATATTCTTTGTCACAGTTTGTTGAGACATTTACATAAAACAAGTTATCAGATTAAAGCAACAGTATAACTGTAGCAGAAAGCTTTCAAACAATTATGCATCGAACGGTGCTTCAGTGATGTTGGGTTTCTTCTTACGTTATAAGGGCTACTGCGCATGATAATATTGGCTGTCCGCACTCATCTCATAGGGCAGGATATGTTACAAAAGGTGTTTATTCTCCAATATCCAATCTAACAGTAATTTACAGCAATCATTCTGAGGGATTATCATAATGCCATGTGTACCAGCGTCTGAATACAAGTAAGGGAACTTCGTGAGAAAGAGGTTAGGTAGGGGGTAAGAGTATAAGTAGGTAAAAGGAAAAGGGAAGGGCACCTTGAAAAAAGTAAAGGGGAGGGGGTGGTATGGGACAAAGGAAAAGGGGAGAGGGTGGGGGAGTCTCCTTAAAGTCATCCTCTGCCCGGCCCCTAGGTCAGGCCGCAACCGCCTCATCATCTAGGTGGATGTGGTCAATCCATGGGGCCCAAGTTACTCGGAATTGTTCATATTCATCCTGAGCGATCGCTGTCAGTTTCTCCATCACTAGGATATCTGAGATTCTAGCTGACACCAGGCCCCAGGGTAGTGACCGCTCCCGCCAGTTCCTGGCAATCACTAGCCTGGTGGCCCCAAAATGTGGGATGCCAGCTTCCACTCCGCAGCCACATAGTAGTTAATTTTGTAGGACAATAAGGCCCCATGCATTAGGAGAGAGCGCCTTTAAACAAGGATGACATTAAGTCATACACCTTATTCCAAAGTTGTTGAGCCACTGGACAAGACCCCCAAATGTGGTGCATGTTGCCAGGTGCATCCAGGAAGCTGGGCATCCCGGGTTAAATTTGTGCAACTTAGAGGAGTTAAGTACCATCTACAGAGAACCTTATAAGAGTTCTCTTGTATTAATGTGTTACACGAAACCTTCCCCAGCGCTCTCCAGACCGGTTTCCAAATGTGCTCATCATCTATCTTGCCCAGGTCCTCTTCCCACTTCATCAAGTAGGAATGCTGTAGGTCACTTCCCAGCCCTACCAGGGAAGCATAAAGCTCAGAGATAGCTCCCCCAGCCAGGGGGTCCCACAGGCATCTTCGCTCGAAACTGGTTGGGATTTGGGGGAAATTGCTGCCCCGGGTCACAGTATTGATAAAGTGGTTCAATTGCAACCCTCTGTACCTTTCGCCAGTGGAGTGTAGAGGGAGCAGGGAAGTCACCTGCGCCGCCATAGTATTTATACAGGTGTGGGGCACCGAGTCCCCCCTGATCCCTTCTACAGTATAATGTTTTTCTGGCTATTTGTGGACGAGTTGACCTCGAAATGTACATATTGGTCTAGTTCCGTAGGGGCTGAAGGGCTGTTTTAGTGACCTTAACAGGGAGCACCCTAAAAAAGTACAAGATTTTGGGCAGAACAGTCATCTTTACTGCCGCCAAGCATCCCAGCCAGGATAGTTTCAGGTGGCGCAAAGAGTGTAAAAGGGCTCCCAGATTGTTTATCATTTCTGGGTAGTTGGCTCCAACGAGAATGGTATAGGACGCTGTCAACTTAATCCCCAAGTATGGGAGTTTTTTGACCCAGAGCCAGGGATAGTTGTTCTTTAAGAGGGTGCTCGCTGTCTTTGATAAGGATACGTCCATGGCAAGTGACTTGGTGGCGTTTATCTTAAGCCCTGACAGGGTGCTGAATTCCTCAAGTTCCTGTAACGCCTATTGTTTTCTATGTCAGACATACACATGCCAGAAACCCCACCACAACCAGGAAGTGTAGGTTAGTGGTGCATCTAAAGGCTGCAAAAAAGTCCACAAAAGTTACTTTATTTTAAAGGGTTACTATACCCAAAAAGAGGAGTCGCTCCCTGCGCCCACAACCAACAGCGAGCGGCCGCACTCACTGTTCGTCAAGGGCCTGTTGCTTCCGCTGGTTACAGTGCACGGTCCATTGATTGCAACTGAGGTACTGTACTGTATGTGTGGCCCATTGGGGCTGGATGGGGTAGGTTAGTGTTCCTGTAAACCAGGACTCTCCCTGCCACTGTATTAAAAAAAGAAAAATAACATTAAACAAAGATGCTACAAAATGGTTTTAATGATATATATAGATCCACACTCGTGTTCACTAAAGCGGATGTATTAACGGCTCCCTCAACAAGACCGAATGGGCTAACACTATGCTTTTTGACAGCACCCACCTTGAACAGAGAAAGACTAGAAAGTGGCTTCATGTCAACCCCTCTCCTGGTATAAATAGGAATGCAGTGTCATCCATAATATTTTTTTATTACATGATCCAGCCACCAGCAAACATACAAATAAAACTTCAAACTATCATTTCTTCTCTTTCTTTTCCTCTTTCTTCGAGTCAGACTTTTCTTTTTCTTTCTCGTCTTTCCTCTCTTTCTTGCTCTCCTCTTTTTCTTGCCCCTCTTTTTTCTCGGCATCCCTGTTGGCAATCTTGTTGTTGATGAGATTGTGCAGAGCGACCACAGAGCGGATGAGGGAGGCCAGGTAGACCACCAGCATCTGGTCGTTAGTCTTTAGGTAGAAGGCCTTGACAAACTCCTGCAGGTTGACATCTGGGAGGAGATTGAAGACATCCTGCAACTGGTAGATGATCTGATGGTTGATGGGAAGTTTGCCCGTGGACACTTTTTCAAGGTAACTCCTGATGTCCAACAGTTTGGAATTAAGTCCTTTCAGCCCATGGACCTGATTGGTTATGCGCTGTGATAAGGTCCCAACAGTGGTGTCTTTAATGTCTCTGCAAAAAAAAAAAAAACACATTAGGTTGTGAGGTAGAACGTGTGCCAGCGCAAAGTCCCACTACAAAAGTGGGGAGGCTGACTGGAGCTAGAAAAGGTATTTGTTACCTGCAAGAGAGATGACCCCAACCTCCAGATGCAGGAAACACCTGACCATCCCATAACAGCACCTACGAGAGGTATACCCATGATCACTTACTATTAGGGGACCGCCATTTGCAGAACTCTTCTGCCAAATCTTGACTAGAATTCAGGTCCAACCTGTAATGCTTCACAAAAGGCATTCACTGAAAACCGTGTGGTTGCTTTGCAAATTTGTTGCAAACTTGCGCCTGCCCTTTCTGCCCAAGAGACCACTGTAGTTTTTGTAGAGTGTCCCGTAATCCCTACTGGGAGGTGCCAAATGCACCGATTGGTTGGTTAAAGCTATAGCTTGTTTTTTGATTCACTAAATTTTTGATGCACTCAGACCTCTCTTAGGACCTGACCAGACAAACAAGTTTGACTGCCTAAACTCCGAAGAAGATTGTAAATACTGCAACACACATCTTCGCACGTCCAAACGTTACCTCTTACTTCATTAAGGAACAGAGAATAATCTCCATTTGTCAATGAGGCCACTTTCTGTAACATGGATCTGTTTTCAGAACTATTTGATACGAAAAAATTAGCATGAAAGGCGGCTCTCTGATGAAAAAGCCTGTAATTCTCCAACTCTCCTAGCTGTAGTTAAAGCCACTAATAAAACAGTGTTTAGGGTTAGCTTTCCTATGGATGAAGTTTCCAAAGGCTCAAAAGGAGGATCCATGAGAACTTTTAGGACTTTACACAAATTCATTAAGGGAATAGAGGTGACTTAAAGATTTTTTAAAGCTATTTCCAGGAAGATACTGTCTGGGGTGCAGTTCCTCCTTAAAGTGGACCAACACCCTGAGGTGATCGGCCCGGGAATCTATAAGATTCCCGGGCCGATCACCTCACAAAACCCTCACCCTCACCCCCCAAAACCCCCGAAAAACCTTACCTCTCCAGCCGCTGCTTCCGCCGCCGCCTCACTCGCGATCCTCTAGACGTGCGCGCGCCCGCGCCGGCTGTCTCTGAATGGCCGGCGCGGGCGCACACATGTCAAGAGTGATGCGCGGGAGGCGCCGACGGGCAAGCTGCTTGTCCGTCGGCGCCGATTGGACGGCGCGGCCACGTGGGAGCGGGGAGAGGTGAGTTTTGGGGGCTTTCTGGGGGGTTTCACACAGCGGGGCACCCCCGATCGGGGTGCCCCGGGGAAGTGGACCAATACCCAGGATAGTCAAAATCCTGGGTGTTGGTCCACTTTAAGCTTCAGAGTGTGCTGCTGGTTAATACTGCTGGCTGGCTCTTTCTCTGGAACTTCCCCTGCAATATGCTGATCCACCAGGAGATGGCTCTGTCCTGCAGAGGTGCTGGCAATCAGCCAGCACCTGTGACTCCTCAGCCTATATAAGCTGATCAGTCCATTCAGGCAGCGGATTAGCATTGTGTTTTGTCATCTTCATCCCAGAATGCTGTACCTAGATCCCAGGTACTCTGAAATCTGAACCCTGCACCCAGGACTCCTGCCTCAGCTCTTGTGTTTGCTCCCCCTATCTCAGCCGTGTTTTCTCCTTGGAATTTGGACTTTCCTTTGATCCCTATGCATCCCTACGGGGAAGTTCCAGAGAAAGAGCCAGCCAGCAGTATTAACCAGCAGCACACTCTGAAGCTTAAGGAGGAACTCCAACCCTGACAGATACCTTTTTAACTGAAAGGTTCTGATGAAATTTGAAAGTCCAAATATACCGAAAGGGCAGATACTTGTGACTTAAAGCGGTCCTTCACTCTAAATAAGAGGCTATCTTATGTTTCCCACAGCGTGTACATATAGATTGCTCATATTAAAAATCATCCTACCTGCATCTACTGCATGTTATGAGCCTTTAAATATCCAAGATGGCGGTTCATGGAGCATCAGGCATCCTGCAAACAGGAAGTGCCTTCTGACTGTGCTGCTCTGCATTCTGGGATTGCTAACCTTTTCCTGACCCCAGCTCTGCTCTGTCTGAGCAAAGCACAGTTATAACCCTCCCCCTGTACTTTATCCCACTCTCGTCTCCTCAGTAAGTGTGATGCTACTGAGTCAAGATGGCGTCGCCCGTATCCTAAAGTCCTGAACAGAGTTGCAGCCCAGTGGGGAAAAGAATAATAAGTGACTAAAAACTTAAAATATATTAACTTTAGATGCTGGGGAATTGTTTAAGGGTTTGGGCTTTTCAATAAATCATAGTGAAGGTCCTGTTTAAGGGTATTAAAACCTATGTCCACTCTATCCAGAATGTCCGCAACCGAGTTGTCCGATTGATTATGATTGGATAACCATAACCCTAAAGTTTTCCATGTCCATGTCTTTCTACTGTTAAGAATTGTTGAGATTCTGAGCTTTTGTTCCACCCAGTTTGTTCACATACGCCACTGTAGCTACATTGTCCTATCTTATCTGTACATGCTGACCTTGTACTGTTCTCACCGGGTTGGAGGAGGCTGCCATCATATCTGATGATATCTCCCAGAACTCTTGAACACACTGTTGGTTGCAATAGGCTCTCCGGCCATACCTGCTGGCATCTGTGGTTATTATGATTGGTGAATCTTTCAGCCAGAGCTGACCTTGTGGCAGATTTTTTAAATCAGCCACCGTACAAAGGATGCCTTGGCCGAATCTGGTAGACACACCATATCGTCCAACAAATTTGGGTTTCTGTCCCATACATGTACAACAAAAGAGGCCTGTACAACAAAAGAGCAGCTACACTACCGCAGGCATCAAAGTAGTCATTAGACCCAAAGCAGACATGATATTCCACATTAAGACCCATTACGCTCTCATCAAGACTGAAACAGTTTCTCAAAATCTTTTCGACTTTCTCCTCGGTAAAAAAAAAAAATGATTTGACTTTTACATATTGAGTATCCAACCAAAAATTGCTGGAGAATCTGTATCCCTCAACTCAATCATACTTAATTCCTGTACTGAAGATGAAAAAAGAGAAGATCGTCCAGATAGGCGACCACCGAGACCAATTGAAGTTATAATATCGCTAATACTTCGGCTAGGACTTTTGTGTAGACCCTTGTTGCCGAAGCTAGATCAGCTGGTAACTCGGAACTAAAAGTGAGACAATGCCCTGGCGCCAAATTGCAAACCTCTGCATACCTGGACACTTTGGATGTATCGGGATCTTTTACATCCAGCGAAGCCAAAAAGGCTGCCGGAGGAAAATAATCAATCATAGAAACTATTGTTTCCATTTTGAATTTCTGGTAAATAAACCAGAGGATTTAACGCCTTTAGATTCAGAATGTCTGAAGTCCCCTGTAGACTTCTGCACTAAAGAAAAAAAAAAAAAAAATTGGTGAATAAAACTTCCTTCTTGGTACAAAGTCATTTTCCAGTACCTCTTCTGGAACTAACATATCTATTAGAGAATTCATCACCTTTCCTAGTATCACACTAGGAGTAACCCGATACACTCAGATTGAGCTCCATTGGAGACAATCCCTACTACTAGTTGGGAGGATACCTTCTCCTTCCAAACTTGAATAAAAAGTCTCCTAGTCTCCACCCCCAATTTGGAATCATTGGGGTTTTGGGCGGGAAAAACAGTAGGTGGGGCTGACAAGAGAAAGTTACTTCTCTCCGTTCCCCTTATATAGGCCGCATGGCCTCTACATACGCCATGATCCCTGTTGCTTTATGAAAGGACTGCCTAGGCATTTTGGGTTTTGGCTTTTCATGAAACACTTTTTTCTTGCCTGCCAATCTTTCCAATATCTTTTCTAATTCCGACCCAAAGAGGAGATCTCTTTCAAAAGGCACTGCACAGCGTCTGGATGTAGATGCAGAAAAGCTATTCCATGTGTGCAACCAAAGAGCACACCTCACGCAATTTACCAGGCCTGTAACACTCACTATTAGTCTAATGAGTTCTGTGGAGGCATCTGTTAGGAAGGATACCCCTCAATCATAGGTATAGAATCTATAATTGCTAGATTAGTTTGTTAAGTTAGTTGCCTGGTAACTTCTTTTCTAAACACCTGAAAGGGCAGCATACCACCAGAATATTAAGGCTCTGCCCCAAGGTTGGAACACATGACCACAAGAATACACAAAAACTTTAGCTCCTCCTCCAGACACCAGTAGTTTAGGAGATCTGAAAAACAAAAAAGAGGGAGGGGAGCTTGTATGCTGCCCTTTCGGATGCTTAGAAAAAGAAGTTACCAGGTAACTTGAGTTTTCTCAAAACATCCTTAGGGCAGCATACCACTGAGAGGATAAGCGAGATACTACCTTCCACTGGGTGGGAAATGCTACCTGTAACACACCCCTGCCAAAGGATTGATTCTGCAAGATGAGTAGATCCAGGCGGTAATAATTAAACGTCTTAGCTGAACACCAGATTGCCACTCTACAGATCTGTTCGATAGAGGCACCAGCTTGCTCTGCCCAAGATATAGAAACACTTCTTGTTGAATGAGCTGTGATCCTCCCAGGAGAAGGAGATCCGTTGTAAGCAAAACTGATAGTGATCTTCATCCATCAGGCCAATGTTGCCTTGGAAACACACGGACTCTTCCTGTGACCCGAGAAGTAAAGGAATATGCTACTGGCCTTTCTCCAATCCTTTGTTTGTCAAAGGTATTTCAGCAGACAGGCTCTGACATCCAAAGACTTATCTACAAAACATGTGGAGAAATCACTATTCCTGGCAGGTGGAAGGATAATCTTTTGGGTCCGATAAAAGTCAGATCTTAGGAAGGTAGCAAGGATACATCCGTAATATTATAAGATTCTGGAAAACTTGAAGAAAGGGGTGACAGCAGGATAGAGCCTGAAAATCACTGATGCTGAAGGCTGAAGTTATTGACATGAAAAAGAAAGCCTTCCATGTAAGAAACTTTATATGAGAGCTCGACAGAGGTTCAAAGGGTGGTGCGGTCAGAGCTCTAAGGACCCGGGCAAGATCCCATTGACGAGCTAACCTCAAACAGACCAATCTAGACCGCCTGACGGCTAGCAAAAAATGCCTGACCAAGGCGAAAAACATGTCTCTTATCCAAAAAAACACGAAGGGCTGCTAATTGGACCTTCAGAGTAATGATGCAGAGACCCAGGTGGACTCCTTCCCGAAGGAAATCCAATACGGCTGGAGGACTAGAAGGGGATCTTTGATTATAAACCTTCCAGGTGGTAAAAGTTTTCAAATTTTTAAATAAATTTTCCTCCTTTCTGCATCGAAAAACCCATTTTCAGGACCTTCGCGATCAAGCTCCATAGTGTCAGATGCAAGTCTGTGGATCCTGGCAAAGCCCATGGAATAGCCCTGGAATAGTCCAAGGCTCTTGGACTGAGAGCATCTTCAGAGTTGAAAACCATGGTCTCTTCAACCACCATGGGGCTGGCAATAGAATTGTGGCTGACTGGCAGGATATTTTGTTTAGAACATGAGGAAAAGCGTAAGCCAGACTGAAACAACTGGTGAGCCAGGTTGTTTCAACCAGTAGTTTAAGAGATCTGAAAAGATCCAACTCCAGAGTTCAGCTCTCAGTTCAGGGACCATTCTGCTTCCGGCAGCGGAAAGTCACTTAAGAATCTGCAACCTGATTTCGGCAATCTTTCAGGTGGATGGCTGACAGGGATAAAAGGTTCAGTTCTGCCCAGATCAGAATTTCCTTTGCTGCTTGTTGCAGAACGGATATATTCAGATATGCCACAGTAGTCGCATTGTCTGTTCTGATTAGTAGGTGATGACCCTTTTAGGTGGGGACAGAAGGCTAGCAATGCCTCCTTCACAGCTAACAATTCTCTGAGATTCGATGAGGATGGGCTCAGTCTTCTGGGCCATTTCCCGTGAGTGGTCAGGGATCCACAATGGCTCCCCAACCCCATGAAGATTCCTTCACTAAATCTAGGACTTCGATCATCCTGGACCCTGAGACTTGTCCCAAGAGTTTAGACTATTCAACTGTAAAGTCCTTGAGTGTAGCTGACTTAATCTTACAGGATGAGGTCATTAGCCCCAATACTCGCATAGCTTGACGAACCGAAATCGACCGATCCGACCAGGAACACAGGGACTGAGCAAGCTGCTGAAGGATCGTTATTTTCGACAGAGGCAGAAAGATTCTCTGAAGGATCGTATTGATCTCGAACCCCAGTTAAGTAAAGACCTGTGACAGGACTAGAATTACCAGTCCAGTCAGGATCCAACCCAATCGTAGCAAACAATCCTTTGCCAATTCCAGATATTGGAGCAACTTCTCCTGATCTGGGGCAGAGGAGGTGGTCGTCTAGATATGCTATGATGCCGACTTCTTTCTGCCTTAGTGCAGCTAGGGGGTCCGCTAGAACTTTGGTAAAAATTCTTGGAGCAGACGTCAGCCCAAAGGTTAGGCACATGAATTGGAAGTGGAGTAGTTGGTCCCTCAACTTTACAGCAAATATCAAAAAAGTTTAATCCAACAAGCTCATTGGTACCTGCCAATAGGCATCCTTCAGGTCTGTTGAGAACATGAAAAAGCCAGGCAGAAGCAGATTCCTCACAGAGAAGACGGACTCAATGTGGAAGCATGTACCAACAGATTTAGCTTCTTCAAAATCTTTACCAGAAAAATGCTGGAGTAGAACTTCCATATCCAACATAGAACCTAGACCGCTGCGAATGGCCAGACTTTCCTACCTGCCCCCTGGGAGAGGAGTAACAAAAAGTTCCTGGGAAGGATGTGTATGAATTCTATTGAGAAACCCTTATGGAATTAAAGGGGCAATCCAGTAGTCTCCCACCAAATGGGGAATTGTTTTAAATGGGCACCTATTAAGGACCCGGCATCATTGCTTCTTAGAGAGTGACTGTTGGGTGCCAAACAGAGTGGCTCCTCTAAACTTATGAAGGAGGGCCCCTCTAAACAGAGTCCTGGATAAGAAAGGGAAGTCTATAAAAGAACTGACTAGTAAAAAAATTATATTCCTGAAATCTCAAAGGGATTACAGGGAGCGTGCCCGTGCTGGGCATTCACAAATGCCTGGCGCAGGTACGCGCCCTGCTAAAGGGATAGCAGGGATGTGGCCGCTGCTCACGCATGTGCAGTTGGACCGGATACAAAGATGAGATTTCGGGTGACCTAGGGGGGTTTCACACAGCGGAGGCCCCGCCGATCGGGGAGTCTCAGACACCATGATGGGTTTTGGTCCTCTTTAAAACGGCAAGAAAGAGACTTACTGGAGCAGAGCTGGACCCCTTCTGCCCAGACTGATCAGCCGACAGATTCTGTGATGAAATTGGATCAATTGGGTTGGAAGAATGTTGATCCCCAGCAAAGTCTCCCATAGTAGATGACAAAGGGGAAGGGATTTGCAAGGATTCACCTGCCTGATCTGACATTCTGAAGTCTGGTATGGGGTAGAGACGTCCCTCCCGAAGGCTCAATAGCAAATACCAAAGCAAATAAGGGAAGTTCCTAATTGCTGATTCTTTTAAAAAATCTAAGGTAAAATGAGAGGGAGGCTAGATAAAGACACTTAAGATTAGCATAGTGCTTCCCCTTTAAGCTGGGAGCACGTGCATTAGCAGGGTCCCACAGTGGCACCTAGTGCTGATGTAATTGAGCGCCACCAGGTGGAATCACCCCCATCAGCAGATCCCTCCCCCACTTCCATCAGGCTGAATTATAAAGGGCAAGAGTCACATGCACATACCACAGCCTGGCCTTCCGCGAGCTTCACAGACCCACACAAGCGAGCAAAAAACACAATGCAGCCCGACCGCCTGCAGCCTAGCAAGCTGTAAGCATTGGAAGCCTGGCCACTATACGGTATTGGAGGAGGGAGGGCGTGGTGGGAAGGGGACCCGGAAATAGACCAGGTATGCTACAGTCTGAGGCATTATGGAAATTGTCAGGGGGCATTTCCCACCACGCCCTCCCTACTATACCGCACCATTTCCGTAATGCCTTAGATCGTAGCATACCTGGTCTGAGGCTAGCGCTGAACCCCCCCCTGCTGGCTATGAGCCAAGGATAGGGGAATCTGGCCTATCCCCTGGGAGTGACCTGGGTCCCTGGCAAGCTGCCTCCAGGGCTAGGAATGGGTCAACCACATCAGACCCACAGCGACCCGGTCTACTTACCTAAACCCGTGGTTCAGAAGCTGGTGGTCTGGTTCCTGCTTCAGGCACAAAGAACTTATGTCTAGAGGAGGAGCTAAAGCTTTTGTCTATTTTAGTGGTCATGTGTTCCTACCTTGTGGCAGAGCCTTAATACTTCAGTGGTATGCTGCCCTAAGGATGTTTTGATAAATTTACAGTTTGGAGCCCTGATTTCTGGCTTTGTTTCATATAGATGGTAAAATGGCACCACATACAGGACAAGATCTATCAGTGGGTTTAAAAAACACCCCAATTACTAAAAGCTAGACTGACAGAAAGGTCAAGAGACCACAAAAGGAAAAAAAAAAAAAAAAAAAAAGGAACTCACCAGTGGCATGGTGGAACATTTTTTTAAAGCCTTATGAGCGATGCAGGGTCCAGTAATGGAGCTGCCATCGAAACATAAGGGTGTATAGCCGGGGGCGGCTATGTGGTCATTCCAGCTGAAGCTGGCTGGCTGACTTGCTTCAAGGAGGACCCAGTCAAGGTGCAGCTAAATCTACCCCACCCGCTGTCCGTTCCTTCAGGAAGTCTTCCCAAATGTTCTGCCCCCAGCCATAACTCCAAAAAAAAAAAAAAAAAAAAGTGCACCGCCGCCTCCCCGGGTACCTCCATTCGCGCCAATACGCTCGCATACTGTACCGCTATGACCCAGAAGTCGACATCAGCAAAGACTGGAAACACAGCCTCCGCCATCTTGCCGTCACAGCCCTGTCGCCGGGCCAGGGAAAAACACCGGGAGCACTCCAGGTGGCCGCAGTTCACCCTCCCTCTGGATACAAAAAAAAAAAAAAAACACTCCGACTGCACCTGGGGCCTTTGGGCGGAACTTTGGGGACCAGCTGGGCCAGTGGGTCCACAGGAGAAAAATGGTAGGAACACAATAGACTGCGCATCTGATTGCAGGTACTGTTTCCATTCGTGGAAACTATAGGGAAATCAAAAACGGGCCCGAGAATCTGTAAAAACACAAACTGGGTATGAACCGTCTCTCCGGAAGCAGGAGACACCATGCTGAGGACCAAGGGAACAGGAAGTTCTTTTATGGGATGATTGGGTGTTTCCTGCATCTTTAGGGTGGGGTGATCTCTTGTAGGTGCTGTCCTGGGGATGACTGTGGAAAAAGGTGTGTGTATTGAGCCTCATTTCAGGCATTTTCAGGAGGTTTATGATGGACACTGAGATGCTGGCATGGTAAGGGTCTACTTCAAAGTCATTGCCCAAGCATAAAAAACCCCCACAAAACAAAAACTGTATACTCACCTTTTGTCCTCCGATGATCGCGTCTCGTATATTCCTTTTCTACAGCTTCCGCGTTCCATCAGAGCAGGTTGTCTGCTGCACTACTTGACTGCCAGCAACCAATAATGTTCACTGGGTGGGCCAGCAAATTAATTTGATCACCAACAAATGAGGCAACGCAGAAAGGGTAGAGAAGTAGCAGGGAGGAAGGCTTTTGAAGTGAAGCCTGAAGCCACTGGTGTAGTAACAATACTATAGGCTGGTATCCCTTTTAGTAAATGGGTTTACATAACATCCCTTTTTGGATTCAAAGGCAAATATTTTACTTTGCCTATTTTGCCAGGAATCTTAATTTTGTCAAGCATTTCCACAGTGTGGGCAGCGGCAACATCCCCCGCACCTCTCTAGTTGCTGCTTGCATCCGTGCCAGACCTATCTGAATGGCTGGTGCAGCTAAGCACAGCCAGGTGGGAAGGGGCTGCTGCATCCTTCCATTCACCGTTCTATGCCGCTCATTAATATAACCCGCATAAATTGCCAACTAGAAGAGTGCCCAAACATACATTGTGGGGTCATGGAAGAGTTTGTTCCTCTTTAAGGCACCATGAATTCTCTGAAAAAACACAAAAAGGAGAAGGAGGTTACCGTAATAAGTGTTCTACTCCAACTTCTTCGGCCTCCTCTGCACCAATCTCACTAGTGACGTGTTCAAAGGTCTTTGAGGTCGGAGTTCCATCCTGAAGATTGGTGAAAAAAAAAGCAATGAGGCTTATTATTGTATTTTCAAATGCCTATCATACATGACCAGAGGTGCATTTAATTGTTACTCCTGGGACTGTGCTTCTTCACAAACCATCGTGGACCTGTCAAATATTATTACTTGCGCCCCCCCCCATGGTAGGGTACAAGGGGTGTGTGTGTGTTCTACTTGGCTGAGTAGAATCCTTTTTTCGAGATTTTTAACAAATCTTCAACCCAATATGTGTCCTGCTTCAAGTGCACTTGCCCTCACACCACTTCTCTATTCAAGGCGCTGGTTTAGGCATGTGTTACACCATCCAACCAGCAAGACAATCTACTTGTGACCGGAGGCAGAAGTTCTCCCAGGAGCCATGGCCAGAAAGTATCAAGTCTTCAGGGACAGGGAAACCATGCCAAAGGGGCTGTGCATCCAGTGTTGCCCACTCAGGTAAACATCCCAATGGGGATGCCCCAAACTAAAATAGGGAAGACCACCGGCTCTAGAGCCTTTTAGACTCTAAAGCCAGTGGTCTTCCTTTTTTTTTTTATTTTGGGGCATCCCCATTGGGATGTCTACCTGAGTGAGCAATGCTGGATGCACAGCCGAAGGGAAGCGACTGCAGGAATGCCACTCCCCTTCCAACCGCATGTTGTTGCTCTGAGATTGGCATCATATACCAGAAGATTATATATAATGCTGCAACAAAACTTCACAGCACAGCAGACTGGAGAAAATCAGCTAAAATGGGAGGAAAGACATGTTGGATTTCATTTTACAGTTAGCCTGGACAGTTTATTTCAAGTAGACCTCAAGTGACAGAGGCTCCACTTACCAGCTCACTCTTGGGGCATTTAAAAAGTAAAGGAAAAACTCACAGGGTTGGTTTTCTAACGTCACCTGAGCATTCCACGTGACCACCGGCGGCCTATAAAGCGCATTTGCTGCGTATGCATTAAGTGATGCATGGAGTGTACAAACCTACCTAGAAAACCCTAAATGTTTCCAGGAAAATGGTATTTTGTCTAATTTCACGCCTTCCATTTTTTTTTTTTTTAAACGGCGAGGCATCAGAACAACCGATGATGCACATTTAGCTACACGGACATAGTTTGACATTAATTTGAATGCTTCTCACACTGCTGCAGTGCATTTGCACGTTCAGTAAGGTTTGATATAGAACAAAAGCTGGAATAAAAAAAAAAAATACTTACGTCATGAACTTCCTCTACAGAGATATAGGCCTCAGTGGGAAGACCCAGGTCTTTGGGCTTCACATCAATGATAACGAGAACCTAAATGAATAAAACACATGTAAACAAGGCCTCGTGCATGAAACACAAGAGCAGTACATTTCTGGATGCCAGATGAATACTTACAGAATTTGGACAGTATCTCTTCATGAGCTCATTGATTGCAATATCATTTTTGTGTAGTTTGGGTCCTGTGTGGTACCAGCCAACTATCCTCTCACGAGCTACAAATATAAGAAAAAAAAAAGGCATATTGCTCATCAAAAAGAGCAAATACATAAATTCTATCCAATTCTGTCAGGAACAGACTTATCAAGCAGAGCAAAAACAAATGAAAATGAAATTGGAGCAGGGGCCTCCAAAAAATGTGTTTCCTGCCTACAAGACAATTGTAGATGAACACGTACTACCCACGACTTCCACAGCAGACTCATCTTGAAATTCCTGAACTGGCCTTCCTGCCCCCCTCAACTCAAATCTGGTTGGACCTCCAGTAGCCAGGGGAAGACCGGAATGGGATCTTCATGATATATAATAGCTGTTGTGGAGCCCAAATGAGATTATTTTTGCCTACTTAAAGCGGACCTTCACTCTGAATAAGAGTCTATCTTATATGTTTCCCACACCCTGTACATACAGATTGGCCACATTAAAAATCATCCTACCTGCATCTACTGCATGTTATGAGCCTTTAAACATCCAAGATGGCGGCTTATGGAAGCCGCCATCTTATCAGGTAGCCCGCAAACAGGAAGTGCCTCCTGAATGTGCTGCTCTGCATTCTGGGACTGCTGACCTTTACCTGACCCCAGCTCTGCTCTGTCTGAGCAAAGCACAGCTATAACCCTGTACCTTATCCCACTCTCTTCTCCTCAGTAAGTGTGATGCTTCTGAGTCAAGATGGCGGCGCCCGTATCCTAAATTCCTGAACAGAGTTGCAGCCCAGTGGGGGAAAGAATAATAAGTTAGTGACTAAAAACGTAAAATATATTAATTTTAGATGCTGGGGAACCGTTTTTTAAGAGTTTGGGATTTTCATTAAATCACGCTGAAGGTCCGGTTTAAAGTGGACCAACACCCAGGATTTTGACTATCCTGGGTGTTGGTCCACTTAGGTGGGGCACCCCGATCGGGGGTGCCCCGCTGTGTGAAACCCCCCCGATCGCCGCAAAAACTCACCTCTCCCCGCTCCCACGTGACCTCGTCCGGCCAATGACAGCGCTCAGAGCCGCTCTGGTATGCGTGTCCAAAGCCGCTTGGACGCGCATACCAGAGCGATGTCATTGGCTGCGTCTCTCGCTTCCCTCTAACAGGGAGCGCGCCTGCGCCGGCCATTCACGAAACGGCCGGCGCGGGAGCGCGCCCTGCTAGAGGGAAGCGAGAGACGCGGCCGCGTCTCACGCATGCGCCGTTGGATCGCCGGTAAGGTAAGGATTGTGGGCCTCCTGGGGGGTTCCTCCCCGCGGGACATCCCGATTTCGGATGCCCTGCGGGGAGGGATCTGATCGGTCCGGGAATCTTATAGATTCCCGGGCCGATCCCCCCTGGGTGTTGGTCCACTTTAAGTGCTTTATTAAAGGAGCACTATCGGGAAATTGTGTAATATTAAAAAATCCATATAAAACATGCTGGCTAATGAGAGGAGGAGCTACTTATACATCAAAACTGAATAAAAGTCCCCCCCGATTTCCTCTTCCTTCCATTAAAATAAAAACACATGCCTGATTGGATATTTCTTGATGCAGGGTATATAAGCGACCCCCTCCTCCTGCCATCCAGCATATTCATATGGATTTTTATAATTGGCCCATTTTTTCGCGCTAGTGCTCCTTTAATGGGTTTCCTGATTTCTATTATTAACAGTATCTTTGTTTATACTATGCCCATGATTTGTGCCGCTTCCTCAGATTTCAACTGAAAGGTAAGAGAACACTGGTGGCGTAAGTGGAAAAAAAAGAAAAAAGAAGGGGACCTAAAATCATTTTTGACTATTGGTCCGCCTTAACTTCCTCCGTCATATCCAAAGTGAAGTGTGATCACAGCATCACATGTCCAATATCTGTACTAGCCGCCCATGCCCTTCCTCCACTTTTCACTGCCCTCACTCATGGTCACTTTATATAGGCCTATCAAAAGCACAGAGCAGCAATTCAGTCATTAAAAGGGGAACATAAGACTAAAAACAAAAAGGGGTCGACCCCCCCATATCAGCCCCTACATACCTTTAGGATGTCGCCGCGGCCTATTGCATCCCACTTTCTAAAGGTAAAACCGGGGGGGGGGGGGGGGGGGGTTTCGGGGGGAGGCAGATTGTGAGGCTTGGGGGAAGTTAACTTCCAACAATGTTCCTCTTTAAAACCCTGATAAGTTTTACAAATCTATAAGAGGAAATACCACTCCTCTGACAATAGTGTCCTTTTAATGAGGAAGTCTGGTCATCTAAGGGGGGAGAGGGGTGCATTTTTCTATTCACCACTGTTAATAACCTACTAAGAAAAACAGGAAAAGCCAGGACTCACCATTCACTTTCTTGAACATGCCGTACATATTCTCCAAATAGTCGTGGTCAAGAAACCAAACAGAGTCATCTTTGTCGTCTTCATCAAATGGGACTAAAGAAAGTAAAATTACATAATTAGAATTTCTGCAGCGCACTGAAGATGCTGTAGCACACATGCGACAGGCTTCAGGCGAGCATCTTTCTGCAGGCTTCATGTTCACACTCCTCTTCTACTTGCCAGAAAAGATCTGTAGATCTCCTGGGCTGGTGGGGAAGGTGGTTTTGTGTCCTTGGCACAGAGCAGCATATGTACACAAGCTGGCAGCTGCTTATTCATGCTGCAGTGTTTGGTGAAAGACTCAGTCAGATAAAGTAAGATAAAGTAATTCTTAAAGTGGGATTGGGGGAAACTGGTCATGTGTCTTAGTGTCCAAGTTTCTAGGACATTCGGACAGTAACCTGTTAGATAAGGTAGTTTTAAACTACCTAAACTACCTTATCTAACAGGTTACTGTCCGAATGTCCTAGAAACTTGGACACTAAGACACATGACCAGTTTCCCCCAATCCATTTATACACATGAAGGTAGAAAGACCCCCCACACAAATTCAGCATCACACAATCAAGCTCAATATATATACCAGGAAATAGTTAAGGGTTACATCCCTTCCCCCCTCCCTCTAATTCTTCAGGTGGTCCAAAGCCCATGGTCCAAGGCCGTGGAATCTTTAAAATTCCAGGGCTGCCCGATTCCCTGCCCCCCCGCCCCTCCGAGTCCCCTAAAAACGTACCTTCGCACTGATCCAACAGCGCATGCGTGAACCGCACCTGCCATCAGCTATACCTTTAGCAGGGCGTGAGCCCATCCCAGGCATTTGTGAATGGCCAATGCAGGCATGGCAAGGGTAGTGGGGAAGCAGCCACCGGCACGCTCGGCTCCTTTTGGTTAGACTCGACCCTTAGCTGTGTCTTAACCGATATTAACGAGCGTGCTGATTGGACGAGAGCCCACACATTTGCTGTAGGACCCGGAAAAGGTGAGTTTTACTGGGCGACATAGGAGGTTTCACACAGCAGGGCATACCAAATCGTAGTGCCCCGGAAGCAAAGTCCACTTTAAGCTCTTATGGCATATGGAAAGAGTGAGCCTGTCTGGGAGACACAAAGAGTGGGGGTACAGAAGCAGACTGGGAACTTTCACTGATGTTACAAACAGACCCCAAAGCTGGGGAGTGGGCAGCAATTTTCAGCTGCATTGGGGGGCCTGAAGTAGGTGAGTTAATGTGCTGATAAGAGACCTGTGCTGATAAGAGACCTTTTCTTCTGATGCTGGGGGGCATTCTAAATTGGGTTGCCCCATGTGGGCTCAACTAGACACTATGAAGTGGTCCTTAAAGCAGACCAACACCCAGGAGGATATAGATTCCCAGGCCGATCCAATCCCTCCCCGTGGGGCATCCAAGATCAGGATGCCCCACTGTGTGAAACCCCCCAGGACGCAAGCAAACCTTACCTGACTCCCGGTCCAACGGCGCATCTCGAACTTCTCTCTAGCAGGGCGCGTGCCGGCGCCGCCCGTTTGTGAATGGCCGGCGTGGGCGCGCTCCCTATTTGAGGGAAGCGCGAGATGCGGCCGCCAGCGTGCTCGGAGCCGCTGAGGTAAGATGACGCATTGACGCGCATACCTCTGCGTCTCCGAGCGCACTGATTGGACGAGCGGCCGCGCATGCGCTGTAGGAGCGGGGTGAGGCGAGTTGAATAGGGCGATCTGGGGGGTTTCACTTAGCGGGGTACCCCCGATCGGGGTGCCCCGGAGAAGTGGACCAAAACCCAGGATAGTCAAAATCCTGGGTGTTGGTCCACTTTAATTCTTTTCAGGCTTTACGACTGCTTTAAAGAAAAGCAACACCCAGCCTGACAGTCGCCCTGTTTTAAGACATTCCAATTTGGGATGCCCCGATGTGTGAAACCCCAGGGATCCCTGTCTGGCAATCCCACAGCGCAAGGCATCCCTCCAGCTGATATGCACACACACGTAGCTGTGGGGATACCTGATGCTCCCCCACATTAATATTCACAGAATAGAAAACGGATTGGTGGAGAGTCCGAGCATGTGCCATGGGATCGAAGGCAAATTGGGATGCTCTCTGGAAGCAGAACAAGACCCAGGAGAGCGAAAAGGTGGGGATTTGTTTCTCTTCAAGTAAAAAGTCTTTATGTGTTACCTGCAAAACTGTTGGAAACATCGAGGATCTTCTTGTGCCAGGACCCCAACAGAACACCAACCACTCTTTTTTGGCTTCCCACCTTTCCAATTCTGTGGATGAGAAGAGCAAACATTGAAAGTCGCATCTAAGCCTGCATTTCCCTCTCTTAGTCTCTAAGCAGTTCTGAAAAAAAAGACTTAGAGCTGGATATCCTATTTCCCATGCGATACCCAGTTGGGGTGGGGGGTGGTCTCACCATCTCCTATAGAGATCGGGGGGGGGGCAGCATCTCCCACTCGAACCCGGGGGAGGGGAGCGGCAGCATCTCCCACTCGACACCGGGGAGGGGGGGAGCGGCAGCATCACCCACTCGACACCAGGGAGGGGGGGAGCGGCAGCATCTCCCACTCGACACCGGGGAGGGGGGGAGCGGCAGCATCACCCACTCGACACCAGGGAGGGGGGGGAGCGGCAGCATCTCCCACTCGACACCGGGGAGGGGGGGTGCGGCAGCATCACCCACTCGACACCGGGGAGGGGGGGAGCGGCAGTATCACCCACTCGACATCGGGGGGGGGTCGACACCATCTCCCACTCGACACCGGGGGGGGGGGGGATCGGCAGCATCACCCACTCGACACCATCTCCCACTCGACACCGGGGGGGGGGGGGAACAGCAGCATCACCCACTCGACACCATCTCCCACTCGACACCGGGGGGGGGGGGGGGGAGCGCCAGCATCTCCCACTCAACACCGGGGAGGGGGGGCGTGGCAGCATCTCCCACTCAACACCGGGGAGGGGGGGGGCGTGGCAGCATCTCCCACTCAACACCGGGGAGGGGGGGGAGCGGCAGCATCTCCCACTCAACACCGGGGAGGGGGGGGAGCGGCAGCATCTCCCACTCAACACCGGGTAGGGGGGGGGGAGCGGCAGCATCTCCCACTCAACACCGGGTAGGGGGGGAGCGGCAGCATCTCCCACTCAACACCGGCAGGGGGGGTGGCAGTATTCCACTCACCACGGCTGGAGAAGCATCTGCTACCTGCCAGATACTGGCCACCAAAGTGGCCACTGTCAGTGGGCTGTAGCTCCTCTGGAGCATGGTAGCACAGACCCTCTTACTGGGCCAGCACTACCCTGATTTAATCCACAAGTTTACACCCTGATTGAGTCCCCTAAAGAATGGAGGACACGACAAGATTAGACCCCAGGATCACGTCAGCGGCCGGGAAGCAGAAGCGCTCCGCTTTAACAAGACTCGAGGCCTGTGACTCAGCAACACTGTGGCAGGGAGAGGAAAGCGGACACCCACCGGTTAAAATGATCCACCACACTGAGCAGCACCAGCGGGTGCACCACAACCTTCTCTACCGCCAGCTCCGGCATCTTCCCGGCTACAATGACTCCACACACCGGCCGGAAATCCACACTGTCAGCAGGCACTTCCGGAGATGCCACCCCACAATGCACCGCGCTCAGCCCGGAACTTCCTGGTTGTCCGTCTCTGGACACCATGTTGGTGGAGGCTGCTGCTCCGACGTGACCGAAAGAAACAAACAATACTGTTTCCAGTTTTAATAAAATTGCTGAATAATAATAAAACAGCAGAGCTAATCTTAAAAAAGAACATCGGACCAGAAATAAAAAGGGGCCACCCCCCCTCCATCGGCCCCTACACCGTTTGGATGTTGCCACTGCCTGCTGTAGCCTCAATGAAGAGGGTCCAAAAGTGGACCAAAACCCAGCACGATCATCCCCGGAATCGATCAATTCCCTCCCCACAGGACATGCAAAATCGGGGATGCCCCATTGTGTGAAACCCCCCAGGTTGCCCCATTATTTATTATTATTGTTTATTTATTTAGCGCCATCACCTTCCGTAGCGCTTTACAAAGTAGTAATTACAGACAGTGTAGAAACATACGGTACATATACTATTTCAAATGCAGTTTTAAAGATTTGACAGTGGATATTCTGAGTACAAGATACAATAGGGGAGAGAGCCCTGCCCTTGCGAGCTTACAGTCTAAAGCTTGCAAGCTTACAGTCCATTCACTTACTTTGCTTCCTGTTCCAATGGCGCATGTGCGCGCCGCGGCCGCATCCCCGCTATCACTCTAGCAGGGCATGTGCCCACGCCAGGCATTTCTGAATGGCCGGCAAGGGCACCCTCCCTGTTCGGGTGATGCGGCCTCCAGCGAGCTCGGAGCCGCTGGCCTTAGACGAAGGCGCTGTGACGTCCCAGTGCACTGATTGCCCAAGCGGCAGCGCATGAGTAGTTGACCGGGAAGAGGTGAGTTGCGCTTGGCGATCTGGGGGGTTTCAGACAGCAGGACACCCCCCGACCAAAAGCCTGGATAGTCAAAATCCTGGGTTTTGGTCCATTGTAAGTACTGAATAGGAAACTAACCAATAACAAACCTCCCAACTGTCCCTCATTTGACTCCACGTCCCCCTGTTCTTATTTGTTCCTCTTTTACTTAGCAACTTTTCCAGGTAGGAAAAAGGGACAGTTGTTATATTAAGCCACGCTCCCTCATTGGGGGATGGATAGGAGAAAGGCTGTAACATTTAAAACAATAGAAACACTTTGAAATTAATCATTTATTGATGCAGATTTACATGTTAAATAAGCCTCAAAGAGAGGCAGTCCCTCCATATCAGGGACACCTGGGAGGTATGCACATCTGCATCAACAAATGATTTGTTCGCCTATTCAAAGTCTTTTTGTATGTATGTTAAAGTGGAAAATACACCCCTTTGGGATGGGGGAACCCTCCCGCTCCTCCCATCCATCCCTCTTGCTCCTCGTATCCATTCATCTCACTCTCCTCCCAGCTCATCCCATCCATTCCTCATAGCCATCCCTATCTACCTCCCATCCATTCTTCCCTCTGCTTCTCCTCCAAGCTCATCCCATCCATTCCTCATGGCCATCCCTATCTACCTCCCATCCATTCTTCCCTCTGCTTCTCCTCCCAGCTCATCCCATCCCTCCCTCCCCCTCTCCTGCCATCCATCCCCCTTTCTTCCCAGCTCGTCTTATCCATCCCTTCCACGTGCCCCCAGCTTGTCCCATCCATTCCTCTCTACCTCCCACTCCTCCCTTCTAATCCTATCACCAATGGGCAGGATATTGTTTACCTGCTCCTTACTACCTCGGCGTGAACAGGCCAGCGATTGGCCACCAGCAGTCATAGTCCGAGATCCTCCTCTCCAGAAAATGTGACCACTAGCAGCCAATGATAGGGGCTCATATTTAAGAGGAAGTGGGGAGCAGGTAGAAGGGGACCCAGGTTGCAGGGGGGGGGGATTAGGGGTGGCATCTGTAATCATGATGCCCCCCCCTCCATCTGTGCTTTATTCCTTATCCCGGGACATCCCACCATGTGAAATCCCCCAGATCGACTAGTCAGGAGCTAACAGGAACACTAGCAACCATATCCACATCAGCTAGCGTGCTCCTGCCCCAGACATATCTGAATAGCTGGTGCGGATACACAGCAGAGCGAAGTGGCTGCAGGACCACTCAGTTTTATAGGCACAGGCTCAGATCCAGCGATCAGGTAAGTTGCTGATCACCAGACTAGCACAGTTCAGCTGCATGGGACAAGAGTTAAAGTGGACCTTCACCCTGAATAAGAGCCTATCTTATATGTTTTTCACTCCCTGTACATACAGATTGCCTACATTAAAAATCATCCTACCTGCATCTACTGCATTTTCTGAGACTTTAAAGTGGACCAACACCCATCCCTGATCGGCCTGGGAATCTATAAGATTCCCGGGCCGATCAGCTCCCGATCAGCTCCCGATTTCGGATGCCCCGCGGGGTGAAACCCCCCAGAAAACCCCTAAAATCTTACCTTTTAGGCAACGGATAAGCCGCCGCCGCCTCCCGCGTGTCCCTCTAGCAGGGCGCGCTCCCGCGCCGGCCATTTGTGAATGGCCGGCGCGGGCGCGCGCCCTGTAAGAGGGACGCGCAGGAGGCGGTGGCGGCGGCTTATCCGTCACTTGTCCATCACCTACAAAGGTAAGATTTTAGTGCTTTTTGGAGGGTTTCACAAAGTGGGGCACCCCCTATTGGGGTGCCCCGCGGAAGTGGACCAACACCGAGGATAGTGAAAATCCTGGGTGTTGGTCCACTTTAAACATCCAAGATAGTGGCTCATGGAGTCTCAGGCTGCCTACAAACAGGAAGTGTCTTCTGACTGTGCCGCTCTGCATTCTGGGATTGCCGACCTTTTCCTGACCCCAGCTCTGCTCTGTCTGTGCAAAGCACAGCTATAACCCTGCCCCCCCTGCAATTTTGACCCGTCTCCTCAGTATGCAATGCTTCTGAGCCAAGATGGCGGCGCACGTATCCTGAACAGAGTTGCAGGCCAGTGGGGGAAAGTGATTAAAAACTTAAAACATATTAATTTTAGATTCTGGGAAATAGTTAAGGGTTTGGGCTTCTCATGAAATGATGCTGAAGGTCTGGTACGTGTATGTTTTTTTTCTTTGGCTGTTGAAACATTTTAAACAATTCAAAACCCTTAAAGCTGAACAAAACCCAGAATTTTTCACTATCCCAGGTTTTGTTCAGTGCATACCATTTCAGTATGCACTGTGTGAAATCCCCCAGAACAACTCCCCGACTCCCGAGCCTATGGCGCATACGCAGGCTCTCGTCCAATCAGATCCGCTTGTCTTGCATATGATGATGCACATGGAAAGGCACTGTTTTCATGCAGAGCTTGGGTAATGGGAAGCCCAGCAGTGCTTGTGTGCTTGCCCCCAGCCTATCTCAATGGCTGGGGGTGGGAACACGATCACAGCGTGGATGTACCGCGGACGAGAGAGCCTGGAAGCAGGTAAGTGTTGCACACAGCAGGGCATCCCAGTCAAGGAAAGACCTTTTAGATTTCTGAACTTTTGTTTTGTTTTAAAACTCACATACTTAGGCAAGCTATTGCGCAAGTCTGCTCACCCCTCATAGCACTTGCCATCTTGCGTAGTACATACTGTTTGTGACTCAACAGGAATGATGTAACCCTTACATGTGTTTCGGTGCTCTTTAATGCACAACAAAAACCCAACTTGGCCGGCACTGGAATAGATAAGGTTCCAGGGATGGCCGTTGGACTTCTCCTGGGACATCCCAAATCAAGATGCTGTGTGAACCCCCCACACCTGGTCACTGCAAAACTCACATTTTCCGTCGTCTCCCTCGGGTGCGAGAGTGGCCATATCCCCAGCATCTATGGGCTGAGGCGCTATCTTAGACCCAGATATTCAGATATCTGCTGGAGTGTCCTATTGCCATAAACAAATCCATTTGCTGAAGCAGTAGCAAGCATGGCTGTGATGGGAAAGGCCATGCATATGCCATAGGTCTGGGGAAAGGTGAGTCTATGGGGGGTTTCTCACTTTGGGGCATACCTAAGGTTGCTACCTGGTCAGTATTTTTTTTTTTTTTACTTTACTGGCCACTGGACTGGCGGTGTTGGTATTTGTTTTTTTACTGGTAATTTTGGATGGGAAAAGTATACCTGCAATTAAAAATACCAGCAAAAAACAAATACCAGCACTGCCAGGCCAGTGCCCAGTAAAATTAATTTTACAATTTAAAAAAAAATTACATATCAGATTGGGATACCCGCGTGGCTAGCAACAAAACACGGGATATTCAAAATCCTAGGTTTTGTTCAGCTTCAAATGTAAATAAAGCAAACTAAAAAAAAATGTATAACAATGGCCTTGATTCACAAAGAGTTGAAAAAAACTTTCATGGTAGTAAAAATTCAGTTTGAGAAAAAAAGCCTGAGAATGTCACTGTTAGTGAATCACCAGATAGGAAGACAATGAAAGTCAATGGCACTTTTTACTACAGGTAAAAAGGGGTAAAAAGTTCAATACCTTTTTCAAGAGTAAAAAAAGTGCCATTGACTTTCATTGTCTTCCTATCTGGTGATTCAGTAACAGTGACATTCTCAGGCTTTTTTCTCATGAATTGAATTTTTTACTACCATAAGAGTTTTTTTCAACTCTTTGTGAATCAAGGCCAATATATTAATTATACTGCTAAAAAGTTAATAATAGTAAATGTATCATCAGGGCTGGCTCCAGGTGTATGCGGGCCCTTGGGTGATAGAGTCTCAGTGGGCCCCTTGCCGGTGTGGTATGTTACTCCATAAATGATAAAATTGCATGTATAAATATAAAATATAAAAAAAATGGAAATAAACAGAACAAAAGCATAGAAGGGATGACAGAAACAAAGAAAGAATAAAAAGAATGACAGGATAAAAGCAGGAAAGACAGAGAGAAGGAATGGGAGGAAAAAAAGAAGGGATAGATGGAAAGAAAGAATAGAAGGACTAGAAAAGAAGAATAGAAGGACAGAAAATAAGAGAAAATGAATGATAGAAAAAATAATAGAAGGGAAAAAGAAAGGGAAAAAAAAGAAGAAAGAAATAAAAAGAATGACAGAACAAACAGATGAAAGAAAGAAACAAAAATAGATGGAAAAAAGAAAGAATGTAAAAGACTGGAAAGAATAGAATGAGAGAAACAAAGAATAAAAGGACTGACAGAAAGAAAGATAGGATCTCCCAATGGCCAATGTGCCCCTGTCTGACAGTCCTTAGTCCTGCTTACTGTGCGACAATGCGTCCTGCATAGGTGCTGCCCAGGGTAGAGGTAATGAGGTAGGGCCCCTCAAGTTCCAGTGGCCCCCGACATCTGTCCAGGTATGCCTAGTGCTGACGCCTGCCCTGTGTATCATTATTAGTGGGTTTTCTAACTGCATGTTTAAGCGTATTTATACTATTATTTCATGCAAATGAACTTGCTAGTAATAAGAACAAGGGCATTTGTCATAATGATAGTTGTAATTACATAGCTATCCCCCATAAGTGGGGCCTATATCTCTTGCTTGTGAGTGAGGGGTGAGATCGGTGCTCGGCAGCACAGACAGTACAGGCTCCTCTGAGGTGCTGAGGCTGTTATTTTGGCGGGAAGGAGCGCAAAGGCCATTTCATGCAGAAGATCCGTGTGGGTCGGTGGGAGCTGTGAGGTAAAGGAGGTTGTCATGGCATTTTCCTCCTGTCACAGTTCCCTGAGAGTAAGAAACGCTTCGCGACGCTCAGCCAGCTGCTGCTAGACCAGGTGAAAGACATTAGCTTGCCGAGTACGTGTGTTTATATTTCCTGCAGCAACATTGTTACCTGTGGAAACATCTGACTGAAAACTATGGCTTGTTATTGATTCTCATGTTATGATAGGAAAATATGGTGTTTTGTTTCTACTTTACTTTATTATAAGCAACGTGTTTTCTTTAAATTGAACAAAACCCCCTAAAGAGACATTACCTCCATGTAGCGTGTTTTGAAGTATCTTACCTCAAGGATCCCTAGGTGCACGTGCAAGCAACTCCTCCAATCAGCTTTCTATGCATTGCATAAGAATGAATAGACATAGAACACTTCTCACACAGAGTGCTAGGAGTAGCTGTCATTCCTACAGCTGAAGTGCATGTTAGATTGACATATGTTTGGCGTAAGACCATGTGTAAACCGGAGAGATTCCGCCATGACCTACTCATGCATTGCGGGATCACCAAAGAGATGAGTTTTCTGACAGACTCATCTGGGCAGTAAGGGTTTTGGTCCTCTTTAAAAGTGCTAAAACGAAATATGCGTACTTAAAGTACAGCGTTGTTTTGTTACATAGTTAATACAGTTGAAAGAAGACATATGTCCATTAAATTTAACCAAGGGTGTTGGGGTAGTTATTTTTTATTTTATTCTTTTATTCTTCAGACCTTTTCTGATGTTTTTCTCTAAACATCCCTCCCCCCTCCCTCACTGCCTTTTGGATGTCTGCATTATCTAAAACGCTGCCATTCGGCAGTATTCCTGGACCCTCTCTACCCCCCTCCCCCCTTAGCCGTCACTGATCGCAGCGGGCCTAGCCGTACCTGCCTCTAGCCGTCCTCTCTTCAAAACTCATGCGCCACTCCTCAGATCTCGCGCTTTTCTGTGCTGAGTGTCATTGCAGCCTATGCAGTAAAACTGCGCATACGTGAGATCGGAAGGGCGGTGCAGTGCATGACAGTACGACAAGATGGCGCTGCCCAATGTCTGAGCAGCCCATGTCTGCGCTGTGGCAACACAACGGGGCATCCCAAAACAGGTACAGGTGCAGGGAGGCATTTGCGGGCGACTTCCTGTGCATTAAAGTGGACCAACACCCAGGGGTGATCGGCCTGGGAATCTATAAGATTCCCGGGCCGATCACCTCCCTCACCGCGGGGCATCCGAGACCGGGATGTCCCGCGGGGTGAAACCCCCCCCAAAAGCCCCAAAAAACCTTACCTTATCGGCGAAGGATCAGCCGCCGCCGCCTCCCGCGCGCCCCTCTAGCAGTGTGCGCAGCCGCGCCGGCCGTTTGTGAATGGCCAGCGTGGGCGCGTGCCCTGTAAGAGGGACGCGTGGGAGGCGGCGGTGGCGGCTTGTCCGTCGCTTGTCCATCGCCGAAAAGGTAAGTTTTTTTGGGGGGGTTTCACACAGCGGGGCATCCTGATCTCGGATGCCCCGCTGAAGTGGACCAACACCCAGGATAGTGAAAATCCTGGGTGTTGGTCCACTTTAACGGCGAGAAAGGGGAGAAATTTTACTTTCCTGCTTGTTCCCCCACATAAATGCAGGGCCGTGATTGTCCGTCATGGCCACATGGGTGCCTGCGCTTGAGAAGCCTCCCTGCGCCCGGAACAAAAATTTTGTGAAAAATAGGTGTTTTCTAAAGCGGACCAATCAGCAGGATTTTCACTGTTGTGGTGATTGGTCCCTGCCCAGGGAGCATTCCGTTTTGGGATATCTGTGTGAAACCCCCAGATCGGCCCCACCACTCACCTTTCCACCATTCCCACAGCACAGGCATGTGCGCTTTATTCCATCTTTTAGACTCCAGGGCTGGCCGTGGGAGGTGATTGGTCCACTTTAAAGGTCCAGTCCAGCCAGGTCCAGTGCTGGGGGGGTTACATAAAACCCCCCCGCCTCACTCGTAATCCAGCGCAGCTGATCAGGCGCCGCTATTTATCCTCCAGCTGCTCACACAGCCTTAGAGCACATTCCCCACACTGTGCGTGCTCCCCATTCTATGGCGGCATGAGCAGCTGGAGGAAAGTTGGTAGTGCCCAGCTCTTGTGTTGCCCAAACATGGGCACTACATTACAGCTGAGGTATGTGTTTGTTTTTTTAATGTAACCCCCCACCCTGCCTCAGCGCTAGGTTGGCTGTACTGGCTCTTTTAAAGTGGACCAACACCCAGGATTTTGACTATCCTGGGTTTTGGTCCACTTCGGTGTGGGTGCCCCGCTGTCTGAAACCCCCCAGAAAGCCCCAAAAACTCACCTCTCCCCTCTCCCATGTGACCGCTGCAGCCAATCCCCGCCGGCGGACAAGCGGGAGGCAGCGACGGACAAGAGAGCGCGCCCGCGCCGCCTCCCGCGCATCACTCTTACAAGGCGCGCACCCGCACATACGGCCGGCGCGGGTGCACGTCCTGCTAAAGGGACGCGCGGGAGGCGGCGGCGGGCGCCGCTGGATCGAGGAGCAGGTAGGGATTTAGGGGTGCCCCGCAGTCAGGGATTCCCGGCCCGATCAGGGGAGGGTGTTGGTCCACTTTAAGAGCTGAGCTTATCTTGTCTGTAGCGCTAGAGCGCAGTGTTGTGTTGTTTGGGTTGGTTATGTCTGGAAACACCATGCAGACTCTTCTCAGTTCGCCTTTGCAAACCTCACATCTGTTTACCTCTGCCTATATCTACTCACCTCTTCCCCATCTGTCCCATCTTACCTTTGCTCACCTCTCCTCTGTCCTTCACTTCTCCCGTCTCACCTCTGTCCACATCTTGCCACCATTCTTCTGCTAACCTCCAGCCTGCCCTCCCCACCTCTGTCAGACACACCTTTTTCCATCTTACCCCTGCCCAGCTCTCCTCCACACCTCCTCCTCCATTCCACCTTCACACCTCTGCTTACCTCACCACTCCCTGCCTTACCTCTGCTCACCTCACCTCAACCTGTCTCTCTTCTACCCACCTCTGCTCACCTCTTACTACCTCATCTCTCTTTTTCCTGCTTCATATGCAATGCATTATAGTTAAAGCTTGCCTACAGTAAGCTGTGTTTTCACAGCCGGAACAATAAGACAAAGTGGCCCTTAGAAACCCCTGTCCTTAATTCAATATTACGGTTTAAAGTGGAACAAAACCCACTCGGGATGGCCCTGAAATCTAAAAGATACCAGGGCTGGCCGCTGCCCTCCCCCCGGGGGCATCCTGATTTGGGATGCCCTGTTGTATGAAAATCCCCCCCGCCCCCAGGGCACCCGTGAACATTCATATTTCCCCCACTTCAACAGCACATGCGCGGGCTCTCGTGCCAAGAGAGCCATGTGCCTTGACTACCTCCTTTGGCAAACGGCTCTCATTGTTGTTAGTGCCATATCAGCCATTCAGATGATGAAGGTGAGTGTAAAGCGGTGTTCTGGGGGGTTTCCACTCAGCGGCACATCCCAGTTTGGGATCCCGAGTTTTGTTCCACTTTAATGGGTTGTTGCCGCAAGAAAAATATTAATCCTAGACCTCTGATGCAGTTTTTATTGTTTCTAAGGGGCATAAGGTGGGAAAAAGTGTGTGCCGGGACAGGGACTTTAGAGGTTAGAAAGCGATCTTCTGACCAGAGGGTTACATATTTGATTTCTGGCTTGGACATGACTGAAGTGCTCTCGAGCAAGGCACCTAACCCCCCCCCCCCCCCCCACAACTACTCTCTGGGTGCTGTTGTTAGAGCAGCCCACCGCTCCGGGCTTGTGATACACTTACAGCTTGTGTTTATCTATGTGTGTGCAAACCATATATGCCCCCCCCCCTTCCCAAAAAATTATACACTGTTTGTTCCAGTCAACATCTACATACATGAGCATTTGAATAACAATTTAATAATAGAATCTAGATTGGAATCAAACCTATAGCGGACCAAAACCCAAGCCACCAGGCCTCTGTCAGAGTGAGATCTGGTTTCTTGGGGTTTTGACATACAGGAGCACCCCGAATCACAATGTGCCTACTAAGAGGACAAATCCCGGATGGGGGGACGGGATCTGGTCTGGGTTTAATATGAGAAAATGGGTTGACACAAATCTTTCCACTCTCCTGCACCTGTTAGGATTGCAGAGTGGGTGCGTTTTATTGTCCATATTCAGGCATTTCATGGGGATTTCACCGGCCACGCATCTCAAAACAAGGACGGCCACGGAGAGAGAAGCTCCTCCCCCTAGAGAGGAAACACAAACTGCGACAGGTTTAAACTACAGCGGAGGAGGCAAGCTATGAAGATGCGTCTTCAGGAAAGTTGGTGAGACGTTTACATCTGCTGTTGTGTATTTGGCCACCTACACGACACCTTAGAGTCTACCCTGTCCCTTTTATACTTCCAGCCCTTATACCTGGTTGCTATATATAATGTAAATGGACAAGGAGTAACATAGTAACATAGGCCCTTATTTATCACAGGCTAGCGCCAGGTAGTGTCTGACGAGCGCCAGGTAGCGGCAGCTAACGGCGACTACCGACTCAAGTACGCCCGGCGGCGGTCACAATGACGCATTTATCAAGCAAAATGAGGCTAGCGCCGGCGAGAGCGACGGCTAGCGCGGCATTCATCATGAAGCCGCCTGGACCGAACAGCGCCGCTGCAAATTCCCTCACAGCGCCAGGTATGAGCTGTCGCTCCCTGGCGATGTCCAATGCATTTCAATGGAGCAATCTATAATTAATCATAATTAATTGGTATTAATTTTTTTTTTTTTTTTTTTTTTTTTAATGTCAAAAATTCGGAGACCACTTCTGCAATGTTAGGATTTATTTTTAAGTAAAAAAAAATTAAAAAAAAAAATTTGTGCAGAATTGATCTAACAGGTCTGAGATTAATGTATTCATATTACAAAATGATTCTAAAAACATGTATAATGTTACATTCAAAAAATATGGTTGTTTAGGGGTTAAAAACTAGTTAATACCCATCGCCGCCAGCGCTCTGGGGTTTAAACAAGGAATGGACAGCGACAGCACATTCGGAGCGTGATTTGTTAATGAATATGAAGCTAGCCGTTCGCTCTGGCCATTCGTTGTCAGGCGCTCACATACAACGCTGAACCTGTGAAACAGCGACCCCCCAGCCCGTATTCAACATTACCGCACACCGACTGAGTCGCTGTCATCAAGCTAACGCCGGCCAAGCACAGCGAATACTGGCTGGCGCTGAAAAAATCACGCTACAGTCGCTCATCTGGCGCTACCTGGCGCTATTAATGAATCGGCCTCCCCGTATGTAAGGCTGAATAAAGACCCTCAGGTTTGTACCTTTTATGGTTTATGTAGCTAAAGAATAATTTGGGGTTCGTTTTACTCTCTTTCGCGACCAGTCTTTCTGTCTCCAGCTTAGCTGCCCTTATCTGTTGTTTACATTGTTTATTTTCTTCTTTATAGTTTTTTAACGCTTCCGCTGTCCCTTCCTGCTTTAAACGTTTAAATGCCTTTTTTTTGTTGTTTATTGCCCCTTTAACCTTTTTATTTAGCCACATCGGTTTACATGTGTGTCTAATAGTTTTATTCCTGTAAGGTATATATCTGTCACACTGAAAATTAACTATTCCTTTGAAAGTATCCCATTTAGCGTCCATGCTTTTGTTTTTAAGGACATTTTCCCAGTCAATGCAGTGTAGGGCATCTCTAAGTTGGTCAAACTTTGCCTTTTTGAAGTCCCGCGTTTTTGTGACTCCTTGATAAGGCACCCTAGTGACTGCTAATTGGAAATTAATGATATTATGATCACTGCTTCCAAGGTGTCCCCCAACCTGTACCTTTATTACTTTGTCTGGTACATTGGTTAGTATTAGGTCCAATATGGCTCTCCCCCTTGTTGGAGCTTGTACTTGTTGGGAAAGGTAGCCATCTTTTGTTTTAGATAAAAAACTATTACTTTTCTGCGAGGAGGACCTCCTTCTGAGACTGAAACAGTCAGCCTGCACTATTCCACCATTTTTCGAAATCCTGAACAAAATGAGTGAAATTATCAGGGCCAGAGCATCCCAGGGCCCCCCGCCATCCCCCCTGCTACACTGAAGTAGAGGATTTTGAAGGTGGGAGCTGTTAGATTACCTGAGCATTTGATGTGTCTTATTGTTTCTCCTCTTCTGAGATTTAAACAAAAACCTTTTGGGATTGCCCCCATGCATTCTGTGTCCGGGTTTCTTGTTTCTTTCTGTGATCCTGAGGTGAGCGCGGCTTTCCTGGCCTTCCACTGTAACAGGTAAACTTGTCTGTGACGATTGCACGGGTTGATCAGACCCATTGATCATTCATCTGATCAAAATCGGTCAATCATACCCCACGTGTGTCACCGCAGCCTTGCCTTAATTGGCAACACATGTGGCTATACAAGACTGCCAACAGAATGCGAAAAACGTGGCGTATTCTCCACTATCTAAGCCACACACAACATCAGATCGAATGAATCGATCGACCCAAAAACACTTCCAGGCAAAAACACAGGCAGGGGGCGACTGAGCGTCCAAGGCAAGTAGCCAGGCTCTTCAGAACTAGCATGAGCTTTTTAGATCCTTAATTCAGAGCATCAGAGACCCTCTGCTGTATTTTCAGAATTTATTTAAAAAAACAGTAAAACACAAAAACAACAAGAAAAACAGTGCAAGGTGATAAAACCGGATTACCTATAAAACACTGTACAAATAAGTAGATAGCAATTACAAATAAAAAAGGTGAAAAATACTTACGAGTCTGTCTGGGCTGTGGCTCAATCGAATCAATTGTCTCTCGGTTCTCACACGTCTCCCAAAGACCCACGTTTCCTGGTCTCCTCCTTCGCTGGTCAGAGGATTGGCGGGCGAAGTCTCTGATATATACCTCCAAAACACCACTTTGATTTAAGCTGCTACATAAAAAGTTTTCTTTGTTATCACAGATTTTATAATGAATTATATAAAAAAAAGACTTAAACCAGACCAACACAACAATCAGAGCTCATATGCACCCCTTTCCAGGGCAATGTATGCCCTTATTCATCAAGCGATAGCGCCAGGTAGTGTCTGACGAGCGCCAGGTAGCGGCAGCTAACGGCGACTACCGACTCAAGTACGCCCGGCGGCGGTCACAATGACGCATTTATCAAGCAAAATGAGGCTAGCGCCGGCGAGAGCGACGGCTAGCGCGGTATTCATCATGAAGCCGCCTGGACCGAACAGCGCCGCTGCAAATTCCCTCACAGCGCCAGGTATGAGCTGTCGCTCCCTGGCGATGTCCAATGCATTTCAATGGAGCAATCTATAATTATTCATAATTAATTGGTATTATTTTTTTTTATTATTTTTTTAATGTCAAAAAATCGGAGACCACTTCTGCAATGTTAGGATTTATTTTTAAGTAAAAAAAAAAAATAAAAAAAATATGTGCAGAATTGATCTAACAGGTCTGAGATTAATGTATTCATATTTCAAAATGATTCTAAAAACATGTATAATGTTACATTCAAAAAATATGGTTGTTTAGGGGTTAAAAACTAGTTAATACACATCGCCGCCAGCGCTCTGGGGTTTAAACAAGGAATGGACAGCGACAGCACATTCGGAGCATGATTTGTTAATGAATATGAAGCTAGCCGTTCGCTCTGGCCATTCGTTGTCAGGCGCTCACATACAACGCTGGACCTGTGAAACAGCGACCCCCCAGCCCGTATTCAACATTACCGCACACCGACTGAGTCGCTGTCATCAAGCTAATGCCGGCCAAGCACAGCGAATACTGGCTGGCGCTGAAAAAATCACGCTACAGTCGCTCATCTGTCGCTACCTGGCGCTATTGATGAATCGGCCTCTTAGATTGCTGCACATAAAAAAATCATTTACCTTACTTTTCCAACTGTGCCAGTCTGTTGGTCCGGATTAAGATGAGAAAGGGCAACCAAGCTATAGGACACAGGTGTTCTGATAACTTATGCCCCGATGATGCATTGGATCATAGCTGCATTATCAGCAAGTATAAGTGCTTTTCCCATCCACCTTTTCTCCAGGGCTTAATAGAGGAAAAGATATCTTTGCCTAGCTGCATTAATAGTGGGGACTGGGTGCAATCCGGGAGCAATATTGCATTGCCTGATACACTGAGGATTGGTAGATTGTTTACACCTCTCCATACCTTTCCAAACAATATGAATAGATTTTGGTGCCTAATTCGTCTCGGTAGTCTGTTATGAACGCACAAATGGCAGCTGGCCGGAGAGTTTGGCCAGCCCTGGAATCTTAGGCCCTTATTTATGAAGGAATAGCGACAGGTAGCGACTGGTGAGCGACCGGTAATGACGGGCACCGCCACGAGAACGCCGGCTCCCCACCACAATCACACATTTATCAAGCCGATCCTGCTTAGCGACTGAGATAGCGCCATATAGCCACTCATTCATCATTATTCCAGCCTCAGCCCACAGCGCCAGCGTCCGACCTTGAACAGCGACAGGTATGGCCTCTCGCTACCTGGCGCTCTCCAATGCATTTCATTGGAACAATCTTTAAATATTCATAATTAATTGTTATTAATGTTTTTTTTTTTTTTTTTAAATGTGAAAAATTCTGTGACCACTTCTGCCATGTTAGATAATTTTATTAAGGTAAAAAAAAAAAAAAAATTGTGCAGAATTGATATTACAGGTCTGATATTATTGTATTCATATTACTAAATTCTTTAAAAATTTTTTTTTTTTGGTTTCCAAAAATATGGTGGTTTGGGGGTTAAAAAACTACTTTTAACACATCGCCGCCAGCGCTCTGGGGTTTAAACATGCATTTCACAGCGCGAGAATTTTTTGAGCATGATTTTTTGATGAATATGGCGGGAGCCGGTCGCTCTGACCAGTCGCTATCATGCGCACCCATACAGCGCGGAACCTGTCAAATAGCGACTCGTCACCCCGTATTCAACATTACTGCACACCGACTCAGTCGCTACCAACAACCGAACAACGGCCAAGCACAGCGACTACTAGCGGGCGCTGTGAAAATACCGCTACAGTCGCTCAACTGTCGCTACCTGCCGCTGTTAATGAATCGGCCACTTAGACTTTTTCACTCGCTTCCATTTTCCTGGGCTATGGCAGCCACAGCTTGCACAGCCTCTTTGACTGGAAACCAGTTCATAGGGCAGACTGAGCATGTCGCTCACCCAGCCAATAAGACCTTTTTGGTCATCAGAGGTCACTTGAGACTCCAGGCAGGACCTAGTGAGCTATTTGCTCCACATTTGGGGTAATTGGTAACTAGAGGGCATGTAACATATCATCCTTGTTATTTAAACCTTCTCTAGTTTCATAGTATGCCTTAACTGGACTAACACCTGTTTTTTCTATAAAGGGTGTTGGTCCTGCAGACAGCGATTAAGAACAAGCCTGGGGGGAGGGGCAACCAGAATGTTGGAGCCCCCCAAACATAATCCCCCAGAAGCCTGATCTCCTTACCTTCAACTTCGGGTAAGGAGTCCTGCAATTGGCCACCGGCGTGCTCGTGAGCGAGGCTTACCTAAATTATTGCAGTGTGTGTGTAATATAAATATATATATATATATATATATATATATATATATATATATATATACATATTCTTAGGGGGTGCAACAAAAATGTGGTGTGTATCTCTCTATCTATATATATATATATATATATATATATATATATATAGATAGATAGATAGATAGATAGATAGAGAGAGATACATATACACACCACATTTTTGTTGCACCCCCTAAGCTAGCTTGTGCTGCAATAACTGGTTATTTTTATTGCAATTCTTGTGATGATTTTACCATATATAATTGGTGCTCCAGTGTCACCTGATCCAGCTGCCATAGCCACCGGGATGCCAGACAATGGAGGTGAGCAGGCAGGAAAAGGGAGGGTGCACAGAAAGACACATACACTCGGGACCTTGCAGGGGGTGGGTGTGGCCTGTAGTACACAGACAGAGTGTGTGTGCATGCATAGCAGCGGTGGTGCCTTTCCGTTGTTCCTCCGGCATCTGTAATTCTTCCTCCAGCGTCCAGGGGGGCTGTGATGCGATGATTCTACCACACTGCCTATAATGGGGCAATTGGGGAAGGGGATGTGAGGGGGGATGAATGCCACACTGCCTATAATGGTGGGTAATGGCAGGGGGAGAATTCCACACTGTCTATAATGGAAGAATAAGAGGGGGGAAATGCTACACTGCCTATAATGGGGGAATGAAAGGGGGGAATGCCACGCTGCCTATAATGGGGCAATTGGGGGGGTGCCACAGTGCCTAATATAGGGGAATGGGAGGGGGAAGAATGCTACACTGCCTGTAATCGGGCAATTGGGGGGGAGGGGGTGCCACACTGCCTATAATGGGGAAATGGGAGGAGGTAGAATGCCACACTGCCTATAATGGGTGAAATGGGGGTGGAATGCCATAGTGTTTTTAGTGGGGGAATGGGAGGGGTGAGAGTGCCGCACTGCCTATAATGGGGCAATTGGAGGGTGTCACGCTGCCTATAATGTGGACATTCCACACTGACTATAAGGGGGGAGGCCACACTGCCTATAAGGGGGGGATGGAAGTGGTTTTTGCCACACTGCCTATAATGGGGCAGTTGGGTGGGGAATGCCACACTGCCTATAATTGGGAAATTGGGGGTGAGATGCCACACTGCCTATAATGGGGGAATGAGAGCAGGAGAATGCTGCACTGCCTATATTGGGGGGAATGGAAGGGGAAGAATGCTATACTGCCTATAATGGGGTAATTGAGTGGGGAATGCCACTCTGCCCATAATGGGGCAATTGGAGGAGGATGCCACACTGCCAATAATTGGGGAGGGGGATGTCACAGTGCCTATAATGGGGTGAATTGGGGGGGGGTGAATGCCACACTGCCTAGATTTCTCTCTAAACCCAAGGTGTGTCTTATGGTCAGGTGCTTCTTTTAAAGCAAAATTAAATGAAATACATTCATCGTATTTATCACTCTATATTTGCTTACTCTCTCCTTTCATGCATACATGAGTCATCACTTTGCTGCTTTAAGAATCTGTCAGTCCCTGAGAAGTGTAATTCATTGACGGGACTGTATATATAATGAGGGGAAAGGTTCCTTTTGGCTCATCAAGAAGTGTAAAATGCTGGTGAATAAAAGAAGTCACCCCCGACATTCCCTACAATTGGGGGGCCCCACAAATGCCAGTGAAACACTGCTCATAGTAGACTATAGAACCTGTTTGCACAGCGATCGCTTAAAGTGGACCAAAACCCACTGAAGTGGTGAAATACATTTGACCAAAGCCCCTCTGCCGATACTCTTCTTTGGGGTAGAACTAGAAATGGATAATTTTGCTTATCAAATTGCTCTGGAACACTGTATCCTTGCTCTCCCTCTCTGTAGGATTGCAGGTGATTAGTCATTGCATAAGTGTGCCAGTGACATCACTGCCACACACTGCAGTGGCAATGGAGGAGGCGGAGCTTTACAGCTAAAACAGGCGCCATTATCGGGCATTAGACTGAAGCGGGAGGAGTAAAAATAGGCAAAAGTTACTATTCGTGGGGAGAGCAATTCAGGGGATGCGAGTTAAATTGGACCAACACCCAGGATTTTCACTATCCTGGGTTTTGGTCCACTTCCGTGGGGCACCCCGATTGGGGGTGCCCGCTGCGTGAAACCCCCCCGATCGCCCTAAATAACTCACCTCTCCCCGCTCCTACGCGAGCGCTCGTCCAATCAGAGCGCTCAGAGCCGCTGTGGTATGGACGGACAAGCGACAACCACAGCGGCTCTGAGCGCACTGGAGGTCGCGTCTCGCGATTCCTTCTAACAGGGAGCGCGCCAGCGCCGGGCATTCACAAACGCCCTGCTAGAGGGAGGCGCGAGATGCGGCCGCGGCCTGCGCATGCGCCGTTGGAATGGGGATAAGGTAAGGTTTCTGGGAGTCCTGGGGGGGGTTTCACCCCGCGGGGCATCCCGATTTCAGATGCCCCGCGGGAAGGGATATGATCGGCTCGGGAATCTTATAGATTCCCGGGCCGATCCTCCCCTGAGTTTTGGTCCGCTTTAACGCTTTCCCAGCAGTTAGTTAGAATGATTCCAGTCCATTGAATTGTAATTGCAATTGCTAACTGCTGTGTTATCACTGCACTATCTACAGTGTGAACCAGGCCTCAGGGAACACTAAGGCCCTTATTTAAGAAGGGATAGCATCAGGTAGCGCCTGGTTAATGACAGGTAGCGACTGGTGAACACGGCACGCAATTACACATTTATCAAGCAGAATCTGTTTAGCGACTGGGATAGCGCCATGTAGCGTCTGATTCATCATCTTCACAGCCTCAGTGAACAGCGCCAGCGTTCAGCCTTGCACAGCGCCAGGTATGACCTCTCGCTACCTGTCGCTCTCCCATACATTTCAATGGACGATCCTTTTCTTCTCTTAAACGTTTTTTTTTTTAAATCAAAAAAAATTCTGTGACCTATTCTGGCATTGAAAAAGCAGTTTTTTCATAATTTTTTTAATATTTCCTCAGAAATGACATTACAGGTCTGGCATTAAAGTGTTCATGTTACAATGTTGTTACAATGTAATTCCATATGTTTTCGCTTTACTAGTTGATAGATGCTGGAAAACAGACTTTACACACACCGCCTCCTGCGCTCTGGGCTTGAAACAAATATTTTTCAGCGCCAGAGATTTGTGAGGCAGTTTTTTTGCTGAATATGGTGTGAGTCGGTCGCTATGAGCAGTCGCTAACATGCGCTCCCATACAGCGCTGTACTGGTCAAATAGCGACTCCTCACAATGTATTCAACATTACTGAACAGCGAATGAGTCGCTATAAAGTAGCGACTCATGGCAGAGCACAGCGACTACTAGCGGGCACTCTGAAAATGCCTGCTACAGACGCTCATCTGTCGCTACCTGCCGCTAATGATGAATCCGCCTCCCCGCAGGTAATTACAGGTAAAAAAAAAGTAAAATGTTCATTATATTTCTGAGGAGTAAAAAAGTGCCATTGACTTTCATTGTATTCACAAAGTGAAAATTCTTATTATTTATTTTATTTTTATTTTTCATGAATTTAATTTTTTACTAGCATCACATTTTTTCCAAGTCATCCTTCAGCATGACCACATGGAGAGATTATGCTCCACCCCCTGGGAGGAAACACAAACATGAACAGAGGTTACAATCCCCACCTCTTCCTCTCCGTCTCAGTTCTTTGTGTTTCCTCTCTGAGAAACCACTGAACCGAGTGTGATCTTGTGATATTAAAGTAAAGCAGCATTATACACTTGCACAATGGAGAGATCCTAGATTAACCCCTAAAGAGCCATCCCCATATAGAAAGGCCGCACTCAAAGAGTGAAAATTACAATGATATTTTATTGAATAAATACTTAAAAATAATAACACAACGAGCAACACATCACAATACAATGTACAAGTTAAAAAACATATAAACACAAGACAGGGGATTCACCTGGTATCTGTGACTATAATTATTGGGCCATTATTATGGCTATTTTTATTATTATTGGTATTTATATTGGCGTGTATTACAAATGTCTAATAAACTTATTTAACCTGGATATAATACTGGCAAATTAATTTAATAAACAGCGTGAAAAAACATATGTGCTAATATTAAAGAAAACCGTGATTATCCCTCATTTAATCTGGGATGACTAAATTCATAAAGTGCTATGTGCCAAATACGTATATACAATGTGCAACATACAAATATTTAATGTGACAGAAACAACAATTAAAAACTACCCATTAACAAAACACATAAACCATTAAAGTGCTGTGCAATACAATGTACAATGATAGGCGCCAGTACCCAGGTGAATATAATGAATAAGGACGCGCCAAAAACTGATACAAGAAAAAATATGTAACAATGAACTTACATTACCTAGAGGCCGATTCATTAATAGCGCCAGGTAGCGACAGATGAGCGACTGTAGCGTGATTTTTACAGCGCCAGCCAGTATTCGCTGTGCTTGGCCGGCGTTTGCTTGATGACAGCGACTCAGTCGGTGTGCGGTAATGTTGATTACGGGCTTAGGGGTCGCTGTTTCACAGGTTCAGCGTTGTATGTGAGCGCCTGACAACGAATGGCCAGAGCGAACGGCTTGCTTCATATTCATTAGAAAATGACGCTCCGAATTTGCTGGCGCTGTCCATTCCTTGTTTAAACCCCAGTGCGCTGGCAGCGATGGGTGTTAACTAGTTTTTAACCCCTAAACAACCATATTTTTTGATTGTAACGTTATACATGTTTTTGGAATCATTTTGTAATATGAATATATTAATATCAGACCTGTAAGATCAATTCTGCACAAATTTTTTTTTTTAATTTTTTTTACTTTAAAATGAAACCGAACATGGTGGTCTCAGAATTTTTGACATTAAAAAAAAAAAAAAATATTACCAATTAATTATGATTCATTAAACATTGCTCCATTGAAATGCATTGGACATCGCCAGGGAGCGACAGGTCATACCTGGCGCTGTGAAGGAATTTGCAGCGGCGCTGTTCGTTCCAGGCGGCTTCATGATGAATCCCGCGCTAGCTGACGCTCTCGCCGGCGCTAGCCTCATTTAGCTTGATAAATGCGTCATTGTGACCGCCGCCGGGCGTACTTGAGTCGGTAGCCGCCGATAGCTGGCGGTACCTGGCGCTCATCAGACACTACCTGGCGCTAGCCCGTGATAAATAAGGCCCCTAGTCACTAGGGGATCCCCCGTAGCAGCTGCCACCGACGCGTTGCGTGTCAGAATGACACTTCGCCAGGGTGTATCGGCTGCCCAAAATCGCCCTCCTTAAATACCCCGAAGATAAAGCCACTGGCCAATGAGGCGGCGCCTCATTGTATTCACAAGGTGAAAATTCTTATTATTTATTTATTTATTTATTTTTTTCATTAATTAAATTTTTTACTAGCATTCCATTTTTTCCAAGTCATCCTTCAGCATGACCACATGGAGAGATTATGCTCCACCCCCTGGGAGGAAACACAAACATGAACAGAGGTTACAATCGCCACCTCTTCCTCTACGTCTCAGTTCTTTGTGTTTCCTCTCTGAGAAACCACTGGACCGAGTGTGATCTTGTGATATTAGACTAAAGCAGCATTATACACTTGATTTACTTTCTGCAATACATCAGGCCTTCGGTAGAAGGGTACTACTTGCAGCTTTCCCGCCCCTAAGGTATAATTACGCGCCTAATCCTTTGTGTGGTCATGAAGGATGACCACCTTTAGACAAACCGGTAACAGATTTTTTGGGAATCCTTCAGCTTATTACCCGCCCATAGTCAACGGTTACTTAAAGCAGACCAACAGTCAAAAATGACTTCGGATTGCTGCACATAAAAATTAATTTACCCTTTTCTAACTCTTGCTGTGGTAAAGTTTAAAAACAAGATGGCGGCTCGTGCATTCGCAGGCCACCTGCAAACAGGAAGTGCTGTTAGTTATGTCATTTGGGAGAGGATGCTCCAAAATAACCGCTACCTTTCTTTTCTAACTGTACCAGGCTGTTGGTCCGGTTTAAAGCGGACCTTCACTCTGAATAAGAGCCTATCTTATATGTTTCCCACACCCTGTACATACAGATTGCTCACATTAAAAATCATCCTACCTGCATCTACTGCATGTTATGAGCCTTTAAACATCCAAGATGGCGGCTCATGGACCATCAGGCAGCCTGCAAACAGGAAGTGCCTTCTGACTGTGCTGCCCTGCATTCTGGGATTGCTGACCTTTTTCTGACCCCAGCTCTGCTCTGCACAGCTATAACCCGCTCCCGCTCTGTACTTTATCCCACTCTCCTCTCCTCAGTAAGTGAGATGCTTCTGAGTCAAGATGGCGGCGCCCGTATCCTAAAGTCCTGAACAGAGTTGCAGCCCAGTGGGGGAAAGAAAAACCATCAGGCAGCCTGCAAACAGGAAGTGCCTTCTGACTGTGCTGCCCTGCATTCTGGGATTGCTGACCTTTTTCTGACCCCAACTCTGCTCTGTCTGTGCAAAGCACAGCTATAATCCACCCCCCTGTACCTTATCCCACTCTCCTCTCCTCAGTAAGTGAGATGCTTCTGAGTCAAGATGGCGGCGCCCGTATCCTAAAGTCCTGAACAGAGTTGCAGCGCAGTGGGGGAAAGAATAATAAGTAAGTGATTAAAAACTTAAAATATATAAATTTTGGATGTTGGCGAATCGTTTTTTAAGTGTTTGGGCTTTTCAATATATCATGGTGAAGGTCCAGTTTAAATTACTTTACAAAGACTGAGGTGGAGAGGAAGGGGTGGGGCTTTTAACCTCTGTTCCTGTTTTTTGTAAAAAAAAAAAAGCAAAAGCATAAAAACATGCCGCAAATGCGTTTCGGAGTTAATGTAGACTTAATCCTTTGCCTGGAATGGCCCTTTAATGGAGCCCTTTGGCTGGGTCTGTTGAGCTTACGGGTTTATGTGCTAGTCACCATTTTTAATAGTGTTTTGTGTTTTTTCTCATTTAAAACTAGATCAAAATAATGTAATTCTGAGATATTATCCCCCCCCCCCCCCGTGATTTGTATAGTGGTGAGGGAGGATGGGAGACTACAGGTTATGGTAAATTTGTTGCGTTACCGATTTTTTTTTTATTTTTTTCTAGCCGTTTAAAGCGCCTAATTTGCATTGAAGTATATATATATATATAATTTACTTACAGCTTACATGTGTTAATGTCATCCGGGGCTCAGCCAGCCAGGGAAATCAATGAGCGTTTCAGGTAGGGACAAATTGTGGCTGAGGTCTATTGAAGCAGTAAAAATCCATTGACTGAAGATCAGTATTGCTATTGACATCTGGATGCCATATTAGGCTTGAATAACGATAAAGATCGTCTACCTTTTAATGTGATAATGCTAATAATTTTTTTTTCCACGCTAATAGCCCATTTTTATTGACAACTAGGCCAGCACACTTACATATATAAAAATGTTTGGTATCAGCTTGTGGTCTTAAAAGTATTGAACGAGCATCCATAGTCGTAGGTAAAGTAATGATGGTCCTCTGGGATGAATAACTTCAAATACTTCTGTCTGCTTTGAGGTGTTATATGACTGTTTGAGTCCTGTCTCATTATAAGCACACTATTACTAGTATATTAGACACGGGATGTCAATATTGGATGATACCAGGAGGAAACTCTCCTAATAGCTTGTCTGGCAGGCAGTATCATCGCTTTGCTTTGTTATTCCCTTTAGGCTGAATGTTATTTTATAGAACGGATAACAAACTCGTTGGTAAATATAGTTGGGCACCTTTTTAAATTTAAAGCCACCACAGGAAAATGATGTGGGTTGCCATAGCTAACTTCTATTTAACTTTCCTGACTTTGGAATGGCGCCTGCTGTCACACGCTGACCCAGCAGTGGATAGGTGAGTAATCCAGGTCAGCTTCAGGTTACAGGTACAGTCTCTGTTGTCCTGTGTGGTGGTGGTGTGTCACTCCTTAGCTCCGCTGCCACCAATGGGTACGCTGCTATTGATTGCCCTCCTGTCCGCACTACTGTCTCCAGTGCCACCATTCATCCTCAAGCCATTTTCTATGCTGTCACTTTGGCCCCACTGGTATTTGTCACCTTCTCCAGTGCCACCCATTACCCTCCTGTTCTTGCTGGACCTCTGCTCTAGTCCTCACTGCCTTTTAAGCTACCGCCAACAAGATCCACCACTGCTGTTAATGATTATTCTCTGGTCATCGCCACCTTTTATTATCATTGTTTTTTTATAGCGCACCATCATAGTCCATGCTGCTGTTCCAGGTAGAAGATACAGGAGATCAAGACAAGTAAAATACGTTATAATACAACAATGCTTATAATTCGCATTGAATCATAATGATATAATGACATGAGTCAAGTGTAACTAAACACATTGGTGCAGGAGTACATTAGGAAAGAGGGCCTTGCCCTTACAAGATCAATCTACAGGAAAGGGATTGAAGACAGTTTGGGTCACGAAGAGTATGTTCTAAGCATGGTGCCAATTCAGAGGGGTGATAAGATTGTAAGATAGGTGCATTAAGCATCATGCCGCTGAAAGCGTGGTCCAAGCTGTACACATGGGCAGTGCAGGGAACACGCGGCCGGAGCTGCTATTAAGCATAGGGCGAGGGCTGCTATTGATCGTCTGCGCTGGATTGCGGGTGAGGTAAGTGTCCAATCGCCTAACTGCCCCCAAAGCAGTGCTTGCCAACTGGAATTCTCCCAAGTCTCCCTATCGCTACACCTGACAGGTGTCCTATCTTGACACTGATGCAGTAACTTCAGGATTTCAGAGCCAATCATTTTCCACTAGAGGGCGGCATTGGCCTTAAGAAAAGATTTGTCTTGCTATGCTGATTTCTTTTGTCTCTTTTATCAATATACGTATAAAACTCAATGTTCAAATTAACTAGTTCAATAAGTAATTTAGCACATTGATTTTTGGGCATATCCTAAGTGCCATTACAAGCTACGGATACTTTAAATACCATTACCTAATAGGCAGAATGTTTTAAGCACCTTTTATTGATTTTATTACTGCTTTATTTTGCTGTCTTGGTTTAAAATCATTTCAACCACTCGGTAATCAAGAAGAAATATATTGTTGGTGAAATACAGTCAATTCCCCGAAAACCTTTGACATCCTTAAGCAAGGAATTACCATTGTTAAATCATGTCAGACAGTAACTGTGGCACTGAAAGATTTAACATTTGGAACACTAGATGAGCGCACTGTACCAGTAAACTCCATTCACCTTTGTCTTTATGTGCCAATCACTTCAGAATCTTCTTCTTACTTTATGCTTGGACCTATCTTTTTTATTAGGTTCACTATGCCAGGAAGCTTCAGTAGAAATACTGTAAAATTAGCATTTCATACTGAAAAACCTGACTGAACCATTGTTTACTAGGAAGAAAGTTCTTACTATGCTGGCTGCCATATACAGTACAGTATGTATTATGTGGAAGTTATCATAATGCAGGACAACTGGATGGCATTTTGGATTTTACATCTCTTCCATTCTGGAGCACCACCAGTAGCAATGCGTTGGTTAATCTCATTGATCGCATGGAATCATACAGATTGAAGGGAGTGCACATGGATCCAGGTAAGAGCGGGGGGCTTGTCCGACTAGGTTTGAGCCCTGAGGATCATGAATCCGCTGCCCGCAAGGTACCTGATCTCTGGGCCTTGCATGGTGGCCCTGCTGTGTGCCTCCCACTGAGCCGCAATTTCCTTTTACCTCCTGGGTCATCCACCCACCCTGGCTGAAGTTTGCCTTCCCCCCATGGCTGCTGGGAAGGCCTGAGCTAGGTGGCCGGGCTCCCAGGTGTCGGTGCTGGCAGCCATGCTGGTCAAAGCTCATTCAGAGCTTGGCTGACAGCGTTTGGGGGGGTTGGCCCTTTCACGGCGAGGGTGTGGCCACCGGCCATGCAGCCTGCCTATTGGCGAATTCAGGAATCGGGCGAGGAGCATGGCTTCTGCACTTGGGCTTTACAGTGGAGGGCGAAAGGAGGGGGCGGGATGGCCACATTTGCCAGGTCCATCCTCTTTCTCCGCACTAACAGCATGAGGCAGCGCCATCTTGTGTGATGCCAGAGGTCCCTGCTGCATCCCTGGATTATCGCTTGGCAGATCCTGCGCTGTGGGAGAAACTGGATAAGCTTCCATCTCTTCCTAAGGTCCTGGACCCCTTTCTGGATGAGGCGTTTAGTTAGGGTTTTCTCTTCGCCACCTGCGGTCTTGAGAGACCCGGCGGATAGGAGGTTGGACCAACGGGCCAGGCATGCGTTCTCCATGTTGGGGTCGGTCATGTGTCCATGGCGGCTATGGCAGGAAGGTCTGGATGAAGCAGCAGAGGAAGTGTTTGCAACATGGAGGTTCGTGTTCCTCTGTACTTTGTTTGTTTGAACTCCTTCACTATGGAGGTCTTTAGATTGTGCCGGCTGTGGGCGACTTGGTGCGTCTGGTGGTTACGGAGCTGGCCTTGCTGGTCACCTTGTGACGCATGGTCTGGCTGAAACAGTTGTCGGCCGACACTGCTTCTTAGAAGACGCTTACTGCCCTCCCCTTTTCGGGGGGATCGTCTTCTTTGTGATCCTCTGAATGACCTGGTCTGGAAGGCCACGGGTAGGATGTTGATTAAGCTTCCACAGAATTGGAAACTGAGGACCTCGTTTTGCAGGTCACTGACTTTTTGTTCCTTCGGGAAGTTTGGAGGTTCTACAAACTTCAGACGCCGTAAGGATTTTCAGTGTAAGCAAAAGCCATGGGGAAACCTAGGCACCAAGGGCCCAGCCACCCCAAGCAAAGCCCTCTCAGGATTGATGCGCGTCCTCACCCTATCGGGTGGGGGGGGCGATATTTGCTGTTGTGGAGGGAGCAGATATCCGACGCCTGGGTCTCGGAGGTTGTTTCTTTGGAATACAAGATCGAGTTTGGGACCAGGCCTCCACACAGGTTTGTGGCGTCCAAGCTTTCCCACACCGCGGAAAGGACTGTGGCTCACGACCGTGCGATAGAGCTCTCGCTGGACCAGGGATTTGTAGTACCTGTGCCCCCCTCAGAGCAGGGCTGCGGCTTCTACTCAATACTATTTGTCATCCCCAAGAAGGATGGGTCCGTTCGGCCGATCATGGATGTCCAGAATCTGAACAGTTACGATCAGATGCAGAAGTTCCACATGGAATCTCTAAGGTCGGCCATGATGTCACTGCAACAGGGGGATTTTCTGCATCTTCCCTGGTCACCCACAATACCTGCGTTTTGCGGTGGACGCACAACATTTTTAATTTGTGGCACTGCTGTTCGGACTGTCTTGGAGGTGGTGATGGCACTCCGGCAGAGGCAGGGTGTGCAAATCGCCCCATACTTGGATGACTTGCTCATCTGAGCCCCATCTTTGGCAGAGGCACTGCAGGATGTTCGGGAAGGTACTGTCCATGCTGGAACTTTTCAGGCGGGTGATCAACTACACAAACTACCCTAGGTGGTTTCCTCCATGGTGGCCACTTATCTAGGTATTCCATTGGATAATTGACGGACACGGGTCCTTCTTCCGCAGAGGTGCACAGCTTTTCAGGAGCCGGGGAGGTCGCTGCTTACAGACAAACATTCCACGTTCAAGCAGGGCATGTATCTCCTTGGCCTGATGGTGTCTACCATCGAGGCAGTTCTGTATGTTCGGTTCCACTCCGGGCCTCTACACATGCTGCTCCTATCGAAATGGTTTGCGACTGTGCAGATGTTGAGCCATTGTTTCATATTGACGGACAATGCTCGGCCATCCCTGAATTGGTGGTTGGACCAACAGTCGCTACCAGTGGGTCGATCTTTCCTGCTGGTCCATCTGGTCATCCTAACCACAGACACCAGTCTGATTCAGGCTCTCTGGGACCAACTGGAGCGCAGTCTTCCAATCAATGTGTTGAAAGTGAGGCTGATTCTGCTGGTTCTCAGGCATTGGTTGGCCCAGCTCCAGGGCTTTCCGGTCAGGTTATAGTTGGACAATTCCATGGCTCTGGCCTACATAAACCATGTGGGTGTACCAGGAGCTGGCAGGCGTCGCATCATGAGGTGGGCGGTACTTTATGTTCCACGCATTTCGGCAGTTCACATTCCAGGGGTGGAGAATCTGCAAGCTGATTATTTGACCACACAGTAGACCGGGGAGAATGGTCCTTTCAAAAGGATGTGTTTCAAACCCTATGCGACCGGTGAGGAGTGCTGGAGATGGACCTCTTCACATCTCGACAGTCAGAAGATGCAGAGGTTTGTGTCCAGGGTGTCAGACCCCCCTTACAGTGGCGGTCAATGCGCTGCCATTCCCTGGTCAGGCTACAGCCTGCTCTATGCATTCCTGCCACTGCCACGTCTGTGTTGCTTGTTAAAAAGGTCAACTGTGAGCAGATTTATATTATCCTGATCGCCCCACACTGGCCCAGAAGGGTGTGGTTTGCGGATCTGGTCGCGGAGGACGTCAGTGCCATTGTTCTTGGTTAGGTTGGCGCAGTCGGCTCTTGGCTGTTCTGGCACGGTCCCACCCTTATTGAGGGTACTGCTTTGGGACGTTCCACGTGTTGCTACTGGTGGAATGGAAGAGATGAGAAAAGGGAAATTTGTGTACTCAACGGTAAATTTTCTTTCTCGTCCTCTTCCCTTCCGAGGCACCACACCCACCCTACTGTTGTGTTACTACTGCGTTGATGGCGGTTGATGCTACATGGTTTAAGTTTTGTTGCAGTGTTTCTAGTTGCATGCATTATGCACAGGTTAGCGTGCTCCCCTCCCGGGGCTGTGGCTGCACTGCTTTTTAATTAATTGAGGAGATCCTGCCACAGCCTGCCCTATATAGGCTCCGGGCAGCATACACATGAGACCTCGCATCTCCGCCCCAGGAATGGAACACCTGACCACCAGATTAGCATAAAACTTTGACTCCTCCTCCCATTCCCCAGTTGTTTTCGTGTTCCTCCTTGGGATAGGAGCCAGACCACTAGCTCCTGTACTGGAATGGTTTAGGTAAGTAGCCGACGCTATGGGTTTGAACAGGCAGACCCATTTTTTGGTCCTGGAGGCAAATGACCGGGGGCCCAGGATACCCTCAGGAAGTTGGTCAGTATTCTGTTCTTTAATTCCTGTTTTAGTGGGACAGAGGGGGGTAAGCGGTGATTCCCTCTTACTGAGGATGACTACTAAGGAGAAGGCTGGCATGGCTGGGTCCCATTTTTGTTTTGTTTTCGCTTCCTTCATGTGTTCCCTTCTCCCTCTCTCTCTATTTCTCTCTTCTTCCCTGCAAGTTTCATTTGGGGGGGTCGGGGCAGTAGTGACTACAGAGGGGGGAGGGGGTGCGAGCCGCACAGATTAGTGGTGACTCGTCGGCTTACAAGTCCAGGTGGAAGGAGACATGGAAGCGGTCTCCTCTCCTCCAGCTGCATGCTTCCTCTTCCCAGGGCCACTGTTTTTAGCATGTGCGCTCACCTTTACTTTTATGAGGGGGGAATTGGTGGACCTTCCCCTCCTGGCGGCGATGGCATCAGCATTGCTCCACCGGGCTTCCTGCTGGGTGCAAATCGGCGGAAATTAAAGGGTCACACTCTTGCATGCCTTTTTGTGTACTGACCTCCCTCTTTGGATGATTATAGATGGTTAACGCATCAATTAGTTTCCCACTCTATATTAAAAAGGTTTTGGGAACTAGGTTTAAGATCTCATTCCAGAAATGGAGGACCAGACAGAAGAGATTGTGTGCATATTGGAATCTATCCCAGCACCAATGGGGAATCCAGTCTCGGATCAGCTGTTACTTTGTCATTCACGCAATCTGGGATGAAGAGGTTCAGGCTCTGCTCTAATAAGTACTTGATTTTATTATATGTATGGCTCATGTTTTGAAGACAGATGCTGGTATCTGGGCTTCTGTGATTTTTTTGATTGGAAGTTCTGCAGGTGATCTGACACAGAGCTGCACCGATCACAGGCTAAGAAATTTTGTAACCTGGCTGAATGCAGGGATGGTAAATCATTATTTGATGAGAGGTTGCTATATGATGATTGCAAGTTTTTTTTTTGAGCCCATCATGCCATATGGCTATACTTTACACTATATGCTGCTCAATTTCTGCTAGTGGGCCTACATGCCCTTGTTACTTTCTGCTTGTAAGGGTCCTGATTATTTTGCACACTCATACAAAGCCTACATTGCCTCTATTTGAAGACATGCTTCATTCCTGGGTGCAGAAACTTCCTGTCCCCAACAGGCTGCCATAATTGACTTTTCATTTCCTATTAGGATCCTTCTAAGGATCGGAAAGATGTTTTAATCGCAGTTCTTCTTTTTGAAGCTGACTAGTGTTTCCAACTTCTATTGTTTTAGGTGTAAGGTACGGCTGTTTTGCATTTCACTTTGCTCTATTATTGGCCATCATCTTCTGTAGCACTGTACCAAGTGCCTAGAGACTAGAAATGTAGAAACTACGTGCTTGGCACTGAAAGAAATATATATATATATATATATATATATATACATTTCTCTTTTTTGTTGCACTTCTGTCTTGTATACAATATGAACAGTGCATTGCTTGTTGTGCGCTCATGTGGGTTTTACCTGGTACAGCACGATATTACTATATAATGGCACTCTCTAATACAGTGGTTCTCAACCTTTCTAATGCCGTGGCCCCGCAATACAGTTCCTCATGTTGCGGTGACCCCAAACCAAAAAATAATTTTGGTGGCTACTTCAAAACTGTAATTTTGCTATGATCAGTTATGATTCGGAATGTAAATACCTGATATGCATTATGTATTCTCATTGCTACAAATCAAACATAATTTAAACATAGTGATTAATCATAAAAACAATATTTAATTATATGTTGAGAAATATTTATTACTAATTCCAATAAATAACATTTCACCATGGCATAGCATGTGTCGGAAATTGTCATTTCTCCACCTCTTATTGAAATTAATAGGAGGCTGTGGCGGATTGTGTGGTAACTCGAGATTCTCGGGAGCTCTCTTCCACAAAATCCGCCGCACTCACAATGAAATCAATAGGAGGTGGATTCAATGCCGGAAACCGCTGATTTCAGCAGTTTCCTCATTCAGAATATGGTAAAATAGTGGGAGATATGGGAGATAATTATTCATTGGGGAACAGTGTGAACTACATCTTATAGTGGTCTCTTATAGTATAAGACCAGTGTAGTTCACACAGTGTAAATGTATGGTGATTTGTGTAAGTGTAAGCTGATTTGTGTACTGTGTAACACACAAAGCACCTTACACTTACACAGTATTGTGTGCATGGTGTGTGTACTGTTTTTACATTATTAACCTTTTTACACCAGCAGGCTGTCTCGCAGGCTCTCTTGCTTCTCCGCCTCTTGCCTCTCTGCCTCCTAGGCTTCTGTCCTTCGGTGCTTGCTGCATCTGCCCACTGATGACGTAAAGCGCCGAACACACGTAATGCGCTGCTATGGACTGTGGAGCGTTCCCCCCCGCTTCCCCCGCCCCTTAGGCCCCGGACGGATGATGCAATCACAGTTCAGTTTTGAGCGCGCATCCATATTGGCTTGCGTTCCAGCTGAATAGCGCTGCTGCAGACGGTAACCCGACTTCTCAGCGGCTAAAGCCATCGGAAATTTCCAATGTCTTTAGGTGACCCCTGTGTTTTGGTCGTTCGACCCCCGCCGGGGTCCCGACCCACAGGTTGAGAACCGCTGCTCAAATAAGAGATTTAGTGTCGATCTTTATTTATATAGGTTGGATCCGTCTTTACATTTAAACCGGAACAAGAGCCCTATACTATAGCATTATCAGCACTTATTTTTTTTTTCTCTGTTAGTCATTTGTGACTGTCCTGGGCAGATGGGGAATCGACAGTTATTATAACCTACATATGTGCTTATTCAGTAATAGGCGGGTTATATATGCAGCAGTTCAGGTGGGGTACAGGTAAAGCCTGTAGCCACCAGTGGTTACATTTACCACTGGTTAAGAACCCCTGATTAGGGCATTCTTATGTTAATACTGGTTGTTCATTCTCTTTTTCTTACGCAGTCACGATGACAATCTGGTTTGGTCTGCACCTGATTTAAGGGATTTAACTTGGGATTATCCTGTTGTTTGCCTTTTATTTTGGTGCTCCCACCATTTTTATAAGACGCCTTCTTACTCAGACAAGTTTCCGAGAGCCATCGATATATGGGACATGTTATCTGGTGTCCTTTTTATGCACTTTAAGGGTTGGTACCTTTTGAGTGGACATTATAATCGCAATGGCATTACTCTAGTTCTTTGTGGCAGCAGGGGAAGTATTAGAGTCTTCCCTTTGGCTTAGCATCAGCTCCCAGGCTCTTCTCCAAGCTTCTGGCTGATTCTCTGGCATATTTTAGGGATAGAGTGATCGGGAAGATCTGCTGATCTTTGTCCTAAGCCGAGATAAATTATTTCAGGATCCTTATGTAACAAGACCTTACAGGATCAGTCCTTTTATGGGGTTGTTGCCCCATCTAGGGTGGGTCCTGAATTATGAGAATCCAGTTCAGTTCCGTCTCAGGTCATGACTTATCTAAGGTTCGAGATCTATTCGATCTTTCAGAACATCGTCTTGCCTTCCCAGAGTTAAAGACCCTCCAGGAATCAGTTCAGTCGTTGTGCACCAATCTATTGGCCCTGGTGCGTCAGGCCATGAGATTCTTAGAGTTTTCTTGATCCCCAGCCTTTCCGGTAGTAAGGTGGGGTCAGCTACTCTGAGGGTCTCTCTAGCCTCATATCTTGAGCACCTGGGACAAATCTCCAGAATCCCCAAAAGATGTGAAGTTCCCCGACTTGGTGAAGAACTCACTGAAAGGGTGGGTGTGCGAGGACAGATTTTGTCAATGGTCTGTCTTCGAGAGATCCCATGGACTAAACTTACAGTGTTGCCTCCTCATGAATTTGGGGAGCCCATTGTGGGGCTTTGACTATACATGGTAGATGGTCCGAAAAACGAGTCAGTCTTCCTCAAACTTAAGGGGATTGATAGCAATTAAAGAAGTTTTTTTCATTGTCTCACACCATCCGAGGGGTTGACCTGTTCAGGTCAGAACAGACAAGACAACGACCTTAGTTTATATTGAATCAACAAGGAAGCACCAGATCGCCCCAACTCCTGGCAACGGAAATTCTGCTTTGGGTTGAACAGAACCAGCTTTTTTTGGTCAGCCTTCCATATGAGGAGTGCCAGAATCTATTGGCGGACTTTCTTAGTTGCTCTCCATTTTTTGGAGGCAGAATGGTCTATGAACCAGGCAGTGTTGGATCAAGTGTGTGCCCTGAGGGGGTCCCTGGAAGTGCATATTTTTGCTTTAGGGTAGAATCGCAAAATTGAAGAAGTTTTTTTTTCTAAATCCCTCTGATCCAACTCCTGTAGTAGGTGCTCTGGCACCCAGATTGCCATTCAGGCAGTTTTTTTCGTGTTTTTCCATTTAAGATGCTTAAGTATTAAACAAATGATTCAGCCAGCAGCCCAGTTGCCTAAGAGAACATGGTTCTCAACTACAGTAACTCTATCCATAAAGGAGCCTTGGAGGCTTTCATCAAGGACGGATCTGCTATCCCAGGGACCAGTGCTTTGTTTGGATCCCCAGGAGCGGTGTTCGTCCCTGGGACCCTGAAGTCTCCTTGCCTCGCCTTGCCCTTAAGAAAGGGTCATAAAATATGGCTATCAAGACTCATCTCTCAAGTAGGAAAAAGGTGACAAGGAAAAGTTATTTGAAGACCTGGAAGATATTTGAGATATGGAAGATTCAGAATGATAAGCCTACATCTAACCTTCTGGATGCCCTCGATTTCCTCTGGAGGGGAGTTGATCTGGGTCTCATTGTCAATACTCTTAGTACAGCTGGCAGTTCTGTCAGATTTCTTGGATAAAAGACTATCACCTTTGTTGCTGGTAAGACGAGTTCTTCTAGCTGTAGGGCGATCTAAGCTGGTCTGCATGAACATAGCTCATCAATAGGACCTAGCTAAAGTCCTGATGGCAATGACAGCTCATGTTTTTGAACCAGTTCAGTACTCCTATTGAATTTCTCACTTGAAAGGGCTATTACTTTGGCACGGAGAGTCAGTGATATTCAGGCGCTATCCTGTCGTCCCCCCTTTCTTCAGTTTTTTTTCAGGATCAGGTTTTATTAAGGGTGGACCCCTGCTACCTTCCAAATATATCTTCTGATTTTCATGGAACTCAGGAGATTGTTCTTCCATCTGCAGACAGTAAAGATTCTTTGTTGGTTAAATCTTTTGAATGTCGGAACAGGGCTTCTGGAATGCCTGTGTCAAATCTGAGGATTGGAGGAAGGCAGATAGTCTATATAGGTTCTTTCTCTGGTTTGAGAAGGGGGCATTAAGTAATCAAGTCAACTTTGGCGCATGGATTTAGAGCGCTATCAGTATGGCCTATCATGGGTTCCGGGGAAGATTACAGTTCACTCGACGAGATGTGTCTCTACGTCTTGGGCAGAACAATCGGGGGCCTCTATTGAACAGGGTTGAACCAATTTATTGAACCTAGGTCTTCAGCCAAGACATTGCTGACCTTACACGATCAGTCTTGGCAGAAGTGTTTTCAAGCTGTATATCCCACCCAATAGAGATTGATCTTGGTTATCTCTCATGTGTATGCTGTCCAGGAGGAAAACTTTAGTTACCTTTTAAACCTTCTAACCTGGTTACCATCTAAACATCCGAACAGGCAGCATAGGGGGTTTCCCTCCCTTAAGATTGCATTGAATATATATTTCCTGTTGTATTGACTAGTTCTGTTTTTTTGGTCTGTCTTTTTAATCTTGTCTATGGCTAAGATTAGCCCACGCGTGGCAACTGGTGGTGCCCCGGAACGAAAGAGGACGAGAAAGGAAATTTACCGGTGAGTACACAAATTTCCCTTTTTAATTTGCAAATGTTACTTTGCTTTAACCTGTTAATATATTTATTTACTAGAATAAACTTCTAAAGCAGATCTGAATAAAAAAAAAGACTTTAGGTCTGCAACCCCCACTAAAAACCTGCAGCATAGCATTCACCTTCGGAAGGTATCTTATTTGGATGCCATGCTGTGAGATCCCCCCCCCCTCCAGGGATTCTGATTTAGGATGAGCTGCTGTGTGAAAACCCCTCGGGTGTCCCCTCAAACTCATGTGGATCATCGAGTCCACCATGCATGCTCGACTTGGCCCCGAAATTCGCTCTTCACTGCACCCAACAGTTTTGAATGTTTGCCAGTGTGGATGGAGGGTGGCAACCCCCACACCCTATGACTTCCCTTTTCCTATTTGCAGAGCAGGGATGCTGCTTTAAGTTGGAAGCCTAAACGGGCAGCCATGAATGCCTATCTGACTATCCTGAATGGTTTCACAGGCTGCTGTTGTCCATAGTTGTCAATAGTTAGTTGCAACACAAGATGTAATTATTAAAGCCTGCCTTCATTGTCCCTTATTTTTAACACCGAAGGGATGCCTTCTAGGGGAAGGGTGAAGCAGAGCTAAAGTCATTTCTGAAATATGTTAGAAAACTCAGTAAATCCAGTTAGTTACTACCGAAAAAACTTTAGTCTAGCACTAAAGGGCTGACTGAGAATATGGTGCTAAATTGTACTAATGATTATACATTTTTTTTTCTCACAAAAATGTGAGCGAAACCCACGGTGCTGAATCAGCCTTGAAGTAGAATTAAATCTAACCTTGACTAAGATTTAATGAAAACAAGGACACGGTTTGGGAGATAAAATAGATAAAAAAGAATACAACAGGAAAGAAACTCGACATGAGCACTGGTGACTAGAAAACACAGGAATAATGTACAACAATACACAGGCAGGGCTGTATTTCCTCTAGGCAATCCTAGGCCTGTGCCCAGGGTGGTCACTTGCAGGGGATTTAAATCACTCTGCATATTAATTATGGGTCGCTAAGGGGTGTACTGTGGAGACTGAGGGGGTCACAAGAATATAAAGAAGCCAGGCACAACAGATATTGAGGTCTAATGAATAAGCAGGTCTGTGGGAGACCTGCTGGTGGTTACTGGAACAACAACTGTGCAGAATAGTAACACAGTGCCACCAGCAGGATGTCCACGGAACTGCCTAACCTTTACAGCACACACAAGCTATACATTTGACCCTTAATTTCTTTTTTTACATGAGGAGACGTCAATACAATTTGTTTGTCGTGTCTGGAATAGCCTTAAAAGTGCCTTGGGCTCAGCTTGGAAAATGTTTTGTTTTGACTTAAGAAATGAGAAAAGTACCGTTGCATTAGGTTTGTTTACTAGATCACTAGAAAATATCACACACATAATGAAGATTTCTTAAACAGTCTGTGTATATATGCAATAAGCATCATAAACATTACCAAAAGCTGAAAGGATTTTGCACTATGTAGAGACATAATTGTATTCCACTCAAATTGTGTCCCAGTTTGACAGCACAGTTAGATTTTCTCAATGATCTTGTAATTTACAATTACATGCAAAACAAATGTAATATTCAGGTAAATTGTAGGACAGCTATGGCAAATTGAAAATCAAATAGATGATAGCTGATATACTTAAAGCATAAATTGAATTACAGTGTTTACAATATTATCAGGTTTATTTATTTAGTGGCGACATATTGCATATTGCTATCATGCTGGCTATGCTGGAACCTAGTTGTTTTACATAAATAGACTTATTGAGCAAACCATCAGATGAGGTTATGTAATCTGTCTGATCAATGCTTCCCCCTAGAGATCAGTCTGCCTCTACGTATAGACCATCGCCTGACTTAAAATGACCAGATTAAGAGACTGTCATGTCAGGTTTGTGCATTTCAGAAAATAGTTGCAATATATATGTACTGGGTATTAATCATGGCTGGCCTTGGTGGCTTCACAGGATGCCATCCCAGACTTCCTGTAACAGGGCACCAGGAGTTCTCAAATGTACCTGCGGGCCTCTTTTTTTCCAAAATACTCCCGTCTCCCTTTCTTTTATTCTTTCACTTTCCAATCCAGGGTGTCACCAAATCCGATATTAATGGGTTAACTCTTGAGCGAAGGGCGGGACTGCAAGAAGAAAAGGTGTGGTTTCTCTTGACCTATATATACTTCACGGATTTTCTTTTTTTTTTTTCTTTTCAAGGGTTTTTCTTCAGGAAGCGGGTGATTTTAACTCTCTATCTGTCTTCCGGCCCTTTCATCCCCGCTGATTCGGTGGACCCACTTATGCCTCCTGGAGTTGGTTAGGCCGATAGCATTAGGGCACCAAGGTAGATCCCTTCTGAAGGGACACCCAGCCGCAGGTTTGTCTGGTTGCCTGCGGGATGGACCATGGGAAAATTGATTGCCTATTTCCTTCTACTCTTTTCCTGGGCTGTGCAGTGAGGGCACTGTGTAGCAACCCTGCTCTGCAGGACGCTGGGAACATTATGGCGCAGGGCAGGAGAAGAGAGCTTTGTTTTCAGCACCCTTTGATCAGACATGACGCAATTGGTTGAGGGGCAGGGAGCTTCACTCCGCTACCAGGGTAACGGATGTTTTTCCAGGTCAGGGATCAGTGCTATGGCCGCTTCTCAGCATGCTGCCTGCGCCTTCCTCATTGCTGGGCGTAGAAACTCTCCACTCCCGTACCTTTGTCGGCTTCTCATAACCCACTGCTCGTACCCAGCTGGCTGCTAACATTGCTGGGAGCTCGGGCCGCGAACTCACCTCGCTGGCCAGTGCCCACTCCTCCATTGGTGCCTACTGTATGCTGATTCTGGTTCTCCTGTATGTGCTCTGCCCTCCTCCTGTCAAAACAGCTGTGAATCTGGTAGAACCTTTTTTTTTTTTTTTTTGAGGTTTTATTTTGGACAATATTTTTTTATTTTATCTCCTGTTTCTGTTTTAGATCTGGTTGAAGATAAAGGGAATTAGGTTGTGGTCCACCCCTTGGGTCTCAGAGTAATCATTATAATTGAGATTCTTTATATACTTCGGGGGCAATAGACCAACTTCACCATGACTGAGGCACCTAGAGCATCCTTGTCTGGTATTTTAGCAGAGAGTGTCGCCCCATGTCCCCTGTGCCTGCAGAGGCCTCTGAAAGAAGACAGCCCCATCTGTTCTGAATGCCACAGTGGTACTATCCAGATTTAGGAGGCAGCTGCCCCCCCCAGAGGAATTTCCCTCCTTGCTCCTTCTGCGGCTCCGCCTTGTCCTGATATTCCAGATTTTAATTTCCAGCTTGAATTGGTGGAGAAACTGACCACTGCTTCCATCCTAAGATTACCGAGAATCACCGGCCTCGAGATCTTTAAAGGTGTCCAAAAGCAGAAAGATTTAGTTCCTGTGGAGTCTTCTGCTTCCGAGGAAGGAGATATATATACCAACATAGAATCTCGGGAAGATTCTTTGGAGGGGGAACTCTCATCCAGCAGGGTAGAGAGTTGTTTGGATTTAGATTCTTCTTCTGAAAAGGGGTCTTGGGAAACCTTGATCCTTGAGCCCCTAAAAGCAAGGTTAACTCAGAGGTTCTGTCTGGCTCACTAGGAGTAGTGTGTCAATTAATCAACTGCTGTGCAGCCCCGGCCTTTCAACCTCCTATTGGTCAGTAGTCACATAAAACTGTCCAGGCTTCAGCACACAATATCTGTGATAGCGTCTAGCTTGTGGTGTGTTACTCTGCTTGTTTATTTCCTGCTGACTTGATTAGTTTTGCTCTGTATCCTGACTACGCTTTTGCCTGACCCTTTGGATACTGCGACTCTCTGATTTACAGCTTCGACCTTTGGCTTTTCCTGAACTTCAGCTATGTTTACTACAGTGTCAAGACACTGGTAGGATTGATAATCTGTTGTAGACCTGGCTATCTCTGACATCCCCTGTGTATTGTTACGGTTCTGCCCTGTTGTTCATCGGCCTTTGTGGCTTCACGTGCCATACTTTGCGCCCTTAAGTCCTGGGGGCATCCATGTTCGGGCAAGCACGGAAGGTCTCCCGGCAAATGGGGGCTTGACTATAGGTGAAGATGGCTGTGTTAGATTGGGGGTTGGCTTCTGAACAAAGGCTGTTGATCAGCAGGGCATTACACATGCTTTTTATATGGTAGAATCGGCCTTATGGCCAGTCTGCGCTGTGTCTATGGCAAGCTTGGCATGCAAGAAATGGCTGAAACAGTGAAATTCTTATTTTCTGCTGGTTACTCCTGAGATAGAGGCTCTCAGTTGTTAAGATCCTATATGGAAGTCTACAAGTACTTAATCTCTACTATGGATGATATTGTTAGACTAAATGCCAAGGGATTAGCCCTGCTGGTGGCTCAAAGACATTCAGTATGGCTGAAACAATGGTCTGTGGATGTGAATTCCAAGAAGACTGACGGGCGTTCCCTTTTTTGTGAATGTTTGGATGATAGTGTGAAGAGAGAAACAGAGGGCAAATCTACTAGACTTGCAGCAGAGAAGAAAATCTGAACCTTCCTTTCGTAGATCTTCTGATTCTCAGCCATTTTGAGGCAGCAGAGGTTCCCTTACCTCTAGATGCGGAGAGGAGTTCTGGAACAAAACTGAGACCCAGAATATGGCCAAATCCTTCTGGAAAAACAAAACTAAACCCCCTTCAAAGCCTTCCTCTGCATTTTGCTTCCCTTTGGAGGATCCAAGTAATAGATGCATGGATCCAAGAAATAATTTATTCAGGCTAAAAGATCGAGCTGGGGGCCAAACCTCCTCCGAGGTTCTTCTTTTCAAGGGTCCCACTAAATCGTGGAAAGCCCAAAGCATTGAGGTCCACTGTGGCTCACCTGTAACAGTTACGAGTAGTTTGTCCCATCCCTCTGTCAGAAAGGAGTTACAGTTTCTACTCCAATTTATTTGTAATTCTCAAAAAGGACGGCTCATTGCGCCTAATTTTGGACCTCGAAGGCCTTAACAGTTTTGTCTGACTTCGAAGAGTTTGCACAGAATCATTAAAATCCATAATGGCCGCACTGCAGCTGGGAGTTTATATGACCATTGTGGATATAAGGGATGCCTATCTGCATATCCTTTTCTTCCCAGGCCATCAGAAGTTCCTACGTGTTGCAGTAGAGGGTCTTCATTTCCAGTTCATATTACTGCCTTTTGGCCTGTCCTCGGCTCTGAGGGTTTTTACAAAAGTTCTTTCAGGCCTAATGGCTCTTTTAAGGAACCAAGGGGTACGAAGTACCCCGTCAGACGATTTTCTGATCAGAGCCCCATCTTTTCAGGGGGCCTTGAGAGACCCAGGCAGTCCTATCGACTCTAGAAAACTTTATTTAGCTAATCAGCCATCCAAAATCACATGTCATTCCCTCAAAAGTTATCTACTTTCTAGGGATGTTACTATACAGGCCAAAGTCGGAGACTGTCATTCTATGCCAGGGTAGAGGATTTCTTGGCCCGCCATTGTCCAATCCGTTATGGAATGCATCTGTTGGGCTTGATGGTGTCTTGCTTCGAAGCAGTGCCATTTGCGCAGTTTTCACAAAAGACCTCTGCAAATGGAGTTGATCTCAATTTGGGATTGAACCACACAGTCCCTGGACCGCTCTTTTCACATGACAGATATAGCAAGGCAGTCTCTAGCCTGGTGGCTGCCCCCCCTGGATGCCAGCCTAACAGGTTGGTGAGGCATCATGGGATCCCTAACAGTCTAGGGATAATGGGGCCAGAAGAAGAGCAGATTACCTATCAGTATTTTGGAGCCGAGAGCGATTCTACTGTCTCTCAAACATTGCACCTCCATTCTGAGGGGTCAACCTGTGAACGGCCAGAGAGGTCCAGTTGATGGCCTGACACCACCCATCGATTGGGAGTGTCAGACCGCCACGTTCCCTCCACCAAGTGGGACCCGAGAGGCCAGTCGCCGCTCGCGATAACAGTGTGGGTTTCCGAATAAAATTGCGCGGAACAAGCACCCGCTCCCGGCCACCACTATTTTATAGCAACCTCATAGCAACATTGAAACTGCAATATCAAGTTGTTAACCACTAATAATATTTTGAGTCCTGGGTCCGTAATCCTTCCTTATAAAGGGGCGTTAGCACCTCCAGCAGCCTCAGGCCGATCAGTCAAAGGTCACTGTTTCGCCCCCCTTAATCTCCCAGAAGGGCACCGCTCCCCCCCAGCCACCGAGCCCAGAGGGAGAGGCCACGGCACAGACACCACTCCACCTACCGCCGCCCGAGCCATGACCCTCCCGCCCGGCCCCGGCGCCCAAGGGGAAGCACCGCCCCCATAAAACATGTAACACCTTCAACAATAACTGTCTCAGCCTACATTCGGGGCAACATGACCCGAGAAACTTAAGCATAGCATAAAAGATTATAAAACCATACATACGACCTGTCAGCAGGCAGTCCGGGCGCCCCAATCAAAATGGGGGGGGCGCCACCTTCATCCGCTCCTGCCCCCCCATGGACGAGCTATGTCCTGTAATTGGAGTAGTGTCCCGTACATCACAGGTGGTGTTGATGCATCGGTCTCGACTGACATGGGTCATGCGTCAGAAGGCTGTGGGGCACTTCATGCCCTGGCCTGTGGGGGATATGGATCTGGGACGGCGCCCAACCAATCCGGAACTTGAATAGAGTGAAGGTTAAACTGTTTAAAGAGAATTGGTAAGTCCTCATGCTTGCAAAGTTTTAAGGTTTTACCTCCCTTTGAAGCAACCAGCGAAAAGGAGTATCCCACCTGTAGGCCACGTTATTCTCCTTAAGCAATTCAAACAGTGGGCGTAGGGCTCTCCTCCTTGCTAGTGTGGATCTCGAAAGGTCAGAGTAGAAATGTAGCTCCGCTTCGTCAAAGTCCAGGGATCCCTTCCTTCTGGCTGCTGCCATGATTGCCTCCTTCTCCTGGAAAAAATATATCCTGCAGATGATGTCTCTTGGAGGTTCTCCTTGTTTGGGGGGAGGTGCTCTGTGCGCACGATCAATCTCAGTCCTCATCTGCTTGTTCTCCGAGAAGCGCAGAAACGATTCCCTGTAATGTGGGCATAAGGTCTTCTGCTCATGTTGCTTCGGGAAGGCCCCTGATGCGGATGTTATTCTGCCGGTTGCGATTTTCCAAATCCTCAAGATGGAGGGTCAAGCAGGCGTTCTCCGCTTCCTGCGCTTGCAGGCGAAGAGTAAGCTGCTGAATGGCTGATTTGTCCTCCTTCTGATTTCGCTCCACCTTATCCAGCCTGGTATCCAGCTGTCGTAGGTCTCCTCTCAGGAGGCCCACCTCCTCGGATAACTTCTCGCTTATTGACCGTGTGATCATCGACAGGTCTTCTTCAGTAGGCATAGAGCGCAGGTGTGCCCAGATTTCTGATAGCATGCGGCCCAGTGGCAATGACCCTGAGGCGCCCACGTTCTTCGGATCAGGTTCCTCTCGCATCGCCTCCCTCCCAGGGCCAGATTAAGAGCATCCCGGGCCTGGTGCTTTAGATTTTGACGGGCCTATTTATCGAAGTATACTATTACAATGTACCACCTAAAGTGTTCCACCAGTTGGGTAAATTATTCAAAACGAGAATCAATAGAGCAAACAGCACATTATAACTTACTCTTTATTATGTAATGGCTAATTTAGTCATACTGTGAGAATTCCCAAGAAGAGAACTTACCACTGACACTCCCAAAAATCATAAAAGCTAGAATGAATCAGCATGCCACTAACTACACCAAACTAAGATGTCCTTACCTGGTACTTGTCATATACGGCTGGGAGAGAAAACATTGACACCACAGCTAAAAATAAAAACAAAAAGCTGTAAGCCATTGCTGATATAACACGGGAAACAGAGCAACGTTCTGAGTTCTCATATTTTATTGGCTACACATTTCACATATGCATCCTTAAGATTGTCACGACCACTGATATTTCTGTCTTGTATGGATCTGGAGTCCGCTGGGCCCCAAAGCAAATTTTGGACCAAGCCCCCCCAGCACATTATACAAAATTATTATTATGGGGCCCCACACACACCAGTCTGCTACCCCTCCAACACACACACACACACACACACACACATACACACACCTATGACCCTTCCTATGAAACCCTTCCAACACACACACACACACACAATTTTGAACCCCTCTCTGCTCCCCGCACATACACAATCTGTAACCCCTTGTGTGCACAAACACATCTGTCACCCTCCCCCATTGCACACACACATATCAGAACTCCCTCAACCATGCACACACACCAATTTGTCAACCACCGCTGCACACACACACAAAGCAACATCAACACCCCACACCCAAACACACAGGCAAGCGTATATGCACACACAAATACACAAGCACACACACTAAGTCACATCGGGAAAAGATAGATGGGGTGGGACAGAGCTGGGAAAAGAGATATGGGATGGGACAGAGCTGGGATAATAGAGAGATGGGATGGGACAGAGCTGGGAAAAGAAAGATGGGATGGGACAGAGCTGGGAGAAGAGAGATGGAATGGGACAGAGCTGGGAAAAGAGAGATGGGATGGGACAGAGCTGGGAAAAGAAAGATGGGATGAGACAGAGCTGGGAGAAGAGAGATGGGATGAGACAGAGCTGGGAAAAGAAAGATGGGATGAGACAGAGCTGGGAAAAGATAGATGGGATGGGACAGAGCTGGGATAAGAGAGATGGGATGGGACAGAGCTGGGATAAGAGAGATGGGATGGGACAGAGTTAGCAAAAGAAAGATGGGATGGGGCAGAGCTGGGATGGGACAGAGCTGGGAAAAGAGATGGGATGGGATAGAGCTGGGTGTCATGAATGACTTGCCTTCAGCCCGTGCCCGTGGTGTCCCTAGGCAACTGGCTGGGGATCCTGCTGCCCAGCAGCCGCTTCTGCCTCGGATGCCATCCCCACCGGCGCATGTGTCTCCAAGCAAGCCCTCCTCCCTTGCCCACTGTCATTCAACTCGTGCTTGCATGCGTGTACAGTCAGCTCATGTCCTCCGGTGGTGCAATACACAGAATGGCCACTGGAGGCTGTTTAAAAGAGCGAAACCTAGGAGGTGCAGCTCTGAGCAGTATGCCTGTGGAGTTCAGCTGGGGCAATCAGCCCAGGGCCGAAATGCACAAATCAGCTCACAGATCCAAAGTGCACCAATCACAGCCACCGCCTCCCTGTCCAATCCAGCTGAGTCTACCCCTATAAAGGGATTGCCACTGCAGTGTGTCAGTGCCTGTTATAGTGCCTAGTACCAAGCTTGTCTTGTGCATTGAAGCTCGACTGATTTCCAGTTGTCAACCTCTGCCTTGCTGACGCCTCTCGATCTGAAACCCTGTTGCCGACCTCTGCCTGAACCGACCATTCTCGATCTGATCTCCGTTGCCGACCTCTGCCTTGTACCTTGACCTCGAGCTGTCTCTCCCCTCTGTACCGCTGCGAACTCTGACTTCCCCGTGTCAACCTCTGGCCTGTCTCTGGACTTCCGCTACACTCGCTCTTAGCCATTGGTTCTTCAGACCTCTAACCAGTAAGCTCTCATCCTTTGAGCCATTGAAGTCCTGGAGGCAACCGATCCCGGGCAGGCGTATTCTGCGTCCCGGCAAGCGGGGGCTCCTACAGGTGAAGCTGGCTGCGGAGATTGGGGGTTGAGGGCTTACCTAGAGGGCTGGAGTTACCAGAGCGTGACACTGGGATAATAGAGAGATGGGATGGGACAGAGCTAGGAGAAGAGAGATGGGATGGGACAGAGCTGGGAGAAGAGAGATGGGATGGGACAGAGCTGGGAGAAGAGAGATGGGATGGGACAGAGCTGGGAGAAGAGAGATGGGATGGGACAGAGCTGGGAGAAGAAAGATGGGATGGGACAGAGCTGGGAAAAGAGAGATGGGATGGGACAGAGCTGGGAGAAGAGAGATGGGATGGAACAGAGCTGGGAGAAGAGAGATGGGATGGGACAGAGCTGGGAGAAGAGAGATGGGATGGGACAGAGCTGGGAGAAGAGAGATGGGATGGGACAGAGCTGGGAGAAGAGAGATGGGATGGGACAGAGCTGGGAGAAGAGAGATGGGATGGGACAGAGCTGGGAGAAGAGAGATGGGATGGGACAGAGCTGGGAGAAGAGAGATGGGTTGGGACAGAGCTGGGAGAAGAGAGATGGGATGGGACAGAGCTGGGAGAAGAGAGATGGGATGGGACAGAGCTGGGAATAGAGAGATGGGATGGGACAGAGCTGGGAGAAGAGAGATGGGATGGGACAGAGCTGGGAATAGAGAGATGGGATGGGACAGAGCTGGGAGAAGAGAGATGGGATGGGACAGAGCTGGGAGAAGAGAGATGGGATGGGACAGAGCTGGGAGAAGAGAGATGGGATGGGACAGGGCTGGGAAAAGAGAGAGATGAATGGGACAGAGCTGGGAAAAGAGAGAGATGAATAGGACAGAGCTGGGAAAAGAGAGAGATGAATAGGACAGAGCTGGGAAAAGAGAGAGATGAATGGGACAGAGCTGGGAAAGAGAGATGGAGCGGGGAAAGGTGAGTTTTTCCAGGTGTTCACACAGCAGGGGCATCCCGATTCAGGATGCCCCAGGGAAAATTGGACCCCTTACCAGTTCACAAAGCATTAACAGTAAAAAGAAAAAAACACCACACATAGTAAAAATTACTTTATTAAAATAATGTTTTTACTTTACTCACCTCCGATCGTCAGTTCCTCTGTCCTTTGTCGATACGATGACAGATGCAGTGATCACTGAAGAGCGGAGGGGAGAGGCAAGGGATCAGCGGATCTCCTGCCCCTCTCCTCCTCTGCCCAGCGATCACCACATCTGAGGGGGTGGGGCAGATATTGTGAATGAATTGGGCCAAAAAATCCCAGATGGTGGCCCCGGATGCACAAAAATATGCACAGTATAAAAAGCTAATTGGGGAGAATCCGCACATGCATCATGGGTCATTGGATAATTAAGCATCCCCTCATACTGCACCTCTATCCTCAGGCAAAATGCGGCCCCGGAATCGGCCTGAACCGGCAGCCAGAAAATAGAATGTGACCCCCAACAATCGCGTGGCCACATTTCACCCAAAGTGCAGGAATTTTCACTATCCTGGTAATTGATCCTTGTCACTGGTGCATCCTGATATGGAATACACTGCTGTGTGCAATCCCTCAAAATTGCCATCAAAATGCATCCTTCTGGCAGTCCCATGGTACATGAGTGGGCTCTCGTCAATCAGAGCCTTATGTCAAATTGAGATTCCCCAGGGGAGTTCTTGTCTCCACTTTAAGCAGTTTTCCTCTTATTAGACTCATTTGGCAAACTAATTATGCTGTGTCTGAGATTGATTTCAGTGATCCAAAGAGCTCAGAGACACAATACCATCCATGAGTTGCATTGGAAACCATAAAGTTTGCATAATAATTTGGAACATGTAAAGCACGTGTAAAGCAGACCTTCCCCACATTTTTAACTAGCATCCCCTGAATTGCTCCCCCCATGAAGCACACTTTGCCAATTTTTAGTGCCCCTGCTTTACTCTAATCCGAGATAATAGCCCTTATTTTAGCTGTAATGCCCTGTCTCCTCCATTCAATGCCACTGTTGTGTGTCGCAGTGATGTCATTGCCTTACCAATGCAATGACTGATCACCTACCATCTCACAGAGAGGAACAGGAAAAAAACTGTGTTCCAGTACGATTCAAAAAACGAAAATATCCATTTCTAGTTCTACACCCTAACAAGGGAATATCGGCAGTGTTTACAGTGTGTACTGTAAATCTGTGTGTGTACTGGAAATACCTAGATATTCGAACCAGTGGGTCCAAAAAACCTATAGTTACTTTAAGAGACAGTAGTGTGCGGTGGTGCCCTCTGTTCTCAATAACTGCAATGTGGAGCTGGTGATCTAATTGTTTGTAGATTAACGTCTGTATTATATATTTGCCATAGTTACTGAGAGTCCCTGGGCCAGCAAGGGATATTTGTGTGTATTGGAGTGTTTACACACTAGTGTGTCCTTGCAGAGCAGACAATTGCTTGGTGGTGGAGCAATATCACATATCGATGTGTATAAGCTAGTTATGGTTGTTCTGTGTCTGAATGGTCTAAATGTGGGGATTGCCGAGTTCTTGTGCTGATTTACCAGCAGGATGGTGGATCTGTGTGGCTGAAGGGTGGTGTGTCTTCCATTCACCCTTGTACCCTTAGACACCTGTTTATTCTACACTGCTAGTAGGCCATACTCACCACTGTTGCAGCTTCAGTATCATAACTTTAAGAGTGGCCATAGTCCTATTGGCAGCAGCACTCAGCAGCTTGTTTGCTGATGGGCTGATTTTCGTCCCCACTTTGCCCCCGCCCTTATAGTAATATGGGCTTATTCCCTGCAGACAAAAGGGAAAGGGCCATAAGTAGCAGGTATTGAGTTTTACTATACAACTGCTATAAACAGCAGAAAACTCCTACAAGAAAGCCTTGACTAGTTTACATGTAGTAGCATGCCAACGCTGTGGAGCTGTGCTGAACAAAAGGTCCCTCTCTGCAGAGAGGCACAACAAAAAATCAGTGTACCAAGACAGTTCAATAGATAAAAATATCAATTTCCAGTTTTACAATCTAATGGGGATTATTGGCAGGGGGGTTGGCTAAATTTATTTCACAAGTTAAGTGGGTTTTAGGACAAAATATACAAGGGAACATTAAAATATACACATCAACATGTCCTACCCAGTCCTATGGTACATGTTCAGGTTCTCGTCCAATCAGAGTTGTTTGCTATTGATACGTCATTTGCCCTTCTGCAATGGGGAGCACGCTCCCGTCCAGTTTATCTGAATGGCTGGGGTGGGAATGTGCAGACAGCCCAAAGATGCGGGGATGCGGCCTTTTGTGCTCCCAATTGCAGAAGGACAGATGCGCTTGCTGCATGACATTTGCGCGGCAAACTGCTATGATTGGATGAGAGCTCACGCATGCGTCATAGGACCGGTGGTAGGTTTTACAGGGATATTCACACAGTGGGCCCTTCCCAAGTCAGGATGCCCACAGGGCATGGAACGAAACTTGAGAGTCAAAATCTCGGGTATTGTTATGCTTGAAATGATGTGAGTCACAAAGGGAAGTCACTGGGAAGGACCGAGTTATTTTGGGCAAGGCGCTTCTGAATCAAAGTTCAGAGAAAAGTCTAAGATAGGTTGGGGTTGGTCCCTCTTGGAGTGGTGTCCCCCGGGTCTTATAGTATTGCCCTATGTGACATCCTAAGGAGGGGTTCCAGGTGCGCCTTGTTGTTTCCCTTTTATAGAATTTCTTTTTTTGTGTGCAAATTCAATTTTATTTTCAACATTTTCATAGACAATACAAGATATAAAGTATAAACTATATACATATAGATAGTAGTATGGATATATACACTATATACAATGAAAATCGTTCTTTCACCAATTGCCCTTGTTTCAGGGTTATCTTGCTACCAAGACTCTTGTCTATAACAAGTATATTGGATTTATAGTCCCTTGTTTGTAGCGGGTGCAGTTTGTAGCAAGGTTTGTAGCAAGTGAAATAGGTTTGCATGTAATCCCTCGTTTGTAGCAAGTGAGGTAGGTTTGCATACGCGTTTCGCTCTGGTGGCTTCTTCAGTGCGTTTAGGTCTGCATGAGGATTGTCAAGGGATGAGTGATGCATGCCCAACAAAGTGGTATATACTGGTATGATATAGTATTCATTTGGTTACTCACTGTGAACAATTAGGGAACTGCTTTGTATATAGTGTATATATCCATACTACTATCTATATGTATATAGTTTATACTTTATATCTTGTATTGTCTATGAAAATGTTGAAAATAAAATTGAATTTGCACAAAAAAAAAGAAATTCTATAAAGGGAAATAACAAGGCGCACCTGGAACCCCTCCTGAGGATGTCACATAGGGCAATACTATAAGACCCGGGGGACACCACTCCAAGAGGGACCAACCCCAACCCATCTGTTTTTAAAGTGGCTTTAATTTAGTCCGTATATTTTGTCTGTAATAAAATGTATAGGAATTTTCTGCGAGTGGTATTGTAGATATTGAGCTTGACAATATGTTCCTGGTGGAGGTTAGAGTTAAAGTGGACCAACAGTCAAAAAATTACTTCAACCGGACCAAGACAACAAACAGTGCTTTCATGCATCCCTGCCCAAGGCAATTTAGATTGCTGCATAAAATATAATTTAACTTTTTCTAACTCCTGCTGCTCCAAATTTTTACACAGAAATGGCGTCTCCTGGATCTGCAGGCCGGAAATGCTGCGGGGTTTCCTGTTACTGTGCATTGCCAGTTATGTCCGGTATGGTAAATGTTTGAATTCTTGGAGGGTTGGACAGTGTGAAAATAGGCTTGGGGGGGGGGGGCATTCCCTAGAGATGTGAAGTCCTGGAGTTTGGGGGATAAGAAGTGACCAGGGCGGAGGACAGGAGAAGGTCAGAGGCAGGAAGCGATAAACAGCAAAGCATTAGTGGTGTCCTGTTCTACAAATCTGCAATAGATTGAGAGCAGTATCTCTGCCATGGGGCCTAAAAACAGAAATCTACTTCGCAGTAACTTGTGAAAATGTTTAAACCGTGACTGATATTTGTGTTTTTAGCTGAAATATTTTGTTTCTCAACATTTACATTTTTCAGCTCACTGATGCAAGTAATATTTCTAGTAGACAACGCTACAGACATTTCTATGCCGCAGCTATTGCACCACTAATTCACCAGCTTGCATTCGAAATTATATAACCCAGTTTCCAAGCAACCAAAAGTACACACAAATTGTGAAGAAACGGACCGAATCTCAACAAAAGTTTCCTCTTGCTATATAACTTTTCTAGTTTACATTGTGTGGTAAAGTGTGTGGAGAAGTCCTGGATGGAGTATATTTTTCCCCTACAGTGCTGTATAGAGCACGATCCATGCCAGGATTTCAGAACCCTGGTCACATTCCCCACTCCTAGGTTTCTTCTGATCTCAGGCCTTGCACACCTGGTCAGATTGATTTCAGGAAGGAGCCGGAATAAAAGGCTCCCACTGAGCCAGTCAGTGGTCTTTGACCAGCCTGATGGAGGAAGCTCAGGCTGAGGTGGATTGCTGTATACAGGCCTAGTAGGAGTGTTTGTGGCATAGGGGCCCCTCGTGGGGCTCCATATTCGGTTCTGGTGCGATCATGGCGGACAAGACTGCGACTGGAGACGTGCAACCCTACACGCATACAGTGCGATTTAAGCTCCGAGATGGATTTGCGACGGATTTGGATTTGAAAGGTTTTGTTACAAGAGTCATTGAGGGATGTCTCCAACTACCTTTTGAGAAAGTGCATACTTTGCAAGATTTTGTCTCTCAAGGTTCTTATGAACTTACTCTTTTTTCTGCAGCGGATGCTGAATTGGTTTACAAGCGCTTTTTGGCGAGGAAGGATAAGGATCCTATGCTGGGAAACCTGGAAGCTACAGCCCTGTACATGCAAGGTGAGAAAGAGGTGACTGTTCACTGTTATAATGCTTGGGTTAAGGTGGAAAAATTGCAAGCTTTTTTAGGTCAGCATTGTAAAGAAGTTATTTACAAGGGGCCAGGTAAAAATTTTGCAGGCATAAGGAATGGGAAACATTTGTTTTTGGTTAAACTTAAAGTTAATGAAGAGGGAAGGCCAGTGCACTTACCTTCAGTGTTTAATCTTGGGGTGGACAGAGGATACATTGCATATAGAGGCATGCCAAGATACTGTAGAAAGTGCAGAGTGACTGGCCATACAATGCAGGAGTGTGATGTGGTAATTCCAGTGTGTAGAAATTGTAAGAAGCATGGGCACACTGCTAAAGAATGTAAAGAGGATAAGCTGTGTGACTGGTGTGGAGTGAGAGGTCATACTCAGGTGGACTGTGGGAAAAATCCTTTTTCCTATGCAAGCGTGTTAAAAAGGAGGAATGAGCTTTTTGAGAAAATTCAGGCAACAGGTGGTATGGCTGGAAATGTGACTAAGGATATGGAGCGTGCTGAGGATGAAGTGGCTGAGCTGGAGAAACAGGACAGGCAGAGTCATAGTGCTTTTAAGTCTGATGCAGTCTCGTTTTTGGCTGCTGAGTGTGCTGCTGAGTCTGTAGCAAGTGATTGTCTTGTTTCTCAAACTGCTGTTTTACCATCTGTTATGGTTGAGGAGCTTGCAATTCAGCAAGATGGCGGCCGGCTGTTGTCTGAGCCTACAGGGTTTTTGAATATTGGTGGGAATAGCGGGGGTGGGGCAAGTTCTAGTCTATTTGTCTCAGCTCCCCTGGCAGAGCGTGTGGACTCCCCGCTGGATTTGACAAGCGGGGGGGCGGGGCTAGTCCCCGGTTTTCAGAGTGTAGATGACGGTGTAGGTAGGGATGATTCCTCTGTGGGCAGTGGAGCCTCTTGGCCTGCTCCAGTGTTAGAGGAGATCAGTGACATGGAGCTGTCTTTAGATAGTGAATCGGGGGATGGGGTTGAAGGAAGAGCTGCAAAGAGGCTGAAATTTCGGCCTGGAGCTCCGCCCCCTGATGACGACAATACTAGATTCAGTGTATCAGAGCAAGTGGTGATGAGTACTGCCCCAGGTTCTGCTGGTGGGAGGCAGGATCATGATGAGAGGGGCGTGGACTTAGACGACATGGATTAGAAATGGCTTGCATAGTTAATTTCCTCTTGTGGGTGCTCATGGCTTTGACTTTTTGCTCACTTAATGTACGCTGTATTGGTTCCAAAGTTAAGAGAGCTGCAGTGTTAGATGATTTGACTTCTGTGAAATCGGACATTATATGTTTGCAGGAATGTAATTTGAAATTCTTGCCTAAGAAAGAGGAATGGTCACATGGGGAATCTGTGTGGTCTCTCTCTATGTCACAAAGAAATGCTGGAGTGGGAGTTTTATTTAAAAACAGAAGCATTGAGTTAGTTTCCCATGCTTCCCCAGTCCCGGGGAGGTTATTAATTTGCATATGCAAATTTCTTGGTGTTGAATTCAGACTGATTTGTGTTTATGCTCCTGCTGTTAAAAAAGAGAGAGTGGAGTTTTTTGAAGAACTTCTAGTACATTTGCCTGGTAGGATGAATACGGTGTTATTAGGTGATTTTAACGCAATCTTATCAACTGAGGATCGACTTGGAAGAAAGGAAGTTAAGTTGGATCGGACATCAAGGCTCCTTAATAATATTGTTACAGATTTTTCTTTTCAGGATGCCGGCAAAATATTTAAGGGGGACTCCCCAGGTTTCACATATTTTTCAGATAAAGGTGAGATTAAATCACGTATTGATTTTTTTTTCATTTCAAATAAATTAAAAATAGAAGAATATTATCAGGAGCAGGTTCTTTTTTCAGATCATCAGATGTTGTTTGTTACGCTGGGGAACATTTCAGAGGTAAAATATGGGAGAGGTGTGTGGAGATTGAACACTTGTTTGCTTGATAAAGAAGAGATATGGGATCTTTTTTTGTTGAAATTTAATTGGATGAAGAGCAAAAAGGGGGCCTTTTTAAGTGTATGTGACTGGTGGGATTGGGCAAAAAATGAAATTCGCCTTTTTTTTAAGCGGCAGTCATTTAAAATGGCTTGTAGTAGGAGGGAAGAGGAGAAGGAGGTGGTGAGGAGAATGGATATGTTCTTGAGATGGAAGGAGGAGGGAATTGATGTGGACAGAGAATTGGTAGACTTGAGAATAAGGAAAGCGAAGTTAATAGAGGAAAGGGGTAAGAACATTATATTAAAGTCAAGGGTTACCCATTTGGATTTTGATGAGAAGTGTACTCGTTTTTTCTTTAAAAAAGTCTGTAGTCAGAAAGATTATATGGAAAAGGTCAAGGTGGGTGAGGTGTATGTATCCGAGGGGAATATGATCGGCGCTGTGGAAGATTTTTACACAAAGTTGTTTGGAGGAGTGAAAATTGATAAGGGTGCTGTGAAGGACTATTGTAAGGACTTGAAAATAGATTGGTCAACGGAGGAGAAGGAGCTGTTGACGGATGTGCCTACTGAGAAGGAGATAAAGGAGGCATTGGATAGTATGAGGAGTGGGAAGGTACCTGGATGTGATGGTTTACCCAAAGAATTTTACATTAAAGCTTGGGAAGAAATTAAAGAGGGTTTTGTTGAAGTGGTAAAAGAGATCTTTGAGAAGGAGCAACTGTCTGTATCAATGAGGAAAGGTTTAATACATTTATTGTTTAAAAAAGGTGAAAAGGCTGATCTAAAGAATTGGAGACCTTTGACGCTGTTAAATTTTGATTATAAGGTGGTTGCCAAAATATTATCCAGGAGGTTAACAATCCTTATGCCTAAGTGTATAGGGGAACAACAGGTGTGTGCAATACCTGGCAGGAGAATATCGGATTATTTGGTTTTGGTAAGAGACTTAATCGAATATGTTAGATCAAATAATGTTGGATTAGTGATTGAGTCGATTGATATTGAGAAGGCTTTCGATAAAGTAGTACACGATTATCTGTTTTTGGTGATGGAGTGCATGGGATTTCCCCAGAGTTTTGTTAAAATGTTAAGAAGCCTCTATACAGGGATAAGTGCAAATTTGCTGGTCAATGGTTTCTTGTCAAACTCTTTTGACATTAAGTCGGGTGTGAAACAGGGTTGCCCATTGTCTCCTCAGCTTTTTGTCATCGCTCTTGAACCTTTACTTAGAGCTGTGCAGAGGGATAAATTTGTTAGAGGGATGATAATACCAGGAAGTGGTGGCATTCAGGTTAAAACCGCTGCTTACATGGATGATGTTTCCTTTTTTTGTGGTTCCGCATCTGACGTGAAAAGGATAAACTTACACTTGGACATTTATTGTATGATGGCAGGTATGAGTGTCAACTGGGCTAAAAGTGGCTATTGTCATTTTGGGAGAAAGTTTGAGATTGTAGGAAATAAAGTAAATGAAGTGAAAGAAATCAAGATTCTGGGTATTCTTTTTCGAGATGGTGACTATTTAGAAAACAATTATATACCTTTGTTGGGAAGGATTGAGAAAAAAATAGGGTTTTGGTCCCTTAGAAGCCTGTCTAAACATGGCAAGGTCTTGGTGATAAAAGCGGTGGTGCTTCCTTTAATTTTGTATTTTTCAGTTATTTCTCCACCCAAGGAAAAGTGGGTGGCTCAGGTGAATAGGAGATTGTTTGTTTTCTTCTGGGGGTCTAAAATGGAGAAAGCGACACGTGAAAAGATGATGAAGCCTGTTAGAATGGGGGGTTATGATTTTCCTGACCTCTCCTTTTTTCTGTTAATGCATTTTTGGTTAAGCACTTTTAGATTGATTAAAAGTGGTGGACGTGTGTCAGACATGGTAAGGTACCTTGTAGGTCGGTTTGCAATTAAATGGGATTGGGTGAAGAGGGACTTGAGAAGACCAGTAGCCTTTGTACCTCCCAATTATTATTGTCGATTGGAGTTCTTTTTCAAGAAATATAAACTAGGTATGTTGGGTGAAAGAATGTGTAAGAAAGATGCTATTAAGGAATTAAAAGAAAGGAACTTAACACCGAATAATATCCCTAATATTAGCGATGTCCGAGTGGAGTTGATATGGGGGATGCTTAGGTATGAGGGGTTAAATAACAAACAGATTTAATGTGGGCCATGTTGATGGATGTGTTGCCCACCAAAGCATTCTGGAAGTCCAGAGATTTGGAAAGATCGGAGGTCTGTCCAAGAGAAATGTGTGCTGGGAGAGAGACCACATATCATCTATTGTGGGGTTGCAGTTTTGCTCAAGACTTGAGGAATAGATTAGCATCCTTTATGAGGGAGGTTGGAGGTATTGAGGTACTTACATTTGCTATCCTGTTGACAGGTTGGTCAACTGGTCAGGATTGGCAGAAAAGAATTGTTTGGTTGCTATTGTCGGCATTTAAAGAGGTTTTGTGGGAGTCTAGGGAAAGATTAGTTAAGAACAAAATGGAATTAACTGTTGAACAGTGCGTTAGCATGTTTGTTGGGAAGATGCATAATTTTTATTTTTTTGATTTGCAGAAGCTGAATGTAGATATGGTTGAAGAATGGTGGAAGCGTGATTCTTGGTCATTATTTTTGTAGGTGACTGAGTGGGGTAAGTGGGTGGGGCTGGTTTAGAATGGGACGATTAGAGGAAGGTAGTTGGTGATTGATTATAGATAGTTTTGGGTTTAGGTTGTTTTTTTGATGTCTATATGAAAGGGAAAGCAAACAATGATGCACAATTCAAATCTCAAGTCACATTAAGAGCTTTGTGATGAAGTTTGTTTTATTTGGTGATTTTGAGTTAAAGCTGATGCTTTTTTTTTTTTTTTTTTTTATTTTGCAAGCATGTTGTGTGAATAACAATACTGGACTATTAAGCCGGAGGACTTGGCTTCTGCGCCCCACTCTTGAACCGTTGGGGGTGAGAAGCGGCGGGCTGGTTTGCCCTGCAATCTGGATTGGACTTTCCTTTGACCCACAGCTTGCTGGAATCCCCAGCCCTGGATTTACCTTTATTTGGTGATGTAATCATTTGTTTTGATTTTCTGCATTGACGCTGCAACCTATGACTGGAGAAGTATTATTTCATTTGAATACTTTCATTTTTCTGAAATAAACCTGCTTTGCCGAGAGAGAACTGTTGTCTGTGTCACTACCGTTCGCCCCCAATATCCCACAGTTGGTGGAGGATGCGGGCATGGTGACTGTTGCTAGGGGCAACGGAGTGACAACACGCTGCATTTAATAGTTAATGTCCTGGGGGAAGGCCGTCACCAAGATGTCTCACATGGAGGAGGTGATAAAACACCTAATACAAGCTGACCTCCGGCATGAGCAGGCCCTGGCACAACAGCAGCGAGCACAGGAGCAGGCCCTGGCACAACAGTTCCAAATGCAGCAGCAGACCGTGGCTAACCAGCAGGAGACAAATCGCCTGTTGATTGAACAGATGGCCGCGCTTAGAGAGACTGTTTGTGCCAAAGTTTCACAACCGGAGAGAAGCCCGGTTGAGACGTAGGGGGCGAGAAGAACTGTTTCGGGTTTTACAAAAGATGACCCCGGACGACGATATCGAAGCCTACCTCACAGTGTTTCAGCGCGTGGCCGAGAGAGAACAGCTGCCAGTAGCGGAATGGGCCGACATAATTGCGCCGTTCTTAACCGGTGAGCCGCAAAAGGCATATTTTGACTTAAGGGAGCAGGATGTACGGGACTATGCTAAGCTTAAACAGGAGATCCTTGCTCACCTGGGAGTCACGCCAGCGGTTCGGGCAAGGCGAATACATAACTGGACTTTTGCCGTTGATAAGCCTGCCCGGTCGCAGTTGTATGACCTAATACATCTCGTCCAAAAGTGGTTGGAGCCAGAGCGTTCCACTCCTGCGCAGATTATCGAGAAAATCGTGGTGGACCTTTCAATCCCTGCCGCCAAAGCTTCAACGGTGGGTGGGACAAGGCGACCCGCAGAGTGCGGAGCAGCTGGTCAACTTGGTTGAACGTTTTATTGCGACGGAGGACTACCTACGGGATGCCCCTACTACACCAGCATCCTCCAAGACCCACAAACCTGTGACAACGACGGGTAAGCAGGTTCGGTTCCGTTCCGTTGGAGGTGTATGGAAGGGTGAAAAAGGGCCCAGGGCTGACCCTTACCCCCAGAGGCCTCCCAATCCTAGGGAGGACGCCCGGGCACGGAGACTTCGGGGTCCCCAGTGTTGGAGGTGCCGCGAGTGGGGGCACATAGCCGTGGATTGCCCCCTTGGCCCTGAGCCTATGGAATGTGGCGCTGGCCGCAGAAGATCCCTGTTTGCGGAACCAGCATGTACCGCGGTTTCGCGGGTAGAGACCGAGCCCCATATTGTGTTGATGAGAGTGAATGGGTGCTCAGTGAAGGCGCTCTTGGACTCAGGTAGCCTGGTAACCTTGGTCCGGGCCAACCTTGTGGGTGGAGGTTATATACCACATAAAAATGTGAGCGTGCTTTGCATCCACGGGGATATCGTGGCTTACCCTGTAGCCGTGGGTAAGTTTGAGACCCCTGCTGGAACACTAAAATATGAAGCAGGCGTAGTAGAACGCCTTGTGTATCAAGTGATTGTTGGCCAGGATTTTCCCTTGTTCTGGGAGTTGTGGGAAAGGGGAAACGTTTCTTCCGGTAGCGAAGTATCTCCGGCAGAACTGGTGACCCTCCCTGTTGAGCCGGCTGAACTATCTAGTAGAGACAATAGGCCCCATGAGGTACCTAGTGAAGAAATGGGAATATCTGAATTATGCAGTAATGACCGGTTTCCCCTACAGGTGTTAGCAGGCGAGGATGATGAGGCTTCCCTGCCTGATCAGCGGGTCTTAGACCTAGAGGTGGCTCAGGGTAATTTTGGGTCTGAGCAATTAAGAGACCCCACTCTGGAGACTGCAAGAGGTAATGTCACAGTGTTGAACGGAGTGCCTCAGGAACCAGAAGCTGACCAGAAATTTCCACACTTCGCCATGAGTGAGGATCTGTTATATCGGGTCTCCAAAATTAACAATGAAGTTGTGGAACAGCTTCTGGTACCTAAGCCATATCGTCGCATGGTGCTGGAGATCGCCCATAGTCATGTGCTTGGAGGGCATTTTGGGATTAACCCTTCTAGCGCCAGCTACGTAAAATTCACGTAGCTGCCTCTCCTGTCGTTAAACGCCAGCTACGTGAATTTCACGTAGCTAGCGTTCCCTTCCGGGCCATCGGGGGGGCATCAGCGGGCCCGTTGCTGTGGAGCAGCTTGCAGGGAGTCTAGGGGTCAGGGGGAGATGACCTGGGTGTGAACCAAGTCACCCGATCGCTCCCCTGACCAATCAGCAGGGGGCGCACGGCAGCTGTCATCAGCCGGCGCCCCCTGCTTACCTCATCAGATGACGCTGGAGCAGAAACCTTTCCGGAGCCCAGGGCGACCGTAAGTAATACCGATCCCCGCCCCCCCCCCCCCGCCCGATCGACCACCCCCCGCCCCCCCCCCGCCCGATCGCCCGCCCCCCCGCCCGATCGCCCGCCCGCGCCGCTGATCATCTGGCTTTACGCGAGACGTCTTCAAGCAGCAGGACCGACGGCTCCCCGATCACCCTTCCACGGCTTCCTGTCTGCCGCCGCCGCCAGGTAAAGGCGATCGTTATGGAATGCTGCCATCCATCCATCCATCCATCCATCCATTCTGTCACCCCCATGCAGCCATCCATTCATCCTGTCACCCCCATGCAGCCATCCATTCATCCTGTCACCCCCATGCAGCCATCCATTCATCCTGTCACCCCCATGCAGCCATCCATTCATCCTGTCACCCCCATGCAGCCATCCATTCATCCTGTCACCCCCATGCAGCCATCCATTCATCCTGTCACCCCCATGCAGCCATCCATTCATCCTGTCACCCCCATGCAGCCATCCATTCATCCTGTCACCCCCATGCAGCCATCCATTCATCCTGTCACCCCCATGCAGCCATCCATTCATCCTGTCACCCCCATGCCGCCATCCATCCAGTCACCCCCATGCCGCCATCCATCCAGTCACCCCCATGCCGCCATCCATCCAGTCACCCCCATGCCGCCATCCATCCAGTCACCCCCATGCCGCCATCCATCCAGTCACCCCCATGCCGCCATCCATCCAGTCACCCCCATGCCGCCATCCATCCAGTCACCCCCATGCCGCCATCCATCCAGTCACCCCCATGCCGCCATCCATCCAGTCACCCCCATGCCGCCATCCATCCAGTCACCCCCATGCCGCCATCCATCCAGTCACCCCCATGCCGCCATCCATCCAGTCACCCCCATGCCGCCATGCATCCATCCATCCTGTCACCCCCATGCCGCCATCCATCCATCCATCCTGTCACCCCCATGCCGCCATCCATCCATTCATCCTGTCACCCCCATGCAGCCATCCATTCATCCTGTCACCCCCATGCAGCCATCCATTCATCCTGTCACCCCCATGCAGCCATCCATTCATCCTGTCACCCCCATGCAGCCATCCATTCATCCTGTCACCCCCATGCAGCCATCCATTCATCCTGTCACCCCCATGCCGCCATCCATCCAGTCACCCCCATGCCGCCATCCATCCAGTCACCCCCATGCCGCCATCCATCCAGTCACCCCCATGCCGCCATCCATCCAGTCACCCCCATGCCGCCATCCATCCAGTCACCCCCATGCCGCCATCCATCCAGTCACCCCCATGCCGCCATCCATCCAGTCACCCCCATGCCGCCATCCATCCAGTCACCCCCATGCCGCCATCCATCCAGTCACCCCCATGCCGCCATCCATCCAGTCACCCCCATGCCGCCATCCATCCAGTCACCCCCATGCCGCCATCCATCCAGTCACCCCCATGCCGCCATCCATCCATCCATCCTGTCACCCCCATGCCGCCATCCATCCATCCATCCTGTCACCCCCATGCCGCCATCCATCCATTCATCCTGTCACCCCCATGCAGCCATCCATTCATCCTGTCACCCCCATGCAGCCATCCATTCATCCTGTCACCCCCATGCAGCCATCCATTCATCCTGTCACCCCCATGCAGCCATCCATTCATCCTGTCACCCCCATGCAGCCATCCATTCATCCTGTCACCCCCATGCAGCCATCCATTCATCCTGTCACCCCCATGCAGCCATCCATTCATCCTGTCACCCTCATGCAGCCATCCATTCATCCTGTCACCCCATGCAGCCATCCATTCATCCTGTCACCCCCATGCCGCCATCCATCCAGTCACCCCCATGCCGCCATCCATCCAGTCACCCCCATGCCGCCATCCATCCAGTCACCCCCATGCCGCCATCCATCCAGTCACCCCCATGCCGCCATCCATCCAGTCACCCCCATGCCGCCATCCATCCAGTCACCCCCATGCCGCCATCCATCCAGTCACCCCCATGCCGCCATCCATCCTGTCACCCCCATGCCGCCATCCATCCATCCATCCTGTCACCCCCATGCCGCCATCCATCCATCCATCCTGTCACCCCCATGCCGCCATCCATCCATCCTGTCACCCCCATGCCGCCATCCATCCATCCTGTCACCCCCATGCCGCCATCCATCCATCCTGTCACCCCCATGCCGCCATCCATCCATCCTGTCACCCCCATGCCGCCATCCATCCATCCTGTCACCCCCATGCCGCCATCCATCCATCCTGTCACCCCCATGCCGCCATCCATCCATCCTGTCACCCCCAATGCAGCCATCCATCCATCCTGTCACCCCCAATGCAGCCATCCATCCTATCACCCCCAATGCAGCCATCCATCCATCCTGTCACCCCCATGCCGCCATCCATCCATCCTGTCACCCCCATGCCGCCATCCATCCATCCTGTCACCCCCATGCCGCCATCCATCCATCCTGTCACCCCCATGCCGCCATCCATCCATCCTGTCACCCCCATGCCGCCATCCATCCATCCTGTCTCCCCCATGCCGCCATCCATCCATCCTGTCACCCCCATGCCGCCATCCATCCATCCTGTCACCCCCAATGCAGCCATCCATCCATCCTGTCACCCCCAATGCAGCCATCCATCCTATCACCCCCAATGCAGCCATCCATCCATCCTGTCACCCCCATGCCGCCATCCATCCATCCTGTCACCCCCATGCCGCCATCCATCCATCCTGTCACCCCCATGCCGCCATCCATCCATCCTGTCACCCCCATGCCGCCATCCATCCATCCTGTCACCCCCATGCCGCCATCCATCCATCCTATCACCCCCAATGCAGCCATCCATCCATCCTGTCACCCCCAATGCAGCCATCCATCCTATCACCCCCAATGCAGCCATCCATCCATCCTGTCACCCCCAATGCAGCCATCCATCCATCCTATCACCCTCCCATGCAGCCATCCATCCATCCTATCATCCTCCCATGCAGCCAAGCCTATCATCCTGTCACCCCCAGGCGATCATGTGCTCCCTGGCGGCCGCGCTCGCACCCACCTGGCCTCCATCTCGGTCGGCTCTGACAGCTGGCATCTTGATTGGCCTCCTCGCCCTGCCTGCCCCGCCTCAGCCATTGGTTAAAGAGCATTGCCAGCGCGGGACATGAGAGCAGGCCACCGGACTCCGCCCACCTACTGGGTCAGGGACGTGTGACTGACTGAAGTGCTGAGGAAGAGACCCCGGAAGAAAAGGTATTTAAAAAAAACTAAAAAAAAATAGATGTTGATTTTGGAGAGGAAGTGTGTGTGTATATGTGTGGTTTTTTTTTTCAGTTTGGTCACGGGGCTCCCGAGCGCATGCCCATAGGGGCGCCCGTGCCCCATGACCAACAAGTAAATCTGGCCAGTTCGGTGGTTCCGGCGCCCTTCCCCAGGGGAAGACCAACCTCCACAACAACCAGTATAACCAGTGAGTTTCAGGAAGGCTTGCGTCCAGAAAGCTGCAGCTACAACAACAAGCCTGGTACGCCTAGAACGCTTGAGGTGTGTACTTTCAGGGAACATGTGGTTTGTGGGGGGTATTTTTAATGAAAAGTGATGTTTTGGTTGAAAAAGCGCAAGGTGCGCACTTTGTCTGCAGAGCAGGAAATTTCAATGGAAATGCCCGTTATGCATACGCTTTGCTTTGGGGTAATTGGCAACCTTACCCTTGGAGGTAGCTATGCATGTTGGGTATTGTTCTGTTCAGGGGACCTTGCCATTTCAGATTTGATTAGTTTTTTTTGGTTAGCGCATGTTTTTTATAGAAAAATTTGGTCTTAATGCTGCATTTTTGCTATTTTTTTAGGGAAATCCGGTACAACCAGTGAGTTTCGGGAAGGCTTGCGCCCAGAAAGCTGCAGCTACAACAACGAGCCTGGTATTCCTAGAACGCTTGAGGTGTGTACTTTCAGGGAACATGTGGTTTGTGGGGGGTATTTTTATTGAAAAGTGGTGTTTTGGTTGAAAAAGCGCAAGGTGCGCACTTTGTCTGCAGAGCAGGAAATTTCAAGTGAAATGCCCGTTATGCATACGCTTTGCTTTGGGGTAATTGGCAACCTTACCCTTGGAGGTAGCTATGCATGTTGGGTATTGTTCTGTTCAGGGGACCTTGCCATTTCAGATTTGATTAGTTTTTTTTGGTTAGCGCATGATTTTTATAGAAAAATTTGGTCTTAATGCTGCATTTTTGCTATTTTTTTAGGGAAATCCGGTACAACCAGTGAGTTTCGGGAAGGCTTGCGCCCAGAAAGCTGCAGCTACAACAACAAGCCTGGTACGCCTAGAACGCTTGAGGTGTGTACTTTCAGGGAACATGTGGTTTGTGGGGGGTATTTTAATTGAAAAGTGGTGTTTTGGTTGAAAAAGCGCAAGGTGCGCACTTTGTCTGCAGAGCAGGAAATTTCAAGTGAAATGCCCGTTATGCATACGCTTTGCTTTGGGGTAATTGGCAACCTTACCCTTGGAGGTAGCTATGCATGTTGGGTATTGTTCTGTTCAGGGGACCTTGCCATTTCAGATTTGATTAGTTTTTTTTGGTTAGCGCATGATTTTTATAGAAAAATTTGGTCTTAATGCTGCATTTTTGCTATTTTTTTAGGGAAATCCGGTACAACCAGTGAGTTTCGGGAAGGCTTGCGTCCAGAAAGCTGCAGCTACAACAACAAGCCTGGTACTCCTAGAACGCTTGAGGTGTGTACTTTCAGGGAACATGTGGTTTGTGGGGGGTATTTTAATTGAAAAGTGGTGTTTTGGTTGAAAAACTGCAAGGAGAGCAAAATGGTTGAGTTTTCTTTCAAAATTGGCTCAGTCGCTATTTTCAGTTTTACGTGTCTCCTGGGCAAGAAAGGGTGTCTACCAATACATATGTGGTACTGTTGCAATCGGGAGCAATAAGGCTTTTACACACAATATGATTTCCTGAAACAACTTGCATGTTTTATTAAGAAAACGCACTACAAATTGTAAAAAAAATGTTTTTTTGGTTTTTTTTAACATATTTTCCACAAAAATATTTAAAAAACACTGACAATCTTACAAACAAGACACTTCATGTTAAAGCCCAGACTGTGCTGAAAAAAACAATATATAATTTTCCAGGGAAATACTGGGAAATCCCTTCAAAAATCACAGTTGAACATGTGGAGCGCAAAATAGTGCAAAATGGTCTGGCAACAAATGGTGACAAAATCTCAAGGTAGGCTGGCGGTTAAAGGGTTAATAAGACCCAGGAAAGAGTTCTCCAGAGGTTTTACTGGCCTGGGGTGTATGAGGAAATAAAAAGATACTGCGAGTCCTGCCCTACGTGCCAGTTAAGTGCCCCAACGTCACATTTCCGGAGCCCCTTGGTACCACTTCCCATTATCGAGGTCCCCTTTGAGAGAATTGCCATGGATTTGGTGGGGCCTATTGTGAAGTCAGCCCGAGGACACCAATATATATTAGTGGTACTAGATTATGCTACCCGCTACCCGGAAGCAGTACCGCTAAGAAATATGGCGTCCAAAAATATTGCTAAGGAGCTGTTTCTTATGTTCTCTCGTGTAGGAATACCAAAGGAAATTCTAACCGATCAGGGCATGCCCTTCATGTTAATGGTCATGAAGGAACTGTGCAAGCTGTTTAAGATTACCCATCTCCACACCTCAGTGTACCATCCTCAAACAGACGGCTTGATAGAGAGATTTAATAAAACCCTTAAGCACATGCTAAAGAAAGTTGTAGAACGGGATGGCCGTGATTGGGACTGTTTGTTGCCGTATCTCATGTTTTCCATACGGGAGGTTCCCCAGGTGTCTACAGGGTTTTCACCAGAAAGAAAATGTAATGCCGATAATAAAGGAGCATATGCAAAGGGCTTAGGTGGCCCAGAGCAGGATATATAATAGATCGGCCAGGGTGAGGGCCTTTAAGCCTGGGGACCGGGTCCTGGTATTAGTGCCCACAGTTGAAAGTAAATTTCTGGCAAAGTGGCAGGGTCCCTATGAGGTTGTAGAGAAGGTGAGTGAGGTGAACTACAAGGTTCACCAACCAGGTAGAAGGAAGCCCTACCAGATTTACCATGTGAACCTGATTAAGCCGTGGAAAGATCGTGAAGCTTTGGTAGTTGCCCCGGCTAGAGTTAAAGAGGCGGTGCAGACCATTCCCCCAGTCAAGATAGGTGAGTCTTTGTCAGGTCATCAAACGCAGGAGGTTAGGGAATTTCTGCAAGGAAATAGAGACAAGTTTTCTGACCTGCCGGGCCGAAAGCATTTAATAAAGCATCAGATTAAAACTGAACCCTACACTAAGGTAAACCTAAAGCCGTACAGGATTCCTGAAGCACGGAGAGAGGCGATCTCCTCTGAAATAAAACGCATGTTAGAGTTGGGCATCATTGAGGAGTCTGCTAGTGCCTGGTCCAGTCCCATTGTCTTAATACCAAAGCCTAATGGGACCTGGAGATTCTGTAATGACTTCAGAAAACTCAATGAGGTCTCAAAGTTTGATGCGTACCCCATGCCCCGGGTAGATGAGTTGATTGAAAAGCTTGGGGGGGCAAGATACATTACAACCCTGAATCTCACAAAAGGGTATTGGCAGATACCTTTGGCTGAGGACGCTAAAGAAAAGACCGCGTTTGCCACCCCAGAAGGGCTGTTTCACTATCTGGTTATGCCGTTTGGGTTACATGGGGCCCCTGCTACCTTTCAAAGGCTGATGGACGTGATCTTGAGGCCACATCGGAATTATGCCGCTGCTTACCTAGACGATGTGGTCATCTTTTTGTCGGATTGGAAGAGTCACCTCTGCAAGGTACAGGCCATCCTAGACTCTATCAGTAATGCTGGCTTAACCATAAACCCTGAGAAGTGTGCAGTGGGTCTGGAGGAGGCATAATACCTGGGCTATGTCATTGGTAGAGGGTTGGTTAAGCCCCAGATTAATAAGGTGGAGGCAATACAAAACTGGCCCACACCCCTTACAAAAAAACAAGTGAGAGCCTTCCTAGGTATAACCGGCTACTACTGTCGGTTTGTGCCCAATTTTGCATCAATGGCTACCCCGTTAACTGACTTAACAAAGGGGGGTAGGTCAGTAATGGTGGAATGAACCCCAGAGGCAGAAAAGGCTTTTCAAAGCCTAAAATCTGAACTGTGTAAACAGCCAGTTCTGGTGTCCCCAGATTTCAGCAAACAATTCTTGGTACAGACGGATACGTCTGATTCAGGTTTGGGTGCAGTTCTGTTACAAGAGGTGAATGGGGAAGAACACCCAGTATTGTACCTGAGCTGGAAGCTGACTCCGGCAGAGAAAAACTATGCGATAGTGGAAAGAGAGTGTCTCGCTGTTAAGTGGGCGTTAGAGGCCCTAAAATATTATTTGTTGGGTCGAGAATTTGTCCTAATGACAGATCATGCGCCGCTGACCTGGATGAAGCAAAATAAGGAGAGAAATGCAAGGGTCACCCGATGGTTTCTCTCCTTACAAAACTTTAAGTTTAAAGTAGAACATAGACCGGGGAAGTTACAGGATGCTTTGTCCCGAGTCTATTGTATGACCAGTAAGGATTGTCAGACCTCGGGTCTGAAGAAGAGGGGGGGTATATGTGGTAAAGTGTGTGGAGAAGTCCAGGATGGAGTATATTTTTCCCCTACAATGCTGTATAGAGCACGATCCATGCCAGGATTTCAGAACCCTGGTCACATTCCCCACTCCTAGGTTTCTTCTGATCTCAGGCCTTGCAAACCTGGTCAGATTGATTTCAGGAAGGAGCCGGAATAAAAGGCTCCCACTGAGCCAGTCAGTGGTCTTTGACCAGCCTGATGGAGGGAGCTCAGGCTGAACTGCATGTTGTGTGATTAACAATACTGGACTATTAAGCCGGAGGACTTGGCTTCTGCGCCCCACTCTTGGACCGTTGGGGGTGAGGAGCGGCGGGCTGGTTTGCCCTGCAATCTGGATTGGACTTTCCTTTGACCCACAGCTTGCTGGAATCCCCAGCCCTGGATTTACCTTTATTTGGTGATGTAACCATTTGTTTTGATTTTCTGCATTGACGCTGCAACCTATGACTGGAGAAGTATTATTTCATTTGAATACTTTCATTTTTCTGAAATAAACCTGCTTTGCCGAGAGAGAACTGTTGTCTGTGTCAATTATAAGGCAGGAAGAATCTTACTGTACCCCAAAAAAAAATGCCATTCCTCCACAACCACGCACAAATGTGGTCATATGGCCACCACTATGCCTTGGTGCTCCCAGCATGCCACAGCGGTAACATTTTTCTTCCTCAGAGGTGGCTGTGCAACTGCGTTTGGAATGTGGGCAAAGAAAATAAAACGTTTAGGAAAGGCAACATTTAGAGCCTTACTACAGCATCTACAATACACTGTGGAAATGCACGTGGCAGGACAGTCCTTTTTAAACACAATTTGAGATATAAACATAGGTGTAAAATTATACTGTTCATTAAAGGGGCTATAAAACCTAGCAAAAATGGGATACTCACGCATTCCAAGCAGCAGTAAACCCTGTTTCTGAGAATGTGTACCATGGCGCATACTTGCCTGACCAATGTTCTGTCGTGGCTCTTCTCCTGTGTATATGCCCAACTCCATTCACTGCAATGGAGAGAGCATTCTACGGCAGTGACTGGCACACACACCATTGCACTGAATAAAGCTGGTGTGTACATTCACTGTCACTGACATGAGAGGTGGCAGGACTGCATGTAAACACTAGGAATTTTATGAGAACGGGACCATTAGGAAGCTGCAGTGGGGGAGAAAAGGTTAGTACCCTTATTTTTATTAGGGTTACCAGTCTCCTTAAAGTGGTACAAATCCCAGAGTCAAAAAAATTCCAGGACTGGGTTACAGCTTCCCCTGATTGAGATGGCACTCTCTGTGAAACCCTCAAATTCGATCCCTCGCATTCATACATTTCCCACGGCATCCCCAGTACTCCTCTATCTGATGCGCACATCCTTGCCAGCATATCTGAATGACTGACGGTGGGTGGATGCAAAAGAAGGGAGCAGCCAGCCTCAGGTGCCCTGCAATTGTTTCACTCGAGGGGAGTTTTTATTGGACGAGAGCCTGCACATGTGCTGTGGGAGCATGAATTGAGGTAAACAAACGGGATGCCATGGGTTTCACACACAGGCAAATCGGAGGTCAGTAAAAATCCTGGTCCTGGTTTTGGTCCTCTTTAACAATAAGGTAAGTGCAGTTTCAGAACACTATAATTTAATATACTATATACTGTGAACTCAGCAACCAGTAAAGTACAGTCTGAAATCTCTCTGTCCACAGTATAGACAGGTCCTATCAGACTAGAGCATGTTTAAAGGATCATTCTAGGCAAAGGGCTAAATTATCCTGCTTTCTGCTTGCCCCATGCTGTCTGTCAGGGGCTGCATCTTTCATTTACCAACATATTGCATTCCCTGATAAACCCAATTGAATTTGCTCTCTTCTGCTGGCTCATCTTTCTCAGTCCTCAAAATGAAGGTTGGGGTTGGTTTCACCCCAGCGCTCGCAGTTTTGGGGTGAGCGCCCCGCAGCTGCTTGTAGAAAGCTGACCATATTCATCTATGGGTGCTTTAACATGTTCTTCGGGAGTTTGTGGAGTGCTCCGCAAAAGCCCTGCCAACAGCAACCTGAGGGCGCAGAGCTAGTGACCTCCTCCCGTGTGAGTGGAGAGCACTAGCGCTGAATGCCCTCCACACGCTGCACACTATTACTGGGCACTTGCCTGGAAGCCTGAGCACTCCGCAATCGTGTTAAACCAGCCTGAAACATGCCTGGATGAGTCATCCTCTGTTGCTGAGGAGGCCCTGCTGAAGGGAGCTAGTTCACAAAAGCTTATTAAGAAACATAAAGCACAGATGAATGAAAGTTGCAGCCCCTGACAGCCAGCATGGGGAGAGCAGAAAGCAGAATATAGTTTCAAAGAAACCGTCCAGGCTGAGCAGAAAAGAGAGATACTCACAACTTCTCCCATGTGCAGCTCACCAAACTGTAAGTCTATATCATATTTTAATGCTATTTCATACAGTAACACTCTTACAATATTTTTCTGGCTACATTCTGAATTTATTAGAACATTTTCTTCCTGAACATTTAATAATTCTTTTGCCAAACTGAATATAATTTATTTTTATTTTTAACTACTTATTAGATTTGAGAAAAAAAGTAATGCTTTGGCCGCTATACTTCATGGGTAAAAGGATGATTAGAAATATAATACTGGCACAGCTCCAGCGGGGGTATGAAGGTAACACCTCATGGGTATGCTGCAACTTTATCAAATTTGCCTTAGAAAGTTCGTTTATTAAGGTGAAGTGATTACAGCCTGCAGAGTTAATCGTAATATGCTAATACACCACTGCAAGTTGGGAGCAGCTTAAATGGAACGATACAATTAAGTTAAATTTAAAGGCAGCGGTATAGCTTAGTAAGGTCATCGGTAGATTATATTAACCCTGCATGTAGGCGGATCAAGCTTAAAATTTATATTCCTCCGAAACGAGCTGTAGATGAAAGCTCTGTGAACTTCAATGGCCTTCCAATAAAACATCAAAATGTAATTCTTTGCTCCTCAGCTTTGGTTTATTGGACAAATTGTTTTTCTGTTTAAATTACAGTGTTTCCTAACTATGTAAGTTGAAAACAAATGACATTGTTCCATAAGCTGTCCATGATAATCTTAAGCTCAATTGATTTAAATTTAAATACAAATTTTTAATGTGTGCTTTCTTTTAGCTGCTGCATTAAAGAAAACTCTACTTACCTAGAAAAATAAAATAACCTGTATAATTGCCAAGCCAGTTTGTAATTTATAGTGTACAGTATTCACAAATTGTTTCCTTGGGTCCTGTATCTCCATTGCTGTGGGGGATCATCGGTGTCCTGGCATGTGGCTTTATCAGTGATTGGGTGACAACAAACATTATCCCCTGTAGAACTAAAGTGCGGGTGCCAAATTTATAGTGCTTGGCTTCCGGCATAGGATCTTGCTGTGAGGACAAGGCATTTTTACATTTCAGCTGTCAAATTGGGGTTAGCAGGGGGTAGGGAGTGAGAACTGTATGTTTGGCTAGCAATGATTAAGGCTTTCATCAGGTGGTGGCCATGCCTAAATAAGCAGGTCGTCAATATAACGAGCTGCTGAGAGTGGTCCAAAGGAAGCATCATCATTAGGAAAAAGCAGGGGTTTGCATAATGAGCTTAGTGTTTCTGCTTTTGTGTGGTTCTCTCAGCTTGCTGCAATATAACTTTATGAGAAATTTGGTGGAGGCACCCACTAGGGCTGATGCACTATTAATATCAACTGATGATGAACTGGTAGGGACTGTAACAGTCCAAGAAAATCTTGGTAACAGTGACCACAATATAGTTGCATTCAACATAAACTGTAAAAAAAAATTTCTGGATTTTCTGGCTGGGAGGGCAAAAACACTTCCCCAGGTTCAGAGCTACACTCCAGGGCTGGGAGCATTTGTTAAGAAATAATGATACAGATGCTAAATGGGAGTGCTTTAAATCAATTGTGACTACCAACATTCCACAACGTATTCCTATAGGTAGAAAGTAAGCAACTCAAATTAAAGCCCTCCTGACTGACACCTGCAGTTAAACAGGCAATAAAAAAAAAGAAAGGGGAATTTATAAATTACCAATCGGATCTCTCAGCAGTAATCTATGATAAGTATAAAGCAGTAAATAAATCATGTAAACAAGTAATAAAGCTGGCAAAAAGCACAAAATGAAAGAGATGTGTCCAAAGAAAGCAAACCCCTAAACGTTTCTTTACATATATAAACTCAAAGAAAACAAAATCACAACAGGTAGGTGCCCTAATTAATGATAATGGGGAATTGGTCACTGGGGACCAAGAAAAGTCCGAGCTGCTAAATGGGTTCTTCAGCTCTGTGTACACAAATCAGGTGCAAGGTACCAATTTAGGTGATACCACTGGAAACAATACCCCGAGCATAATAATTAATTGGGTAAACATAGATATCATCCAAGAAAGACTAAATAATTTAACGTGGACCAAAACCCACCTTTTAAACTTGCATCATTTGAATTGCTCCCCATATAAGGAGTTCCTTTTTTACTTTTCCTGCTTCACTCGAAAATCAGATAATGCTGCCTGTTTTTGCTGCTGCTGCCGTGTGTGTATCAATGATGTCCTTACCACACCTATGCAATGACTAATCGCCTGCCATTTCACACCGAGGGACAGCAAAAAAATCAGTGTTGCAGGACAATTCGAAAAGTGAAAATATCCATTTCTAGTTCCACACCGTTAGAAGTAAGTATCTACAGAGGCTTTGGCCAAATGTATTTTACAAGTTCAATGTGTTTTGGTCTACTTTAAATGTGAATAAGACTCCAGGACCAGATGCACTACACCCAAGAGTTCTTAAAGAACTCAGCTCAGTTATTTCATCACATCTGCTGCTGATCTTTAAAGACTCACTAACAACTGGTATAGTGCCAAGGGATTGGCACAAGGCAAACGTGGTGCCCATTTTTAAAAATGGCTCTAAGTTTTCTCCATGTAATTATAGATCTATAAGCTTAACATCCGTTGTGAGAAAATTGCTTGAGGGGCTATTAAGGGACTACATACAGAAATATGTAACTATGCATAAGTGACAACCAGCACGGTTTCACGAAGGACAGAATCTGCCAGAATAACCTGATTGGCTTCAATGATAAGGTGAGTAGAAGCCTGGACAGAGGGGTGGCTGTGGATATAGTTTTGCTGGATTTTGCAAAAGCATTTGACACTGCATAAGACGCTTGTTGGGAAAATTGAGGTAATCAGGGTTAAAAAATAGTTTGTGATTGGATTGAAAACTGGCTGAAGGATCATTTACAGAGAGATGTGGTTAATGATACCTACTCTGAATGGTCCCTAGTTGTAAGCGGTGTACCCCAGGGTTCAGTGTTGGGCCCTCTATTATTCAATTTGTTTATAAATGATATAGGGTAGGGCATTAAGAGCACTGTCTCATTTTTGTGAATGACACTAAGATATGTGGCACATAGTTTTAAGATGTGCACAAGCTTCAGGCTGACTTGGACATTGGTCATCCACTTGGCAAAGGAAGTTCAATGTGGAGAAGATTAAAATAATGCACTTTGGGTCTAATAGCCTGAAGGCCACATATGTCCTCAGGGAAGTAAAACTGGGAGAGTCACTTGTTGAGAAGGATCTTGGGGTATTGGTAGACCACAGACTAAATAACAGTATGCAATGCCAAGCAGCTGCTTCTAAGGCCACCCAATATATTATCATGCATTAACCCTTTAACTGCCAGCCGTCTGGAGATTTTGTCACCCTTTGTTGCCAGACCATTTTGCGCTCCACATGTTTAACTGTGATTTTTGAAGGGATTTCCCAGGGAAATTATATATTGTTTTATTTTTCAGCAGAGTCTGGGCTTTAACATGAAATGTCTTGTTTGTCATTTTTAGGTGTATTCTCAATATTTTTGGGTTAAAAAAAACTATTTTTTACAAATTGTAGTGTTTTTTTGTAATAAAAAAAATGTAAGTTTGTCAATAAAATCTTATAGTGTGTGAAGTCCCAATTTCTTCCGGTTACAGGGGTACCACATATGTATTGGTAGACACCCTTTCCTGCCCAGGAGACTCCCCCAAACTGAAACAGCACTTTAGATTTTCAGATAAAATGTGCTAGGCTCTATGTGCACCTTGCAGCTTTGCAAGAAAAACAACCCTTTACATTTGAAATACCCCCCCACAAACTTTATATTCTCTGGAAGTACATACCTCGAGCTTACTAGGCATACCAAGCTTGTTGACGTGGGTGCAGTTTTCTGAAAGTGATCCCTTAATGAATTCTTTGGTTGGACAGGGTTTCACTAAAAAAAAGAATAAAAAAAGCAGAATCAAAGCCACATTTTCCTAAAAAAAAAAACTATATGCAAACATTTAAATCTGAAAAAGCAACATCCCCGAACAGAACAATACACAACATGCATAGGTACTGTCAAGGGAAGAGTTGTCAAACACCCCAAAGTAAAGCATGTGCATAACGGTAATTTTTCTTGAAAATTTCAGCTCTGCAGACAAAGTGCGCACACCTTGCGCTTTTTCTACCAAAACAACCCTTTACATTTGGAATACCCCCCATAAACCATATATTCCCTGAAAGTTGTAGTTGCAGCTTGTTGTAGTGAGTCTTTTTGGAGGTAATCCTTCGAAGAATTATTAGGTTGCACAGGGTTTCCCTAAAATATATAAAAAAGCAGAATAAAAAACACCTTTTCCTAAAATATCAAAATGCAAACAAGAAAAAAACAAGCTAAATCTGAAAGCACAAGGTCCCCCGAGCAGAACAATACCCAACATGCATAGCTACTTTTAACCCTTTTAATTGCTAGCCTACTTGAGATTTTGTCACCCTCTGCTGACAGGTTATTTTTCACCATTTTGCGCTATGTTTAACCTTGATTTTTGCAGGAATTTCCAGGAAAATTATATATATTTTTCTACTGTTTTTAAAATATTTAAGTAAAAAAAAAAAATTTATTTTATTGAAGAAAACCATATTGCACGTGAAAGCCCCATTTCCCCCGATTACAATGGTACCACATATGTAAAAGAGCACTTTTACACTGAAAAGAGCACGTTTACACTGAAAAGATCACTTTATAACATTTACAAATAAAATACAACTATCCACTCAAATAAAGGGTTGAATTTAAAAAATTGGTGTCGGTCCCCCTTCCCAGGGGGGACCCCATTTTTTAAAAAAACCCCAACAAAATGGCGTGAGGTCCCCTCTACCCAGCATAACCAGCCCGGGTACCAACTATGGGGGCTTGTAGAACAGGACACAGGGGCCAGCTTTGGTGGCTCCCGGCCCTGCAGGCTACAAGCCGGCATAGCCTATGGTCCCAGGCTCTTCAGCCCCGGAGCCTTGTGAACTGGTTTAGGGATCTCATGGATCCCTTACCAGTTCACTAAGGGTTAAATGTAAAAAATTGGCGTGGTGTGCCCTTTCCCGGGGGGACCCCATTTTTTGGGGAATTTTTTAAGGGTTAAAAAACCCTTAAAAATCCTCCCCCTCAAAAATGGCATGAAGCCCTCCCTACCCAGCATAACCAGCCCGGGTACCAGTTGCGGGAGCTTGTAGGACAGGGCTGGCCCTGCAGGCTACAAGCCGGCATAGCCGATGGCCTCGGGTCTTTCTGTTCCCCCTGGCCTAGCTGCAGGTGACTGGCCAGACCCAGAGCCTTGTGAACTGGTATAGGGGTCTCATGGACCCCTCAACTATCAACTGTCACTGTACAGCAAACAGCAAATGCTACTAAAATGCAGTTAAATTGCCAATACACAGGAGTGGGGCAAAGTATTAGTGATATGGTGATGTATTTGTATATCCCCCTCTCCTCTATGCTGTCTAGACATTTTCCATTATATTTGCATACTATGTATTAACTGCACGCCTGTCATTGATAGGCTGATGGGGACTATATACTTAATCAAGGATAGACTTGAGAGAGGGGTTTACTTATCTATTTTACTTATCTACTTATGAATTGTTGTGAGAGTCGAATTACCTTAAAGCAGAGCTAAACTGGGCAATATTGCACCCTTTGTTTTATCTTGTGTAGTGTGTATAGTTGTTGTAATCAGAGGAGTTATTTACTCAATTAAATTTCAGTGATTTTAGTACAGTGTGTGCAGCACCTTTATACAGAGTCTTTTGGGAGCTACCGTGGGGCTCCAATATAAACTTTTGTGTAACGTGTTTTACTCCCTGTGTGTGGGCACCACTTAGCTGTGCTCACCCACTTAATCACATATAAAATGTAGATTTTTATTCCGGTGCACCAGTATGATCCTAGCTACTAACTAGCCCCTTTAGCCTTCGGCCCAGGGTTGGTGTTCTACCTGGGGTGTCGGCAATCATTTTTTAAAATAAAACTGCCATAAAAATTTAAAGGTTAATGCCACATGACTTAACACTGATAAAAAAAATCCCTGTTATACTTACTGGTAACAGTTTTTCTGCAAATCCTTCATTACAATCCACGGATAGAGAGTGACTCCATGCCCTGGGAGGAAACACAAACTGAACAGAGGTTAAAACCCCACCCCTCTTCTGCACCTCAGTCTTAAGCAAGTAATATTAGGTACACTGTAGAACAGTTGGAGGGAACGAAGGGGTCGTCATGAAGGATTCGAAGAAAAAACGTTACCAGTAAGTCTAACAGGGATTTTCTCCCTTCATCCTTCATGATGACCCACAGAGAGGATTTGGCAAGTAACTATACCTTAGGGGTGGGAGGCTACTAGTAAGACCCTTCTACAAAAGACCTGATGTTTTGCAGAAAAGTGATCTAGTCTATAGTGCTTGAGGAAGGTGTGGGGTGTAGACCACATTGCTGATTTACAGATCCCTTCTATAGAGGCACCTGTCCTCTCTGCCCAGGAACCTGACATAGCTCTTGTTGAATATGCTGAAACCTGTGGAGGAGGGACGCCTCTGGATGTGTAAGCCTGGAGAATAGTCTGTTTCATTTATCTGGAAATAGTGGATCTAGAGGCAGGTAGGTCTCTTTTTTTGCTGCTGAAAATGATCAAAAGCTGTTCTGCTATTTGCCAATCTCTAGATCATTTTAGATAGATGATTTGGGCTCTTCTCACATCCAAAAGTGAGAGATCTTCTGTTCCTGCCGTAGCCGGTAATGTCAGGAGCACTTTGTCTTGGGGCCTATTGAGTGACCTAGCAATCTTTGAAGAAAATAAAGGATCAGGTCTCAATATGGCCTTATCTGGAAGAATTGTGAAGTAAGGTTCCTTCATTGATAGAGCTGCAGCTCACTTACCCCCCTAACTAATGTGATGGCCAATAGAAAACAACATTTCAAACACAACCAGATTTCTGGTACTTCCTTCAATGGCTCAAATTGAGGTACCAGTAGCCCCTTCAACACAATGTTTAAGTCCCAATTTGGAAAACCTTTAAAGAGTCCTGGCCTTTACGAGTAATCACCTTAAAGAACCGATCTATTAAGTTGATCCGGTCTCAACTGGTAGTAGAAAAATAGATAATGCTGAAGTCTGCGTCTTTAGTGTGCTTACTGTTAATCCTTTCTCAAATATTCCTACAGGAATACAAGGACTGCGGGTATATTATCCTTCTTCAGTTTGTTCGCTTCAAAATTATGAAGAAAAAACACTTCCAAACCTTTGCATAGATATGGCTTGTAGTCAATTTACGACTGTCCAATAGAGTTTTAATCACTCTGGCCGAACGACCCTTCTTCTCTAAGATGGTCACCTCAAGATCCATGTTAGTCGAAGCTTGCTGGTTCTGGATGCAGAATGGGACCCTAATGAATCAAATTCTAAATATTTGCTAGATGCATTGGCCCCTTCTTCACCATCATTTTTAGTTCTTGACCAAAATGGAGCATAAAGATCAAGTTGACCTCTTCTTGAGCTATCTTCCAGATCACTTGAGGCAGTATCCGAAAGGAGGGAAGGCATAAGCTATGTAAAAGTTCCAGGGATGACCCAGGGCATTCACTGCTAAAGCACTGCCCTCCCTCATCAGTGAGTTAAATATCTTGCATTTTGAATTGTTGGCACTGGCACGCCGATCTATCTAATGATGGCCCCAAAGGGTCACAATCTGGAGAAAAGCTCCCTGGCTTAGACACCACTTGGTCTTTAATACTCTGACCCAACTTAGAAAATCTGCAACAGTGTTCAGGGTGCCCTATAACTGAACTGCCAATATTGACAGGACCTGTTCCTGTAGGGAAAACAGTATGAAATTTGAGGGATTTATCAGTGACGATGACCTGGTCTTGCCCTGATGATTTAGGTAAGAGATTGTGGAAGTATTGTTGGAGCGGTTCTGGACATCTCTGCCTGAGATGACTGGTAAAAAATGAACCAATGCCAGCTTAACTGCTTTTAATTCCCTAAAATTGGAGGATTTCCTTGCTATGTATGGAAACCACTTTCCCTGGACATTCCAGGGGGGCTCCTCAAACCAAGAGCTGGCAAATGTTGTTATCACTACAGGATTCCCTTGCTTTCACTGTCTTTTCTTTTTTATATCACTGGATCTGTCCACCAATGGAGGCTTTCTAGATCATCCTCCTGTATCTGAACTCTTTGATCCCATAAGTTTGGGAACTTGTCCCAAGGAGATAGTAGATATTTCTGCAGGGTTCTCATATGGAGTTGAGCTTCTGGAATCGCAGCCACCATGAGAAGAATAAGGTCAGGATTTCTCAGAAACCTGAGGACACTTGATGAATCTTCGAATCATTGTTATGATCTTGTGTACTTTTTCCTGTGGCAGCAGAGTCTTTTGAAGGACACCATGAGAAGAGTAAGGTCATGATTTCTCTTACAGAAACCTGAGGACACTTGATGAATCTTTGAATCATTGTTAGGATCTTGTGAAAACAACGTCTAGGGTACACCATGTCACTCCATCTGGCCAAGCCATACCATCCATAGATTGTAATACATGTTTAGTGTCTTGTATATAGCCTGAAAGTCTCTTTACAAGAGGTAGTAGTGTTGGATCTACCCACTGTGCCAACCGTTCACGCAGCCCCCCAAATCCCTGCCACTATGGGACGGCCCGGAGGGGGCCTAATCGACTTATGGATCTTGGGGAGATGGTGAAAGGTGGGCACAGTGGGTGGATGTATAAATGCAGCCGACAGAGATGTGGGATGTGTGAATTTGTCAAACCAGGTAAGACTTTTGGTTTGGCACACAATAAAAAGACTTTTGAAATACGCCAGTTAATAAATTGTGAGTCTAAAGGATTAATTTACTAAGTTACATGTGAAAAATGACTTAAACAATACATGGGTTGTACAACCCCTAGTATCTAAAAAAGATTTGCAGAACATCTTTATGGGGCTAAAAATGACTATACCTCAAATATTTCCCAAGTATCCAATCATGCTATACAATGTCATCAAGGTGATACCCAATTCTTCACAATTCAGGGTATAGAGAAGGTGAAACTGGGCCCCCGAGGGGAGGATTTAAAAAGATTACTCCTTATGAAAGAATCCATATGGATTTTTCTTTTGGAAATGTCTCGCTTTGATGTAAGTCCCTGTACAGGAATATTATATCAATACATGCGCAATGGGAACTCTGTTTCCAACATTTGGAGTGAGTTTTGTAATGCATTGGTAGGATTATAAAATCATGTAGTGAGGGTACCTTTTAATTCCTCATGGATTTTTAGATTGCATCATAGATGGTGATATGCAAGTTATTTGTTATATGTATTATATAAGTTTTTGCTTATTTTGCACGTTTATGATTATTTATAGTTTGTCTGTGAAAGGTGCTATTGTAAAATATTTTTACACTCTGTATATTGTTCCTTTATATCCTTCTCCGGCGACCTCCTCAGGTGTGTTCATTCCCTGCATTTAGACTGGATGGCCATTGTGTTTGCGCACCGGGTGATCCGCTGTTGTGCCGCTTTCCCGGTTCCTCTCCCACCCGTACTGCGTTGGCTGCTCTTGCTGGTCTTGTCGGCGCGATCAAGGAGAGGATGGGGAAGTCAAACAGGCAGTGGGTGTCTTCTCCTCCCTCCCGGCTGCTTTACCATCCAGTAGTGGTGCAGGTGGGAGGAGGAGACTCCTGTCGATCATGGAGTCCTCCTCTCTGAGTGGATCAGAGGTTACTCCAGTCGGAAGGGGGAGGACACACACTCGAGGGACGGAGGCCATGGAGGATCAGGTGAGTTAATCATTATGGTTTTATATAAAGGGAGTTACTGTTGGTGTCTGACATATGACTAAGGTTTTTTTACATAGCCTGAAACGTGTTATGCTGTAAAGAGGAACATGTAAGTGGCTTCATGCAGATGCTGTGTACTTTTCAACCGGAAAAATAAACCATTGATTTTAAATTTCACCTGAGTGCTGGACAATGGATTTACAATTTACAACTGTGGACTTTGCGGAAATGTCCCAAGCCTCTGTGTTTTTCCTCTATTTCCCACAAAGATGGATCTAGCGGGCCACTAACACTGGTCTATTCTACTGCGTTTGAGTGAGCCTGGCATGAAAAATGTTCTGAGTACTTCCATTCTTCCATTGAAACCGGACCAACACCCGTTTGTTCTTTAACAGGTGTTTGTCCCGTAGACAGCGAACAAGAACAAACTCGGGGTGGGGCATGCAGAGTGCTGGAGCCCCACTGAACATAACCCCTCCAGAACGCCCGGTCTCCTAGCCATAAACTTCAGGAAAGGAGTCCCACAGTTGCCCACTGGGTGGTCAGGTGGGTCATAGTCACATCCTCTGGTACCGGAACGCCCGACACTCTGGGGGGCATTCTGGGGGGGTTGTTTGGGGGGGCTTTAGCATTCTGGATGCCCGTCAGCTTGTTCTCTGTCTGCGGGACCTACACCCGTTAAAGAAAAATTGGGAGTTGGTCCGGTTTAAGTGCTGAATGGACTGAAAATGCCTTCTTCTTTTCCAAACACATTATACATGGTAACCTGGATGGGCAAGGGCTTATCCCTACACCTGATTCCCCATGTATCATACATGTCATCTAATAAACCTGCTAAGTCCTCTGGCATAGGTCCCAAGGAAACGGTAGTCCCATCACCTTTCCTATCCCACTGCATACCCTCGTTAAGGGAGTCCTTGGATGAGATTTTACCCTCACTCTCCACCACTATTTCTGGTCCTGCTTCAAAATGAACAGGCCCAGAATAGTTGGTAATTGTAGGGATAGGAGCAGTAAGGGATACCACTGGTCCAGGACCCTGATTTAACTGCACTGTTTGAGGGATGAGTGTGCCAGCAGTGGGTGCAACCCAAAGGACCTATAGAGCGCAAACATGAAGGCCATTTCATTCCTCATGGCCAACATCTCCCTATATAGCTGAAGTCCTTTCCATTCTCAGCTGAAGGCATCTCTGACATACAGACTTCTGCCAGGTATCCGGAAGTGTAACACTACAGGATTCACAGCTAATAGGTTAAGGATTCTTTAGCTTTTCTTTTGGGGGGTCCTTGTCTATATCCTTATCTTTTACTTTGGGTGAATTAAACTGAAAGGACAAAATACATTATCAGTTCTATGTATGCATACCCACGGATATCCGCATAATCAGCAAAATATAAAACAGGATCTTTACATTACCGATTTTTCCTGTGGCATTTTGCACGAGGTGTTAAGACTGGTTGAAACACTGCCTGCACCTGAATTCCTCTGCCCGAGATCACTGACCTCTAGTGGGCTAAAAACAGAGGCTTCATGCTGCTGGTAACTGCTGGGCTGCCAAGTAGACTCTACCGTGATGTTGTACCACTGCCGCCGCTTGCTCCATCCTGAAAGTTTTTTTCCACTGGTCAGTGTGGAGAGATTGTTGCTTTGGCCGCCATCCCTGGAACAATTTTGTCTAGACGAAGTACCTTGTAAGGCCGATGCCACCAGTTCTCTTCTGGGGCACAGAGCGTTTTTCAGGCCGCCGTCGCTGGAACAATTTCGGCTAGGCGAAGTATTGAGCACCGCCTCCGGTTCTCCTCTGGGGCACAGCACATTTTTCAGGCCACCGTTGCTGGAACAATTTTGGCTAGGCGAAGTGCCAAGCATCACCGATGCCACCGGTACTCCAATTTTGGGTGTATTCATATTATGTTTTATTAATACTAATGTTTTTTCAGATTTTTTTGTCTTTTAGATTGTGTGAAAGGGCAGGTAATATATTGGTGTGGCTCACTTTTTTAGGTCTCAGGTAGTCACTTGTGGCTGTCGAGAACTGTTATATACTAGGTCTTAGATCCCCAGGGAGGTAGACTAGTATTATTTCCACCATGATGGAGACATCTGGGGTAATTGGATCTGGTCGTTTAGCAGATAGATTTACCCCATGTCCAGTATGGAGGCTTGTTCAGAAGCATCGACTCCTAGGATCCCTTATTTAGATGATCTGTTAATATGGGCCCCATCATGTCAGGAGGCCCAGAAGGATACATAGACTGTCTTATCGACATAAGAAGAATTGGGCTGGATAGTCCGTTATCCAAAGTCGAATATCATACCTTCAAGAGTTATTTCTTTTCTGGGAATGTCATTAGACACGTCTCAGGCAAAAGTGTTTCTTCCAGAACAGAAGAGACTTTTACTTCAGGCCAGGGTACAGGAACTCTTGTCTTGCCCTCACCCGACGATTCATCAAGAAATGCGTCTGTTGGGCCTGATGGTATCTTGCTTCTACCATCAGCCGTTGGATTAGACAGGCAGTGGTAAGAGCCTATGTCTCCAAAGGAAAGGATCCTCCATTTAGGATTACTGCTCATTCTGCAAGAGTTATTGGAGCTTTTTGGGCTTTTCAGCATCAAGCTTCAGTAGAACAAGTATGCAAGGCCGCTACTTGGTCTTCAGTTCATACATTTACCGAATTTTTTAAGGTGGATGTTAATTAAATGTCTTGAAATGTCTTATTCCTGAGAGAAAGGTAAAAGGTTTTTGGGGATCCTATCCTGAAGTAAGGGTACTGCTTTTGGAGATCCCAATCGTGACTGAATTACTCTGATGGCCTGAAGTAAAATGAAAGAGAAAAGATAATTCTGTGAGTACTAACCTGTAGAATTGATTTCTCTTTCATTATTACTTCAGGACATCAGACTCTCCCTGTCTGCTACATTGCTATATCCATGCCTTGGATGCCTAGTCTTGGTGGAGATGTAAATACGTAAACCGTGTGATCAGCATAAAAAAAAAAAAAAAAAAAAAAAAAAATATTAAAAAAAAATGGAGAGAGGAGTCTTTTATTTTGTCTCCAGCCTTTTGTCTCCAACAAGAGATATAGGAATGCCTCCCGGGTGCCTGGTTCTACTGCTTTTCTATTAAACTGGATTAGGAGGGAATCAGCCGATACTATATAGGCCGGGAGGTGGAGCCACGCCTTTGTTCTTGCAGTCTACCCTTTGGTTAACCCAGTTGTGACTGAATAACTCTAAATTAGTAATGAAAGAGAAATCAATTCTACAGGTGAATACTCACGGAATTATATTTTCTGAAGAAGGGAGTATAGGCTAAATTTAACACCTTTGGTACTCATCCATCATATGCAAAAAACAAGGCATCTCAGTGATTAAAACCACACTTCTTTCACTGCAGCTGAAGGAGCATTCCAAGCACTTCCCTCCCCAGTGTGGGCAATCAGTTCCTGCAGGACCCAATCTCATGAACAGATGAGCATTACATTTCTGCACAATGGTAAGACAGCTGCAGGGGAGTAGAAGTATTTTTTTATTTTTGCCTGGACAGGGTCCTTAAGACACAATTTAAGCTAACCTAATCCTTCTTTTGATGCTCTGGGTCAGGGAGGGTACTGGTCTATAGTGGGACCAGTGAGACTAAATTAAATTTTAATTTAGTCTAAATTTAAAAAAAAAAATTGAAAAATACATATATATTGCATTGCATTTTTTAGTTAAAGTGTAACAAAACCCTTGCAGCACGGCCCTGCTTCTGGGCTCCTTCGCCAATGTGAATATCCTTGTGAATATGAATGTGAATATTCAGATAGGCTGGGACGTAAACTTGCACACTGATGGGGATAGGACCGCTGCGCTCCCAATTGCCAAGGTCTAAACAGAGCTATTTGGCAAGCATTAAATATGCACAGTAAACAGCTATAATTGGAGGAGTGAGGGGAGTTGTTCTTGGCGATTTAGGGGAGTTTCACACAGTGAGGCATCCCAATTCAGGAACAAAACGACTGGATAGTCAAAATTCAGAGTTTTATTCCACTTTAAAAGGTCTGTCCAGGCAAAACGCCCCAAAAAACTTGTATTTTGTCCCTCACAGTGCTTCCATCCTAGTAGTATAAAAGCCTACGGGGTTCCAAGTTTGAGTTCCGCATCATTTATGCTCACTGTCAACCTGTGGGATGTCGGCCCATCCTTCCCTCCTCCCCCCGCATTAGTCACAGTCAGTGACTAGGCACACCTACTGCATTAAATGCAAGGGAGGGACGTGCTAGACCACAGCATGGCCCCTCCGTTGAAATGAATAGAGTGAGCATGCTGAACAATAGCGGTGACTGGTGGCGGGAGTGTAGTAAGTTGCTTTGATGAAGAAGTCACTAGTGAGCACTGGGCAAGCATGGACACAGCAAGACTTTGTTTTAATGTTTTGCCTGAACTGTCTCTTTAACCCTTTTAGTGCCAGCTACGTGAGTCTCACAATGCTGACTTTAAACCCCCACAGAGAAAAAAGTACAAAAGTTAAAAACTCACCTGACCCCTCGTTAGATCGGGCCGGGTCTTCTCTGCACCCGGGGGGCATCCGATATCCCCCCTGGGGCTCTTCCCGCTTCAGTTAACTGTAAAAAAAAAATGACATTTACTCACCTGGGGCCGCAATCCCTCCCGCGGGGTCTCCTCTTCACTGGGGGGGGCCTCCGATCGCCCCCGGGCGCTTCCGTGGTGAGGAGAGGGTGAGAAATCGCCCTCTCCCTCACTTCCTGGTTCGCGGCTGTTAGCCCCGCCCCCTTGTCACAGTGACGTCACCTGACAGACGGCTTCTCTGATCCTCACCCGAGAGGATCAGTCTTGCCGGGTGCTTGGAGGAGAGAGCACAGAGGGGGAAGAGGGCTGTGATCCCTCGCCCCCCAGCCCCCCTCCACCAAACACCCGACAGCTGTCATCGGGGATCGTCGGGGGACAGCAGAAGATCGGAGGTGAGTAAAGAAAAAATAAAAAAATAAATGTCATTTTTTTTTATTATGGGTCTGTGTGTTTATTTTTACATTTAACTCTTTGTGAACTGGTAAGGGATCCATGAGATCCCTATACCAGTTTACAAGGCTGGGGGCTGGCAAGTCACCTGCAGCTAGCGGGTGACTTGCCATTAATCCCCGGCACCCCCAATTTCCTGCCTCCCCAAAGCCCAGGGGGGGCAGAAGAGCCTGGCCCGTGGCTATGTGGGCTTGTAGCCTGCAGGGGGCGGAGGCCACCAAAGCTGGCCCCTGCGCCCTGTTCCTACAAGCCCCCATAGCTGGTTCTGGGCTGGTTATTTCAGGTAGGGGGACCCCATGTCATTTTTATTTTTTAGGGGTTTTAACCCTTAAAACTCCAAAAAAAATGGGAGGGGGGCCCTATGTCATTTTTTTAAATTAACCCCTTATGTTCTTTCGCCCAGCAGCTATAAAAGGCTTCCAGCAGGAGAGCAGAAGCCAAAATGATCAGTGTGGGACACAGTGCACAGGGATGGATGGGGAGGTAAGTATTAACAAAAATAATAAATAAAATATTTTTTCTCCTTGTGTCTGTGTGTGTTTTTTACACTTAACCCTTTGTGAACTGGTAAGGGATCCATGAGACCCCTATACCAGTTCACAAGGCTGGGGGCTAGCAAGTCACTGGCGGCTAGTGGGTGCCTTGCCATTAACCCCCGGCACCCCCAATCACCTGCCTCCCCAAAACCCAGGGGGGGGGGGGCAGAAGGGCCCAGCCCGTGGCTATGTGGGCTTGTAGCCTGCAGGGCGCGAAGGCTACCAAAGCTGGCCCCTGCGCCCTGTTCCTACAAGCCCCCATAGCTGGTTATGATGTCACATTTTGGGGGGATTTTTAAGGGTTTTTAACCCTTAAAATTCCCCAAAAATGGGTCCCCCCAGGAGAGGGGCCTTATGTCATATTTTTTTTAATTAACCCCTTATGTTTATAGTGTGGATAGTAGTTGTATTTTATTTGTAAATGTTATAAAGTGCTCTTTTCAGTTTGGGGGTCTCCTGGGCAAGAATGGGGGGCTACCGATACATATGTTGTACCGTTGTAATCGGGAGAAATGGGGCTTTCACGTGCAATATGGTTTTCATTAATAAAACAAATGTTTTATTTAAAATAAAGAAGACAATTTTATTTATTTTTTGTTTTTTTTTTTACGCAAAAATATTTAAAATAACAGTAGAAAAATTACAAACAAGACATTTCATGTTAAATCCTAAACTCTGCTGAAAAAAATATATATATAATTTTCCTAGGAATGGCGGCAAAAATCACAGTTAAACATGGCGCAAAATGGGGAAAAATGACCTGTCAACAGAGGGTGACAAAACTTCAAGTAGGCTGGCTATTAAAAGGGTTAATAGTACCTATGCATGTTGGGTATTGTTCTGCTCAGGGGACCTTGCGCTTTCAGATTTTGCTTGTTTTTTCTTGTTTGCATATTGATATTTTAGGATAACATGTTTTTTTATTCAGCTTTTTTATACTTTTTTTTTTAGGGAAACCCTATGCAACCTTAGAATTCTTGAGCAAACAAGCTGGGTACGCTTAGAAAGCTTAACATGTGTACTTTCAGGGAATATATGGTTTATGGGGGATATTCCAAATGTAAAGGGTTGTTTTGGTTGGAAAATTGCAAGGTGCGCACTTTGTCTGCAGAGCTGAAATGTTCAAGAAAAATTACCGTTATGCGCATGCTTTACTTTGGGGTAATGCCAACTGTTCCCTTGACAGTAGCTATGCATGTTGGGTATTGTTCTGTTTGGGGGATATTGCTTTTTCAGATTTTACTTGTTTTTTTCTTGTTTGCGTATAGTTTTGTTTAGGAAAATGTGGCTATGGTTCTTCCTTTTTATTCTTTCTAAGAATTGATTGAGGGATTACTTCCAGAAAACTACGCCCACATAAACATACGCCTAGAAAGCTTGAGGTTTGTACTTCCAGAGAATATATCGTTTGTTGGGGGTATTTCAAATGTAAAGGGTTGCTTTTCTGGAAAAACTCCAAGGTGCGCATAGCGCATATCACAGTTGTATTTTATCTGAAAATCTCCTAAAGCTCTGTTTCAGTTTGGGGGAGTCTCCTGGGCAGGAAAGGGTGTCTATCAATACATATGTGGTACCGCTGTGACCGAGAGAAATTGGGGTTTTACACGCAATAACATTTTATTGACAAACTTACATTTTTTTATTACAAAAACACTACAAATTTAAAAAAAATAGATTTTTAAAATTTTTTTTGCACATATTTCACCCAAAAGTATTGAGCATCCACTAAAAAGGCCATACCATATATGCCAAAGACATTTCACTAAAAAAAACAATATATAATTTTTGGTCCGCACTCAAAGCACTGACTGTGTGCGATGTGGCTGCAGTTTAGCATCAAGGGCTTCAGTACTAACGTTTACTACTTCTGACCTAATTTCAGGATCAGCTTCAGACTCCACTAAAGGGTAAACATTGGTGTTATCAGAATTATCTACAGCCGTCTGATATAGAAATGTTGGGCCTGACAGTTCTGAAGGCCTGGTAGTATAATCTGCAGGATTTTGTTCTAAGGGCACACAGAACCATTGCTCTGGACATGTTGTTTGTCTGATCCTGTTCACCCGGTTGGAAACATATAAGAAGAATCTCTTTGTAGTGTTGCAGATATAGCCTAGGACTGTTTTACTGTCTGTAAAGCATCTAGACTTAGGTCTATCTCGTCTCTCACTAGGTCATACAGTTCAACCGCTAGTACAGCTGCACATAACTCTAGACGTGGAATCGTATGTGCCTGCTTAGGGCTTAGCTTGGATTTTCCCATAACAAATCCAACATGGCAGACAATTCCTGCATCAGTTACCTTCAAGTAAGCAACTGCACCTATTGCTATACCAGATGCATCTTAAAAGACATACAGTTCTTTTTTACAGGCTTGTGACAATGAAACAGGAACATAACACCTGATATTTGTAAGCACTGTAAGGCTTGTAAAGATTCTGTCCATTGGATCCACTCATGGAATCTTTCTTGGGGAAGTAAGGCATCCCACTCACTTTTTTCACTTGACAGTTCATGAACTAAGGCCTTACCTTTCACGGTGACTGGTGCCACAAACCCGAGAGGATCATAGAGGTTGTTAACAGTGGATAGGATCCCTCTTCTTGTGAATTACTTTTCTGCTAAGGAAACCTGGAACACAAAACAGTCTTTAACAAGATCCCAGCTTAGGCCTAGACTCGTCTGCAAAGGAAGGGTGTCTGTTCCCAGGCAAAGGTATTTGAGGTCTTTAGCTCTGTTTTCTGCGGTGAAAGCTTCCATGACTTGTTTGCTGTTAGAGGCAATCTTATGTAGTAGCAGATTAGACTCTGCCAGCCTTTGTTTTGCTTTATTGAGAATGTTGACTACTCCTTTAGGTGTGTTAGCTGAAGCAAGTCCATCATCCACATAGAAATGTCTCATCACAAAGTGCTTGGCATCTTGACCATAATGTTCTGCACCTTTCTGGGCAGCCTTCTGCATACAGTATATAGCAACAGCTGGTGAAGGGCTGTTACCAAACACATGTACTCATTCTGTACTCTGTTACCTCTTTATCTATGTCGATGTCCTTGTACCACAGGAAATGCAGGTAGTCACGATGCTCCTCTCTCACTAGAAAACAATAAAACATCTGTTGCAAATCCTCCTGTGAAGGCAATATGCTCTTTCCTGAAGCGTAAGAGGACCCCCAGAAGTGTGTTGTTTACATCTGGACCACTCAGCAGTACATCATTCAATGAAACGCCTTCATGTTGCGCACTGGAATCAAACACAAATCTTATTTGATCCGGTTTGTGTGGGTGGTTAACGCCAAACATTGGCAGATACCAGTGTTCTTTACCTGTATCCAGTGGTGGTGCTACTTCAGCGTGATTGTTGTCCAGCATCCTTTTGATGAATTCTGTAAAGTCTTTTTCACTTCAGGTTTTCTTTGAAAAGTTTTACGTAGTGTGTTTAAGCGCTTCATGGCTTGCTCTCTGTTACTAGCTAAATAACACCTGGGTGTGCGAAAAGGTAAAGGGGCTACCCAATTATTGTTTTCATCTTGGAATGCCTCTTTGTCCATGATATGGAGAAATGCTTCATCATTTATAGACATTGCTTGTTAGTCATCATCTTTTGTCTTTTGAAACACTGATTTCCCTAAAGTGTCAGTCTTTATGTCACAACAAATGTCTCTATTATAACTGGAAGAAAAGTCATAGCATGGTTTTAGGGTTTCCTTAACAACAAAGCTGTTCTGGCATGGACCGAGGAGGGACGTGCGCCCATTTGTTAGCACAGATGTCTTTGAAGTGTTGACACTATCCGGCCGATGTATTGCTCCCAGACAAACTTCTCCTACCTAAACCCACCCCAGATCAAGTCTTTGAGCATAGGCGGCATTAAAAGGTACCTGTAAAATGAGATATTGATTTAAGATGAGGATGATGAAGGGCCACTTCTGGTGAAGGAATCTCTACTTTATCATCTGGTATCATGTCACATTCTATCAAAGTGGGAAGTGAGAGATGGACTCTCTTGTCAAGAGACTCAATAGTAAAGTCGCTCTATTTCCTGCAGTTTGTATCACTCCTGCACATATCTTGAGGGTGTATGGAACTGCACTCAACGTAAAGTTGAAGGCATCAAAAAAGTCTGACCTTGCCAGAGACCTGTAACTTTGTTCATCCAGAACCACATACATCTTCACTGTCTTCTCTTTGTTCCCGGTGGGGTACACTGTTGCTAGGCAGATCTTGGAACATAAGCGTGGATTCGCACTGTCACCACAGATTTCAGTGCATTTGGACATTACTGGGGTAGCTGATTCACCCTTTTGCTCCCTGCCCTCATCTTTCAGGGTTTCAGCGACCTCTAGTGGTTGATGTAAGGTATTGGGGTGTAAAGCTGCGAAGTGTCTTTTACTGCCACATTCGGAGCAATTTGCTTGTATTTTGCAGTCTTTGGCTATATGCTTGGTGGATCCACAACACTTGAAGCAGATGCCGCTTTCTCTATGAAAGGCTAACCTTCCCTTGATAGGTTTACTTTTGGACCCCTTGCACTTGTTTAGAGGATGGGTTTTTTTATGAAGTGAGCAAAGTCTGTCAAGGTCTTCATAGGTGTTTACCTTGTAGCTGATTGTACCTCCTGGGTCTTTATCGGGAACCATTGTCTTGTGGTTGATCACTGAAGTCCTATGGTAGGGTCTAGGTGGCTTTTCTGCCTTTGGAAAATGGCTGCTGGTGATGGAGGATTGCACCTCATCTTAGCTTGCTGCTGTAAAAACCTAGAAAACACAAAGAAAGGAAGGGGACACCATGTTCTTCTTTCTATTTGGCTCCAACACTCACCCATTTTTCTTGCAGGTGGTGAGGTAGTTTTTCCACTATAGGCTTAGTACCGTTGGTGGTATCTAAATGTGCAAATCCCTTTAAATAACCTTCATCCTTGGCACACTGAACTTCCCAAAGAATATCACCTAGCTCTTGTAGTTTCAAATTGTCTTTGCTGTTTAGCTTGGGGAAAGACTCCAGTCTTTTCATTAGAGCGCCTTAAATTGCCTCTGGTGATCCATATCTTTCTTCTAGCCTTTGCCAGGCCATATCGAGTCCTACTGGAGGGTTAAACAGGTGTATCCTGCGCATCCTTCTTGCATGCTCCGCGGCCTCTGACCCAAGCCACTTTACCATCAGGTCTAACATCTCAACTGCTGTTAAGTCCAAGTATTTAACTGCATTCATAAAAGCCTTCCATACCCAGTAATTCTCAGGACAGTCATCAAACTTGAGAAAAACTATTTTAACCATTTCTTTATGGATAAGATATTTAGTGACCTGCATGCTCTGGTGTTTGGATTGCTGCAGTGAGGGTTCATCTTTTATCACTCTGGTACCACCGGCCCTGTGGGTTTGTTTTGGGCACTCAGGAGTTCTGCTGGTTTTGGTTTAAATTCAGGTGACTCTGGATTGGGAAACTGTTTTATTGCACCATCACTTGAAAGTTCTTGGACATAATCCCTAGTGCGTTCTGCTGAGGGAACGGGTTTCTCAGGCACATCTGGGCCTTCATAGACAGACTCAATTCTCTATATCTGTGTAAGCTGCGGCTTCTGCTGCTGCGGCTGCACACTGACGCTGAAGAATATGCCACTTTACTTCCTGTTCTGATTTTTCTTTTTTAATGGCGGCCTCTTTCTCAGCAAATTCTAGTTGAACACGAGCGGCCTCTGCTTTGGCGCGAGCCCTGACTAAAAGGGCACTTGCTGAGGAAATCTGTCTGGACCTTGCTGATCTAGATGAATGTGAGCATGTATCATCCTGCTGGACACTTGGCATCTTCAGGATTATACCGTCTTCCTGATCTTAGGTTCATTCTGTCTGCACAGCGACTCCTATCTCCAGGCTTTTTACTGTTCCGCTCTCAAAGCACTGACTGTGTGTGACTCTAAACGGACAGCTAAACACTTGAAGATTTCAGTAAACAGAAGCCCATGCTTGTGGTGTTCACCAAAGGAATCCAACTTTATACTTTATTATTAGTATAATTTCTTATTTGTATGTGAATCTGCAATACCATACAATAACAGCATATCAGTACACATGGAATAACTAGTCCAGCCTAATGAAAATTACACAACAGAAAGGCACTTACAGGTGATGATGTCCGAAACCTCATGGGAGAGGAAAAGACCTGCTGCATCCATAACAATGAAATGAAACTAAAATGGCTAAGGAGAACTTCCTGGAACAAAGGTCATTTCCTGTCTGAGGAATTTACTAAATACTTTAATAAAAGTTATTATCAACTTCTGGCAGCAGATGGCAGTGGTGCACTACACAAACTATAAGCTTACACTACCTGTAAGTAATTATAATTCAACTAGCCTAAAAAGGCAGCACAATTTTCCTGGGAAATCCCTGGAATTTCCTTCAAAAATCAAGGTTGAAACTGTGTAGCACAAAATAGTGAAACATAGTCTGGCACTTAAAGGGTTAAAGTAGAGAGCTTATCAATTTTTTTCATGAATACTGGCCAACTAAAATGGACCGCTCATCATATGAGATGGAATGCTCACCACATAAGACATGGAAAGGTCACAACTTTCTACTCTTTTACATATTTACATAGTTAATGGTTAAAAGAAGACAAATGTCCATCAAGTTCAACTAAGGGTGTTGGGGTAGGGGGAAGTTATTTTTTTTTTTAAATTTAATACATTTTTTTTACTGATAACATTAACAGTTATTAGCTGTTATCTTCTTCTAAATAAGCATCTAATCCTTTTTTGAAGCTGTCAGCGGTTGATGCCGTAGCAAGTGTGGTAAAGTGTATGGAAAGTGATAAATGGTGTTTATTTTTCCCCTGCTAGGCTGTATCAGACCCGATCCATGCTGGGTTTTCAGGACCCAGGTCACATTCCCCAGTCCTTTACAGGTTTGTTCCCTGGACTCAGGCCATGCACAGGTGATGAATATAAGGAGCAGCTGAGCCTGTCAGTCATCTGTTGACCAGCCTGGAGGAAGGAGCACAGGCTGCACTGCTCAATGGTGAACAAAAGAACTGAAATTAAGCCGAAGTACTTGGCTTCTGTGACCCCAAAAACTTGGACTTGTATGGATGAGCAGCGTCGGCTTGTGTGGACCTGACATACCCCGGACCTGACATACCCCCGGAATTGCAGCTTGCTGGAGTATCCAGCCCTGGACTTACATTGAGTTGGTGAATTAACCACTTGATTGAATTTGTGCTGCAACGTTCTCTGACGTAAGAGATACGTTTAGTTTTGCTGATGAACATTTTATTTTCTCAATAAAACTGCTTTTGCTGTTGAAGAACTGTTGTCTGTGTCACTGCCGTTCGCCCCAAATCGCTCACACAAGCTTCTGTGGGAGGCTATTCCACAGATTTATAGTTTTTATGGTAAAAAATGATTTTGAGAGAATGAATGAATTTCTTTTTTTCCACTCAAAGAGAGGGGAGAGGATTTTTACCTGAAATGGTGTTTCTCCATATTTTTTTTATTGCCCATATACTTATTTATACAAGTTAATCATGTCCCCCCTCAGTCGTCTCAAGACTTAACAGATTTAATTCTCATAATCTTTCCTCATAACTAAGATCCTTCATTCCTCTTATTAGTTTGGTGGCTCTCCTCTGCACCTTTTCCATAGTCAGAGCGTCCTTTCTATGAACTGGTATCCAGCATATCCAGCAATTTAGCCTTGTAAAGAGGCTAAATTACATCCCTATCCCGTGATTCCAGGCCTCTTTTAATGCATGATAATATCTTGGTGGCCGTGGACGCAGTTGCTTGACATTGCATACTGTTATTTTCTCTTCTACATCCATTCCAGGCTGTCAGACCCGCCCTTCTACTGGGTTACAGTAGAAAAAGGGAAATTGAGAAAGAAAATAAGTGGGGAAAGGTGTAGATGAACATTTTTTTCTCCTATAGATCATAGCTGCCTTAGCCTCCCGGCCGGTGGTGCTACTGCTTTTCAATTGTGTTGTGGCAGCTGGAAGTATATAGGGTCAGGAGGAGTCCATGCCTTCTGGGCAGGAATTAACCCGTTCATTTCTGGAGCTGACGGCATGGATGTAGAAGAGAAAACAATTCTACAGGTGAGTGTCACAGAATTGTATTATTGTGTACACAGAGCTAAAGAATCCATTTAACAGCTCTGCCTTCTCTTTATCCCCAGTGATAATTTCCCCATTCTCATTAATTAGGGCATCTACCTGTTCTGATTTAGTTTTCTTTGAATTTATATATTTAAAAAAAGTTTGTTTTTCTTTGGCCACATCTTTTTCATTTTGTGCTTTTGCCAACCTTATTCATTTCTTACATGTTTTATTTACTAATCTATACTTTTCAGCTGAGACCTCAGCCTTGTAATTTTTAAATGCCCTTTTCTTGTTCTCTATTGCCCCTTTAACTGCAGGTGTCAGCCATGGAGGGGTTCATTTTAGCCGCTTATATTTGTTACCCAGAGGAATACATTTTGCAACGTTGGTACTCACAATGGATTTAAAGCACTCACATTTAGCATCTGTATCCTTATTCCTCAACAGATGCTCCCAGTCTGTCCTGGAGTGACCTTCCTAAAATTCAGCGTTTTTGCCCTCCCAGACAGAAAATCTTTTTTACAGTTTATGTTGAATACAACTATATTGTGGTCACTGTTACCAAGATTTTAATGGACAGTTACAGTCCCTATCAGGTCATCAACATTTGATATTACCAGATCCAAAAGAGCATCACCCCTAGTAGGTGCCTCCACAAACCAATTCATATACCGTAGTTATCTTGTAGCAAGCTGAGGAATGCTCTCCCCCTTGTAGTTGTATGTTTCGATATCTGGGTAGATGAAGTCCCCCATCACCACCGCTGTCCTCCCCTGCCCCTCCCAGTAATGTATCCACCCTTTCTACCACCCTTCAGTAACCCTGGCACCAGGGAGACAGCAATCCATTCGGTTCAGTCCACCTAATAACTGTCTAGTCCTACCTGCAGTCCCAACCACCCACCCACTCGCTAGCTGGGCTGTCCTCTTGACTGTTTGGGAGAGCTGTATCCAATAGGGCTGCCATTTCTGAGGCTGGCACTCTTGCAACATTAACCAACTTGGCAATTTTGCTAGGGTGCACAGACACAGTTTTGGCCTTCCATTTGTGTGCACCCTTTCTACTCCCTCTTTCTACATTTACCCAGCTACTTATCTGCTCCTCCTGACCAATTACTCCACCCTCTGTTTCTACCCCAATTAATGCCTGCTCAGGGAGCAGAATGCCCTTTTCCATATTGTTAATCTCCCTCAGTGTTGCATTTTGAGCCTCCAGATCTCTAAACCGAGCTTCCAAGGTTGCAGTATGCTAACATTTAACACAGCTTTATTTACCCGGGAACTGCTGCTCCTAAAGTATATAAATCTAACAAATTTTGCACTGAAGTAGACCTCCAATGTTGCTGGCCATTATCCCAGTTACAAAAACAGCAGTGAAATCACAAATTTATTGCTTACAGTTTTGGCCAAAACCCACTGCGATCGGCCTGGGATTCCCTCCCCTCGGGGCATCCAAAATCGGTATTCCCCTGCTGTGTGAAACCCTCAGGTCGTCGCATACACTTACCTTGTTTCCCAGTCCAACAGCGCATGCACGAGCCGGTCCAACGGCGCATGCATGAGCCGTGGCCGCATCCCCGCTACACACACCAAGCATTCTTGAATGTTAGAGTGTAGCGGGGGATGTGGCCATCAGCGCACTCGGAGCCGCTGGCCTTAGACGAAGGCTTAGACAGTATCTCCGAGTGTGCTGATTGGATGAGAGGCCGCGCATGCGCCATAGGACCGGGGATAGGTGAGTTGGCTTTAGCAATCTGGGGGAGTTTCACACAGCGGGGCACCCTCGATCTGGGTCCCCCGGGGGGAAAGGACCAAAACCCAGGATAGTCAAAATCCTGGGTTTTGGTCCACTTTAACTTCTTATTTTAGCCCTATAACACTTAAAATCCCCCAAATAAAGTCTCTCAACGAAAAGTCCTCACTTCTAATACAACCTTACTTGAAAATACAACCGGAACTTGCAAAAGCTCCTAAACTCACAACAATCTTATTTATAGCAATGCAATACTTCCCTTCACCATGTCTATGTCTATTGTCTATGGCTAGTCTGGCAAACAGCAGTATTTTAGTAAAATACATTTAGTTGTTTGAATTCAACCTGGCAGCCATTTCTGTGCACTAGACTGGGCATGCATGTCTCTGTGTACAGTATCCTTAGTGCTCCAGACATGAACGCATGACAGTAGTTCTTTATTTGTAGTGTCAAGGAGGGTATCACCCAGCTGTGCTCATGGGGACTGAATTCATTAGACTTTAAGGGGCATGACAACATTTCTAGTGTCCCCATAGAAAGGAAAATGTAAAGAACAAAGGCTCATCCACACAGTTTACTCCACCACCTTTTGCATCCAGCAGAATCTAGTTGCTTCACAGAATAACTAAATTACTGTGGGTGGTAATCTGCTGCTCTGAGTCTCAATCTAGCATGGTTGCCTTTCTGTTCCTTCAAGAGTATTGTGTGTCATTTAGACACTGATGTCACCATGGTCTTTACTTGTTTCAGGAGACTTTCCTGCAAGGTTTCAAATGCTCTACCAGGCAATGAACATTGATGGGTGTGAATCTGCTCCCGTCAGTGCCTTATGCCACATTGCCACCCAGTTCTGTCTGTTTTGCAGTGTGCCCATGGGTGAGACTTATGGCCTACACAGTCTGCACAGTTCTGTTCCAGAATTTTTGGTTAGTCTGAATGACTTTTAACCATCAACATTACTGGTCCAAACTTTTACCTACTGTCCGCCGACTCCCTAGTTCCCAGGTTCAACTGCGTGCAACATTGGTCCAGCTGTACAGGATCTCACAGGCATGCTTACAAAGTTTCATAAAAGATATCTTGGTTGCCAGCCTCAGACCACGTAAAACTGCAGCAGCATCCAAACAATGGGCAACCGGCAAAGAGTGCTCACCTCTTAATTCAATCAATGTTCGTAGTAAAGGAGCGCCAGCCACATAGTTTGGAGAGTAAAATCATCAATCCTTTATTCCGTTTCCGTAATAAAAAGCCATTACAGCAGGCAAGACACAAAGCACATATAAAAGGCAGACCCCGCGTCTACGCGTTTCGAGCGAAGGCTCTTAATCATGACAGTGGGGCAGTTGTATAGGAATCAATAAAATAGATATACAAATTACTAATGATTGGCATCACCTGAGAGAAACCCATGAACCGGCGCAAATCATTAATTAGTTTCATAGCATGGCCTACCTGAGTATTCAATTCAAACGCCGCCAGATTGTCCTCCAAAACACGCTGCATGCAGAGTCACAAGCAGCGAGCGAGGGGAGAAACACTTCCGCATTGGTAGAAAAGAGCCAGCCAATCTTAATAGATCAATGTACGTTGACGCTGTTGATAGGTCAGATAGACATCCGCGTCTATGACCTCCAGCGGTGGTGAGCACCTTGGGGAACACAGCAGACCTGCTGGTTTAAACTGGCCAATGAGCCTAAGGGCTTTGGCTGGGCCATTAAGTATTCAGAGTCTGGGCCAGTGAGCCTAAAAAATATTGCTGGGTCATTTATCTAGACTTCGCACCTCTAGCCTTGCACTGGTGGTAAATTGGCTTTCCACGGGCGATATCCTTTGTGCCTATAGATCCTGCTAACAGTGTGCTGGGATGGCATATAGGTAAAGAAGTAGGATCTGGAATGGGGGGTTGTCACCTGTACAAAGGTCAACAATTGACCAGGGCATTTCACACTGCATTAGGGTAACACTGATTCTAGTCCTGAGCGTTGGTCTGCAGACTCAAGCACTGTTTTTCCCTGGCTGATGGTTTGTTGGTAATAGACATGTCTGATAAAAATTAAAAACAAAGGCAAGAATGACATACTTGATATAGGTGTTCATTTTAGTGCTAATTTTAATAGTGAACATATAAAGGTTCTATCTAGTATTATTCCTAAGTTCCTAAGTGTTGTGTTGGGTTTCACTGTAAAATATCTCTAAAAAAATCTTGAAGCAGTTTAGTGGAATTAGAGATTAATCACACAGATGATGACAATGTCACCATTACTTTTATTTTACAGTTTAAAAAAAAAACATCTTCTGCCTTATTTTGTGCCGAGTTTATTCTTCAACTACTGAAGGATAACAGGCTATATATCCCCTGTGGATCACAGCAGGTATTTCTGAACGGCATTCATTTTGAGCTGTAGCCATTCATCCAAACAATCAATGCAGCTTTTTAAGGACAGACAGAGCTTTTATTTGGTGGCCTGTTTCAGTAAATGCATTTAGTTTTATTGTTTTTACTTTAAAAGAAATTTGACTTTAGTTAACCAGTTATATGTTATTAGCATAATCTTAGATATTTAATCACAAATACAAGTACAAATACAAATGAGATTGTTTACCTATTACATCACCAGCTAACCATATTTTTATGTAGATACCATACTACTTATAGACTTGTGTCATAACCAGGTATGAGCATTATATACCATCATTCATACATTACAGCAAACACTTTCAGTGGACCTATTACCAGGATTTTCATTATCCTGGGAATAGGTCAGTTTACCTGGAGCATCCTCAGTTACCATGCCCCGCTGTATGAAACCCCTTAGGGCGCCCACATAACTACCCCTCGGCACTATGCCATGCTTACTAATGCACAGCTTAAAGCATTTTGTCCCACTCCAGACTTTACTGTCCCTAATACCCGCAGCATGGTGGCTTACCAATTCAAAATGCCCTATTGTGTACCCCTACCAGGTAAGCCTGATCCAAGGCATGCTGATACATGACTCATTCAGGTTTCCCAGAAGGGCTTACCTAATTGCTTGTCGCACTGTCATAGCTGAACTGTGAAAATGGTTTCTGCATGCCTTATTGGTATTGGGATTTCCAGGCAGGGGTGTGCAACAGAGATTTTTGAAACCCCCTGTTTTTGGTTGTGTTTTTCCCTTTTAAAAAAGGGAATTTTTAGGTTTGGTTTTGGTTTGGAGCTGACTGCTGAACTTTACTGCCCCCTCACCTTGTGTGCTCCGAATCATGCGCTCTTCACGGTGTGCCTGGAGCTGCCTCTATTAACAGGGGACACTTTTTGGATGTTTTGTAGCATTTATGAGCTCATTACCATCTATGATGATAAAGTGTGACACTATCCTAGAAAAGCAGGTTGGCTTCCCAATAAAAGTACATGACATGTCCTTCAAAGGCAGACTTTCCTTCTTCCTCAGTGATATTACTTATCGTACATGCTTTTCGTACACCTGATGAAAGACCCCCGCTGGAAATCTTGTGAACGCATTACTTTAATAAAACTGTGACCAGTACCCACACTCTCCCCAGCTGTGGTATGTGTTTGGAAAACTTATTTTTATTATTGTCATGTATTTGGATGCTCTGAGGGACTACCTCCTTGTGGTTGCTTTATTTGATTACTCATATGTTCGGTCCAGCCATTACCTGGTGCTCTGGTAGCTGAGATATAATTATATAGTTCCCATTGGTGATTCCACCACACATCAAGCACAAGATAATTTTACCTGTTTCCAGATTTCAGCTGCCCTTATATGTAAAGTCATTACGATCCAGTGGCACATGCGTGAGCTGCAGTGGCATCCCTAGCATTCCCCAGACTCCTGCGAATATTAATAAGGAGCATAGAAAGCTGAATGGGCCACACCAGCAATTCAGATAGGTCTGGCGCGGGCCATTCAGTTTTCTGTGCTGCTTGTCAATTTGCACAACATAGAGTGCTGATCGGAGGAGAGCTATGGGATCACTAGCGAGGTAAGCATATTCGGCTTTCCTTGGACTTGCACACAGGGTTGCAAGAAATAAAATACGTGGACACTGTAATGAATATTTATGTAAAGCTTGGAAATTGGGGACGCTACATACATTACATACTGTCTTGACATTCATAAGCACCCACACAGAAGATAAGGGCCATTTATAAAGATACGGTGTCTTCAGACTAGACTGTAAAACAAGCTCTTAATAGAATTGTGTTCTTCCATTTTGTAGTTTTAACACTTCCATAAACCTTATTTTTAATCCTTTGAGACCTAAATAAATGGCGCCTGCCAATGTTATTAAAATATCATTTACAGCTTATGTTCCCAGAGCTTTGTAATCAGGTTTGTTTCAGTCATATTGTTCATTCGTGGGACAAGGCTACAGTGCCTGTATGCATATTAACTGCATCGAATAATGGATTTGCGATAAAATCAAACTAGAAATTAAATACCGAGTAGCGATATCTGCATGATTCTTTCCTAGAGAATTCTGGGACCACCTTGGGAGACATATGGCATTTTCATTGCGGGTGTCTTATAAAGCAGCTATGTGCTAAGCAGGGTGTTGGGTGAGGAGCATTCCTCATTGTGCTGACAGCCATATCGCACACTATACATGTTTTCTTCAGCAGCTGTCCTAATTCACCATAACAATTCTTTTGGCTTAATCCAAATCATGACAGGTTTAATAGATTGTGTGGTTTGCACTTTGTTGTCCTATATTTTCCACTGTTCAGATTATGTGTGGAGGAAGCTAAACTTTTGTAGTAATATAGTTGCTACTGTACTACTAAGATATGTTTCTTCCATATATACAGTAATGTCTGAGTGCAAGTTCCCAGGGTGGCTTCACACCTTTGTATATAGCTTAGATTCAATTTGTTGTGCCTTTTGTAATGTGCTTTGCATACTTTTTTTTCTTCTTACAGGCACAGATAACCCCAAAGACAGAGATATGCATCTTAACAGACTCAGATAATACAGGCATAACTATGGACAAAAGGACAATCTTGAGGAGCCCAATGAAAGGCAAATGCTCTTATCAGCAAGGTCCAGCTACTAAGATGAAGCTGGTTAGTGTTTGTTATAAGCAAGACATATGTATAGCTCCTCATTTCTGAGTATATTTCAAGAGATAGGATGTCTCCCAGAATACCTGGTATAAAGAGTGCTAAGGTGCATAAATGAATTTAAGAACAGGTCTAAATTAACACGGCAAAAAATTGAACACGGGAGTCCTTGGACTACCTCCCCCGTTCTAGAAAATGCTTGGAAGGGGCTCACCAAGTATCAACCACGCCATTACATATAATCATACATATCCAGGTGTGTCAAAAATACAAAATACACTTTATTATACTTTGGTACATATTAATTAAAAGCACATTAGTTCATGTAGTAATAAAAACAGTACATGATTTCCACAAAAATTACAGTCATTTATGATATAAAAATAGTTTTATCTTTCTTCTTCTCACTGGGTAGACTAGTTTCGCCAGGATGGCTTCTTCAGTACCCATTAAGGTTGGTTAACATTGCTACACATAACATAAAGGTAAAGCAGTTTCATATATTATTATAAATATTATTAGATTTAATTTATCATAATAATTAGATATTGTGATATTACCTGCGTCCAAATGGACAAATGTTCACTATATGACTGCACTTGTTAGGATCAAAAACGATGTTGCCAGCATCGATGAGCGCCTCGATGAATGGGAGATATTGAGATTCCCATATAAGTGATCATACACACTGGGAAAAAGAATGTATATCACAAAGCAATGTATAAGTGATTCGATAATAAATTACTCAGGACAGTAACAATTTATTGTAGCTAGTCACGTAGGCTTCACCCAGTGCCCATAGGTTTGGGATGGTACTTGTGCCTTGGGAATACCCGGGGGAGTATAGATAAAATCTATCTGCCAAGAGTGAAAGAGTTAGAGCGATATATCTCATAAGTCTAACATGTACGAAGAACAAAAAGGTCTAAATTAAACCAGATCAACAGCCTTGCACAGTTGGAAATAAAAAAAAAAAAAACTCCCCAAAAATCCCTCATTGTCAGTATATTTGCTCCTACATCTACTCCAAGCTGAAATGCCACCTCACCGATGTTTTACTGGTCACAGCCATGTTACAGGAGCTGAGAGGCTTCCTTTCACAGAATCCTAGGCTTGTTGCTGCCTGGATTTAATTGACATAATGCACAATGCACATAAATGCACAGAAAATTCGGCAGCACTTCCTCTTTGCAGGTTACCTGCATCTCCATAGGATTATTAAAAACTGACCATGGTAGGAGCTACATAATAATCAATACATTATGTGCAGCAATCTGAATTGAATTGGGAAGGGATGCATATGAGCTTTGTTTATTGTATGGGTGTTGGTCCAGGTTTAAATGGTAATTCCACTTTTTCCATTATTGGACTTGTTTCAGCATGGTATGCTATTTCCTAGTGCCCGTGCGCAGTCTCTAGCACATGCAGGAATGCATTCATGGGCACATAATTCAGGGAAAAATGTGCCACAATAATGCATGTGCGCCCAAGCTATAAGTACATTTTCTTTCATGCACCTATAAATTAATACAAATTTATATATTGACCCCTCACACACTTGAACTCACCGAACACCATTTATGAAGAGTCAAATAATATTGCCAATGCAGGTTCTTTATAGGCTTGGCAGCCCAAAGTGGCGATTGACAGCGATAAATATTTTGAATATAATTGACCACACATACATATTATACAATTAAAATTTACACAAAGATATTATTTCCCAGCCACTGAAACTTGAAAACCTATTTTTATTAAGGTGGGGAAGAGAATGTGGACTGACGAGCCTCTGGGCTTGTGAAAGACATCTTAGCCTGCCAGAATGACCTGACCTATGTATGACTGGTCAAATGCGATTATACATAGCAAGAGAGACTGAAACGTATATATACACAATATTTTTAACAATATTAATTTTCCACAAAGGTCCAATGTTTATACGCCAATTTACAACTCGCATGACCGTAAACGGAATCACTGTCAGCAACGCCGATATAGCTGGCATGGTTTTTATCAATGAGGACAGCCAGCAATATTTTTTTACAATAGTATTTAAAATTAAAAAAAGAAAGTGCCAGTTAGCCTGGGCACCAGGCTTAAGGGCTGGTAACCCAGGACTCAGAGGCTGCCCCACCTGACTCCTGGCCCCTTATGCCTTTCGTTATGGGTTTGGGGGCACCGGGCTCTTCCTCACTCCTGGTGTCCCAAAAGAGGGTGCCAATGCCTGAAGGTTACATGATGACCCCCTACCCTTGGAACTGGTATAGGGGTCCCCTTACCAGTTCACCCCAAATGTAAGAAATACTGTAAAACACGCCACACCAAGAACATTTAATTTAATAAATTTTACTACTTAATGTTCCCATCTTCTTATTTGTCATCCTCGGGTCCGGCAGGTTGGTCACTGCCCCAGCCAGGCATATTTTCTTCTTTTATTCCAGTGCACCACCAGTAGCAATACATGGGTTCATTTCAGCAGTAGGTGGTGACTACAAGATAGAAAAAACATAGAAAATAGCTCCTCCCTGAACATATCTGCACTTTTTTAGGTCTGAAGTTCATATTAGGTCAAATGGTAAGCAGTGTCCTGCTTACCATTTGACCTAATATGGACTTTGGACACTTTGTGATGGATGTTTCATACCACATTTGTCTTTCTATGATACACTTGGTGGAACGGAGTGCTGGTCATTTGTACAGATTGGATTCACAGCGGAGCCACCGCTGACCTGGCACCCACGCAAAACTAGTAAGTGTGCACCAGCAACTTGGTTTATTCCAAAATCCAACAAAGGCTGAGGCAGTGACTAAGGCTATGACTATGACTATAACTATGGCAGACGTCCTGGGTGCAGAGTTCAGGTTACAGAGTTCCAGGGTTCAGGTCTCAGAAGACAGAGTAATGCTGATCCGATGAGGCCATGTGCTGACCAGCTTATATAGGCCAGCAAGTCCCACAGGTGCTGGCTGATTAACACACCTCAGCAGAACAGAGCCATCTGCTGGTGGAGCATCATAATGCAGGGGAAATCAGGCTGTGGAGGAACTCTAGGCCTGACACCTGTGCTCCAGCTGTATTGCTTAGCAGTTAGAGCAGCCATTTTACCATGTCGAAGGCATCAGAGGCACTGGGGTTTCGTATTGTGTGGTGCCGTGTGTCCCATGTGCCAAGCTCGTCTGACCTCAGCGAGAGAGGTCAAGTTTCTGCGCCTCAGTTGTATCTTCCACTTTCCCCTGCGACTCTGACGGATCGGAATACCCCCTCGGGGGCTGCCAGGTCCATTTGTATCCCAGGGTCCCTCCTTTGGACGTAGTGGATGTAATGAGATTCCTCCTTTGGACGTGGTGGACAGGGTGGCTCGATGGAGACAGTCGCGGAGCATAGATTAATCTGCACTTTCATGCAAGGTGCTGCGTTTCGCCTCTGCGGCAGTCGATAGTCCCGCCCTGAGATCTCAAGTTGGTCCTATCAGCACTTCAGCGCCCCCCTTTGAACCCATGGTGGAGGCTTCCCTGAAGGTGGCTTTTCTTGTGACGATCACCGTCATCTGGCGGGTTTCAGAGCAGGCAGCGCTTTCGATCAGATCATCCTTCTTGGTGCTGCATGAAGACAAAGCGGAGTTTCATGTGAAGCAGAGTATTTTGCCCAAGATGGTCTCTCCCTTCCATCTTAATAGATAGATAGTGCTACCCTCCTTGTGTCCATGCCCCACTCGCCATAAGGAGCGACTCCTTGGCAGCTACTCGAGAGGTACATAAGACGGATGTCTTGTTTGTGATCCCAGAAGGACCAAGGAGGGGCCTGGCGGCTGCCAGGTCCTCTCTTAGCAGATGGATCAGGTCATACAAGCCTACACCTGCAAGGGGAAGGAGACACCCTTCCGGGTCACTGCTCACTCCACCAGGACGATTGCCGCGTCTTAGGCTTTTCAACACTGGGCGTCGTCTCTCTACACCTTCACCAAGTTTTACAGACTTGATGTCAAGGCATCTGCCGATGTTGCTCAGGGTCATAAGGTGTTGTCGACGGTGGTGAAACCCTCTCCGGGGGGTCTAGGCTTGAGGTGTCGCTGCCATTGCTCTTGGCTATGTTGGCGCAGTCGGTTGTGGGTGCACTGCTTTTTTATTAACTGAGGAGATCCTGCCTTATATAGGCTGAGAGGAGCTAGTTTTTATCTTTCATTTTACTTCAGGCCATCAGAGTAATTCAGTCACGATTGGGTTAACTCCTTGGCTTTTGGGCGTGGACTGCAAGAACAAAGATGTGGTTTCTCCAGGCTTATATACTTCCAGCTGACTCTACCATCCAGTTTCATTCTTGAAGTTGGAACTGGAATGCAAGGTGTGCTGTGAGCTCCTCTCTCTGTTTATTTTTTGTTTTTAAGGATTTTAACTTGGAAGCACTGTCTTCCTGACCATTATGTCTCTCTGATCTAGATGAACCCACAATGCCTCCTCAGCTATGCTGTTTACAGGATCAGGATGGTAAGGGTAAGCACCAGGGCCGCCTCCTCTGGAAAATTTTTGGCTTGGCAAAGTGCTTAGCACCGCCGACGCGCCGGTTCTTTCTCCGGCTAGCGGCGCTTGTCTTCCCCGTGAGTGGGGTTATTTCTTTGGCCGCTACCTGGAAGATTTTAAGCTTTTGGCAGCCCACTGCTCCGGACCAGTGTACACTGTTTGCTGGTGGGTTTGTTTTGTAAAATAAAAAAAAATGAAGGCTCTCCTGTGGTAGACGCTTGTTTTTGGTCTTTCTAAGACTCATGCCATGCTTGGATAGTGCATCCCCAAGTGATCCATTGTATAAACATACGTCATGTTTTTTTCTATTGTAGGATTGACCTTATAGCCAGGCCATGCCACATCCATAGCATCGTTGGTGAGCAGAAGATTGTTAAAACAACTGGGTTCCAAGACTCATTTGGGTCGTTCTCGGAAGGTATGCTCCCAGTTGAGACCAGTTGGATATTAACAAGTATGTTATTTTGGCTATGGATGATTTAATTAGCTTAAGTGCCAGATGTTTTGCTCTGTTAGTAGTTTTAAGGTGTGCTTTATGGCTAAAACAATGGTCAGCTGATGCTGCATCAAGGGGAAGTTACTGGCGGTAAGTCTACCAAACTTCCACAGGGTTTTCCCTTTTTTCCCACAGGTGATCTAATCCTTGCCCCTGTTGTGGGAGTAGGGTTTCCGCCTCTTCAGGATGCTGAAAGAAATTTTGGAGTAGTCCAGAGTCCCAGGATAAAGGTAAGAGGTTTTCTAGCGGAACAAGGAAATATCCTCTTCATAGCCCTCTCAGGTATAGGGTGAGGTCCTCTCAGTTTGATCAGTAATTTACTTATCACTTAGTGTAAATTAGCACTTGTAGAATTTTTTCAGAAATTTTACTTTGATGAATAGTAAGCTAAAAGGTATACATTGTTTTGTATAGGTTATTCTTCATTTCATGTTACTGGTTAATACCTGAGATCCTGCCCTGAAGTAAGGGTACTGCTTTTGAAGATCCCAATTGTGTCTGAATTACTCTGATACAAAAGTCTTAAAGGAGCCATAGCACTCAACCCTGTTAGCTTGCAACCCAACCTAAAATCTGTCTCTAAACTTGGTTAAAAACAGAGGACTCGGTCACACACATCTGCAGAAGTATGCTTAAGCTGCACCACCAATCGCCAAGGTGCCCCTGTGAGTTGCAGTCCTAACTCTAATCTCTGAGAGCCCCATTTGGGACATACAATGCAATAGATAAAATGGGAGCAGGCTTACCTAGAGTTTAGGACTGCACCCCACAGAGGCACCTTGGCGCTTGGTGGTGCAGCTTAAGCATACTTCTGCAGATGTGTGTGATCGAGTCCTCTGTTTTTAACCAAGTTTAGAGACAGAATTTAGGTTGGTTTGCAAGCTAACAGGGTTGAGTGCTGTGGCTCCTTTAAGACTTTTGTATCCTAATTGCCCTGCTAATGTGCACCTCCCAGGTTAGTTATAAAATGGTCTGAGCGGCTTAAATGAAAGAGAAAAGTAAATTCTGTGTACTCACCTGTAGAATTGATCTCTCTTTCACTATTACTTCAGGACATCAGACCCTCCCTGTTGCTAGGTTATTATATCCATTCCATGGATGCTTAAGTTTTTAATGGAGGGTTGTATAGATGTATAAATGTAAATAGTTGATCAGAATAAAAAAGAACAAACAGAGAGAGGTAGAGAGGAGCCTTGTGCCTTGTCTTCCTTTTTGTCTTCAACAAAAGATATAGGAATGCCTCCCAGTTGGCTGGATCTACTGCTTTTCAATCAAACTGGTTTGTGAAAGGACGGCCAGAGATATATATAGGCCGTGAGGAACCAGCCAAGGAGTTAACCCAATCATGACTAAATCAGCCAAGGAGTTAACCCAATCATGACTAAACTACTCTGATGTCCTGAAGTAATAATGAAAGAGAAATCAATACTACAGGTGAGTACTTACTGAATTATCTTTTTTCTTTCTTGCATTCCCCACCTACGGCTGAGCTTGGCCCATGCGTTGCTGCTTGTGGTGCCCCGGAATGGTAGCAGATGAGAGAAGAAATGTCCCTGTGAGCACACATATTTCCTTTCTAAAATAGAAAAAGGTTTTCTCTACCATAATCCACATTTCACTAGCATGCATCTGAACATACAGCAGTAGATCATATCCCACACCTAGGCTTCCTTTCTTGCAGCCAGAGGCAGTCTCATAGCTGCGTATGTACTAGTGTCCACCAGAAGGTGGCGTTTATCTGTTTACTGAGAGGAATGTTTCTTTTCTTTGGCTAAAGAGGGTTAAAGTGGACCAACACCCAGGATTTTCACTATCCTGGGTGTTGGTCCACTTCAGCGGGGCATCCGAGATCAGGATGCCCCGCTGTGTGAAACCCCCCCAAAAGCCCCAAAAAACGTACCTTTTCGGCGACGGACAAACGACGGACAAGCCGCCGCCGCCTCCCGCGCGTCCCCCTTACAGGGCGCACGCCCGCGCCGGCCATTCACAAACGGCTGGCGCGGGCGCGCGGGAGGCGGCGGCGGCTGATCCGTCGCTGATAAGGTAAGGTTTTTTGGGGCTTTTGGGGGGGTTTCACCCCGCGGGACATCCCGATCTCGGATGCCCTGCGGTGAGGGAGGTGATCGGCCCGGGAATCTATAAGATCACCCCTGGGTGTTGGTCCACTTTAATGGTGGTAAGGGGATACAAGAGACTGTTATAAAGTTTACTAAAGCTGTAAATAAATGTCTTTACATACATAACTTGTAAACAGCGGAGGAGCATTATTATGGCCAAGACTTCCAGCTACCACTCTTGCCCACTTATCACCCAGACATTAACCCATTTCAACATCTGTGGGAGCACCTTGACCATTGTTCTAAGATTCCTCCCCTATGCACCTGCCATCATCTGTGGGATGCACTGCAGTCAGCATGGCTACAGATACATGTGACCACTTACCAGCACCTTACTCACCGCAGCCTATCTAGCTGCTGTCCTGCTGGTGGTTACTCTAAAATATTAGATGGTGCTAATAATAATGTGACCTGGCTGTGTAATTGCACTTATCTTTTTATTTTATTGGATTTTTGAAGATAATAAAGATGTTTACAGCATTAAAGTGGACCAACGCCCAGGATTTTCACTATCCTGGGTTTTGGTCCACTTCCGCGGGGCACCCCGATCGTTGGAACGGGAGTAAGGTAAGGTGAATGGGGCATCCTGGGGGGTTTCACACAGTGGGGCATGCCGACTTTGGATGCCCCGCGGGGAGGGATCTGATCGGCCTGGGAAACTTATATATTCCTGGGCCAATCGGGCAGGGTGTTGGTCCACTTTAAGGTAAATTGAGTGATTTTTAACACAGGTATAGTGTTTCCTGGATAGCATGAGCAGCTTACTGATTTATGGCAATGCTACATAAAGGTTCTTACTGTTTTTATGTGAACCTGGACTGTCAGGGCAATTGAACTATTTGCTATGCCCAGACATTAAATTAACTCATTTCAGCTAAACATAATGTGCACGCTGACTTCACGCTTAGACAGAAAACATGCATGAAAGAGTTTGGCGACAGCAGCAGGGGTAATCGATTACCTTGTCAAGACTAAGCTGGTCTAATATTTTTCCCCTTTGTAAACCTGCTGCAAACCATTAACACATATTCCACCCCAGCCCAGCATGTGAAAATGTTCTGTAACATTGACTGAATTTCTAGTGGGAATAACTTCACAGAACTTGTCCTCAATCCCCCCCCAGGAGACCGTCTGGATTTTACTCTATACCTTTTAATAATGTTTTTTAAAGCAGCAGGCATTAGCCGGTCCTCCGGTTTAGAATGACAGTTTACCCAAATGAAGGAAAAATACTGTCGATCTGAAGTAATAGGTCACAAGGCCAAGAGGCACCTGTTTTATTAGCAGTGGGTGAGTAACTAAAGTAGCTGACACCTTAAAGAATTATTCACATAATAGAATCAGCAAATTATAGTCCCATTCTCCTATACTCTTGTTTTTCCTTTAATGAATTAACTTATTACAACTATCACCTGTGATGTAATAAAAAACGATGCACTCTTGTAAGATTACCGTGCTTTAAATGAAGAGCAGTAAAAAGGAAATTGATTCCCCCCTTTTTATTCAAGTTTTAATCCATTTTGTGGGTACTCATAAAGTCTGTTTACCAAAACGTTGAAAATTCTCAGCCTTTACTTTCTATATCATTGGTGTATGAATGTGCTAAAGCAACTCCGTGGTGTAAATGTGGTAACTGTATGTGAATCAAAATCAAAGTCAAAATGAATGTTCTGACATTAATGTGTTACATGTTCATGTCTAATTACACTCCTGTGACGCTATTACACGTTGTAAAAAGCTGCACACTCTACCATAATAAAATAATCATCATAAAGCTATATTTTCCTAAAGCTATAATATTGGACCTCTAAAAACAAATGATATTCTGTAAGAAAAGTAGACTATCCTTGATACAATGAAAATATTTACCGGTATTTAAAGTGGACCAACAGTCAAAAATGAATTAAATCAGACCAACACAACAAACGGTGCTCAGAGTGCAGTTTAGATTGCTGCACATAAAAAAATAATTTACCTTTTTCTAATGCCTACTGGGATACATTTTAAAAACAAGATGGCCGTTCATGGGCTTGCAGGCCACCTGCAAACAGGAAGTCATGCTGGGCTTCCTGTTACTGTGCATTTCAGTTATGTCAGTTGGGAGAGGACGCTCCAAAATGGCTGCTACCTTTCTTTTCCAACTGTGCCAGGCTGTTGGTCTGGTTTAAAGTGTCCCTAATGCCCTAAGCTCCTTTAGTGTAATAGTAAATTAGAAGGGCTGAAATATGTACTTACCTTATGCCCCATAAGACACACCCATAATTTGTAGGGGTAAATAAATAAAAATATTCTGAACCAGATGGTGTGCTAAAATACCCCCCTCCCAATCACCCTATTACAGTAAAGTGTGTATTAGAGTGTGTGAGGCATTCCAAATACTGGCAGTGTCTGTGAGGCATCCCAGATATAAGCAGTGTGTTTGTACCATCCCAAATAGAGGCAGTGTGTGTGTGGCATCCCAAATACAAGCAGTGTGTGTGTCATCTCAAATACCGGCAGTATGTGTGAGACATCCCAAATACCGGCATTGTGTGTGTGACATCCCAAATACCGGCATTGTGTGTGTGACATCCCAAATACCGGCATTGTGTGTGTGACATCCCAAATACCGGCAGTATGTGTGTGACATCCCAAATACCGGCATTGTGTGTGTGACATCCCAAATAGAGGCAGTGTGTGAGGCATCCCACATACAGGCAGTGTGCAGCATGCCCCCAAAAACAAAAAAAACTCACATTGCCGAGCTCCCAAACTGTAGTCGTCTCCCGCCGACCTTAAGACATAGGGACACACACAGCTAGGTCTGGAGTGGAAGCATTCAGCAGCTAGAGTGATGCTGTTACAGTCTGCACGTATGCCATTGGGTAAGTGTTCTTGGGGAACTTCACACTATGGATCGGATATCAGATGGCCCTGGAGCCTTTTAATCACCTATATGACCTGCCAAGTAGGGTTATGGTTCCCTCTAAGAAAAGCTTGTCTCAACAGCCATCACCTTGGTAACCCTTTTCCCTCAATTAACAGCGCCCACCTGTTAAGACAGGCTGCCATCCAGTTTATGTGAGCATTTTTTCATTTTACTGCCTCTAAGCTCTAGATAGGGTCAGTGCCCCTCAACTCAGTACATCAGATCCTATATCCAATAACCTTTGTGCACATAATATAATATGTAATACAATATAACCAAGGCGCTTCTTTGCAACCTACTATAGGGGGTTCCTGCGCTTGTCTGTTCTTCTGAACTTTGGGTACTTACCCAGCATTTCTTCTTGTAATCCGTAATATTTTTTTTTGGCAAGTGCATGGAAATGTTCTTGATGTGAAATGAAATAAATGCACAAATACAATTAGACAAGTAAACAATAAAGCAGTTGAACATAAAAAGTACAGTACATAGTGATTTGTTTGTTGTCAGTGGCTGGAGACTTGACATTCCACAGCTATTAAAGCTGGTGAAAACCCACTCACCACGGCTCTGGAATCTAAAAGACTTCAGTGTTGGACGCTAGCCTTCCCCCGGGCATCCTATACCAGGATGCCTCACTGTGTGACACCCCCTGGGTCGCCGGTAAACTCACCTTTTCCATCAGGTACCGCAACGCTGTAATCACGCCTGGCATTGATTAAAGGAAGCCCAAATGGGTTTCCATTCACTTTAAAGTGGACCAACACCCACCGGTGATCGGCCCGGGAATCTATAAGATTCCCGGGCCGATCACCTCCCTCCCCGCGGGACATCCGAGATCGGGATGTCCCGCGGGGTGAAACCCCCCCAAACACCCCAAACTCCTTACCTCAGTTTACCTGTGAATGGCCGGCGCGGGCACGCGCGCGTCAAGAGGGACGCGCGGGAGGCGGCGGCGGAGGAGCCGCTTGTCCGCGGCTTGTCCGTCGGCGCGGGGAGAGGTGAGTTCGGGGGGTTCGGGGGGGTTTCACACAGCGGGGCACCCCGATCGGGGGTGCCCCACCGAAGTGTACCAAGACCCAGGATAGTCAAAATCCTGGGTGTTGGTCCACTTTAAGCAACTTTATGGCACATGGTAAGAATCTCTACCTGTTTCTAGAGGTCCTTGTTTCTTCGACCCTTAAATACTGGAAGGTAGTAACTGGAAAGACCTATGGCCTGGGTGTGACGTCATTATGCCCTTGGCCCGTTTCAAGAACCTGCAGGTATAGAGGATAAGGGTGAGTCAATGGTTTCTCATCTCTTTTTTTCAATTCTGGGGCACCACCATGGGTTAATCTCAGCGTGGGCTGACTCACTGGTGGACCTTACAGTGGATGACAGGAGGAGGGGACGGGGCGACCACATTTGCATGGGCAGTGGCTCAGCCCCTTCTCATTAGCAGCATGAGGCACCGCCATTTTGTGTGGTGTCCAGAAGTCCCTGCTGCATCTCCAGATCAATGCCTGGCAGCTCCTTCACTGCTTCCTGGTTCTCCTGAGCTGAGGATCGACCCCAGTGTAGCTGCCACCCCATGGTTTTCCTGATCAGGTAGGGCTCCCTCTCGAGGGCTAAGCCTTTTTACTTTTTCAGATTCCTTCTGAATCTGACATTGTTCATGTTGTTGCAGGGTGGGGGTCCAGAAGCTGCTGCATCCTTGGATGGTGATTTGATCTCAGCTGCAGGGAGGTTGCTTTTCCAGTAGTGCAGGCAAGTCTGGCCAGTAGTCGACAGGGCAGGAGGGTGTGGGGACCAGCACTCCAGCTGTATTGCTTAGCAGTTAAAGCAGCCATTTTACCATATTAAGACAGAGGACAAAGTCCTTGGAGGATTCTAGTTCCTATGCCAAGGACCTATTTAAGGGTTTAGGATCTAGTTCCGTCCATGATGCGACCTAAGGTATGACATTGGATACTCAGGCATGGGTCCTTCTTCAGGTGCTGAGGTGCACAGCTCTTCAGAAGTTGATGAGGTCACTGCTCACAGGCGAACATTCCACGATCAGGCAGGGCATATTTCGGCCTGATGGTGTCTACCAAAGGCCATTTCCACTCCAGGCCTCTACAAATGCTGCACCTATCAAAATGGCGCAGGGCTGTGCAGACGCTGGCCTGTCGCTTCATGTAGACAGACAATGCCCAATGATCCCTGAATTGGTGGCTGGACCAGCAGTCGCTGGCAGTGGGTTGGTCTTTCATGCCAGTCCAGTGGGTAATCCTCACCACAGACACCAGTCTGACGGGTTGGGGTGGTGTTCTGGACAACCAGAAGGTTCAGGGTCTCTGGGAGCACATTCTTCCAATAATGTGTTGGAACCTAGGGCGATTCCAGGCTGTGGTCTACATAAACCATCAGGAGGGTACCAGGAGCTGGCAGGTGTTCCAGGATGTCACATCATGAGGTGGGCGGACATTTATTTTCCTTGAATCTTGGTGGTGGAGAATCTGCAAACCGATTAAGCAGGGAGATGGTGGACCAACGGGAATGGTCCCTTCACCAGGATGTATTTCAAGCCCTCTGTGGCCATTGGAGAGCGCTGAAGGTGGACCTCTTTGCATCTCAACACAATTGATAGGTCTAGAGGTTTGTGTCCAGGGTTCAAGGCCCCCTGGCCGTAGCGGTTGACACGCTGGCCATTCCCTGGTTAGGATACAACCTGCTTTACGCATTCTCACTTGTTACTCACTTCTTGGTTGCGTGTTAAAGAAGGACAACTGCAAGCAGATTCGGATTATCCTGATGGCCGCACAACTGGCCCAGAAGGGTGTGGTTCACAGATCTTGTCAGCATGGTGGGGGAGCCCCTGTGGCGACTCCCCAACCGCCCAGATCTTCTGAAACAGGGTCTTCTGCACCACCCAATTCTCCAGCTTGCCTGTTGAGACCAGCATATGGGAGGAGAGGGGTTTGTCTGCCGCAGTAATTTGGACCTTGGTTCGAGCACAGAAACAGTTGTCCTCTAGAATTTACTACAGGATCTGGAGGGCCTTCGTGTCTTGGTGTGAACCTAAGGGCCAATCCTGTAGGAGGTTCTCAGTACCCGAAATCCTCCAGCAAGGCCTGGACGCTGGTCTAGAGCCCTGCACCCTTAACCCTTTAAGTGCCAGACTGCGTTTCACTATTTTGTGCTACACATGTTCAACCTTGATTTTTAAAGGAATTTCCAGGGATTTCCCAGGAAAATTATATATTGTTTTTTTCAGCAGAGTCTGGGCTTCAACATCAAATGTCTTGTATGGCCTTTTTTAGCGGATTCTCAATACTTTTGGGTGAAATATTTGCAAAAAAATAAAAAAAAGTCTATTTTTTGCAATTTGTAGTATTTTTTTGTAATAAAAAAATGTAAATTTGTCAATAACATTTTATTGCGTGTGAAACCCCAATTTCTCCCGGTCACAGCGGTACCACATATGTATAGGTAGACACCCTTCCCTGCCCAGGAGACTCCCCCAAACTGAAACAGAGCTTTAGGAGATTTTCAGATAAAATACAACTGTGATATGCGCTATGCGCACCTTGCAGTTTTTCCAGAAAAACGACCCTTTACATTTTAAATACCTCCCACTAACTATATTTTCTCTGGAAGTACTCACCTCAAGATTTCTAGGTGTACCAGGCTTGTTTATGTGGGCATAGTTTTCTGGAAGTAATCCCTCAATCAATTCTTTGGTTGCACAGAGTTTCCCTAAAAAAGAATAAAAAGGAAGAATCAAGCCACATTTTTCTAAAAAAAAACTATATGCAAACAAGAAAAAACAAGTAAAATATGAAGAAGCAACATCCCTCGAACAGAACAATGCCCAACATGCATAGCTACTGTCAAGGGAAGAGTTGGCAAACATCCCAAAGTAATTTAACTTGAAAATTTCTGCTCTGCAGACAAAGTGCGCACCTTGCAATTTTTCAACCAAAACAACCCTTTACATTTGGAATATCCCCCATAAACTATATATTCCCTGAAAGCACACATGTTAAGCTTTCTAAGTGTACCCAGCTTGTTGTAGTGGGATCATCTTTTTGGAAGTAATCCCTCAAAGATTTCTAAGGTTGCACAGGGTTTCCCTAAAAAAAATTATAAAAAAGCAGAATAAAAAACATGTTTTCCTAAAATATCAATATGCAAACAAGAAAAAACAAGCTAAATCTGAAAGCGCAAGGTCCCCCGAGCAGAACAATACCCAACATGCATAGGTACTATTAACCCTTTTAATTGCCAGCCTACTTGAAGTTTTGTCACCCTCTGTTGACAGGTCATTTTTCCCCATTTTGCGCCATGTTTAACTGTGATTTTTGCTGGAATTTCCAGGAAAATTATATATATTTTTTTGCAGCAGAGTTTAGGCCTTAACATGAAATCTCTTGTTTGTAGTTTTTCTACTTTTTTTTAAATATTTTTTTTTTGCGTAAAAAAATAAAAGAATATTTTTTAGACAATTGTCTCCTTTATTTTAAATAAAACATTTGTTTTATTAATGAAAACCATCTTGCATGTGAAAGCCCCATTCTCCCGATTACAACGGTACCACATATGTATTGGTAGCCCCCCATTCTTGCCCAGGAGACCCCCAAACTGAAAAGAGCACTTTATAACATTTACAAATAAAATACAACTACTATCCACACTATAAACATAAGGGGTAATTAAAAAAAATGACAAAGGGTCCCCCCTCCTGGGGGGGAACCCATTTTTTTGGGGAATTTTAAGGGTTGAAAACCCTTAAAAATCCCCCCCCCCCCAAAAGTGACATGGTGTCCCCCTTACCCATCATAACCAGCCCGGGACCAGCTATGGGGGCTTGTAGGAACAGGGTGCAGGGGACAGCTTTGGTGGTCTCCCTGCCCTGCATGCTACAAGCCTACATAGCCACGGGCCAGGCCCTTCTGCCCCCCCCCCGGGCTTTGGGGAGGCAGGTAATTGGGGGTTCCTGGGGGTTAATGGCAAGTCACCCACTAGCTGCAGGTGACTTGCTAGCCCCCAGCCTTGTGAACTGGTATAGGGGTCTCATGGATCCCTTACCAGTTCACAAAGGGCACTGTGTCCCACACTGATCACTCTGGCTTCTGCTCTCCTGCTGCTGCTGGAAGCCTTTTATAGGTGAAAGAATATAAGGGGTTAATAATAAAAAATGACATAGGTCCCCCCTCCCAGGGGGGAGACCTCATTTTTTAAAAATGTTAAGGGTTAAAAACCCTTAAAAAAGACAAAAAGAAACATGGGGTCCCCCCTACCCGAAAAAACAGCTATGGGGGCTTGTAGGAACAGGGCACAGGGGCCAGCTTTGGTGGCCTCTGCGCCCTGCAGGCTACAGGCCCACATAGCCAAGGGCCGGGCTCTTCTGCCCCCCCCCCTGGGCTTTGGGGAGGCCTCTCTCCTGAGAGAAGCCGGCTGTCAGGTGACGTCACTATGACCAAGGGGGCGGGGCTAACAGCCGCGAACCAGGAAGTGAGGGAGTTCGCCAGAGATCTAGTATGGAGATTTTATGGTGAACATCGACCTGCAGGATGCCTATCTGTAGGTTTCTGAGATTTGTGATTCACCTGAGAGTGAGAGATTGTGCATTTTCAATATGGGGGGGTACCAAGGCCCTGCCCTTTGGGATCTCCTTGGCCCCCAGAGTTTTTAACTAAGATCCTGGACGAGGTTATTTTGATTACTTTATTTTGAGTATTTTGATACTCAGAGGGATTTCCATAGTTCCCTATTTCGATGACCTCCTGGCGAAACTCTGTAGCTTCCCTTCGTGACAACCTTTACCAGACCTCAGAGTTCCTTTAAAAACTAGGTTAGTTGGTGAACCTTGAAAACCTCCTGTCCAGGAGGTGCAAGTTCCTGGGTCTCATTCTAGACAAACAGCAGAAGATACTAGACAATATCTTGTGGTTAGCAAGTCAGGAGAGTGTGTCACTAAGAGATTATGAGAATCCTTGGTCTCATGACCTGGTTGATCCCGGCTGTTACTTGGGCACAATTGGGCATGCAAGATATTCAGAATTGGGATGATCACCAACAGTTGCTGGATTCTCTAGTAAATCTCCCAGATGGTATCAACACTCCTAGAAGGCAGAACCTACAGACAGACCAGCCCAGTGGTGATTACAACAGATGCCAGCCCTTGGGGGTGGGGAGCTTACTTAGATTTCTGACATATCCAGGTGCGCTGGTCAAAAAATGTACAGATTTAGTTCTCAAACTTCAGAGAGCTAAAAGCAGTCGAAAAGGCTTTGTTCCATTTCAGCCATCTCCTGGAGGACAAAGGTGTCCAGAAAGGATCGGGCGACATGACCTCGGTTGCCTATATAAATCGGCAGGGGGGAACTAGATCCAAGAGACTACAATGGCTGGCCTACTTCTTCAGAACTGGCTGAGGTCCATTTCTGCAGTACATCTGAAGGGGTAGCGGACTTCCTAAGCAGGAAGCAGCTTTCCCGAACTGAATTGGTATTGGACCAGGGGGCTTCCTCCAAATAGTTCAAAGATGTAGTCCCCCACAGGCAAATTTATTGCGATAGCAGCAAACACAAAATGCAGCAGTTTCTTCTCCCTGTGTCGGGGGAGGTGAAGCCCTGGGGGCTAGATGCCCTGGCACAAACTTGGGATTTTACCTTGACATATGCTTTTCCTCCTATGCGACTACTACCTCAAGTGATAAGGCTGCAGTCATATTGCTCACCCCAGAATGGCCTAAGAGGAGCTGGTTTTCAGCACTAAAGAAGATGGGACTAGACAGAGCACACTGTTAACCCTTTAACTGCCAGCCCACCTGGAGATTTTGTCACCCTTTGTTGCCAGACCATTTTGCACGATTTTGCACTCCACGTGTTCAACTGTAATTTTTGAAGGGATTTCCCAGGAAAATTATATATTGTTTTTTTTTTTTTAGCAGAGTCTGTGCTTTAACATGTGTTGCTTGTCATTTTTATGTGTATTCTCAATATTTTGGGCTGAAATATATGCAAAAAAACTATTTTTTACATTCTCTCATTCAATTCTTTGGTTGCATTTAAATCTTTGGTTGCACAGGGTTTCCCTAAAAAAATAAATAAAAAAAGCAGAATCAAAGCCACATTTCCCTAAAAAAACCATATGAGAACAAGAAAAAACAAGTTAAGTCTGAAAAAGCAACATCCCCGAACAGAACAATACCCAACAAGCATAGGTACTGTCAAGGGAAGAGTTGCCAAGCACCCCAAAGTAAAGCATGTGCGTAAGGATATTTTGACTTGAAAATTTCAGCTCTACGCTTTTCCGACCATCTAAATTTTCTACTGTTTTCTAATATTTTTTTTTTTTAGAAAATTGTCTCCTTTATTTTACATAAAACATTTGTTTTATTAAAGAAAACCATGTTGCATGTAAAAGCCCCATTTCTTCTGATTACAACGGTACCACATATGTATCGGTAGCCCTCCGTTCCTGTCCCCCCAAACTGAAAAGAGCACTTTATAACATTTTCAAATAAAATACAATGATTATTCAAGGGGGGAACCCCTTAAAAATCCCCCCAAAAATGGCATGAGGTCCTCCCTACCCAGCATTACCAGCCCAGGGACCAGCTATGGGGGCTTGTAGAACAGGGTGCCGGGGCCAGCCTCCGTGCCCCCCACCCTGCAGACTACAAGCTGACACAGGCTAAATTGCCCCTGGGCTCTTCTGCTGCGTGTTAATGGCAAGTCACCCAATAGCTGCAGGTGTCTTGCCAGCCCTCTAAACCTTGGGAACTGGTATCGGGGTCTCATAGATCCCTTATCAGTTCACGAAGGGTTAACAGTAAAAAAAAACATCACACATAGAGAAAATGTAATTTATTTAAAAAAGGGGCGGAACTAGTCATGAAGATGGCAGCGCCCATGTAAGAAGCAGTGTGAGAGTGCATGTCGAGCCCCCTACTGAAGACTGAAGAGCCCCGTGGGGGGGGGATCGGAGGTCCCCCGGGTGAAGAGGAGACCTGGCCGGATCGAATGGGGGTTCAGGTAAGTTTTACCGTAGCAGGAAGGAAAGTCAGGCGCGTCGATTGTATGTGCTTGGCACTTAAAAGGAGTGGAAGCGAGCACGTAGAATTTAAGTGCTTGGCACTGAAAGGGTTAAACCGGACCAACACCCATATTTACTTTAACTGATGGTGTTCCCGCTGTTTGATGATCACAAAAGCTTGGGGGGGATCCAGAATGCTGGAAAGCTTTTTGCGATCACCAAACAGTGGGACCAATACCCGGTAACGTAAAAACGGGTGTTGGTCTAGTTTAAAGCATAAGGGACTCTCTGCAAGGGTGATTGAAACCCTCATAGGAAGTAGAAAAGAAACTACAAGAAGGATTTACCTAAATATGTGGAAGAAATTTGGTTTGATCTTGAATTTTTACAAGATTGTTTCGAACTTGAACTAGTGGTTATTAGTACTCTGAAACCCAGGCTTCTGCCATTTTCTGTATATTTAGACCATAGCCTAAGAAAGATTGATCTCATTAACATATTTTTTGTTTCTATCTCCAGGAAAAGATCTGTAGTACGTCCAGATTGTCCTACCTGGGATCTTGATCTTGTACCGGTCTATTTTTTATAGTTTTTTTTTTTTTTAACTTGGAAGTGGTGGAATTAACTTTGTCTGTCTTCGAGGTCCCAAAATCCCACTGATCTGATGAACCCTTTATGCCTCCTCAGCTAAGATGTTTATGCAGGTCAGGGTGGTAGGGGTAAGCGCCCTTGTGTCACTTTAGTTTTATTAGTTTTCCTGTTAAGGAACAGTCAGGCGCAGGTTTTGTCTGGTGAGCCTACAGGGGGATATATTTTCCTCTTCCTTTCCTTCCCACAATATACATTTTATTTTTTGTGTGTGTTTTACACTTTAAAGTTTTGAATTTCGTGTCTTTTCCTTATAGGGGTGGGAACACGTGTGTGAGGGGGCAGAGCTGGGCATCAGGAAGAGGCAGATGCTTCTTCCGACAGACAGGAGGAAGGTCGCCGTCTGGTCTGCCACCTCAGCTGCTTGTTGCTGGGGAGGAAGAGTTTCTTTGGTCGCCTCTGTGCCAGGTGGAGGCCCGTTTCTTCGCCGGCTGGGCTGACCACTGCTCCTGTCTCCAGGCTCCAACCCGTGCTTGTTTGCCGCCGTTGCTGCTGCTCTTCAGGCTCTGGCTGTGGCCAGTGCTCCGGGATTTCTGCGGCTCATGCTCCGTTGTCGTCGAGGCTCCGGGTGTGGCCCGTGCTCAGGGGTCGCTGTGGCCGGGGCCCATTCAGCGGGGTGCCCATCCAGCTTCTGGCTTTGCATTTCTGAAGTATTTGAGTGCTTTTTTACCTATTTTCTTTATATGGTACATGTAAATTCAGTTATGTTTAATCAGATTATCTTTTTTTGTTTTCTTTTATAGATAGTGGGAAAGGGACATATTGGTTGTGGTTCACCCCTAGGGTCTCAGAGTAGTCACTTGTGACTATCGAGTACTTTAAAATACTTCTGTCTTGGGCCCTCAGGGACATTGAGACTGTTTTATTTTACCATGACTGAGGTACCTGGGTAAGTGGGTCTGGTACCTTAGCAGACAGGGTCACCCCATGTCCGGTATGCTTGCAATACTATTTGTCCTGAATGTGCTATGATGTTACTTGCTAAGTTTGGGAGACAAATTTTTCCTTCAGAGACTGCTGGCCCTGGGCCTTCTGAACCTAGAGCTCCTTCGGTAGCTCAGCCTTGCCTGGATAACCAGGATAGTGTCCAGCGGGATTTTGCGAGAGAGAGGTTAGCCCACATAGAAAGCGGATTCTGAAGAGGATATTTATGCTTCCATAGTTTCTTATGATGACCGATCAGAGGGTGAACTTCCTTCCAGTAGGGAAGAGAGTGTTTTGAATTCAGGGTCCTTTTCATAAGAGGGCTCTCTGTTTAAGGATCAGATGGATGTCTGATCAGTTCCATTTTAAATATTCTGGATATCTCGGCTCCAAAAGTTCCCAAGAGGAAAAAGGGAGATTTGTTCAAGCCAGAGAAACAGAGGCAGCAATTCCCTGAGCAAACTAATTTTTCCAATATTGTCTAAAAGGAATGTGAGAAGGAATGGGCTACCTTGCATTTCAAGAGTGTTGGATACTAAGGCCTTGATTCACTAAAAGTAGAAAAAAAAACGCTTGGAAAATTAATGTGTGTGCGAGAATTTTTCAAACTTCAGTGATTCACAAAGGCAGTGAATTTTTTCGTGTGCAGTTAAAAATCATTTTACAACGGGAAAACTCAAAAAAGGGCACGGATTTTCCATATTCAAATGCTTTACATCTATCGTTATTGTACCTATTTATTTGGGTGGTTTGTAGATTAACAGTTTTTAGTTTTGCTATGTGAATACGAGTGTTACCCTGAGAGTCAGCATTAGCTTGCAGATATTTGTCATGGTGCTAGTTTGGTTGACCCATATAGGCCTGTACTTACATTTCCAAATGTTTCTTAGCTGTTGCATCTAGGGCCAGCTCCAGAGTTTTGTGGACCCCTTGTGTCACGTCACTTTGCTCTATGAATCCCCCTGGGCTGACCGGTATACTCACACACATTTTAAAATGCACCAAAAACCGGGATTGTAAATATCTTGAGTTTTGGTACTTGATTTGGGATGAACCACTATGTGAACCCCCCCATTTGCCTGTAAAACTGCTAACCCAACGGCGCAGGCGCAGGTGCGCAGGCGGTCAGTGCACCTGGCTCCATTCTGCTTTGCTCAGCCGTCGAGCGGTCTCCTCAGCTAAGGCCCTGATGAAGGCGAGTGCACAAACAACTGCATCCCTGTTAGCCTCCAGCAGGTGCATGTCTGTGCCAGCTATTCACAAAGCTATTTACTGGAGACTTCATGGCCACTTTTGGTCCACTTAAGTTCCGGGGACAGAATTCTGTTTGTCCGCATATAGAGTGAAGAGTTGACAGCATCCCCAATTTCCACTGACTGATGTGTGTGTTCCCACACACAGGTTGTCTGGCTGAGCTCCTACACGAACATAAACTGTGGTATACTGGGGATCACAGGCAAGGTGAGTATACATGTGATCTCTGAGGTATGGCCCAGGGATAGGGATTTCACCGGATTAGGAGTTCTAGACTCCAGAGTCGGCTAAAATGTGTTTGGGTCCACTTTAGCGTGGATGTGGTCTGGACCTGAAATCTCAAATATTCCAGGGCTGTACGGTGGCTTTCCCCATGGCATCCTGAGTTGGGATGCCCCACTGGGTGAACCCCCCCCCCCCCCAGAATGCCACTATTCACTTACCTCTTCTTCGTTCCAACAGGCTCTTGTACAATGTGAGGCATCTGCTATGGCTCTCATTGACTTCAGTGGAAAGAGCATGCTGGTGCATCCCCCTGGGCTTGCTCCTGCCCTAGCCAATCATATAGGCTGAGGTGGGAGCGGGCGCCCCTGGGGATGCATCAGTGCGTGCTTCCCATTGAAGTTAATGAGAGCCATCTGCCGAATGACATAGTCATGGCAGATGGCTCTTATTGGACGAAAACCGAGCATGTGCCACTGGAACGAGGAAGAGGTGAGTGAATTACAGCATTCTAAGGGGTTTCACTCATGGGGCATAGCAAGTTTTGCTCCACTTTAAAGAGGACCAATCACCAGGATTTTCACTATCCTTGCCCTATGGGCATCCTGATGCCCTGCGGCTTTAACCCCCAGATCTCCCACTCCAGTCACTTTTGCGCTGTTCCCACGATGCATGCTTATCCAATCATTGCTTTATGCTGTGGATTCAGCATCAGCATAGGGAGCGGGTTTCCCTGTGGATTGCAAGCCACCATGCATTTGGACTATCTGAATGTATGAGCGTGGGCACGCGCACATCAGCAGGGAGCCTTTTAGACCCCAGGGCGTCCGTGGTGGTGATTGGTCCATTTTAAAGAGGAAGATTCACCACTGTGGGCAGCCATGGGGTCTAAAAGAACACTTAAAATACAGATGGGCAACTTACAACCCCTGGGGCATCCCTATCAGGGTTTCTCTGCTGTGTGACACACCCCGGGAGCCCCCACAAATACTCACCTTTGCGGCGCTGATGATAGATGGGACACTACCTGGCACTATCATAGGCACTCTAGATTTTTTGAGTTGATAAATACACCTTTTGCACTGGAACCTGACATTCACCTCACACTCATCTGGCACTATTAGAAACTTAGTGTTTCTTAATTAAAATTTTGGGATGGTCATTTTTCTGTCTGGTATATTTATGTTGTCATGGCATTATGTGTTTACACAAAATCACAAAATCGTTCGTTCAACTTTGGTTTGATTGAGCGATCCGCAATGAGGGTGTGGGCTGCTTCCAGCACTGTGGGCTGCTTCCAGCACAGAGAGCAATCACACCAGAAACTCCCACACACCCAATTACAACAAGCTGCCGCCACTTCACAACTTCACTTTAAATGATTAAATCAAGCTGGTGGAACCCTCCTCAATCACCATCTGATCAAACTCTGCTGGAGAGTAATTGAGACAGTCACCACACACACCTACACACCCCTACACACCCCTCTCCACATACAAGCAGGGCACAGGCAATCCACACTGATTCCATCCCACACTTACCCCGTTGAGAGTTGAACAATCAGATAAAATCAGCTTGCAATCTAGTGGTTCGCACACAGTCACCATGCAGCACTCCAGGTTAATTGTGGGTTATTCACCCTTGTTACACTATATGATTAGAAACACTTTCCCAATCATATAATGGATTAGTTACAATTGATCTTACAGTCTATGGGTTAGTACCCATTTACGAGCGGTCATACAATCTTCAGAAACCAGGGTAGTTTTTAGAGCTCAAAGTAAACCAGGTTAGAAGATTTCTTATTGCCAAAAAGGTAGGTCCGGGCTTAGTCGGTAAATTTTAATAAAAAAAATGTTAAAGGGGGGCGTGGCCTAACCTCTGAATGGAGTAGACGTGCTGTCCTGAGCTCCCGAGCGAACCAGGGCTTTTCCAGGAAAATCAAGGCTTTTTTGCATCAAAATACCCTCTGACATGACGGGGAAGAAGTCCAGGAAGAGGGATAAGGAGAGGAGTCATGCCCGAACGGGTGGCAGACCGGGAGGGAGATCGCTGGCCGGTCGGAGCGCGGGCGGCATGGAGCACGAGGCGGCGCCATCACTATCCCCCTCATTGGGGTCATCTGCGGCTGAAGAAGATCACTCACTGGGTGCAGAGCGACGGGTGGACAGCCCAGCAGCCCCGCCGTCCGCGGGAAGAGTGGTGGTGTTGTCGGCGGCCTCCAGCATGGAGGCCGGCGCCGGAGGGGGGCGGATAACTCCCGCCATGCCTGACGGGCGAGGAGCGCCGGAATGCGGCTCCGCTGTTGTCGGCGGGCCGGGAGTCGATGCGGGCTTCCGTGGCTGCAGCTCGGGAGAGGTGCCTGACGAGGCCCAACACAAGATTAATGAAGCGCTGACTGCACGAGGGCCAGCGCAGATGGCGGCCGCGGAGGAAGAAGCTGACGTCACAGGCAGCAGTCACAGCATGCTGGAGCCAAGGTATGAGGGAGGGGCCACTATAAGCCCCATAGAAGAAGAAGTCTCAGCCCGATCCCTGATTGCTCCCACTGTAGAGGGTGCTGGGAAACAGGCGCCCTCGTGTGCTCCTGGTCCCCTAACACATCAAAGTGCAAGCTGGTGAGAGGTGGCCATGGACAGGCTGGGAAAATATGCCTTTGCCCCAGAACCGAGAGACCCCAGTGGCCAGAGGCCCCAGGTGTGTCGCTGGAGCCATCCTGCATCATCCTCCCGCCTCCGGCTGACGCCCTCCCCCAGAGAGCTTCAAGATCAGGCAGCCGCCCCGGGCCGGGCAGAGAGTGGGGATCCCACACCGTATTGCCGTCCGACACCCCAGCCATGCTCACATCAAGCCCGCTGTTGTCCACTTGTGACTTATCCGTGTTGCGGCAGACCCCAGGAGGATCTACTGCCCTCAGACCCCCAACCATGCTGGCATTCTCGCAAGCTGAGTTTCCCCCTCTTGTAGGAGACTTGTAAGGTCCCCGGGTTCAGCTGGCGCCCGACTGGTGGCTGGGAGCTGTTTTCCCATCTGCAGTTCCTTCAGCCACCAGCGGGTGTCAGCGGAGCTCCGGCTGCTCACCCCAGCGGCAGTCCCTCCAACCTCCAGAGAGTGGCAGCAAAGCGCTTGTTGCTCTCTCATCTGCTGCACCTGGTGTGTGTGCTATTTAAGGGAGATTTTCCCTCCACCAGGTGCAGCAGGATTTTGTTGCTTCCTCTTTGTCTGTGGATCCATGTGCCTTGTAGCTGGAGTTCTGATCTTTAGTCTGTTCCTGTCAGGAGTCTGGAGACTGCCTGCATCTGCCCTAGGACCCTGGGTGAGTGCTCCAGCACCTTAGGGGTTCGGTTTTCTGTTATCTGGTATTTTTTGTTAGTTTTTTCCCTGTATCTGAATATAAGAGTTTTTTGTTATCCTTGCCATTAATAAAACCTTTAAGTATATCTTATGTCTCCGTGTCATTGCTCTGGCCAAACCTTTTACCCTCCCGGGCAGAGAGTGCACTTAAAGTACTCTCTGGTCCTGACATGACTTTTCCCTTACCGGGGGGAATGCCCTCCCATCTCCCACCCTCTCCTGCTCGCCGATTCGGCCACCAATTTTGAGTGATGGTACTGGGGACATGACCCGTGCCAGCAACATCCACAAAGAAACCCTCTCCTTCTTGAGATCCATTCCTACTAGAGCATACAAGAGAGACATCGCGGAGGTGTGGGGGCATCTCCAGGCCATCGACTCCAGAGTCACAATGCACCAGTCAGCTAACGAGGAGGCCTTCGCCAAACTGGAGGCCCGTATTGAGGCGCAGAACACCCAAATTCTTCAGCTCCAGCTACAACACGATGACTTAGAAAATAGGCATCGTAGAAATAATCTTTGACTCCGGGGCATTCCAGAGGCCTCTGATGCAGAAGATGTGAAGCAAATTATCACCACCATCTTCAATAGGCTACTTGAGAGAAGCATTGGCACCCCGATTGAAATTGATAGGGCTCTAGGTCCACATAGTCCGGATCCGACACGCCCTAGGGATGTGGTCTGTAGGGTGCACTTCTACAAAGTTAAAGAAGAAATCGCACGCAGGGCCTGGAGACATGGTCCTGTGGACTTTGATGGCGCTCAAATACAAATCCTTCCGGATCTTTCCAGACGCACGCTCCAAATGAGAAGAATGTTGAGGCCTGTTCTGGATGATGTTAGGGGTGTGGGTGCCTCGTACCGCTGGGGATTCCCCTTCCACATGATAATCACTAAGAATCGGGATACGTATTTCCTAAAAGCTTATCGGGACTTGGAGGGCCTTTTTTCTTTTCTGGGATGTGACCCGATCCCGGTGTCCAACTGGCTCCTCCCCGTTCCGGAGTCCACCATGCCGAGGTCCCGGAGAGAACCCCTTTGACGGTCCAGAGCTGCCAGACTAAGAGTCTGAAATGACGGGCGTCCTAGACCGGCGGATAGCGAGCCCTGATTTCTCTCCCAATGGTCAATCAGGGGACTGTTTCCTCTTCCTGTGCATCTAGTTTAAGTCTTTACAAGTGCTTAGCCTTCTTAACGCTTTTGTTTTTTTTTGTTTTTTTGCTGCCGGCCGGGCCTGGCGGGGCACCGGCGGAGCTACTATTAACTCTACACCCTAAGTGCTGGTGAGGGTATGGAGGCCTTATTGGCCCCATAAATCCCCTTGAGAGTACCGGTCTGTGTGGCTCTGCTGGTGTTCAGCGGGTTCGGTCGGTCAGCCGGACACTGATCCCAATGGGCGCTAAAGTTAAATTTCCCCCAATGTTGTCTTCTCTTTTTTTTTGTTTTTTTTTTGGAATTTGTTAGTTCACAAATCCAGTTGCCTAATAGAAATGTAATGCTCGGAAAACTCGGGCGACAATTGCTTCTTTGTTCGTTTTTGGACATCGTTCCCCACTTAGGCTGGTCTAAACTTCCCTCTGTACGGAGGTGAGCTGAAACTTGGGGCTGGTGCCCATTAGTCCGTTTCCCCCTGCTCAGGTCTGGGCTCAATTTTTGTTTTGTTTGTTTTGTTATATCCCTGATTGTCTTCCTATCTCCCCCCTTCCCTGTCATACCTTCCCCCCCTCTTTTTGTTCCCCCCCCCCCCGCTTTTGCCTACTCTTGGCTTTCTGTCTTCTCGCGTACAGCTGGCACTCTACTGCAGACATGAGTGAGCTTAACCTGGTCTCTTTTAACGTGAAGGGCTTGAACACCCCAGAGAAGAGATCTCTGGTCCTGAACAACCTTAAGGCATTGAAGGCGCAGGTGGCTCTTCTTCAGGAGACTCACTTCAAGGCTGCGAACCCCCCCGTCTCTCAAGAACAAGGTATTTCCAACCTCGTACCATAGTTTATCCCCCGACTCGCGATCTAGAGGGGTTAGTATTCTGCTGGCCAGATCTACTCCGTGGGAAGAGGTGGGCGCTCTGAGTGGTGGAGACTGGAGGTGGCTAGTCGTTAAGGGGAGGATAGGACCTGAGATGTATACTTTTGTGAACTTATACTCACCTAACACTGGGCAGGTCACTTTCCTTGAGGAGGTGTTTGATTATACATTGAGATTGGTGGCAGCCTTGCATTATGAGGGTCATGTAGAGGAAAGAAGGTTATTGGGGTTAGCTTGGGGTTTTTTAATATGTCTTGTATGTTTTTTAATGGTGTTTGTTATCATTTCTGTAATTTTTGAATAAATATTACTAGATTTTTTCAATTGGTTGTGCTTTCCCTTTTTTTGATCTCTGGGGAAATAATATTCCCCAGGTTTCAATTATTCATGTGGCTGATGGTTAGTAGATGAGCACGCCTATACTGTTATTCATAAGTGGTGCACTACATTTTTTGTACAATGCTGACATTAAGCTCTTCGCTAAAATTCTTGCCAGTCGCCTTTCCCCCCATTTACACCAGGTTATCCACCTTGATCAGGTAGGATTCATGCCTCATAGGAGGCTAGAGATAACACAGCGAAAGCGCTGAATCTTTTTGGGATTTCATGTTTGGGGTCCTAGATCATATTGGTTTGGGGCCCCACATGACTTCTTGGATTACCAATCTCTATCGGCACCCAACGGCCTTGGTGAGAGTTAATGGTACCTTGTCGGAACCCTTCGGTATCGGGAACGGGACGAGGCAGGGCTGCCCTCTTTCCCCATTAATTTTCATACTGACATTGAAGCCCCTGCTTTGCAGAATAAGGAAAAACCCTCCCATCTGGTCAATACAAAGTTGCGGCATTCGCCGATAATTTACTGTTTTTTATAACCGGTCCCGAGATTACGCTCCCTAACCTTATGAAAGAACTGGAGACATTTGGGAATTTGCCCAACTATAAGGTAAACATGCAGAAGTCAGAAGCGCTGAACCTTAAGGTCAGAGGGAGGGGAATCTCAGACAATCCTTCCCCTTTAAGTGGGCTAAAGACTACACAGCGTACCTGGCTGTGAAGCTAGGTAAGTCTTTGGAGAGGGTTTACTCCTTGAACTTTCCCCCTTTACTCCAAGCATTCTCAAAAGACCTAGAGTCCTGGTCTCTCAAAAAACTCTCGTGGTTTGGGAGATGTAACGCTCCTTAAAATGAATATACTTCCCCCCGTTCTCTACGTAATGCAAGCACTACCTGTTGTGGTTCCTAACGTGTTCCTTAAAAGAGTTGGGGCACTGTTCTCTAAATTTATTTGGCTGGGGAAAACCCCTAGAATAAGCAGGAGGACCTTGACTAGGTCTGGGGCCAATCGCCAGATAGGCCTTCCTGACCCCAGTCTATACTATGCTGCCACGCACCTAACCAGAATAGTGGACTGGTGTGGACAGGGTGGCACGACGTTCCCATTAGTATCACTCCCTTGGCTGCCGAGACAGGCTTTAACTGCAGAACTGAAGCACCCCATGATAGGAGCCTCACTTAAAATTTGTCACAAATATTCCCCATTGAGCGAGATATCGCCGGGTTTCTCTCTCTTGTTCCCGGTTTTGGGGAACCTGGCGTTCCCCCCCGGAACAAGGGGGGAACGGCGGACAGTTGGTTACGGAAGGGAGTAAATAAGATCAGTGATTTTTATGGCCGAGATGGTTTGGTGTCCCTGGACACTATTGCTGAATCTAAAGAGCTCCCGAGATTTGACAGCTGGCAGCAAATGCAGCTTAGACATTTTTGTTCACCCTAAAGCCTCAGGCCCGGCAGCTCAGAGAGCTTACGCTGTTTGAGAGGCTCTGTGTGGAGAGGGGACCTGCCCAACACATGTTATCGTTCACTTGTAAACTGTTGGTAAGCCATCAGGAACAGGACTCTATGCCGTCTTTTGCAAAATGGGAGAGAGATCTGGGGACTACCTTCTCGGCGGAGCACAGGGAACGAATTTTATGCCTGGCTCACAAAACAGCTTCTTGTACCAGGTACAAGGAATGTAATTATAAAATACTTACAAGGTGGTATAGTGTACCCACGCTACTGCACAAGTGGTTCCCTGATGTCTCCCCCACATGCTGGCGATGTGGCAGTGCTGATGGCAACCTCCTCCATATCTTTTGGTCTTGCCTGAGGCTTTCAAATTTTTGGGCAACGGTTAGAGACACCACTGAGGCATATTACAGATTGGGAGGTCCCTGAGGGTCCGACCTTCTTCCTTCTCCACCACTCGGGGCTGCCCATGAAAAGGTACCAGAGGTCCGTTCTTAGCCAGATGGTGAATGCCGTCAAGGCCTGTGTCCCCTCGCTGTGGAAGAGTCCAACCCCCCCAGCATTCCTATGTGGCTGAGCAAGGTTGCAGAGATCGAGAGGTTTGAAGGCCTTATTGCAGCAAAAAATGAAGCCTCGGAAGGTCACCGCCTTAAGTGGGCCAGCTGGAATATGTTTGCGGTCTCTCGTGAATTTGAAGGGCTGGTGGCGGAGAGTCGGTAGTGGCTGCCGGGAACACAGTCTCCCCCTTCTCCTTACCTCTCCTATTCCCACTTTCCCACCCCCTTATCCTAACTGTGTCTGTGCAATCTTATACCCCCCCCCTTAGTCTTTGTCTCCGCGATTCTCAGTTTTGCAGCTGAAGAGCTGGTGTCAAGGAGGTGACAGGTGCTGCGGGCCCCCAGTTCTCCTTGTTTGAGGAGTATAGATTCAACCGGGAGTCGGAGGCTAGGAACGGGCCTCAGCATCCTCCTGCAGAAAGCTTTAGTTAACCGGGGGGTGCGGCTCTGGCAGCGGTCATGTCTTCCAAACATATGTGTACTGTCTGATTTTGTATATACCTGATGATGCTGCAATTATGATGTCTGTGGAATGATTCCTTCTATGTCTGTTGTAAATCACGAAAATAACAAATAAAGAATATATTAAAAAAAATGTAAAAGACAAAATTACAAATAATAAACAAAAGACAAAATGTAAACATGTGCAGAAAAACAGAAAATAAAAGGGGAGAAGACACTGAAAGTCCTATACCTCATAAAGGGATGCAAAGTCTTCAGCTTTCGAGGGTTGGAGGAGAAGTGGGTCGGACACACCACGATCACAGATCTGGGAGGGGCTGGAAGAGAGATGCTCGCCCCGGGTGGGTGTTGGGGGCAGGCTGATATTTTATTAGGCTTTAGTCTGGGGGACAAATTATTTGTAGTTACCCTTTTAGTAAATTGTATTGCCTTGTGGCCAGGAAGCCTTTGAAGAATCCTGTTTATTTTCTCATAAGATACTTTCTTGTAGGAATTATTTTCTTGAAGGATTAATTTCTTGTAGGAATGCAAGAGGATGAGGCAGAGAGGTGGAAGCATTACATAAATTAGGACATTGGATGTCACATACATCAATTACTTTTATCAAGTAGTGCATTGGCATGCAATGCGGTAAATAACATTTTACTATCCTCATGTTGTGATTGACTCATGTGTCTTGCTCATGGTGCCCCAAGATAAGTTTTATCCATGCTGTACTCAGTCATACAGAAAGCACATTGTTCCTCACCATAACATGTCCGCTGTCCTATGTGTGCCGCTATGATTTATTTTATATAAATGTTTATGCTAATATTTGTGGGAGCCTTAAATATCATATTACACATGTTCATAGACCTCCCTATGGTGTACTATGGCCTTTTTTCCTGGCACAGTGGATAGAAGGACTCCATGGTGTAAGTGAGAAAACAGACTTTTCTCCTCCGAAAAGCTGCTGTAAAACATTTGTGTGAAACACTTGAATTTAACACATGTGGAGCCAATCCATGGCATCTGAATCACTAGAAGCTTTTGCCACTCTCTGTTCCGAGACCATTTTTCACTATGCTATGCGCACCTTGCAGTTTATCAAGAAAAGAAAACTATTTGAAATACCCCCCACAAACTATATATATTCTCTGGAAGTACACACCTCAAGCTTTCTAGGTATACTAGGCTTGTTGAGGTGGGCACAGTTTTCTGGAAGTAATCCCGCAATGAATATTTTGGTGACGCAGAGTTTCCCTAAAAAATAATTAAAAAGCAGAATCAAAGCCACATTTCCTTAAAAAAACTATATGCAAACAAGAAAAACAAGTTAAATCTGACAAAGCAAGGTCCCCTGAACAGAACAATACCCAACATGTATAGGTACTGTCAAGGGAAGAGTTGCCAAACACCCCAAAGTAAAGCATGTGCGTAAGGATAATTTTACTTGAAAATTTCAGCTCTGCAGACAAATTGCACACCTTACCTTACCAAAACAACTCCCTTTACATTTAGATATATTTTCTGAAAGAACACATGTTAAGCTTTCTAAGCATACCCAGCTTGTTGTAATGGGCTGATCTTTCTGGAAGTAATCCCCCGAAGAATTCATTGGTTGCACAGCCCTAAAAAAATGTATAAAAAGCAGAATAAAAACACCTTTTCCTAAAATATCAATATGCAAACAAGACTTCCTGGTTCAGGCTTCTAGCCCCACCCCTTGGTGACCCGGCACCTGTTGCCCGGCAGCCGGGACCCGAAGCTTAGTCGCTGTTGGAGATCGGAAGAGGAGGGCTGGTTACCAGCTCTCCTCCACCGATCTCCAGCAGCTGTCATCTGAGCGTCGTGGGACATAATTGGGACATCGGAAGAGAGTAGAAAAAAAAATAATAAATGTCATTTTTTTTCTTATATGTGTCTGTGTTTATTTTAATTGTTAACCCCTTGTGAACTGGTAAGGGGTCCAACAGACCCCTATACCAGTTCACAAGGCTGGGGGCTGGCAAGTCACCTGCAGCTAGCCCGGCACCCCCAATTACCTGCCTCCTCAAAGCCCAGAAGGGGGGCAGAAGAGCCCGGGCCCACAGAGGGTATGTGGGCTTGTAGGCTGCAGGGTGGGGGGTCACCAGAGCTGGCCCCTGCACCCTGTTCTACAAGCCCCCATAGCTGGTCCCGGGCTGGTTATGATGGGTAGGGGGGACCCCATGTCATTTTTTAAAAACCCTTAAAATTCCAAAAAAATGGGATCCCAACCCCCAACCCCATATGTTTATAGTGTGGATAGTAGTTGTATTTTATTTGTAAATGTTATAAAGTGCTCTTTTCAGTTTGGGGGGGTCTCCTGGGCAAGAATGGGGGGCTACCGATACATACCGTTGCAATCGGGAGAATGGGGCTTGCACATGCAATATGGTTTTAATTAATAAAACAAATGTTTTATTTAAAATAAAGGAGACAATTGTGTAAAAAATATTATTTTATAAATTTTTTTGTTTTTTTGCGCAAAAATATTTAAAAACAGTAGAAAAATTACAAACAAGACATTTTAAGTTAAAGCCTAAACTCTGCTGCAAAAAAATATGTATATAATTTTCCTGGAAATTCCAGCAAAAATCACGGTTAAACATGGCGCAAAATGGGGAAAAATTACCTGTCAACAGAGGGTGACAAAACTTCAAGTAGGCTGGCAATTAAAAGGGTTAATAGTACCTATGCATGTTGGGTATTGTTCTGCTCATGGGACCTTGCGCTTTCAAATTTAGCTTGTTTTTTCTTGTTTGCATATTGATATTTTAGGAAAACATGTTTTTTATTCTGCTTTTTATAATTTTTTTTAGGGAAACCCTGTGCAAGTTCTTCAAGGGATTACTTCCAGAAAGATGAGCTCACTACAACAATCTCAGTACGCTAAGAAAGCTTAATGTGTACTTTCAGGGAATATATGGTTTATGGGGGATATTCCAAATGTAAAGGGTTGTTTTGGTTGAAAAATTGCAAGGTGCGCACTTTGTCTGCAGAGCTGAAATTTTCAAGTAAAATTACCGTTATGCACATGCTTTACTTTGGGGTGTTTGCCAACTGTTATCTTGACAGTAGCTATGCATGTTGGGTACCGTTCTGTTCGGAGGATGTGGCTTTTTCAGATTTTACATGTTTTTTCTTGTTTGCATATCGTTTTTTTTAGGAAAATGTGGCTTTGATTCTTTTTTATTCTTTTTTTAGGGAAACTCTGTGCAACCAAAGAATTGATTGAGGGATTACTTCCACAAAACTACACCCACATAAACAAGCCTGGTATGCCTAGAAAGCTTGAGGAGTGTACTTCCAGAGAATATATAGTTTGTGGGGCGTATTTCAAATGTAAAGGGTGGTTTTTCTGGAAAAACTGCAAGGTGCGCTTAGCGCGTAGCATAGTTGTATTTTACCTGAAAATCTTCTAAAGCGCTGTTTCAGTTTGGGAGAGCCTTCTGGGCAGGAAAGGTTGTCTACCAACACATATGTGGTACCACTGTGACCAGGAGAAACTGGGGTTTCACACGCAATAAGATTTTATTGACAAACTTAAATTTTTTATTACAAAAACACTACAAATTGCAAAAATAGATTTTTTTTTTTTTGCACATATTTCACCCAAAAGTATTGAGAATACACTAAAAAAAGGCAAAACAAGACATTTCATGTTGAAGCTCAGACAAAACAATCTATAATTTTCCCGGAAAATCCCTGGAAATCCCTTCAAAAATCAAGGTTGAACATATGTAGCGCCAAATAGTGAAACGTGGTCTGGCAGCAAAGGGTGACAAAACGCTAGGAAGGCTGGCACTTAAAGGGTTAATTGCCACCTTACTTGAAATTTTGTCACCCTCTTGACAGGTCATTTTTCAGTAATTCAATTAAATACCTTTTTTTTTGCGGCAGAGTTTAGGCTTTAACATCAAATAAAAAAGAGGTAAAGGTAAAGAGAAGACCCGGCTGGAGGGATCGGACGGGGAGGTGAGTGAATGTCTTTTTTTTTTTTTACAGCAGCAAGTATTAGCGGTGGGGGATCGGTGCCCCCCTCTGGTAAAGAGAAGACCCGGCTGGAGGGATCGGACGGGGGGGGGTGAGTGAATGTCTTCTTTTTTTTTTTTTTACAGCAGCAAGTATTAGCGGAGGGGGAAGCAGGGAGGCCTGTTTCGGGCACCATCCAGGAGCTGGGATGCTCCAGGGTGGGTATTGTATGCCCCCCAGAGGAAGAGGAGACCTCAGCTTTCGATCCAGACTGGAGGTAAGTTTTTTTTTCTTGGTATTTTGACAGTAACGGAGACAAAATGATATGGTAAAAGGAGGCTACTGGACGTAAGTCAACTAAACTTCCACAAAGAAGGAACACAGGTCTTCTAATCCCCGGCCCTTTCGTGGGGGGTTTGGAACAGACCAAAGTCCCAAAATAGGGCAGGACCTTTCTGGCGGAACAAGGTAAAGCCCCCTCAGGCATAAAGGGACGTCCCCATCCTTGTGGGTGGGGCGGCGGCTCCTGCATTTTGCTCCCATTTGGAGATGGTTTCCTCAGGTTACAAGATCGAATTGGGGGCTAGACCTTCTCGGAGGTTCTTTTGGTCAGGGGTATCCCGAAATCCGGTGAAAGCAGAAGCCTTAAGATCCGCTGTAGCTCACCTTTTACAGATTGGAGTAGTCCATGTTCCCTTCTCAGAGAGAGGTCAGGGTTTTTACTCCAGTTTGTTCATATTTCCCTCAACAGGTTTGTCCATCTGAAGAAGTTTCACATGAAATCCTTAAGATACACAGTAATGCCACTTCAGCTGAGAGAGTTTATGATATAATGGATATAAAGGATGCGTACCTACATATCACATTTGTTTAGGATCATCAAAGATCTGCTAATCAGGGCCACATCTTTTCAGGAGGTCCAGAAAGATAAACAGACTGTCTTGTCAACACTGGAAAAGTTTAGCTGGATAGTCAACTATCCAAAGTCGCATATCATTCCTTCAACTGTTTTATCTTTCCTGGGAATGTTCATGGACACAACCCAGGCCAAGGAATTTCTTCCGAAACAGAAAAAAACTCTAACTTCAGGTCAGAGTACAGGCTCGCTTGTCCTGCCCTCAGTTGACGATTGGTCAGGGAATGCATCTGTTGGGCCTGATGGTGTCTTGCTTCAAGGCGGTGCCCTTTGCATAGTTTCAAACAAGGCCACTCCAGATGGAGTTGGTCTTGATCTGGGATTGGACCATGGAAGCCCTGGATCACCCCTTTTACATGACACAATCAGCTAGACAGTCCCTAACCTCGTGGCTGAATCCTCAGCAACTTCAGGTGGGCAGGTCCTTTCTTCCGGTTCAATGAAAGACAGTCACCACTGATGCCAGCCTAAGGGGTTGGCGAGGTGTCATGGGGTCTCAGTCGATCTAGGGACAATGGGAACTGGGGGAGAACAAGCTCCCTATAAATATCCTAGAGCTGAGAGCGATTCTCTTGTCCCTCACACATTGGACTTCCGACCAGAGAGGTCATTCTGTCAGGATTCAGACAGACAACCTGGCGGCGGTGGCATATATTAACCACCAGGGGGCACCAGGAGCAAGAGTGCTCTCATGTTCCATGCATCTCGGCGATTCACATACCAGCAGTGCACAACTTGCTGGTCGATTGTCTAAGCAGAGCAGTCCTGCATCAGGGAGAGTGGTCCCTCAGTCAGAGGGATTTTCAGTCCCTTTGCATGCGCTGGGGGCGCCCAGATGTAGATCTTTTTGCGGCTCGTCACAATCGAAAGGCTCCAAGGTTTGTGTCTAGTTCCAGCAACAGATGCACTTCCTTGGTCAGCATTCAGATAGCCTGCAAGAGGGTTTTCAACTATTCTGGTGGTCCTCACTGGCCAAGGAGAAGCTGGTTTTCAGACATAGGCCTCAATTCAATAAAGGTAGAAAAAAATTCTCATGGTAGTAAAAAATTCAATTCATGAGAAAAAAGCCTGAGAATGTCACTGTTACTGAATCACTAGAGAAAAAGATAATGAAATGCAATGACAGCTTTTACTACAGTGTATAAAGAAGTAAACAGTTCTCTACTTTTCTTAGGAGTAAAAAAGTGCCATTGACTTTCATTGTTTTCTTATCTGGTGATTCAACAACAGTGAAATTCTCAGGCTTTTTTCTCATGAATTGAATCTTTTTCTACCATGAGAATTTTTTCTACCTTTATTGAATCAAGGGCATAGTAAGGATGTTGGAAGGCTAGCATTGGCGCCTACCAGACAATCCAGATCGCTTTACACATGGCTATTGAAACCTCTATCTTGACTTTATTGGCTAGAGTTATCCAAACCATGGTTCAGGCCCAAAACAAAGATTTACTTTATTTCTGGCAAGTATTTATCACTTGGTGTGAATCTGGAGGTTTTTGCTGTAGAAAGTTTTTTGTCTCCAGAATTCTGGAATTTTTGCAGAGGAGTCTTGATGAAGGTCTTCAATTGAGCAGGTATTGGTTTTATGCATCTTTTTGCAGAAACCCATTGCTGAGAATAAACTTATTAGGACGTTTTTGCAAGGGGTCACCCATGTGTGCCCTCCACATAAGCCTATTCTGCCTGTTTGAGACTTGAGCTTAGTTTTGTTAGGCCTGCAGGGTCCTCCTTTTGATCCACTGGCAGAAGTGTCCCTAAGCATGATGACACTTAAGTTCATCTTTCTAGTGGCAAGTACGGCAGGTTTCTGTATTAGTAGATTTATTGGTTAAGTCTCCTTATTTAGAGTTGCATAAGGACGTGTTCCGTTTTAACTAGGATTTTCTTCCTAAGGTGGTTTCCCCCTTTCATTTTAATGAAGAGGTGGTTTTGCCCCCCCTTATGTTCTGCTCCAGTTATCCATAAGGAGAGGGTCCTTAATTATCTAGATGTAGTAAGGGCACAAAAATATTATATCTCTGCTACACAAGCCTTCTGTAAGTCGGACTCCTTATTTGTTATAACTGAGGGGCCACGGAAGGTTCTTCTGCCACAATCTATCATCAGCCAATGGATTTGACAAGCAGTAATAAGGGCCTTTATCTCCAAGGGGAAGAATAACCCCTTTCACATTACAGCTCATTCTACACAAGCTATTGGAGCTTTTCAGCACCAGGCCTCGGTAGAACAGGTGCGCACGGCTTCTACATGGTCCTCAATTCATACATTTACCAAATTTTATAAGTTAGACGTTAGAACATTGGTGGATGCCGCTTTTGGTAGGAAGGTATTACAGATTTCTGAAACTCTGCTTGCAGTTTGTGAACTCTTTGCGTGCTGGTTTGGTGAAAAGGTATCGTGAGTATACATTTGGCACCATTGCAAATAAGCAATGTGGAAACTGTGAACACCACCTGTCCTTCATTTCACCTGTCATTGGTGAATGTCCGTGCCGAAGGTAATAGATGGTGGACCGACATACTACAGTGGATAGCCAGAATAAAGACGTGTGTCTAAAGCCGCAGTCTAGAAAACCTTTACTTTATATGGGGCTCTGAAGCAGACGATTGGTCACAGTACCTCTGCTAACAGTGTTGCATTATCAGAAAATTCTTATAATTTCACAGCAGTGTCAGAATTGATTGGCAAGGAATTGCCTTCCCCCGTAACTTATTTTTTCTGCATCAAACTGATAAACGTTGGCATGTCGGGTAAGAAACATAAAAAATCAAGCACCCTTCAACCATTGCTGAAAGCAAACAAGCTGGCAATTGCAGCGTTATGGTCTGTGGAATGTTTTGTAGCATTTTCAGGGCCACTCATTCATGTGGACCTAAATGAGATGATGGGATCCTCCAGCAAGTTAATGCGACATGTCACACTTCTAGAAATGTCTGATGTTGGTTAGAAGCGCATTACCAATTCTTCCAAGGAATATCCTCACCCCCTAATTCCCCAGATGGTAACCCAATTTGTGGACCCACCTCTGTCGCCTTGTTTACTCTATGAATTCACCCTCCAGATGTTGTGGATATCCATGGCTCCAGCTACCTGTGATCACCTCTCAGCACCTTATTGAAGCTCTGAAGCCTGCCTAGCTGCTGTCCTGCTGCACATGGTATCTAGATATTAGTGGCTGCTCATAAAGGTGTGAATCAAATGTGTATTTTGCATAGTGGTATTTCCATTGGAATCCTGTCATATAAGGCCTTGTCAGTTTTAAGCAGCAAAAATGAACTCATTTAATTCGGGTTGGTAATGCTCCTTCTTTCTGGTCCAACAATTTATCACAAATGTTAATCCAGCAAGCAGTAAGTGGAAAATAGAGAAAGGAGATTTAAAATTAGTCATGAAAATTTGCACAACTCTCATTAAAATTGTAATCATGCGTAAAATGAGATAAATGAAAATGTATCTAAAAGTGCATGGAAAAGCCGTTTTTCCGTATGATACCGGATTTAATAGACTGGATTTTAATTTAGTCAGTTTGCAACAAAAATCCCTTCAGGCTAAATAAAACAGTTTTCCCTCCCAGTTATTGTACAGGCAGCTAATTTTCTGTTCCTGTCCTTCTAATATTTAATCTTATTGCCTGTCTGAGAAGGGTTTCAGTATACAGAGAATTGTGTTTCCTCTACATTGCCCCCCTGCCTTATTTGCATGATAAATGATGGGCAGTGGAAACAAGATAAGCCACAAGCAGAACACTTCTTTATTTTTGCTTTAATCCTGCCCTATTGCATCTTTTGTCTATGACAAACCCTTTAGGGATGCCGCCTTCCGTGTTGCTGTGAAGCACAGAGAAAAAGAAACGACGTATCAAGCTCTTCATTAAACCAGGCGAATTGGAAGTAATATATATTAGGTTCTCCATAGAGTTTTTACCGGAGCGGGAAATCCTTTTGTGCATCTGTTTCCAAAAACAGCTAGGTGAAGGATTTGTAAAATCCTGCCAGCATGGGAAGGAACTAATGTTATTAATTATAGTATCTTCAAGCTATATTGAGAGGGTCTGAGAAGCAGAATCCACAATATTCACACTTGGAGCAGAAGTTATGCTAAGAAATGAAAATATTAAAATCTTAGGAAAAATGGGAAATACAGCATGTATACCTTTTAGATAGCTTTAAAGCGGGCCTATAGTAAAAAATTATTATAACAATCATGTCATCTCATCTCGATTTTGGCCTTGGTGTGCTTCCCTGCTGCCAGTCACTTGAAAGCAGGCTCCCTCATTGATTGGCAGCAGAGGGTGCATTGCATGGCTTTTTAGCTGCTTTACTGTATTGCTATTTGAAAGTGTGTCCTGTCATTTCCTTCTTCGTTTAGGCTATTCCCGGCTATTTTACATCAAGCCTTTGACCAGAACCGCACTATATGTTCTAAAATTACTTTTTATTTGTACCAGTAGTTTAAAAGGGAATAATCCCATAATCACAATTTTTTGTTATCAATAACAAACATTTTTTACATATATACATGTGAGTCAATCATATTTACATTCCTTACAATCTTTGTACAATCACATATGTACATTGCTTGTTCCCCTCCAGTTTTTTGTGGATCAATTATTCCAACTTATGTTATAAAGGACAGACATGTTTCGCCTATTGTTTCTTTCTCAATGTGCTTGTAACTGTATGGGGGGGCAATAAAGTCTATATTAATATTTTATTTTCATATGGCATAAAAGAATATGATTTTTTGATAACTAATGCATCACACAATTCATAACCTTGTACCTTTAAGAATCGATCCTGGCTCTTTTTTTTAAAACAACGATGTATTCAAAATTCTTTATGTAAATGTATACGTTTGTTTATCCCGGAAGAGATGTGGCTCTTCTATGGCTCTTCTACGGCTTATACAATCTATGTGCGTTGTATGTGGCTCCCGGTATCAGGTAGCACAAGATGGTAGAGCCCAAGTAGGTGGAGCCAAGGTAAGACTGTCTCAGCTGTGGAGACACCAAGACAATAAATGAAAGGGCCTGGGCATTTCAGCGAGGATGGCACAGCTGAGTGACAGAACAGAGAGTCTAAAATTCAAGATGGAGTTAGTAGTTCAAGCCAGGGTCCAGGGCTGGCAACAGTCAGAAATATCGTTCGAGCAGAGATCAAGGGCAGGCAGCATGGGATCAATGTAAAAAAGTCCAAAGCCAAAGTAAAAAACAATGTAGCAGTCCAAATGTGAGAATCCACAAGCAAGGTCAATGTCCAATTTTGTGGGTGATCAAACTGAAATTCAAATCCTTTTTAAAGCAGAACAAAACCTATGATTTTCACTATCCCAGGTTTTCGTTCCGTGCCTCGTTGTGTGAAACACAACGCCCAGTACAACTCATCAGTACTTGGTCCAATGTCACATGTGTAGGCTCTTCTCCAATCAGCCATTTGTAATGACTATGTTATTCGGAAAAGAGTTTGAATAGGCTTCAATGGGAAGCAAGAGCAGCCGCATCCCCAGCTGTGCGCATGTTCTCTCTTCGGCATATTTGGATTGTTGGGGCAGGAGCTGCCACACAGCCCGAGGATGCGGCTGCTCTGATTTGACGAGAGCCCGTGCATGCGCTGTGGACCGCGGAAAGGTGGGGGGGGGGTTCACACAGTGGGATAAGCCGAGAAAAGGCTAGTGACCGGCCCTGGTTTTTGTTCCGCTTTAAGATCCACTTTACCCGCAGAAAAGCTTTAGAAGTGCACACCTGCAGGTCCATACTAATTGACTTTGGCGAGATAAAGGGGCAGTGCTCAGGTAATGCAGTTATGGAGAAACTTGAGATCAACAAAGTTGCATCTGCTTTTTCAAATAGCCCAGACAAATCTCATCTGATTTTATATGGAGGATATACGTGTTTGACTAGATCCCACCATGAAGTAGCCTTGTGGATAATCAGACTCTTCATCTCAAGAAGCAGAACATCATAGCGGCAGCTTTCAGAAGCCCCCTATTATAGGTTACCTTTAATTTACCTTTGTCGTTCTTTTTAAAGGGCCATGTCTTGACGTTCCCGAGACGGCTGCTTTTGTTGTCTATCCCTGGAGTGTTTACTAATAATTAGAAAACAGTTTAGCTGCATAGAGCAAGCACGCCAAACCTTTACCATCAATCTCTATGTAAATATGTCACCCAAAAAAATAATGTGAAAGTTTGATTCCTCTTTTGATTCATCACTTTGATAAAACTTAAATTGTTTTAATGCACATTAAGAAAAACGTTTATTAAAGTCGATATATTTTTCAGCTGGGACGGGTTCTGAGAAAAAAAAAAGAAATAACAAACATTTGTAATGTAAATCAAATACTAAATGCTTTTAGTACTCCAAAGACCTAAATGTGTATATTAATGGTATTTTTTTCCTAATTTTTTTCCATTTTTTTCTGTAAAACACCGCTAGGCAGCTTCAGATGTAGGTGACATTGATTGTTTCAGCTTGGAAATGGGTTTCTTTTCAGATGCTAATCACTTACCCATAGTGCTTTCTCCCTCTCTTAACTTCCAGTGGCAGAACTGAATAATTCATAGTGTAACTTTTTGTTATATATTTGTGTCACCAGCGACTTGTAATTTCACTAACAGTATACTTAGGTTATTAACTAAAAAATAATTTGCTTGATAGGATGGGGCATAACGAATTCTCATTCTAACACATTTACATTGTATGTATTTTCAAAACAAACCGTGCACCTTAATTTTATTCTGAATTTGATCTGAGAAGGGAAATTAGCATAAATGGGATTGCATTCGTAACAATATTTTTGACAGTGGCAGTCATAAGGACTGCAATTCTGCATAGACAAATGAGGCATTATAGGCAGAGCGGTTTGTCTATCCCTTATTAATTTATTTGGAAATTATTATTATTTTTTTTTTTTAAATGGCTGCCTGCCACTGTGGGAAATAGAAGGTATGACAGCATCGAATTAAAAGGAAAATAAAAAAATAGGATTATGTTAAAGGAAATCAGAGCTGCATTTTGAAATGCTTATGATGATCAGACATAATAGAAATGGATAAGATAGTCACAAGGAAGAGTTGTATTAACTTAGTGGGATTCCTTTAAATGAGAACTCCAGAAGACACATATATACTTTTACTTTAAAGACTAAAACCTAGAGCTAAAAACCTAGGGCTATAAAGTCCTAAAGATTCCCTTAGGGGCATCCTGATTAATTATGCCCTGCTGTGTAAAACCCTGAAGTTGCCCAATATGCTTGCTTCTCCAATGATCCCACAAGGTCTGTGCAGGTTGTCAGCTGCATCTTTGGCACCAGATGTCAGTAATATGCATCCTGTAGACAGCTTCACCTTGTCTGTGTGTGTCTGATGTGCTCTTACTCCATAAGGCTTAGCAGATAGCTTACTCGGCTGATGATAGAGGCACGTAGATTATGTAGTTGGGGTCAGAGCTTTCAAATGGAGGAAGGGATAATCCAGGACCACTAGGTTCACTATAGGCAAAGCTTGGATCATTCTTAGTCTCAGCTCTCTATATAATAAACTCACAAAAATAGGAGAATGGAGGAAATAAGACTTGATGATCTTTTTTGTATCTTGAGCCGAGTGTTGTCCACCTTTCTTGTAGATTGTATGGCAGTTAGGAAACAATTGGGTTTTCCCCATGAGCAGTGTCCAAGTAACTTAGTCCAGGTCTGCCTTAGCAAGTTGGAGCTCTAACAGTAGATCACTAAGCTCTAGAAATTTTTGATTGTCCTTGCCTGATATCTTTGAAAAAGCCTGTAGTCTTTTGAAAAGTGCATTTACTATAGCTTCAGAACTGCAAAATCTTTGTTCAAGTCTTTCCCAGGCAGCAAGAATTCCTACTCTTGGGTTGCCTGTATGGACAGAACTGAGTCTCTTAATGCGATCAGTAGATTGTTTACCCATCCACTTTACAAGTAGATCAATCTCCTCAGCTGATGTAAAGTCAAGGTCACTGGCTGTTGCTTTAAATGCACATTTCAGGCTCTGTAGTTTTCAGGTTGGTCATCAAACCTTGTGAGGCTGGTCTTTTTGAGTTCCCGACGAACCGTGTATCTGGAAAATCTGACATTTCTGGTTTCAATGTCTTTAGGCAGGGCATTGCTGGCTGAGAAGTGACAGGCATGGGTGAATAAGGGGCTGTACAAGCATTTAACCCAGGAACAGTTTTCAACAGTAGCTGTGTAGTGGTGAGGTGGTTTGAGATGTATTGGGGCATTGGCTTGAACATGAATGTCCTTGTAATGAGCTTGCTGGTGTACAGGAGTATGGTGCACAGGAAAATGTGAGGAAAGATCAGGTTGATAAGTAGTTGGTACATTGTACTGACCTTGAAAGCAGGGTGCTGCAAAATGATCTTGCTGCTGTTTAGAATTGTCTCTACTATCAGGAATATCTGAAGCATTCAGGGGTGCACTATTTTGGCACATAGTCTTTTGGGTGCTCAAGAGGATCATCTGCAGACACTTCACATAAATTAACACTGTCCCTTTTCTACTGACGACTTGCGCTTAAACCTCCAGTCTTGCCATAGCTTTGGCATGCTCACATTGATTTACTAGAGCATCTAGTTCTGCTTTCTTATGTGCAGCCTTTGCTGCCATGTCTGCTCTTTGCCAGGGAACCACTGCTTCTACTTCTGCTTCTGCTTCCTATTGTGCACTTTGGCGAGCCACCTATACCCTCTGGGTAGCTGCCTTCATATCTGCTCCCTGGCAAACTGCCGCTGCTTTTTCCTCAATATCTGCTTTCCTCCGTGCAAACTTTGCTTGGATTTTAGTAGCTGCCACCTCTGAACGCGCCACTGTGAGTCGCTGACTGATTGTTGAATGCTTAGATGACCATGATTTGGATGATCGCTTTGAACTTTTAAAAGGACTGCTGGCCTTAAAGATGTGAGAAGCAGTTTGGGCAATTCTAACTTGTGCATTGGCTTTAATTTAAACTATTAAACAGTCTCTAAAGTCTCTTAAGTTTCTGGAAGTTTCTCAACTCTTTTAATGAATGGTCTGAATTAATTCTCTGTAAAGCTGCAATGTGCTTATGACTTAATTGCAGATCATTTCCATAAAGTGTGGAAATTTGTCTTAGAGCAGCCTCTAGTAGTACCACGTCATTAATAGTCTGTGGAAAAGTAACTTGATGGATTAATATAGTCTCCCATTGCTATGTGATTTTGTAAAACAGTTCCTGATTCATGGTCTCTTTGAATGTAGGGTTGACACAGCATTTTATTCTAGAACTGAACTGTAGGTCTGTGTTTTGTTCTGACCACATAAAGCAGTGGTTCTCAACCTTTCTAATGCCGTGACCCCGCAATACAGTTTGTCATGTTGCCATGACCCCAAACCAAAAAATAATTTTGGTGGCTACTTCAAAACTGTAATGATCAGTTATGGTTTGGAATGTAAATACCTGATATACATTATGTATTCTCATTGCTACAAATCAAACATAATTTAAACATAGTGATTAATCACAAAAACAATATTATACACAATACAATTATATGTTGAGAAATATTTATTACTAATTGCAATAAATAAAATTTCACCATGGCATAGCATGTGTCGGAAACTGTCATTTCTCCGCCTCTTATTGAAATTAATAGGAGGCTGCAGCAGATTTGTGGTAACTCGAGATTCTCGGAGATTCTCGGAGCTCTCGTCCACATAATCCGCCGCACTCACAATGAAATCAAGGAGGCGGATTCAATGCCGGAAACCGCTGATTTCAGCAGTTTCCTCATTCAGAATATGGGAAAATAGTGGGAGATATGGGAGATAATTATACATTGGGGAACAGTGTGAACTACATCTTATAGTGGTCTCTTGTAGTATAAGAACGATATAGTTCCCACTGTGTAAATGTATGGTGCTTTCTGTAAGTGTAAGCTGCTTTGTGTACTGTGTAATGATTACACACAAAGCACCTTACACTTACACAGTATTGTGTGTATGGTGTGTGTACTGTTTTTACATTATTAACTTTTTTTACACCAGCAGGCTGTATCGCAGGCTCTCTTGCCTCTCCGCCTCCTAAGCTTCTGTCCTCCGGCGCTTGCTGCGTTCGCTCACTGATGATGTCAGCAAGCGCCGGACACACGTAATGCGCTGCTATGGACTGTGGAGAGTTCCCCCCTGCTCCCGCCCCTTAGGCACTGGACAGATGATGTAATCACGCCTGCGCATGCAGGCATTCAGTTTGGAACGCGCATCCATAACGGCGTGCGTTTCAGGTGAATAGCGCTGCTGCAGACGTTAGCGCGACTTCTCAGCGGCAAAAGCCATTGGAAATATGTATTTTCCAATGGCTTTAGGCGACCCCTGTGTTTTGGTCGTTCGACCCCCGCCGGGGTCCAGACCCACAGGTTGAGAACCGCTGGCAAAAAGTCTCTGGGCTGCAGGGATATTTTGAAGAAATGTAACAAATTCTTAGCTGGCAGACTGCCAGGACAGCCACCTGTGAATGTAACACTTTAGCAGAGCTCAGGGCCAGAGAGATATTCCATATGACTCATAAAATGGATACAATGGTGGATGCTGGCTGGCCTCTCACAAAGAACAGAGAGAGAGCTAATACAATAAAAATGAATTAGCTTCACTTGGTTATAGAATATGCTGATGATATGAATTAAGTCTAAATCACTTGTCTAGAGAATGTACTTCAATAATCTGTCACAGAGGCACAGAGATAGATGTAGGTTGCTTTGATATGAGCTCCTATATGGGCCAGCTGTGCTGAGACTTATCAAGCTGTAAATGACACACACAAGCTGGATGTAGACAGGCAGAGCTAGGCTGGATTCTATTATAGCTGCAGTAAGACATACATGCTGGTGCACTGTATAGCTCTATAGCGAAACTGCGTAGTAGGGATGCTGGACGATCCGGAAACTTCAGCCTGATTTAATGAAAAGCCCAAACCCTTAAAAAACTAGTCTCCAGCATCTAAAATGTAAAAGTTTTTAGTCACTTATTATTCTTTCCCCCACCGGGCTGCAACTTTTTTGAGGACACTAGGTTACGGGGTGGTGTTATAGCTGTGCTTTGCTCAGATAGAGCAGAGTTGGGGTCAGGGACAGGGCAGCAATCCCAGAATGCAGAGTGACACGGTCAGAAGACACTTCCTGATGCCTGATGCTCCATGAGCCGCCATCTTGGATGTTTAAAGGCTCATAACATGCAGTATATGCAGGTAGGATGATTTTTAATGTGAGCAATCTGTATGTACAGGGTGTGGGAAACATATAAGATATGCTTTTGTTCAGGGTGAAGGTCCGCTTTAACAGATAAAAAGGATTTTTACTATTCGGACTCACCAGATGGCAGTAATGTGGATCCTGTAGACAGCTTTACCTTGTTTGTGTGTGCCTGTGTCGGATGTGCTCTTACTCCATAAGGCTTGACAGCTTACTCGGCTGATGATGAAGGCACTTATATATGTTTCGGAAGAGCTTTATTTCAGTACAGAATCTTGCAATGAACACTTCTTACTCTATATACGTTCAATACCGCAGGAATCTTGTGATGTACACCCATACGAGCTGAAGGTAAAAAAGAGGGAGGAAGAAGGGAGGAGCTGCTTTCATGACAGCTAGACTAAGGGAGCCAGGACGGGACAAAGACAGTTAACCCTTTAAGTGCCAAGCGCGTAAGCCCTATGGGTTTGCTTCTCCTACCATTAAGTGCCAAGCACGTAGGGTCTACGTGTCTGTCTTCCCCCCTGCTACTGTAAAGAAAAAAAATTAAAAAACATCTGGCCCCTGGTTTGATCCAACCTGGTCTTCCCCTCCAGCAATTACCTCTGGCAGCTGTCATCGGAGTGGGGCAGGATAGCCGGGGGACACCAAGGTGAGTTTTTTTTTTCTTTGTTCTGTGTGTGTCTTTTTTACACTTAACCCTTACCAATTCACAAGGCTTGGCGCTAGCAGGTGACTTGCCATTAGCCCCCAGCCCCCCATTACCTGCCTCCCCAAAGCCCAGGGGGGCAGAAGAGCCCAGAGCCACAGAGGCTATGTGGACTTGTAGCCTGCAGGGTGGAGGGCCACCAAAGCTGGCCTCCGCACCCTGTTTTACAAGTTGCTGTTTGGGCTTTGGATCTTCTGAAAGCATGCCTGTATGGGCCTCTCTATGCCTGGACTTCTGACCTTCTGTACCTGTTTCTGTCTTGGCCCTAGGGGCAATTCATTAAAGTAAAACTTTTGTTTTCCTTCTAATAATTGGCATACTGTTTCCAAGTTTCCTGTATTCCTTTGTATCTGTGATCCTAAGATGGGAGTGGTTTTTCTGGCCTTCAGTAAAAACTTATCACTACTTATCCCAGACTCCTTCCAATGTAACAGGTGAACTCTTTAGCAGCTTTGGTTAAGTAACACAGCAGTAATGACGCTTCCAGCTGAGAACACTCTCTATAACCATTTACCTACTGGTGAGGAAATTTTGTGATCTGTACTTTTAACACACCAGTTGATGTACACTGCTTAAGTAGACACATTGTTGCTAGGTTAAATGGTTTTCGTTTAAACACATAATTGCAGAAAAATTGAAAAGAAAAACATAACAGATGAGCTTAGCACGTTGATGACATAATTTTGGCACAAAATAATGGAAACTTTAAAAAATGTCATCGAAAGTTGAATTACCTTTTTAAATGTTTGGGCCGAAAGTGGGACATCTCCTCAGTTTACTTACTTAGGAATTCAATAAAATATTTAGGCCATATGTCTTCATCTATTTTTGCTCTTGGTCTTGCCTTCTGTACCTGTTTCTGTCATGGTCTAAGGGGTGATTCACTAAAGTCTTTGGGTTTCTCTGTTCTCCTGGGCCAGTTTCTGTTTTTGCTCTGTATTGAGCTCCTCTTTTTCTGTAGCTGTTTATGTGTCTATCTTAGGGGGCAATTTAACTAAAATATTGCATTTTAGGGCCATTGGCCCTTGATACCTGTTTTTACCCACCCTTTACTTAAAGTGGACCTAGACCAACCAAGCAGCACTGAGGCAGAAAACATCCAAACAGTAATGTACCTGGGGTGGGGGAGCAAAATAGGAAGTTGTTTTGGGGGGAGTTTGGACCGCTGTAATGCACAGCATGGAGCTCCTTTTGACAACACAGCCCAGCATAGATAACGGGGAGTGGCCACATCCCCGTTCCGCCTCCGGCTGATGTGCTCACTCCATGCACCAGTGTGTATCAGCCATGAGATTCTAGGGATTCACCATGATATCGTCGGCAGTCCCAGGGGGTTTCACACTGGTGAAATCAGCCGCCCCGAAGCCTTTTAGGTGTTTCAGTCCTCTATAAAGGCAATACATGGATGTTCTATAGCTGGGAGTTCTGTAGCATGTACACTCTCTGACTCTCTGGTCTCCTTTACACTTGTGGCTTTTCTTTAAACTGTGACAGGAAAGAGTCTGTACAATATAATCAAAGCAAAACTTGTGGCTTTTCTTTAAACTGCGACATGAATATGTCTGTACAATATAATCAAATCAAAAATATTACATTGCCTTTAACCCTTTAACTGCCAGCCATGTAAAATTTACGTGGCTGCCTTCCCGACCGTTAAACGCCAGCCACATGAATTTTATGGGCCTGATTTTCCCCTCTGCTAGTGGCCTAATATTTTAGAAAAATCCACACACCTGACCCCTTTATCGATCTGACCGGGTCTCCTCTTCGCCCAGAGTGCATCTGATCCCCCCTACAGGCTCCTCCAGCTTCAGGAGAGGTCCCCAAAAAGCCCCCCCCCCCCTGCTTCAGCAGCCACCAGAATTTCCTGTGAAAAAAAATAGAAAAGTGAAAATTACATTTACTCTCCTCTGTAGGCGACCCCTCCCGCCGAGTATCCTCTTCTCCGGGGGGCCTCCGATTTCCCCTGGGGCTCTTCAGTCTTCAGGAGATAGCCCGACAGACCCCCTCCCCCAGCTTCTGCCATGGCCGCCGCCATCTCCACGACTAGTCCCGAGGGGTGGGCGGATGAGGTAACCCAGCTGACATCATCCCGCTCCCGGCCTGACAGTCACATTACGATCGCTGGTGAGAGGGGTGGAGGGCCATGGGATCCTCTGATCCCCTGCCCCCCTGCCAGTGATCACAGCATCTGTCATAGAGATCGATGAGGGACACAGCAGATGATGCTCGGAGGTGAGTTAAGGAAAAAAAAATTAATAAAGTGATTTTCTCTGTGTGTTTCCTTTTTTACATTTAACCCTTTGTGAGCTGATTAGGGGCCCATGAGACCCATATACTAGTTCACAGGGTTCTGGGTCTGGCAAGTCACCTGTGGCTAGTGGGTGAGTGACCATAACCTGCCTCCCTAAAGCCCAGGGGGGGAGGCAGAAGAGCCTAGGCCATTAGGTTGAGCAGGTTTGTAGCCTGCAGGGCCGGGGGCCATGAAGGCTGGCTCCTGCACCCTGTACTACAAGCTCCCATAGCTGGTCCCTTGGCTGGTTATGCTGGGTAGGGGAGACCACATGTCATTTTTGGGGGGATTTTTTAGGGGTTTTGACCCTTAAAATTTAATAAAATGGGCTCCCCCAGGAGGGAGAGCCTATCTCATTTTTAAAAAATTAACCTGTGTTGCCTGTCACCCAGCAGATATAAAAGGCTTCCAGCAGCAGCAGAAGAGCAGAAGTCAAAGTGATCAGCATGGAACACAGTGCTCTGGGATGGATGGGAAGTAAGTATTAAAAATAAATAATAAAATATTTTTTGTCTGTGTGTTTTATTTATTACATGCAATACTTTGTGAATTGATAAGGCATCTATGAGTCCTGGTCCTGGGGCTGGTTATGCTGGGTAGGGGGGCCAGGAGAAATGTAACCAGGAGAAATTAGGCTTTTACATGCAATAAGTTTTCATTGAAAAACATTTTTTATTACAAAAAAACATTACAAATTGTAAAATATCAAATATTGAGAATACACTTAACAAATGACAAACAAGACATTTCATGTTAAAGCTCAGACTCTAAAACAAATTATACAATTTTCCCAGAGAAATCCTTGGAAATCCCTTCAAAAATCACAGTTGAACATGTGTAGCGTAGTCTTCGGAGTGGCTGCTCGCGACGCTTCCTGTTGCTCCTGAGCCAATGATAGTTAGACTTGTAATAAGCACCAATCTCGTACTTACTTCCCCATCTCCAATTATGTCTGGAATCCTATAAAGGCTTCACTTTGTCAGTTGCTCAATGCCTGTGATCCTCTTTGGACCTAGCTTGTCTCTGAATTATTCTCTGTTTGATCTCCATTGCCGACCTCTGCCTGAACTGACTATTCTCTGATTGATCTCCGTTGCCGACCTCTGCCTGAACTGACTACTCTCTGATTGATCTCTGCTGCCGACTTTTGCTATCCACGACCATCCTGACCGCTGCCAGCCTAGACCTCTGCTTCGTACCAAGACATCGAGCTGCCTCATCCTACTGTACTGTCGCAATCTCTGCTTACCCGGCGTTGACCTCTGGCCTGTCTTTGGACTTCCTAGTATACCTGCTTCATTATTGGGGCTCACTCTGATCCCGTTCTCCATTATTGGTTCTCCAGACCTCCACCCAGTAAGCTCTCATCCTTTGAGCCATTGAAGTCCTGGGGGCAACCGATCCCGGGCAGGCGTGTACTGCGTCCCGGCAAGCGGGGGCTCCTACAGGTGAAGTTGGCTGCGGAGATTGGTGGTTGAGGGCTTACCTGGAGGGCTGGAGTTACCTGAGCGTGACAATTACCAAGTTTTCTGGGTTAGCATTTGGCAAAGTAGCAGGGGATACCCATGCCTTTGTTAGATTAACTTCCTGTTTGGTCAGCACAAGCAGCAAATTAGGTTTAACTCCAAAATAGGGCAAGTCTTATTCTTCAGAGTAGACCAGTAACTTGTTATGCTTTAAAGGGTCAGTCCAAGCAATAGCAATAATAAGGCAGCAAGCAACTTCCCTGCCGGATAGAATTACTCCAAAGTCTGCCCTCCTTTCCTTTAAAGGTGGCTATTTTTACACTGATAAGGGGGGGGGGGGGGCAGGGCCACCAATGATTAAATGTATTATAAGTACAACCTGGTGGCATGCAGTGTTGCCCCTACCTCAACTGGACCACCAGTGAACTAGTTAAATAAAAAAAGCTTTCCTCCAGATGGTGTTTCCTGATGCAGCCACCTCACTTGGCCTCATTAGAGGTGGAGCATGCTGTTTTAAATATACTGCACCCCCAATAAATATTTTACTAAAGACAAGTCCGATTGTTGTCCTATTGTCTCAGGCTACATTGCACTGTCCTAAACTTCAGCCCGTTTTCAAAAAGACCCTGTTGTTCCTAAGTTATCTTTAAAAGTGTTTTAACTGACAAAAGGATATGGACGGCACCAAATAGTAAATTCTGCAATACACAGGTGCCCTGCTCTGGTATAACCCAAAATTTAAAGGGTAATACAAATACAAGAGGGGTGCCCCAACTCCCTTAAGAGAGGGATAAAACCAGAGACTGACAATGGCACTCTATTATATATAGTACATGTTTGTTTAATGGTCCAAATCACATACTTAGACATATTAAAAAGATTTACTTTAAAAAACATATAACACATATATGTACACTGCCGTCAAAAAATAGAGGGAAAGGGGGGGGGGGGGGGGAGTTTATCTTAATGTATGCCAGTGGGGGACTCTAAAATCTATGAAATAATTAATATATACTGTATATATACACAAATACAAAAAAGTGTCAGGTGCTTTCAAAGTGCATCAAAATCGAGTATAATTGGGCTAAGCCGTGTAAATACTAGAAATATGAGGTAGGTACAAACCACAAAATCAAATACACCACTCATATATGTTTTTTAAAGTAAATCTTTTTAATATGTCTTAGTATGTGGTTTGGACCATTAAATAACCTTATTATGTACTATATATAATATAGTGCCATTGTCAGTCTCTGGTTTTATCCCTCTCTTAGGGGAGTTGGGGCACCCCTCTTGTATTTATCTTTAAAAGTATTAGAGCATTGGAGATTCATAGAAAAATTAAGAGAAACAGTAGGTGTGGCAACAGCCATGTGATGTAAGAACACTGTGATTAGTGTGAGAGGAAGGCAGGGTTTCAAAGCTGCAGAGAGGCAGCCAATCAGCATGTCTGGGCAGTGAGTGTGTTTCTTTTCTTGGTCCACTGAAGGTTGATTGATGGACCAGGTCAGCGAGTTGAAATCTGAAAGCTGGTTATTTGGCAGGGTTGAGCTGGGAAGGTGGATAAGTGTGTCTGATTGCTCTCTACAGCTTCCAGCACCACCTTTTCCCAGCTTCTGTCTTCTTTGCAGCCCAAGAATGTGACAAAAGCTTGCCGTGACATCATTTAAGAGAGTATGGAGAGCAAGTGTGGTGCTAGAAGCTGCAGAGAAAGGTAGCCAACACTCTTCTCCTCCCAACTGACTGACCCCAGGCAGTCCATGAGCCACACATGAAAAGCCTCATCTGGCTTCTGAACAACAGGTTCCAGGTCCCTTATCTAGTTAATTAAAAGCTAACAAAAATGTGGCTAAAGCTGGGCTTCAAATATGAACGCATTATTTGAGTGGAGTGGGCCAGCGATTGCCCTGGGTGCCAAGGTAATTGTGTATGCAGATGGATATCAGAGTCACTATTAGTGGTACCAGACATAAGCCAGACCCCTTTTCTACCCATATTGGGCTCACTCATGGGAAGTGGGCAGTGCCTGCATGGTACAGTGGCGCAGCATGGCATATTCCGCTGTAACAGCAGCAGCTTCATAGAATTGGTGAGGAGGGCGGAGAATTTTCTCAAAAAATCCTTAGGGCAGCATACTCTTGAGACCTTATGGCTCCGCCCCTAGGTTGGTACGCATGACCACCAGAAATGATTGAAGCTTTGACTCCTCCTCCCAGCCTTCAGTTGTTTGCGTTCCTGCCTTTGGCAGGAGCCAGACCACCAGCTCGTGAACCAACTGGTTTAGGTAAGTACTGGCACTGCGGGTTTTGGCATGGGGGATCATCTCCTCCCGGTGGCACTGTGACGTCTTTCCTATTCTCATGCACCCCCCCCCCCTTACTTCCTTAAAAAACGGAGGTGGCACAACAGCTGGAAGGAGAGGTCAACCAGAGGAAACAGTCGTAGCCCTCGCCCTTGCTCTCCTCACAGCGCAGCCTGACACCCCCTGCCACGCCGTGGACTCCTCTGCCCTGCTCAGTGGAATGCATGTGCACTATCTGTATCCTTTTCTTACTGGACTCCCTCTTTTTGCTATAGAGGGTTAAGAAATGGGTGCAATTTAGCACTCCTAGTTTTGTTATTTAAGGGAGCTCGTGGGAAGCGCTCTGGATACCTCATTCCAGGCATGGTGGACCAGGCAGAGGAGATTTTTCTAGTCTCTGCCCCTTTGTCGACATATATGGGAGATTATGTAGCGGATCACCGCAATCCAGATCCAATTCCACCAAATATGCTCATGATTTAAAGCTACAGTATCATTTGATCCTCATGGCCCCTCCCCTTCTGCTTTTGTTGTTTTTACCAGCCCCTAAAACATCTGCCCTGAAAGTATCTAAGAGGTGATTCTCAGTTTTTTTGGTGAGGAAAACCAGGGATTCCGGTTCATTCTCATCTTAAAGAAACTGAATATCTCAGTACGTTACAGGTGTTCAGGAAAGATTTTCATTTGCCAATTTAAAAAGCACTGTGGAATGGCTTAAAACAGATTACTAATTTCAAAGGCTCCTCCCCTTTCATTACTCCGAGTTTGCAGAGGAACTCAAAATGTTCTACAGTTGGTTTGACACAAGGAAATCTGATGGAGGTGCCTATTCTTCTAATCCTCTAGCGGGCATTGGTAGTTCACGACGTTCAGCTAGCCCGTACAGTCCAGACTTTGAAGTGTCAAATGTTAAGAATCTTCTATTGTCCCTCAACACCAGGAATGCATCTGGCCTGGAAGGTATTTCCACAACATGCCTCAAGGTATTCACAGAGCAGATTGCTCCTGTCCTAACCATTATCTTCAGGAGGAAGACTTTGGGGGATTCCGGTTCATTCTCAACTTAAAGAAACTGAATGTCTTGGTACGTTACAGGTGTTCCCTCTCAGCCTTCCCGGTGGTAAGGTGGGATCAGCTAGATGCAAAGACTCTCCAGCTGCACATCCTGAGCACCTGGGACAAGTCTTGGGAATCCCTGGAAGGTTTGATAGAGATCCCCAACCTGGTGAAGAGCTTGCTGAAGTGGGTGCTGTGTGAAAACAGATTGGTCAGTGGTCTATATTGGAGAGATCCCAAAGAGGAGATTGTGACAGTGGACGGCTTCTCATGGGGTTGGGGGGCCCATTGTAGGTCCCTGACTGCACAGGGAGAGTGGTCCAAAAGGCTGAGTCAGTTGTCTTCAAACCTGAGAGAGTTGATAGCGGGTCTGGGAATAGATGCCTTGGCCCACAATTGTCCTTTCAGTCTGGCAGTCTGCCAGCTGATGTCCGGAGGGGAGCTGTGGTGTTTATGCAGCCAACGCTGAGGGCACACTTGCTTGGTCTGCATGATCTTTTTTAAGTACTCGAAAGTTTGTTAAGGGCATAGGCGTATTAAGCAAGCAGCAAGTGTTGGAACTCTGGGTTCAACAAGTGTGTGATCTCTGGTTCAGTGGGAATGTCCTGCTTTCTGAAACAGCCTGTGAGCTTGGGCATATTATCCATTCTGGAGCTGCCGAATTTTTAATATCATCAGCGCTGACAGGGACTGTAAATCAACGCAAAAATCACGAGGAGGAGCATCTGTGTTTATGTGAACTACAACTGGTGTAAAGACACAAACATCCTTGATTTAAGCTGCTCTCCTTTTGGAATGATTAGCAGTCAATTGCAGACCCTTCTATGCAACCAAGGGAATTGTCCTTATTTATCTTGGTTGGTGTCTATATTCCTCCACAGGCATCTGTAAAAACTGCTTTGGATGGCTTAGTTGATTACATAACTGAATGTGAAAGAAGGCACCCTCAGGCTCTCATCATCATAATGGGCAATTTCAATCAGATAAATCTTAATCTAGAACTGCCAAAGTTCTTCCAGCACATATCCTGTGCCACCAGAGGCAAGAATTCCCTTGACTACTGTTACACAAAAATCAAAGGAGCTTAAAAATCCATAGCTAAATCTGCTCTCGGTCACTCTGATCACTCCCTTATCCACCTGGTGCCTGTATACATGCATCGTCGAAAAAAATAAAAAACTGCAAGCCTTCCTTTATTACTTTGAAGAGATGGACTGAGGAAGCTATATCCAACTTACAAGCATGCTTTGAATCCACTAATTGGGAAGTTTTCAAGAACTCAGGCATCAGTGACTGGACCGACAAGGTAACGTCCTACATCAAATTCTGTGAAGACATGTTAGTTCCCTCCAAGAACTAAAGGACACAGGAGAACAACAAACCTTGGTTCAAAAGATCGATCAAGGTCCTCAGAGCTAGGAAGGAGGCTGCCCACAAAAATGGTAAACTTACAGAATACAGGAAACTCAGGAATAGGCTATCCAAGAAGATTAAAGACGCAAAAAGAACATACACAACCAGGCTGGAGGAAAGATTTTCGTCTGCCAATTCAAAATCTTATAAACAGATTAATAATTTCAAAGGCTCCTCCCCTTCCATTACTCCAAGCAAAGAGCTTGCAGAGGAAGCTCTTTGCTCGGAGTTGACCAACTTAGGGCATATGCCAGAATGCCATTTGTGGATTTTTCATCTGCATTCAGTACCCAAATACTCCATGGAAAGCTGCTATCTGGTAGGTCTCAGAGGGTCAAATTGGGCCCGTTTTGTTTCTTTGACAAGGATAACAAACACTGGAGCTCCGCAGGGATGTGTTCTATCTCGCCTTCTCTTCTCACTTTACACCAATGACTTCACCTCAAGAGCTAGGAAGATAACTGAAGACACGACTAAAATCTACAGACACAATAACTGTTTTTTGCCACTGGCCACTGGCCACACAAAACCAGTGTGGGATGTTCTTAGTCTCTACCCGAACATGCAGTGTTGATAATTATGTTATTCTATATAATCACCTGTACTAGACCCTAAACCTTAATTCCAGTTACTAATATGTTATACACTTTTGTCACTTGTTAATAGCTCTCTTGGTGTATGTCCTTGCCAAAAAGCATTCCTTGTTTGTATCCTGTATTACTAAAAAGTGTCTAGAAAGGCGGATAACCATTTTCAGGTCCTAGGAAAGGCCATCGGGTGTCTAAAACAACCTTGGCTCATTGGATGAAGAACACAATCAGTTTTGTCTATAATGGATCCCCTGTACCACGAAGAGTTTCATTCTACAAGAAGTGTTTCTACATCTTGGGTGGAGCAAGCTAGGTCCTCTATTGAACAGATTTGTAAAGCGGCCACCTGATCTTCGGGCAGGACATTTGTTAGACATTACTGTTTGTCCTTACTAACATTAGACGATCAGGATTAAGGCAGCCTTTCCCACCCAGTAGAAGTAGATCTCGCTTATCCTCTCAAAAGTATGCTGTCCTAAGGATGTTTTGAGAAAACTCAAGTTAATTACCTGGTAACTTCTTTTCTAAACATCCAAAAGGACAGCATACAGGTTTCCCTCTCTCAGGCTATCGTTGGATGCATTTTCTTCATGCTTAATTACCAGTAGTGTTTTGGTCTGTTTTTGAATTTTTCAGATCTCTAAAACAACTGGAGGCTGGGAGGAGGAGTCAAAGCTCAGGGCCCATCCAGCCAGAATGCCCTTTTGTTCTCTAAACCCCCCTCCACCCCCCCCCCCAGACACTTATGGCCTGCAATCCAGTGGCGATGGTCAGCCGATTCTGGCACTGCTGGGCGCCATCTTTCCTTTGGCCATGCTAGGTGCAGCTGAGAGCATGCACAGCATGGGGATCACGCACTCTTGTGGCCGGCCTGGCAGTAGGGGTGGTTCCCTCACCCTCCAGAGGCCCAGTTGGCTTCACAGCCGCAGTTGCAGCTGTAAAGAGGTCAAATGTCACAACACTGCAAAATGCAAGCAAAAATGTAAACATGCTCACAAAGTGGTCACGTGGCGTACTTCTGACTGGCAGCCAGGGGAGTATTGGCTATGGGAACTGTAGGTTTTTAGATAAGCAGCCACATAGCCATGCATTTTGTTTGTCGCCACTCCCCCCCCCCCCCCCCCCCCCCCCGCTGTGTGAAAACCCTTAGGTCACCCGATCTCGCTTACCCTTCCCCGGGCCTTAGACGCATGTGCAGCCCTCTCGTCCAATCAGCATGCTTGGATCTTTTCAAGCCTCTGCATCCAGGAGCTTTCGAAATCACTTCCTCATTTAACTTTCAGTCTCCACCCTGCTGACCTGGTCTTCAATCAACCTTCAGTGTACGAGAATGGAGACACCCCCACTCCCTGCCCAGATGTCCTGAATAACTGCCTCTCTCAGCAGCTTTGAAACCCTGGCCTCTTCCCTCCTCTCTGGTCACGCTATGTGCTAGCAGTAATAACTAGAGGCACAACAACGCACTTATTTTTTTACTATGTTATAAGTAAAGCATACTTGTGCTTACAACATATCGCTGTTGCAACACCCACTGTTTCTCCTCAATGTTTCACTGCATCTCCAATGCTCTAAATGCTACAAATAACTTAGGAACTACAGAGTCTTTTTGAAAACGGATTGAAGTTTGGACAGAGCAACATGTAGCCCAAGACAATGGGACAACAAATGGACTTGCCTTTATTATAGCTTTAGAGGGTAATTCCACTTCCAATGACATTTTTAAGTTTATTATTATTATTGTGTGACACAATGATGTCTTCAATGTGCTGAGCTTATCTGTTACTTTTTTAATTTTCTTTTTGTTTGCAAAAGACAAAAAGAAAAACATTTCCATAGCAACAATAAGGTCAATTCACAGCCTTTCTTAAACGCACTTACGCATGAAAAAAATGCATGTGTCCGTATTTTTTTATTGATATTTGTCAGTCCATTTTCAAGCTATTGGTGTGTTTAAGCGTTCTCGCTATCGTGTCTGTTCTCCTTGTGGCGTTTTCGCATTTAAGTCTATAACACGTGATTAGTATGGGTTTGCGCATAATTCAGAGCCCTGATTAGGCATAATTGAGCCTTCGATATGGGCCAATAAAACAGGTTTGTTCACGCTCCACATAGGGGCTTTGTTTCCTAGGGGGCTTGTGGAGTGGTTTGTTGTGTGGGAAAGCCTAATGAGCCATCCAAGGAATACCTTGCAGAGTACCAGCGTCTGCAGCGTTGTGGCTAGCTTTGCATGTATCTGTTGGACTTTCAACTGCATCGAGCTCATGCAGAAGTTCTGTTTCTAATGATGCTGGCTGAGTGGCCGGTGTACAGCAAGTCACTACCCGGCCGTGGAGGCTCAGGGCACACTGCCACGGCTGCAGGGCATCCCAGGACATCCCTTAACGGACCGGGATGGTGGGGTCATGGTGCAAAATTGGGACAGCCACGGGCAAATCGTGACCGGGCCAAAATTCTTAGGCCATTGAGATTTCCAAAGAAAAGAACAAACAAAATATTTATACTGAATGTGTATTTGCTTATTGCTATGGTTGCTGGCCTCCCACTGGATTTGCTCGTCTGCCACCAGCCCTGACTTTTGAATTGCTCTTTTGGATTTATGTGCTTCGCTTCACCCCCACAACTGGAGCTTGCTTAGCCCTTCCCTGATTGTAGCCGGGAAGCTTGAAAAGTACTTTGCCTGCCACTGCTCTGCTTTGCCTTAGCACTTTTGCTGGAACTGCTCTGGCTTGCCCTAGTACTTTGTAGCATTGCAGTTGAAAAAAAACAGCTCACCCAGTGCCAAACAGGAGCGCCGACCTTGCCCTAGTACTTTGCCAGCCATTGCTCTGCTTAGCATTAGCACTTTTTCTTGAACTGCTTTTACGTACCTCAGCACTTTGCCTGCCACTGCTCTGCTTTGCCTTAGCATTTTTGCTGGGACTGATTTTGCTTGCCCTAGCATTGAGTGCTGGCATGCGCCTGAAGGAGTGCTGTGGTGACGTGGTCTTTGGCGTTCATCCTGCAGGACATGGCTTGGTTCAACTGTCCCTCTTTTGTGTGCGCTTTTTTCCTGCCATTGTGACCTTTCTCACACAGGAAATGTGTGAGTGTGTGTGTTGTACAATTTATGCTTCCTTGATACATAATTGCGTATTCCTTTTCAGGTGTTCGCTGTGATGGGAAGTTCAGACGTATGCCAACTTCCAGGATCCGCTGTGGAGTGTCAGATGACACTGTGATGAGCTGAAAAATGGCACCCTCGCTGTTCACCCGCAACCAGCAGGACACTATTATGCGCGTAAGTACATGCCTGCATTTTCACACTCAAATAAATACCCTTGTTCATCTTCAGCTTAATCAAGCTATTGCATTTTGAATTGGTTTTTGTCCTGCTGCCAAAACACCAGGCAGCAGGGTATCCCAAACCTGCACATTTGACCCTATCTGTTACACTAAAGCAGCTTTAAAAGGCTATTTCTCATAAATATATTGCAGTTTGAATTGTTTTTGTGTGTGCTGTAAAAACACCAGGCCGCATGGTATCCCAAACCTGCACATTTGACCCTATCTGTTACACTAAAGCAGCTTTTAAAGGCTATTTCTCATAAATATATTGCAGTTTTAATTGTTTTTGTGTGTGCTGTAAAAAAACAGGCCTCAGAGTATCCCAATTAGCACATTTGACCCTATCTGTTACACTAAAGCAGCTTTTAAAGGCTATTTCTCATAAATATATCGCAGTTTGAATTGTTTCTGTGTCTGCTGTAAAAACCCCAGCCCACATGGGCATCCCAAACACTAGCATATCTCAAGACTACCTGTCTAATAACTGCTTGCATTTTATAATTAACGTCACTTTTCCACAATCAAGGGAGGCCTCCTTTGTATGTGAGGAGGGGGCATCCCAAACACTAGCAGTAGTATTTCAAGAGTACCTGTCTAATAACTGCTTGCATTTTATAATTAACGTCACTTTTCCACAATCAAGGGAGGCCTCCTCTGTATGTGAGGAGTGGGCATCCCAAACACTAGCAGTAATATTTCAAGAGTACCTGTCTATTAACTGGTTGCATTTTGTAAAGAAAGTCACTTGGTCAAATTGCCAGCAGCCATTGCCTTTAACTGGGGGGGCATCCCAAATATGCTAGCATGCGTCTTTTAAGAGTGCTCACATTGGAGTTGGCAGCAGCAGCATTAGAAGCCCATATATTGCCTGAAAGACACACATATGAGCTGGCAGCAGCAGCATAGGGAGCCTATATATTGCCTGAAAGACGCACCCAGGAGTTGGTAGCAGCATAGGGAGCCCATATATTGCCTGAAAGACACACCCTGGAGTTGGCAGCAGCATAAGGAGCTACCATGCATCAGCTACTACCATGGATCAGCGCCATTGTTGGCTGGAAATCCTGGTTGAACCATGCCTGATTCATCTTCACAAAGGTGAGTCCCTCCATATTATTCGTGGACAGACAAGTTCTCCTTGGCATGACTATGGCCCCCGCCGCACTAAACACCCGCTCAGATGGCACGCTACTGGCCGGGCAGGACAGCTTTTCCAGGGCAAACTCTGCTAGTTGCGGCCACAAGTCAAGTTTGGCTGCCCAGAAGTCCAGCGGATCCTCAAGGTGTGTTGGCATGGTCATGTCAAGGTATGACACGACCTGCTGGTTCAGGTCCTGCTCCAGATCTTCATGCTGCTCATAAGTAGACTCACTATGCGGGTGTAGAAAGCTACTCATTAGCGACTGAAGACTGAGGCTGCTGCTGATGGAGCTGCTGCTGCTTCTCCTTCCACCCCCCCAGCAGCCATGGCAGTGGAAGGTGATCGCAGAGGTCCCCCCGAGTCAGACCTGCGAGAGTATGGACCATGGCGCAGATAGGCATCGGCCAACTGACTACGTAGAATGTCTTTGTAGTAGGTCAGTTCGTCCTCCCTCTCGGCGGGTTTAAAAAATGCCCCCATTTTGTGCCGGTTCAGTTCCGACACGGCTTGATCGACCATTCCTGTCTGCTGCCTGTACTGACCTCTGCTTTGTCTGACCATGAAGCTGCCTGCCCCTCTGGATACCCCGCGATCTCTGACCTCCTGGCTTGACCCTTTGGCTACTCCTGACTCATCCCTGTACTCTGACGCACCCTCCGGATTGACTACCTGTGAACGAGCTCGGCTTCGGGATACCCTTGTGGTTCATCGGCCTTCACCGTAAGCAGCCATCCTTTGCGCCTATTAAGACCTGGGGGCAACCGTGTCCGGTGAGGCGTACCTAGTGTCCCGGCAAATGGGGGCTTGACTATAGTCAGAAGCGGCGGTGGAGATTGGGGGTTGCCTGCTTACAGAAGGCTGGTGTCCAGCTGGGCATCACAGTATGGACCATGGCGCAGATAGGCATCGCCCAACTGACTACGTAGGATGTCTCTGTAGTAGGTCAGTTTGTCCTCCCTCTCAGTGGGTGTAAATTTTGTGCCGGAAGCGAGGGTCCAATAAGGTGGAGAGCCAGAAGTCATCCCGCTGACAAATGGAGACAATTCTGCGGTCACTACGCAAGCACGTGAGCATGCATCGTGCCATTTGTGCAAGTGACTCGGAGGGACTACCTGTCTCCATCTCCACTGCAAACTGCCACGGTGTGTCTGGGTCCTCTGTCTCACCTTCCTCACAACCCTCTAGCTCATGTGGCTGCTCCTGCTCCTCCTCTCCTGTCAGATGACTAGATAAAATGGCCATTTTGTCAAACCTGTGCCCCTCCTCCTCCTCCACTTCAGCCCCCACAGGCTTCATGTGGCTGTGAAATGTATGCGCCATGTCTCCAGTGCCCTGACCAGCCATGGTTTCCGACATGTGTTGTAGTACATGAAGCAGTGGAATCACATTGTTCATCTCATAGTCCTGGCGACTGACTAATAAAGTAGCTTCCTCAAAGGGCCTGAGCAAACGGCAGGTGTCACGTATGAGCTGCCACTGGTTTACATTGAAGTTACACAGGGGAGTCCCCCTATCCATTTAGATCATCAAGAAATCGGTGATGGCTTTTCTCTGTTCCTATAGTCGATCCTGCATATGGAGGGTGGAATTCCAACAGGTGGAAACATCGCAAATCAGACTATGTTTGGGGATACCTTTCTGACGCTGAAGCTCAAGAAGGGTGTGCTTGGCGGTGTAGGAGTGGCTGAAGTGCATGCAAAGTTTCCTTCCCGTTGTTAGGATGTCTTTCAGATGGGGGGAAGACTTCAGAAAACGCTTGACAACTAGATTGAACACGTGTGCCATGGCAGGACGCATGGCTCAGGCTTCCTTGTCGCAGCGCAGACAAGATGTTCTTCCCAGTGTCAGTCACCATGGGTCCCATTTGCAGTTTTCGTGGAGTAAGCCATGATTTAATTTATTGAGTTCTCATTTTTAGCAGTTCCTCTCATGTGTGGCTCTGTGGCTCAAGGCAAACCATGTGAAGAACAGCGTGAAACCGCCGTGTCCTGCACACATGGTAGGCTGGAAGGGCACTGGGAAAATAAAAAAATAAAAAAAAAAATATTTTGAAAAAACAAAATACAAAAATAAAATGAAAAAAAAAAATTGGTACAAAAATTCACAAAATATTAAAAAAAGACAATGGAAAAAAAATATAAAAAAAAAAATATATATATATGTTTTTAAAAAATTGATGGTGACGCTGCAAATGTTGACGCAGGGCTGTGGGTCCAACATTGGGACCCTGGCCACACTTCACCTTCTGCCTACACATCTTTCATATAGCCATGTTAACCTCCTGCGGATGCTTGATGAAAAACTGCCACATGGCCTTGTAGCTGATTTTTCCTACCAACAGTCCGCACTAATTCACTGCTGCTGCTGCCGCCGCCGCCGCCAACTCCAGGGACCCTCTTCCACTACCTCCTGGGAAGATAGCCTGCCGCGCAAGTGGTCTACCCCGAGCACATTTGCCTCCATACTTTCCCCTTCTGCCACCATGCTGGCCGCTAAATCTGTCACTCTCCATCACTCCAAGCCTTTAAAAGTGCCCTCAAAACTCACTGATGCCCTCCTCAGGTTCCTCAACAGTTAAGAAGCCAAAACGCTTGCAACACCACCTCCCATGCCACTCTCCTCATCACTACTTGTCCGCCTAGTGGAAGAAGCGGCGAGTGTCTCCTGCACTTCTTGGCTGGGCAGTAGCTGCTGATTTTTCTGATTATCAGATCATCCTCACTGAATAGTGGAGCTGAACCCTAAGCATAAGACATAACCGACAGTTGACTGGGGGTGTCAGATGTCACTTGTGATGCAGTGGATGATCGTGTTAACCAATGGATGATGGCAGATGGGTTGCTGGTCAAGACACGACCGCTAGCTGATCCCGGGAGATCAGTCCTCTCACTGAGACTCCTGCTGCCACTCACCCCTAGTCTGCTGCAACCTCTGCTTGATGAATTTAGGCCTCTGCAACTTCTCTGTGCCCATCCTGCCACTTCTCTGCCTGACATACTATATGAGGGGAGGACAAAACGCTACACTACACTTAAAACAGGATTTGTCGATAAGAGCAGTAGGTGTGTAACTATCTATGGTCTTTCACTAAGTAGTAACTAGGCCCTGAAGACTTTAACACGAACAAATGGATTGTGCAAAATAGATTTAAGGCGCTGCTCTCCAGTTACAGACATTCCTCCGCATCAGACCACAAGTAATTATTGAGAAATTGCTTTACGTTACTCTTACTTTTTATTAATATTCTTTGGATAAGATATTTGTGCCGAAAATCTGTATATGTTCTCTTAATGCTGCTGCCAACTCCAGGGTGTGTCTTTCTGGCAATTTTGGGCTCCTGCTGCTGCTGCTGCTTGCAACTCCAGTGTGTCTTTAGGCCAATTTGTGGGCTCCTGCTGCCAACTTCAATGTGTCTTTCAAGCAATGTTTGGGCTCCTGCTGCTCCTGTTGCCAACTCCAGTGTCTCTTTGAGCCAATGTTTGGGCTCTTTCTGCTGCTGCCAACTCCAGGGTGTCTTTCAAGCAATGTTTGGGCTCCTGCTGCTCCTGTTGCCAACTCCAGTGTCTCTTTGAGCCAATGTTTGGGCTCTTTCTGCTGCTGCCAACTCCAGGGTGTCTTTCAAGCAATGTTTGGGCTCCTGCTGCCAACTCCAGTGTGTCTTTCAAGCAATGTTTTGGCTCCTGCTGCTGCTGCTGCCAACTCCAGTGTGTCTTTCAAGCAATGTTTTGGCTCCTGCTGCCAACTCCAGTGTGTCTTTCAAGCAATGTTTGGGCTCCTGCTGCTCCTGCTGCCAACTCCAGTGTGTCTTTCAAGCAATGTTTGGGCTCCTGCTGCTCCTGCTGCCAACTCCAGTGTCTCTTTCAAGAAATGTTTGGACTCCTGCCGCTGCTGCTGCTTGCAACTCCAGGGTGTGTCTCTCAGTCATTTTTTGGGCTCCTGCTGCTGCTGCCAACTCCAGTGTCTCTTTCAGCGAATGTTTGGGCTCCTGCTGCTCCTGTTGCCAACTCCAGTGTCTCTTTGAGCCAATGTTTGGGCTCTTTCTGCTGCTGCCAACTCCAGGGTGTCTTTCAAGCAATGTTTGGGCTCCTGCTGCTCCTGTTGCCAACTCCAGTGTCTCTTTGAGCCAATGTTTGGGCTCTTTCTGCTGCTGCCAACTCCAGGGTGTCTTTCAAGCAATGTTTGGGCTCCTGCTGCCAACTCCAGTGTGTCTTTCAAGCAATGTTTTGGCTCCTGCTGCTGCTGCTGCCAACTCCAGTGTGTCTTTCAAGCAATGTTTTGGCTCCTGCTGCCAACTCCAGTGTGTCTTTCAAGCAATGTTTGGGCTCCTGCTGCTCCTGCTGCCAACTCCAGTGTGTCTTTCAAGCAATGTTTGGGCTCCTGCTGCTCCTGCTGCCAACTCCAGTGTCTCTTTCAAGAAATGTTTGGACTCCTGCCGCTGCTGCTGCTTGCAACTCCAGGGTGTGTCTCTCAGTCATTTTTTGGGCTCCTGCTGCTGCTGCCAACTCCAGTGTCTCTTTCAGCGAATGTTTGGGCTTCTGCTGCTGCTGGCAACTCCAGTGTCTCTTTCGGCCAATTTTTGGGCTCCTGCTGCCAATTCCAGTGTCTGTCTTCAGGCCAATTTTTGGGCTCCTGCTGCCAACTCCAGGATGTCTTTCAGCCAATATTTGGGCTCCTGCTGCTGCCAGCTCCAGGGTGTGTTTTTCAGGCAATATAGGGGCCCCTCATAGTGATGCCACCTCAACTCTCTGTAATTGTGCCGCTCTGCGATTCTAATAGCCATGCCTCTGTTCTGCATGTCATAATTATTTACAGTATTATTTCACTAACCCAGCACACATCCTATGCGTGTTACAGCAAAGTAGAATGGTTTACAACCCTATTGAGGCTCTAGGAAGCTCAGAAATAGCTGTTTTTAATAACAATTCGTCGCGAATAAATTCGGACCAAAACTAATTTTGTCTGAAAATTCGGCGAATCAGCCGAATCGAATTTTTCAAAAGTTCGCTCATCTCTAATTATATACATGGAGGGATCCCAAATATACAAGTGTCAAGGAAAATGAGCTTCACTGGGGAGAAGAATGTGGTACAGGTAAGCATTTAGAAGAAAAAAGAACATTGAGTAGCAATGCTGAAAGTGGTAAAGGTAAGCATTTAGAAGAATAAAATACACAGCATGGGACATCCTACACTAAGACCAAGCAAGGAGACGGAGCCACTCTGGAGAGAAGGATGTAGACCTAAGCACTTAGGAGCAGAAGAGACTTGGCAGAGGAAAAGGAAAGTAATGGAATGCCTGGCTTTTTCCTAAAAGGCACTAGTAGGACTTCGACATCCAAATTGGAGCAGTGAAACTTTATGTGGCAGAGTACGTGAAAATACACCCAAATGGCGCTGGAGGACGGGATGCCCGCTCCATGTAAACAAAATTGCCGCCCATCGCCTAAGCAGCACAACACTTTCGCTGGCTTACGCAACAAAGAAGAATGAACAGGGCAGTCTGATGGAGGCTCTGAATCATGCGAATGCACAGACAAGCAACGAAAAATACTTTTAACAAATGCTCTAAAGCACAAAAATGAAAACTATTATAGAGAAGGCCTTATTGTGTTAACCTTAGTTATGCACACCAAGTGGTGATTTTGAGTACATATCATAGACTTCCTCACTCTAGCTTGCAAATCATCTGATTGGCTAATACATGGGTGACTGGTTTAATGCATTTTGCTGAAATTCAACATATTCAACATATTCATTTTGGTACAATCACAGTCTTGCGTTCCATTCGCAAGCGTTAATGGCTAGGTTCTCAGCTGAATAGGTCATTAGGTTGCTTAGACTAGCCAATGCTGCTAAAGAGTTCACTTGTTACATTGGAATAATTGTGGGGCTTGTGGACAGAGTCCCAGAAATATGAGAATCATGGAAACAGCGTGTTGATAAGTAAATCGCCGGTATGGGGGCACAATCACCCAGTATGCCAATTATACTGAATGGATCCCTAAAATACCTCCAGCTGTAAAAATCTAATCCAGATCTTTTTTTTCTTTCGAACGAATGGCACCGAGCTATGAAGAAGAGAGAGAGTAGGATGGTTTTGACTTTGTAAGTCAAGTAGGTAAATCTTTGGCAATATTTACCCTACAGCTGTGAAAATATAGAGCCAGAATTATGAAGCGTCATCACATGTTAAAGCGGAGGAGTGCTCCGCTTATGCCAAGTTCTCCACCACCTAAGCCATGCCCAGTGACACCTTTGAGATCGCCGATTGGTTGATCTCAAACGTGATGCAGCCATGCGCACCAGCCTGCTGGCAGCATCCCAGACTCTCTCCTTGGGAGCGCGCATGGCTGCAGGGAAGCTGGGAATGTGATGGTCTGTGATCACAGCGTTGTGGGACCCGTCGGAAAAGGTGAGTTTACCAGCGACCAGTGGCTGTCACACAGAGGGGCATCCGGTATCGGATTCCAGCACCATGCTAAGTGGGTTTTTAATGCCACCTGGTGCCTCAGCAACACTCATTGTCCGATTTAAAAACCCACTGTAATTTAACACTACCGCCAAATAGGTTCATAATGATGATGTAGGTCAAGATCCCATAGATGGGCAGACCTGTATTGAAGTGTTTTATGCTTATAATTAATATTTACACATATTTATTTGTGCAGAACTTGCATTGTGACTTGTCAATAATGTAAACACAGGACCTACATGTCGCCATATGTCATTTTGTTTTCCTCATAAAATCGTTTTTCATGGCTTTTTTGGTTTCCCATTGCATAATTTGGACACCAACAACTAAAACGCAGCCTTAAAGCACTGTAATGTTTGTCCCCTTGTCCCCAGCAGCGATGTCCTGTAAGTGTAATTATGAAATGCCGACCAGCTCTGGAAAAATACAGCACCAGTCTTTTCAGGGTGGCAAAAATGAATAAATATACCGTGCAACACTGAAAAGACAGCGTTACAAAATGGTGCTCACTGGCGCTGTTATAATCGGCAGTCGGGTCCAACAGGGGCTGACACAGGACGGCCAATACCTAATGCAACAATTAAGGCAAATTAGTTTGCTTAGGGCGTTGTGACTTCCAGCGCCATAGTAGTCAAATTCTTTCTGCCATTGCCTCTATTCTTTCTACATATCTTTGTTCCTTTTTTTTTACATTTTATTTTCCCTTCTTTCCTTTACTTCTCACTTTCTTATTCATTCACACATCCTTGTTATTCTTTCTTTATATTTGTTTAAATTTAATTTGCAATGTCCCAGTACATTTGGAATACTGTTCTATATGTGCCCCCTCGACATTCGGCTGTCCCTGTGACTTTGGGGTCTGTTATATTGCGTAGCTAATATGGTATAATATATCTGTGTTCATACAGTATATATATATACCCTGTTCCTGTATAATCACCTGTTATATCCTGTTTTCATGTTGTAACATGTTTCCTATGTGAATTTATGTAGTTTGCACTCAAAGAGTTAATGCATTCACATTGTGCAGTTCCATAAACTTCATAACTCCCTATTGCTGTAACTAACTTGCTAGGGAAGGGTCATGTGACAAGTGGTGAGCCTATCAGGACTGCTGAGCACCTAAGCCTGGCCTCTCCTCCATTTTCTAGTGAGAATAGCTTTGCTCTCTGAAGGAAGAAGATCTGTGCTCGTGCTGCTGGCTTGTCTCATGTGGCTAGTGTGGAGAAAGGGGCCAGACTATGCTTACCAAGTCTGCTGATACATCTACAGCATCATCTTTCATATTCCAGGTCACAGAGCCTGTTTTCAATTCAGCTCTAATCTCCAAGGTCGCAGAACCCATCTTCAATCTTGCAAGTAAGCTATTCAGACTAAATAGCTAATTGCTAATACTATAAGTCTCAGCAAGTCCTCTAGTCTCCCACACCACAAGATTGCTCCTGAGCTCCTGATCTGTATTGTCACTGTACCAGCTAGACTGCGGGTAAAAGATCCTAACCTGGCCTCCGCCTGTTATTGCTACCCAACACCTAGCAAGGGATCTCCTGGGACCCCCGGTTGGTAGGGTAACCGGTGCCACCAAACCCTTCTGGCGTCACAACACAGGGCCCTCATACCATCTGGGCCTACGGACTTTAACATCCGTCCGGAACCTAGGCTCCGGCCTGCCACCCCAAAAGCCGGTGACCCACAGCTGCCTCCCAGCTTCCCTAACCTGGTCACCACAAATTCACTACATTCTTTCTTTCCTTTTCTAACAGGGCAGCAATACCAGGATGGGAGACTGTTCTTAGGGGCAAGTTTTATTTTGCATTTTGACATGAAAATTCCCTTCTCTGAGTATTTAGCATGATGATTTGGGGCTTTTTTCTTATTGGGACATAATTGGCTAGTTGTATGCTTCCGTACACATAGGAATTTTCCCTCCACATTCAACCCATGTTCACATGCCCGGAGTGGTGGGCTGCCCTAATTACGGCTCCCGGGGAGCAGTTGCAGTGTTAGGTGCATTGCTCAACAGCACTTCAGTCATGTGCAGCAACAGCAATTCATCCATGAATCAACCCTCCGGTCACATGGCCACTTCCTTACCTCTAGGCCACCACTGTCCCATGGGTGACTGCTGCTGGAAAATTGATAGCTATTTTGTACTTCCTGATAGCTCCTGCTGTTGCTGAACTCTTTGTGGCCAGGCACCCATTCCCTGCACCTCCTGATATGTGAGAGCCCAGGAGCTGCTCCTCCTGACATGTGTCCTGAGCTTCATGATTTTGCCCCTCCTGCCTCCTCTTCCTCATCAAAGCTTTGAGTGCTGTTTTCACTTGTCAACCAGTGAGCAAACAGTGACGGGGCTGCAGCAGCCAGCACCGAAGAATTAGGATGAATTTCACAGGCCATGTTCACACGTTAGGCATGCGTTTATGCAGCAGTGTTTGTGGTAGGGATACCATTTTGCGTTCGTATTGTTAGTTATTTTGTTTGTGATTTTTTTTTAAATCTTTTTTTCTGGGTCCTATTTCCTACCTTGCGGTCTGTTGAACCCCATTAAAGTCTATGGTGCTGCAAATGCATTATTGCATGAAATATGAACATGCGTTCACCTTTGCAGCACCATAGATTTTAATAAGGTGCATTTGTGACCTGGACACAGCAGGTAAGGCATTTTGCGGATGCATTTAGTTCTGTTCAGCTGCACCGGTGCGATGCCACGGTTGGATTTCTTTTTGCGTTACTGCAGCGTCTGCCACAAACCCATAAACGCATGTGGTTCCTGACAGGTGTGAAGAAGGACTGAGCAACTAGGTAAAATCTTTGGCAATATCCAACCTACACGCAGCTTTGACACACAGCAAGGGTCCCACTGGAGCTGGCCCTGGCCAACAGCAATATTCTCTTGTATGACAGCCCTGCAATTTGTCAGCCTAGTTTACTCGCTCTCTTTGGCGAAGCTCGATCGTCATAATAATTCTTCCATTTCTCCAGAAAGTTTAGAATCATGATGAGCAACCAATCATATCTCACTGTTATCTTGGCAGATGTGTCAGACTGGGTCAGGTATTAAACGACTAGCGATACTTTTACCGTCCCAAAATATTTTTCCACTTGATGAATTATGGAATAACTGACTAGAACATTGAATATAAAAGATGGCTTACTGTAATGATATCTGTAGAAATAAAACGGGATTAACCGTCTGCATTATAATGTGAATTTCTTTCTTTCCGACGATTCTACTTTTTGCATTGCTGCTTGACTCAGACTTAACACCAGAGGCTGCAGTTTAAGCTGCATTTAAATATTTATTTCAGGGAAAAATCAGCAGTCTGAGTTTGAGGTCAGTTTTCCATCTTGAGTACATTTTTTTCTTTTTTTTAATAATAACCCAGTGACACGATAACCTTGAAGTGATAAATGGTTGCGCAAATAAGCTCAGGGATTTATTTGACCATTGGTAATATTTTCATCTTTCATTTTCTTTGTTCTCTGTGGGTTACTTTAAACTACATGGTATATTTGAGTGAAATCTAAAAGCAGTGGCAAGACTACATTGGTATAAAACAATGTCATAACAATTTATTGCATTTACTGTAATTCACGTGGGGATGTATTTATTACCGTTCCCTGATGAAGCATTAAATATTTATATTTCCTTGCTTGTTTCAGATACCTGCTGTCAGATAAAGAGACGTCAGATTTATTAAGTGGGAGATTATCTTTAAGGCCTTCCTCCAGCCCAAAAATATTTTTCTAGTTTTGGATATACTCGGGGAAAAGTTATTAGAATGACATCATGATTTCACGCATATATACCAGTACGTTATATATACGCAAAAGAAATTGTATTCTTTGTTCACGCCTAACCTTTGCACTTATGTGGCGTGATTCGTGATGGATTTTAGCTGCACTAGAGAGGCACTGTATCAAAATATGTGCTGCTCTCTTAATTAAGTGCCCAGTGGATGTAAGGAACCTGGAGCTCGCTTCTCCTTTGCTATTAGCTTACACTGTTTTTATCTAAAAAAAAAAAGTCACCCCGTTCGTCCAGGTTATCCAACCAAAAGCCCCATGCATAGGGGCTGTTAACCTAGAGGCCGAGTGTCTGGCTGCCCGCGACTTGTCTATAACAACACTGAGCCTGTGCTGAAGCGCACTGGGCTTCCCCAGTCAAAAAATGACTTTTGATCCTTTTAAACAAGTACCCCCGCGGAACCTGAACCTCATTTGGAATGTCCATTCAATAATCCATGAAAGTCGGCTAAGAGTGGCCTGCAAGTGTCACATACTCATGCCTCCACCTTCAATCTCTGGTGTGTGTGCGTGCTTAGCTGGCCACACTTTGGGTTTTCAGGGTGAGCAAGCATGGTGGCTCAGGTATTTCCTGTGCAGGGCTCACTTATTGCACAAGGAGGTTGGTTAGGTTAGCTTAGTGTCCTATGAGTAAGGGCTTCCCTGGCACAGAGTGCAGATCCACATTTCAATACATGTCTGGTAGCAGTATTGGGTCACTACAAATGTAACCCTACAAATGTTGTGGCCTGTGTGCATCAGGCAGTAGGACAGTTGCACGCATATTGAAAAACAAAATCTTAACTCTGGCCAAAAAATTATTTTCTTTCAGTTTTGTTTAAAGTAATGAAGGGTATGGTTGTTTTAACGTTCTTTTGGCTACATATGACTTACCGTAATTTTGTAGATTTGTTAATACTTTTTGTCTGGTATTTTTTCAACTGGAATTACATGGGTGTCGCTAGAACTAAAGGGTGTTTACTGTCATCACTCTTATCACTTTTTGTTATATGAACCTCCTGTCATTGATTGGAAAGTGAGAAAAGATCACCCCATTGGTGTCATAGACAGCACACTAGTGGTCCTCACCCTCCCCCAAAAACAGAATGTGGCTTCAGTTTTTTTTACCTGCAAGATTTGTTACTTGACTCTAGGCAGTCCATATTTATCAGTGCCATGAGTTATACATTAAAACAGACTTCCTAAGCCCTATTTAGGTCCACCTAATGTGATGGATGTGAGGAACCTTGAGTCTGCTTCTCCTTGGAGTCAGGTAAGTTGCTACATTGTGGATGACTATTAGTCACCTTAACAGTGCTGTACTGACTAACAGTCACTAACAGCAGCAGCTTTTTCGGTAGAAGCAGCATTCTGATTCCGGCAGGGGATCTGGCTCCCACTGCATGTGAGTGATTGTTCATTTTTTAACACACCCAATTCATGCTTACCAGAGCTGAAAGGATGAGAGGGGACCATCCCCACACAGTGGACCAAATGTCTCCTTTTGGTCACAATTTCCATTACAACAAATTTTCCAGCACTCTGATTGTGCATGCACATCATATTAAGAATATTAGTCCTGCTTTAAATTTATCTTTAAATTTATGTTTAATTCAGCCTTTTTTTATTAGCAATGTGCCCATTTGCCTAAATCTGCTGTTAGTGTAATAACTGTACTGGCCTTAGTTACATTATGCATATTATTAATACATAATAAAATAAGAACAATCTAAGACTGTAACAGACCATTTCTCTGTAAAATAGCTTTATAAAACAAGAATTCGAAAATAACCTCTTAACAATGTACTTTTCAAAGATATCCTGTTTGGGTTTTAAGCTGTATTGCCCTAAGATCAAAATCACAAAAATAAAAGAACATATGTAGGCAAAAGTAATACAAAAAATACTTTACCTCCCTTGAATCTGCTCTGTCTAGCTTTGAGGCTTCTAGCGTTACCCGTTCAAGATATCTGGGTCTGGTCCTTGCCTGCTCTTCCAGTCCATTGATGGTCTGCTAAGCAAATGCCCGGAGACTATAGCTGCATCCCCAGAGCTGATGAGCTGTGGATGGAAATTAATGTATTTTTTTTTATAATATTCTTTATTTTTTATTTAAAAGATAGGTTTACAGCAGAGTGAAGCAGAGAGAATATAGGGTCGAATTTATGGTCAGGTGCAAACAAATTTGCACACATTTTTGGAGCGCCAAGTCGCACTCAGGCTTCCAAAATGAAAAATTCTTCCCTTTTTGTGCCAATTTGCGCACTAGCGTTCGGCAATGTGCCAATTTGCACTTGAAATTTTCCAGTAGTGCCATTGTGACAAACCACATTGTCTCCAATGCCTTATTTATAGTATGTTTAGTGGGCAGAAAAGCATAAGCAAATGAGGCAATTTGAAGAGTTAATTTCCTCCAGCAAATAGGTGAAGGAGACTGCCGATTCCAATGAGCAACAGGCTTATATAATTCCGAAAACCCATGTCAGAAGCGTCCGCTATGTTTTTGAACAATGAAAGTTTCAGCCGCAAGTTCTTTTTAGGGAATGATTAAATGCTCAATCAACAAAAATGTGGATTTGCTCTGTCTTTGGTGTAATTTTTATAGCCATCAAATAGCTGGATGACAAAGCCGTTTTAGAGGGTAATTTAAAATGATGCGGACGGCACTTGAGCGCCTCATCTGTGACACTCAGCAGCACCCACAACGAGTTTGCAGCGCGCGGCTTGTATATGCCTATGTGTTAGCGACACTTAGCGCTGTCCGGGAGCGCTCAGGAAATGGGATTCCAGGCACACAGCGTCTATTGTAATCCCTATTTTTTAGGGTCATTGCACACTTTTTGTACTGGAAACTGACATTTCTACGTGACCTTAGCATTTCTTATATAAACCCCTTTCTTAGTTCTACTGGACATCACTGAGTAGTGACACAAGCCACTTAAAAGGTTGAAAAAAATTATACATTTACATTTACCCATTAAAAAGCCTTACAACACCATGCAACAGTCAGAAAACAATACTAAACAATAAAAAAAAAATTTGAGTACATTTTCCAATAATTTTTACTTGCGACAATCTTTTTACGAGCAATTTGAAAATTTTGCAATCGCATTTTCGCACACATTCGAGTGCACGTATTCAGTTCACCCCTTTTCTGAATCACTCGAAAAAGTTAAAAACTTACGCATGTGATCCGATTTTCCGAGCGACACAAATTTATTTCTACCTTTGTTGAATCGAGTCCAATATGCTTGATTCAACAAAGTTTGTAACAAGAAATTAGTCTGTTTCTTGAGAAAAAAATACTACTGTTTTAGCTTTTTTAAATTCTTGTCATTCAACAAAGAAAAAAACATGCTTCATTTTCTACACTAATTTTTTTCACTTGTCTTTTCGCATGAAGTGAAAAAAAATCACCTAAAGTGAAAAAAATACAACTGAAATTTATGAAATTTTAAAACATTTGTGTGATTCAGCAACGTTTTGATTCTAGTTTTTACGACTCTTTTGAACTAAAACATTCTCAGCACATTCCCTTATGGTTATTTTACCCAAAAAAAGCCAGGTTAGCTACTGCCAGCATGTTTTTTTCATGTAAAAGACATGCTGAAGTAACTTTATATTTTTATGACTGTTTTAATTTAAAACTGCCGACACCCCAGGCAAAGCACCAAACCTGGGCCAAAGGCTAAAGAGTCCAGTGAGTTGCCAGAATCAGACTGGTGCACTAGACTGGTAACATGGAGGGAGGGGCCATGATTTGTTTTAATTTTTATTGAAACAGTAAAAATAACTTAACATACATCCAGTGGAATGAATAACAAAACATGCGGAGCAAGAGAAAACAGCAAGCCCAGTTGCCTTGATCTATTACTCAATACATATCTTTATTAGTTAATTTAATATTTTTTAATTACCAATTTAATAAAATATTAGATGACACCCAAGCAAAAGTGCCAAACCTTGGACAAAAACTTTGGGGCTGGAAAGTTGCCAGGGGCAGCTGGTTCAGCTTTTTGACCCTGGCCTTACTATGCCTGGTTCACCAATCTGTAGGAAGGGCCGTGATACTTCTTTCATTTTATCTGAAACAGTTGCAAAATAAATAAATAAAACTCCAGCATATATGTAGGAAGATATCTATGCAACTGCAATAGTGATTTTTTTACTTCAACACATTTCACATGTTATCCAGCTGCCTTTCCTAATAGTGGGATGAATAAAAAAACATGCGAAGCAAAAGAAAACAGCATGTCCAGTTGCCTTCATCTGTTGCTAAATGCATATATAGTATTACATGGATTAATGTGATCCTTCATAACACGACTTCATAAGTGACTAGTTGCACCAAAAAAAATGTCACATGAGATATGTTACATGGGGACGTCACCTGATCATTCTGAACCTTTGTGAAATGTAGAAAACAAATACATCATTTGGGATAAAGACTCCAATTTTCCAACCAAAACAGTAGGCCTGATTCAGAGCCTCCTCAGAACCGTGTTGTATGTGGCTTGTTCTGTGTATTTTACACTTTTTTTCCGTATGCGTAGGTGCGTACGTATGATTCAGAGCCTCCATCGGAAGCCTTCCGTTTACTGTTCGTAGCTGCATACGCCAACGAGAATGTCATTTTCTGCCTCTCGTTGCGTCCGCAAGAGGATGAGGTTTACGTGTACGTTACTTAGTAAACCTCGTATACTACCGTTTTTCAGCGTTTTCCAACGTAGCTTCCGACGAAGATTTTCAGTCTCCCGTTAGATTCAGCATGCATCTTTCTCCAAATATACGTGCAAACGGAATTCTCTCGGAAATCTGTTGGAAAGTTTGCAAGCTTGTACGCATGCGCGCAGCTATTTATTTCATTCTTGTCCCCCGTCTCAACTATTCTCTCACTCACTTCTGCTTCATTGCTTACCTCAACTCACTTGTGGTTCCTTTTTAGAAGTTCTCCCGGCATTAATGCTTACCTGAACTCACTCGCGGTTCCTGTTTAGATGTTCTCCCGGCATTAATGCTTACCTGAACTCACTCATGGTTCCTGTTTTAGATGTTCTTCCGGCATTAATGCTTACCTGAACTCACTCGCGGTTCCTGTTTTTAAGATCTCCCGGCATTCATGCTTACCTGAACTCACTCGCGTTTCCTGTTTAAATGTTATATGGTAAGCGAAAGGTCTGCCTATTCAACGTCTGCAAGTGACCCAAGAATGTCACCCAATATTCCACCCACCCAGGAAGAGGCATCCAGGGCAACATTAGGCCGAAACCTGCGGGGTGGGACGTTGAGCGGACGCTTTACTGAGCCCCAAACCATGGCGTTGGCAAGTGGGGTTTCTGAGCACTTTCATGAGCTGTATGGGTGAAATTCTAAAGCCACCAGCAAAGTGCGCAAGAACCAAATCTGGGAGGAGATCACCAGACAGGTCTATTGTGCGGGGACGGAGAGGAAAGATGCGGAGCAGATCCAGCGGAAATTCTCGGACCTCAAATATGCTGTAAGACTGAAAAGGAATAAGTGCAGGCAGCACGGGTACATATGGGTGTGGGAGATGGGCTGGTTGTTGTTTCAAAGGTTGCAAACAGGAGGTGGATTCCCAACTAAACTACAGTACACCGCAGCTGAGGAGCTTGTCCTAGGACTTATACACCCCTCGGCACGACAGGGCTTACTCGGGGCTATAGACACTGACAACAATGTCATGCCAGAAGGTTAGTATTTTAAGGATTGTATGGGGGGGAAAGGGGAACCAACTATTCCGTTAGTGTACCCCTTATTGGACACCAGGCATTGGCTTGCAGTATGTTGTGAGGTGTATGGGTTCAACTCCCTTAAAGCAATACACTTAAATAGATGGATCCCAGCATCCAATCACTGCACACTACCTTTTGAAGTGACGCCGCCGCCCGCCCACGCAAGGACGGACACTCCACTCGCCTGCAAGCTCCAAAAAACCTTCCACAGCAGTCTCTCTAGTAACCTCTTAACCACTGCTGCCTATAAAACTCAGCATTCAGTTTTCCTCTCCTCTTAAAGGAACGGAATTAAAACTCTACCTATAGCTACTATATACCAACTTGACCAATTCCTTTCCTCTTAAAGAGACAGATACGGACAACAGTGACTGCTTCAAACATCCACTTAAGGTAAAATATGTGAAAAATACTATAACATTTTTTCCAATACACTAACCAACCAGAACCACTAATCAAGATATTAACTTACCCACCAGGCACAAGGCTATCTACCTCACAAACACAATACTCCTGCCGACTATGTGCACAAGGTACTGCGTAACCTTTAGCCATTATTAATAAGTTCTACAGTATCATGTAATTAATGCTTATTTATCATATATGTCTCAGACCTTATGGCAATTTACACTGAGGAAGCGATAAACTGTGAAGCGCGTCTGTAATCAGCCATACCAAATATTACTTTCTACAAACTGAAACACTTGCTACAAACAACAGTACTTGCTACAAACTGTATACAAATCTTGTCAATATGAACAAAAAATTAAGACTTGTAAATAAATACCATGTAACATTACTTACCTAATTATTGTTTATACTTTGTATTCATCTATTGTATAAATGAAACCATTCCGAGTTACTAACAAAATAGAAGGGTCAGGGACACCCTTCACAAGGGTCCAAAAAACTCCCCAGCACACAAGGTTTTTCCCCAAACAGCCCAAAAGGGACTAACCTTCCCCCTAACCTATTTTAAGGATTGTTTAATTTGCTTTGCATTTAAAAAATGTAGTTAAAAAGCCTAGGTCCACACAGGGCCGTAGCTAGGGGGGAGCAGGGGGTGGCACGCTCCCAGGGTGCAGCAGTTCAGGGTGCCGCCAAAGGGTGTCGGGAAAACCGGTGGTGGAGTCCATTTAGAAAGTTTGGCCCGGGTGCCCTAAAGCCTAGCTACTCCTATGTTTACACAAGGTATGTTTATGTGTTAACTTGCCTTTACTGTTACATTCCAGCTCCTCTAAATACTCTTGTGACTGCGCAACCCTCCACCTGTTTGCCCACTGCCACCACGTCCCGCCAGCCATGACCAACATATTCTACACAGGACCAGCTGGATCTGGTAAGTGTCATGTGCACTAACTGGTGATGCATGTGAAGGAAGATGACTATTTGCCCCAACATATATTTGAGCAACTATCTCACACAATTTTTTTTCATGTCCCTACAGACACCACCCATTTTGGATGCAATACACCATATGGAAGAGGAGGAGGAGAACATTACCATGCCCCCACTAATACCAACCCAGCAACATCATCTGCCACTGCCCCCGCAGCAGCCACCCACAAATCCTCAGCAGCAGAGTCAATCACGCCCTCTGCTGGCAGACCAGCATGGCCAGCAGCAAGAGTCTGAAACAACTATCCCATGTGGTAGCTGTGGGAGGATTTGCATACTACATCTGCTCCTGTTGCTAGGCCTAGACCTCCAGCATCTGCACGCGCCCAAACCCGGGGAAGTGGAGGACGCCCTCATCCACGTTGCCATGTCAGTAAGGTGAGGCGTGTGCAGATCCTGGAGACAGCATGGCGCAATGACAGCCGCAACTTTAGGTAAGTGAACCAAAGATTAACAGAGCAGCTGTCATCACAAATACAAAACTTCAATAACCACTTCACCACTCTGCTGGAAGAAATTAGGACTAGCAACAGGCAGAGGGAGGCTATGCTGGAACAGTGGCAGATGATGAATGCCACCCATGCACAGGTGTTGGCCATCCTACAAGGGCAACAACAGCCTTATTATGGGAATCCACCCTATTAAGAATTTGTGTTGCATTTGCTACACATCTTTCCTCTCCATCCCCACACTATTCACCTGTCTGGTGATCTCCACCCATATTTGTGTATTTGTGCTTTTGCTGGTGGCTTTAGAATTTCTCCCATACAGCTCATGATAGTGCTCAGAAACCCCACTTGCCAATGCCATAGTTTGGGGCTCAGTAAAGCGCCCGCTCAAGCTCCCACGCAGCAGGTTTAGGCCTAATGAGATCCTGGCTGCCTCATCCTGGGTGGGTGGAATAGTTGGTGACATTCTTGGCTGACTAACACCCCACTAATAGCTAAAACTTTTGCTCTGAAAGGATTGTGTTGGACTTGCTTGGGGGCTGGGTGTCATAGGCTGGCTGGCTCTATAACTTGAGCTGCACCGTGACTCAGGGCTCGATACATTGTAATGCTGAAATAGGCCTCGAGCTGGAGAGGGTGCCATTGTGGGCCTAGGGATTCCTGCCCTACTTTTCTCCTTGCCCTTAATACTAGTCCTTAATACTAGTGCTCCCTATTGTTCTGAATGTTGTGTGACGGGGAGCATTCTGGCTTAAGGAAGTCTCCTTGGCCATCCAGGCCCAATGGATCCTTCCTTTGCCTAGTGGATGTCCTTGTAGGCTGTGAGTGGCCTTCCCCACCTATTTTCTATATGAAATAGTAATTTTTTTTCATGAACTTTCTCTATTCTGTATTATTTTTACCCAATTCTGATCTCTTTGATTACAAAAATATGAGTGTTGTTAAAGGAAATATTTGAAAAAAAATATATATTGGTAAAATATGAAGACCAACAATTATAAAAAAAAAAAACATTTGTGATCAGATGGTCACGGACGGATTGCCCAGAAGCACTCTGGGACACGTCAACATACCGGGGGACCTGCTGCATTATCGCAAAATTATGTAGGACACAGCAGGCTATTATAATCTTTATAACCTTGTTGGGGTCATACTGCAGGGCCCCCCCGGTATGGTCCAGGCATCTTAATCTGCTTTTAAGCAGGCCGAAGACCCTCTCCACAACAGCCCGGGTCTTTCGATGGGCCCAGTTATAGCCCTCCGGGGCCTGGGTCTGAGGGCGCAGGACTAGTGTGATCAACCATGACAGTAGTGGGTAACCCGAATCCCCTGAAAAGAATAAAACACAAAGTTAGTGTCTACTTCTTAGCTACATTGTATATCATGTCATCAGAGGGAAAGAACATCCATATGTTGGAACAGGGTTATACAAAAAGATTCATAGTCATACAGTGAAAGGCTAATGAAATTATTTCTCAAAACTTACCCAGTAGCCACCCACCAGACAAATCTCCTGATTCAAAGCGACCATACAGGCTCGAATTTCTCAGGATATAGGCGTCGTGGGTGGATCCGGGAAAGCCAGCCATCACACTTAGGAACCGAAGGTCCGGGCCAACCACAGCTTGCACGTTTATGGAGTGGCCCATCTTCTGGTTCCTGTAAGAGCAGAAATACAGGTATTTAGTATACACAAAAACAATCAAGCAAATAACCAAGTTAAAACTAACAAAATAAGGCATCCCTATTGTTAAAGTGTTTTTTTTTTAATTTCCCAAAATGCATACTAACACCAATAAGTAATAGTTGGTCAGTCGGATTTAAATAACTAATATGACTAATTAAGGTCTCCATTAAAATGATTAATTAAGATCTGCATTAAATGAATAGGTAAGGTCTGCATTAAAATGATTAGTTAAGGGCTACATAAAAATGATTGATTTATATATACATTAAAACATACTGTGATTCAATTAGTTAATACAAGTCATAATGTTGACCTAAACCACATACCAGATATTCATCAGCTGATGGAGGCACCAAAAGTTGGAAAATGAATGCATGCAAAAAAGCTAAAAACAACATGGAAAGTTAGAGAAACAATACTCTGCCCCAGAAATGCACACACAGTTAAGAAAGCTTACTGGAAAATTCTCTTGCTACAGCCTTTTTACGAGTGCTTCGAAAATTTCACGATCGCATTTTCACACCCATTCGAGTGCATGTATTTAATTCAACCCCTTTGCTGACACGAAAAGGTTAAAAATTCATGCATTTGATCCAATTTTCCGAGCTCAACAATTTTTTTCTACCTTTGTTGAATCAAGCCCAATATGTGCTACAGCCCCACTGCTTCTATTTAAGCTTGGTTTCTTCATTTTCACATAACTGGCTTCTTTCACAACTATTTTTACCAAGGCTATTTCAGTATTTAAAATGTGAACTTGACTGCCATCAAAAGAGTGTTTGGTCATTATGAGCTTAACAGAGGGTCTGGTAAATTATTTTAACAGTAAAGCATTATTTGTCCTTGCTTTTGAAACTGTTTACAATGCCTCCTTGGGGGTACTCAGTTGGGACTGCTTGTCTTTAGGGGGTACTTGGCATAAAAAGTTTAAAGACTACTGCTTTAGATTTAGGTAGCAAGCCAAGTCCTGCTTAGAGGAGTTGGCCCTTTTGTGCTGGTGTATTTTATCTAGCCCTTGAGCTGTGGTAAGAGCTGATCCCTGTGACAGAGCTAGTGGCACTTTCTGAGCCTTCCACTTAGCACTTTACGGGAGATGCAGTGGGCAGGTTTCATTAGAAATAGCTGTGGATAATCCAAGTTGTCACCACATCTATTCAGAAACAGGTCCAGACATGAAAGGAGCAGACTGGGACTTCACAAGGCAGGGGGCATAGCGTACTAATACTTAAACCAATGACTGGGTTTACAGAAACAAATACAGTATTAGCTACAATTAGAGATGAGCGTACTTTTGAAAAATGTGTTTATCGACCGATTAGACGAATTTTCCGGGAAAAATCATTTATTCGCGACGAATCGCTATTAAAAATGGCTATTTCTGGGGGTCCGATAGCCTCCATAGGGTTGCAGAACGTTTTGCTTGGCTGTAACATGATGGGTTAGTGAAATACTATTGTAAAGAAGTATGACATGCAGATCAGAGGTGTCGCTGTTAGATTAGCTGTCGCAGAGCGGCACAATTACAGATCCTTGAGGTGGCATCAGCATGATGAGCCCATATATTGCCTGAAAGACACACCCAGGAGTTGGCAGCAGCATTAGGAGCCCATATATTGCCTGAAAGACACACTCTGGACTTGGCAGCAGCAGCAGCATTAGGAGTCCATATATTTCCTGAAAAACACACCCAGGAGTTGGCAGCAGCATAGGGAGCTCATATATTGCCTGAAAAACACATTGGAGTTGGCAGCAGCATAGGGAGCTCATATATTGCCTGAAAGACACACCCAGGAGTTGGCAGCAGCAGAAGGAGCTCATATATTGCCTGAAAGACACACCCAGGAGTTGGCAGCAGCAGCATTAGGAGTCCATATATTGCCTGAAAGACACACCCAGGAGTTGGCAGCAGCATAGGGAGCCCATATATTGCCTGAAAAACACATTGGAGTTGGCAGCAGCATTAGGAGCCCATATATTGCCTAAAAGGCACACTCCGGACTTGGCAGCAGCATAGGGAGCCCATATTGCCTGAAAAACACATTGGAGTTGGCAGCAGCATAGGGAGCCCATATATTGCCTGAAAGAGACACTCTGGACTTGGCAGCAGTATTAGGAGCCCATATATTGCCTGAAAAACACATTGGAGTTGGCAGCAGCATAGGGAGCTCATATATTGCCTGAAAGACACACCCAGGAGATGGCAGCAGCAGAAGGAGCTCATATATTGCCTGAAAGACACACCCAGGAGTTGGCAGCAGCAGAAGGAGCTACCATGCATCAGCTACTCGCATGCATCAGCTATTGGTGGGTGGAAATCCTGGCTGATCCATGCCTGATTTATCTTCACAAAGGTGAGTCTTTCCACATTTTTCGTGGACAGACGAGTTCTCCTTGGCGTTACTATGGCCCCCGCAGCACTAAACACCCACTCAGATGGCACACTACTGGCCGGCAGGACAGCTTTCCCAGGGCAAACCCTGCCAGTTGCAGCCACAAGTCAAGTTTGGCTGCCCAGAAGTCCAGCGGATCCTCAAGGTGCGTTGGTATGATCATTTCAAGGTATGACACGACCTGTTGGTTCAGGCCCTGCTCCAGGTCTTCCTGCTGCTCATGAGTAGCCTCACTATGCGGGTGCAGAAGGCTACTCATTAGCGACTGAAGACTGAGGCTGCTGCTGATGGAGCTGCTGCTTTTGCTCCTGCCAGCCCCCCGGCAGCCATTGCAGTGGAAGGTGCGCGCAGAGATCCCCCAAACTCAGCGGGTGTAAAAAAATGCCCCCATTTTGTGCTGGTAGCGAGGGTCAAATAAGGTGGAGAGCCAGAAGTCATCCCACAGAAAAATGGAGACAATTCTGTGGTCACTACGCAAGCACGTGAGCATGCATCATGCCGTTTGTGCAAGTGACTCGGAGGGATTACCTGTCTCCATCTCCACTGCATACTGCCACGGTGTGTCTGGGTCCTCTGTCTCGCCTTCCTCACAACCCTCTAGCTCCACTGGCTGCTCCTGCTCCTCTTCTCCTGTCAGATGACTAGATAAACTGCCCATTTCGCCAAAATTAAACTGTGCTTCACTGTGCTGCTCCTCCTCCGCTCCCACAGGGTTTATGTGGCCGTGAAATGTATACGCCATGTCTCCAGTGCCCTGATCAGCCATGGTTTCCAACATGTGTTGTATTACATGAAGCAGCGGAATCACGTCGTTCATGCCGTAATCCTGGCGACTGAAAAATAAAGTGGCTTCCTCAAAGGGCCTGAGCAAATGGCAGGTGTCACGTATGAGCTGCCACTGGTTCACATTAGAATTACACAGGGGAGTCCCCCTATCTGCTTGGATCATCAAGAAATCAGTGATGGCTTTTCTCTGTTCGTATAGCCGATCTAACATATGTAGGGTGGAATTCCAACGGGTGGGAACATCGCAAATCAGACTATATTGGGGAATGAAGGGTGTGCTTGGCGGTGTAGGAGTTGCTGAAGTGCATACAAAGTTTCCTTTCCATTGTTAGGATGTCTTGCAGTTGGGGGGAAGACTTCAGAAAATGCTTGACAACTAGGTTGAACACAAGTGTCCATACAGGGCACATGGCTCAGGCTTCCTTGTCGCAGCGCAGACGAGATGTTACTCGTCAGTCACCATGGTTCCCATTTCCAATCTTCGCGGAGTAAGCCATGTTTTGATTTCTTGATGAATGAATTTCAGGAGCTCCTCCCCTGTGTGACTCTGTTCACCAAGGCAAACCATGTGAAGCACAGCATGACACCGCCGTGCCCTGCACACATGGTAGGCTGAAGGGGCATTGAGAATTGACCGTACAGTGGAGGCTGAGGAGACGGCGGAGGATGAGGAGGCGGAGTCGCACACTGTGACAGGAAAAACGGCCTGGGAGCGTGGAGGCTGAAGCGGTGTGACCTGTCCATGTTGCTGTGCAGGAAGCACATTCACCCAGTGGGCCATAAAGGACATGTATTGTCCCTGACCGTAGTTACAGCTCCAGATGTTGGCGCTGCCATGCACTTTGGTGCACACCGACAGGCTCAAGGACTGGCCCACCTTCTGCTCAACAAATTTGTGCAGGGCTGGCACTGCCTTCTTTGCAAAGAAATGATGGCTTGGCACTCTCCACCTCGGCTCGGCACTAGTCCACCACCGTAAAAGGGAGGGACTGCAGCACCAGCAACTTGGACAGGAGCACACTTAGCTTCTGCGCCGTAGGATGAGTGGGTGCATACTGAGGAGCAGGAGCATCTGGAGTGGCAGAGGATGGGTATGACACACAGCTACCTTCGGCTGAGGTGCTGAAGCCTTGGCTGGGTGAAATTGGAAGCGGCATGTCACTGGCTGACGCAGCAGGCTGGACCCCCACTTCGGAGCCTCGGTTCTCCCAGGCCGCTTTATGGTGACGCTACATGTGTTGCCGCAGGGCCATGATACCAACATTGGGCCCTGGCCACGCTTGACCTTCTGCCTACACATCTTGCATGTGGCCAGGTTACCCTCCTGCGGATGCTTGATAAAAAAGTGCCACACTGCCGAGTAGCTAATTTTCCCTCCAACAGTCCGCACTAATTCACTGCTACTGCTGCCATGTCCAGGAACCCCTGGCTCCACTACCTCCCGGGAAGGCAGCCTGACGCGCAGCAGGAGGTCTACCATGCCCCCGGCCACGTGTGGCTCCAGACATCCCAATTCTGCCACCATGCTGACTGCCAACCCTACTGCCACCTTGCTGCCTCAGATGCTGACTCTGGGGCAACCTGGGACCTCTTCTCCTGATGATGATGAAGCCCCTTCTGCACTGGGCTCCCAAGTGCAATCGGCTTCATTATCATCATCATCATTGAGTTGTGTCTGCACGTCACAAATGTCCTCTTCGGTTTCCACAAGAGCGTGTGCTGCAGGAGACGGAACGCTCACCACACCACCTCCCACGCCACTCTCCTCCTCAGTGTTTGTCTGCCTAGCGCAAGAAGCGACGGATGTCTCCTCCATTTCTCGGCTGGGCAGCAGCTGCTGACTGTCCTCTAACATATCATCCTCACTGAAATGTGGAGCTGAACCCAAAGCATAAGATAAATCGGCTGGAGGGGGGGGGGTGTAGGACAGAGGCAATGGAAGGACAGGGGCTGCTCCAGGGCCATGCCAACTTAGGGTTGTGTCCGAGGAACCTACGGACTGTTGACTGGGGGTGTCAGATGTCACTTATGATGAGGTCGATGACCGCATTAATTAATCAATAATGGCAGATGGGTTGCTGGTTGAGACACGACCGCTAGCAGATATCGTGAAATCAGTCCTCTCACCGTGACTCCTGCTGCCACTCGCCCCTAGTCTGCTGCGACCTCTGCCTGATGAATCTAGGCCTCTCCTCGGTGCACATCCTGGCACATATCTGCCTGACATTTTTACTGTGTTTAAGTGGGGAAAACAATATACTACACTACACCTAGAACAGTATTTTTGTAACAACAGGTGTGTAGAAAAGTTAGATAAAAATAGACACTGTAGCTAAAAGCTAATGCAAAAAGACACTGTCAGATGGTCTTACACAGGATGCCCCTGGTCAGAGTTAAATACACCACAGGTAGTTGTAAAACCTGTTTTTTGTTCAAAATGTAAAAAAGGTAAAGATGCAGGTACTATTAACCATTAAACGCCAAGCACGTAGTTTCTACTTGGTTGCCTCTCCTACCGTTAAGTGCCAAGCACGTAGAAACTACGTGCCTGGCATTTCCCCCTGCTAGTTAAAAAATAGAAATAAAAAAAACTTACCTCTGGTATCTGTGTGAAGCTGCGGGTCTCCTCTTCCTGGGGGGGGGGCATCCGTTCCCCCCCCGTCATCTGCCGTCTTCAGGAGGGGGCCCAAAACCGGCCGCCCCCCCTCCCCGTTTCCGCCACTGACAATTCTCTGTAAAAGAAAAAAAAAAAAGTCATTAACTCACCTCCTCACCCGATCCCTCCGCGTGTCTTCTCTTCACCGGGGGGGGGGGGTTCGATCCCCCCCCCCGGCTCCGCAGGCTTTAGGTGAGGACCCTCTTCCGGGGTCCTCACCTCTTCTAATGGCGGCCCTAGCCCCGCTCTTTGTGGGAGGAGTGGGATGACGTTATCCCGCTCCTCCTATACCCCCTCCCAGCTCCGGCTCTGTCAGATGCCGGTGGTGATCGGCACAGGGCGGGTGAGAGGCGAGGAGACTCCGGTCCGATCACTATCAGCATCTGTCGTCAGATGACAGAGGTGCAGGACAGCGGCGAGAGACCCAGGATCAGAGATGAGTACAGTAAAAAAAATAATAATAATAATAATTTTTTTTCTCTTTGTGTGTGGTGTCTTTTTTTTTTTACATTTAATGCCTTGTAAACTGGTAAGGGGTCCATGACCCCTATACCAGTTCACAAGGCTGGGGGATGGCAAGTCACCTGCGGCTAGCGGGTGACTTGCCATTAAACCCCGGCACCCCCATTACCTGCCTCCCCAAAGCCCAGGGGGGGCAAAAGAGCCCTTGGCCACAGGCTATGCGGGCTTGTAGCCTGCAGGGCCAGGGGCCACAAAAGCTGGCCCCTGCACCCTGTTTCTACAAGCCCTGCATAGCTGGTCCTGGGCTGGTTACTTTGGGTAAGGGGGACCCCATGTCAATTGAAGCGCTGTTTCAGTTTGGGGGAGTCTCCTGGGCAGGAAAGGGTGTCTACCTATACATATGTGGTACCGCTGTGACCGGGAAAAATTGGAATTTCACACGCAATAAGATTTTATTGACAAACTCACATTTTTTATTACAAAAAAAACACTACAAATTGTAAAAAATAGATTTTTTTTATTTTTTTGCACAGATTTCACCCACAAATATTAAGAATATACCTAAAAAATGACAAACAAAACATTTCATGTTAAAGCCCAGACTCTGCTGAAAAAAGCAATATATAATTTTCCTCGGAAATCCCTGGAAATCCCTTCAAAAATCACATTTGAACATGGGGAGCACATAATAGTGCAAAATAGTCTGGCAACAAAGGGTGACAAAAACTCCATGTAGGCTTGCACTTAAAGGGTTAAAAGCTAGTATTCGGGATGCCCCCCGGGGAAAGGCAATGGGTGCTTTAATTTTTAAAACCAGACTTTTTTTATACAAAAGGAAAAAGGTTAATAGGCAGGTACTCTTAACCCTTCTAGTGCCAGCTACGTGAGACTCATGTAGCTGATTTTAAACCCCCACAGTAAAAAAAATATAAAAGTAAAATACTCACCTGACCCCTCGTTGGATCCAGCCGGGTCACCTCTTTAATTTTGTGCCATCTGATCCCTCGTGGGGGCTCAGAAGGCTCCAGGAATATCCCCCCCCCCACTTCGGCAGCAGCAGCTGCTAACTGTAAAAAATTGACATTTACTTACCTGTGGCCGCGCTGCCTCCCGACGGGTCTCCTCTTCACTGGGGGGAGGGGGGCTCCGATTGCCCCCCAGCCTCTTCCGTGGTGAGGAGAGGGCAGAAATTGCCCTCCCCCCTACTTCCTGCATCGTGACTGCTAGCCCCGCTCATTGTCATGTCACCAGCAGCCGGCTTCATAATACCGACACCCGAGACTCTGAATCAGTCTGCTCGGGTGCTTGGAGGAGAGAGGTGGGGAGGGGGAGAGGGCTGTGATCGCCCCCCCGCTCTCTCCTCCAAACACCTGAGCAGACTGTCAGCTGTCATCGGAGATCGCCAGGGGACAGAGGATCGGAGGTGAGTAAAGTAAAAAAAAGTCATTTGTTTCTCTTTGTGTCTGTGTCTTTTTTTTTAACATTTAACCCCTTGTTACCTGCCTCCCCAAAGCCCAGGGGGGGGGCAAAAGAGCCCGTGGCCATGGGCTATGCCGGCTTGTAGCCTGCAGGGCCAGGGGCCACAAAAGCTGGCCCTGCGCCCTGTTCCTACAAGCCCTGCATAGCTGGTCCTGGGCTGGTTACTTCGGGTAAGGGGGACCCCATTTCATTTTCGGGGATTTTAAAAATTAAAAAAAATGGGCCTTCTCCTATGTCATTTTTTTGCTCGATTTAACCCTTTGTAGTGTGGATGGTAGTTGTATTTTATTTGTATATGTTATAAAGTACTTGTTTCAGTTTGGGGGGTCTCCTGGGCAGGAACGGGGGGCTACCGATAAATATGTGGTACCGTTCTAATCGGAAGAAATGGGGCTTTCACATGCAATATGGTTTTCTTTAATAAAATGTTTTTTTTTTTTTTTACTTAATAATAAAATTGTAAAAAACAGAATAACATTTACAAACAAGACATTTCATGTTAAAGCCTAAACTCTGCTGCAAAAAAAAAATATATAATTCTTTTAGGGATTAATTCCAGAAAGATGAGCCCACTACAACAAGCTGGGTACGCTTAGAAAGCTTAACATGTGTACTTTCAGGGAATATATAGTTTATGGGGGATATTCCACATGTAAAGGGTTGTTTTGGTTGAAACATCGCAAGGTGCGCACTTTGTCTTCAGAGCTGAAATTTTCAAGTAAAATTGCCGTTACGCACATGCTTTACTTTGGGGTGTTTGGCAACTCTTCCCTTGACAGTAGCTATGCATGTTGGGTATCGTTCTGTTTGGGGTACCTTGCTTTTTCAGATTAAACTTGTTTTTTCTTGTTTGTATATAGTTTTTTTTAGGAAAATGAGGCTTTGATTCTGCTTTTTTATTCTTTTTTTAGGGAAACTCTTTGCAACCAAAGATTACATTGAGGGATTACTTCCAGATACTGTGGCCACATCAACAAGCCTGGTACACCTAGAAAGCTTGTGGTGTGTACTTCCAGAGAATATGTAGTTTGTTGGGGATATTTCAAATGTAAAGGGTTGTTTTTCTGGAAAAACTGCAAGGTGCGCATAGCGCATATCGCAGTTGTATTTTATCTGAAAATCCCCTAAAGCACTGTTTCAGTTTGGGGAGTCTCCTGGGCAGGAAAGGGTGTCTACCTATACATATGTGGTACCGCTGTAACCGGGAGAAATTGAGATTTCACACGCAATAAGATTTTTTTGACAAACTTAAATTTTTTATTACAAAAAAACACTACAAATTAAAAATAGATTTTTTTTTTTTTTTCACATTTTACCCAAAAATATTGAGAATACACCTAAAAAATTACAAACAAGACATTTCAAATAAAGCCCAGAATATGCTTAAAAAACAATATATCATTTTCCTGGTAAATCCCTGGAAATCCCTTCAAAAATCACATTTGAACATGGGGAGCGCAAAATAGTGCAAAATGGTCTGGCAACAAAGGGTGACAAAAACTCCAGGTAGGCTGGCACTTAAAGGGTTAAAAGATGTGCTAGCACTGACAATGGCCCCCGATGAAAGGCAAGGGGTGCTTTAAAGTTGTAACCAGACTATTTTTTTACAAAAGGCAAAAGGTTAGTAGGCAGGTACTCTTAAAAGACATGTGCTAGTATTTGGGATGCCCCCCCCGGCGGAAGGCAAAGTTTGCTTAAAAAGCGAAGTTGATTACAAAATGCAACCAGTTAATAGACAGGTACTCTTAAAATATTTATGCTAGTGTTTGGGATGCCCCCTCCTCACATACAGAGGTTGGCTCCTTTGATTGTGGAAAAGTGACGTTGATTACAAAATGCAACCAGTTAATAGACAGGTAGTCTTGAAATATTTATGCTATTGTTTGGGATGCCCCCTCCTCACATACAGAGGTTGGCTCCTTTGATTGTGGAAAAGTGACGTAACGTTGATTACAAAATGCAACCAGTTAATAGACAGGTAGTCTTGAAATATTTATGCTAGTGTTTGGGATGCCCCCTCCTCACATACAGACGTTGGCTCCTTTGATTGTGGTAAAGTGACATTCATTACGAAATCTAACCAGCTAATAGACAGGTAGTCTTGAAATATTAATGCTAGCATGCTTTTTAAAGAATCCCAGGAAAAGGAAAAGCTAAATAGGCAGGTGTGTTATTCACTCTAAATAGGCTTGGAAGCTAAAGCACACACTTTAAACTGTCCCTGTCTTTCTCTGTCACTGTCACAGGCTCTCTCCTTTTCTATCTGTCCCTCGCTTCTTCCGTTCTATCAATCTATCCATCTATCTCTCCCTTGTTGTATCTATCTATCTATCTATCTATCTATCTATCTATCTATCTATCTATCTATGTATCTATCCCTCGCTCTCTCCCTGCCTGATCTGCTCTGGCCGCAATACAGTGTCAGAATGATCTTCCGCAAAATGGCCGCTTATATGGGGCTGTGACATCATCGGTAAGCCTGTCTGCTGATAGGTAGTATGTGACACCTACCCAGGATTCCTTGCCCCATGGGACATGTCCTGACATGTGGATCCACCATTTTAGATGGGCTGTATAGCAGTAAATGGAGTTTTAAGGAAACGATTTGAGCGATCGAATCGCGGCGATATTCGGAAACAAATCGAATATTTCCTGAAATTCGTAACGAATTCGGGTTCGTCAGAATCAATTTGCTCATCTCTAGCTATAATAGTTCAACAGGTTGCAGCATAACCACTGTTACACCATAGTCCTAATGCCATACAAAGCTGATTACCAAATATATAATTTTATTTTTGACCAGAGCATTCTCTGACTCATCCCAACAGGGTGGTACAGGGAATACTCATGTATGGAGCATAGCAGCAGTATGTAACCAATTTAATCATAGGTGAATGGAGGGCTGCTCACATGCCTGCATCCAAATTTGGGGAAGGGGTCCCCCCAGTGAACAGTGTATAGGAAGTATCTGCCTATTCAAACCCATGAGCTTTGTGTTGGGGGTATTAAAGGCTGTGGGCTAGGGTGGCTAACCACAGACTCTCTATGTCCTATATAGAGTGTGGGACCTTCTTTAAACCAGGCCTTCATCATATTTTAATTAAAAGCTCAAACCTTTAAAAACTATTCCCCAGAATCTAAAATTAATATGTTTTAAGTTTTTAGCCACTTACTTACTTATTCTTTCCACCACCGGGCTGCAACTCTGTCCAGGACTCTAGGATACGGGCGCCGCCATCTTGACTCAGAAGCATCACATACTGAGGAGAGGAGAGCAGGATAAAGTGCAGGGGATAGGGTTATAGCTGTGTGGTGGTCTTGGTCTATAACGAAAAAAATGTGAGCTTTAAAGAAAATCTGTCACCAGGAAGGCCCAATGTGACAGTTACAGGGTTCTGGGCTTGCAGCACTAGGTAGGCCCCTATTGGTCTGCTTTCTTTGGAAATAAGACATTTATAAACTGACCAGGTGTTCCTCTTTCAATGGGACAATCCCACTTTGAGGTATTTTGTTCCACTGCCCCCCCCCCCAGATACTCTGGGGACACTAAATAATCAGGGAAGTCCCACAGAATCCTGAACATCTGGACAATTTACAACTTCAGCTCATTGGTTGAACGGTGGTAATGGAACATATGGATTGAAAATTCAGTCAAACAGTAACATTCTTTATGGGCCAGAAAAATCCAAGTTATGCTTTAAAGCGGACCAAAACCCACTGAACTTTTGAAATACATTTGGCCAAAGCCCTTGCTGATACTCCCTTCTTAGGGTGTAGAACTAGAAATGGATATTTTCACTTTCCGAATTGTCCTGCAACACTGATTTTTTTTGCTGCCCCTCTGTCTAAGAAGGCAGGGAATCAATCATTACATAGGTGTGGCAATGACAGTGGGTATCCTGATGTTGTAGAAAATCTTCATCATGCTATTCCAAATGATAAATGTGAAATTCTAAAACTATTAATTGTGACCCATGACCATTTTCCGAATTGCGCTCCTCCAAAAGGATGAGCACCCCTGCTCTAGAGGTTTGTATATATGCTGTTTTATATAGGGACAGGGCACTACCAGCTGCTAAGGAAGTGGCACGGCACATACCGGTATGGGAAAGCAGCACCCATAGGATGGGTAAGAAGGGGGCAGGATTGTTCATCCCGCACAGTTACTTAGCTAGAAACTGCCCTGTATAGGGGTCACATTGAACTCCAAATAGGGCAGTACAAACTCGCAAATCTGAGTTTATCTAATTTGGTTGAGTTTCGGTCCACACTATTTCTTATTCAGTTCTTTGTATATTTGAAATATACATATATTTTGTGCTGATGTTTAAAATATATGAATTGATATTAATTCTTCATAAATATTTCTTTTACTAATAAGGCAAAAAAAGCACATTGGTTCTACAGTAAGAAAACCGATTTAATGTAGCAATACCCCGGAATCTAACTTGCATCAGCTATCCCGGCGTGTTGGTTTTAATGATTTTTTCTTTAAGATATCTAATTAATGGTTTGAAGTATTTCATTGAGAGCTTCCCGATTACCATGCACACTGTGTGTGGCTCTTCACGTCCTCTTAAAAAGTCAGTTAATTCACAGCACTCCAAAAATCTTTGTCTGCTAAAGTAATTTAAATTTTGTTATTAGTGACTGCTGGAAATCATAATTCAATAAAGTCTAACTCATTTAGAAACATTTCACACTGTGCATACATTAGGTAACTTGGTTAACGCAGGAGACAGAAAAGCATGTAGTAATAGCCAGCTCTACACAGGAAATTGGAACACCACCGAGTGGTTTAGGGATTGTGTTTTTTTTATTTCGTTGTTTCACCACTTTGGGAAATAATGGGACTACTTTACATACAGATTATATATTACTGTTTTTTTTCAGCTAACTAGCAAAAACAACCCTTTTCGAAGCCAGGGGTAAAGTTACAAGAGAAAGTTTTATTGGAAAATTGTTTGAGTAATGATGTAGGCAGAGTACCAGTTACTTCACCTTGCTTTAAATTTGTTTTTTAATGTTGTTGTTATATAAGCCTTTTACAACATTATCATTTTTATCCCCCCCCCCCCCCCCCCTGCTATTCAGCATTCTGTCATTTCTTTTTAAATTGCTTACATATAATTTATTTGAAAACACTTAAAATATAATATATATTTGGCTTTTTTCAAGGGTAACATTTATCTAATGCAATGTGTTTATTTTAAATGTTATTTAAGTTTGCAAAAACTCAACTGACCTAAAGGATACAGTTTTTTTTTTCTATTTAATGTTATTACCTCTTCTTTACTCTTAAAGTGGTCCAACATCCATATTTATTAAATGGGTGTTGCATGCAGTAGTGACACGAGGGGAAGGGCATCCAGATTGCTCAAGCCCCCCAGCTCACATATTTCTGCAAACCCTGTTTCACTTACCCCAACGCAACTCCGTGATTCCCATGTGGTCCGTGTTTTCTCTGGTTGCCACAAAACTAGGCTGCACCTGAGAGGATTGTGGGAAAAATACACCACCCAGGTACAGCAAGATGGTGCAGGAGCACGATCTTCAGGAGCTGACGTCAGGTAAGGTGAGTAGGTCATTGATAAGCATGCAATTGGTTTGTATGCCTATCCATAATGTCCTTTGTAATTTTCTATTTAAGTGGGCTTATCTGGTGGGGGGCTCACACAGCAGAGCATCCCAAATCCAGGTGCCCCAGGACAAAGACCAATCACCAGGATAGTGAAAATCATGCCGATTGGTCCACTTTAGCGCCCATGGCTTTTGTGTTTTATGCTGGTTACATTAAAGTGGACCAACACCCACCGGTGATCGGCCCGGGAATCTATAAGATTCCCGGGCCGATCACCTCCCTCCCCGCGGGACATCCGAGATCGGGATGTCCCGCGGGGTGAAACCCCCCAAACACCCCAAACTCCTTACCTTAGTTTTGGCCGCCGCCGCCTCCCTCGCGCCCCTCTAGACGTGCGCGCGCCCGCGCCGGCCGTCTGTGAATGGCTGGCGCGGGCACGCGCGCGTCAACAGGGACGCGCGGGAGGCGGCGGCGGAGGAGCTCGGAGGAGGGTTTGGGGGGGTTTCACACAGCGGGGCACCCCGATCGGGGGTGCCCCACCGAAGTGGACCAAGACCCAGGATAGTCAAAATCCTGGGTGTTGGTCCACTTTAAGGCAATATTTGGATTATCATTGCTCCCCCATCCATAATGTTAATTGTAACCAACTGTGCCACCCAACTATAATGCAAGGATTCTTCTGTTTTCTCCAAAATTCCAAGGATTACAAAGGGGTTTATTTAGGAAACTCTAACCCCACGTGGCAGCAGGTGTTTTTGTGCGCGCCACCAGAAAGTCATATTTATGATGCAAAAAAATGTTTAGCGCCATGTAGCGTTCCATGTATCAAGAGCACTGGGTGCTTTGTTAGTGTCGGCGCCACATTACATCAGACGCTTATTGTCGTTCTCCCATAGACTCCAATCAGCCATTCCAGTCCCCCAAGTGACACAGGATCTCTGGCCTGTTCAGAATGTTTGTTCACTGTTGTACTTACCAGCGGCTAACTTGTGTTTTTATGCCTGCCAGTCATGTGTCATGTCGTTTATATGTTCCCAATGTCATTCTATATGTTTGCGCTTGGTCACTGTGTTGTCATCCCAAGTTAAATCCTTTTTTTGTATTGCACATGGCACTGTATGCCTAAGTGATATAGAGGCCGATTCATTAATAGCGGCAGGTAGCGACAGTTGAGCGACTGTAGCAGTATTTACACAATGCCCGCTAGTAGTCGCTGTGCTTGGCCGTTGTTCGGTTGTTGACAGCGACTCAGTCGGTGTGCAGTAATGTTGAATATTGGGTGAGGAGTTGCTATTTGACAGGTTCCGCGCTGTATGGGAATGCATGATAGCGACTGGCCATAGCGACCGGCTCCCACCATATTCATTAACAAATCACGCTCAAAAAATTCAAGCGCTGTGAAATGCATGCTTAAAGCGCTGGCGGCGATGGGTTAAAAGTAGTTTTTTAACCCCCAAACAACCATATTTTTGGAAACCAAAAAAAACAAGTTTTTAATAACATTTTGTAATATTAATACATTAATATCAGACCTGTAATATCAATTCTGCACAAAGTTTTTTTTTTACCTTTTAAAAAAAAATCTAACATGGCAGAAGTGGTCACAGACTTTAAAAAAAAAACAAAAACATTAATATGAATTAATTATGAATATTTAAAGATTGTTCCATTGAAATGCATTGGAGAGCGCCAGGTAGCGAGAGGTCATACCTGTCGCTGTTCAAGGTCGGACGCTGGCGCTGTGGGCTGAGGCTGGAATAATGATGAATGAGTGGCTTTCTGGCGCTATCTCAGTTGCTAAGCAGGATTGGCTTGATAAATGTGTGATTGTGGTGGGGAGCCGGTGTTCTCGTGGCGGGGCCCGTCATTACCGGTCGCTCACCAGCCGCTACCTGTCGCTATCCCTTGTTAAATAGGGGCCATAGTATATAAAAATCAAATATCTAAAAAACCAAGAGCTAAAAATAATACCCATGTCTTCTGTTCTACATATGATAAACAAAGGCCCCAGCTGGCACTAATTTTTGATTAAGTGTCATTTCCAGATCGAACACCACTTGTTTATCTTTAGACAATCCCCTGTTTCTCAGGAGACACATTGTCACCTACCCAGGACTTAAAATGAAAGCCTCTCAGAGGTATAACTATAGGGGGTGCAGAAGGTGAGACCCATCATTGTTGCGCCTCCACCTTATTTATCATGTTTGTGCTCACTTAGTAGCATTTAGAGAAATGGGCAGGCTGATTCATCACTAACGCCAGGTAGCGACAGATGAGCGTCTGTAGCAGGCATTTTCAGAGCGCCCGCTAGTAGTCACTGTGCTTGGCCGTGGGTCGCTACTTCATAGCAACTCAGTCGCTGTCCAGTAATGTTGAATACATTGTGAGGAGTCGCTATTTGACCAGTACAGTGCTGTATGGGAGCGCATGTTAGCGACTGCTCATAGCGACCGACTCACACCATATTCAGCATAAAAACAGCCTCACAAAACTCTGGCGCTGAAAAATGCTTGTTTGAAGCCCAGAGCGCAGGAGGCGGTGTGTTTAAAGTTTGTTTTTCAGCATCTTTCCACTAGTAACAAAGCGAAAACATATGGAATTACATTGTAACAACATTGTAACATGAACACTTTAATGGCAGACCTGTAATGTCATTTCTGAAGAAATATCTGAAAAATTAAAAATTTGTCAAAAAACTGCTTTTTCAGTGCCAGAAGAGGTCACAGAAATATTTGAGATTTTTTGACAAAAAAAACAAAAACCCAGTTTAAAGAGAAGAAAAGTATCGTCCATTGAAATGTATGGGAGAGCGACAGGTAGCGAGAGGTCATACCTGGCGCTGTGCAAGGCTGAACGCTGGCGCTGTTCGCTGAGGCTGTGAAAATGATGAGTCAGATGCTACATGGCGCTATCCCAGTCGCTAAACAGCTTGATAAATGTGTAATTGCGTGCCGTGTCCGGCGTTCACCAGTCGCTACCTCTCATTAACCAGCCACTACCTGACGCTATCCCTTCTTAAATAAGGGCCTAAGCACCATTAGTCTCTGCTGTTTCAGTCTTTAGTTGTCTAGCTGAATCCTAAAAGAAAGAAAAAACTTTAATGTATGAGCTTTATCAGGGCCCTATTTAATATTCGAACCAGGGCCGGAACATTTAGTTACGCCACAGGCCTCAGGATCGGAGAGTACCTACCACCCATTTCTGTGTCGCTCATCTCTCTTCCACTTTTGTCTATTCAAAAGGTGAGTATAGCTTTTTTGTTTTCTAGTCTGGACAGGGCCTTTCCAGAGCTTTCTCAAAATGAGATCAGTTTTAGTTCTTTATTGAATTGCTTTACAACCAAAGCACCAGTCCTTTAGCCTGTTGGGCATTAATAAGGTTTGCATGCACAGTATGTATATATATTGTAGGCATGTAGCGGGCTATACTCTGGAGGCAGTGTACATTTATGCTAGTCTAGGTGAGATTCAGGAGGCTGTTCACTTTACTACTTTAGAGCACTGAAGCATTTTCTTTATTTTTTACTGTGGCCTGGATTTCTATGGAAAAGCAGGTAAGGTTGGTAGTGGTACCTCCCTCCAGGTCAGGGTTTGCTTGCTTTGTCTCAGACTCACAGGTGGCTGGACCTTGCTCATCAGTAGATAGAAAGGCTTGCTTTTTGTCCTTCAGATGAGGGGTGAAGCTGTGTGGAGCCTAAGAGATATTGCTGCATGCTTATACAAAATAGACTTTGGGGGTTGTAGCGGCAGGTAGCGCCTGGTGAACGCCGGGCACTGTACGCAAAACCACATTTATGGAAGCGAATCTGGTGAGTGACTGTAACAGCGTCATGTAGCGTCTGAGTGTCGCTTTCCCATACATTTCAATGGACGTTAATTTGCTTGTGTTTAAACCATTATTCTTTTTTTTGTTTTGTTTTTTTTTGCTCAAATCATTGTGTGACTTCTCCTGGCTGCAAACAAACACTTTTGACTTTTTATATTTTTATGCAGAATTGTCATTACAGGTCTGGCACTAAAGTGTTAATGTCACAGTGTTAAAACAATGTCATTCCATGTGTTTTAGCTTTGTTACAGGTGTTCAAAAACAGACTTTAATCACACAGCGTCTGGCGCTCTATGCTATAGCGACCAGATTTAGAGAGCGGACGCTGTGTGTCCTTTTTTTAAAAGTATGGTGTGGAGCGCCGAGTGTCGGTCGCACTGAGCTGGCGCTACATTTCGCTCGCTGCAGCGCTGTACTGGTGTTGCCCAATATACAGCACATTCATCAATGCGGGCCAGGTTACTACAGCGACTGAGGTGCTCTGTTACAGCGCCTGGTACCCGCTTACAGCGTCTTCTAGCGGTCGCTCTAAGCACCGCTATACAGACGCTCATCTACTGATACCTGGCGTTAGTAGTGAATCAGCCTCCATGTTTAACCTGGTGAGCAAACTGCTGTATATGTTGCTGGATTTATTGCATCTGTTGTTATATTCTGAATTGAGGAGACTTTGGCTTGGACTCACAAAGGGTAGAAAATAACTCTTGTGGTAGTAAAAAATTCAATTCATGAGAAAAAAGCCTGAGAATGTCACTGTTAGTGAATCACCAGATAGGAATACAATGAAAATCAATGGCACTTTTTACTACAGGTAAAAAGGGGTAAAATGTTCAATACCCTTTTCAAGAGTAAAAAAGTACCTTTGACTTTCAGTGTTTTACTATCTGATGATTCACTAACAGTGAAATTCTCAGGCTTTTTTCTCATGAATTGAATTTTTTACTACCAGTTGAGTTTTTTTCAACTCTTAGTGAATCGAGGCCTTTATGTTGGACTTTGTTCAATAATTATTTCACCTGAGAACTGTTTCCAGAGTCTGTCATTGCTGCAACCCTGATCCTGACTGTCTCTGTCTCTCTCTGTCTCTCTCTGTCTCTGTCTCTCTCTGTCTCTGTCTGTCTCTCTCTTATATAATATATATATATATACCATACACACTTTCACAGGGACGCAATTAGTATTCACCAATTTGGCTATACTACATTGCACCCCCACATCTACTTTACACATGCAGAATAGAATGGTAGGAAAAGGTGATCTGTTTAAAGTGGACCAACACCCAGGGGTGATCGGCCTGGGAATCTATAAGATTCCCGGGCCGATCACCTCCCTCACCACCCCCAAAAGCCCCAAAAAACCTTACCTTATCGGCGACGGATCAGCCGCCGCCGCCTCCCGCGCGCCCCTCTAGCAGTGCGCGCGCGCGCCGGCCGTTTGTGGATGGCAGTCGCGGGCGCGCGCCCTGTCAGAGGGACGCGCGGGAGGCGGCGGCGGCTTGTCCGTCGCCGAAAAGGTACGTTTTTTGGGGGGGCTTTCACACAGCGGGGCATCCTGATCTCGGATGCCCCGCTGAAGTGGACCAACACCCAGGATAGTGAAAATCCTGGGTGTTGGTCCACTTTAAAGTGGACCAACACCCACGGGTGATCGGGCCGATCACCCCCCACCCCGCGGGACATCCAAGATCGGGATGTCCCGCGGGGTGAAACCCCCCCCCAAACACCCCAACTCACCTACCTTATCTTCGGCGGCGGCCGGCCGCCGCCGCCTCCCTCGCGCCCCTGTAGGCGTGCGCGCCTCCGCGCCGGCCGTCTGCGAATGGCCGGCGCGGGGGCGCGCGCGTTCAAAGTGACGCGAGGGAGGCGGCGGCGGCCGCCGCCGCTTAGACGTTCAAGATCTTCTCTTGTACGTCGGCGCTGGGAGCGGGGAGAGGTGAGTTTTTCGGGGGGTTAGGGGGGGTTTCACACAGCGGGGCACCCCGATCGGGGGTGCCCCACCGAAGTGGACCAAGACCCAGGATAGTCAAAATCCTGGGTGTTGGTCCACTTTAAGGAAAGGTAATCTGTTTAAGATGATCCAAAAGTTGAAAAATAAGAATTGCTGCCCAGCAGGCATCGTGGTTTGGAATGTCTGCACTTAACAATGTGGCTTGTTTTTGGGCTATCTGCTTATATTACAGTAGTTCCAGTGTTTTTTACACACAATATGGTTTTCTTAAGATACATCCATTTTTTTTATTTTAAAAAAATACTACATAATTAAAAAAATAGATTTAAAAAAATGTCATTTCAACATTTCATGTTAAAACCCAAACGCTGCTATAAAAATATATATAACTGTTTTTTTTTTCCTGGAAATCCCTTTAAATACCTGCAATAATCACAGTCACAGGAGTTAGTCCACTTTTGATGGAATTTTTTTTCTTTAGTGCCAAAATTGATTTTCTCAACTTGCTGAGTTGATTTAGCATTTTTTTATTGTTGTCCTATATTAGAAAATGGTATATTTTATAGAAGCAGATTTCACTACCTGCAATGTGCTGCTATTGGCAACGTACAGCAAATGGAGAGAAGTGAATTCTGCACATACAAAACCCTGCTGATGAGGTGAAGGAGGTCCCGCAACCTTACATATTCCCAGCAGCAGTGTTCTGTGTGTACAGAGCTCACTTCTTTCCTTTTGGTGTACAGACTTGGTAAACGTTGCCAATAGCAATAGACTTCAGGAAGTGAAATCTGCTTCCATAAAATACACATTTACTAACATAAGAAAAATGTAATACTAAACCCGGTTGGCACCTTGAGCACATCATTCTGGCACACAAAAATATACACGTTCAAAAATTCAACTGAAAGTTGACTTACCCTTTCAACATATATAGAGCAAAATGCTGAAAAATTGTCTAGCAACAGAGGGTGACAAAATCTCTAGGAACGCTGGCACTGAAAGGGTTTTTAGTGGGAGAAGGCAGAGGAAGACGCCAAGTTAAGAATAAAAAAGGAGGATGGGGAAAAAGGTAGAGAAGGAGGGGAGGAAAGTGAATTAAATGAAAAAAGTAAGGTGGAAGAAAAGGTTAAAAGAAAAAATATTGCAAACTAGATGATATAAAGATAGACAGATATATGAATAAAAGAGACTGATGGGTGGATATCTAGATAGATACACAGAAAGTTATTAAATATGCTGATAGACAAACGGATGGATAATTAAACAGACTGATAGAAAGAATGGTGGGGCCTAGTTAATAGGCTCCCGTGGCTTGTGGGGTCCACAGCCATAGAACCCTATTGTAATCCATGTTAAGTAAATTCCACCCTTTAGACCTAAAGCTAAATCCTATGCAAGCTACGGTCCATGTTCTCACTACTGCCATCTTGTATTTTTATCTAACTGTATTAATAAACTAGTTTTGCTATAAGTCATAACGTCAGGCTTACCGACTAACATTGCCTCTAATCCTATTTCTAACAGTTGCTTCCAACAACTTCTAGAGCAGCTGGAAATTCACAAGCTGCCTATGTCTTACAATAACTTGTTAGAACAGTTGCTAACTGACACTTAACAGTTGCTAACTGACACTTAACAGTTGCTAACTGACACTTAACAGTTGCTAACTGACACTTAACAGTTGCTAACTGACACTTAACAGTTGCTAACTGACACTTAACAGTTGCTAACTGACACTTAACAGTTGCTAACTGACACTTAACAGTTGCTAACTGACACTTTACAAGCTCACACACTTAGACCCATGTCCCAAAAGTTCTATTTATTGAGACCAGGACCATTGCTTCCAATGCACAACTGATTGGAAAGAAATAGCGAATTATTTCACCAACTGGTCACAGTTCTTTACTTTACCTGCCATCTTTATAGATATGAATTAGCTTGCAGACAGCTGTTCTGATGCCTGGCCCATGTGTCTTTCCTCCATTTCCAGCAGTACATGGTAGAAGCAGTAGCAGGGCTCCAAATTTTGCCCTGTTTTCAATTTTATTTCTCCAGGAACAGAAAAGTGGTCCTACAGCCAATCTGTGAAAATGACAAGCCAAAGTGGTCCGACAGCTGTCTCTGATTACAGCAGAGCATGCTCAAGACTCATAAAGCTGACCATGACATGGCCTCCCAGCTCTGCTACGAACCCAATAACTGAAGCAAATCATTCAGTTTTGCCAGAATACATGAGGTATTTACATAGTCAGATATTTTCAGGTGCTTTGAAATGGCCCATTATTTACTGCGCCCAAATGAACATTAAGAGGGGGCAAAGTTAGCGTTTGCCTGGACAGGGAAGTGGATAGAGACGCAGTAGTCACCACAGTCTAAAAGACCCTAGGTGTGGCTGAAATTTCCCCCAGGGGGCATCCCAAATTGGTATGTCCTGCACCTCCACACTTGCCAGCAGCCATGATCTTGCACCTGCGCTCGGTGATCAACAGAGTTGGTCTGCTCTGAACCTGCAATGCAATTCCTAACCAAACTGAGATGCTATTGAGGAGTTTTGAAAAGCAGGCCAAAAGGTGTTAAATCTAACAAGTTATTGTAAGGCATAGGCAGCTTGTGAATTTCCAGCTGCTCTAGAAGTTGTTGGAAGCCTTGCAGACTGGCACCCAGAGACTTGTAGTTCCACTAAGGCCAAAGAGCCAGAGGCGACAAGAGGCCTGGCTAGTGGAGCGCCTTTTTATTTTATTCTGTACACTTTTTGCCTCGTCGTGTTTTACCAACCTGCTTTTGTTCTCCTCAGCTCCTCTGTTCCCCCATCTCCACACACACACTGTTTTGTATTCTGCACGATGCAGCTACAGAACGCAATCTTGTGTTAGCTCGTGCTGCATTCGCAGCGGGCTGTATAACTTAGGTTGCCCCCTGCTGATTTTATAGCATTAAAAAATAAAATTGGAAATAAAATATGTTTTGGGATGCATTGTAATAAACATTGATGTATTCACTTTGGTGTTGCTGTGTGCTACTGGCAAGAGAAAAATATGTACAAACCGGTGAATAAAAGTCATTATTTGTACTTATTGTTAGAAGAAAGAAGGTTAAAAACAACAACAACAACAAAACCATCATCTCTAAAAATATCCACTGACTTACTAATCGTCCATTTTATGGCAGAGAATTGTCATATTTGAGTTTCAAGGCTAAGTGTAGTTTATATTTTAAATTCTAAATAATGCCAATGAGAAGAGATGAGCGAACTTTTGAAAAATTCGATTCGACTGATTCGCAGAATTTTCTGACAAAAATCGTTTCGACCTGAATTTATTCGTGACGAATCGCTATTAAAAACGGCTATTTCTGAGCCTCCTAGAGCCTCAATAGGGCTGTAAACCATTCTGCCTTGCTGTAACACGCATAGGACGCGTGCTGGGTTATTGAAATAATACTGTAAATAATTATCACATGCAGATCAGAGGCATCACTAATAGAATCGCAAAGCGGCACAATTGCAGAGAGTTGAGGTGGCATCACTATGAGGGGCCCCTATGGAGCCCAAAAATTGGATGAATCACACCCTGGAGTTGCAAGCAGCAGCAGGAGCCCACACATTGCTTTAAAGAGACACTGGAGTTGGCAGCAGGAGGCCAAAAATTGAATGAATCACACCCTGGAGTTGCAAGCAGCAGCAGCAGCAGCAGCAGCAGGAGCCCAAACATAGCTTGAAAGATACACTGGAGTTGGCAGCAGGAGCCCAAAAATTGGATGAATCACACCCTGGTGTTGCAAGCAGCAGCAGGAGCCCAAACATTACTTTAAAGAGACACTGGAGTTGGCTTCAGGAGCCCAAAACTGGATGAATCACACCCTGGAGTTGCAAGCAGCAGCAGCAGCCCAAACATAGCTTGAACGAGACACTGGAGTTGGCAGCAGGAGCCCAAAAATTAGCTGAATTACACCCTGGAGTTGCAAGCAGCAGCAGGAGCCCAAACATAGCTTAAAAGAGACACTGGAGTTGGCAGCAGCCGCAGCAGGAGGCCAAAAATTGACTGACACACCCTGGAGTTGGCGGCAGCAGCAGCAGCAGGAACCTAGAAATTGGCTGGAAGGCACCCTGAAGTTGGCAGCGGCAGGAGCACATACATTAGCTAGAAGGCACATCCTGGGGTTGGCAGCAGCATAAGCAGGAGCCCAAACATTGCTTGAAAACACACTGGAGTTGGCATCAGCAGGAGCCCAAAAATTGGCTGGAAGGCACACCCTGAAGTTGGCATCAGCAGGAGCCCGAAAATTGGTATAAAGACATAAATATGTTTTGCACCATTTGGAAAGTGTAAAACGTGGCACCATGCTGAATCTAGTCGCATGCATCAGCCATTGGTGGGTGAAAATCCTGGCTGATCCATCCCTGATTCATTTTGACAAAGGTGAGCCTCTCCACATTTTTAGTTGACAGACGAGTTCTCCTCGCCGTAACTGTGGCCCCCGCCGCACTAAACACCCGCTCAGATGGCACGCTACTTGCCGGGCAGGACAGCTTTTCCAGGGCAAACTCTGCTAGTTGCGGCCACAAGCCAAGTTTGGCTGCCCAGAAGTCCAGCGGATCCTCAAGGTGTGTTGGCATGGTCATGTCAAGGTATGACATGACCTGCTGGTTGAGATCCTGCTCCAGGTCTTCCTGCTGCTCATGAGTAGCCTCACTATGCGGGTGTAGAAAGCTACTCATTAGCGACTGAAGACTGAGGCTGCTGCTGATGGAGCTGCTGCTGCTGCTCCTTCCAACCCCCCCAGCAGCCATGGCAGTGGAAGGTGAGCGCAGAGGTCCCCCCAAGTCAGACCTGCGAGAGTATGGACCATGGCGCAGATAGGCATCAGCCAACTGACTACACAGAATGTCTTTGTAGTAGCTCAGTTTGTCCTCCCTCTCGTAGGTTTAAAAAATGCCCCCATTTTGTGTCGGAAGCGAGGGTCCAATAAGGTGGACAGCCATCCCGCCGACAAATGGAAACAATTCTGGGGTCACTACGCAAGCATGTGAGCATGCTTCCTGCCATTTGCGCAAGTGACTCGGAGGGACTACCTGTCTCCATCTCCACTGCACACTGCCACGGTGTGTCCGGGTCCTCTGTCTCGCCTTTCTCAAAACCCTCTAGCTCCTCTGGCTGCTCCTGCTCCTCCTCTCCTGTCTGCTGACTAGATAAACCAGCCATTTTGCCAAGCCTAAACTGTGCTTCACTGGGCCACTCCTCCTCCTCTTCCTCCTCCTCCTCCTCCAGTTCAGCTCCAATGGGGTTCATGTGGCTGTAAGATGTAGACGCCATGTCTCCAGTGCCCTGACCAGCCATGGTTTCCAACATGTGCTGTAGTACATGAAGCAGTGGAATCACATCGTTCATCCCATAATCCTGCCGACTGACAAATTAAGTGGCTTCCTCAAAGGGCCTGAGCAAATGACAGGTGTCACGTATGAGCTGCCACTGGTTGACATTGAAGTTACACAGGGGAGTCCCCCTATCTGCTTGGATCACCAGGAAATCCGTGATGGCTTTTCTCTGTTCATATAATCGGTCCAACATGTGAAGGGTGGAATTCCAACGGGTGGAAACATCGCAAATCAGACTATGTTTGGGGATACCGTTCTGACGCTGTAGCTCAAGAAGGGTGTGTTTGGTGGTGTATGAGTGGCTGAAGTGCATGCAAAGTTTCCTTGAAGTTGTTAGGATGTCTTGCAGATGGGGGGAACACTTCAGAAACCGCTTGACAACCAGATTGAAGACGTGAGCCATGCAGGGGGCATGGGTCAGGCTTCCTTGGCGCAGCGCAGACAAAATGTTCTTCCCATTGTCGGTAATCATGGTTCCCATTTTCAGTTTTCTTGGAGTAAGCCATGTTTGGATTTCCTGATGAATACATTTAAGCAGTTTCTCCCCTGTGTGACTCCGTTCACCAAGACAAACCATGTGAAGCACAGCGTGACACCTCCATGCCCTGCACACATGGTAGACTGGAGGGGCACTGAGACTTGAGCCTACAGTGGGTGAGGAGATGGCGGAGGATGAGGAGGCCGAGTCGCACGGTGTCACAGGCCCAACGGGCAGGGAGCGTGGAGGCCGAAGCGGCGTGACCTGTCCAAGTTGCTGCTGCTGCTGCAAAAGGACCACATTCACCCAGTGGGCCGTAAACGACATGTACTGTCCCTGACCATAGTTACAGCTCCAGATGTCGGCGCTGCCACACACTTTGCTACACACCGACAGGCTCAAGGACTGGCCCACCTTCTGTTCAACAAAAGTGTGCAGCGCTGCCTTCTTGGCAAAGAAATGACAGCTTGGGACTCTCCACCTCGGCTCGGCACAAGCCATCAGTTCTCTGAAAGGTGCAGAGTCCACCACCTGAAAAGGGAGCGACTGCAGCACCAGCAACTTGGACAGGAGCACATTCAGCTTCTGCGCCGTAGGATGAGTGGGCGCATACTGCTGTCTTTTGGACATGGCTTCGCTGATGGATTGCTGGCGGGATGCATGACTTGGAGGAGGAGGAGCAGGAGCGACAGAGGATGGGTATGACTCACAGCTACCTTCGGCTGAGGTGCTGGAGCCTTGGCTGGCAGAAATTGGGAGCGGCGTGCCACTTGGTGAGGAAGCAGGCGGGACCACCTCTTCGGAGCCTCGTTTCTCCCAGGCCGCTTTATGGTGACGCATCATATGTTGACGCAGGGCCGTGGTGCCAACATTTGGCAGCCCTGGCCACGCTTCACCTTCTGCCTACATATCTTGCATGTGGCCATGTTACCCTCCTGCGGATGCTTCAGGAAAAACTGCCACACTGCCGAGTAGCTACTTTTCCCACCAACAGGCCTCACTGATTCACTGCTACAGTCGCCAACTCCAGGCTCCCCTGCTCCACTACCTCCCGATAAGGTAGCCTGCCGTGCAGCAGGTGCTCGGCTCCGGCCCCGTTTGGCTCCAGGCTTTACAATTGTGCCCCCATGCTCACTGCCAACCATGCTGCTAACACCTTGCTGCCTCAGCTGCTGACTCCGGGGCGACCTGCGCCCCTCTTCTCCTGATGATGACAATGAAGCCCCTTCATCACCCGGCTCCCAAGTGCGATCGGCTTCATCATCATCATCATCATCATCACCGAGTTGTGGCTGCGCGTCACTGATGTTCTCGGTTTCCTCAATAGTGTCTGGCGCAGGAGCTGGAACGCTCGCAACACCCACGACACTGTCCACATCACTATTTGTCTGCCTAGCTAAAGAAGCCACCTCCATTTCTTGGCTGGGCAGTAGCTGCTGACTGTCCTCTATCTGATCGTCCTCCTCACTAAATAGTGGAGCTGAATCCAAACCATAGGATACGTCGCTGGGGGAGGGAATGGCGTAGGACAGAGGCAATGGGAGGACAGGGACTGCTCTCGGGGCATGCCAACTCAGGGTTGTGTCAGAGGAACCTACCGACCCTAGACTGGGGGTCTGAGATGCAACTTGTGATGATGTTGATGAGCGCGTTAACCAATCTACCGCGGCAGATGCGTTACTGGTGGAGACACGACCGCTGGCAGATCAGGTCTCTCACCGTGACTCCAGCTGCCACTCGCTCCTAGTCTGCTGCGACCTCTGCCTGCTGAATCTTGGCCTCTGCCACTTTTCTTTGAACATCCTTGCACTTGTCTGCCTGACATTTTTATGTATTTGAAATGTGCAATAGGTACGATAAAAAATGTGTTTACTTTAAAAAGAAGCTAAATAAAGTGAGGAACTGCTTCTCTGCACCAGATACTATGAAAATTGGCAATATGAGATACCCTGCGGCCTAGTGTTTTGGCAGCAGACCAAAAACCAATTCAAAATGCAATACTTTGATTAAACTGAGGAAGGATGAACAAGCGTATTTAGTATAACAGGCTGCTAAGTGCAGGTTTGGGATACCCAGGTGGGCTGGTGTTTTTTTTGTTATAGGCAGACCAAAAAATATTTAAACTAATCCAGTTATATATTAGGATAAATGCTTGTGTGTAACAGATAGGGTTAAATAAGCCACTGCATAGATGGCATGCACAGTGGCAAGGCAGATTTACAGCACAAAGAACTGAAATCGAAATGAAAACTGATCTGGCTAATGAAAAAAAAAAATTTTTCACTGTCACTTCTAAGCTGTCCCTGGCTGGATGGTTCCGTTTTTTCCCTATCTTTCCCTGGCTCTGTCTACCTCTCTGTCTGCCTCTCTGACTCTCCCTACCTATCTCTAACTCTCTGTCCCTGTCTCTAACTAGCTGTGCTCTGGCCGCAATGCAAGGCTGAAATGCGTACAAGCAAGATGGCCGCCGCTTTATATAGCACAGTGACGTCATCGGGCTTCCTGGCTGCTGATAGGCTGCATGTGACTTACCCATGATACTTTGCCCAAGGGGATATGTCTGGACATGTTCATCCACCATTTTAGAATGCCTGTAATTGAAATAAATGGAGTTTAAAGGAAAACTTCGATCGATCGAATCGCGGGGAAATTCGGATTAGTTCAGAATCGAATTTTCCATGAAATTCGGAACGAATCCGGGTTCGTCCGGATCGATTCGCTCATCCCTACCAATGAGTGCAGATAACATGAAAGTAATGCAGCTTTGCTTTTACCAGGCTCAAAAGTTGATGGTAAACACAGCATGGCCAGTCTAAGTCTGCTGCTTTGTGTACATGAGGCCACACAGGCCTCATATGCTGAACAAAAGTAACATGTTGAAAGCAAGTACATGGGGCCATAATGCCCGTGGAGATTCTGATTTATCCAGGTCATGGCATATCTATAAGTAGAAAATCAAAGCAATGGGACTTGCTGTGTTTTTCTTTAGTGTATTTCACCAGTTATCCAATGAAAACCTGGATTTGCATGACTGGTGCTATGACATTAACTAAAGTGAACCAAAGCACCTCATATTTCCCTGTTTGAGGTTGTGTGAAACCCCTTCACAAGTGGCATAATCTGCCATAGGGCACTTATAATTATATTGTATAATAATTAAATCATAATAATATTATTATTTATAATAATTATTATATTGTGTTAATCTTAAAGTGGAGCAAAATTTTAACCAGCGGTGCATGGGCGGGCTCTCATACAACGCGAGTCCCCTGCTGTGACAACGTCATTTGACAAGTGCCTCTCATTTATTAGAAAACCTATCTGAATGACTGGGGTGAGTGCTCATGCACGATGCAGAGGATGCCGCAGCACTGGCTCTCCATTGTAATTAATGACAGCCACCTACCAAATGACGTAGTCATAGCAGACAGCTCTCATTGGACTAGAGCCTGTGTATGTGCTGTTGGAGCAAGGAAAGATTTGTTTTTATTGGTGCCCTTGGGAAATGCCAGTGGCCGGCCTGGAATCTTTTAGGTTCCAGGCCGTCCGCTGCTGGGTTTTGTTCCTCTTTAAAGGATTTTAGCACTGTCAGTATTACGGCACTATTTATTGCACTTTGACACTTAACTTCCAGCATTTGGTCTTTGCACACAATTCTTGGGGGGTAGTTCTGCTTGAATTAATTGTCTTGTATTTTTCTGTTTTTTTTGGTAGGCTTATTGGTGTTTTGTGTTTATACAGGTTGCAACAAGTTCATTAGGGAAAGGGTTTTCCTTTTTCCCCAGATTCTGATGTATGAGGTTCAGCTTTGCTTTAGCACACAGCCGAATACAATCAGATTGAGCCGATATACTTACCTCACTGCCAATCCCACAGTGCATGTGCTCGTCCAGTTGGTACTCTATGCTGGGCATATTTATTTTTGACAACAAGAGTTCATCCTAGGGAGCCAAAAGTTCCGTCATTTCCAGTGTCCCTGCAGTCTGATGCACACTCCTACCTGAATGGCTGGGTCCGTGCATATGCCGCAGGATCTCTGGAAGCGATAGGTGATTTGCTGGCTGAAGGAGGTAGTGGGGGTTATGGAACAATATTCTTAGTGTACATCCCATCCCATTCTGAAAGATATCCTTACTCATGGGTTATTCATCTGCAGATGTCACGTGACTGCAGAGCAGTAAAAGTGGCCCCTCCCGGCCTATATATACCGAGGCACCTCCCACAGAACCCTAGATTTTCTCTGCAGTCGCGGACTGCCAGGACGGGAAAGTGGCTCTCTTTTCAGGCAGGTGAGTGGGGTCTTTGACCCTATGGACCTGTTTAGCTATTCCCCACCCGATTCTGTTCTTGTTTTACTGCCTCCCAGCCTCGGCTGTAGCGTTCGGGTGACGGTAGACAGCACCATATTTAGGTGCCCAGGAGCTAGGCTCTGCCGCAACCAAAGGGTAGACGATTTAGGCCATGGTGAGCCTTATGGGATGCCCTGCCCGCATTTGTGCCTGTCATTCCCTTCCCTCTATAGTGGTTCCCGGACCGCTGTCTCCCTTCGTTCTTCTGTGTCTCTCAGGGAAAGGGGGGGGGTGGGTGTTCATTGTATCTGAGGTATCCTGTATTGTGTGGCACATTTAATTCTAGGCTCTGGCTTATGCGAAGCACTTTAGAAATGATCCCTGTCTGGTTTTCTTTTTTGTTACTTCGCGCTGCTGTACACCGCTTGGCTTGAGGCGGCGACATTTACCTCAGAAGCGTTGGAGCAGCCATTGGCTGTCCTGCTCACGTGGGCGCGTCTTTTTGCGCTCTTCGGAGGGTGGTGGGCGGGGTGGGTGACTCATTTTGCGTCACTCCCCCGCGGCACGCCCCTCGAGGTATATGTTCGGGCGCCATCTTATCTCGGCAGTCGTTCCGTGCGCGGTCTGTAAGTACCCTCGTGGCCAATTTTTTATCTTTTACTATATTATGCTGGTGCTTATGGGATCTTTTTCTGTCTTTTAGGTCTATAGAGTCAGTGGTTTCTCCCGGCCTTTACATTCATTAAAGGGATATTGTTTAATATTTAAAATCCTCCCACTTCCCTTGCGGTGCATTGGGGGTTTGCTTTGGCATTACTCCCATTTGGCCTTGCGAGCCACAATAATCACCATATGGAGGCTTCTCAAGACATTGAGTCTGGGGTTCCTTCGGGACAAGGCCGGTTCTGTACTGATTGTGGGGTTTCCCCTGTACCTGGCGACTTCAAGGTCTATCTCTCCTGCGCCCAGCAGAATGTTGCGCGGTTGTCTGGGATGCCCCTGCTCAGGGCCTCTTCCCCTGTGACCTTGCCTACTCCCTCTCTCTCACATTCGGCTCAGGTGGTGTCACATGCTTCTAGGGATGCCCAACCTGATTTTGCTTCTAGATTGGCCGATCTGGAGAGGCGGATGGGTGGTTATGAGCCGCTCAAAGCTATTGGCAAGACACAGCATTTGATTGATAATTCCTATGTTTGCCCCATGACTTCTGAAGCGCTGGAAGACATTGTTGGTTATTCCCCAGAGGGGGAATTATTTTCTGAGTCTGAATCTGAGGATCAGAATAGGTCTTCTGATGACCAAGGTCTGGTCCCAGGCATTGGGATGCAGCTGATACTGACAGGTTTCTTGCACATTTGTTTGAGGTGCTTGAAATATCTCCCCCTGTTGCTCCCCCACAGCAACAGGGAGAGTTATTTTTTGCTGCTAAACCACGCTGGGAATTCCCGGCTCAGGCTCATTTTAATAATCTCATTTTACATGAATGGGAAAAACCCAGTAGGCTTCCAGGTGTACCTGAAAGCTGGGACAAGAGGTATCCCTTTCCCATGGATACCGCTAAATTATGATGTACCCCACCTGAGGTCGAGGCACCAAGTCTGGGACTGTCTCATACCTCTGTGCTGCACTCACCTGATGCTACCACCTTAAAAGATGTGGAAGACCGACGCATTGATCAGCTGGCTACACATGGTTTTGCCTGTGCGGGGACTGCGCTGCGTCCGGTGTGTGCATCTATTATTACTGTGGCTATCAGAAGATTGATCAGGAGTGCCTTAGAAGGTGGTTCTGTGGCTTTGGGCACAGATGTTTTTAACTGGCTTATGTATTGTGAGGAATTTACTTCTTATGTCCTTGCTGCCCTAGAGGATGCCATTAGAATGTGTACCAGAACCTCTGCCCTACTGGTTGCCCTATGACGCTCTGTTTGGCTGTGCCAATGGATGGCTGATATTGCTGCTAAGAAGGCTCTTACGGGGGCTCCTTTTAAAGGTCTGCGCCTTTTTGGAGAATGTCTGTCTGGATCTGTTTGCCAAGGAAGGTAAGCTGCCTCAGCGCAAGAAGCCACTTAGGCCCTTTCAGGGGTCCAGGGTTGCTCTTTCCCCCTTTATTTCCCCAGAAGAGGAAGGGGAACTCCACCCGCAGGAGGCCATGGCGAGTCATGGGGCAGAGGCAGAGGACGTGGTAGACCCGGTCCTTCCTGGGGGGCTAAGCCAAAATCCTCTCCCAAACCTCCGCAGGCATGAAGGGACGCCCTCACCCATCTGGCGGCTTCGGTTTTTTGCTCACATCTGGAGATGTCTTGACTCAGACCGGTGGATTCAGGAGGTAGTCTCCTCCGGTTACAAGATAGTTTATAGCCTGGCCGCCCCCCAAGATTCACATATTCATGGATGGCTCAGGACCCTCTGTCAGCTCGGTGTCTGTGCTTGGCTGTCCAAAATCTACTGGAATTGGGGGTCATTTGCCCTGTCCCTCCGTGGGAAAGGGGCAGGTGCTAATATTCCAATCTTTACACTGTTCCAAAAAAGGATGGATCAGTCAGGCCTATCCTGGATTTAAAGCTGCTCAACAAATTTGTCAGGTTCAGGCACTTTCGCATGGAGACTCTGCATTCTGCCATAAATTCCCTTCGTCCAGGGAACTTCCTGGCCTCTATAGACATCAAAGATGCTTACCTTCATGTGCCCATTTTTGCAGGCCATCAAAAATTTCTCAGGTTCGCAGTGGAAGACCAGCATTACCAGTTTGTGGCTCTGCCATTCAGTCTTACCTCGGCTCCCAGGGTGTTTACCAAGGTGCTGGCAGGAGTTATGGCTCTGTTGAGATCTCAGGGTATTCGCATTCTTCCTTATCTGGACGACATTCTTGTCGTTTCCCAAACTTTGCAACAAGCAGAGTTGGATGTTCAGAAGGTGGTATCCACTCTGGAAATGTTTGGTTGGGTGATCAATCTTCCCAAATCTTCCCTGTCTCCTTCCAGAGTACAGCTTTTTCTGGGCATGACTCTGGATACCTCTCAGGTCAAGGTATTTCTCCCTCAGCTGAAGATAGAGGGTCTTCAGGCACAAACACAGCTCCTTCTGTCTTGCTCTCATCCGTCCATCAGACAGGCAATGCAGTTGGTAGGTCTGATGGTGTCCAGACAGTGGTTGCTTACATCAATCATCAGGGAGGAACCAGGAGCAAGAGGGCTCTCAAGGAAGTATCCCTGATTCTGTCCTGGGCAGAGGATTATGTTCTCTGCATATCAGCGGTGTACATTCCGGGAGTGGAGAATCTGGATGCAGACTCTCTGAGCAGGGGGGGCCTCTCGCATGGGCGAGTGGTCCCTCAGCAACAGGGTGTTTCACTCTCTGTGTCTCCGTTGGGGCCAGCCGGATGTGGATCTCTTTGCGTCATGCCACAATCACAAGCTTCCAACCTTTGTATCCTTGTCACAGGATCCACTGGCCCTGGCAGTGGATGCTCTGGCAATGTCCTGGGAGAGCTTTCAGCTCCTTTGTTTTTTCTCCGTTTCCTCTGCTGGGCAAGGTGTTGTGCAAAATAGCCCAGGAGGGAGTGCCAGCCATTCTGGTGGCCCCGTGTTGGCCAAGAAGAATTTGGTTCGCAGATATCGTACAGTTGGCAGTAGATCAGTTCGTCCTGCCCCTGGTGCCAGACCTGCTGACTCAGGGGCGGCTCCGTCACCCCAATTTACAAACGCTGGCTTTGACGGCCTTGCTGACCTCTGTAGTTAATACCATGATCAGAGCTAGGAAGAAGTCTTCCTCTACCATTTACTACAGGGTTTGGCGTGCTTACATTGACTGGTGTGAGTCTAGGTCACTTCCATGTCGAGTGTTCTCTATTCCCAGGATATTGGAATTCTTACAAAATGGCTTGGACATGGGTTTTCAGCTTAGTACTCTGAAAGGTCATGTTTCTGCTCTGGCTGTTTTCTTCCAGAGATCTTTTGCTCAGCATCATCTGGTTAATACTTTCTTTCAAGGTGTTACTCATTTGCGTCCTCCGCGCAAGCCCATGTTACCTGTTTGGGATTTGAACCTGGTTTTGTCTGCCATGCAAGGGTCTCCCTTTGAACCCTTGCAGGAGGCGGCTTTGTCCACTCTCACTTGCAAGGTAGCTTTTTTGGTGGCTATTACCTCAGTCAGGCGTGTTTCTGAATTGGCTGCGCTTTCCATCAAGCCTCCTTATTTTGAAAGACACCAGGACAAGGTGGTGTTTCGCTTTAAAACTGACTTTCTGTCTAAGGTTGTGTCTGCTTTTAATCTCAATCAGGACATTGTGTTGCCTTCTTTGTGCCCTAACTCTAGTAACCTCAAGGAAAGGGTGTTACACTCTCTTGATGATGTTAGGGCTGTGAAATTCTATTTGGTGGCTACTGAACCCTTCAGGAAGACTGCTATCTTTGTCGTCCCATCTGGTCTTAAGGGCCCGGCTCCTGCTAAATCCACTATCAGCAAGTGAATCCGTCAGGCCGTGATTCAGGCCTATTCTGCTAAGGGAAAGAAACCTCCTTTCCGTCTTACTGCTCATTCCACTCGTGCTATTGGTGCCTCTTGGGCTTTTCAGCACCAAGCTTCTGTTGAACAAGTTTGCAAGGTCACAACTTGGTCTTCTGTTCATACTTTTTCTAAGTTCTGCAGGCGGCAGTGGTTTAGACTGCTTGCTGTTGCTTTTGGGGATCCCACCCTACCTTACGGACACTGCTATTGGATGTCCCATGTGTAAGGATATCTTTCGGGACGGGATGTATACCAAGAATTAATACAATTCTGTGATTACTCACCTGTAGAATTGATATTATGAGTGTACATCCCGTCCCGTTCCGCCCCACCCTTGTTGTTTTTGTTACCTCTTTATGGTGATTGTTGATTATTTCTCCCGGCTTCTGTTAACTGCTTTTTAAATACTGGGGTTCTGTGGGAGGTGCCTCGGTATATATAGGCCGGGAGGTGCCACTTTTTCTGCTCTGCAGTCACGTGACATCTGAAGATGTATAACCCATGTGTAAGGATATCTTTCGGAACGGGAGGGGATGTACACTCATAATATCAATTCTACAGGTGAGTAATCACAGAATTGTATTTTTGCTAATTTCAAGGTTTTTAACAATTGAAATGAATTACATTTTACATGCCCCTCCAGGATGTATCCATGTTGTTTCTGTGTGACCTTTTACACAATGAAGATGATTATTTCTTTTTTCAAATGTTAATTATAATAATTGTGCATTTTTTTTTAAAAAGTTCTCTTCAGTATTTCCAAAAGAGTAGATTTATAGAAAATAGAAAAAAATTTTATTTTAGCTTGCTCTGACATATTTTAACCCCATTTTTCTTATTCCCAGGCACCTACAGCATTTGATTGTGGCCCGACGGTGGGCTTTTCACCATTGCGTTGCTGGGCAATCGCTGATCCTGCTACTCAAACCCATGTCACTTTGGGGCTTCATGAAAATTGCTGGGAACAGAGAGAAGGCAGGAGGGCACAACCATCCAAAACTGCCTGTGAGGTGAGGAAATTCAGGGCATATTAGATGGCTTTTGGGACACTTTAAAGTTAGAGGGACATGGTAACAATTTGGCCCCAATTCAGTAAACTTGCCTTAGCAGTTCTTATGTAAAACCAATCTGCTGCTGAGCCCAACTCATCGCCTCAGATATTTGGTTGGACCGGTGGGGGTATAAAGGGAATGGTTAGGGTTTTGGTCCGCTTTAGGATTTACTTTACTTAATTAGTAAGTAATGTAATGATAAATCAAATACATTTTCACATAACACCCTATATTTTAAGGCATGCCTCATCAAGCAAAAACAACAAAACGCTATACTCACCTTGTGTCCCACACAGACCATTGCACCTAGTCCGGGGCGCCAGCTCCTACCTGATCACTAGATCTGTGTCCCGTGCCCCCCAGCCTGAACACTTATCTCTGTGTTATTGATGGCTGCCTCCTTCCACTCCAACGGAAAGGAACGTGTGAAGACCCAACACGCCCTTTTCCATTGCAATGGCCATCTTGCCTTTAAAGAAAAATTTTAGTTGAAAGAAAGCATAAAACCGTCCTAATTTTCATGAGATTTACTGAATCCAAGCCTTAGTATCAACTTAGGCGTAGAAGATCATTTATATTAGAAAGCTTCTGTCATAAATTAATATGAATTCAATATCTTAAAGAAATCATCCTAAAATATCTGAATATTCAAATGTTAGCTGAATATAGTGAATTAGTGAATTACTCCAATTTTTCTTTAGTAGATCAAGCCAAGAAAATTCAGATGATAGGAAGCCTGGTGTCAGTCTCCTCGCTTACCTTGCCCTTTAAAGCATCGAATGCGTGCTAGGCCACTGTCTGCATGCAGCAGCAGACATGCTCACCTGGGTGTTTGTTGCAGAGCAGGCTGTTCACCTGTCGCATGCTCCACAGCGACACCTAGTGTTCAGCCCATTGGAAGTACACAAAAGCCTAGAGTGTAAGCTCTTGGGCTTGATTTCACTTCCTGGTCTCCTGAGTCTGAATGGACAGGAAGTGACCTCACCCAGACTCTGACTCATCCCTCCCTGTTCTAATTGATAGCCCTATTTAAGAAGACTGCTGGCCTGCAGCCATTGCTGTGTTATCAGCTTACTTCCTGGACTCTGTTTCCCTGACTCCTGAATATCTGATCTGAATACCTGGATTTACACTTGTTTTGATGCGAATTTCTCAGTGGACTTTGCTTGTTTTCTGCCAGCCTCTGACCTCGGATTCATCCTTGAACTCTGCCCAGACTTTTTATTTGCTCTTGGGATTATTTTTCTTCACTTCGCCCCGCACCTGGAGCTCAGCTCAGCTCTTCCCATGGTTATAGCCAGGAGGCGTGACAGTATAACACAGCCATAATATGAGCTCCGGTGGGGAACCTCGTCCTTTTGATGTTTTGGTGCAACAAATCTCTGCTCTGGCTGAAGCCGTCCAGGACTTACAGGGTGGCTTTGCTCAGCTCATGGGCCGGCTGAACCGGATACAGGGACAGATGACACCTATTCCCGACTCTCCTCCCCGAGCTGTGCCCCCTGTATCATCTGCTGCTGAAGTTTCCTCCACCGCACAGGGGACAGCTTCTGGGAGTACCCCTGAACCCCGTGTCCCGCTCCCGGAATTTTTCTCAGGAAATCGCCAGAAGTTTCGTGCTTTCCGGAACAGTTGTCTGCTATTATTTTCCCTGCAACCACGAACCTATGCTGCTGAGGAAGTCCGGGTCAGAGTCATTATTTCCCTTCTGCAAGGGCCACCCCAAACATGGGCCCATCCTCTTCTGGAGCATAACCATCCCTGTTTGGTCTCTGTTGATCTTTTCTTCTCTGCTATGGCCGCCATCTATGATGATCCAGGCCATGTTGCATCTGCAGAGGCAGCGCTGCACAAGTTGCGTCAGGGTCGCCGCCCTGTTGAGGACTATGTTGCTGATTTCCATTGCTGGAGTTCTGACACTCAGTGGAATGAGCCAGCTTTAAAACATCAGTTCCGCTTGGGGCTCTCTGAACAGATTAAGGATGAACTGGCCCACTTTGATACTCCTGAAACCCTGAATGAACTCATCCTTGCGGCCATTCAGGTGGATCGCCGGCTGCAGGAATGCCGTGGAGAGCGCGCAGCCTCTGCTCAATGGTTTGCTCCTCGGTCCTTGTCTGTAGCACCAGACTCTTCGCTGTCGGATTCGGGGGGCGACGAGCCTATGCGATTGGGAACCATTCGGGCCGCCTTGTCCCAGGAGGAGAGACTGCGCCGGAGGCAGCTTAACCTTTGCATGTACTGTGGTAACCCTGGACATTTTCGGGCAAACTGCCCCATCAGACCAGCAGGTATAAAGAAATCTACACCCCTAGTTAAGGGAACCCCACATCCTTTGCCCGGCTCTCACATCTCTGTGCATTTTACTTTACAGCTTCCCGGAAGAAGGATTGAAACTAGTGCCATGATTGATTCGGGTGCCTGCAGTTGTTTCATGGACTTAGAGTTCGCTAAGATGCATAATATTCCATTTGAAGTTCGCCCTACTCCTCTGCTTCTCACTTTGGCCGATGGAACCAATGTCAAGTCTGGACCTGTGTCCCGCAGAACGAAATCTCTCTACTGCTCTACCCCAGACGGACACTTTGAATTAATACATTTTGATTTAATGCATTCTCCTTTGTAACCTGTTATCCTGGGTTTTCCATGGCTCACAATACATAACCCAATTATTGATTGGTCTTCTGGTTCAGTTTCTTTATTTTCTCCATATTGTAACCAATTTTGCAGACAGAAGGAGTGTAACCTCTCTTTAGTAACCCTCAATCCACCAGATTCTCTTCCTCTGCCTTATCGAGAGTTTCAAGATGTTTTTGACAAGAAAGGGGCAGACCGGCTACCTCCTCATCGCTCTTATGACTGTCCGATAGACCTTCTTCCAGGATCGGCCATTCCTTTTGGGCGTATTTATCTGTTGTCTGAAGCAGAGTTACAAACTCTCCGCGAATATATTGATGAAAACCTGGCTAAGGGTTTTATTAGACATTCCACTTCACCTGCAGGAGCAGGGATATTCTTTGTAGAGAAAAAGGATGGGACTCTGAGACCCTGTATAGATTACCGGGCCCTCAATCAGGTTACAGTCAAGAACCGATACCCATTGCCCCTGATTTCTGAACTCTTCCAGCGTTTGGGATCCGCTCGGATCTTCACTAAGTTAGACTTGAGGGGAGCATACAACTTAATCAGGATTCGTCAGGGTGATGAATGGAAGACAGCCTTCCGCACACGTTATGGCCACTTTGAATACCTGGTCATGCCGTTCGGACTCTGTAATGCCCCTGCAACATTCCAGCACTTTGTAAATGACGTGTTCAGGGATTATCTTGATATTTTCGTCATCATCTACCTGGACGATATATTAATCTTCTCTTCCTCCCTCTCGGAACATCGGGAACATGTCCGTCGTGTCCTTCTACGTCTTCGAGAGCATCAATTATACGCAAAACTGGAGAAATGTCAGTTTGAACAACCTTCAATTCAGTTCTTGGGGTTACTTATCACCAGTACCGGCATTGTGATGGATCCTGAGAAGGTGGCCGCCGTCTTGGACTGGCCACAACCCGTGAATCGAAAGGAAGTGCAGCGTTTCATTGGCTTTGCCAACTTTTACAGACGTTTTATTAAAGATTTCTCATGGATAGTCCGCCCAATCACTGATCTTACTCGTAAGAATACTCCATTTGTCCGGTCTAAAGCTGCTGAAGAGGCCTTCTCTCATCTCAAGGAGCGCTTCACTTCTGCCCCTATCTTGAGACATGCCGACCCTGAGCTCCCTTTGTACTTGAAGTAGATGCCTCCGTCAATGCTGTAGGGGCAGTACTCTCCCAACGAGAATCTGAGCAAGGAGAACTCCATCCCGTAGCTTTCTTTTCCAGAAAACTGTCTTCAGCAGAACAAAACTAGGATGTTTGTGACCGAGAACTTCTTGCCATCAAACTTGCCTTGGAGGAATGGCGTTATCTATTGGAAGCCGCCAGACATCCAATTTTGATCCTCACGGACCACAAGAACCTGGAGTACCTACGGTCTGCAAAAAGACTCCGGCCACGTCAGGCAAGGTGGTCACTATTCTTTTCCAGATTCTCCTTTCATATATCTTACCGTCCAGGAAACAAAAATACCAAACCTGATGCACTCTCCCGTCTTCATCCTTCTGACCAAGATCCTGAACCTGCTGAACCCACTATTTTGCAACCAAACCATTTCTTGTTACTGGAATCCGAACTCATTGCTGAGATTCGACGAGCATCCGATTCTATCCCAGAGAACCTACAATCTGAACTATCACGAGTAGATGGAATTCTTGTCCATCAAGAAAAGATTTTTGTTCCTGAATCTTTACGTTCCAGGGTTCTGGCCGAATTCCATGATCACCCCTTGGCAGGCCATTTTGGGCTCAGGAAGACGCTACATCTGATCCAACGTCACTTCTTGTGGCCCACCTTAAGAGCAGACTGTATATCATATGTTTCCTTTTGTGGGACGTGTGCCCGGAACAAACACCTAACCACCAAACCTGCTGGTCTTCTCATGCCTCTCCCGGTGCCAGAACGTCCCTGGGAACAGATTTCTATGGACTTTATTGTGGAACTTCCACTTTCGGACAACAACAACACTATTTTGGTGGTCGTAGACTATCTAACCAAGTATGCTCACTTTATAGCTCTCCCCAGCCTTCCTTCGGCCTCGAAATTAGCACAAGTTTTTGTGAAAGAAATTGTCCGCTTACACGGCCTGCCCTCTAAGATTGTGTCTGACCGTGGTTCCCAATTCACCGCCCGCTTCTGGACTGCGCTCTGTAGGAGTTTACATATCACTTTGGCTTATTCATCAGCCTATCATCCTCAGACCAACGGGAAGACTGAACGGGTGAATCAATCACTGGAACAGTACATACGATGTTATTCTTCAGTCCTGCAGGACAACTGGACACAGTTACTTCCATTAGCTGAACTAGCTTACAATAACTCTGTCCATTCTTCTACCCGCCTCACTCCATTTGCTGCAAATTATGGATTTGATGTCAAGACCTTGCCTGATACCTGCATTCCAGTGAATGTACCGGCAGCTGCAGATTTAGGAGCCCATCTAGCTGCCACTCATCAGATGCTCCGAACAACCCTTCGTGCTGCCCAAGAACGTTACAAACGGACAGCAGACACCCATCGGTCTTCAGCTTCCAATTTCGCGGTAGGAGATCAAGTCCTGCTCTCTACCACTCATCTAAGGCTTCATCTTCCCTCAAAGAAGTTGGGTCCTAAGTTTATCGGGCCTTTTAAGATCAAGAGAGCTATTAACGAAGTAGCCTTTGAATTGGAATTACCTACTCGCCTGAAAATACATCTAGTTTTTCACGTGTCCCTTTTAAAGAAAGGAACTTTTAGAGATTCCCAAGATAGACCTCCTGATCCGATTATTGTGGATGGTGAAGAGGAATATGAGGTCGAACAGATCCTGGATTCACGAAAGAGAGGTGCCTCCATTCAGTATCTTGTTCGTTGGAAAGGTTACGGCCCAGAGGAAGATTCATGGGAGCCGTCTAGTAATCTCAATGCTCCACGATTAATCAGAGCTTTTCAGCAAAGACACTCTAGGTTGGCCACCCGGAGGCGTCCTTTAAGGGGGGGGCAATGTCAGTCTCCTCGCTTACCTTGCCCTTTAAAGCATCGAATGCGTGCTAGGCCACTGTCTGCATGCAGCAGCAGACATGCTCACCTGGGTGTTTGTTGCAGAGCAGGCTGTTCACCTGTCGCATGTTCCACAGCGACACCTAGTGTTCAGCCCATTGGAAGTACACAAAAGCCTAGAGTGTAAGCTCTTGGGCTTGATTTCACTTCCTGGTCTCCTGAGTCTGAATGGACAGGAAGTGACCTCACCCAGACTCTGACTCATCCCTCCCTGTTCTAATTGATAGCCCTATTTAAGAAGACTGCTGGCCTGCAGCCATTGCTGTGTTATCAGCTTACTTCCTGGACTCTGTTTCCCTGACTCCTGAATATCTGATCTGAATACCTGGATTTACACTTGTTTTGATGCGAATTTCTCAGTGGACTTTGCTTGTTTTCTGCCAGCCTCTGACCTCGGATTCATCCTTGAACTCTGCCCAGACTTTTTATTTGCTTTTTCTTCACTTCGCCCCACACCTGGAGCTCAGCTCTTCCCATGGTTATAGCCAGGAGGCGTGACACCTGGGTAGTACTTGGAAAACATCCCTTAGACATAACACTGCCACAACCAGTGTGTGTGCTTCCAGCAATGGTTGCCGTTTTCTTGTTTACTGATGTTTCCCACCTGACATGCCAACGTCCACCCATTCAAAGATGCAGATAATGTGAATTATTTAGAGAAGGCAATCAGCAGAGGTCCAATTCTGATACTGCTGTGAAAATTGAATCCTTTTCTGCAGATGCAAATTCACTATCAGAGGTGCAGTGATTATTAGTCGTTCTGATCCACCAGCTACAAAGAAAAAGAAGCATTTAATTTTCTCTGATGTGGAAGATGATATTTTTTTTGCTTCTGTAACCTTCCAGGATGTTTTAAGCTGAAATAACTTTTTTTTTTCCAGAAGCAAACTAATTTTTCCAATTTTATCCAACTGATGTATGACCTAGTGGTTGAGAAAGTCTTGGGACTGGAGGGTGGCAGTTTGAATACCAGTGCGGGACATGACTGAAGTGCTTTTTGAGAAAAGTGCATAATCCCCCTAACTGCTTCCTGGACGCTGCACTTGTGGCAGCACACTGCTCCGGACCTTTGTACACTAACTGTTTGCTGGTGGGGGTGGGTTTGTGCTTGAAAAAGAAAAAGGCCCTCCTGTGACACTTCAGTCTTTGGTCTTTCTAAGACTTCTGTTATGCTATCCTTGGATAGGGCCTCACCAAGTGATCCAGTGTATAAGCATATAGATCAGGTGGCACGTCATGCTTTTTCTATTGTAGGATTGACCTTACGTCCAGCCTGTCCCACATCCATAGCATTTTTGGTGAGCAGAAAATCGCTAAAACAACTGGATTCCAAGACTTGTTCGGGTCGCTCATGGAAGGTATGCTCCCAGTTGATTCAGACCAGTTTGGATATTAACAGATGTGTTATTTTGGCTATGGATGATTTAATCAGCTTGAGTGCCAGAGGTTTAGCTCTGTTAGTAGTTTTAAGGTGTGCTTTATGGCTAAAGGAATAGTTGACTGATTCTGCGTCAAGGAAGAATCTGACAGGACTCCATTTTCAGAGGGGACATTTGTTTGAGTACTTGGATGACATGTTAAAGGAAGCTACTGAAGTCTACTAAACTTCCACAGGGAAAGTTTTTTTTTTTTTCCTTTTTTCTCACAGGTCATTTAATCCTCGCCCCTTTTGTGGGGGTAGAGTCTCCGCCTCTGCAGGATACCAAAAAGAATTTTGGAATAGTCCAATGATAGGGGTAAGAGGTTTCTGGCAGAACAAGAAAAAATCCTCTTCAAAGCCCTCTCAGGGGGGACAAAGTTGCATCAATGATTTACTTAGAGTTTGGTGGCGAGTATTCTCACTTAAATAATAAGTGTAAATTAGAGCTTTTCGCCTGTAGAATTTTTTTTCAGAGATCTTACTTTACTGAATAGTAAGCTAAAAAGGTATATATTGTTAGCCATAGATTATTCTTCATTTAAAGTTACAGGTTAATACCTGGGATCCTGCCCTGAAGTAAGGGTACTGCTTTTGAAGGTCCCAATAGTTACTGAATACCTTCAATGGCCTGAAGTAAAATGGAAAAGAAAAGATAAATCTGTGATATTCACTTGTAGAATTGATTTCTCTTCCATTTTTACTTCAGGACATTAGACCCTCCCTGTTGCTAGGTTACTATAATCCATTCCTTGGATGCCTAGGTCCTAGTGGAGGTTGTATATATGTAAATAATTGATCAGGATAAAAAAAAAAGTTTAATGGAGAGAGGTAGAGAGGAGCCTTGTGTCTTGTCTCCCCTTTTGTCTTCAACAAAAGATAAAGGGATGCTTACGGGTGGCTGGATGGTAGGAAGTCAGCCAGAATTATATAGGCCAGGAAGAGCCACACCTTTGTTCTTGCAGTCCACGCACAACGACCAAGAGGTTAACCCAATAGTTACTGAATTCCCCTGGTGTTCTGAAGTGATAATGGAAGAGAAATCAATTCTACAGGTGAGTATCAAAGAACTCCAGGCAGCCTCACTCACTGGTGCTTTCCAGCGATGATATATTCAGTTCAGTTACAGTACACACAGCTCAGCATTAGGGGTCAGCCTTATCAGTTATAAAAAAATGTGCTAAATCTGAAAGCATTACAACCTAACTGCCATTAGGTGACAATTTAGCTTGTAACTGAATCAATTAGCATATAGCTAGCCATTCAACATCATTCTGCTTCCTGTAATTCATTAAATTAAAAAAAGAAACACAAGCTGTTTTGGGACCCTGGGCTGGGGATAGAAAGTGATGACATCAACTTAGGTATAAGTGTACTTTAATAGCTGACATTCACATGTTACATCAGTGGCTCTTAGTGTTTAGCAGTTCATGTTGTTTATTTGCAGTGGTGCCATTTGGCAACTCACAGAACACTTTGACCACAGTGTACAGTACAAAAAGTGACACCCTTTGCCCAAAAGCAATATTCATCCTTCTTTGCAACTCTTCATAAGGTATAACAAACCAGAAATCACCCCGTTTACTCATGACAGCACATAATACGTGTGCAGACACTAGCACACCTCTTATATACCCACCAAGCCAACCGGGCATGACTTCATTCATGAGTTCTTCATATATATATATATATATATATATATATATATATATATATATATATAATCATGGATAAACCATGGATTCTCCGCTTCTGTCATTTAAAATGCATGGGCCTTTTAAGTTTTTTTTTTCCTGACTATGAGGTAAAAATGAAATTAGCAGCAAATGTATTAAAATATTGATACTAATCCGTTACATGGTGAGGATTTAGAAATCAATTATTAATTTCAAATTAAAGGTAAGTACAGGGTTTAAGCATGTCTCAATTTCCTCTGGACAGATGCTAGCTTGACTGTTTTTTAAAGAACCAAGACAGAATGGACTTCCAGACCAGTCCCTACTGATGCTTCTAAAGTAAAGGCCGCACAACTTATATATATATGAGGTAGTTAAATTTTAATTCACATCAAATAGCACGTAGATCAGACATACAAACTATAACACAAACATTTAAAAGCAATTAAAACACAGTACAGTACCACTGGCTCATCAAGATATCAATATATTGCACTGTTCCCTTTAAATATTCTGATAATAAATAAATCTTTCCCTCCTAAATAATAATCCCCATTTGTGCCATCCACATTATAAAGTGCCCAATGCCATAAATATTTCTTACTTGAAATCCTAAAATTCATTTATGAGGGTGTATATGTGTGTTTTTTGTATTCACAGAATTCATAATAATATTTGCGAAAGAAGTGCCAAAGTGACCAAAAGTCCAAAAAAGGGAGCAGAAAGATGAAAAGGGAAATAATAATTGATATCACCATTTCATAGTTCCTGGGTCCCATATCAGAGCAGGCTGATTGAGCACTGAGGCGTTGCGTGGGAATGCGACTCACCACTTCATCAGGATGCCTTCAGCCTTGTGACATTTCCCCTCTTTTTAAACCCCTCTGGTAACGTGTGGACCAATTACCGGTAGAAGCGCCCTCCAAAATAGAAGGCACAGGGGCGACGTCATCGCTGACCTCACTTCTGCTTCAAGTGGAACGCAGAAACCGGAAGAGCCGCTCGGCATGCTGGCGCTCTCCCCTGCAGTAGGAGGCATCCCCATGCCGGTGCACATCTCGCTCCCCACGGAACTCCCGGCAGCCCATACACATATTAAAAGGATATACCTGTGTATGATGCGGCTTCTACGGGGTAAAGAGAGGAAATAAATTTGCCTCTCTCGGACGTCGCTTATCTGATGAAAACAATTAACATAAACAAATTGCTACATTATAATGCAATCTATCTAAATTATTGTTACTAATATATACATACTATTCTTAACTATTTACATACAATATTTTCTACAGACAGAAAGGGAAGTATTATTGCAGGTTGCAATGCAGAGCAGGGGCATCCTAAAGGCAGATAGTTGTAATTTGCTCTTCTTACTTTCATATCAATTTCTTCTTGCTTGAGATGGGTAAGCCATTATCGGGAAGGGGTAAAACTAATCGGCAGTCCAGCAATATACTATTCAAAACAAACAAGCAAAAAAAAAGAAAAGAACAAAAAAAGATTCTAAAGGTGATCCATGTGAAATATCAAATTATGCAATACCTCCAAACATTGTGCTAATACTTTATATCCCATTCAAGGCCCTAAAAGAAACCTCCAGGGTTATAACACCCAACCATAACCATAAAATAAAACAATGAATCCCCTCCCAAAAAAGGCAAATTCTTCATTTATCCTAAACAGTCCTTTCGTATTTAACTTAAAGACCCTCTCCCATTCCCTTTGCTGTAGCTTTCTTTTTAGCTTTTTAGCTTTTTACCACCCAGGCTTACCTTTTCTATGAAGGAAATACGCATGCCTTCAGTGCGTCCTCATGATATGCCAAAAAATGGGCAGCCACAGGTGTTAATGTCTTCCCAGCTTCTTTATCTCTCTTCACCAATTTTATACTGGATAAATGTCCATGTCTCATTGTTTTTCATGTGTTCTTAATTTTCCCAATAAACTGTTTAGGACAGTTACATTGTATTAGGTAGATGATACCCTCTGATCGACAATTCAGTGTTTGATCTGATATTCTTTAGTCGAATCTATGCCCTTGAATGTTTCCCAGGTTTCTACACATTGGCATACATTGCATCTGCCACAGGGTCTACTTGATCCCAATTGTGTGCCTGTTTTAAACCAGGTTTTTGGGCGTGTATAATGACTGTTGCATAAACGGTCCCTCAAATTGGGTGCCGTTGAGGTGTCATTAGTGGGCCTCTCTTCACCTATCTTGTTAAGTATGGGTCTGATTTTAGGATCCGCCAATGTTTTCTGAATATAGACTTGAGTGTATTCCAATCATTATTGTATTCAGAGATGTACCTCAACTCATCTTTTTGTCTCCAATCTCTGTATTGAAGTAAGTCTTCTCTAGGGGGTTTAGCTTCCTCCCTGTAATCCGTATCCGATGAGCAGTTCCTCTTCACTCATAGAAATTGCTCCACAGGAATTCCTTTTTTCAAATTACCAGGATAGGAGCTTTTAAAATGTTTAAGACTTTTCTAGCTGTTTCTTTCCAATACAGCATGGTACGAATGTTACCTTCTTCCTCCAAATACAGAGCCAGGTTAAAAAATTGCCTGGTGGGAAGAGATTGTATGGGTTAGAAAACTATGTAAATCATTCTTGTTAAGTTCTACAAATTCAATCCCCCTTTTCATGGGTCGATACCAGCCTAGAATGTGTTGATGGTATTATTCCATTGTTTCTCCCCATACAATCTCTTTCCCACCAGCCCAGGAACAGGTTGGCTATTGAAGAGGCACAGCGGGCCTTTTGTCTGTAGTATCCCAAGTCAAAGGTGAATAAGTAGTGATTGAGCACAAAATCCAACAGCTCTAATCAAAAACCATGTAGTGTATTTTACTACATGCATTGCCATTTCATGTGTGATATTTTTATATAAGGACTCCACATGACAAGTTATTAATAGTGATCCAGACGGTGGTTGTATCATATTCAACCGGTAAAGTCCTGTATGTATGAGTCTAGAACCATTTCATGAGGTCATAGAACCGGGACTATTCCTTTTGTACCCTAGCAGAGGGCGCCAAGGTTTCCCGTGCGCTTGCATTTGCACACTAGACATACTAGTGCCAGTAAGCATGTGCGCATGTGCTGTCTGCCGTAGCAGCATAATATGTTGCGTGCGCATTTGAGCAGCGTGCAATTATGTGCAAGCGCAGGGGACTTTAGATACTGGCGAGCCCTGACCTTCGTTGCCAGTTGGTCTGCTCTCCTGCTTGTTCCTGTGTTCCAGTCCTCCATTCCTGTGTACCGACCTGGCTTGATTTTGACTACCCTCCTGTTCTCCTGACAACCTCGGCTTGTTTATGACCTCGATCCAGTTCTGCCTGCCCACGACCTTGGCTTGTTTACAACTTCGATCCAGTTCTGCCTGCCATAACTTCAGCTTGTCCCACGTCTCCAGTCCAGCTCTGGTCTGTCCTCTACTCAGAACTTGGCAATACCCATTCCTAGGTTGCCTGACCTGAGGCCTTCCTGCAACCCAGCCTAACCTCCCCTAGTGAAAACCAGGTTGGTCCTTAGATTCCAGGCTTCCCGGTCGAGAGGTGAGCCAGTTCCTAGTCTCTGCAATCAGGGTTCATACCCGGTAGTCTGACAGTCAATGAGTCAATGAAAACGCACGCGTTTTCTGTAAGGCTTCCAATACCCGAGACGATCAGTCTGCCAGGGGGTTTCGCTGGATTTTTGTGAATTTTAGAGAGTATATAAAAAGTTGGGATGCGTGGAAATTCAAACAAGGAATGATTATTTGTTCCTTTTGTAAATGCTTCTCTTATCAGATTATCTTATTCATGTTTATATTGTTTAATGGGGTTGTAGGGTAGCTTTTCATATGTGTTAATATCTCTTAGTTGACGTATCACTTCTTTTTGGTATTACTGACTTGACAAAATAACTGTTGCCCCCCTTATCTCTTTCTCGGAGTGAGTATATAGCTTCTATTTCCTCTCTGGTGAGATATTTATTCTGCCCATTAGGGATAATATTCTGAATATCATAACTCACCAGGTTAAAAATGTATGGGTGAATCGCCAGACTATTTGTCCACAGTGAATTAAATGTAGATGGTTTTCTTAAAGTGGTAGTGTCTTGCTCAGAGCTGTTTTGCTCCTCCAAATGGCCTATTAAGTCATCCAATACTAGGCCTTTCATGTCACTCCAGCTGGGATCGTGCACCCTTTGACCTGGATTAAAAAAAATATTTTTTGAGTGAGAGTTGCCTACAGAACAGAAAAAGATCTTTAAAAACGTTGAATTTTTTTATGATATTTGTGGACGAGAAGCCCAAGCCTCTGGCCAACACAGATCTTTGTGTGTGGGCTAGTGGGCTCTTTGATAAGTTAATGACCTCTGTGGATGTCTGCTCCTGGCCCGTTGCCCTTGTTGGGGGTAGACTCTCCTCTATTTCCCTCCCTGGGACTTAGCCGCCTGTGTTCCCAGAAGCCTAAATCTGGAGAATTTCCTTCCGTGTTCCTTCTTTTTCCCCCTCCGTGTTCTCCCCCCTAAAAATGTCCTCCCTGATTAGCATATTTATCAGGGCCATGGAACACTCCCTAAGATGGTCTTCCCATTAATTTCCCATCTGAAGATCTGTACTCTTAGGCCCCTTGGAATACGTTTTTTTGCTCTTTTTACATTTTCAGACTATTGATGTTCCATCACGGCCATAAATAATTTTGCCTGGCCTGTTTGATGGATCTAATGGTTAGGGCCCATTCCATTATGGCCATCCCCTTGTATGGGTACTGTCCCTTTGAGTTCTAATAATCTCTGTGTCCAATCATTTTCAACTACATCAAAATTCATATTGCAGCGTGCGTAAACACAAAACCCCACGTAAGGGTATCTAGAAAATTCGAAATCCCAGAAGAAAAATCTCTCGCACAGCTTTAATAGGATCAAATAGCTGGTGCTGGCCATAGGAGGAAAAAGACGTAGCAATCCTCTAATAAATATCTCTAAGCTAGAAAATATTTTCACTTGAAGGATATTGTGCATGAGAGTGTCATTAGTTTTGAAGTCTTGGCATGTGCATTTGTTATGTATTATTGTGATCTACAGTTGTGATAGTTGATAGCGGTAATAGAAGATTCTAAAGACCAGAGCGCTCTTGGAAAGCCCCACTGTGAAACCCTCCAGATCACTGATTTCACTCACCTGCTCCCTCAGCACCATGGCCACCTCCTTGCTCACCTCCTAGCTATGCTTGTACCCATGGCAGGCATTTCTCTGAATGGCAGGTGCAGGCATGCCATCAGGCAAGATGCAAGACAGGTATGGAGCAGAGCGAAACTGAGCACGCTGATTGGTTGAGCGGGTTGCTTCGTTTCAGCCACGCCTGCGCTTTGGGAACGGCTGGAAGGTGAGTTCCCTGCACATTCTGTGGGGATACACATAGCAGGGCATCCCAATTCAACACGCGAGAAATTGAAATACCTGTTTGGTGTGTTTCTTTAAAGGGATACAGAAGCCAAAGCCAATTGTTACATCATTGTGATAGGCTATATTTAGCGCTATCCTATCCGATGTTTTCGGTTTTTAAATTGAACAAGAAATGGGCAAGATATCAAGGTTTCAGTTTCACCTTATGATTTATCTTTTGAAATATTTGGGTGTGGCCATTGGCTCTGTGATGCTGCATAATAATCAGCATAAGCATATTACCTGTTCGACAGGTTTTCTCATCATCCTGGCTGGTTTCCCTCTCTCCCAGTGTCCGCAGTTCCTTACTTGGTGGAATAAAGTATTTGTTCTATCAGAACATGGCAACTCCATGTGCCAAAGCCTTCTAGAATGTGTTCTCTTACACATATGTCACAGATGGTTTATGCATTAGGAAACAGCTGTGCTCAGGACTGCTGCAAAACTTTACCTGCCTCTGCCTCAACTCCACCAGCACATCTCAACAAAGCAGAGGCTCAGAGATGTGGGAAATATATTTTGGGAATGGAAGGGGAAACCATCATAACATTTCCGGGCATTGGACTTTAAAGCGGAACAAAACCCACCAGTGGGCAGCCTGGAATTTAAACGTTTCCCGGGCCAGCCACTGGCTTTCCCCTGGGGCATCCTGAATTGGGTTGCCCCGCTGTGTGTGAACCCCCAGGGCCCCTATACACACTCGCCTTTCCCCCGTCCAACAGCACACACAGGCTCTAGTCCTATGAGAGCCATCTGCTGAAATGACATTATTTGGCAGGTGGTTAGGGGCGGTGCGCCGGTGAGTTATCACACGCTATTTGGAGCATCAAGTCGCACTGGGCTTCCGCCTGATTCACGGCCGTCAAAATGGTATGCGATTTTGTTTTAGCATCAATTTCGCCATTGCACCAATTTATGCCTGACATTTTCCACTAGCATCCTTCTCGTGCACCAAACTGTCTTTGGTGCCTGATTTATGGTATGTTTAGAGGGCAGAAAAGCGTGTGCAAATTTCAAGAGTGAATTTCTTTAAGCAAATAGATGGAGGAAACTTCCAATTCCGATGAGTAACAGGCTTAATTCATTCCAAGAACACATGCTGGTAGCGTCCTGCATGTTTATAAACAATTAAAGTGTAAGCCACAAGTTCTTTTTAGGGATTGAACCCTTTTTTTTGGTTTGGGTTTCTACATAAAAGAATAATTTCAAAAAACACAAAAATTAAGGTCCAAACAACAAAAATGTGCATTTTGTGCCCCAAAGTTTAACTATAATTTTTTAATGTTTTTGCTAAATTATTTAGCATTAATATGCAAACCAAACAGGGGAGGGAGGGTTAAAGAGAACATCTTGGACACAACTTTGGGCAAAAAGTTGTTAAGGCTTAGCTGAAATCAGAATATCCCTGAAAAAAAACACCCCCAAAAAGAGAATACACTCTGAAATGGCGAATAGAAGTTCACAGAGAACACAGAAGCTGGAGAGATGGAACCACTATGGAGAAACATGGGGGACCACTAGGAGCAGTTAAGCGCTTAGCTGGCCATTTGTACTTCAAAACAGCAGCATTTACCTTGTGGAAGGTGCAAATTACGCATGCCATTTGGTGCTCATGCAGCCATGAATCATGCACCTGGGCGCATGTGGAATCATATGAGCTCCGCCTGAGCGTTTTTGTGCCCCGACCATGAGTCAAGCCTATTGTTGTGAATGGGGATAGGTTGGGATGGGAGCGCATGCACTGCCGGGAAGTGTTCCACTATAGTCAATGAGAGCTGTTTGCCAAAAGTGTTAAACACAGCAAACGGCTCTCACTGGCTGAGCGCCTGCGCATGTGCCGTTGGACCGAGGAGAGGTGAATTTAACTGGACAAACTGGAGGTTTCACACTGCATGTGCAAATCGGGATGCCCAGTGGAACAGAACCTGTGAAAGTCAAAATCCCAGGTTTTGTTCTGCTTTAAAATTAGTAGTCTCATAATGAGTTGTAATAAAATCATGTTGCTTTTAGGAGCCTCTTATACTTTGATTAGTATACAGCTCAATTTGAGCAAAGTTTTAAAAATGTCAGCATCCTTGCCTAGCATGGTTCAGTACTGCTTTGGCAAAATCCCATTCTGCTACCTGATCCAATTAGTTCCCAACAACCCGTCCTATTCCAGAGCATTTTATAACTTGATTATTAATGTGAAGCTCTAAGAAGCTCTTGGCTGCAAAATGACTACTTTGCATTTTTTTTCCAGTTTGACTCGTCTCATATAACTGCCTAAGCATGCAATTATGCAGCAACTTTAATGACTCTCCTTTTAGTGGTATACATCTAATTGCTTCTATTAGTTCTACATAGTTAATAAACATTACCAGCGCAGACATTAGAGTGGTGTAGAGCAAACAAATCTAAGGATCCCAAAACCACCTTTCACTAAGCCATCCACCACACTCAAACTGTAGTGTACTATTAGCACTATTTAGACCATTTAGAGGGGACAAACACCCTAAGGTGAGGCCTGTGCACAAGCTTTACTTCTGCTTTACCTAGCTCACAATCTTCCTCTCACCCAACCAGCTACTGCATAGTCAGCAAAGTGTAAAGTTTCTTCCACTAGCTTGTCATACAGTAAAATTGTTGTTGTGTTCTAGAACCTGGAGGCCCTAAAGTGCCTTTAGTTGGACCCCTCTTTGCTGATCTTCCAGTCTCCCTCGGTTGTTCCACCATAATAAGCAGTAGAGACGTCTATCTACTTTAATAGCCACCTGCATATACCCCTCCAGGCTCCTGGGCTAAGGGAAGTTCACCAAAGCATCTTTTATGCTCTCTGGAAGCCCAATTCTATGTTGACTGCAGACAGGATCGTTCCAACGTGAGTCCATGGCAGAATTCGGCACTGTATTCCTCAGCTGAACATTGCCCTATTTTCAGGTTTTGCAGCTTAGCGTCAGTGGTCGAAGCACTGTCAGGGTCAGCATACAGGATCTGCATAGCAGAGAATAAGGCAGAGACCGTTTGTAAAGCCTTGTCGGTGGACACTAGTCAGATTGGCCAAGACTGCGGATCTCCTTGTAACAGAGAAATGACCAGGCCCACTCTGTATCCCTGTGCTGGAAGAGTTGGGCCGTAGTCAGAAGTATAGTTCACAGGAATTCCTGAAGTTTTAAAATTTTGTACAATCCCCGAAAAACTTCTCCGGAAGAGGGACCTTCAGTTTGACAAGAGATAATTGTGGTGAAGACAGTTGGCGCTTTTCCTACATGGCCATGTGTTGTGCCATCTGGTTTATAGCGGTAGCCATGGCCTGCACTTCCATCATATGTTGTTTTGGCCCGTGTTAATGTCAAACCCCGGGGACACCTGTCTTCTTGGTGAGTTCACAACCCCCAATCTCCGCAGCTAGCTTCATCTATAGCCAAGCCCCCGTTTGCTTGGATGCTTACACTCCGGACATGGTTGCCCCCAGGACTTGATAGCGCATAGGTTGTGAACTCCCAGAGGGTGAAGACGGATGAAGTTCTTATGATAACAGCTCCGAGGGAGAAACACAGGTCATGCAAATGGTCACACTGGAATTCAGAGAGCTTAGCGGGATGAAATGGGTTTGTAGTTGGGATCCAGACAGAGGTCAGTAAAGGCAGCAGTCATGGAATAGTCAGACTAGCAAGGTCGGTAACGGATGATCAAACAGAAGTCATGAATATTCGCACCCAGTTATACGCTATCAAGGGCATTGACTGACTGACATGGGAATACGTTTATAGAGCATGGATGCAGGAGATTGGACAGGAAGGAATTGGCTCATTGGTTCCCTAACAACATATGGGCTGATTGTCCAGTTTAAACCTTGAGGGTGTTTCACCCACAGTAACCTTTGGGCTCACTGGCCCTTTAAACTAACCTCCAGTGGCTACGCTGATTACAGCGTCACCGGAGGGCATAAGTCAACTCTGCTCGAGCACGTGCAGAGGAAGTGTCAAAGAGGGGAGAAGGGGGGCATGCTCGCCACCGCTGCCTGGCAGAAGGAGTCCCGGCCAGCCGCCCGAGCCCACGCCGCTCGAGGATGCTGCGGGACCGGGCAGAAGGTAAGTGCACCATGACAGGAATAAGGTTTGGAATCCGACCCTGAAGTAAGGGTACTGCTTTTGGAGGTTCCAATCGTGACTGAATTCCTCTGATGGCCTGAAGTAAAATGAAAGAAAAAAGATTCAGCGAGTACTCGCCTGTAGAATTAATTTCTCTTTCATTATTACATCAGGACTTCAGACCCTCCCCAGTCTGCTAGGTTACTATATCTATGCCTTGGATGCCTAGTCTTAGTGGAGTTGTAAATATGTAAATAGTTGATCAGCATAAAAAAATGAAGTTAAACAGAGAGAGGAGTCTTGTATTTTGTCTGCCCTTTTGTCTCCAACAAGAGATATAGGAAATGCCTCCTAGGTGTCTGGTTTTACTGTTTTTCAATTAAACTTGATTGTAGGGAGTCAGCCAGAAGTATATACCTTTGTCTTGCAGTCCACACACTTTGATCGAGAGGTTAATGCAATAGTGACTGAATTCCTCTGATGCCCTGAAGTAATAATGAAAGAGAAATAAATTCTACAGGTGAGTACTCACAGAATTATATTTTACTCTGCACTAATTGTGCTCTGCCATGTTACCAAAATCATGCAATGGGTTGTACTGTGTTGTGGCAAAATTCTTCATGCAGTAAGTTGAACCTGAGCACACTGCCAGCGCTGACCATACAGATCCATTGCAGTGTAGCACAGGCAAAGCTAAATTGGCTATAAACCCAATGGCAATAATTAGCCAGAAAGCATCTGACAAGATGTGTGTCTCATATGCATCTCCATTTCTAGCAGCGACGGGTAGAGACCACAACAGGGTTTAAAAGCACTTTGTTCAATTTCATTTCTCTAGGACCACGCAAAAAAGGTGTCCTACGGCTACTCTGTCCCTTGTAGCTGTCAGCTTGAGCAAGCACAGCTGTCACGGACCGGGTGGAGCGGACTCGGGTGTGGATCCACTTTAACTGTGGAACAGATGTCAGGTACCGTGTCAGGGGAGCGGAGTCTAAGGGGCCACCGGTATTCACCAGAGCCCACCGCAAGGCAGGTTGGTCTTGTGCGGCGAGTGACCCCCAGGTCGCTACCCCCCAACAGCGGCCCAGTCCCACAGTCAGCCGAGGTTCAGCGAGGTACACAAGTGGCAGGCAAAAGGCGTAGTAGTACAGGCAGAGATCAGGGCTGGCAGCACAGGTTCGTGGTAAAGGTGAGTAGCCGAGGTCGGGGCAGGCAGCAAAGGTTCAGAGTCGGGGACAGGCAGAGGTCGGTACATGGGTGAGCAATCCAAGAATGTCTGACTTTCAACAAGCATGGAGAGACCAAGATCCGACACTGAAGGAAGGAAGTGCCTCTTTAAATAGGGGAAGAGGATGCAGGATTGGATGACCAAACACCAATCAGTGCTGTACAGGCCCTTTAAATCTCAGGAATCCAGTGCGCTCGCCCTCTAGTGGACGGAGACGTGCGCGGACCTGAGCATGTGAGGAGGAAGCATTGGGGGAAGGGAGACAGCTGGGTGCAGCCATGAGGGAAGTGCTGCAAGATGGATGACGGCTGCATGCAGCCATGGAGGTAAGTGACTTGCTGTGAGATGGGCGTGCAGCGCTCGCCCTAACAGCAAGCCACAATGGTCCCAGAGCTGTCTTTGACCACAGCAGAGCATGAGCAAGACTCATAAATCTGCTCCATCATATGCCTTCCCAGCTCAGCCATGACCTAGAAATTAAAGAAAGAATATCTGTTTCACCTAGAATACATAAGGTATTTCAATATATCAGATGTTCAGGTGCTTTAAAAAAGTTTTCTTTATACTTTTCCCAAGGGGTAAGGGTGGGAGAGGTCGGTGTGTAGGTGGACAGGGCCTTCACAAAAAACAGACATAACACATGGTATATGCTTTAATATACCTAAACCTCTACAGCTAGTCTTGTGCTTTGTTGTCTGGTCACTAACATTTTTCCTGTAGAGGGCAGTATACTTCCACTGAACTCCCTTAGTTGACATGATTCCAAAGGGGGAAAAAAATCACATTTATAATAATTATTATCATTAAAATTATAACACTTGAAGCCTGCACAAACCGCATCGAGCTCCAGGAAAGAGCCGCAGACTTGAAAGAACAAAAAAAAGAGATATAGAAGTCATGCACACTCAGAGATTTTGCTGACCAACCTTAAGAGATTAAAATGAATAAAATAGTAAGGTAGGACGAATAATAAACAAAACACCATCCAGTGGGAGAAAATGATAATCCTCCATTGAGATGAAAGCTATGGCACTGCTGCAACTTCAGATAAAAAGATTCAGTGAACAAAATCTTAAGGAAAAAAGCTTAATTATACAGTAGAACAAAAGAAAATGCGAGTATTTCCCTGCAGTTGGATTACACAGCACCGTGTTTTGTATTCAAGCAACATTATTCAAGAGAAGAGACATTTTGTACGGAAACCTTCCCTTTGTGCTTGATCTGCAGTATCTTAAACATGAAGGATACCTTCATTATTGCACCTGGGGTTTTTGAAACGCGCTTCTAATTTTTGAAGTAGCAGTTTACGTGGAATTGTCTGCCCGCTGTTTCACAATGTTTGTAAAAATAAAAAAGCCAGGCATGGTATATCAATATTAATTTTGGGCATTTTCATTCTAAGAGAAAATATTTTCTTTGTGATTATTTTTATTATTAGCATTTTTTATTCTGCTTATTTGGAAATGGGGAAAGGCAAACAAAGCATAAAGAAAGGAGTCGAGGACAAACTAAATGTAGAATAATTCGGGATTGGTTCATGCTTTTGTTTTTGTGCACCGCAGCAAAATTCAGGGACAAAGGAGATTTCATTGGTACACTTCTAATGAGGCAAGGTGAGGTGGTTGCCTCAGATGGTAGTAGAGTGAAGGGCAGCAGGCTGTGAAGCCATGAGTAACTGTGACAGTGTAACATTAAATAGATTTGGAAGGGGGCCCTGCAGCACTGCAGTGCCACGTTTTTCTAAAACCTACTTGGAGGACGTGCTGTCTGTCACAGTTTGGACTGTGGCTTCTGGACCCCTGCCTCCTGGAGATCTGCACTGGGTAAATTTAGGATAACCAACTGTAGGTCTGGAAGAGAGTATTCTGCTGCTTATGACAGAGTTAGAGATGAGCGAACTTCTTGAAAGTTCAATTCGGGCGATTTGAACGAATCGAACTTTCACGAATCACTCATCTGAAAAAAAAAATGCCGGCATTTTTTTAAAAAGCAAACACTTACCTGCATGGTTGGAGCGTGGAGGCGGGCGCCGCTCTCAGGCGTCCTCTGATGACGCGTCCTCTGATGACAGCTGAGAGGCCGGCGCCACTTTCAGCTGTCATCAGAGGACGCGTCATCAGAGGACGCTTCATCAGAGGGCGCCTGCGAACGGCGCCGGACTCCACGCTCCAACCATGCAGGTAAGTGTTTGCTTTTTAAAAAAATGCCGGCATGGTGGGAGCGGGCAGGCTGGCTGCGCTGACAGCGGGCCGGCTTCTGCCGCCCGCTGACAGCGTAGCCGGCCTGCCCGCTCCCACCATGCCGGCATTTTTTTTTTTTTTTTCTATTTCAGGGAAAATTCGATCGGCACGAACCAAAAAAAATTCGGGTTCGTGCCGAATCGAATTTTCCCTGAAATTCGGAGCGAATTCCGGTTCGTCCGAACTGGTTCGCTCATCCCTAGACAGAGTTATTGGGGGCATAAGCACTAAAACTACTTAGGGCAGCATGAACCTTAAAGTGGACCAAATCCTGGCATTTTTACTATCCTGCATTTTAGTCTGTCCCCCTGGGGCACCCCTGTTTGGGGTGCCGCACTGTGGGAAACAGTTTGTCTGTTTTTCTTACCTGTCCAAGGAACCCACAGCATAGACACTGCTTTCTTCCAAAAGGCTGAATGGAATCCCACAAGCAGTGCGCAGCATCACTTGCATTCTTCAGCTGTGCACAACCAAACACATTAGCTCAGTTGTAGCGGACGTGGTCGCAGAGAAGAGTAGCCCGGGAAATGGGAAATGGATAAAAAATCCCATAGACTCCAGGCCTGGTTTTGGTCCACTTTAAAGTCATTGTCCAGTGATATGCTAGAATGTAACTCTCCACACTATCACAACAAAAGGGGTGTTGGCCTGACACAAGTCTCATGCTTCAAATTATGGTCAAGGTCAGGAGGGAGGTTCTGGAGACAGAGGAAGAAGAAATTCCCCTTCCTTTCAGTGACTAGAACAAAGAGACATGGGACTGGCCCCATCAGGGGTGCCCCGCTATGTGAAACCCCCCAGAATGCCCAGATCAACTCACCTCACCCCGCTCCTACAGCGCACGCGCTCAGTGCACTCAGCGCGGCTGAGCGATGCACGTCTTAGCGTCGTCTAAGCTCAGCGGCTCCGAGCAAGCTGGTGGCAGCATCTCGGCCACAAACAAATGGCTCGCGGGGGCACGCCCTGCTAGAGAGATGTGGCCCGCGCAAGCGCCGCTGGACCGGGATTCAGGTAAGGATTTCAGGAGTCCTGGGGGGTTTCACACAGCGGGGCATCCCCGGGCCGATCCTGCTGGGTTTTGGTCCACTTTAAGATGCCTGGTAATTGATTTTAAAGTCTTACTGTTTTGTAAATACGGCTCTGATGGTGACCCAAAACTGTGATTCAGTGACACACTGAGCAGAATTCTATACATTGTATCCTGTTACTGCGATTAATGACTTGTCCTTACAGACAGCTGCCCGCTTTTTATGCCTGTCAGCCACCGCTTCAGTTCACAGAAGGTGCAGTACTGATATTCACTTGCAGGATCAGCCAGTCCCTCACTAAGATTTGCTCACAACATTCTACAACAGGGTGGGGGAATGCCTTTCTATAGTTTGCCTCAGGCAGCAGATTGTCTGCGTTCACCCCTGGTTGGGCAGGCAAGCAGTTATTCCCTAGCACAGAGGAAATGGCAGCAACTCAATGGCAGAGACAGGGTTAGGGCACAGGCAGGCATCAGGCAGCAATTGTGGTAGAGATTTGTAGCAAGGGGTTGTGAGCTGGCAACAAAGGTTCATAGCGGAGGTTGTTGAGAGGTAGAAGCAGAAATCCAGACGAAGGTTTCTCCAAAATGGGAACAAGGACACGGCAAGACAGAATCCTAGGGAGCTCACAATTTGCACATGAAAGTTTGAACTCTGTGCAAGGTTTGTGCACACGCACAGTGTCCTTGCACTACTTCCAGGGAACCCAAGTATTGGCCAAAGAAGACATTTTAACCGACCTCATTTGCCTTAGGCTTTGGATTTCCTTTCAGACTGGCCTGATTTCTTGTTCAAGTGCAGGAACTGTTGCTACTTGCCCTTGACCCTCTGCTCTCTGTGTCTGTGTCTACAAAATTGCTATGCATAGGCATTGAAACCTAGTTCTTCAGGTGAAGAACCCTGTGTGTTTCTACAGACCAGTCTGTAATTTCTTGCAGAGGGCTCCAGTGCGGAACGGCACTAGATTTCAGGACATGGTTCATCTGGGTTTTCAGTGACTCTGCCATTTGGGTTCTGCCGACTTCTGGAATCTCCCATTGCCACAAGGGTGGTGGCACCTTCTGGTACCCACTGGGCTTCGAATCTGCTTTCTAAGAATAGGTTGTTGGTGAATTCTAATCTCTTGTTCTAAGCAATACCTTGCATTTTTCTCTAGTGAATCACAGACTGGGGTTTTTACATTATTTCAGTAAATGATGATGGTCCCCTGTCTCTATTACCTCCAGAACTATTTTTCCAATAGACCTGGGTGACCCACAGCTGCAAAATACGCATCACATTAAGAAATCATATCATTACATTGTTTAGATGCCTTTGTCATATTTTGTGTAACTGTGTATTCTTTTGTCTAGTAAACATATTTTTTATCATTCGTTTGTCATTGTTTTCTTTCCTTTAATTGGTACATTTGTTTTAATGGGAGACCATCTGTCGTTTTTGTTCCGCTTTTTTTCTGGACAGTTGCATGTATTATGATGAAGCCTCACTTTTACAGCTTCTTTTGTTGCTAGTGGTTTATTTTCATTAGAACACATTTTGCTGCAATTTCTCTATAATTCTTATGCATCAGTCCTAAAGCTGCCGCTAAACTGAAATTAATCTGAATCATTTAAAGAAACAGTGTGAGAAATAACAGCTGCAGATTGCAAAGAACAGCTTTACACATTAACTATTCCAAGTGATGAACTGTTTAATTACTGCCAAGATGTAGGTTGTTTATCCCATTTTACTTTGTACATAACTCCTGTTACTCGACAATGGACACGTTCTAAAGAACTCCAGACAATATGTATCAAACAGCCTTTAGTCCATTTATGTATAAGTTGATCTACTGTAGTATTTTTTTCCTTTTTATGTTAGCAAATGTGTGTTTTATAGAAGCAGTTTTTACTACACGCAATCTGTTGCTATTGGCAACTTCCAAGAGAGAAGTGAATATTTTACACACAGAACACTGCTGTTATGGTCACTGCAAGTTGAGGGAACTCACTCTAACTTACACCTGCCTAGCAGCATTCTGTGTGTACAAGGCTGTGTGGCGGGGGTGGTTATGCCTTCCCACAGCACTGGGGGCGGAAATGGGCTGGGGTTTCTCGTCTATGGGGATACCATGGGGTTAGGTTAAGGGGGCTGGGGTGAGATTAGGGAGGCAGGAATTGGATGAAGATGGCAGAAGCAGCTTCCCAGCTAGCCCCAAAGCACTGTGATCAACTGCAAATTCTCCCGGGTCACCATATGGCCTGTCTGCCCCTGGGTACAAGGCTTTTATTTTCTTTTACTCAAACCCTCTTTCAGTTGATGATAGAAGGGTATTTGATTTTCCGATCTTCAATGAATCCCACCATGTCATTCACAAGGGTTTTTGTAACTGCTGTTTGACAATCTTCTGTGGTCTTTTCCATGGGGACTGGTTTTGTGCTGTTATATGAACTGCTACTAATGTTGATTGATTTATGCTCATTTCCAATAATTAGAAACAGCTTCCTTTCATCGGTTCTCGATATTCACATGAACTGATTAAAGCAGCCATAACCACATTTACACTAGAGAAGACATTAACAGCATGAAACATTAATAAAACCCATGCATAGTTATACAGTTTATGCTAACAATATAATGATGGATTATAAACCGTATAAATGGTATTACTTGCATAATTCCGGCTATAATGTTACACTGCTAAAAGTATAAGCAGCCATAGAATTTACTAGACCCAAGTGCTATGTTCTAATAATGATGTTGACATTTTTAACTTACATTTTTGCAGCTGATTTTCTTACTAGAATACCCAGAGCTGGCGGTGGTGGTGGTGGTGGGGGTGCTAGCCATAGGAAAACCTGGGAGAATTCCCATTGGGCTGCACTGCTTTAGGGGCTGCTGCTTCTAACATCACCATCCAATCCCTGCCTCCTTAGTCTCCCCTCTAGCCCATCCAGCACAGCCCAGCTGTACCCCCCCCCTTTTTTTGGCCCTGGCATCGCCCCACCGTGCCCTATTATTTGCCCCTACAATACTTTGTACCCCCCTTCGGCTTTTAAGTGGACCTATTACTAGGATTTTTATGGTCCTGGTAATAGGTCCTTGTCTCTGAGCATGGCATAGTGAAAAGGGAGTGATCCCCTGGTCTCCCTGTGGTCTGTAACATGATCCAGCCTATTTAATGGTGATCATTGGGGTTTCACACTATGGGGCATCTCTAATAGAATACATTTCTGGTCTTCTAGACTCAGCTGCAGCGGGTGCAGAGACCGGGGCATCCCATGCCCCATAAACATGAGAAAAAGAGGGGCTAGGTGGTCAGCACTCCTAAAATATAACTTTTAATGGCTTCCTCATAAAAAATACTAGTGCAAAAACAGCGGTTTTTGTACTAGCATTTTTTATGAGGAAGCGTTTTTTGTACTAGTATTTTTTATGAGGAAGCCATTAAAAGTTATATTTTAGGAGTGCTGACCATCTAGCCCTTCTTCTTCTAGACTCTAGGACCAGCACAATGTGATAGTGTGTGGAGACCCCAAAACATTGGTCCCAATACTGGGGTTGTCCTGGGAACATAAAGAGAACCAATCATGTCTTAGAAGCACTGTAGCTTCACAGCTAAGAGATCATAGAAGGTTCTAAAAGAGACTAGTCTTGGTTAAATCCTTTCCGAAGTATGAAACACTCTAGTTTCCTGTTAAAGTTATACTAAAGGCAAGCCCCATTATTGCCCCTTTGTCTCGGGTTACATGTTTCACTGTCCCAAACTTCAATCCCTTCTTAAAAAGAACCTGTAGATCCTAAGGAATTTGTAAAAGTATTAGAGCATTTGAGATGCAGAGAAAAAAAGTGTGTGTGCTTTATCATAAATCTTAGTAAAAAATAAGTGCATTGTTGTGCCTCTAGTTATTACTGCCAACACATAGTGTAACCAGAAAAAGGGAATGAGAGATGCTGCAGGCTAAGTGCATATCCAGCCTACCAGCACATGGTGTGGTTTGAAGGGCCAGGTCAGCGGGGTGGAGACTGAAAGCTGAATGAGGAAGTGATTTCCTCACTAAATAGACTGACTTAGCAGGAAGGAGAGCGCTGGAGGGACAAAATGTAAGGTAAGCTACTGACATTTACTTTTAACTTTTGACTTGCCAATTACTTTAATCTCTCCTTGGGCCTACCACCCACAGCGTATGTGCAGGCCTCTATGCTTAGTTGCAGTTGTGTGTTTCAAAGAACAACGTGAGTATATCGAAACCAGGGGGTTTACACTACAAGGGAAACCCAAATGGGGTACGTCTGGGAGAAATGTCTCAATTTGAGATTTGATCCATTTTAACCAAAATCACAGAGGAAGCACTACAAACATTTTTTTAGGAAACTCTTAAACAGCTTGAAACATTTTTGAGAAACAAACACATAATAGGACATGTTCCACACCAATCCTGCTCTGTTACAATACAATTGATTTATTAATATTTTCCAGCCTGCAAGCTAGTAAGCCATCATGGCCCATAAATACTAATATACAAAGATTCTTCTTTGAGGTTTCATTTCTGTTTCACTTTTTCCGTTTAAAGCTCATTTGTGGAACATTTGAAATGTATTTTGGGATTTAACAAATTATTGCAAAGATGAGTCAGTATTTCCTGGAAGAAGAACCCTGCTTAATTTGTGCCTGCACAGAAGCTTTCGGCCCTGTTTCCAATTAGAAGATCATAACTCATGATTGCCATGCAATTCATTGTGCAGAAATGCTTTTTATTAGGCTAAAGCAGTGTCTCCTAAATATTTGTCAGATGTGTATCACCAGCACACGCATTCTAATATCCTGGTACCACTAGTTAACATTGTGACACACATAACTCGCGTGTTAAAATACTGCCCTACAGGGAGAGAATCTTACATTTGGAGATATTGCGTGGATATGTGTGATTTGGAGAGGCTCTCTGTATTTTAGGGAGCCTCTTGAATCAATACATATATTCAGATTTTTGACAGCTTCTCCAACTCATTTAACAATGCAGTGCATAACAAGTGTAAATAACAGCCTCCTATGGGGCATTATAAAAATGTTAATACAATAACCCTCTGGCACACTCAAATCTCGCTACATTTTGTTGTAAACGGGGACTCTTAGTTAACCTATAAAATACATGTCCAAGCTGGCAAACCAGCGCAAGGTGGTGGCACGTTACTTATTCTATATTTGAAAGTGGACCAAAATCTGTGATTTTCATTATAAGTTTTGGTCTGTCCTCCTGGGCCATCCTGCATTGGAATGCCCACCTGGGTGACACCCTCCAAGTCATCTGTAATACTGTAATAGTGGACCAAAACCCACATTTTTAACTAGCATTCGCTGGGTTGCTCCCCCTATGAGGAGGACATTTTGCCATTTTTTTAGTGCTCCTGCTTCATTCTAATCCCAGATAATGGTGCTTGTTTTAGCTGTGAATTTCTGCCTCCTCCATTCACTGCCATTGTTGTGTGTGGCAATTATGTAATTGCCACGTCTATGCAATGACTGATCCCCCTGCCATCCTTTAGAGAGGGACAGCAAAAAAAAATGTTCCAGGACTTTTCGTAGAGCGAAAATATGTATTTCTAGTTCTACACCCTAAGAAGGGAATATCGGCAGTGACTTTGGCCAAATGTATTTCACAAGTCTGGTGGGTTTTTGGTCTGCTTTAACCTTGTCTACGCTCCCACGACGAAGGTGTCTCCCTTCCCATAAGCCTCTTTGGCCACGCACATTAAAGTTTGACCGAAGAAGCTGAATGGAATCTTAGCCATACTCACAATCAGCATGTGGCGTCCTCTGCATACCTATGCTGTGTGCGGCCACGGCAGCCATTCAGCTACGAAACATGCAGCCATACACAGCCAGGGAAAGATGCTAGGGATGCCGCCGCCTGCCACGCATGCGCTGTGGGCTCATTGAGCAGGTAAGAATTACGGATGACTAGTGCGCTTTCGCGTAACAGGGCACCTTAAATCAGGAGGTCCCTGGAGTGGATGTCAACCCTGACTTGGCTTCTTATAGAAAAGAAAACACAAGCCTGACACGTGACCATCGGTGGCCAAACCAGGGCCACATTTCAGCTGAGGAGTGAGGTTTAGGTAAGAACTGCAGGCGCTGCAGGGGGTAGTGCACGGGTGGGCTCCAGCAATCTGGATGCCCCCCAGCCTGTCACAATGCGGACCCACACCCATTAGGTAGAAAATGAGTGTAGATCTTGTAGAAAACACCAGGCGGCTTGCCAGCTGCTGCAGGGATAAAATCAGTACGTGTTTTTTTTTAATTTTTTTACTTTTTTACTAGATTAATAGGTGGATAGCTTTATATGTACTACCTTTTAGGTTTTCTCTCCTCCTTCTTTCATGTATGCATATGTCCACCAAAATCATGCAAATAAAAACAAACAGGAGTATTTTAAACAGCCCTGATAACATGATAAAGGGTGGGGAATTAAGGATGAGAGGTGGCCAGGGCTTGGTCTTTTTTCTAATTTCTCCCATTTTTATGATTGTTGTAAAGGAGCTTAGGAATGAAAATGCAATTAGGTTTAAAGGAAGAATGCTAGATGCTGTGAGTGAGCACTATCCGGTTTTGTAGGGTCACAGACACATTTCGGGGCGTCATTCGTCCTGATTCACAGCGTCTCTCGCACGCATTCCTTCCATGCTCAAGGCATCCGTGTGTGCCTAATTTTACAGGTTTAACCTGCGCTTCATAGCCCTGATTTGTCAGTTTTCGGACCTATAAAACCCATAGGTTTCTGGTTCCAACTTGCGTCATACAATGGAGCCTCTTTACGAGTTCTGTGAAGAATACAAGAGTCAGAAGTAGTTGGGGCTGTTAACCAGTTACTGACCAGAGCTTAGGCATACCCGCAGTCACCTGGATATGGATCAGATGACCCATCAGCAGGTGTTCTAATTGACCCGACTGAACCGCCTTTATCTTGAGAGGCTTTACTCAGTGCTGCGGTCATGTTTGGCCCCCGCCACAAGAAAGGGGCGTGCAATTGGAGGTATGACCAAATTGCTTGGCTGCCTTAAATTTTTAGCAAATGGCTCCATCCAGAGGCTTGGGGCACTGTCTGTTGGCATGTTCCAGCCTTCGTCCATCTGCGCCCTGACTAAATTTCTCAAAGGCATGGCTGTCCTGCAAGAGAAATAAATATTTTCATGACAGCATGTCAGGCTGGAACGCTGTATTGTTGTTTTTTTTCAACTTTGCAAATATGCCAAGTGTCATGGATGCCATCGGTTGTATGCATATGGCCCTGGTTCCCCCAGCTGCTCAGGAGTATATGTTTTGGAATGTTTAGGTCCACATTGCTCCTCTCTTGAGGCTAGTCTAGTTCCCTCCTCCCCCCCCAAACACCCTCCTTGTGCCCCATTTGGCCCTTGTTTTACTTTATATATTTGCTGTTCATTTGTTGTTGGCAGTCTAGTGACCCTTTTTTATTTGTGACTTCTTTTCAGCAACCGCAAGATGGGCCACTCTCTTAACGTCCAATGTTTTGTGTGGCCGGATCTTCGCTATTTTGGTCGGCTTCCCTGGCTCGTCCCACAAGGCATTTATCTTGAGGACTTACGGTTTATACACATTTTGAGAGTTGACTGGCTTTTGGCTTGTGGGTAAGTCTGTTTATTACTGGAGTGAATCTGGGTGTTTGTTTGTTGCATCTGCTTGCTTGCTAAAGCTTGGGAACCCCCCAAATCAATGTCCAGCATGGCAGGTTAGGGGGATGTTGCCCAGCTCTGGGTGTTGTGCAGCTTGTTGTGCCTCTCCATCCTTTGAAGGGCAACCTGGTTGGGCTTCACCAGAGCTCCAACCATCCTCACCATCTGTTGGTGGTGGCGCTGCTGCTCCGCAACCACTGCAGCCAGCTCTTCATGGAGCAAACTGGCGGTCTGTCACACAACTTTAAAATATCTATTGGTGTTTTGCCGAAAATTGGTGTTGTTGGCCCTCCCAGTTTGCCTGCATGATTTGTCACCACCTTACCAAAGACAGGTAATGTCTGGCTGTAGGCCAGAGCGGTCTTCCTCCTGGGTGCTCTGTCGAGCTGGTGGGGCTGCTACTGGTAGAATGAAGCTGTAGCTGCAGGGAGGAGTGGTGATGGCCAGTGTCCGTGGTGCCAGAAGCTGGTGGAAGTGTTCAGATGATATTGGGGGTTCCATCCAGATGTTCAGAGAGCCCTTTATTCAGCTCATTAATTTCATCCAGGAGAGGTGCTGTCTGTGTGGTGAAAAGTCAACATTAGCATTTTTCCCTGTGTTACCACACAACCTCCAGGGCCCCAAACTTTACCCTGGTTTCACCCTCCTCCTCCCTCCAGCCCATTGCGCATTACCCATTGCTCATTTATGTAATTACTTACTGGACTCTTCGCTCTTGGTGGCTGGCTGGTGGGTGGGCACGGCCTTGATATTGTCTTGGGGGTAGCCAAACCAGATGGGCCAACTGTGGCTGAAGGTGGCAGGTCTGGGGGTGAGGTGTGTGTGGTGTTGCATAACATGTTGCGTAGGCAAACCCTCAAAGTTGGCTGTGCATGGGGGAACTAAGGTTGGTGGGTGGCGTGCTAGGTTGGACTACTCCCCCCTGTGCCAAGCTACAATTTGCTAACAAGTCTTACCACTGGTGGGCACATGCCGCCTAACGGTGTTCATGGTGCTTGACACCCCCTCATAGGTGTTGAGGTGGAGCATTCCCAACACCCACTCCTCAACATGGGTAAATTGTAGAGTTTTGGGGAGGTCTCTACTAGTTTGCAAGCTAGATTCAAACAAAGGAAATGGTGGCTTTAGTGAGTTGTCCAATATTTCCTGTACAAGCAGCCCTCTGGTTGTTCTACTCGTCTGGTGCTGAGTTTCTGACAAACCACCACTTTCAGGTCGTGACGCTTTTCCTTGGCCTGGGCATCATCCTTGGGTTCTAGCCCGGCCCCCCTCATGTTGTGTGCAATCTCCAACCATAACTGCTTCCGCAACGCTTTTGGGGGTTGAGCGGGACCAGGACTCAGCCAGTTGATCATAATTTTTGGGAACACCATCCAGCAGAAGCTCCAACTGGGCATTATTAAATTGACCACTCAACTTGCCCCTTGTTAGTTTGCGCCCAGGGTGAGTGGACAATGATGTGGTCTGCTGGGTGGTGTCTTGGCTGAACAGAGAGACACTATGCCCACTCTCATGCCCAGAACAGATGGATTCCAGGCTACTGGCTGGGTGAAAGAGTAGGCCTGGCTGTGGCAATGCTGCTCAGCCTTTGGCTCCCCCGTTGGCTCCACATGGGGCTCTGCTGTGGACCCCCACTGGGGTCTTTCCTGGGGTCCACATAGTGCTCCCGTGTCCTGACCATTGGTTGGTCTGTGGGCTGCACCAGAGGCCCAGAGAGCCCCGGTTTTCTGACTCCCCCTGCTGATGTCTTAAACTGCTGCAGGTGACCTAGTGGCTAGTGTGGGTATCGGCAGGGGGGTGCCTGCGGGATGAACTGCGGGTCCTGGGACTGGGGCTGCGGTACCTTGGGCGGGTGCTGCCGGATCCTACGCCATGCCTGTGTTCTTGGCTCTGAGGCTGTGGTGGCACCTATGGTGTGCCATATTGAGCTCCTAAGTCAGCAATGGCAAGCAAATCTGACCATCAGCTGTGTTATTTTATACCTAATTTAGTGGGAAATTGTATTGGAATCAATTTGGTAACAGTCCATCAAATGCGCAAGCAACCTATAGGCTACATGAGTGTATGGACGCAAGCACACTTCCAGGATCCGCCACATGTGTGCCTCGTCGCAGGGGTGTGTCATGCAGTCGACATACAAAGGTCACAATTAAATGTAAGGCCCATAAGGGCAATATAAGTTTATGTATTTATGTAATCTGTAAGCTATGTACATGTTGCATGTATTATTTTTTGTTGTTATGATCTGTTGGATTGTAATATCTTTTGAATAAATTTGTATTTTTTATAATATCAAGTATTGATAACTTTGGCAATCAAGCAGGGTCAGGAATTTGGAGTTCTCCTTAAAAATTTAGTCTGGGGGTTGGGTCCAAACTGCACATCTTTCCTGCTTAACGACATACAAAGGTCCAACATGGCACCCACCGTGTTCACCCGTGAGCAGCAGGAGGACATTATCATAGTAAGTCACACTTTCATGCCATTCACCTACGTATGTGTGGGCATTACACTCCTGCCAAAGTACAAACAGGTGACTAGAGTGGCCACGAAATATGAGCGAAGGCACATGACGCCACAGTAATGGCAGAGGCCTGGCCTTCCAACATTGCAGGCCCACAGTACTTTGCTGCCACTGTCACATGCACCACTCTGGCATGTTTGTATGAGACACAGGGGTGCCTAAGTGATTTATGTTTGACATATGCAATGCGCTACTACTGTGGGATAGGAAAGCTGGCTTTGCGCTGTTGCTGGCCAAGGTCAGCGAGCCTATCCGAGTTAGTGTAGTAGCGAAATGAAGAGTTAGACACGCCTTTTGACCTCAGTGCGTCTGCGCTTGCAATCTGCTACTATTGTGGGATGGGAGAGCTGGATTAATGAGCATTAGCATACACTAACATATATGAGGCTTGGGTGCTTGCACTGTCCCTGAAAATAATTTAAAGGGCCAGGGTCGTGCATGTGGAACGAAAGGAGACCCAAACAGAGGGCATAAGTTTACAATGCACATGTTTGCAGGCTCATGGATCAAAGGTACGACTTCAAGACCAACACACATGAAAAGAGGATGTTGGCAGAGGAAGTGGCAGCCCATGTGAGTGGCGAGGGGACGTCTGCCTTACACCTTCACCCAAATAATGCAACACTGGTCAGACCTCAAACTGCGAAAGTGGCCCTGGGTGCGGAGGTTTTACAGCCAGGTAAGTGGATGTACAACACAGAAGGTGAGCTATCAGAGTATGAGTAACATGTTTTACAAAATTATATTTTCTTTTGTAGCTGGGAAGTTCTGGCTGGGGATCAAGCGCACCCAGAGGTTAGGGGTCTGACCAGTGGAGCCAAGAAGACGGGTTTGTAAGCGGTGGCCCTGAACCCTGCCAATGTCCTCTTCCTCTTCTCAAGCAGCACCACCACCAGCCATGGAGTCACCCACAACTCCTGTACAATCCAGTAGGCCAATAAAAAAAAAAAACCCACACAGGTTGTGCTGCATGCAAAGTCTAATAACATGTTTGCTAAGTGCCGGTGTAGTGTGCTTCTCTTTCATACAGAATCATCAGAGGGTAAGTATATGGTGATTGGGCCATCCAAGATGGAAGCAGTGTAAGACTTAGGTGGGGGTGATGCCAGTGAAGTAGAGCAATACCCAAGCATTGCACAAACATATGCCCTAGCTCAGATTCTTTCCTTCTACAGACCCTGAAGAAGGGATGGAACAGTGGAGGAGGGTGGCCATCTAAAACTATGCGTCAACCAGTTTGGGTAAGTATGTAAAAATGTGCGTGCATGTACAGGCACACATGTGGACAAACAAGTTGAAATGTATTATTTTTTTTCTTTGCAGGTGCCATGCTGGTCCCAGGAAAAAAAAAATTGTGTATATATTTAATTTATCTTTTTAATGTAAAAATATTTAAAAAAAAAAAAACTTTTTAATAAAACAATCGTTTTAAATTTATATGCTGCGTGATGGCGTGTTTTCTATGCAACTACATCGAGCAGATGAACAGCGGTGTAAAACAGAACACCAAAACAGAAGGTGGCCATAGAATGAGGTGACTAACAGTGGGTGGAAGCAGAAAACATGGCAGCCAAGGTAAAAAGGTAAGTTTGTGCAGGGACATGCAGACTACATGGGATGCCCTAAATTCCAGCGGGGGGGGGGGGGACAAAGGTAAGTATGTGCTAGGACATGCAGACTATCACTGGCGGGGGACAGGGGGAAGCACATTAAAAAAAATGAACAATAGGCTCCACACCAAGTTACGTCCGAAAACAGGTAAATACTCGGCTTCCGAAACTACTTCGGCTGCAAATACCGTAAATGCTTGGCTAAACCATATGCGTACACAAAGCAAATACAGTCGCTTACACATGAACGGAACACGGCTGTGAATGATACGAGCATTCGCTATTTCCTGGTTACCGAGATCAATTCCTGAGCATTCATGGGCAGGCTCTGAATCAGGCCTGCATTTATCATCATTTTTGCATTCTGATTTCTCTGTCCCCTTTTTATAATGAAAGGGGAACGAATGAAAGAAAGGCCAAGCAAAAGGCAGGCTATCACTTGCCCTTGTTTGAAGAAATAGACCTTCTCAAGCTTACATCCTCTTTTATAACCTATCCGACTTCATAATGCAGGTCATCTATTTTTAAGCTCGACTGGGGCCGCATGATTGAATTTAAATAAACAAATGCCCGGCTTTGACGTTCCGTCTGCTGGTCCGCCTGTCTCCCTTATGTTTTTTCCCTCCTACCTTTCTAATCATAATCACTCGCGTTATTACTTGCAGACGACCATTTTAAATCAGCAAGACAGAGCTGTATGAATTTATCAGGAGTCGGTGGATGGGTGGCCATTGTGTGGAGAAGGGAGATGCTAAGTCCTGCTGTTCAAGAAATGAAATACCAGATATAATTATGTTTTTTTATTTTTATATTATAATAATAATTATTATTACATCAGGTATTTTCTGTTACCTTTGTTTTAATAATTAAATCGGCAGACATTAAGTTCAGAAGTCAATTTAGGTCAGTGTCTGTGTATGAAGAATAGGCAAGTATGCACTACTGTTTGCCCCCGAACACAACGGATTGAAATTTATATAGTACTGTATACTCAAGGGACACTGGAGGGTGAATTAGCATAATTGTTGTTTGCCCTATTTTGACTGTCTGGGACAGCGTCTTTCATTCACCAGTGCTTAGCATGTCCCAATAAACCCTGTTGAATGTGTTCCCTGTTGCTGAGTTATTTTTATCCCCTCAGTGAATTTACTCCTGTGGGGACCTTAACATTTGACATGAATGAACAGCAAAGAATGTGGTTAAAGTGGACCAACACCCAGGGGGGATCGGCCCGGGAATCTATAAGATTCCCTGGCCGATCAGATCCCTCCCCGCGGGGCATCCGAAATTGGGATGTCCCGCGGGGTGAAACCCCCCAGGAAGCCCACAATCCTACCTTTTCCAGGTAGGCGTCCGCCGCCTCCCGCGCGTCCCTCTAGCAGGGCCTGCTCCCACACCAGACGTTTGTGAATGGCCGGCGCGCTCCCTGTAAGAGGGACGCGCAGGAGGCGGTGGCGGGGGGGGGGGGGGATGGGCTGCAGCGGTCACGTGGGAGCGGGAGAGGTGAGTTTTCGGGGCTTTCTGGGGGGTTTCACACAGCAAAACCTGGGTGTTGGTCCACTTTAAGAGCTTAGCATAGGGCCCTGAGAGTGGCAGGCATCCTTTCAGCTGCTCCCCTTCAACGGCCATTATTTTCAGATAGACTAACATGGGAACACACACAGCAACCAGGGGGGATACTGCTGCGGCCCTCACATACATTGTGGAATCCCTGGAAAGGTAAGTGACTCCAGGGCTGGGCACCAAGAGTTTCCCGTCTACTTTAAACATTATACAGTGCCAAAGAAAATGAGAGAATGCAGAAGGAAAAAGGAACATAACAGAGAAAGAAGGTGGGAAACATATGTAAGGAATGCAGAAATACAAAAGTTATAGACTATAGGAATAAAAGAAGGAAGGGGTGCAAAACATGAGAGAGACACTAAAGTGCAAGAATAGAGGGAGAGAGACAAGTATATGTGTGAAAGAGGGAAGAGGATAAAAGGAGAAAGTCCTTGAAAGAAGGTGAAAAGAAAGTAAGTTAAAAAAAAAAAAAAAACATGCCTGCTCATCAATATTTCATTTACGGTGTGAACCAGCTGTCATGGTGCTAAGACTAAAGAGACTTGTTAGTCTGTAGCAGTGGTAATGTGAGGCGCTTATCCTGTAGTGAAACCCGTGTGAAGGAGGCAGCATGGCTGGGTAATTATGTGCAGGTCCATACTACAGTGGCAGTGAAGGCAGCCTGCGCGGGGCCCCCTTGTTCCATGGGCCCAGGGGCATGTGCCTGCACTGCTTCTATGGTATGTATGAGGATCTGGTGTCCAAGGTCAGGGTTGAAGAAAATCTGGGTTCCAGTGACCATCAATGCTTATGGTTCAGAATAAAAACGGACATTGTGCAATCACACACCAGAACCAAAGTGCTAGACTTTAGGAAGACTTCAAGGAAATGGCGGAGTATGTAGAAAGAAAATTTGGTGAGTGGAACAGAGTAGCAGAAGTGAGTGCCCAGTGGTCACTATTAAAAATGGCCATCTTAAAGGCAACTAAGCAATATGTGAAACAAACTAGCAAGAATAAAAGGAAGAAGAAACCATTATGGTTTACTAGGGAAGTCAGCACTATCATAAAAGATAAGAAGTCTGCCTATAAGAAGTATAAAGTAAGTGGAAGTGTAGCTGACAGAGAGGCGTATAAAATTAAACAGAGGGAATCAAAACTAATTATAAGGACTGCTAAAGGGCAAAAGGAGGAAGAAATGGCCAAATCTATGAAGAGGGGAGATAAAACCTTTTTCCGATATATTGGTGACAGAAAGAAGAAAAACAATGCAGTCTCAAAAATTAGAAATAGGGAAAATAAATATATTGACGGAGATAAGGCTGTGGCTGACCATCTGAATAGCTACTTTTGTTCGGTATTTTCAGATAGTAGCAGGCATTGCCATAGCACAGCATCCAGCTGGGAGGGCACAGCTCCAGAGTTTCTGGAGGCTGATGTCTTAGCCGAGCTGGCACATCTAAAGGTAAGTAAGGCGATGGGTCCAGATGGAATCCACCCCAGAGTTCTAAGGGAACTTAGGTTTGTGATTGCAGCCCCTCTAACTGATTTACTTAACCATTCCCTTTCAACTGGTGAGGTTCCAGATGATTGGAGAATGGCCAATGTCGTACCAATCCATAAAAAGGGGAGTAGAGAAGAAGCCAGCAGTTTAACATCTATAGTGGTCAAATTAATGGAAACACTCTTAAAAAAACAGATAATTTCCCATCTAAAAATTAATGACCTATTGGACCCAAAACAGCACAGCTTTACTGAGGGCAGATCATGTCAGACCAATCTTATTGAGTTCTTTGACAATGTCACTAAAGTGTTAGATGAAGGTGGTGCTGTGGATATCGCCTATCTGGATTTTAGCAAAGCCTTTGACACTGTACCACATAAGGAGCTCATAGATAAGTTAGTGAAGGTAGGACTCAATCCCTGGATAGTTCAGTGGATTTCCAGTTGGCTGAGGGATCGGTATCAGAGCGTTGTTGTAAATGGTGTGCAATCTGAACAAAGGCGAGTTACAAGTGGTGTGCCGCAGGGCTCTGTCCTGGGCCCCATTCTTTTCAATATATTTGTAAGTGACATAGGAGAAGGCTTGGTAGGAAAAGTTTGTCTGTTTGCTGATGATACAAAGGTTAGTAATAGGGCGGATATTCCGGGAGGTGTCTGCAACATGGAAAATGATTTAGCTTTACTGGATAGATGGTCAAAACTGTGGAAACTAGAGGTTAATGTCTCTAAATGTAAAATCATGCACTTGGGTAGAAGGAATCCCTGCTCTGAGTACCGTATGGGCAGCACTGTGTTAGCCAGGACCTCGGAGGAGAGAGATTTAGAGGTACTGATTACTGATAGCTGCAAGATGAGTGGACAGTGTAGCCAGGCAGTGGGAAAAGCAAGCAGGATGCTCGGCTGCATAGCTCGAGGCATCACCACTAGGAAGAGGGAGGTTGTGATGCCGCTGTATAGAGCCCTGGTGAGGCCACAGCTAGAATACTGTGTGCAGTTCTGGAGACCTTACCTGCAAAAAGACATTATTCAAATAGAACGTGTCCAAAGGCGGGCAACGAAAATGGTGGAAGGACTTAAACTTAAAACTTATCAGGAGAGACTGAAAGAACTTAATTTGTACAGTTTGGAGGAAAGAAGGGAGAGGGGGGACATGATTGAGACCTTTAAATATGTGAAAGGATTGAATAAGGTTCAGGAGGGAAGTGTTTTTAAGAAGAAACTTAATGATAGAACAAGGGGGCACAACCTGAAGCTAGTCAGGGGGAAGATCAGGAGCAATGTTAGAAAATATTATTTTACAGAAAGAGTAGTGGATGCTTGGAACAAACTTCCAGCAGAGGTAGTTGAAAAATCAACAGTCACTGAATTTAAACATGCCTGGGATAAGCACACATCTCTCCTAAGATAAAGAGTACATACAGCATACACATAAGGGCAGACTAGATGGACCGTATGGTCTCCTTCTGCCGTCAACCTTCTATTTTTCTATGTATGCCCCTGGCCTCTCTACTGCTGTGATTGGGTGACTATTAAGTCATTTAAGGTCCTCTGCACTACATGGAAGCTGGTAGCAGAGCATACATTGCTAAGCTCCTGACATGAACAGTGGATTGCATCAGGCAGGAACCCCCTCCCAATGTTGTGCTTAGTCTACCGTTTATGCTCCACAGACTATTTCCGGCGTAGTTTGTATGTAAATACAGAACTTTTTACCACTTCAAAAAATTGTAGTACTTTATCTGCACTGAGCCCCATAGTGGCTTCATTAACCTATGTCTCGGTTTCACGTGGGTGTTCTTGGCTCCTTTGGGAATCATAACAAATTATTCACAAAGCCATATTTAAGGCATTATTAAGACATATCCTCAGCTTTTGCCCCCCCAGTTCCTCCATGCAGGTCTAATTGCATGCACAGCTACTTCATCCAGTGCCAGCATCTTCAAACTTACCAAGGCTAGGGATCTCGGCCTTGCATGGTGGCATCTGGTGGGATTTGTTTACACCACCACACACCTATTACATTTATCGCAATGAAGGGGGTGTGCCAAGGCAGATTTGGCATGCCCACACCATTGCAATAAATGGAGTAAGCATGTTAGGCACTGAACAATGCAATCACTCGTTCTCCCTCATTAAACCAGCGGCTTTTGGAAACCATGTTCTGCAATGGACAATGGCGGGGGGGTCTAATAGTCCTAACTTATTGAAATGGTTAAAAGTATAAAAACGTATATACATTTCAGGGAGTCCACATCTACCAAGAACAAAGAAACCCTGGACGTATTATAATACAATATCCAAAGTTGTGTGGTCAAAAAGAGAATGACAAGCAGGGCCAAGGAAACAGGGACAGCACAATTTCAGGTAAGGAAGGTATATGAGCTAACAGTTTAGAGGCATGAGGGTGGGAAAAACTGGAAGCTGCAGCCCATATAGTTCTTTGCAAATGACTGCTCTATGTAAAATACAGCTACATTAAAAATTGATATCTTCCAACAGGAAGAAGGTTTTTTATGAGCCATCAGTAGGTCCTTAGTTAACCCCTTCAGGAATGCAATATGCATATGAAAGTCATGAGCTGTGTTTTAAGAGCTTCTCCAAAGCAAGACAAAGAAAAAATGTTTGCACCTAATTGGGTTTTGAGATGGAGCAGATTTACATATAAAGTGCAGAATTCTTCTAAAGTAGTAGGTTTTTATTTTTTCTAATATTTTCTAAATACCAACCTCTATGGGTATAGTCTATAAGCATGCTTAGTATGACCTACTTACCATACCAGACTGTCTGCTCCCAGACATCTCGCTCCTGCACCACCATCTTGCTACACCTAGTTCAGCCTTTTAACCTCCGTCAAAGCCAGGTGGACGAGAAGCTGGCAGTTCTCTGAGTGTCCTTCTTCTCCCCCCCCCCCCCCCCCGGCGAATGATGGCATATTTAGAGAAAGGTGCTGGAGCGGGTGGATCCCCATGGAAAGAAGCTGCAGACTTTGGCTGTTGACTGACATCACCGGCCAGTAGTCCGCAGCTTCTTGTGGGCTCCGGTAGCACTGATTTCCACAATATATGAACCCGGAAATGGCTAGGAGAAGCAGCTGCACAGCTGACAGTCAGCTGTGTGCTGCGGGAGCATCCGGACCTGCGCCAGAAAAGCTTTTTTTTTAATTTTGGACTTGGCCCGCTTTAACTAGCACGGCATCCTGCATTGTGATGGCCCTTTTGACTGGTATAAATAGACATTTTTGACTTCAAGACTAATTTAAACTGTGCACCTTAAAAACTGCATGTTAATGAATGCCCATAGGGTTCTCTTGTTTCCAAATTTAAAAACAAATATCCTTGCCCCATAGGAAAAATAATGTATCTAGCCTGTAAAAATGCCCCATCACAGGTACAGGTAATTTTGGGGGAGAAAAAACCCACCAGGATGCAGGTTGCAATCCGCATTGCAATACATACTGGAAGTCACACTGGCTTCACCAAATATTTAGCATGATCCCCCATTGTCTGGATGATTTTAATACTTACTGAAGTAAAAGTTGTGCTCGGACTGGGACTGGGACAGCCTTTCTGATTGTAAACGTGCAATCCCCAAATACCTTGGGATTTTATTCCTACCTGTGTAAGAACACTACACGCTAAGTGATTATATCTTCCAGTGGTTGTGTACAAGTAGCTTCTCCACTCATGTTTATATGGATTTTTAATATTGAGCAAGATACAGTTCTTTTAATGAATGGAAGTAGTAGCAGCCACAAGGTGTCCACTGCAGATTCTCTCATAAACGTTGAACTGAACTCATAACAGACCTTCACCCTATTAACCCTTTAACTGTTAGCCTACCTGGAGATTTTGTCACTCTTTGTTGCCAGACCATTTTTGCATTGTTTTGCACTACACATATTCAGCTGAGATTTTTGAAGGGATTTCCTGGGAAAATTATATATTGTATGCGTCTGGGCTTTAACCTGAAATGCCTTGTTTGTCATTTAAGTGTATTCACAATATTTTTGGGCAAAATATGTGCAAAAAAATAAAAAAAATTGTTTTAAATTTGTACTGCTTTTTTTGTAATACGTTTTTAAATGAATCTTATTGCGTGTAAAAGCCCCATTTCTCACATATGTATTGGTAGACACCCTTTCCTGCCCAGGAGAATCCCCCAAACTGAAACAGTGCTTTAGGAGATTTTTAGATAAAATACAACTATGCTATGCAATATGCGCACCTTGCAGTTTTTCAAGAAAAACAACCCTTTACATTTGAAATACCCCCCAGAAACCATATATTCTCTGGAAGTACACACCTCAAGCTTTCTAGATTTACTAGGCTTGTTGACGTGGCCACAGTTTTCATGAAGTAATCCCCCAATTCATTCTTAGGTTGCACAGGGTTTCCCTAAAAAAGAATAGAAAAGGCACATTTTGTTTAAAAAACAATATGTAAACAAGAAAAAACAAGTTAAATCTGAAAAAGCAACATGCCCTGAACAGAACAATACCCAACATGCACAGGTACTGTCAAGGGGAGAGTTACCAAACCCCCCAAAGTAAAGCAAGCGCGTAATGGTAATTTTACTTGAAATTTTCAGCTTTGCAGACAAAAGTGCGCACCTTGCGCTTTTTCAACCAAAACAACCTTTTACCTTTGGAATACCCCCCAAACCATATATATATATTGTAGTGACTTCATCTTTCTGGAAGTGAAGAAATTTTGGGTTGCACAAGGTTTACCTAAAAAAAAAAATGAATAAAAAAGTAGAATAAACATTTTCCTAAAATATCAATATGCAAACAAGGAAAAACAAGCTAATTCTTTTTGCAGCAGAGTTTAGTCTAACGTGAAAATGTCTTGTCTGTAATTTTTCCACTGTTTTTTTTTTCTTTCAGTCCATTCCAGGCCGTCCTCTTCCTCACATTTGGGTAATTCCTGCCCGAAGGGTGTGGACTGCAAGATTAACCCTTTGCGTGCCGGCCTACCGAGATTTTTTGTCACAATCTGTTGCCAGACGACTTTTCACATTTTTGCGCTACACGTGTGCAACCTTGATTTTTGAAGGGATTTCCAGGGATTTTGATGAAAATTATATATTGTTTTTTTCAGCAGAGTCTGGGCTTCAACATGAAATGTCTTGTTTGGCCGCCTTTTTTTAGTGTATTCTCAATACTTTTGGGTGAAATATGTGCAAAAAAATGAAAAATTTGTAGTGTTTTTTCTTGTAATAAAAAATGTAAGTTTGTTAATAAAATATTATTGCGTGTGAAAGCCCTATTTCTCCCGGTTACAATGGTACCACATATGTATAGGTATACCCCCTTTCCTGAAACAGCAGTTTAGGAGATTCCAGATAGGATACAACTATGCAATATGATTGCATAGTTGTAAGGGGTTAATAAAAAAAAAAAGTCATAGGGTTCCCCCTCCCGGGGGGGGGGGGGGGGGACCTCATTTCTTTTTTGGAATTCTAAGGGTTAAAAACCCTTAAAATCCCCCCAAAAAATGACATAGGGTCCCCCTTACCCAGCATTACTGACCCGGACCAGCTATGGGGGCTTGTAGAACAGGGCGCAGGGGCCAGCGTTGGTGGCCCCTGGCCCTGCAGGCTACTAGCCCACATAGCCACGTGGCCCGGGCCCTTCTGCCCCCCCCCCCCCTGGCCGTTGGGGAGGCAGGTAATGGGGGCTGGGGGTTATGGCAAGTCACCCGCTTGCCGCAGGTGACCTGCCATACCCAGAGCCTTGTGAACTGGTATAAGGGGTCTCATGGACCCCTTACCAGTTCACAAAGGGTTAAGTTAAAAAAGGCACCAGACAAGTTCTTTATTATTCTATTTTCACTTATACTTACCTCCCATCCAGTGTCCCACGCTGCTGCAGATGACAGTTGTCGGTAGTGATCAGAGCAGGGAGGGAGGGAGGCAGGGAGATCAGAGCCTCCCTGCCTGCCACCCTCCCTGCTCCGATCGCTGCTGACAACTGACAGATCGGAGCCCGGGTGCCAGTAACCCGAGGAGCGGGGTGACGTCATCAAGTGGACGGGGTTAGGGGCGGGGCCGAAGATGATGGTGATGGCTCGTTTCTGGGCCCTCACAAGCAGCGTGGAAAGCCCAGGGGGGGGGGGGATCGGAGCCCCCCCTGGTGAAGAGAAGACCCAGGGAGAGCCATCGCGCTGCCAGGTGAGTAAATGTCATTTACTGTTTTTTTTTTTTTTTTCAGATGTTGGCGCCGGCGGGGGGGGGGGGGGGGGGCCTGGGGGCAGAAATCTAACAGCGGATTCTTGTACAGAATCGCTGGCCCTTTCAAATGAGGGGTAAGGTAAGTCTGTATGTTTTTTACTTTTTGTTTTATGGGCCTCTAAAGTCAGCTACGTGACTCTCACGTAGCTGGCACTTAACGGTTGGAGAGGCAGCTACGTGAGAGTCACGTAGCTGGCACTAGAAGGGTTAAAGGTGTTCATTCTTGCAGTTGTATTGGACTGTGAAGGTCGCTTGGATTTCTCTCTCTGATTTTGTATTGGCAGCAAGCGGGGGATATACCCTGTTGGCTTCCTGCACAGCCTTATTCCCATGGATCCCCCTGACCCATTTGCCTCCCCAGCTTTGCTGTTTGGGGTCTGTGAAGGTAAGGTAAAGCGCTAGGGTCTGGGGCACTTTTCAGAGTGTATGCGCTCTGGGCTGCAGGCTTTCTTTGAAAAGCAAGTCAGCCGCAGGTTTTTTGTCTGGTGAACCTGCCGGGGAACTGTGTATATTTTTGTGTACTACCCACCCTTCTTCCCACATGTGTTTTACTTTTTTGTTTTTAAAATTTCGTGCCTTTTGCTTTAAGGCGGCGTGTTTTTTGTATTGTGGTGTCATGTCTGGGGGTGGAAGCGCTTATTAGGCTTTCCAGCTTTCACTATCACTCTCCCCGGCATCGAGAGAAGCAGCAGAGAGGCTCCGCTTACATACTTCCGAAAACCAGCAGGTAATTGACAGCAGGGATGCAGCCTCTGCCCCCTGGCTCTTCTGCTGGCCACTTGCCTGCCACTGCCATCATTTTCCCTCCAGGCCTGAGGGTGATGTTCGGACGCTCCGGGCACAGCGGTCCGGGCCGATGCACCCCGGGCTACGGTAGATCACGACGACCACGGGGTTCTTTGTAGCCCCGTGGTTCTGGCCAGTTGTAACTTGGTGCTTTTGGGGGCGATGCTCAGACCGCGGTGTCTGGTCCGGGCTGATGCTGATCTCTTTTTATTGCTCTATTGTTTTGTTTATGATTATAGTCATTATTTTAATATGCTATTTTAAAAAAATAAAGAGAAAATTTTAATAAGATTTTTTTCTCTTTTTTGTTTCTTAGATTGTGGGAAGAAGGTTGATAGGGTTGTGGTTCCTCCCATTCCTATTTGGGGGATTGGCTATAGGCTTAGGACTTTAAAAGTCTCTTTTGCTTTCTAAAACCACCATGATGGAGGCATCAAGGGATAGTGAGTCGGGTATCCCACTCGAGCAAGGTAGGCTCTGCCCTTTGTGCAGGCGAAATCCCCTGGGTGGTTTCAGCACGGTTTGTTCCGCTTGCGCTACAAAGGAATTGTTTCGGACCATAATAGGACTTACCACTGTATCTAGTCCTGCATTAAACTTGGCCCCTTCAAAGGCTCAGCCTCCTCAGTCAGCCCCTAGGGAGGGGGGCACAGTCAGATCTGGCACATAGGTTGGCTAACCAGGCTAACCTGGAAAAACAGCTCTCATTGGTGGTCCCTAAAAAAGGCCTCCGGTAAAAAGAGGCATTTGGAACCCATTTATTCTGAAGAGGATTTATTTGCCTCTTTTGGTTCCGAGGAGGAAGAAGAGACGGTTGAAGAACCACTCTCAGAAGGTGAGTTACTCTCTTGTGAGGAGGACAGTAATTCTATAATTTTTTCATCTGATGAGGATTCTTTACTCTCAGATGAAACAGAGGGCTTACTTTCCCTTTGTTTTTGAGACTTTACACATTGCTCCTCTCAAGGCTTTTGAGAGGAGGAAGGATGATTTGTTTAGGCCCCCGAGGTAGAGGCAGTTTTTTCCTGAGCAATCACGTTTCCAGGATGGTGCTGAAGGAATGGGAAAAACCAAACTGCCTTCTGTCCCTAGGATCCTAGACTCTAGGTATCCTTTCCCTTCTGATATGATTAAATTATGGTTGCTTCCTCCTGATGTGGACCCTCCCATTTCGGGCCTGTCCAACACTACTATCATGCCGTCTGCTTCTAACGCTTCTTTAAGAGATCCAACGGAGAGGCGAATGGACCAGCTGGCTCGCCATGCCTTGGTGGGTTCGCTCTTATGCCCTGCTTGTGCCACTGCTATCATTTCCTTTTTCCTTGCCTTCCAAGGAAAAAGGTAAAGCAGTTGTTGGCCAGGGCTAGGTCTCGCAGACATGCTCAAGATTCTAAGGAGTTTAGAGCTTGCTTAGATTTTAATAGCTTTGTTCTCACTGCTATGGATGATGTGGTCAGGCTAGGTGCCAGAACCTTTGCTCTTCTTATTGCATTACGCCGCTCTTTATGGCTGGGCTGATGCTGCTGCCATTTTTGGGGAGCGGCTTGACCTTATGGTCTAGGATGGCAAGCTTCCTCAAAGGAGGAGATCTACTAGTCCTTTTTGGAAGCCCTTATCATACCGGTCTTTTTGGAGCAGTAGAGGTTCCCTTTTTTTCAAGTTCCTGCATTTTTGGGGCAGAGGTAGGGCCCGGAATAGTCCCGGTGCCGCTTGGGGAGTCAAGTCTAAGCCTCCAGCTAAGTCCACCCAGGCATGAAGGGGCGCCCTCACGCGGGCAGGTGGGGGGACGGCTCCTGCAGTTTGCTCCAATCTGGAGGCACCATGTGTCGGATCTTTGGATTCAGGAAGTGGTGTCTTCAGGCTACAAGATCGAGTTTGCAGCCAGACCACCTACAAGATTCCTTTGGTCAAGGGGCATCCCGAAACCCATTAAAGGCAGAAGCCTTGAGAGCCTCTGTTCTGCATCTCCTGCGGACAGGGGTAATTTGTCAGGTACCCCTTAAGGAAGGAGGTAAGGGATTCTACTCCACAAACTGTTCACGATCCTCAAGAAGGATGGATCGGTGCGGCCAATTCTAGACCTATAGGGTCTCAGCAAATCCATCCGGTTGAGACATTTCCACATGGAAACTTTAAGGTAGGCAGTGAGGTCGCTTCAGCCCAGAGATTTTATGACCACAGTAGACATAAGGGATGCATATCTTCACATCCCTATTTTTTCGGGACATCAGAGATTTTTAAGATTTGCCCTGGAGGGCTATCATTTTCAATTTGTGGCTCTTCCCTTTGGCATATCCTCGGCTTCCAGGGTTTTCACTAAGGTGTTTGGCGGGTCTCATGGCCATCCTGAGGGGTCAGGGGATTCGCATAATCCCATGCCTGGACGATCTTTTGATCTTGGCCCCGTACCTTCAGGAGACCGAGAGAGACACTCGAACCGTGTTGTCAACCCTAGAGAAGTCTGGCTGGGTGATCAACTAACCAAAGTCACAATCGGATGGCAGTAGCTTACATCAACCACCAGGGGGGTACATGGAGCAAAAGAACCCTAAGGGAGGTAAGCCGGATTCTGGTTTGGGCAGAGGAGAATGTTCCCTGCATCTCTTTGGTTTACATCCCAGGGGTAGAGAACCAGGAGGCATACTCCTTGAGCAGGGGGTCTATGTGTCTAGGGGAGTGGTCTCTGAGTCAGGAGGTCTTTCAAGCCCTTTGCCTCCGTTGGGGTCAATCGGATGTGGATCTATTTGCATCCAAACACAATCACAAGCTTCCAAGGTTTGTGTCCCTCTCACAAGACCCTCTGGCCATGGCAAGGCATGCTCTGACAACCCCATGGACAAGGTTCAGTCTCCTGTATGCATTTCCTCCATTCCCGCTCCTGGGTCAAGTACTAAGGAAGGTAGCTCAGGAGGGAGTACGAACCATCCTGGCTCCTCGCTGGCCAAGGAGAAGCTGGTTTTCAGACATAGTTAGGATGTCGGCAGATCACTGGCGCCTGCCCGACGATCCAGATCCTCTCACACAGGGGTCTCTTTGGCACCCGAATGTACAAATGCTGGCTTTGATGGCCTGGCTATTGAAACCTCGATCTTGACAGAGAAGGGTTTATCGGCCAAGGTTATACATACCATGATTTAGGCCTGGAAAAAGACATCTTCCAAGATATACTACAGGGTCTGGGAGGCCTTCATCTCTTGGTGTGAGGCCAGGAAGTTTTCTTGCAGAAGATATTCTGTCTCTAGAATTCTAGAATTTCTGCAGAATGGTTTAGAGTTGGGCCTCCAGTTGAGCACCCTCAATTGTCATGTTCTGGCCTTATCTATTTTGTTCCAGAAGTCTATCGCTGACAATAGACTCATCAGAACCTTCTTTCAGGGAGTCACTCATGTCCGACCACCGCGCAAGCCTATGTTACCGGTGTGGGACTTAAATCTGGGGCTATCTGCTCTCCAGGACGCTCCCTTCGAACCTTTGATTGACACTCCCTTGAGTATTTTGACGCTCAAGGTAATTTTCTTGCTGGCAATCACCTTTGTGCATTGAGTTTCCGAATTAGCTCCTTATTTTGAGTTACACAAAGACAATGTGTTCTTTTGGTTTAAGCCTGATTTATTACCTAAGGTAGTTTCTCCTTTTCACCTTAATGAGGAGGTAGTTCTACCTTCCTTATGCCCAGTTCCGGCTAATTCTAAGGAAAGGGCTCTTCATTCTTTAGATGTAGTCAGAGCCATAAGATATTACATGGCTGCTACAGAATCCTTCTGGAAGTCGGATTTTCTTTTTGTCATATCGGAAGGGCCTAGAAAGGGGCTTCCACCAGCTAAATCCACTATCAGCAAGTGGATTAGACAGGCAGTAGTAAGAGCCTACTTTGCCAAGGGGAAGGAGCCTCCCTCCCTTTCGGATCTCAGCTCATTCCACTAGGGCCATTGGTACTTCCTGGGCTTTTCAGCATCAGGCCTCGGTGGAACAGGTTTGTAAAGCTGCCACCTGGTCTTCAGTTCATACCTTTTACCAAATTTTACAAGGTAGATGTTAGGGCCTCAGCTGACGCTGTTTTTGGTCGAAAAGTTATTCAGGCAGTAGTGAATTGAACTACCTGCTATTCCGCGTTGGGGATCCCGCCTATATATAGGCACTGCTTTTGGAGGTCCCAAATGTAAGGAAGAGGACAGCCTGTAATGGATTGAAAGAAAAAACACAATTCTGTGAAACTCACCTGTAGAACTGTTTTTTCTGGAGATCCATTCCAGGCCATCAGACCCGCCCCTTTTTGGGGTTCATTATATCCTGGATGCCTTTTTTATGGTGATTATTCCATTTATTATATCATTTGGCATTAGCCTCTTTGGTATATGTTTTACTGCTTTTTAAGTACCGGTTTAGTTAGAGGCAGCTGCTTACTTACAGTTGTTTTTATAGCTCACATGTATATATCTACAGTAGCATGTTCTGAGTTAAAATTTCTCAGCTGTTTTAAGCAGCACCAAGAAGGCAAATTTCGTTTTGCGTAAATTACATAAATATGTTTTGGTAATAAGCTATTTCTGATTCTGATGCAGAAGGTACCTTCCCTCAAATTGTCTGTCCAAAATGGGACAAGGGAGCATTTACGAAAATCTTTTGGGATATGATTCTCGGTCCTATCCATTTTTAGACCCATAACAATTCAACTGCATCATATTTCTAGCTTTATGCTGTGTCAATAAATAACACCTCACATCTCCTTTATATCCCCCCTCCTTAAATTGGCATCCTGCAAACTTTTGTCTTCTCAATTGGCGATTTACTATTTATAACTAGAAAATGATTAATAGGGAATTAAGGGCACACATATTCATTTCGAGAAGCCAGGAACTTCATTATTCAACCTAATCCCTAGCAAGAGGTAGGCTCAAGCAGGAAACTAACTAGCTGTTCATAACATGTAAACCAGCATGGGTAATTGTATGGAAATAAGCCCACCAGCTTCCCCCCATGAATTATACATGAGCATTAATGCATATATGTTTTAGTGTACAAAGTCAGCCTGCTTTCATTCCAGCTGTTAATAAATGTACCCTATTGTGTTTGGAGGTATTGTCATTACATGAAAATGGCTTTTTTGCTTTTTAAGAGTTGCCACAGCGCCGTTCCGAAAAGCCCGTCTGTGGCACAGCGGCCGATTCAAGTTCATATGGGCTCAGGTGAAAATTATGATTATAGCAATTGAAATTCTGTCCAACTCACCGGTCTAGACTAGTGTGGCCAGACTCTGAAAAAAGTCATTAGCAGCTTGTAAAACTATTTTAGGCATATTTTATTCTATCCTATCGAGCAAAGAAACATTATTTTAATAGACTTGTGTGTCATACATAATGGCCAGAACCCATAATTGGATGCTTTACTAAGAAAGACTAAAAATGATGAGTGATGGACCATTAAGGGAGAGCCATGTTGTCACTACAAAGATTAGTCATGTGATCAGACCAGACCTAGAGGCATATCTAGGGCCACAGTCAGGCTAGGTCAGACATAACTGGGGCCCAAACACTATTAATAACACTATTATTGGACAGCACCACCCACCATTTCCATTCTTGTTATTTAGATGTATTTCTCTCTCAATCCACTCCAGGCCATCAGCATTCAGTAACTAACAGGTTAACTCTCGACCAACGGGTGTGGGCTGCAAGACAGAAAGGTGTGGCTCCTCCCGGCCTCTATTTTCTTCCTGCTGCACCTCCACAATCCTGTTTCATTCTTGCAGATTGACTGGACTGCAGGGGTTGCTTGGATTTTTTTCTATTTCATAGGTTTTTTTTTTTTTTACCTAGGAAGTACAGGAATTAACCATGTCTGTCTTCCAGACCCACTGATCTGATGGACCCATTATGCTTCCTCAGCTATGCTGTTTATTCAGGGTGGTAGGGGTAATCGCCAGTGTCCTGGGGTGCTTCAGAGTGTCGCTTTAGTTTTTTAAGGTTGCCACTCCGGGGCTGGAGCTTTCCTTAAGGAACAGTCCACCGCAGGTTTTTGTTTTGTGAGCCTGCAGAGGAAACCTGGGAGATATATATATTTCCATCTTTCTTCCTTCCCACAATATATCTAATTTTATTGTATGTGTTCTCTAAAGAAAAATGCTTGAAATGTAAAATTCAAAAGGTTTTATAAACACGTGGCAAGGGGACGAAGCTGGTCGGCAGGAAGAGACAGACGTTTCTTCCAAGAAGCAAGAGGAAAGGTATTGACTGGTCTGCCGCCTCAGGCGCATTGTGCTGAGGACGTAAGTGTATCTTATCCGCCTCTGCTCCATTCTTTCTCTGGCGGAAAAGCAGCTGCTTTTTGGCTTGTGCTCTAGACTCCGGGACTGTGCAACCTGTGGACTGCTGCCGTGGCAGCGATTGCTGCAGCTCGTGTCCCGCCCTGTTCAGACTTGGGATTCGGTTTGGAGGATTGTTGCGGCTTGTGCTGCTGCATTCATTAAGGCACCACTCCAACGTCTTCTTCGAGACTATGTGACTATGACTATTATGCATGTTGTTCAATTATGTTTAATCTGATTGTCTTTTATTTTTATTATAGATTGTGAGAAAGGGGACAGTTTGGTTGTGGTTAACCCCTAAGGTCTCAGAGCAGTCACTTGTGTCTATCGAGTACTTAATATACTTTGTGGTGTGTTAATCAGTTCCAATTCAGGTGTAGCCCTTGATGGAAAAAGATTAGTGTAGGTGCGCTGTGGATAAAAAGGGTGGTTAGTAATGACAAGCTAAAAGGGAGTGTAAAAGGGGTTCAGGTTCTCCACGATCCTGTGAGATAAAATTGGTAGCAAGTATAATAGCAACAATATTAGCAACAATGTTAACAACAATAAAGGTTTGTTTGAGGGGGGTTTCCACCTATTAATTAAATCAGAAACAACTAGGTCTCATTGCCTCTGACTAATTAGACCTCAAAAATTGTTGGAATTTTTATCTTGCTGTCTGAAGGATATTTTCCTGTCAGATAGCGTTATACAGATTGGTCAGTGTTGAGTACACTATTGGCCCTGTATCTGAGTCCTTATTCAGGTTGTAGTTGGTCTGTAGTAGGCGGATCCTTGTACTAAGTGAAGTAGGTTCGTAGGTGGGTAGGGTAATATGGTGGGTGGATGCTGATGGTTTGGAAGTTATTAGTTGGTGGTGTTGTCTTTTTGTGTGTTTGCGGTTTGTTCAAATGAGTTTATAAATTTATGATCAACTTTTTTCTTGTGGTTCAAAGTTGTAGATAATTTGTTTCAGTTTGTAAGTGTCTGAAGATTCTTAAAACGGTAAGTAGTAATCCTGGGGTTCAGTTAAGCAGTATAAGTTATGGTAGACAATTGTTCTGGATGATGAAAGGTTTTATGATGATAGGTTTTATTGGGTTGGATAGAATAGTTGGTTAAGGTCTGCTTTGTTGGCCTGCGCCCTCTACAAGAAACCGGCAATCCGTTTTTCTGCCTGTGCCCTTTGCACAACAAAGAACACCACAGCCCATCCAGGCTGTGGCGGTGAGTAAAACACACCAAACATAAACTGCATTAATTATTCCATTAACTTTGAAAAACTCACCAAAACTGAAAGACACACAACCTCCTTTTATTCGTTTTATTGTTAATTAAAAGGATTTTTACATTTTCTGAACAGTTGTAACTATCACAACACATCTGCAATCTGACCAACAAAGCAGACCTTAACCAACTATTCTACCCAACCCAATAAAACCTTTCTTTTCACTCCAAGTCTCTCCAATCATCCAGAACAATCGTCTACCATAACTTATACTGCTTACCTGAACCCCAGGATTACTACTTACCGTTTTAAGAATCTTCAGACACCTACAAACTGAAACAAATTATCTACAACTTCCAACACCACTTTGAACCACAAGAAAAAAGTTGATCATATATTTATAAACTCATTTGAACAAACCGCAAACACACAAAAAAGGCAACAACACCAACTTACAACTTCCAAACCATCAGCATCCACCCACCATATTACTCTACCCACCTACGAACCTACTTCACTTAGAACAAGGATCCGCCTACTACAGACCAACTACAACCTGAACAAGGACTCAGATACAGGGTCAATAGTGTACTCAACACTGACCAATCTGTATAATGCTATCTGACAGGAAAATATCCCTCAGACAGCAAGACAAAAAATTCCAACAATTTTTGAGGTCTAATTGAGGCAATGAGACCTAGTTAGAATCATGTGGATGCACAGAGCTTTAAACAGAATAAAGGTGCAGAGGATCTTGAACCTAAAAACATCCAAAGCATAAGGGCCCGTCACCACTAGTGATATTCACCCTCTTACCCTAATGGTATAGGGAAAACGTCTTAATGTGACCCTTTGCAGGTTGGTCTCTAGTCCTTCTGCGATCAGAAATGATTTGAATCTGTAGTGGTTGTATGATTCATCCAATCACCCAACGATCTCTCCAAGGTGTACATGGAAGGCAATAGAACAAAATAGTGCAATACGTCCCAAATCATCAAACAGGTGTATTTAATAAATTGCACTCACAAAGGTAACGGTATAAAAAGCCTTGTCAATACAGGAGATACATGGCAATTCTCACCGCCGTTTCCCCAGTCCGCTTTCCAGAGGAATATAATCCAACGAGTATGACAAAAAGAGCAGTCAATCCAAAAGGAATCTGTAGTAAAACCAGATTCCTTTTGGATTGACTGCTCTTTTTGTCTGTTTGTTTTTAATGAGACCTAGTTGTTTCTGATTTAATTAATAGGTGGAAACACCCCCCTCAAACAAACCTTTATTGTTGTTAACATTGTTGCTAATATTTTTGCTATTATACTCGCTACCCATTTTATCTCACAGGATCGCAGGGAGAACCTTAACCCTTTTTACTTTCTCTTTTAGCCTGTCGTTACTAACCACCCTTTTTATCCACAGCGCACCTACACTAATCTTTTTCCAGTTAGGGCTACACCTGAATTGGAACTGATTAACACACCACATTTGTCCTGGGAAATACAGGTTTTTCCCTCAAGTAGGAGCTACTCATACTATTTAGTTGCGCTTTCCTCAAACCAACCTCTCCAAGACTTAATATACTTTGGTCTTAGGCCCTCAGGGACATTGAAACTGTTTTATTTTCACCAAGCGTCTGTTACCTTAGCAGACAGGGTCACCCTATGTCCGTTATGCCTGCAAAGGCCTCTGGGCGAAGACAGTACTGTTTGTCCTTCAGAATCTACTGATGCTGAACCCTCAGAACCTAGAGCTCCTTAGGTAGCTTAGCCTCACCTGGATAACCAGGATAGTGTCCAGCAGGATTTTGCAGAGAGGTTAGCCCGCTTCCAAAGCCAGCTAGCACCGGCGGACCCCAAGGAGGCATTAGAGAAGAGGAAGCATTTCGTTTACTCTGATTCTGAAGAGGACATTTATGCGTCCGTAGTTTGATGAGGAGTTATCCGAGGGTTACTTCCTTCCAGTAGGGAAGAGAGTATTTCAGACTAAGGATGCTCTATACAAGAGGGCTCTCTGTTTAGGGATCAGACGTAAGGCCTGATTAGTTCCAGATTGTGGATATCTCGCCTCCCAAAGTTCCCAAAAGGAAAAAAGGGAGATTTGTTCAAACCAGAATGCTCAGGAAACGATTCCTGAGCAAACTCATTTTTTCAATATTGCCTGGAAAGAATGGGATAGGCTCCTTTCCACCCCTAGGGTGTTGGATACTAAATATCTTTTTCCCTCAGATCTGACTAATTTATGGTCTCTTCCTTCTGTGGTAGACATTCCCGTTTCAGGTCTCTCTAATACTACTGTTATGTCTTCCTCTGATAGAGGATCGAGCGGATAAACACATGGATCAGGTGACATGTCATGCTTTTTTTATTGTTGTTGTTGTTGATCAACTTGTTGTTGTTGTTCAACTTTGTGGCCAACCTGTGCCACTTCCATAGCATCTTTGGCAAACAAAGACTCGGTCTAGGGGTAATTTACGGAATACATGCTTCCAGTTGATTAAGACCAGCATGGATATTAATAAGTATGTCATATCTGCTATGGATGATTTGGTTAGATTAAGCCCCATAGGTTTAGCTTTGTTAGTGGCTTTAAGGCGTTCGTTATGGCTAAAGCAATGGTCGGCGGATGCATCCTCCAAGAAGACCCTGACAGGGACTACCCTTTCAGGGGGAATGTTTGGATGATATGGTAAAGGGGGCTGCTGGAGATCAGTCCCCCTTTTCGCAGGTTCTCCAATCTCCGGCCTTTTTGTGGGAGTAGAAGACCCGCTGGTTTGGGATACCGAAAATAATTTTGGAACAGACCAAAGTTCCAAAAAATGGCTAGATCTTTTTGGTGAAATAAGACAAAGCCCCCTCAGGAGGGGAGGGGGGTGGCTTCTGCATTGTGCTCCCATTTGGAGGCTCCATGTATCAGATCTGTGGATACAGGAGGTGCTTTCCTCAGGTTACAAGATCCTAAAAATGGTTAAGGAGCGCACTCAAATAACTCAGTTTATTCTCAAAAGAAATTATTGCTCATTTATTATATTCAGCAGTCTTAAAATCACAACAATAATATACATAGGGATATCACAAAAAAACACATCTCATAGCCATTATGTACAACGTGCATCATTCAGGGTATATTAGACAATTTAGCAAAAAAAAAGGAAAAACATTTTTGTATTTCATTCAATTAATGTATATTAAGCAGCACAAAAATCAATCGTTCAAAAGAATCAATATGGGTCCTAAAGTGCATTGTGCAATAAATACTTTCAAAAAGATTAATCTCATTTCAAACATCAAAAAGAGTCATACTATATGCATATCAAATATTGCACAAGCCTCTACAGCCTCATATTGCACCTGCTCACATTGTCATTGTACACCCCTTCAAAAGCACCATCTCCATCAAGTATAAGACATACTTTACAATATCTAGTTAGCATCAATGCATAAAACATGATAATCAGACCTTACATACTGCAAACCCGCATCCACACCTGACGTCCGTTTCGAGCCTCCATCGGCTCCTCGAGATTCTGAATGACACGGCCGCGTCATTACGAGTACACTGTCCGCCCAGCGTCAGTCCCGGCATAAATGGCAACCACGCTGGAGCGCAAAAAAGCAGCTTCAGCGTGACAGTGCGCACGCGCACGGGGCCGCAGCCGTCGGACATCTTGTTAAGGTAACAACATACGAAATATATGAAATACATCAATATTCATATAATAATGCCACACAAAGATGTAAACTTCTTGGGAGGGCACAACAAGCATTCTTCCATACGTTTGGGGGATCTTGCACCGATAAAAAATACCCATCCAATGTCTCCTTAAATTCCACTAATCTCTCTGAGGTACCCCTCCAAATCAGAAAAATATCGTCTATAAAGCGATACCATAGTATCACATGATCAGAAAAATAAGGATGTACATATACAAACCTTTTCTCAAATGAAGCCATAAATCGATTGGCATACACTGGGGCCACATTCGACCCCATGGCAGTCCCCTGGAGTTGCTGGAAATACTCACCATTGTAATAAAAATAGTTCTTAGTACTATCCACAGAAGCTTTTCCAAAAAATCTCAAAACTTTTTCTCCAATCCCATCTCCTCTAATAGTTCCTTAATCACGTCCATCCCCAATTCATGGGGGATGGACGTGTATAAGCTATTAACATCCATTGTGCAAAGTAGGCAATCTGATGGTAACTCACCCAAGGTAGAAACTTTATTTAAAAAATCTCCCGTGTCCAGTAGGAATGATGGAATACGTAATGCACTTGGTTGTAACACCTTATCTAAGAATATTGCTAATGATTGGAATACAGACTGGGTCCCAGCAACTATGGAACGACCTGGGGGCCTCATCATATTCTTATGTATCTTAGGTAGGGTATAAAATAAAGGTGTCATAGGGTAAGGTGTAATTAAAAAATCCCTCAACTTTTTGTCTATTAGGGATGAATCAAAAAAAGAAACGCACAGGGAAAAAAGTCATTTTTTTTCTTTATTTACTCTGATCCAATGCTGTTCACGGTCCCGCAGCGTGCTGTCACTCACAGCCGTGATCATCGAAATCTAGTTGCAGGGGCAGGGTATCGCCCTCCACCGATCACTAGCGGATCTTAGTCTCGCTGGGGAAATGAGGAGACCCCCCCCCCCCCCAGCGCCGGACCCAGGACGGAGGTAAGCAAAGCAGCAGAATCTACAATGGTTTGGCATTTAAAGGTTTAAAGCCTTTTTACATTTTCTTTATAGGTCAGGAGGCAGCAAGGTCAAATCAAGTGATATATTCATACCTAGCTGTTGCTCTGTGAATTCCTTTGAGAAATGTATACGATTCTTGAATGGTTGTAAAAAAAAATAATTTTTATTTATTTATTTTTTTACTTTAGAATTTCAGCCAGGTTTGGTTGGTTTAATAGATCTAATATCATAATTGTAAAAAGTGACCAAGACTTTAAAGTGGACTGAAATAAATATGCCTATAATTATAATACTTTCTTCACCCTTTAACATGGACCAAAACCCAGTTGGATCCATTCCCTCCCCGGGGGGCATCCAAAATCGAAATGCCCCGCTGTGTGAAACCCCCCAGGTCGCCCATAAACTCACCTTCTTTCCCGGTCCAACCGAGCATGCAAGGACCGCGGCCGCATCCCCGCTAACCCTCTAGTAGAGCGCGGGCACGCTCCCTGTTATAGGGAAGCGCGAGATGCGGTTGCCAGCGCGCTTGGAGCCGCTGAGCTTAGACGAGCGGCTCAGAGCGCTGATTGAAGGAGCAGCCGCGCATGCGCGGTAGGACCAGGGAGAGGCGAGTTGGGCTCGGACTTCTGGGGGGTTTCACATAGTGGGGCACCCCCGATCGGATACTCAAAATCCTGGGTTTTGGTCCACTTTAAGGCAGGGTTTCCAATCAGTGGTACTCAAGCTCTTTTCACCAGTGGGGGTGAAAGTGGGGAGACATGAAACACTGCAGACAAGTTACCGCTCCAATAAAATGTGGCAGGTGACCAGTACGCTGAAGTAAAGTAAAACATCTTGGGCTGACTGCGTTACTGGTAGAAGAGCTTGCATTGTTGAGCCAGTATCCACCTGGGTCCCAGGGAGGTATATTTTGTGATGCAATTTTTAAAGAGACACTAAAGTAATCTGATGACACCCCCTCTCAAACGATTATTCTAAGGAACAGTTGGCAGACAAATCTTCCGAGTTCAAACACAAATCGTCCACTCACATAAGTTGTACATTAGTTTGCCCATTCCACGATTTATCTATTCATGGAAATACATAACTATTTGTGCACTTTTGCTACGACACAAAGAGGGATCTACATGGATCCAGTATGTATGTATGTATGTACGTGTGTGTATATATATATATATATATATATATATATATATATATATATATATATACAGGTCCTTCTCAAAAAATTAGCATATAGTGCTAAAGTTCATTATTTTCCATAATAAAATGATAAAAATTAAACTTTCATATATTTGAGATTCATTGCACACCAACTGAAATTTTTCAGGTATTTTTTTGCTTTAATACTGATGATCTTGCCATACAGCTCATGAAAACCCCAAAATCCTATCTCAAAAAATTAGCATATCATGAAAAGGTTCTCTAAACGAGCTATTAACTTAATCATCTGAATCAACTAATTAACTCTAAGCACCTGCAAAAGATTCCTGAGGCTTTTAAAAAAGCCCAGCCTGGTTCATTACTCAAAACCGCCATCATGGGTAAGACTGCCGACCTGACTGCTGTCCAGAAGGCCATCATTGACACCCTCAAGCAAGAGGGTAAGACCCAGAAAGAAATTTCTGAACAAATAGGCTGTTCCCAGAGTGCTGTATCAAGGCACCTCAATGGGAAGTCTGTGGGAAGGAAAAAATGTGGCAGAAAACGCTGCACAACGAGAAGAGGTGACCGGACCCTGAGGAAGATTGGGGAGAAGGACTGATTCCAGACCTTGGGGGACCTGCGGAAGCAGTGGACTGAGTCTGGAGTAGAAACATCCAGAGCCACCGTGCACAGGCGTGTGCAGGAAATGGGCTACAGGTGCCACATTCCCCAGGTCAAGCCACTTTTGAACCAGAAACAGCGGCAGAAGCGCCTGACCTGGGCTACAGAGAAGCAGCACTGGACTGTTGCTCAGTGGTCCCAAGTACTTTTTTCTGATGAAAGCAAATTTTGCATGTCATTTGGAAATCAAGGTGCCAGAGTCTGGAGGAAGACTGGGGAGAAGGAAATGCCAAAATGCCTGAAGTCCAGTGTCAAGTACCCACAGTCAGTGATGGTCTGGGGTGCCATGTCAGCTGCTGGTGTTGGTCGACTGTGTTTTATAAAGGGCAGGGTCAATGCAGCTAGCTATCAGGAGATTTTGGAGCACTTCATGCTTCCATCAGCTGAAAATCTTTATGGAGATGAAGTTTGCATTTTTCAGCACAACCTGGCACCTGCTCACAGTGCCAAAACCACTGGTTAATGGTTTACTGACCATGGTATTACTGTGCTCAATTGGCCTGCCAACTCTCCTGACCTGAACCCCATAGAGAATCTGTGGAATATTGTGAAGAGAAAGTTGAGAGACGCAAGACCCAACACTCTGGATGAGCTTAAGGCCGCTATCGAAGCATCATGGGCCTCCATAACACCTCAACAGTGCCACAGGCTGATTGCCTCCATGCCACGCCGCATTGAAGCAGTCATTTCTGCAAAAGGATTCCCGACCAAGTATTGAGTGCATAACTGAACATAATTATTTGAAGGTTGACTTTTTTTTTTTTTTTTATAAAAAACACTTTTCTTTTATTGGTCGGATGGAATATGCTAATTTTTTGAGATAGGATTTTTGGGTTTTCATGAGCTGTATGGCAAAATCATCAGTATTAAAACAAAAAAAGGCCTGAAAAATTTCAGTTGGTGTGCAATGAATCTCAAATATATGAAAGTTTAATTTTTATCATTTCATTATGGAAAATAATGAACTTTAGCACTATATGCTAATTTTTTGAGAAGGACCTGTGTATATATATATATATATATATATATATATATATATATATATATATATATATATATATATATAGGCCATATTGCCTTCTTCTTGATTGCATTTCTATTTTTAGCCATGCAAGTTTTATCACAAACCCCTGCCCAAACAAAGGGAAATAACAGCCAGAAAAATAACGATGCATGACTCTTATTTTACTTCTATAAAGACAAAGGCCTTGATTCAATAAGAGTTGAAAAAATTACTCATGGTAGTAAAAAATTCACTTCATGAGAAAAAAGCATGTGAATTTCAGTGTTGCTGAATCACTAGCTAGGAAAACAACAAAAGTCAACGGTACTATTCTTAGTATACAGTACGTCCTGCTCCAAATCTAATACTTACAGTTGGGATATACTCCGCCAGATGGCGCTGGACTGCAGAGACGTCGAAAATAGGCTCCCCCCGGCCCCTCAAATACCCAGGGACCTCCCACAAATCCCCAGAATTTCTCTGCAGTCTGGCTGAGAAGGACGAGAAATTGGCTCTCTACTCGCAGGTGAGTGGGGTTATTAACCTGCGGCCCTGTAGGACTATTCCCACCCGTTCCATTATTAATATGCCTCCCAGCCTTGGCTGCGCTGGTCGGGTGAAGGTAGGCAGCACCACCGTTGGTGCTTAGGAGCACTGCTCCACCGCAATCCCCCACCAAAGGGTAGGCGGTTCAGGCTTATGGTGAGCCTCTATGGGATGCCCCTCCCGCACTATTGCCCCTGCCTATCGGTGGGCCCTATTTAAGTGGCCGCTGTCCTCCCTCATCCTCCTTAGTCTTCGGGGGAAAAGGGGGGGGTGTATGTATATAGATATGTAGGTTATGCAGTCTGTGCTTTCACTTTTCACATGTCTATATTCTTGTGTCAGCCGCCGCGCTGACTTGTCTTTATTGCTTTTAAATTTACCGCCGCTGCGCGCTGACTTGGTTCCGCGCTTGGCGGCGGCGTTACCTCAGGCGCTGGTGCGCCATCATTGGCTGTTGGCCTTCTGGCTTCGCGCTCTTCGGCCCTCGAGGTATACCGACGCCATCTTTTCTGACTTGGTTGGCCTATGCGCGACGGACTCCTACCTACCGCGGTCCGTAAGTGCCCTCGCGGGTGGCTTTATCTGCTTCACTTTAATTACACTGTACTTAAGGTCTTGTCTGCTTATGTCTTTCAGGCGGGACGAACCCTTCTTGGCTTCTCCCAGCCCTGTTTTTAGTATATTACTTGTAGGCCTTGTAAAAATTATACTCCCACGTCCTTAGCGGGTTATTGGGGCATCCAGGGTTGCTATATAGAGTTATTACCTATCGGCGTATAGCGCCGCTATAATCACCATATGAAGGCATCTCAGGATAATGTGACCGGGGTCCCTTCGGGACAAGACCGGCTGTGTGTATCGTGTGGGCAGCCTCATGCTGACGCTGACAAGGCGCGGGTCTGTGTACCCTGCGCTGAGCAGGTGCTTGCATTGCAATCTGGCCTGCCAGTGGCTGCACCTCGTTTCACTTCATCTACTCCCCCAAGCTTAAATCTCACTCCTGCTGAGTTGCATACAAGTGGGGATTCTCAGCCTGATGTGTCTTCTAGACTGGCTACTGTTGAACAGATTATTGCGAAGTCTTTAGCGCGTAAGGCCCCTGCTAAGAAGCGGCACTTGATGCCTAATGTTACTGTTTTCCCTATGGGAACTGAGAAGTTTATGAATCTGTGTGGCTATACCCCGTCTGGTGAAGGGGAGCTCTTTTCTGATTCAGGCTCATCTGATGAGAGACCGAGGGGTCATGACGATTCTGGCTCTGACCCCTGGGCCCCGGATGACACTGACAGATTATTGACCCAGATTTTTGAGGTTCTGTCTATCTCTCTCCCTGTTGAGGCTCCCAGGCAAAGAGGGGAGCTTTTCCATACAGTAAGATCACGTTTGGAATTTCCAGAGCAGGCACAAGGATAGGGAGCACCCCAGTAAACTTCCCGGGGTTCCAAAGAGTTGGGATAGGAAATATCCCTTTCCTGCTGAGGTGGTTAAATGTTGGTCACCCCCCCCCCCCCCCCCCCAGAGGTGGATGCCCCGATCCTAGGGCTATCTAAAACCTCTGATTCTACTACCCTGCGGAATGCCGAAGACGGCGTATTGATCAGCTGGCATCCCACGCCTTTGCATGTGCAGGGACGGCGCTGCGCCCGGTCTGTGCCTCTGCCATTACTGCTGTGGCCACTAGAACCCTTATCAGAAATATGCTTGATAGTGCCCCTGATGATCTGCCTTGTGAGGTGTTTAATGCACTCTCCAGTTGTGATGTTTTTGTAAATTTTGTCCTATCAGCATTGGATGACACCATCAGAATGTGTGCCAGAACTTCTGCCCTCGTGGTGGCTATACGCCGCTCGGTTTGGCTGCGCCAGTGGGCTGCTGACAACGCTGCCAAGAAGGCCCTCACTGGGTTTCCCTTTAAAGGACTGCGTCTGTTTGGAGACCGCCTGGACCTCTTTGCTAAGGGAGGCAGGTTACCCCAGCGCAGGCAGCAACCTCGGCCCTTTCAGGGTCAGGGTTCCTTCTCCCCTTACCGTGGTGCAAGACAGGGAAGGGGGGTGTCTTTCCCTGGGGCCCGGAGAGATTTCTGGGGTAGAGGCAGAGGACGTGGACGTCCTGGCTCCTCCTGGGGTCCCAAAGCTAAATCCTCTCCCAAGCCCCCTCAGGCATGATGGGGCGCCCTCACCCATCCGGGTGGGGGGATGGCTGCAGCACTTCGCTCACGTCTGGAGGCTTCATGTCTCAGACCGGTGGATTCAGGAGGTAGTGTCCTCCGGTTACAAGTTGGAGTTTGCTGCCGATCCCCCTTCAAGGTTCATCAGATCCCGGATTCCTCAGGACCCTGTGTCAGCTCAGGAGCTAGTGCAAGCAGTGCAAGGCCTCCTGGAGCTGGGGGTCATCTGCCAGGTCCCTTTAAGAGAAAAAGGGCAAGGGCTTTTATTCCAACCTATTCACGGTACCCAAAAAGGATAGTTCTATCAGGCCCATCCTGGACTTAAAGATTCTCAACAAGTTTGTCAGGGGCAGGCGCTTTCGCATGGAGACTCTGCGCTCTGCCATCAGTTCCCTGCGCCAAGGTGATTTCATGACTTCTGTGGACAGCAAAGATGCTTACCTTCATATTCCTGTGTTCCCAGGTCATCAAAGTTTCCGCAGGTTCGCTCTGATGGATCAGCACTACCAAAATGTGGCCTTGCCCTTCGGCCTCACAATAGCTCCCAGGGTGTTCACCAAGGCGCTGGCTGGCGTGATGTCTCTGCTCAGATGTCAGGGCGTCCGCGTGCTTCCCTGTCTGGACGACATCATCATCACTTCCCAGTCTCTACATCAGGCAGAGTTGGATACTCAGCTGGTGGTGTCCACTCTGGAGTCATTTGGATGGGTGATCAACCACCCCAAGTCCTCACTGTCCCCTTCCTTGGTAACTCCATTCCTAGGAATGAATCTGGATACAGCTCAGGCAAGGATCTTCCTTCCTCAGCAGAAGGTGGACAGTCTGATTGCACAAGCTCAGTCCCTCCTAGCTTGTCCCCATCCCTCCATCAGGCAGGGGATGCAGCTGGTAGGCCTGATGGTGGCGTGCTTCGAAGCGGTCCCTTATGCTCAGTTCCACTTGAGGCCTCTGCAACTTCACCTATTGCCTGTATGGGACAAGGACCCAGCATCCCTGGACAGGGTCTGTGTGCTCTCCCCCCTGGTCAGGAGGTCCCTCTTGTGGTGGATGGACTCAAGGAACCTGTTGGGGGGCAGATCCTTTCTTGCCCCTCCCTGGGAGACGGTCACCACGGTTGGGGGGTTTCTGGAAGTTCCTGCACTTCCAGGGGAGGTGGGGCCCTCAGGAGGCCCACACACCTATCAATGTCTTGGAGCTGCGAGCGATCAGGTTAGTTCTGGCTCGCTTGACTACTCATATTCAGGGCCTGCCTGTTCAGGTGCGCTCGGACAACCAGACGGCAGTTGCCCACATCAATCATCAGGGAGGGACCCGGAGCAAGGGGGCCCTCCAGGAAGCGTCTCTGATCCTGATTTGGGCAGAGGCCAATGTCCCCTGCATTTCAGCTGTGTACATCCTGGGGGTGGAAAATCACCTGGCGGACTCTCTGAGCAGGGGGACCTCTCACCAGGGAGAATGGTCCCTATGCAGCAGGATGTTTCAATCTCTGTGTCATTCAGGAAAACTGATGCTTTTTTTGTGGTCCCTTCTGGTCCTAGGAAGGGTTTGGCTCCTGCCAAGTCTACTATAAGCAAGTGGATTAGTCAGGCTGTGATTCAGGCCTACTCTGCTAAGGGGAAGAATCCTCCCTTCCGCCTTACGGCTCATTCCACTCGTGCTGTTGGTGCCTCTTGGGCTTTTCAGCACCAGGCTTCTGTAGAACAAGTTTGCAAGGCTGCTACTTGGTCTTCTGTTCATACCTTTTCAAAGTTTTACAAGGTTGATGTTAGGGCCTCAGCTGACGCTGTTTTTTGGCCGAAAGGTTCTGCAGGCGGCAGTGGTTTAAACTGCCTGCTGCTGATTTTTCTTGGGGATCCCACCCTACTATATGGACACTGCTATTGGATGTCCCAACTGTAAGTATTAGATTTGGAGCAGGACGTACTGTATACTAAGAATAATACAATTCTGTGATTACTCACCTGTAGAATTGGTATTATGAGTATACAGTACGTCCTGCTTCAACCCACCCTTGGTTTGCATTTTCTTGGATCCCCTGTATGGTGATTTTTATCATTGTTATAGTTGATAGTTTGGATTGTTTAATGCTCCCGGCTTCTCCTTAACTGCTTTTCAAAGCTGGGGATTTGTGGGAGGTCCCTGGGTATTTGAGGGGCCGGGAGGAGCCTATTTTCGATGTCTCTGCAGTCCAGCGCCATCTGGCGGAGTATATCCCAACTGTAAGTGTTAGATTTGGAGCAGGACATACTGTATACTCATAATACCAATTCTACAGGTGAGTAATCACAGAATTGTATTTTTTACTCCTAAGAAAAGTAGAGAACTTTTTATTCCTTTTTACATGCAGTAAAAAGTGCTGTTGACATTGATTGTCTTCCTATGTGGTGGATCACTAACATTGATATTCTCATGCTTTTTTCTCATAAAGTGAATTTTTTCAGGCCAAAATCTTTATTTCTGAAGCCTATAGCACAGTCTCTTTTGGATAGGTGGGGCAGGGCCGGTGTTTAATCAGCACACCAGCTGTACAAGGTTTTCTTTGTGGAGATCCTTAGTAATTAGGTTAACAAGCACCTTGGTTTCTGCTATAATTGAGAGTAATTGAAGGTTTAGCTTTTCTTCATCTGTACATTAAGTAATTAACCTACAATTGTTTCATATTGATCCCTGCTTATTGAAATATTTGTATATGGTTCAACCACAGATAAGTCATTTTTTCCCTATGTAAAAATAAAAGGCTTTTGAAGTAGAAAGGATGAATCAATTGAGATTGCAGTAGTATTATGACTAAGGTATGCAGCAGTCATATATATATATATATATATATATATATATATATAATATATATATATATATAATATATATATTAAATATACTTAAAATCACACTATCATGAAAAATGGCCCAAGGATAAAAATCCATATAAATTTGCTGGATGGCGGGCAGAGGGGATACTTACCCTGTCACATACCTAGCATCAAGAAATATCCAGCCAGGATTGTTTTTCTTTCTTTTAATGGAAGGAAAAGGACATCTGGGGTGACAGGCTCTGTCACCGGTGATCGATTAAACCTGTCACCCCTGGATTTTATTGCTACCATAAGAGAATAAACCACAAGCTTGACGGGAGTTTTATTCAGTTCGGGTATATAAGTGACCCCTCATCTCATTATCCAAGGTGTTTATATGTATTGTTAATATTACACAATTTCGTGACGGTGCTTTTTAAAATATATTTATACTGGTACATTAGCTATTGTGCCTGTAGAAAGTTACATTTATTTTACACATTTTATAATGCTGCCATATACTATTTACTTATTTATACCCAACCTGTGGTTTTTGGTGGTAATCTGTGAAAGAAAAAGTAAAGTCCAAATAGAGTTTATGACCTCTACTTTCCCTAAACACTAGCAGCTTGGGGCATCCCAGTTTGGAATACCTCTCTGTGCATTAGCGATACTGGGCATGCTATTAGTTACTACTTCTGCCAACCAATCATGTTAGCCACCAGGCAAATCTGATTGGTTGCCACAGATCACGTTTGCTGGAACGTGAGTGTTGGTATGCCCAGACACGTCAACCACACATTGGGGCATCCCAAATCAAAATTACCTGAACCAATAACCAACCCATTTGAAGAGGAGCAAACATTGGCCTAGAGTCTACAAGACTCTAGGACTGTCTCCCTCCCTGATTTGGGATGCCCTGATTTGTCAAATCTCCCATATCTCCCTTATACTCGCCTCGCCAGCATTCCCACAGTGCATGCATGGGCTATATCTATCTATCTATCTATCTATCTATCTATCTATCTATCTATCTATCTATTGTGGTAAGGTGCAAGGGGCCGTTAGTGACGGCAGGTATGTAGCACCAATGTACCTGGCATTGGTGCAGTAAAGCCGTGTAGTCTGATTTCCAGCATCAGCTGCTGGTGGCAGTTTGCTGCTGTTGCTTTAGAATAGCCGAAAGGCTAACCTGGGACGGCTTTACTGGGATGGAGTAGAGCAGGGTGGGACTCCATCCCACTACCCAGGTCCGGGTTTTGCGGGCTGTTTAAATAGCCTGGGGAATCAGCTGTGGCCTGTCCTTTGTCTAGAGCTCACATGGGAGTGAGACTCTGTGAGCCTGGCTGAAATCTCCTGTGGAGGCTGTTCATGCGGACCTGAGGCCTATTTGACTGTAAACAGGACCTTTGCTCAAGGACTAAAAGCTGTTTGCCTGACTGTATTATTTATGCTGCGGTTTCCTTAAAAGGTGATGTAACCTGTATGGACATATGCTCTTGTGGATTTTTGTGTGAAATAAACACAGACTTTACTTTGAACTGTTTGCCTCCGCCTCTATACTGCTGACACCCGGTCGCCTACCAGAGCTAATCTCCACACTATCTATCTATCTATCTATCTATCTATCTATCGCTGTCAGGTGGTTATGTTTAATCATTGTAGCTATGGCTAATTTTATAGCATGTAACTGATTTTCTTTGAGATTCCACCCAATGTTATAAAGACATCTTTGCGTCAGCAACATAGAGAGGACAAACCATTGTTATTGACCACGTTAGTTGATTGGAAATTTATTGTATAGATATATCATTCTGCTATTTGTAACCAGTACATAAAACTGATCCCAGGAATGCCGAGAGATCTATGTATCGCTCCGAGCATGTTATACCTTTATCTTATAGCACGAATATTGGATGAAAACCCCATTAACATCAAAGCAACGTTCCTTGAAATTCAGCCTCCATCATGGCGTAATGAATAACAGCGTAGTAGTGAAACGAAGGCTCGCATTAGACCAGGGACTGCGGTATAGCACTATATGCGGTGTAACTGTGACAAGTCTACAGGCTATATAGAGATTATTTTTTAGAAGACATCCTTCAAGGGGGGTTTTCTATAAAGTACCGTAATGATGTAAGTTGTATCTCAGCAGCTCATCACTAGCAGCTAGTTATACGCAATAAGGAGTATCGCCTTCTATCCAGAATTTTACCCTGATAGCCTTGCAGCTCCGCATTTCCATACTGCTGCTGTCATATTTCCTTTGATGAACAGGTAGAAATTTTTGTTTATTAACTTACATAAAAACTGAATGGGATGCCAAACCATTTAATTGACTGTTTAAGAAGGAAATCTAGTCAAAAATGACTAGACTCCATATTTCATATGTAGCAGCCAGGCTTCTCAATTATTTTTTGACTGGACTTGCACTTTAAGGTCACTAGAGAAACATAGAGGGGCACTTTGTGTATCCTATTTTAAATGTTATATACAGGGAAGCCACCTGGGAAGTATAAGCACAAGCCGGGTCAGACTGGAGCATTCTGGGCTCACTGGAGGAAATCATTATTGAGGCCCACCAGAGAAAACTTCAGCTGAAACACAGATTGTTATAATATAAAATCTAATAATAATTGCCCTAATAATACACAAAGACAACGCTCTAGGCAAGACAGAAACCCCGCTTCAGTCTTCGATCTCTTGTATCACCATGATGGTGGCCCTGGATCAGTGCTTGGAACCTATTGGATTATCCTCTAGTGCTCTGGTGGGCCAATCCAACACTGCGTATCAATAGCACCTATGCAGAAATTCCACTTTAGCTGGACTTGGCTGGCAGATGGGGCACTGATGTCCTGATGTTGGCCTGGGTAAGTCAAGGTTGCTTTTTATGAGAGTCGGTTGATAAGCCAAATGATGAATATTAAGGAGCCGTTAAGTACCTTTAAAAGACAATATGATTGGCTAATGGAGAGGGGCACCAAAAATGTTAAAAGGTCCAAATCTTAACCACCTAACAGCTAGGGAATTGAGAAAAAGAAGCTTACAGTCTGCTTGTGCCTCTGACCCTCACTGCACCTCATCCTGTGTATCAGGATCTGGCAGGATTCAGGGTCTGGAGCTGCCTCTGCGAATGTAGGCACATGTAATATTTTTGATGTTTTTTTCTATTTTAAGTGGAATGTTATTCTGAAGTATTCCAAATTGGGTTGCCCCAGGGACAAGGATCTATCACCAGTATAGTAAAAATCCTGGTGATAGATCCACTTTAAGACCTGGTGAAAATGCCTCCAATAACCACCACTTTTGGCTCCTGCCCATTCACTTGACTGGACACCCAGGAGCACATGCTCCCAGCAGCACCCAGTGGTCGGCCTTGCTGAAACAAAGATGGTAGCGAGTAGCACAGTAATTGCTCGATGATCGGTGCTGGATTGCGCACCAGGTTTTTTTAATTTTATTTATGTAACCGCCATCCGCCCTGCTTCAGTGCTAGGGAGGTTAATAGGGTGGGTCTAGGAGGGACTCTTTCAGGATTTGAGAGGGGAGGAATCGCCCAGCAGTGAATGCTGGAGCACATTCCGCATTGAACTACAGACATAGATACATTTATATTATGAAAAATGGTTGTTGAGGAAATGTTCATTTGGTCTAAAGTCATTTTTGGGCTGGACCTCCAATCTACCATCTTACGCCAGAGTGTATAAGGTACTTAAACCGGACCAACACCCTTACAAAAAATATTGCTCATATGCATCCCTTCCCAGGGCAATTCAGATGCACATAAAAATGTATGTAAAATAATTTTTCTCCCTCCCACGGGTGTGCTGGGCATCTTCCAGTGACCTTCAAAGGGGGAGTACTGCTTGGTTTCCTCCGGCTTTGCCTTTGGGTTATGTCAGTTAAGTTCCGGCAGCAGAACAGCTGGGATGCTAGGAAAGGAGAAAATGTAAGTGCTGACAATGATTTGGTATCATGCATGGAGATGAAGCATACATTTTCTTTTAACTGTGCAAATCTGTTGCTTCAGTTTAAAGCCAGACCAAAATCGGGCATCTGGTCGAGAGGCCTAATTCCCCCATCCCAAATTCTCACCTTTTCTGGGTTTGCTGCTCCCAGTCGCTGGACTGACTCCCCACGTGGTGTCCAGTAGGGATTCCCGGGCTTCACTGGCTGCGTGGGATTGAGGAAGTAGGTCAGCGATAACTCTGGATGATGGGCTTTCGGCATTTCATCATGTGCCCCTGTGCTACCAATTTAAAAGGGATTGTCCAGGCAAAAATTTAAAAAAGGGCTATACTCCAGTGCAGCTCCACGAACCAGATCCGTGGGTGTAAAACTTACCAAGAACGAGCACCCCCTCTGGTCCAAGATGGCAGCACTGGACAAAAGGCGAGTTTAGTCATTTTTGGCTGGATAGTTCCTTTAAAGGGGAATTCCAGTCTCCTGTAAACCCCGGCTACCCTCCCCTGGTGCTGAGACTACAGGGATTACAAAGAATTAAAAGGCTTTCCTCACCTGGGATCCAGTGCTGCATTCTCCCTGGTGCCGTGCACTGCCACATTGTAGAGAAAGCCCCAAAGAATGCGCAAAGGGGGGGGGGGGGGGTTGGGTGCTGTTTTGTGCACTGTCTGTGCGGGAGCTGCACAAGATCCAAGTAAGGGTTTTTTTTTTTTTTTGTTATGGGGTGGGTTACAGGAGAGTGAACTTATACATTAAAGTGGAGCAAAACTCTAGCGGGACCGTCCTGGAATTCCAGATCGGGATACCTCCCTATGTGACCCCCCCCCCCCCAGGATGGGGCAACACTCACCTTCTCCTGGGTCTCTCTCACCAATGTAAATAACATCCCTGCATCTTTGGGCTATGCGCTGCAGGGGATGTGACTGCTTTCGCTACTTTTGCTGAAGCCCTACATGTAAACAGCCGTTTGCCAAGCATTACATTTGTCTGGCAAACTGCTCTGATTGGACGAGAGCTTGCACATGCATAGAGGACCGGGAAGGGCTGAGTTTGTCATGTGAGTTCGAGTATGGTCATTCTAGGGGTTTTCACACAGCTGAGCGCCATGATTGGGGGTGCCCCCATGGATAGTCAACATCCTGGGTTTTGTTCCGCTTTCAGTGAAACAAAACTGATTAGAAGACTTCATCAAATAAAGACCATTCTTTTGTTTTTGTTTTTACAGCCTGTACTTCTGCTTTAAGAATTTTTGGGGAGAAAATCTCACATTGCCTTATTAGTAAAAAGACTTTAGTATTTGTAGTACAGTAGGCCCTAAGAATAATCTAAATAATGGTGTAATTTATCAATATTTGTTAAAAGCATAGTGTTTCTACATATTTCAATGGTTTGAAATGCATTATGGGAGCGTGCAATTAAGTATTAATTGCTGTTATATAAATTTAGAGATCCACCAGTGTGGCATCACAGCAATGATTTATTTTATTCTTCAGATTAAAAATATGTTATAACAATGATTTTTCCAGTTGCTGGGTGAGACGTTTCTGTTAATAAAATCTTATGCTCCATATTTTCAAAAATAGTATTCAGAAGTCTCCATTTGCTATTACGGGAGCCCATGCTGGAGAGAGCACTTGTCATCCCCTCTTTCCACCCTCAGAGGGCAGTGGTTTTCTATGAATCCCTCTTTCTGGTTTCTTTATCTGCATAGGATTTAAATATGTTGTGCTTTCTTCTTCTTTTTTTTTTTTGATGCTGCTGACCTAATAGTTCTTTTTTTCGATTGGATATAATACTGATCACATGAAGAGATGTAAGCTCATAATACTTAATAATAATACAGTCTTTAACAGCTTATCATGCAATGACAAAGAGCGCTGTTCTCTGGGTGTAATATTTTGTAAAAAAAAAAAATTAAAAAATCCCCAAAACTCACACAATGGAATATAAAAAGAAAATAATCACACACATGTTAGGCTACATGCAACGCTCCAAAATAGGGGATGGAAAAAGGCGAGATTGTAATGTCGTTCCATAGCGGTAACCATGTAAATATGTAAATGGATGCTTCCCGCTGCAAACATTACGAGGATGCACACTCTTGATTTGAATATAACTCCGTTTTCGTCATAAATAATAACATTCCCAGTTCAAGAGGTTTTTTTTTTTCGCCTCCCGTTCCTGGCATTGCGCATACGCATTTCAAGATTAGGTTGTACAAACACAAAGATGAATATTTCCCCATGCTGTAATGTCACAGTTACATGTGAGCTCACCTTATTATTCTTAACAGGCTGGTTAGCATTGGGTCACCTCTGCTTCTCTGTCTTGCCTCACAGGGTCACTTATCTCCAGGCTAGATTTAGGAGGAGGGCTTTTGTATTTTTCTCATCTGACTTGCTCTTATTATTTTCTGTTTCTCCCCCTGTCATATTTTTCCACTGTCTGCCTTGACACAGATTGGCAATATTAACCCCTTTTCCTCCGCCACACGCCTTCCCGCTATAGGTCTCTTCTGCCCCTACCCGCCAGTCGCCTCCCATCACCTCATTTACCTGTCCCTCTTTTGTTTCCTGACAATTTCTTATCTGTTTTATATCTTGCCCTAAACATGATCCCTGGTGGTGTTATTCAGAGGAAGCCATCCGGCCTTGCTTTATTTTATTCATGTAATTATTTTTTAACACTTTTATGTTTTCCATATTTGATACCATGCACAAAGAGTCCATCAAAATATTAGAACGGTTTTGCAATCCTAATTACAGGTCTGTTTACCTGGTGCGCCTAAAGAAAATGTATTTTCTCTCTTTGATATTTCATGGACTTTTAAAAAACAGCCGGTGACTACAGTGCATTAGTTATAACCTGAGAAATAGAGAGGATTTTTTATAGGCGGATTATTCCAATAATAAAAATTCCCCAGTCTTTCTGAAAAGCAGCAGTGCAGACCTGATTTTTTTTTTTCTTCAACGAGAATGCATATAATTCATTTCTCCCCCTATCTTCGCTCACCATCCCCCCCTGTTCCTGCCCAAAAATGAATGCGGTGAAATACTATTAGGCTGTCGGGTTATGTATTTTTGATGAGGCCATTCAAGACACTGGCTGACCCCTGATGGCACGTGCTCCAACTGCACTGAAGAAGCTTTTCATTTAAGTTATGCTATCCAGATTGGGTGACCTCTATTAAATAAAAAGGGAGCAAACAACCTTTCTTTATGGCCTTCGGGACCTCTCCCTTTAAAGAAGATTTTTTTTTTTCTGTTATCATGTGCATTAAATGTAACGTCCCTGTCTTACGGCTGTTCATATTTTCATTTTTTTTTTCCCTTTTGCCTAGAAGAGTAATATTTAAAAACAAAAAAAAAAAGGAATTTTTCTCCTGCCGAGGCGGGAATCTTGTATTTCATCCTCTGTGGTCAGATTATTAAAATTACCTACTTTTCTAAAGAGACGAGACAGGAATACAAAATGTGTCTTTCAGAAACACAAAGAGGAAAAGAAAAAAATGGGGGGGGGGGGGGGGAGTAAATAATTTATCCATAGATGGAAGCCAAGAGTTCTGTTTCGAATAAAGGAAGAAATTTTTATTTTGGCATTTGTGTAACCCTTGGTTAACGAGTTCCCTTGAAAGCTGCTTTCTTCAAGTCATTAGCATGAAACTCCACGTCTGTGTAACTCCTCTAGAATATATATATATATATATATATATATATATATATATATATATATATATATTTTTTTTTTTTTTTGGGGGGGGGTATCAGATTGTAAAAGTAGAATCCCATTCTGAAGAAACAGTAGTCATAATAAATGAGCAGTGTGTATGCATATACGGTGTGTGTGTGTATATATATATATATATATATATATATATATATATATATATATATATAATAAATATGTTTTCTTTCTTTTTTAAAGAGAGCAATTCTTTTTTTATTTTTTAGAAAAAAAATTAGACAATACATTTTTGTTTAGAAGATTTTAATTTTAATGACCTCATTCAAATTTTTATTCGGTCACCTGCCTACTTTGGACCATGTTTAAGGGCTATTTGTAAGGCATTAAACTGTGACCACCCCATCTCGCCATTCTCCCCCTGGAGCTGTACACTTCATGATGCCTTGACTGCTCACTTAACATGGATTTGTCTTTTATTATTTTTTTTTTTTTTTATATACCAGCCACAACACAGAAAGGAGGAGGAGAGACGGGCAAAAACGAAAAACCCTGAAGGACGGGTCTCAAAAAATATCTAAAGAAACCGCAGGGAATTTCTTTTTAAGATCAGCAGAAAGCAAGCCATCTGTGGTAAGCTTTTTTGGCTTCTGTCTTTTCTGCGTTTTTAAACCCTACAGTCTGTACTTTGTTGTCTAATTGTGGCTTCCTCAGAGGAGCGAAGATTGATGGGTGTGGAAAGCACCTAACTTCCTTGCTTAAGTCATGTGAGGGTGGCACTCATGTAAATATGCAAATGTGGGCTGGCTGGGCTGTGTTGTTGACACGTGTATGCGTTGTATGCCTCTCCCCCACCTCCCTGTCTTAGCGTCTGATCTTCAACAGATCGCTCTTGTTTCTTGTGATCACCAGCACCGTGTGTTGAAAAGGCAAATGTGCAGAAAAGAGTGGAGGGGGGGGGGGGTGTATATTATGGGGCTGGAGGGCATGCTTTCCTTGTCAGGATTGCTGTGACTTTCCAATATTAATGTCACTTTTTTGCATTTTCATTTGCATGTCAAAGTTGGGAAGGTGTGGGACCAGAGATTAATATAGAAATTACATAATAACGTAATGATTAAATTCCGATGACTTCTCCGAGCAAGTGGAATGACTAAGTTTTTTTTTGGGAGGCATGAAGCTAGAGATGTACAGCACTGTCTGCTATGCATATGATTGGCTGATGCTAGGCGCATCAGAATACATCCGCATATTCAGATTATAGCGTTTTTTTAATGCTCACTTCTATATGCCCTCTTTTGTATCATCTGTACTCATCTACTTTAGTTATGACTCATTCCCAACCTACTGTTCCTCCTCCTGACCACTCACTGATTAATAACAGAGACCAGTTTTGCAATTTTATACTTGGGCACTAATAAAGAAATAATAACCTGTGGTCTAGGAAGTTAAACAATGGCAATTGTATTAGGAATATATATATATATATATATATATATATAATTTATACACATTTTTTTATTTATCGTAATGTTATAGCTGTCAGTGGTAAATGCATTTAAAAATATGTATGGTAAAGAGGACTTTTAAAACAGAAAGTATTTACGTGGAAAATACAGACCAAAACTGAAAGGCTTATCCATAATTCTAAATGAGTAGTTAGTAAGCCTAAGATAGGTTCCTCATCTCCCTAATTTGGCCTGAGACTATATATATATATAATATATACATTACATAATTGTTATTACAATATATATATATATATATATATATATATATATATATATATATATATTTTGCTCTTACATATTTTACAACAATTTACAGGATATGTTAAAACAATTGCTTTCATATTTTAGATTCTCTCTTATAGGTTTATATATTATGTTATGCAGTGGCTGTAAGAGGCTAGTTAGCTCCATAGTATTTTGAGCTCAGCAGGAAGTTGAGGCATAGCAAAATGTGAAAATATATAAAATGTGTATATATATTTACACTCCTATTCACTCATTCAAATACATAGATGTTTTTAAAGATGAGTTTCAAGAGAGCCGTTCACCCATTTGAGCTTTATTTGTGCTCATTATAGGGAGATATATATATATATATATATATATATATATATATAATAAAATTACCAATTCTATACTGCATTTGTTACACATTAAACATGTCCATCATATACTAGAGTTTATTCTAGGTTCTATATACTATTTATACACTAGACATGTAACATGCATGTATATAATTGAACTTTGAGATTCTAAAATAGGTAACGTGTCATAGCAATGGCTTAACTTCTGAAGGGCCCCTCACATTAAAACATACTTGGGCGAGTCATCTTCTGCTGAGGAGGCCCCGCAGGGGAAACAGAGTTTACTGGGAGTTATTAAGTATTCTGTGAACTCTAAAATATTATTTCATAGCCTAAAATGATTCTTCTATGGGACTGAGCCAAACTGTGCCTGCAAGATAGTAACGAGCCCTCCGACCATATGCACCATATAAATAAAATAGTATAGTAATACTCCTTCGTCTGCTGTGCATGCTATGTCGGGCTATGTCAACCCAGGCCATACTTGAGCTGCCGGAAATAACTAAATCAGGGCCAACATGTAAAACTTTGGAAGCTGTTGCAGGCCCAGTAGAAATATATAAAATAGGAAACTTGGGGAGAGACTGGGCGGGCGCCAGCACTAGGCTTTGGGGCAGCCACTAGGAATGTCTGGGCCCCCCATGTTTTGATCCTACTATAATATATAAATACATTTTTTTTTTTTGTCTGGTTACATTTGGAAAAAAAAAAAATTCCAAAATAATTTAAAGTATAGCAATACCCAGGATTTCAGTATCCCGGCTTTTGGTCTGTCACCCAGGGACACCCCAGTTTATGATGCCCCACTGTATGAAACCAGCCAGCTTTTCTTACCTTTCCTTAAGTCCATGCACGGCAGGGGGCACGACATCACTCCCATCCTTCAGCTGTGCATGACCACACCAGCCATTCAGTTACAGTTAGGGCTCGTTGGAGAGGCTGAGGTAAGCATACCAAGCAACTGTGGGTTTCAGACAATGGGGCATTTCAAATCAGGATGCCCGGGGGGCTTTTGATTACCTTTAAAGTAAAACAAAACCCAACTGTGGCTGCTCTGGAATCTAAAATATTTCAGGACTGGCCACTGGCTTACCCTGGGGCATCCCAAATCTTGGTGTGCCACTGTGTGAAACCTCCCAGGTCGTCGCTAATCACTTACCCTTCCCCAGTCCAACACAGGCTCTTATCCAATGAAAGCCATCTGCTGTGATGATGTAATTTGTAAAATGGCTCTCATTGTTTTCAACCATTCAGATAGGCTAGAGCAGGAGTATGTGTGCAGCTGGATATGTGGCAGCGCACACACCCCATTGAAGTCAAGGAGAGCCGTTTGGCGAATGGCAGTCATGGCATGTGCGTGGGCTCTTGTCTGTTGGACTGAGAAAGGGTAAGTGATTACAGGCTTTCTTGGGGGTTTCACATAACGGGGCATCCCGAATTGGGGGTTTTGTTCCTCTTTTAAGTCTGAAACAGCTGAAACATATGGTGCCAAGGGAGCACAAATATAAATAGGGTGAAGGAGCATTTAGTTCTCTAGCTGCATCCGAATGAGTAAAAAGACTGATAAAGGTATGAGCTTTCAAAGGGCGCCATTTAATGTTTGCATTACCCCCCCCCCCCCCCCCGTAAATAATAAAGACCTTCTGGAGTCAGGTGTACAGGATGGCCAATGAGGTCTTCCAAACCAGTATGAGAAGAGACCCATGGGTTGCCCTCTTGCACTGTAAACCCCGGGAGCTGACAAGTAACACAGACTCTTTGTATACTTGCTGCTAGCGCCTAAGCAGACTATAACTAAAGCCTGGAAAAAACAATTTACCCCAATCTCAGAGGTGTCGGCCAGGATCAATGGGTTTCTTACTAATGAGAGGTTGTCCGGCATCCTGGCCGACTCTCATGATAAATTAATATCCCTATGGGAGCCCTGGATAAGGTTTGCGTGGTCTGGGGAACCTCCGCGGGTAGTATAAGGATTATTATCCAATAACCAGATGAGCGGCTGGTGGAACGCGGGAGCAACCTACCCTTCCCCTCCCCCCCTCATCCCTCCTCCCTTCCCTTCCTCCCCTCCATCCCTAACGCCCCCCTTCCCCCCACCTTGACCCCCCTAATCTGGTTCCCCTCTTCTCCCCCTTTTTCCTCTTATAATACTAAGGATTTTAAAGTTTTCTACGATACCTCTCTGCCTACAAACTTGGAAGTGTTCAAAAGTATAAGCCACGTCTAATCCCATCTGGCACTAGGACCAGGGGATAGCAGGTGTGCTGGTGGCGGTGCGTGCTGCGGGTGCTGATTGGCTCCAGGGGCCCGCACTGTCCTGACACGGGTCGGGGCAGATCGCTGTTTAAAACTTGTTGCATTTTACTTGCTCCATCCTTATCTAAAGCATTTTGTAGTGTTAATCAGGTACGGTTAAGGCACATTTTTATGTATGACAGATTTCAATCTTTCACCTCCCCTGCGTGGGATGGTTATTTTGACTGTATGCCTTCCAAACTTGAACTGTTGAAAACTCAATAAAAATATTGAAAGAAAAAAAAATAATAAAGACCTTAAATTTCCCTGGTGAGCCACACAGCTGCTCTCCATGCTGCCTCATCCTTGCTTCTGAAGAGGGAGAGCCCGATGGTGGATGGTGCTGGCCCCGTTCACCTCTCCCTTCAGATTCTAGGAGGGGCGGGGCTTTGTTTTGACAGAGCGTGGTTGCTCCTCAGAGACCCGCGTGCATTGTTGTAGGCCAGGCCCCCTCCTCTACCACTCAGGCCCATGCCCCGGACATAGGTTCCGCCCCCCCAATGGCGACCCTGCTAGGCTTATCTGGGCTGCTTCCCAGGCCCCTGCACCTTTGAAGTGACCATCTTATATGATGGTCATGTGAAAAGCAGGATCAGTTTTTTTTTCTTAGCATCCCCAAAGCTCCTTCGGGGGTGTAAATTTACTTATGGAAATGCTTTGCTTTTTTATCTTTATCCCTTCTGTAATTCTCTAAGTTCTTTCGTTTTTAATATTAATGTCATTCTTTATTTTAATTCTTCTTGTTCTACCTTTTTCATTTATTCTTTTTTTTTTTCTATTGTTCCATTCATTCTGTCCATCTTTCTACATTGCCTTTATTCCATCCTATCTATTGTCCTTTTATTGTTTTCTATCTAGGTATCATATTTTTTCTACCTATTCTACCGATTTGTAACAAATTTTAGAGGCCATTGTAGGCAGGGGTGGATCATACAAGGGCTCACTAAGATTCTGTTACCCAAGATCCCACATAAACCTGGACAGAGATATTAAACCGGACCTTCACCATGATTTAATGAAAAGCCCAAACTCTTAAAAAACGATTCCCCAGCATCTAAAATTAATATATTTAACATTTTTAGTCACTAACTTTTTATTCTTTCCCCCACTGAGCTGCAACTCTGTTCAGGAATTTAGGATACGGGCGCCGCCATCTTGACTCAGAAGCATCACACTTACTGAGGAGAGGAGAGTGGGATAAGGTACAGGGGGGCAGGTTATAGCTGTGCTTTGCTCAGACAGAGCAGAGCTGGGGTCAGGGAAAGGTCAGCAGTCCCAGAATGCAGAGCAGCACAGTCACTTCCTGTTTGCAGGCACTTCCTGTTTGCAGGCTGCCTGATAAAATGGCGGCTTCCATAAGCCGCCATCTTGGATGTTTAAAGGCTCATAACATGCAGTAGATGCAGGTAGGATGATTTTTAATGTGAGCAATCTGTATGTACAGTGTGGGGGAAACATATAAGATAGACTCTTATTCAGAGTGAAGGTCCGCTTTAAGCATCCCAATATGCATTAAATTGTTACCTTTTTGATTTTTTAAAAATGTTAAATGATTGTGAGACACAGGCAGAATTACCTTGAGATTTAAATTGAACATACCCCTGAATGCTGCTACAGGCCCAGCAGAATATTCTATACACGCCTTTCTTCTTCTTTTTTTTTTTTCTATAAATGTTAGCTCTTGCCGTGTAAGGCTTTTCAGCAGCTCGCAGGCAGCCGTCTCTTAAGCCCAGGGAGGAATTATAAGCCCCGCTTTCCTAGCTGTTTCCACCTGATTTTCACTCCAGTTACCTGAAGTGATGTTATACACTTCTCTCCTCGCTGTGCAGTGCCAATAAAGTAGAAAGGCAGCAATGAGGATTGGTGCTATTGATCTGCCCAAGGGGATCATTAGACATCACTATCAATCTTCAAATCAGTAGGCCTGTGTTACTTGCTTGGGCAGTCATTGCCAATTTGTTCCTATTACATAGCCAAGCCCGGAGGTGTTTGATGAGTAGATCTAGTCTTCAGCTTCACACTGCTGAGAATACACATTTAATGTTGCTGCTTTTACAGAATCCTGTTTCCACCCGTATGTGTGTGGACGTATGTGTTTCGTTTTTTTTCTTGCAAACTGCAATCGATTGGCTGTCTGCAGACCTAGAGACCTGTTAACAGTTTAAAACGCACATGTGTGGTATTGTCTGCTTTAAAATAAATACGATCTAAATGCATTCATTGCCAATTTAGTCTAGATCTGCTGCCAGGAAGCTGATAATCCTCTTCGGGTCAGATAAAATGCTACATTTTGACGGCACTGATGCAGTCTTGTCAGGGCCTACCTAAAGTGAAGAGTGCAAAAATTCTGGATGGTCACATGCGCATCCAAGGGGGTGGTCCAGGGGTTTAGACCCCCCTCCCCCTGCCCACATGGTCGCTATTTGCCTGGCCACAAAGAGCTCAGCAGGAGCACCCAGAATGTTATGCAAAAAAAAATCAGCGTTTCAGCAGCTGTCACATCCTCACTTTCAGGCTCTGGACAGGCCCATAGGGTTACTAGTGGGGATTCCCCCTGGTGGGCTCTTTGAGGGCTTTTATCACCAAATCCTGAACTATGTATATCTTATTAGTGAGTGACATTTCAAGTGCACACACAAAATAAAGAAAATAAACACCCAAAATACTATAATAATAATAAGAGATTGTGATGGTGGGAAAGAGAGTGTTGAAAGGGATTACAGCAATGATAGGGATGTGTGGGGAACAGAGGGAATGTGGAAAAGAGAAAATAAGGAATGGGATGCAGTGAAGAGAGAAAGGTGGAGGGGATGTGGAAAATAGAGAAGGCAAAGTAAGTGTGAAAGGGCTAGAACAATAAACGAAATGTGGAAAGGGTCAAAAGAGAGAAAGGAGGAAAAGAGAAAATGAAGACGGGTCTGTAGAAAAGCGAGATGAATGGAATGTGGAAAAGGTGGAGGGAATGTGAAAATTTGAGGCAGAAGAAATGTGAAAGGGCAAGAACAATTGAGGATTTGTGACAAATGGGAAAATTGTGAGAAATAAGAATGGAATATGAAAATGAGAGGAAGAAGGAAATGTAAAGAAAAAAGAGAATGAAGGAGGGAATGTGAAAAATAGAAAATAAGGATGGGAATGTGGAAGAAAAAAAAGAAAGATGTAGGGAATGTCAAAAAGAGAATATGAAAGAGATGGAATGTGGAAAAGAGAAAGGTGGAGAGAATATAGAAGAGCAATAACAATAAAGAGAATGTGGAAAAGGTAAAAGGTAGGGGAAGATGTATAAAGAAGGTTACAGCAGCAGCAGCAAGTCTGGTTCCGATTAGTGCCCCTAGATTGATGGCGCCCATTCACCCCCAAAGACTGGCCATGCTGGCCAAAATAGTATATGAACGTTTATATATAATCGGGCCACCACTAGAAATTTCGGTTCCCCATACAGCAACAATGTCTGCCCCCCCCTTACTACACAAATGTATAAATACAATATATTGTTTTGTCTTGTTAAATTTAAACTTTAAAATCTTTTTGGAAAGTTAAGTATACCAAAACCCAGGATTTCTCTATCCTGGGTTTTGGTCTGCCACCCACTGACACTCCAGTTTGGCATACCCCACTGTGTGAAACCCCCAGGATAGCCCGCTTTTCTTACCTTTCCCCCAGCCTATGACGATAGTGCAGCAGGCAGCATCACTCATATCCTTCTGCATGACTATGGCAGCCATTCAGTTACAGCAGATGTGACCATGCACAGCCAGTAAAGGATGCGAGTGATGTCGCTGCTCATGCGCCATGGGCTTGTTGGCAAGGCTGATGTAAGCATATCAGGCAACTGAGGAGGGGGTTCAGACAGTGCGACATTTCAAATCGGGATGAGTGTAAATAGGGGCAGGCTTTTGATTCACTTTAAACTGGAACAAAACTCTTCTGTGGCACCCTGAAATCTAAAAGATTCCAGGGCCAGCCGCTGGCTTTCCCCTGGGGTATCCCAAATTGGGTTGCCCAGCTGTGTGAAACCCCCCCAAGGGCATCGCTAACCTTTTTAAACCTTCCCTAGGCCAACGATGGAAGCACAGGCTCTCATCCAATGAGTAAGGAAAATAAGAAGTGGCCCCATATGAGTGCTTTGTGAATGGCACCATCCACAGAGCAGAGGAAGCCGCGGTCCTGTGTGTCACTGCAGCTGCCTATGATAACACCCTTCTGCCATCAGTCACTGGGGCATGGCCCCCCTCTCCATTCACTACAATAGAGTGGCCTCAGCACACACCCTCTATTGCAGTGAATGGAGAGGGGTGTGGCCGTGCCCCTGTGACTGTGATGAAAGGGTGCGTTCCTGTCACGGAAGAACTGATGAACGTGGTTCCGACCTGGGATGCTCAGAATAGGTGAAATGCTGATCGCCAGCATAGGACCAGCAGCAAGGGATAAAAGGTGAGCACCCTTTAATTTTTTCTTTCATTTGGGTGGTCAATCACGTTAAATAAAATAGCCCAAATATTATGGTCACACTTGAGTGTCTTGTATCACTGTCCATGTAAACCTAAGTCTGTGGTTTTGTGCAAAAACCTTTTCTGTGTACCCCGATGATCTCGTTGGCTTTAATAAAGATTTATTATTTTAAAAAAAATAGCCCAGAATTGTCCTGTCGCCACCCACACAGAAACAGTACATTATCTCTTCCCCCTGCCCAAAGTACCAGAGCTGTACAAGGGTTCCAGAACCAGGTGAGGCAGGAAGCACCTATAGGAATAGGGACTTGGGCCATTTCACAGTTTGCCCTCTGCCCTAATGCCTGCTCAGCATGTACATTTCAAAAACATTGTATGCAGTTAATAGATAGTATTTTGCCTATCAACTGGTATCCGTTAAGGTAAAGACCAAGGTCCAAAGAGCCCACCTGCAGTCTTGAAGCCCTACCTGGACTTACACTCTCCCTGGCAATCCTCCCTCACACCATTAGTGGGCCCTGCATTAGTGAGATACTCAACTTTTCCTATCAGAAAAAGCATCATCAAGAACCTCCGTGTATGGAGGCACCCATTGTTCTCACACCAACCGACCAGATGTAATACGGCTTTACAAATCCGGTGGCGCAGGAGCTGCAGTCAGGTAAGGGGATTGTAGTGCTGGACATCCACTGGCAACTGGATGCAGTTACCGCAGCCACTGCCAGACTTGAAGTCATTTGGAAAAGTCCATAGATTTTTTCTTTTAATAAAGTGTGTTTGTATGAGAATTTTTGAGTTATGCACATTTTATAAAAGAAAAATGGTATAATCTTTTAAAGTATACCAAAGGGCAAAAATTATTTTTTATCCCGTTTAACCCTTTAATTGTCAGTCCCGTAGTTTGTGTGTTTGCTTCTCGTACCGTTAAGTGCCAAGCACATAGAAACTACGGGCTTAGAATTTTACCCTGCTACTGTAAAAAAAAAAAAAAAACATAAAAAACGCTCACGTCTCCTGGATCCAGGGCTGAGGGTCTCCTCTTCCCCCGGGGGGCATCTGATTCCCCCCCCCCCTCCAGGATCCACCGGCTTCAGGAGAGGACCCGAAACAGCCCCCCCCACCTCGATTCTGCCATCAATGACACCTATGCCAGTTCACAAGGCTTAGGGAGCAGGCATGTCATCTGCGGTTAGCGGGCAACTTGTCATTAACCCTCAGCCTCCCCATTTCCTGCCTCACCAAAGCCTGGGGAGGGGTGGAAGAGCCCTGGTCCATCAAGGCTACACAGGCTTGTTGTCTGCAGGGCTGGGGGCCACCGAAGTTGACCTCTGCTCCCTGTTCTACAAGTATTCTATTTGTGAATGTTGTGCTCTTTTCAGTTTGGGGGTCTTCTGGGCAGGAACTAAGGGGTTAAAAATGGGACTTTCACATGCAACATGTGTTTTTTTTTTAATAAAATCAACGCTTTATCTGAAATAAATGAGACAATTAAAAAAAAAAAGCTTACTTTTTTTGCTCAAAAATATTAAAAAATAACTAGAAATTATAATATATAATATTATAATAATTAATTATTAATACAACCATTTTGACTTGTTGGATTGGCTCAAGCTGGGAGTGCTAAGGAACAAAGGCAGTCATGGCAAAATAAAAAAGGAAAGGAGAAGCAAAATTAACATAACACAGGAGAGACCTGCTACAGCATTTAGTGTGCTGTAGAAATTAGTGAAGAGATGTATGGTACAGACTTCAGGTGCACTTCTTTCTGCTTTATTTTTGCAATTGCCTGGACTCTCTTTAATCCAGTTCTGACGATGCAGTGCACACCCCAGCCTTAGGATGGCAAAATATCATAGGGAGTAATGTATCCTACATAAACTGTATCCAACTGAGAATGAGAACTTTAATGATATCTTATCAGCTTTATACCTGTACATGTCATGGTTACATAGTTAATATGGTTGAAATAAGACGTATGTCCATCAAGTTCAACCAAGGGTGTTGGGGTAGGGAAAGTTATTTATTTATTTATTTTTTTACTGATAACCACTAATAGTAACTGTTAATGTTATTTTCTTCTAAATAAGCATATAATCCTTTTTTTTTAAAGCTGTCAGCGGCTGTAACAAGCTTCTGTGGGAGGCTATTCCACAGATTTATAGTTCTTATGGTAAAGAATGACTGTCGCCTCCGGGGACTGAATTTCTTTTTTCTTTATTGCATGGCACGGCCCGCGTCGGTATTCATAACAGTTGGGTTATTCCGCCACAAGGTGGCGCAGTGGTACTGCAGAAAGCTGTGGCATCTCCCGGCCCCCTATAAAAACGGGATTAACCATAGAGTTCCCAGTGTTTCCTCTGCAGTGATACTGCAAAGTTAGAAGATGGCTCTCTCTCTTGCGCAGGTGAGCGGGGCAACCAAGCCTGCGGCCCTGCATGTCTATTTCCATCCGTTTCTGGACCCTCGCTGCCTCCCAGCCTCGGCTGACAGATCGGGAGAAGGTAGAAGAGCACTAGGGTCAAGTGCTCCAGGAGCGCAGCTCCAGCCGCAGACCCTGTACCACAAAGGGGAGCCGGCCATAGGCTTTATGGTGAGCCTGATTGGGATGCAGAGTTCATGTTCTGGCTTCTGAGGGGGTGAGTGTTTTTGGGGACTATGTCTCCTTCCTTTCCTTCAGGGGTCCCCCCCCCCTCCCTGGCCTGGATGCTTGCCGCTAGCCTCTCATCTCTCTCCCCCCCCCTCTCTGGCTTTGTTCGGGGAGGGGGGGGGTGGGTGTCATCGGCGAGTGGTATTCTTTGTGGTGTTTTGGCATTTATTGTGTGTTTTTTGGTGTTTTTCAGCCGCTGCACGCTTTGTACTGCGCTCTGTGGCATTTGGCGCTATAACCTGAGGCGTTTATTGCTTTGTCATGGCGCCAGCCGGGTCACGTGATTGCCGTTTTCGTGCTCTTCGGGGGGCTGGGCCTTAGGATGACGCATATCGCGTTGTCTCCCCGCGGCCTGCCCCTCGAGGTGCCTCTGCCGGCGCCATTTTGGACTAGCTGCGCATCTGGATTTCTCCCTCCTGGCTGCAGTGCTGCTTCCTCTGGTGTGTCGCTTCATCCTGCGGTCTGTGCCTTGGTGACCCTGCGGTGTCTTTGGTATGTAAGTCCCCCTTGGGGGTTTTTTTTATTGCCCTTGGGGGTATGGGCTGTGGGATGCTCATGTGTCTTTTTCACTTATGTCTTTCAGGCGGGACACCATTGGGTTGTGGTTTCTCCTGGCTCTACTCCTTCCTCCCCCTCATCCCCCCCTTTCACCGATTTCTGGGACATCCGGTGGGAGGGCATCCCGGGTGGCTTCTGTATTAGCCTTTACCCACCGCTGGCCTATTGTGCCTGTGTTAATCCCCATATGGAGGCTTCTGCTGGGGATAGCGTGCTTGGGGGTCCTTCGGGACAAGCTCGGCTGTGTTCCATGTGTGGGGTATCCCCTGTGAGTAACAGTGTCACGGTGTGCGTGCTGTGCGATGAGAGTGTACTTGCGCTTCAAGCTGGTTTGCCTGCTTCGCTTCCCAGCTCTGCGCCTCCCTCGGCTTCACCTACTCCCCCGCTCCTGCAATTGGGACCTAGTGAAGGGGATATTAGCAGGGAGTCACACTCTGATTTGGCTCTGCCGGTGGCCAGCATTGAGAGGCAGCTTGCCAGGACTGTTCCTAGGAAGGCATCTGGCAAGAAGCGGCACCTGATTTCCACTCCCTCACGCTCTACAGAGGTGTATGAGGAATTTGATGTCACTGCTGGACGTTATTCCCTAGAGGAAGGGGAACTGCTCAAGGACTCTGACTCCTCTGGGGACCAGCAGGAGGGTTGTGATAGTGACCCTGAATCTGGGGAGGATTCATGGTATCCTGAGGACACTGATAATTTGCTGTCTCGCATTTTTGACATTTTACACATTGCTGCCCCTGTGGCGGCTAAAAGGAAACAGGGTGAGCTGTTTCGTCCTAGTAAACAGCGTCTGGAGTTCCCTGAGCAGGGACATTTCACCACTATGGTGCTTAACCCTTTAAGTGCCAGCCTACCTGGAGATTTTGTCACCCTTTGTTGCCAGACCATTTTTCACCATTTTGTGCTCCGCATGTTTAAGTGCAATTTTTGAAGGAATGTTTAGGGATTTCCTAGGAAAATTATATATTGTTTTTTTTGGCACAATTTGGGCTTTAACATAGAATAGCCTGTTTGTAATTTTTTCAGTACTTAAGCAATATTTTGGGGTGAAATATGTGGTAAAATAATAAAAAAATTCAATTTTTTACATTGTGTAGTGTTTTTTGTAAGTAAAAAAATTAATTTTATCAATAAAATTGTATTGCGTGTAAAAGCCCAATTTCTCCCGGTTACAATGGTACCACATATGTATTGGTAGACACCCTTTCCTGCCCAGGAGACTCCCCCAAATTGAGACAGTGTTTTAGGAGATTTTCAGATAAAATACAACTGCTATGAGCACCTTGCAGTTTTTCAAGAAAAACGACCCTTTACATTTGAAATACCCCCCACAAAGTATATATTCCATGAAAGTACACACCTCAAGCTTTCAAGGAGTACCAGGCTTGTTGTTACGTGCAAAGCCTTCTTCAAGTAGTTATACGTCAAATAACTTGATTGCAGCGGGTTTTCCTAAAAAAATATAAATAGGCAGAATCAAAACCACATTCTTCTAAAGAAAATAATATGCCAACAAGAAAAAACACACTAAATCTGAGAGCGCAAGGTCCCCTGAACAGAACAACAACCAACATGCATAGCTACTTCGCAGGGTAGGGTCGCCAAACACCCAAAACGAAAGCATGCGCGTAAAGGTCATTTCACGTCATTTTTTCAGCTTTGCTGACAAAGTGCGCACCTTACACTTTTTTAACAAAAACGACCCTTCACAAATAAAATACCCCCCACAAACCATATATTCCCTGAAAGCACACATCTTAACCTTTCTAGACGTACCAGGCTGGTAGTTGTGGGCGCAACTTTTTGGACGCAAACGTGTGAAGAAATCATTGGTTGCACAGCATTTCCCTGCAAAAATACGAAAAAAACACAATCCACACCACATTTTATTAAAAAAATAATATGCCAACAAGAAAAAACACACTAAATCTGAGAGCGCAAGGTCCCCTGAACAGAACAACACCCAACATGCATAGCTACTTCGCAGGGTAGGGTCGCCAAACACCCAAAACGAAAGCATGCGCGTAAAGGTCATTTCACGTCATTTTTTCAGCTTTGCTGACAAAGTGCGCACCTTACACTTTTTTAACAAAAACGACCCTTCACAAATAAAATACCCCCCACAAACCATATATTCCCTGAAAGCACACATCTTAACCTTTCTAGACGTACCAGGCTGGTAGTTGTGGGCGCAACTTTTTGGACGCAAACGTGTGAAGAAATCATTGGTTGCACAGCATTTCCCTGCAAAAATACGAAAAAAACACAATCCACACCACATTTTATTAAAAAAATAATATGCCAACAAGAAAAAACACACTAAATCTGAGAGCGCAAGGTCCCCTGAACAGAACAACACCCAACATGCATAGCTACTTCGCAGGGTAGGGTCGCCAAACACCCAAAACGAAAGCATGCGCGTAAAGGTCATTTCACGTCATTTTTTCAGCTTTGCTGACAAAGTGCGCACCTTACACTTTTTTAACAAAAACGACCCTTCACAAATAAAATACCCCCCACAAACCATATATTCCCTGAAAGCACACATCTTAACCTTTCTAGACGTACCAGGCTGGTAGTTGTGGGCGCAACTTTCTGGACGCAAACGTGTGAAGAAATCATTGGTTGCACAGCATTTCCCTGCAAAAATACGAAAAAAACACAATCCACACCACATTTTATTAAAAAAATAATATGCCAACAAGAAAAAACACACTAAATCTGAGAGCGCAAGGTCCCCTGAACAGAACAACAACCAACATGCATAGCTACTTCGCAGGGTAGGGTCGCCAAACACCCAAAACGAAAGCATGCGCGTAAAGGTCATTTCACGTCATTTTTTCAGCTTTGCTGACAAAGTGCGCACCTTACACTTTTTTAACAAAAACGACCCTTTACAAATAAAATACCCCCCACAAACCATATATTCCCTGAAAGCACACATCTTAACCTTTCTAGACGTACCAGGCTGGTAGTTGTGGGCGCAACTTTTTGGACGCAAACGTGTGAAGAAATCATTGGTTGCACAGCATTTCCCTGCAAAAATACGAAAAAAACACAATCCACACCACATTTTATTAAAAAAATAATATGCCAACAAGAAAAAACACACTAAATCTGAGAGCGCAAGGTCCCCTGAACAGAACAACACCCAACATGCATAGCTACTTCGCAGGGTAGGGTCGCCAAACACCCAAAACGAAAGCATGCGCGTAAAGGTCATTTCACGTCATTTTTTCAGCTTTGCTGACAAAATGCGCACCTTACACTTTTTTTAACAAAAACGACCCTTTACAAATAAAATACCCCCCACAAACCATATATTCCCTGAAAGCACACATCTTAACCTTTCTAGACGTACCAGGCTGGTAGTTGTGGGCGCAACTTTCTGGACGCAAACGTGTGAAGAAATCATTGGTTGCACAGCATTTCCCTGCAAAAATACGAAAAAAACACAATCCACACCACATTTTATTAAAAAAATAATATGCCAACAAGAAAAAACACACTAAATCTGAGAGCGCAAGGTCCCCTGAACAGAACAACACCCAACATGCATAGCTACTTCGCAGGGTAGGGTCGCCAAACACCCAAAACGAAAGCATGCGCGTAAAGGTCATTTCACGTCATTTTTTCAGCTTTGCTGGCAAAATGCGCACCTTACACTTTTTTAACAAAAACGACCCTTTACAAATAAAATACCCCCCACAAACCATATATTCCCTGAAAGCACACATCTTAACCTTTCTAGACGTACCAGGCTGGTAGTTGTGGGCGCAACTTTTTGGACGCAAACGTGTGAAGAAATCATTGGTTGCACAGCATTTCCCTGCAAAAATACGAAAAAAACACAATCCACACCACATTTTATTAAAAAAATAATATGCCAACAAGAAAAAACACACTAAATCTGAGAGCGCAAGGTCCCCTGAACAGAACAACACCCAACATGCATAGCTACTTCGCAGGGTAGGGTCGCCAAACACCCAAAACGAAAGCATGCGCGTAAAGGTCATTTCACGTCATTTTTTCAGCTTTGCTGACAAAATGCGCACCTTACACTTTTTTAACAAAAACGACCCTTTACAAATAAAATACCCCCCACAAACCATATATTCCCTGAAAGCACACATCTTAACCTTTCTAGACGTACCAGGCTGGTAGTTGTGGGCGCAACTTTTTGGACGCAAACGTGTGAAGAAATCATTGGTTGCACAGCATTTCCCTGCAAAAATACGAAAAAAACACAATCCACACCACATTTTATTAAAAAAATAATATGCCAACAAGAAAAAACACACTAAATCTGAGAGCGCAAGGTCCCCTGAACAGAACAACACCCAACATGCATAGCTACTTCGCAGGGTAGGGTCGCCAAACACCCAAAACGAAAGCATGCGCGTAAAGGTCATTTCACGTCATTTTTTCAGCTTTGCTGACAAAATGCGCACCTTACACTTTTTTAACAAAAACGACCCTTTACAAATAAAATACCCCCCACAAACCATATATTCCCTGAAAGCACACATCTTAACCTTTCTAGACGTACCAGGCTGGTAGTTGTGGGCGCAACTTTCTGGACGCAAACGTGTGAAGAAATCATTGGTTGCACAGCATTTCCCTGCAGAAATACGAAAAAAACACAATCCACACCACATTTTATTAAAAAAATAATATGCCAACAAGAAAAAACACACTAAATCTGAGAGCGCAAGGTCCCCTGAACAGAACAACACCCAACATGCATAGCTACTTCGCAGGGTAGGGTCGCCAAACACCCAAAAGTATAGCATGTTCTATAAAAGACACACAAAACAACCCACATTTCTTGATGGTACCAAGAGCCGCAGTCAGGGTTAGCTGTGAGGTGCAATTAGGATATAGTAGATGTGACATCAGATTATAAGATCAGTTATCAAGATCCAGAAACTGGGCCCACATTTTAATCATCATGTGTCACAAATATCCAAGCTGCTCTTGCTCCAGCGTTTTATATACTGACCACACAGAGCGTAAACATTATAGTGGGTGTCCAGTCTCAGGCTAACCCTGCCACCCTCCCCTGGTGCTAAGGCGGGGAGTTACAGAGAAAAAAAAATCCTTACAACGCCCACCGTTTAGTGCCGTTCCTCGGGGCCAGTAAGACCACTGGGACGGTCGTACTGGCCACCAAGTAGCTGGCGCTTGCCTGCAGGCGAGGTAAGTGTTTTCTGCCTTTGTAACCTGTATCCTGCTTCAGTTTCAGCGGAGCGTGGCAGGGCAGGGGTATGCAGAAGAAGAATAATAAATCAAAAATCCAACTGCGTATGAAAAATTTCGAAACAATCATCAAAACACAGACCTGGTTGGCTGGGACATGTCGGGCAGTAGTACCGCGTATCCTTCCTAATGCCACGCTTCCTACATACCCTGCAGGCCTTTTGCGAATACTTTTTTTTATCGGTGGAGGGAATGCACTTTATAAAGTGCTTTCCAATTAGCCTGCACTCGTTGTCACTACCAGCTAAGTCTGGGGGCTCCTCACCATGCCCAAAAAGCAAAGCAGGGAGTAACTGCTGCTGGTACTGGATAAAGGTCAAATTGGAGCCTGGTACGGCTGCCTTAAAGACAATGAAGCTGTTAAAAGTTGCTAACTGGATCAAATGAATTGCAACTTTTTTCTACCATGCTCGCGATTTTCGGGTGGCGTTGTAGTAAGTGAGAATTTGGTCGGTTTTATCCACGCCACCCATGAATTGGTTGTAATCTCTGATACAACGTGGCTTTTGGCTTGGGGCTTGGGGACCACGTTGCCTTACACTTGTTACTGACTGGTCGTGGATGGTAGTCAGCATGAACACATTCTTCTTATCCATGAATTTAACGGCCAGGAGCTCATCACTTCTCAGGGCGTAAGACTCCCCACGCTTGAGTTGTTTATTCAGTAATGCCCTTGGCAAGCCTTTCCGGTTACGGTTCACTGTGCCGCAGGCGGGAGTGTCTAAGGTGTAAAGGGCTCTAAACAGGGGGATGCTGGAATAAAAATTGTCCACATATAAGTGGTACCCCCTCCCGAGCAGTGGGGTGATGAGGTCCCAAACGATCCGGCCACTGACACTCAAATCAAGGGGACAGCCAGGTGGGTCTAGTTGCGTGTCCCTTCCTTGATAGATTCTAAAAAATTTGGTGTACCCGGTCGTACTTTCGCACAATTTATAAAACTTTATCCCATAGCGGGCACGCTTGCTAGGGATATATTGCCGAAATATAATGCGCCCCTTAAAAAGCAGAAGTGACTCATCGATAGTTAAATTTTGGGAGGGGGTGTACACATCTGCAAAGCGCTGTGACAGGCTTTCAACTAGGGGCCGTATTTTATGAAGCCTGTCATGACCGGGCATATCACGGGGAACAGCAGTGGCGTTGTCGTTGAAATGTAGAAACCGTAGTAAAATTTGATACCGGTTTCTGGACATTATGGCCGGAAATAAGGGTGTTGCCAATATGGAATGGGTATCCCAGTACGATGCTAGGCTAAATTTTCTGAGAAGACCCATTGCCAAAGTGAGCCCCCAAAATTTTCTCATCTCACTAATATTGGTGGGGTGCCATGCCTGAGCTCGGGCGTGCCTCTGTTGGGGGTTTTGTGCCATGACCTGCTCAGCATAGCGGTTTGTATAGAGGACCATATCCTGTAGGATGGCCTCTGTAACAAACAGATAGAAGAAGTCAACAAGACGTAAGTTACTTGTGTCTATGTTGACTCCAGGGACCGAATTAAAGGGGGGAATATCGGGGGAATAATTACTAGGAGGCCCCCACGCCGGCTCTCCTGGACCAGCTGCAGCACTCGATGCCTCCGCCTGCCCTGCCTCCACCTGCCCTACACTCTCCCCCAGCGTGGCCTCATCTTGTGCGGCACTAGCCCTTCTACGTTGGCTACCTGTACTAGTACCACTGCGTGGCTGTGTCTCCTCAGTAGAGGAGTCACTTTCTGACTCAGAAGGCAGATACTCTGACCCTGACTCACTAAAGTCCTCCGAGTCAGAGGCCATCAAGTAAGCCGCAGCTTCTTGCGCAGTGAATTTCCTCCCAGCCATATTCAATTCTGATTGGAAAGAAAAAAAAAAAAAAAAAGGCTAAGGCTAAGGGCTAAAGGCTAAACGCTAAAGGCTAAGGGCTAAACGCTAAAGGCTAAGGGCTAAACGCTAAAGGCTAAGGGCTAAACGCTAAAGGCTAAGGGCTAAACGCTAAGGGCTAAACGCTAAAGGCTAAGGGCTAAACGCTAAGGGCTAAACGCTAAGGGCTAAAGGCTAAAAGCTAAGGGCTAAACAAAGTAAATTAAAATTACACAGTACAGTTAAAGAAGAAAAACAAACAAATCAAAATGCAGTCAGTTTATTACAAAAAAAAAGTGTACCTAAATTGAAGAAAAAAAAAAAAAGTGCAATGTGTAGCTAAAGTGTAAAAAAAAAACAAAAAAACATAAACCTCTTATGTGTAAGTGTGTATGTCCAATACGTTACAATGTGAAGCGGTGGAGTCCGGAGCAGCTTCAGGTGGGGGAAGGGGAGGGGGAGGGGAATAGGAGAAAAGAGGGGGGAGAATAAGAGAAAAGAGGGGGGAGAATAAGAGAAAAGAGGGGGACTGGGTACCAAAGTGGAGGAAAATGAGACTAGAAGGGTGGCGGCAGAGACGATTCAGTGGCAGCAGAGGCAACGATCAGGCGGCGACGACGATCCACAGGAGGCGACAGCGATCCACAGGAGGCGACAGCGATCCACAGGAGGCGACAGCGATCCACAGGAGGCGACAGCGATCCACAGGAGGCGACAGCGATCCACAGAAGGCGACAGCGATCCACAGAAGGCGACAGCGATCCACAGGCTATGAAGAAAGTGAACAGGAAGATTAGTTACAGGCAACGGGGCAGCAACCCCCCATCACAGGCATGACAGGATCACCCCCCCCAAAAAAAAAAATCAGTGGCAGCAGGTACAAACTGTGCATGGGGAGCGGGAGGAGGGGCATGACACACTTGGGGATGGAGAGCGGGAGGAGGGGCATGACACACTTGGGGATGGAGAGCGGGAGGAGGGGCATGACACACTTGGGGATGGAGAGCGGGAGGAGGGGCATGACACACTTGGGGATGGAGAGCGGGAGGAGGGGCATGACACACTTGGGGATGGAGAGCGGGAGGAGGGGCATGACACACTTGGGGATGGAGAGCGGGAGGAGGGGCATGACACACTTGGGGATGGAGAGCGGGAGGAGGGGCATGACACACTTGGGGATGGAGAGCGGGAGGAGGGGCATGACACTTGGGGATGGAGAGCGGGAGGAGGGGCATGACACTTGGGGATGGAGAGCGGGAGGAGGAGCATGCCACACTGGGGATGGGGAGTGGGAGGAGGGGCATGCCACACTGGGGATGGGCAGTGGGATCATGCCACACTGGGGATGGGGAGTGGGATCACCACCGCCCCCCCCCCAGAACTGCATCCACAACACACTGCCCACAATCGCCGCCGCCCCCCCTCACCCCCAGAACAACTTAATCGGCCCCCGATTGCCGCAAAACCACCCAACCCACCCCGCTCGGTCGGGGATCGGCGGGCAAGCGGCCATCGGTCGGCGATCGCCGCTTGCCACCCCCCCACCCCCACTCAGTCAGCGATCGTCGCTTGCCCCCACCCCCATTCGGTTGCCACCCCCCTCACCGCCGCTTGACACCACCCCCCCCCAAGCGGCGATCGCCAACCGAGCGGGGGTGGGTGGTGGCAAGCGGCGGTGAGGGGGGTGGCAACTGAGTGGGGGTGGGGGCAAGCGGCGATCGCCGACCGAGCGGTGGGTGGGTGGTGGCAAGCGGCGGTGAGGGGGTGGCAACTGAGTGGGGGTGGGGGCAAGCGGCGATCGCCGACCGATCGCCGCTTGCCCGCCGACCGAGCGGGGATGGGGGGGGGCGGTGGCAAGCGGCGATCGCCGACCGATCGCCGCTTGCCCGCCGACCGAGCAGGGGTGGTAGCAAGCGGCGATCGCCGACCGAGCGGGGGTGGGTGGTGGCAAGTGGCGGTGAGGGGGGTGGGGGCAAGCGGCGATCGCCGACCGAGCGGGGGTGGGTGGTGGCAACTGAGTGGGGGTGGGGGCAAGCGGCGATCGCCGACCGAGCGGGGGTGGGTGGTGGCAACTGAGTGGGGGTGGGGGCAAGCGGCGATCGCCGACCGAGCGGGGATGGGGGGGGGCGGTGGCAAGCGGCGATCGCCGACCGATCGCCGCTTGCCCGCCGACCGAGCAGGGGTGGTAGCAAGCGGCGATCGCCGACCGATCGCCGCTTGCCACCACCCCCCCACCCCCGCTCGGTCGGCGGGCAAGCGAAGCGGCGATCGGTCGGCGATCGGCGCTTGCCACTCCCCCCACCCCCGCTCAGTCAGCGATCGGCGCTTGCCCCCACCCCCATTCGGTTGCCACCCCCTTCACCGCCGCTTGACACCACCCCCCCCCCACCCCTGCTCGGCCGGCGATCGGCTTGCCCGAGCGAGGGGGGGGGGGGGGGGGGGTTGTCAAGCGGCGATCGCCGACCGAGCGGGGGTGGGGTGGTGGCAAGCGGCGATCGCCGACCGGCAAGCCGATCGGCGGCCAAACCGATCTGCGGGCCGATCGCCGCTTGCCACCACCCCCCACCCCCGCTCGGTCGGCGGGCAAGCGGCGATCGGTCGTCGATCGCCGCTTGCCACTCCCCCCACCCCCGCTCAGTCAGCGATCGCCGCTTGCCCCCACCCCCACTCGGTTGCCACCCCCTCATCGCCGCTTGACACCCCCCCCCCCCCACCCCCGCTCGGTCGGCGAGCGGCTTGCCCGAGCGGGGGTGGGGGGGGTATCAAGCGGCGATCACCGACCGAGCGGGGGTGGGGGGGGTGGCAAGCGGCGAAACCGATCTGCTTGGCAACCCTCCCCCACCCCCGATCGCCGCTTGCCCCAACCCCAACCCCCGCTCGGCGGTCGGCAATCGCCGCTTGCCCCCACCCCACCCCGGCAAGCCGATCGGCGGGCAAGCGGCTTGCCCGAGCGGGGGTGGGGGGGGGGGTATCAAGCGGCGATCACCGACCGAGCGGGGGTGGGGGGGGGGGTGGCAAGCGGCGAAACCGATCTGCAGGCAAGCGGCGACCGATCGCCGCTTGGCAACCCTCCCCCACCCCCGATCGCCGCTTGCCCCAACCCCAACCCCCGCTCGGCGGTCGGCAATCGCCGCTTGCCCCCACCCCCACTCGGTTGCCACCCCCGCTCGGTCGGCGAGCGGCTTGCCCGAGCGGGGGTGGGGGGGGGTGGCAAGCGGCGATCACCGACCGAGCGGGGGTGGGGTGGCAAGCAAACACCACCCCCACCCCCGCTCGGTCAGCGGGCAAGCGGCGATCGGTCGGCGATCGCCGCTTGCCACCCCCCCCACCCCCGCTCTGGCAAGCCAAACGGCGCTTGCCACCAATCCCCCCCCCCACCCCCGATCGGTCGGCGGGCAAGCGGCGATCGGTCGGCGATCGCCGCTTGCCCCCACCCCCACTCTGCTAAGCCGATCGGCGGGCAAGCGGCGATCGGTCGGCGATCGCCGCTTGCCCCCACCCCCACTCTGCTAAGCCGATCGGCGGGCAAGCGGCGACCGATCGCCGCTTGCCACCGCCCGCCCCCCACCCCCGCTCGGTCAGCGGGCAAGCGGCGATCGGTCGGCGATCGCCGCTTGCCACCCCCCCACCCCGGCAAGCCGATCGGCGGGCAAGCGGCGATCGGTCGGCGATCGCCGCTTGCCCCCACCCCCACTCTGCTAAGCCGATCGGCGGGCAAGCGGCGCTTGCCACCACCCCCCCCCCCACCCCCGCTCGGTCAGCGGGCAAGCGGCGATCGGTCGGCGATCGCCGCTTGCCACCCCGGCAAGCCGATCGGCGGGCAAGCGGCGATCGGTCGGCGATCGCCGCTTGCCCCCACCCCCACTCGGTCGGCGATCGCCCCCCCAAGCCACCCACCCACCCCCAGAACAACCTGCTAACCTTGCACGCGGTCCGGTGTGAGGGAAATGGCGCCTGCACCAGCTATTTATACAGCTAGTGCAGGCGCCGGCTGATGACGTCGGAGCTGGTTTCTGGTTGGCTGCTGAGAATCCGGGTCACAGGAGCGTCATTCCTGTGACCTGGACTTCGACCTAAGATGGCGCTGGGCACGATCTGCCCAGCTACACAGGCCCCAGGGACCCCCGATGGACACAAGGTAAGTAAATGCCAAGCACGTAGTTTCTACGTGCTTGGCACTTAACGGTTGGAGAGGCAACCACGTAGAAACTACGGGCTTGGCATTTAAAGGGTTAAAGAATGGGAACATCCTAAAAGGCTGCCTGCTGTGCCCAAGGGTTTAGATAAGAGGTATCCCTTTTCTGCTGATCTTGTTGAGAGGTGGTCATTTCCCCCTGAAGTGGACGCTCCTGTGCTAGGCTTGTCCAATACTTCGGTCATGCCTTCACCTGACACTACCACTCTGAGGGACAGTGAGGACCGGCGCATGGATCAGTTGGCCTGCCATGCCTTTACCTGTGTGGGGGCTGGATTGCGCCTGGTATGTGCGGCTGCCATTACAGCTATTGCCCTTAAGAAACTGCTCAAGCGTCTCCTTGATGGCGCTACAGATCGTAGTGGGGGGAGGAGTATAGGACTCTCTTGGTTCTGATTTTGTGGCCTTTATCCTTACTGCTATGGATGATGCTGTGCGGCTGAGCGGTAGGGCCTCTGCGCTCTTGGTGGCTATGCACCGCTCTGTTTGGTTACGTCAGTGGGCAGCTGACGCCGCTGCCAGGAAAGCTCTCACTGGACTCCCCTTCGCAGGGCTGCGGCTATTTGGGGAGTGTCTTGATGTTCTAGCAAAGAATGGCAGGCTACCTCAGCGTAGGAGGCAGTCTCGGCCCTTTCGAGGGTCCTCCATCCCCCTCCCTTCCTTTCGTGCTCCCAGAGGAGGCTGTGGCTCCCTCCTCTCTAGTGGCCGTAGAGATTCTTGGGGCCGTGGCAGATCCCGTGGTCATCCCGGTCTCTCCTGGAGTTCCAAGCCCAAACCCTCTCCCAAGCCCCCTCAGGCATGAAGGGGCGCCCTCACCCATCCAAGTGGGGGGACGGCTTCGGCTCTTTGCTCACGTCTGGAGGCTTCACGTCTCAGACCGGTGGATTCAGGAAGTAGTGTCCTCCGGTTACAAGATAGAGTTTGCAGCCTGGCCGCCCCCAAGATTCATCAGATCCAGGATGTCTTTAAACACCCTGTCTGCTCAAGGGTGGAGTCAGGAGTCATTTGTCAGGTGCCCCATCAAGAACAGGGTCAGGGCTACTATTCCAGTCTTTTCACGGTCCCCAAAAAGGAAGGCTCTCTGAGGCCCATTCTGGACCTGAAGGGCCTCAACAAATTTGTCAGACTTCATGACCAATGTGGACATCAAGGATGCATATCTTCATGTGCCTATCTTCCCAGGTCATCAGAGATTTCTAAGGTTCGAGCTGCAGGATCAGCATTTCCAGTTTGTGGCTCTACCCTTCGGTGGCGCCTCGGGTGTTCACCAAGGTACTGGCAGGGGTGATGGTTCTGCTAAGGAACCAGGGCATTCGCATCATTCCTTACCTGGACGACATCCTGATTGTGGCCAAGTCCTTTCCTCAGGCTGAGCAGGACACTCAGATGGTGACCTCCACTCTGGAGTCCTTCGGCTGGGTGATCAACTATCCCAAGTCTTCTCTGTCCCCGTCCTTGGTGAGGTCCTTTCTGGGAATGACTCTGGATACCTCTCAGGTCAAGGTGTTCCTTCCTCAGCAGAAGGTGGGGGGTCTTCAGATGCAGGCTTGGGCTCTGCTATCGTGTCCTCATCCCTCCATCCGTCAGGGGATGCAGATGGTGTTCTGCTTCGAGGCAGTCCCCTTTGCTCAGTTTCACATGAGACCTCTTCAGTTGCACCTCTTGTCAGTTTGGGATCGGGACCCTGTGTCCCTGGATCAGGAATTTGTTCTGTCTCCTCTGGCCAGACAGTCTCTCTCGTGGTGGCTGGACTCAAGGAACCTTCTGGGGGGCAGGACGTTCCTGCCCCCGTGCTGGGAGATGGTCACCACAGATGCCAGTCTGATCGGTTGGGGAGGCTTCTGGAAGTCCCTGAAGTTCTAGGGTCGGTGGGGCCCACAAGAGGCCCATGTTTCCATCAATGTCCTGGAACTGAGGGAGATCAAGTTGGTTCTTTCTCGCCTAACCACTCACCTTCAGGGTTGGGCTGTTCAGATCCGCTAAGACAACCAGACGGCGGTTGCCTACATCAATCATCAGGGAGGGACTCTGAGCAAGCGAGCCTTCAAGGAAGTGTCCCTGATCCTGTCTTGGGCGGAACGGCATGTTCTCTGCATCTCAGCGGTCTACATTCCGGGAGTGGAGAACCAGGTGGTGGACTCCCTAAACAGGGGGTCGTCTCGTCTGGGGGAATGGTCCCTCAACATCCGGGTGTTTCTATCCCTATGTCACTGCTGGGGTCAGCCGGACGTGGACTTGTTTGCGTCCCGTCACAATCACAAACTTCCCAGATTTGTCTCTCTATCTCAGGATCCTCTGGCCTTCCCCACGGATGCCCTGCCAATACCTTGGACGGAGTTTTGGCTTCTCTGTGTTCCCTTTGTTTCCTCTCCTGGGCAGGGTCATGCGCAAGATAGCCCAGGAGCGGGTACCAGCCATCCTGGTGGCCCCTTGTTGGCCAAGAAGAGTTTGGTTCGCAGACATCGTGCAGTTGGCAGTAGACCGGTACGTCTTGCCCAAGGATCCAGATCTTCTCACTCAGGGGCAGCTACGCCATCCCAATTTACAAACGCTGGCTTTAACGGCTTGGCTGCTGAAACCTCCATCTTGATGGAAAAGGGGTTGCCTGCTTCTGTTGTTGTTGTTACTATGATTAGGGCTAGGAAGAAGTCTCCGTCCTTTATCTATTACAGGGTCTGGCATGCTTACATTGCCTGGTGTGAGTCTAAGTCTCTTCCCTGTCAGTTTTTTTCTATTCCCAGGATTCTGGAATTCTTGCAACATGGTTTGGATCTAGGCCTTCACCTTAGTACCCTAAAAGGCCATGTTTCAGCTCTGGCAATTTTTTTCCAAAGATCCTTTGCCAATCACCGGTTGGTTAAAACCTTTTTCCAGGGTGTTTCTCATGTGCGTCCACCCCGTAAGCCTTTGCTACCAGTCTGGGATTTGAATCTGGTGTTGTCTGCTCTGCAAGGGCCTCCCTTTGAGCCTATCCGTGAGGCTGCCTTGCCCATTCTGACTCTTAAGGTAGCCTTTTTGGTGGCTATCACTTCTGTAAGGCGAGTTTCTGAGCTGGTGGAGCTTTCCATCAAACCTCCTTATTTCGAGCGGCATCAGGGTAAGGTGGTGTTCCGGCTTAAGCCGTATTTCTTGCCTAAGGTGGTGTCTACCTTTCATCTCAATCAGGACATTGTTTTGCCTTCATTGCGTCCTAATCCTGCTAATCCCAAGGAGCGGACACTGCATTCTCTGGATGTGGTCAGGGCTCTGAAGTTTTATTTGGTCGCTACAGAGACTTTCAGGAAGTCTGATGCTCTTTTTGTTCTCACTTCTGGACCTAGGAAGGGTTTGCCTCCGACTAAGTCCACTATGAGAAAGTGGATCTGTCAGGCGGTGATTCAAGCCTATTCTGCTAAGGGAAAGGAACCTCCCTTTAGGGTGACTGCTCATTCCACTCGTGCTATTGGTGCCTCTTGGGCTTTTCAGCACAAAGCTTCTGTTGAACAAGTTTGCATGGCCGCCACTTGGTCTTCTGTTCATACCTTTTCCAAGTTTTACAAGGTTGATGTTGCAGATGCTGCTTTTGGCCGCAAGGTTCTTCAGGCGGTAGTGACTTGAACTACTGGCCTACTTTTGGACACTGCTTTTGGATGTCCCAACTGTTATGAATACCGAAGCCGGCCGTGCCATGCAATAAAGAAAAAAGCAGTTCTGTGAGTACTCACCTGCAGAATTTTTTGTTTTTGCATGGCACGGCCCGCTTCTCCCCACCCTTGTAATCATTATTCTTGGTTGCCTCTTTATGGTGATTGTTCCAAGTTAATTGGGGTTTTTTACCCTTTTTTACATTTTTTACCTTTATTCTCTCCCGACTTGTCTCGCTGCATGTCTACGCTGGGAACTCTATGGTTAATACCGTTTTTATAGGGGGCCGGGAGATGCCACAGCTTTCTGCAGTACCACTGTGCCACCTTGTGGCGGAATAACCCAACTGTTATGAATACTAAAGCGGGCCGTGCCATGCAAGAACAAAAACAATTCTACAGGTGAGTACTCACAGAATTGCTTTTTTTACAGTCGAAGGGAGTACCCCCTTGTCTTTATTGTTTCCCCATATTTTTTGTATTGCCCATTTATATATTATATACAAGTTAATCATGTACCCCCTCAGTCGTCTTTTCTCAAGACTAAACAGATGTAATTCTCGTAATCTTTCTTTTTAACTAAAAACTTTCATTCCTCTGATTAGTTTGGTGGCTCTCCTCTGCACCCTTTCCATAGTCATAGCGTCCTTTCTATGACTGGGTGCCCAGAACTGGACGGCATATTCCAGGTGAGGGCGCACCAGTGCCTTGTAAAGAGCCAAAATTACATCCCTATCCTGTAATTCCAGGCCTCCTTTAATGCATGATAACATCTTGGTGGCCTTGGAAGCAGCTGCTTGGCATTGCATGCTGTTATTTAGTCTGTGATCTACCAGTACCCCCAGATCCTTCTCAACAAGTGACTCTCCCAGTTTTACTCCCCCGAGGATATATGTGGCCTTCAGGTTGTTAGACCCCAAGTGCATGACTTCACATTTCTCCACATTGAACTTCATTTGCCAAGTGGATGCCCAGACACTCAATGTGTCCAAGTCAGCCTGAAGCTTCTGAACATCTTCTATAGACTGCACTGTGCTACATATCTTTGTGTCATCTACAAAAATAGAGACAGTGCTTCTAATCCCATCTTCTATGTCATTTATAAACAAGTTGAATAAAAGTGGGCCCAGGACTGAACCCTGGGGTACACCACTTACAACAGGTAACTGTTCAGAGTAGGTATCATTAACCACAACTCTCTGCACATGATCCCTTAGCCAGTTTTCAATCCAGTTACAAACTGTATGTTCTAATCCTGAATATTTCAATTTCCCCAATAAGCATCTATGGGGGACAGTGTTAAATGCTTTTGCAAAATCCAGAAAAACTATATCTACAGCCACCCCTCTGTCCAGGCTTCTACTCACCTCCTCATAGAAGCCAATCGGGTTAATCTGGCAGCTTCTGTCCTTAGTAAAACCTGGTGACTGGTGCCCAGAGAAGAACTAGAGCCCTTTTTAAAAATGGGCACCACATTTAATGTCATAGGGATACACCACACATGTCATGTATCCCTATGACAGTATATAGCCAAATCTAAAACTCTTTCCCAGTTCCCATCCTTGAAAACAGGTGCACTTGGAGTGGGCATGATGCTCAAAGCATTATGGTCTTAAAAAAAAAAAAACATTGAAAGCTCATTCTGTATACCAAGATATATTGTTTCTACATATTGTTGGAATAAGCTCTTTAGTGTTGTTCAGCATGAGCTTCAAAGCAGTTAGCGACAGTGAAACAGAGGCACAGCATAGGTAAATAAATGTCCATCAGGCAGGATTACTTCACAAAGCTGTCCCAGCGCCTTTATTTTTCAAGCAGGGCAACAAAACAAACACAATGTATGCTTATCTTCAACAGAGACTTACATCAGTTGCAATGTAGTATAGCTGTTCAGCATATAATGTCCCAATGTACAATATTCTAAGTAGAGTCTTCACGTTCGCCTTCTTATCGCAGGCTAGGTATGTTCAGCAATAAGGGCAACTGCCCACACGTGGCTGCTCAAATTGCAGCCTGCAATGTCCAGATTATCCCTGAACTGCCAGGTCTTTCTCTTTTGAAAGCTTCCCAGCTGCAGGCAGGGCCTCCACCATTTGCTCTGCAAGAGGGCCTCCACCACCTTAGGTTCTATGTTTGGGAGTATTGGAACTTTGCGGCACCGCCGTTTGATCCGGTCTGCCACCGATTCACATGCCCTTAAAGGGTTGTATACCTCCAGTGGGTCATAGCCCTCCTAGGTCTGGAGATCCGGAACGTTCCACTCAGGCGCCAGCAAGCAATGGTACTGGGAATTTGAGGAACTGCCGCTTGGTCCAGTCAGTCCAAATCCACATGCCCTTGCAGGGAGGCATACCGGAGGTTCTCCCCTTTTCAGTGGTTCATTAGCCCCCCTAGACCTGGAGATCCTGCGCTCAGAACTGTAACACCTCGGTTCACTGAACACTGCACAAAGACACTGCAGGCCTAACAGAGTGGGTTCATTGCGAATGACTTGTCCAGACTAGGGATGGGAACCATCACCAGTGACAAGTAAGAAACCTGTTTGGAATGTACATACTATTTAGTACTCTCCCAGCCACTTTCTTACCTACTGAAGTGAAAAACATGAGTGGTTTAAGGGCCATTTATTTAAATCTCTGATAATCTGAGTGAAAGTTGTAAGCAGGCCAGGGTCAAGGAATGTATTTTATCAGTGTAAGATTTATATTTGAAGGCAGTGAGGCACCTGACCTGTCACAAGCTACCGGCACCACTCCTTTTGAATAACTGCCCAGCGTCAGTGTAATTTATCGATCCAGCGATGGGCCTCACCCACTCGCCTCCGCCGCCTCCTACTGCCCACCGTGTGCACGCCACATGTCCTCTGAGGCCCATCATGCGTGGTTCATACACCTCCTGCACTGTGTGCGGGACCCGGCCGGTAAGTGTATGCCCCCTTGGGGGCCGTGCTGATGGGGGGCCTTGCTATGTTACAGTAAAAACGAGCATATACGTTATTGCAGTTAGGTGCTATGTAGTGAGATAGGGTGACAAAAAGGGCGATCAGAGCCTGCTGGATCCATTGGACTTCTTCCACCTGGCACGCGACCCCAGAGAAGAGGGCTAAACTCTTGAGACCTTTATTCACTTTTTTTAGGAAGGTCCTAGTATGCTGGTTCTGGGGTCAAATGACTGTGATAATGGAAGATGGAATCTAATATTTTTTAACATATTCCTCACAGGGGGCTTCATCAATCACTTCTTTGAGCAGGTCTGTTCTTTTCATGTGTATCTGCAATTACAGGAAGCTTGGGGGAGGGGGGGGGGGTAACATTCCAGGTAACTCTCCTTATGGATGGTTTAGTCATGTCTCTAACGCTGGTTTAAAACCAGTGGGCTGGTTTAGGTACAATGTGACAGGTACTATTGGTTTTAGCTGTGCCATTGATGAACAGCTTTTCTAAAAGGTGACATTGGTGTTATGCGTAATAAAATATTTTCTCAAACTTACAGTAGTAAATCTTAAAAGTTCCACACATGCAGGAACTTGTACCCTTCTCAACAAATGTTGCTTGTGGGTAATGCATTGTAATACAGAGGGGAGATATTAGTCTTTTACAAGCTTAGGTTCCATTAGAATTGGATTTCTAATTGTCCTTTGACTGGAACCCGCAAAAACTCCTATGCAGGAGGGATAAGTGCCAACTGTAAGTCAGAGGAAGAGACAGCCAAAGGCTGAGGAACCCTTGAGCTAGAACTAGGCTAGGCAGCCATCCCTAGGACACGTAGAATATGCTAAAGGCCGAGGTACCTGTTTGAGCAAGTTGTACTATACTGTGTAAGCTGTAGGATCCACTAGCCTTGGAGTCTTTAAGAGTCTACAAGCAGAGGTAAAATGTAAAGATTTTTCCTACAAAGGAGGGGTGGCAGCTGCTCAGACCATTTTATAACTAACCTGGGAGGTGCACGTTAGCAGGGAAATTAGGATACAAAAGTCTTAACCCTTTTGTTGCCAAGCACGTAACACCTACGTGCTGGCTTGGCTGGGCCTTAAGTGCCAAGCCCGTAGGTGTTACGTGCTTGACTTTCCTCGCTTGTAGTTTAAAAAGTAAAAATAAAAAATACTCACCTGACCCCTTGTTGGATCCGGCCGGGTCTCCTCTTTAATTTGGTGCCATCCGATCCCCCGTGGGGGGTCGGATGGCTCCAGGAGAGCCCCCGGAATAGGCCGTCCCCCCCCCCTGCTTCTGCAGCAGCAGCTTCTAACTGTAAAAAAATAAAAAAATAAAAATGACATTCACTTACCTGTGTGTGCGCTGGCTCCCGCTGTCCCTCCTCTTCACCTGGGGGGCCTCCGATCCCCCCCCAGGACTTACCGATCTTCAGGAGAGAGCCTGGGAGGCTCTCTCCTCTCTTCTTCTCGATGGCGGCCGCCATCATGCCTCTAAGCCCCGCCCCCTTGGGGGCGGGGCTTATGAAGTCATCCCGGCCCCGATCTCAGGCTTCAGCCTTCTCAGCTTCTCAGATGCCGGTGATCGGCACAGGGGAAGGAGGTGGCAGGAGATCCTCTGATCTCCTGCCTCCTCCTTCTCCTGTACCGATCACCGGCATCTGTCAGCACAGCATCGAGGGACAAGAGCTTGCAATCGAAGGTAAGTACAGTAAAAAAAAATTTATTTTTTTCTAATAAAATACTTTTTATTATTGTGTCGTGGTTTTTTTTTTAACAGTTAACCCTTTGTGAGCTGGTAAGGGGTCCATGAGACCCCTTATACCAGTTCACAAGGCTGGGGGGGTGGCAAGTCACCTGCCCTAGCGGGTGGCTTGCCATTAACCCCCGCACCCCCATTACCTGCCTCCCCAAAGGCCAGGGGGGGGCAGAAGAGCCCGGGCCCACATAGGCTATGTGGGCTCCTAGGCTGCAGGGTGGGGGGGCCACCAAAGCTGGCCCCCCCACTCTGTGCCTACAAGCCCCCATAGCTGGTCCCGGGCTGGTTACTTTGGGTAAGGGGGACCCCACATCATTTTTTTTTTGGTTTTTAACCCTTCAAAATCCAAAAAAAAATGGGGGTCCCCTCCCCGGGAAGGGGGACCCTATGTCATTTTTTTTTTTAATTAACCATTTGTCATCCAGCAGCTATAAAAGGCTTCTGGGCAGGAAAGGGTGTCTACCTATACATATGTGGTATCGCTGTAACCGGGAGAAATTGGGGTTTCTCACGCAATAAGATTTTATTGACAAACTTACATTTTTTATTACAAAAAAACTCTACAAATTGTAAAAAAATATTTTTTTTTTATTTTTTTTCACACATTTCACCCATAAAAATTGAGAATACACCTAAAAAATACAAACAAGACATTTCATGTTAAAGCCCAGACTCTGTTGAAAAAAACAATATATAATTTTCCTGGGAAATCCCTGGAAATCCTTTCAAAAATGACAGTTGAATATGTGTAGCGCAAAATAGTGAAACATCGTCTGGCAACAGGGAGTGGCAAATGCTGCAGGTAGGCTGGCAGCGAAAGGGTTAAAGGAGCCACAGCACTCAACCCTGTTAGCTTGCAGACCAACCTTAAATCTGTCTCTAAATCTGGTTAAAAACAGAGGCTTGGCCACACACATCTGCAGAAGTATGTTTATGCGCCAAGGTGCCTCTGTGGGGTGCAGTCCTAACTCTAATCTCTGTGAGCCCCATTTGGGACATACAATGCAATAGATAAAATGGGAGCAGGCATACCGGAGGTTACCCTGAAAACTTGTGTGCAGCCCATGGGGTGGAAGGGTCGAAGACCTTGCAGTACAGCCTCGACCCCACACATGGGCATATGTGTACAACAATGGTACAAGTGCATTGTCTGCACTTGTCCTTTACAGAAGTAGTATTACGGTGCCCTGGGAAGCCGAGAGGGTTGAGCCCTCTCAGCCCCCCAGCGACTGGTCATCCGGATAGACTGTGTTCACCATTAATATACTGTGGTAATGGTCATAACTGTCTTGTTGGTGCAGGTAAGACAATAGGTCTTATTCATCTTTCAGGTATAAAGCTATTCCCGCTAGCCATAAAACTCTGGGTAAGGCATCTGACCATACTGCAGAGCAAGAGGATAGGTAGAAGAAGACTTCAGGACAAATTGGATGGGGAAAAGGAGTGGATTTGAATATAAAATAATCAAATGGATATGATTATAGTTAGAGGAGGGGGGGCAGTTTTGCTTAAAAGTTACTGAGTCCTGAACTACCACACTACCTGAAACTGCTCTTCTTTTTTGTGGGTGGCTGCTGTCAGTTCCTCCATCTCCTTCACCCTACAAACCTTCTGGAGCCAGTCTCCCACTGTGGGAGTGTACTCTGACCTCCAAAATCTGGGGATTAATGCTTTAGCTGCGTTAAGCAAGTGCACTAACAGTGACAACATGGAACTTGAAATTTGTAATTTCTGTCATGATTGTTGTTAGGTTAGTCTAAAAGGTCATTATCTTCCTTGCATAATCTAGGCAATGTTCCTGGGAAGAATGGACTAAAATGGATGATTTGAGGGTGATTTTTTTCCCCACTCCTTCTGTGAACCTCCTCCCTAGGTCCCTTTCCAATTCCCTACAGAAGACCCGGTTCTTGCTCCAGACCTAAAGTGGACTAAAACCCAGGATTTTGTCTATCCTGGGTTTTGGTCCTTTCCCTGGGGGCACCCCAATCGGGGGTGCTCCGCTGTGTGAAAGCCCCCCAGATTGCCGCAGTCAACTCACCTTATCCCGGTCCCATGGCACGTCTAGGGGGCAGCGTCTGACTGCCGCATCCTCTGCTTCCCTGTAGCAGAGCACGCTCCCTGTTAGAGGGAGGTGGATGATGCGGCTGTCAGAGATTTTGACTATCCTGGGTTTTGGTCCACTTGCTATATATACTTGCTATAAGAGTTGCTTTATCTGCGAAATCGCCCCCTTCTTGGGCCCATTCTCGTAACCAAGGTTTCGAAGTTTGTGAGGCCTTTTTCCATGGAGCTCTTCGATCCCATCTTCTGCAGATAGTGCTGGAGGAGTAGGAGGTGCCAAGGGTCTAGGTGTGGAGCACTATTCCCCCCTCTTAACCAAATCCCGTCCTCTGATCACCCCTAATGCCCCCCCCCCCCCATTAGCTGGGGATTTTGACTAAATAGCAGATAGGGATTATCCACCACTGGGATCAGAGGCGAAAGCCAAGGGGAAAGATCTGCCCACTGACTTTGTACCATATACAGAGAGTTTCTTTGGTCAGGGGATGAGTATTTACCCATCGTCTTGAGTCCTTTACCGCCCACGGGAGTTCCTTCAATGGGGTCTCCACAAAGCTGGCCTCCACTTCCACCCATTTCTCCTTACCCTCCCCTCTAGTCCAGTCCACAGTTCCCTGTAGGTGGGCTGTTGGACACACACAGTCTCTTTGCTTTCTTATATGTCGCAAAAAAGGTTCTACCACTAGCGCAAAAATAAGGGGATAGCGGACACCATTGCCTGGTTCCATTTTAGATTGGAAAGGATGCAGAGAGGTTTAACCCTTTAACCGCCAGCCTACCTTGAGATTTTGTCACCCTTTGTTGCCAGACCATTTTGCACTATTTTGCTCTCCCCTTGTTCAACTGTGATTTTTGAGGGGATTTCCAGGGATTTCCCAGGAAAATGATATATTGTTTTTTTCAGCAGAGTCTGGGCTTTAACATGAAATGTCTTGTTTGTCATTTGTTAGGTGTATTCTTAATATTTTTGGGTGAAATATGTGCAAAAAAAAAAAAAAAATAATAATTTTTACATATTGTAGTTTTTTTTGGAATAAAAAATGTAAGTTTGTCAATAAAATCTTATTGCGTGTGAAATCCCAATTTCTCCCGGTTACAGCGGTACCACATATGTATAGGTAGACACCCTTTCCTGCCCAGGAGACTCCCCCAAACTGAAACAGCGCTTTAGGAGATTTTCAGATAAAATACAACTATGCTATGCAATATGCGCACCTTGCGGTTTTTCCAGAAAAACAACCCTTTACATTTAAAATACCCCCAACAAACTATATATTCTCTGGAAGTACACACCTCAGGCTTTCTAGGCGTACCAGGCTTGTGGATGTGGCCATAGTTTTCTGGAAGTAATCCCTCAACGTAATCTTTGGTTGCAAAGAGTTTCCCTAAAAAAAGGATAAAAAAGCAGAATCAAAGCCACATTTTCCTAAAAAAACTATATACAAACAAGAAAAATCAAGTTTAATCTGAAAAAGCAACATCTCCCGAACAGAACGATACCCAACATGCATAGGTTCTGTCAAGGGAAGAGTTGCCAAACACCCCAAAGTAAAGCATGTGCGTAACGGTAATTTTACTTGAAAATTTCAGCTCTGCAGACAAAGTGCGCACCTTGCGATTTTTCAACCAAAACAACCCTTTACATTTGGAATATCCCCCATAAACCATATATTCCCTGAAAGTACACATGTTAAGCTTTCTAAGGGTACCCAGCTTGCTGTAGTGGGCTCATCTTTCTGGAATTAATTCCTCAAAGAATTCTTTGGTTGCGCAGGGTTTCCCTAAAAAATTTATAAAAAAGCTGAATAAAAAACACCTTTTCCTAAAATATAAATATGCAAACCAGAAAAAACAAGCTAAGTCTGAAAGCGCAAGGTCCCCCGAACAGAACAATACCCAACATGCATAGGTACTATTAACCCTTTTAATTGCCAGCCTACTTGAGATTTTGTCACCCTCTGTTGACAGGCCATTTTTCCCCATTTTGCGTCATGTTTTGCGACATGTTTTGCGCCATTTTTGCTGGAACTTTCAGAAAAATTATATATTTTTTTTTTTGCAGCAGAGTTTAGACTTTAACATGAAATGTCTTGTTTGTAATTTTTTTTTTTTTTTTTTTACAATATTAAGTGAAAAAAAAAATAAATAAATAAATTTTTTTTTTTAGAAAATTGACTCCTTTATTTTAAATAAAAAATGTATTTTATTAAGGAAAATCATATTGCATGTGAAAGCCCCATTTCTACCGATTAGAACGGTACCACATATTTATCGGTAGCCCCCCGTTCCTGCCCAGGAGACCCCCCCTAACTGAAACAAGTATTTTATAACATTCACAAAAAAAAACACAAAAACCATCCACACTACAAAGGGTTAAATCGAGAAAAAAAATGACATAGGGTCCCCCCTCCCAGGGGAGGGAGACCCCATTTTTTTTTTGATTTTTAAGGGTTAAAAACCCTTAAAAATCAAAAAAAAAAATGACGTGGGGTCCCCCTTACCCACAGTAACCAGCCCGGGACCAGCTATGGGGGCTTGTAGGCACAGAGTGGGGGGGCCAGCTTTTGTGGCCCCCCCACCCTGCAGCCTACGAGCCCACATAGCCCATGTGGGCCCGGGCTCTTCTGCCCCCCCCTGGCCTTTGGGGAGGCAGGTAATGGGGGTGCCGGGGGTTAATGGCAAGCCACCCGCTAGCGCAGGTGGCTTGCCATCCCCCCAGCCTTGTGAACTGGTATAGGGGTCATGGACCCCTTACCAGTTCACAAGAGGTTAAAAGTAAAAAATGACACAGACACACAAAAGAGAAAAAATATTTTATTAATTTTTTTTTTTTTTTTTTACACTGTACTCACCTCCCATCCATCCTGGAGCACTCTGTCCCTCGGCGATCACTGGCTTCTGCTCACTTGCTAGAAGCCTTTTATAGCTGCTGGATGACAGAACACAAAGGGTTAATCAAAAAAAAAAAATGACATAGGGTCCCCCCTCCCAGGGGGGGTGGACCCCATTTTTTTTTTGATTTTTAAGGGTTAAAAACCCTTAAAAATAAAAAAAAAAAATTGACGTGGGGTCCCCCTTACCCACAGTAACCAGCCCGGGACCAGCTATGGGGGCTTGTAGGCACAGAGTGGGGGGGCCAGCTTTTGTGGCCCCCCCACCCTGCAGCCTACGAGCCCACATAGCCCATGTGGGCCCGGGCTCTTCTGCCCCCCCCTGGCCTTTGGGGAGGCAGGTAATGGGGGTGCCGGAGGTTAATGGCAAGCCACCCGCTAGCGCAGGTGACTTGCCAGACCCCCGAGCCCTGTGAACTGGTATAAGGGGTCACATGGACCCCTTACCAGTTCACAAAGGGTTAAAAGGTAAAAAAAAAAAGACAAGACACGTTTTTTTTAAAAAGTTTATTAAAAAAAAAAAAAAAAACTTTTACTTTACTCACCTCCGATCTTCATCTTCTGTGTCCCGCGGCGATCTGCTGTCAGTGACGGCTGGGCAGAGAAGGGGGGAGGCAGGCGATCGGAGGATCGCCTACCTCCCTCCTTCCCCGCCCAGCCGTCACCGGCATCTGAGAAACGAACTGCCGGGTGCCCCGATGACACCCGGCGGTGACGTCATCTGGCCCCGCCCCGTGACGTCACCAAGATGGCGGCCGCCATCGGAAGAGGCAAGGGAGGAGGGCTGTTATGCCCCCTCCAGAAGACAGAAGAGCGGGGGGGGGGATCGGAGCCCCCCCCCGTGAAGAGGAGAGCCTGCGGGAGCCGGCGGGGACAAAGGTAGGTGACTGTTTTTTTTTTTTTTGTTTTTTTTTTTACAGTAAACCGGGCGGCTGCTGAAACGGGGGGGGGGCACCCTGTTCCGGGCCCTCCCCTGCAGCCGGAGGAGCCCCGATGGGCGATCGGAGCCCCTCTGGCTGAAGAGGAGACCCGACCGGATCGATCGAGGGGTCAGGTAAGTGTCTTTTATTTTTACTTTTTTTTTTTTTACTGGGGAAAGTCAGGCACGTAAATTTTACGTGGCTGGCGTTTAACTGTTGGAGAGGCAGCCACGTAAAATTTACGTGGCTGGCGTTTAAAGGGTTAAAGCAGACCAAAACCAACATTTTTAACTAGAATCCCCTGAATTTGTCCCCCCCACCTGGCGTACATTTTGCCAATTTTCACTGCTCCTGCAACACTCTAATCCTAGATAATGGCGCCTTGTTTTAGCTGTAAAGCTCCACCTCCTCCATTAATTGGCACATCTGTCACTGCCACAACTATGCAATGACCGATCACCTGCCGTCTTACAGAGAGGGACAGCAAAAAAATCAGTGTTCCAGGACCATTAGAAAAGAGAAAATATCCATTTCTAGTTCTACACCCTAAAAAGGGAGTATCGGCAGAAGCTTTAGCCAAGTTTATTTTGCAAGTTCATTGGGTTTTGGTCCACTTTAACCTTAATCCTGGCACCGGGTTTAGAGTATAGTCCTATTATGTATTTAAGCGCCTTAGCTTTCAGTCCTATATGCCTCAATACTTCAATTTGAAGCACCCAATGCAGTCGAAAGCCTTCTCAGGAGCGGGGGTCCAGCCACCCGAGACAGGTGGACCAGATTCAAGGTCCTGACCGTATTGTCCCTCGCCTCCCTGTTGGAAATGAAGCCACATTTCTCACTGTCAATAAGGTTGGGCAGATATGCTGCTAGTCGATTTGCTAGAATCTTAGTGAATAGCTTAAGGTCTACGTTCAAAAGTGAGATTGATCGACAGCTCTTGCAGTTCAGTGGGTCTTTGCCTGCCTTATGAATAATTGTGACATGGGCTTCCAGGGCCTCCGTTGGGAGTGTCCTGGGTTGTCCTTATCTACCATGTCTTTGAAGGCATGGAGAATGTGGTAACCTAGTATTGGCAGGAATTTCTTATAGTACGCAATGGTGAGCCCATCCGGGCCTGGGGATTTCCCCATGGGGGTCTGGTTAATTGCGTGCTGTATTTCTGCCTCAGTTATTGGCTCTTCCAGCTCAGCGATTGAATCTTCACTCAATTTGGGCATGTAAGATGCCTCAATATATGATCTTATCCGGGTTATCGTGTCCTGGGTACCTCAGGTGCCCAGAGGATGTAGGTGGTAATATTCTTGGAACTCCCTGGCAATGTCCTCTGTTTTGTGCCACTTCTGCTGCCCATCCACTATCATACTAATTAAATTTAGATTGTTGTTTTTTTCAGGGGTTTAGCTAAAAGAGCGCCACTTTTGTTGCCACATTCATAATAAAAGTGCTTACACTCCTTTATAGCAAACGCCTCTTATTGTAATAGGAGGGAATTCAGTTGTTCCCCTAACTTGTGTCAGTTCTCCTAGGGTGTCTCCTTGGTTTTTCTTCAAGGTATTTGCCTTTTTAAATCTTGAGGAGTGCTGAATAACAACCCTCCCTGATCACTGCTTTATGAGCCTGCCATATCATTATTGCCACTACCTCCTCCAAAGATTTGAGCTCAACGTACTCAGACAAGGCCACATGTACTGCCTAGTCTGTCACGAGTCCCGTAAAAGGGTCTCAGTTAGATGCCACGTCCAAGTCCCCTCATGTTGAAGAAGGGATATACAAACCGGAGAGTGATCTGATAAGGATGCCACTTCTATTGCACTTGGGTCGACAGACTGTGGGAGATATGAATGTAGTCTATCCTAGTATACGATAAATGAGCCGAGGAGAAGTGAGAATAGTCTTTCAAAGAAGGATTGAATATCCTCCACACATCACATAACCGCAAGTTATGGAGCGCTTGCTTAACTTTTTGCAAGCCTGTATATGGAAAGGATGATTTGCGTGTAGACGAGTTGTTTAAGTCCCCTCCCAAGATCACCTCTCCTTCCTGAAAATCTGTCAATTTGGCAAAAGATTCTAGAAGTCCACCTGGCCACTGTTAGGGGCATATATAGATGTATACAGTTCCTCTGATATTGTGCCTTTAATCATAATATACCTGCCCTCCGTATCCTTAATAGAGTCAAGGAGCTGAAATGGTTTGGACCTGGTTATTAAGACAGTCACCCCTTTAGATTTGGAGTTTGGAAAGTTAAAAAAAAGTATTCGGGATAGTACCTGGAAGGCAGCCTCAAGCAGTTGTCCCCCCAGAAATGGGTCTACTTGAGCTTTCAGCCATCTCAATTCTGAGATCATAGCATTAAGGTGCATCAGGGTCCCTGCAATTTTGGGACACTACTTTCATGTTAGGGCCCAATAAGTTATGAGCCCTCTCTGTCCGTGTCTCCCATCCCCCCTCCTTCAACATGCAGGAGAAAGATGCTCGCTCAAAAGAAAGGGTAGAGTAAGGTACAATGGGGAAGGGACAAAAACAAAGCTTAGGTAAGTAGAGAGTATGGAGTAGGAAAGAGATTAAGTCAGAACTTTAAATTCCGGTGAGAGACCCAAAACCGTGGGCAACTTATTGCGGTAGTATTGACTACCCTAATACAGGGAAGTTTGGTCCTGCGCCTCTCGGAGGGGTCTCCGGAAGCCCCCTCAGAATTGGCACAGGGACCTCTGGGGGAAGGTGGAAACCAAATGAAGAGGAGCTAGTACCAATACAAGAAACGAAGGGGGGGTGGCAGCCGCTCAGACCATTTTATAACTAACCTGGGAGGTGCACGTTAGCAGGGCAATTAGTACACACAAGTCTTAAAGGAGCCACAGCACTCAACCCTGTTAGCTTGCAGACCAGCCTATAATCTGTCTCTAAACTTGGTTAAAAACAGAGGACTCGGTCACACACATCTGCAGAGGTATGCTTAAGCTGCACCACTACGCCAAAGTGCCTCTGTGGGGTGCAGTCCTAACTCTAATCTCTGAGAGCCCATCTGGGACATACAGTGCAATAGATAAATTGGGAGCAGGCTTACCTGAGGTTGCCCTAAACCTCTCAAGTGCAAGCCATGGGGTGGAAGGGTCAAAGACCTTGCAATACAGCCTAGACCCCACACACCATGTGCTTGCACAAATTCAAAAGAAACAAAGGGGGGGTGGCAGCCGCTCAGACCATTTTATAACTAACCTGGGAGGTGCACGTTAGCAGGGCAATTAGTACACACAAGTCTTAAAGGAGCCACAGCACTCAACCCTGTTAGCTTGCAGACCAGCCTATAATCTGTCTCTAAACTTGGTTAAAAACAGAGGACTCGGTCACACACATCTGCAGAGGTATGCTTAAGCTGCACCACTACGCCAAAGTGCCTCTGTGGGGTGCAGTCCTAACTCTAATCTCTGAGAGCCCATCTGGGACATACAGTGCAATAGATAAATTGGGAGCAGGCTTACCTGAGGTTGCCCTAAACCTCTCAAGTGCAAGCCATGGGGTGGAAGGGTCAAAGACCTTGCAATACAGCCTAGACCCCACACACCATGTGCTTGCACAAATTCAAAAGAAACAAAGGGGGGGTGGCAGCCGCTCAGACCATTTTATAACTAACCTGGGAGGTGCACGTTAGCAGGGCAATTAGTACACACAAGTCTTAAAGGAGCCACAGCACTCAACCCTGTTAGCTTGCAGACCAGCCTATAATCTGTCTCTAAACTTGGTTAAAAACAGAGGACTCGGTCACACACATCTGCAGAGGTATGCTTAAGCTGCACCACTACGCCAAAGTGCCTCTGTGGGGTGCAGTCCTAACTCTAATCTCTGAGAGCCCATCTGGGACATACAGTGCAATAGATAAATTGGGAGCAGGCTTACCTGAGGTTGCCGCACTTTGGCGTAGTGGTGCAGCTTAAGCATACCTCTGCAGATGTGTGTGACCGAGTCCTCTGTTTTTAACCAAGTTTAGAGACAGATTATAGGCTGGTCTGCAAGCTAACAGGGTTGAGTGCTGTGGCTCCTTTAAGACTTGTGTGTACTAATTGCCCTGCTAACGTGCACCTCCCAGGTTAGTTATAAAATGGTCTGAGCGGCTGCCACCCCCCCTTTGTTTCTTTTGAATTTGTGCAAGCACATGGTGTGTGGGGTCTAGGCTGTATTGCAAGGTCTTTGACCCTTCCACCCCATGGCTTGCACTTGAGAGGTTTAGGGCAACCTCAGGTAAGCCTGCTCCCAATTTATCTATTGCACTGTATGTCCCAGATGGGCTCTCAGAGATTAGAGTTAGGACTGCACCCCACAGAGGCACTTTGGCGTAGTGGTGCAGCTTAAGCATACCTCTGCAGATGTGTGTGACCGAGTCCTCTGTTTTTAACCAAGTTTAGAGACAGATTATAGGCTGGTCTGCAAGCTAACAGGGTTGAGTCCAATACAAGAAACGGATATTAGTCACTATTTAATGACCTAGACATCCTCCCCCATCTTACATATGCATAACCAACTAGACACCAGAACATTTTAACAATATAACTCGGGGAACCATCTTAAGGTTGCTTACTAGGTGACTGGAGCCAGCCATCTCCCCTCTCAGCCGCTATTCCTCTTGGGAGACACCACCACTGTCCCACCTGGATGCCCCCCCCGCCATCACCCAGTCATGAGCCCCCTCCAGCAACTCTCCCACTCCATTAAAAGGAAGAGCAGATGACCAAGGGGACGGTCAACTTGGGATCCACCCGACCAGGAAACCGGACAGGAGCATGCCCATGCCAAACCCCAAGACATCCCATGTTGAAGACCAGACTATGCAGCACAGAGTGCTCACGTAGCCGGCGGATGGGTGATGGCATGAGGGCCCAAACATGGGTTCAATGTGACGCCCAGGGCCTCCGGAGCTGCCCCGCCCCAGAGTCTCCTCGAATCGTCAGGGGATCAATTCACTCATCAAAGTATAGTAAGCAAAAACAAGAACAGAAACATTAACTAATCTGACCATAAATTCAATTACTCTGTATGTCCTTCCAGGCTTGAGTCCTTTACTCTGCTCCTTGGGGGCCGGGTCCTCCCCTTCTTTCTGGACCCAGTGGAATACCTGACAGAGCATAGGTGTTAACCAGTCCGGTACATTAATTGGTGGAACGTTCAGAAACTCAAAAAGCTCTGGTAGCTGTGCCGGGGTTTTTAGTATGTAGGCTCTCCTGTCTTTGAGCACAATAAGTTGGAAAGGGTGTCCACACCGGTATGTCACTTCTTGCTGTTGTATCAGTTCTAATAGAGGTTTCAACATTTTTTGCATTCGGAGAGTCCTCCTAGATAGATCATAAAGTGATCTGCGCTCCCTCTAGGTCAATCGGACCTCTGGCTTTTGCATTATTGCTTCTTTAATCTGGTAGAAGTGCACTCTACATATTACGTCTCTTGGTCTGTTGGGGTTATCCATTCTGGGACCCAGGGCCCGGTGGATTCGATCTGAAGGGGGATGGTCCAGTAACTTATTAAACAACCCTCTAACTGCCTGCTTCAATTCTGATGGACCAATCGATTCAGGATTCCCCTAAGCTGAACATTATTATGCTTACATCTTGCTGTATTTGAAAAGAGGAGAGCAGCCTCCTTGTAGCGTTGCGGTTCCACTCCAAAGCTTCTATTCTGGTTTGTATATCAATCTGTGTGGCGTTATTGGCGTCTACCGTTAGATCTTTGGAATTCTGCATAGATGTTATTTCTCTACAGAATGTTCCTTCCATCCTAGTTCTGTAAGATTCAAAATCCCCCACTCAAAGGTAGTGTTTTGAGGGCTTCTGAAAAATTAATTCTGACCGTGTCAGCCATGGCTGAGATCATAGCTCGGGGGAGGGGGGATCTGGGGGCTCCTCCATCACAAAATCGGCAGATTCCCTCCCCCCCATCCAGAGTGACTGTGCTCTTGCGCTGCTCTTTGAGGGTATACCCTGTTGGGGTTCAGCGGGGCCCTAATCCCCCGCCATTTGGTGTCTATGGGGGCTACTGCCTCTCCTCCCATGTGAAGCCTGTGAGGTGATCCATCTTCTCCTCCACCTGTTCCTCTCGGTTGCTCTCCTCTGAGCCCAGGCTTGTGTCCCGCAGCTCCAGGGCCAGATCTCTGCTCCTTTGCCCCTGGTCTGATGCTTTCCCAGCTATGGGCTCCCAAGGCCCCTCAGTGCCTGTGCTGTGGTGCACCTCCAATGCAGTCAATATTTGCCTCAATCCCCCAGCTACCTCGCTCACCTGCTTTATAGTCTGCTCCACTCTTGGGCTAATGCTGCACAGCCCCTCCAGCTAACAGCTCTCCCCAGCTCGGGTTGTCGGGGCTCCTCAGCCTGGTCTGCCTGTGTGGGCCTTCCCCGGGAGGCAGTGGGATCCGTGCTCCACCTTGTGCTGGCCGCCGCTATCCGCCTGTTTTTTCCTTCTCCCCAGTCGCGGCTGTGCAAGCTTCTCTCCCGCCGACTGCGGGAGGTGTCGAGGACCGGTGGCCCAGACCTCCCGGTCCGGAGAGGTTAGTTTTTCCTGTTTTATGGCGGCAGCGGCAGCGTCGTCCTTCTCCTCTGCTCCTGTGCTGGTTTGCCATTTTGGCGTACGGTGGCCTTGAGTTTTCCGGCATGGCGGCTGCAAAGTACTCAGAAATGGGGGCTCTGTGATGTTGCTCTGCTGTCCCCCTGGTCCTCCGCTTTGTTGATATGTTCTTTGGTCTGCTGCTAGTGTGAGATTTTGTGATATCTGGGGGTCAAACTGGGAGCCTCTTGTCTTTGCGTCCTACTCCTCCACTGGTAAGCCACCCTGCTTAGAATTTTTGTCCATCCCTCAATGTTTCTTCCTGGTGACCAAATTACCAAGGGACGCCAAAAAGATGCCAAAAGTCTCTCTGCTAATCTTACAAGAATTATGCAGTCTATTCTCACATTTTCATGGTGCAAAGGCCATCGAGAAGTTATCTGATTATTCTGAGCCTAAAAAAAATCAAATCTAATTCATCAGATACAAAAAAGTTCCAAATAATGGAATCTATTTATTCGGTAAGGAACATCCTCATGGAGTAGGCTCATATGACCAATTTAGACCTGCAGGATGCTTATCTGCATATTCCAATTCTGTTTCTACATCGCAAATTTCTGAGATTTGCAGTACAAACAGACCAGGGGCTTTATCACTACCAGTACAGGGCTTTATCTTTGGCCTGTCATCAGCCTCACAGATCTTTACAAAGATATTGGCGGAACCAATGGCGCACCTCAGACAGGAGGGAATTACAATTATTCTGTACCTGGATGATTTACTCTTGCTAAACAAGTCAGGGGAATCGCTACTAGCAGATTTGCAGAAGACTCTTCTTCTTCTGAGAACCATAGGCTGGATTGTCAATCTAGAAAAATCGAATCTGGTACCCAGCCACTGTTGCAGATTCCATGAGTACAATCTAGACTTAAAAGATTCTGCTTCCAAAGGAAAAGATTCACAAAATCATAGCAATGACCCAGGGATTTCTCAAGACCCCACAGGTTTCTCTACGAGAAATCATGACCTTGCTCGGTCTCTTGATGGCTGCAGTTCCGGCAGTCCCATGGGCTTAACGCCACATGAGAACCCTGCAGAGATTTCTTTTGTCATTCGGACAAGTGCCCAGACTCTTTAGATCTTAAGGAGGAGAAAGCCTCCATTGGTGGACAGACCCAGAGATATTAAAATGTGAAGACTGTAGAGACAAAATAATCCTGTGATAATTACGACAGATTCCAGCTCCTGGGGTTGGGACGCCCACCTGAATAATCTACATGTCAAGGGAAAGTGACCACCGTACATAGCAAGATCCTCCAATTTCAGAAAACTAAAGGGTCAAGCTGGCATTGGATCATTTTTTGCCAATAATCTAAGGCAGAGGGACCAGGTCATTGTCCGAGATAAACCTTTCATTCCATTCTGTTTCCCCTGCAGGAACAGGTACAGTCGATCTCAGCATTTCACCTAAATAGTACCCTGAACACATTTGCAGATTTACAACAGACCAAGTGGTGTCTAAAACAGGAAGTTTTTCTCCAGAATATAGCCCTTTGTGGCCTACCCCAAATAGACCTCTTTGCCAAGGCTAACAATTCAAAATGCAAGATGTTTTACCCCCTAAACAGTTGATGCCCTTTACCCAAACCTTTATTTTTGCCAAAAATGTCTACTTCTCTCAATAGGTCCCAGGACATAGTGCTCCCGACCTTGCATGCTATGGCAGGAGCAGAAGATCTCCCACTATTAGATGTGATCATTATTTAGACAGATCTAGAGAGTGGCAAATAGCGAAACAGCTATTATGCAGGCTTACACATAGTGTAAGGAGTTTCTCCTCCGCAGGTCTCAGCACATTCAACAAGTGTGATGTCAGCTTCCTGGGCAGAGAGGACAGGTGCCTCTATAGAAGAGAGCTATAAAACAGCAATGTGGTATTCACCCCACACCCTCCTCAAGCACTATAGACTACGGTATACCTTATGTTACTTGGTTAAGACTGAGGTGGAGGGGAAGGGGTAGGGGTAGGGTATAACCTTTGTTCAGTTTGTGTTTCCTCCCAGGGGGAGAGGTTGTTCTCTCCTTTGGTCTCCCTGAAGCACTCTTAGAAAAAAACATTTCTGGTAAGGGATTTTCATACACAAGGGAAATACATGCACCTTAAACAGCCTTGCACAGTTGAAAAAAAAAAAAACTACCCTATATGCGCCCCATCTTCATGCATGATACTGAAGCATTGTCCGCACTTACATTTGCTCCTGCATCCACTCAAAGCTGAATGTCTGCTAACCGATTTTCTAGTGGTAGCAGCTATTCTGAAGCTTCCTCTTCCAGCATCTCAGCCATGATGCAGCCTGGATTCAACTGACATAACTGACAATGACCAGTAACAGGAAACCCAGCTGCACTTTTTGTTTGCAGGTGGCCTGCAGCTACTTGGGCCGCCATTTTGATTCTAAAATTTACCACATCAGTTAGAAAAATGTAAATTAATGTGCAGCAATCTAAATTGGGAGGGGGTGCATATGAGCACTGTTTGTTCTGCTGGTCCGGTTTAAGTCATTTGTGAAAGACCCCCCCCCCAAATAAAAAGGCCCAGAAGCCTCCCATCCCCATGCAGGTTTGCCCTTCTCACAGCACAAAGCAGATTGCTTTTGGTTGTGTTGCTTCTCCTCCTAACAGTTCTGGGTTCATGTAGCTCTGCATGCACCAATAGGAAGCTGCAGACTTTTACCTGGTGAATAACATTCAAGCACCCAGGAGGATTGTGAGATGCATACACCTCCTGGGTCCAGCAAGATGGTGTCAGAGGCCAGACAGGTAAGAGGGCACTGATCATGGATAAGCATGCAGCGGGTTGCCTGTTTATCAAAGACATTTCTACATTTTATATGCCTTTTTTTTTCATTTCCACACTTTAGGACTGCTTAGGTCCACGGTCAAGTAGTCCTACAAATTTTCTGCTGGTGGAACTTTGCTACTATTCAGCGCTGTTGGTGTTCCAGTGGCCGCCAGTGGGTGTCGCATTAAAGCAGACCTCCAGTCAAAAAACAAAGAAAGTTTAGTTAATTGCTTCCCTACTTATGATAAGAGGCATAAGCAGTTTGAGAAGGCTTAACCCCATACAGATTTGTGGAATGGCATAAAGATTATTCAAGCTAGAATCACAAAAATTCAAAGAAACATTGATAGTCCTGGTTGCTGTGGGGGTGAGGCTAGTGGGGACAGGCTGCAGGGGCCCTGTTTATTTCCATGTTTGCCCGTATAATGCTACGCTTTTTTTGTTCTAACATCTGTCAGTGTACATTATACACACAGGCATTGACGTCAGGCGGGAATGTGGTTAACCCCTGTCTGTCCTTTTCTTATTTAAATTGATGGTCAGGTGGTTCTGTTTGTTTTTGTTCCTGATACACCTTCGAGAAAGGGGTGCTGCGACACCCCGAAACATCGGGTATCCTTGTATCATGCATCAATGAATAAAATTTCTCCTGCTTTATCTATCAATGTGCCGGCTCTTGTTTGGAATTCTCTGATACTGCGGTGCCTCCGCAAGCCGTTGCACTCGGCTACTTGCCAACTGAGGAGTGTGCAGAAATATATGGATATACACTCTGGGAATTGCATGGGGGTGTCCATCTTGTCACACACCTGATAGTCCTGCTCACACATGAGAATTAGAAAGGTGCTGTGCCACCACCAATTCACACCAAATTGTGAGGGAGATAGCTTCAGGAACGAGGAGAAGCTGGCCTGTCATTTCCCACACAAACTGAATAAACAGCTAATGTTGCAAAAGCAATCTGTGTGAGGGGAGCTGATATAATGTATCTCTATGGCCATGGCGGCTACAAAAGCGGTTAGTCAGGGGATAAAATGTATACAATCTATTTTATTCAAAGATGAGTCATTACAGCTGAAGGTTTACTACTTCTGTGCCGGGGGCAATAGGATTTAATTTTGCTATGACTTTTATGTCTGTAATCCTTCCTGTCTTGTTGTCTGACAAAGGTTGGTAGTCTCTTCTCTGTCCATGGCCTAGCAGACAGCCTGGAGAATGCCAAGAATCTGGAGACTTGTCCGAGCTGGCAGTCATGCATGCCATTTCTTGAGGCTCTTAGGCCCTTTTCAGTGTCAGCAGGCTTCCTATGTTATCCTTGGGGACTTTTGGGGTTTGCTCCAGTGTCTGTTTTCTGGGTAAGTTACATACAAGCACCTTGATGTCCCTGTGCTTAGTTGTCTATTGTCCTGAGTTCTTTTAGTTCAGTTAGCCTAGTTAAAGTGATACTGCAAACAAAGGTAATTGTTACACCATTGCAGCGGGCTACATTTGTCCTAAACGGTTTTCTGTTTTTAAATTGAAGCAGAAATGGCCGAGATATCTGGGTTTACAGGTTCAGCCAATGACATTCGATTTTTTCATCTCGTCCCCCAATCAGCTCAGCAGAGCCGGACAGGATTGCTGGTCCCTCCCCCCACCTCATTCTCCAGATTCATCACATTGCCGTGAGTGCAGAGATCCTATTATGTAGCATCACAGATCCAAGGGCTACACCCACATTTTTCTGATGGAAAATCATAAAATTAAACTGTAAACCTCTATGTCGGCCATTTCTTTTTCAATTTAGAAACCGAAAACAGTTTAGGACATTGCCAAATGTAGCCCGACACAATGGTGTAACAATTTCCTTTACCTGCTGTAGCACTTTAAGGGGCTTGTTTAGTTGCTATTCCTAACTGTATCATGTATTCTGTTGCGCTGTTAGATTAAGCAAGGTCTTATGGTATTGTTGTTCGTACCCCAAAACTCCAGTTAAATTTCTTGTTCTGGTGGTGATTCTACCTGTGGAGCTACCAAAGCATACTATTTTTGTACACCTATATATAACTAGATCTAGCACCATACCCTAATGTAAAGCCTGCAACATCTTCCACTCTCTGTTGCTCTCTTTCTTACAAACAAGGTTTCTTCCTCTGTCTCCAGGAAATGCTTACATTTCCATATGGCCTTGTAAAATTTTAGAGTTATTTTCAGTTTTCTTCAAAATATCAGCCTGAGTGCTTCAACATTTCCATGAGCACAAGTGGAGTGTTAGCCACCATCAAGCTCTCACATGCAACAAATTAGTCACGCTTCCACATATGCTCACACTCTAATGAGTTTCATAAAAATAGGAAGAAATATTAATTACTCTCGTAAAAACGATCATGTTAAAACTCTATTCCGACCGGCTATTTTATAAGCGCAGGAACACATTTGTCATACCACACCGCACACCCCCCACCCAAAACCAAAATGCACCATGGAATAATGCTCATAGTCATCAAACATAATTGTACTTTTTTTCTGGAGCCGGCTGGCAGAAGGCTTTGCAGTGCCGTATGGAGCCGATAGCCAGTTAGATGAATGGATTGTCACCCATGACATGTATGATAGCAGACAAACACAATGGAGAGACTGAGCTCTGCCCAGAGGTCCTTTCAGCCTAAAGGGGTCATTTGATAGAATTAAAGAGGAGAGGAGAGAGGAAAAAAACTGACATTGCATTAAAATCCCTTAGACTCCATTTATTAATTTTCTCTTTCATATAACTTGATTTGGTGGGGAAGAAAATGGGAATTGGGTTCGCCAGATGCATATTTTAACATATCTTATTTTGTTTAGTGTTATATTGGCCCGGCTGCTTTTAAATAAATATAGTGGCAGTAATGCAATATTTATGAATGGATGTCTATTCCCGGCTGTAGATTGTCTTCAGAGGAGGTCCTGCGCTGTTCCTTTAGATTAATTTTTTGAATAATGTATTCTTAGCCAATTTGCAAAAAAAAAGAGAAAGGAAAAAACAGTTATCTTAGTTATTTGCTGAAGCACCGAGGAAACAAATTGTGCAACGTCTCCTTATCAGATAGCGTTTGGAAAGAAGCTGTGCTTTTTAGTGATTCTGATGTGTGAAATGCTCACTTCAAAAGGGGGGAAATGTCTGCTTGCTCTCATTATATGAGGATGTGCATTGTTAGAGCACAATTGCGGCCCTCCTTCGTGTTTTTCACTTTGTAATGAAAATCCTGAATGGGGCACCTTGTGGCTCGAAACTTATGCAACTTTTATTCCTTTTTTTGTGCTTTTTGTATACCAGCGACTAGCATTTCATAGAATTCTAATTGCTAAGGCAGGAAGTGCTACTCCCTCAGTGACTGAATGCAGAGCCAAGCATGGGCATTTTCTTCTATACAGTACGTCTGCAGCCCGGGGCTGAAATGCAGCTTGGGAACGCCTTGTTTGTAAAGAAGTGCAGAATTTATGTCTATTGTTTTTAGATACCAGACATTTTTTTTTGCTATTTTAAGATTAGAATATATAAGATTGTTGGAGGATAGCTTGATGACTGGGCCCAAGTGACCCAAGAGATTTTCAGAAAAGACCCACCCGATGCAGCATGGAATCTTGATTTTGGAGGTCCTACTCCTTTTAACCAAGCACAAAACTGGGCAGCCTATAGTTACCACCCTTAGTGTTCCTCTGCATGGATGTTAATCACATGGCTGCCAGAGACCATTCAGTTTTGTTTGCACACTGATGTGCTAGCCTGTCTGGGGAACCTGGCCTGGTGGTCATATGGCTGGCTGCCATTAGAGGGATAGAAATAGGGTATATATCAGCTACACAGTGTTCAGCTTGGCATGCCATATTGGGATGCCCCCATGCTATGTGGGTGAGAGGAAATAAAGTCTTTTGTGGTCGTTACCACAGACCTCCGATTAGACTGTGCCAAAGTGCGCAAGACTGCCATGCTTACCTGCCACCTGATGCGCCTCTTATCCCTCACCCACAGTACCAGTATGAAAAGCAGGGCTGATGGGTGAGGGCATACAGAGACTGCTATGGTTCACAGTTGGAGCACAGGCCACACCCATCTGCTTAACAGGTGGATTTATCCTCCCTCACAGTTTGGTAAGAATTTAAAATAGTTCGTTACTTTATTGCTCTTTTTGTTTGCCTGCTTGAGGGGTGCTGGTAAAGGCTGGTGACCCAAAACATCATATTTAGCCCAAGACCTACATGCTGCAGGACTCCAAGCATAAAGTCCCACTGTCACCCTGTCAAAAGCCTTCTCCGCATCGGTAGCCAGGAGGATTGCAGGAAGCTTGGTCCTGCGGACAGAGTATAGTAGGTTTAGGACCTTCGCTATATTATCTCTTGGCTCTGTAAATGGCATGAATCCCACTTGATCCAGGTGAATAATGTGATGCAAGTGTCGGGACAGGTGGGAAGCAAGGATTTTGGTGAATAATTTCATATCTGTGTTAAGAAGGGAGATCAGCCTAAAGCTAGAGATAAGCGTGCGGTCCTTACCCTCTTTCGGTATCACGGGGATATAGGCCCAGAGGCTGTCTTTTGGAAGAGTATCACCTGCTGTGATAGAGTTAAGGACTTCTAGCAGCCGCAGTGATAAAATATAAGCAAAAGATTCACAGTAGAGCAGCGGTGTCAAGCTTCCTGGCTACAACCATGGGGAGAGCGGAGCTCCAGGTATGGGGCGAAGTGAAGCAAATAATCCCAAAGAGCGAAATAAAAAGTCTGGGCAGAGTCCAAGGATAAATCCGGGGTCAGAGGCTGGCAGAAAACAAGCGAAGTCCACTGAGCAAGTCCGCGTCAAAACCGAGTTATCCGTTCGTGGGTAAATCCAGGTATTCAGATCAGGAATTCAGGAGTCAGGGAAACCGAGTCCAGGAAGTAAGCTGATAACACAGCATTGGCTGCAGGCCAGCTGTCCTTTTAAATAGGGCTATTAATTAGAACAGGGAGGGATGAGTCAGAGTCAGGGTGAGGTCACTTCCTGTCCATTCAGACAGAAACCAGGAAGTGAAATCAAGCCCAAGAGCTTACACTCTAGGCCTTGTGTACTTGCAGTGGGCTGAACACCAGGTGTCGCTGTGGAGCAATGCGACAGATGAACAGCCAGCTCTGTTACAAACATCCAGCTGAACACGTCTGCTGCTGCATGCAGTCTGTGGCCTAGCACGCCCTCGATGCATTAAAGGGCAAGGAAGTCGAGGAGACTGACAAGCGGTAGCCCGTCTGGGCCCGGCGTTTTCCCACTCGCCGATTCTTTAATGGCCTTATCTGGGTCCTCCACAGAGATAAGGTCTTCTAACTTCTCTATCAGGCCACTCTGAAGCTTAGGAAGGCTTTATTGGGTTATGTATTCTTTAATGTTTGCCATTTTATCCCCTTGAGAATGGGATGGAATATTGTACAATGTTTCATAGTACTTCCTGAATACTTACGCTATTTGCTTGTCCCTGTGTACCATTTTCCCCTTCTGATCTCACCATCTTCCCCCATCAGAGCCAAATCCAGAAGTCTCCTACACTTGTCTTATAAAAGACCCTCCGACTTTTAATAAGCTGGATTTTGACTCTGTTGATCGCTATAGATCATCTGTAGTCGACCTCTGAGAGTAGTCAGGGAAGCTAGGTGTGTCCCCGCCAGTGACTGTTTGTGCATATCCTCCAGTTGTTTGATCTCGTCTAGCAGGTCAGTAATTCATTCCTTTCCCTCTTAGCTCTCGCCCCTCACTGAATTAGTGCACCCCGAATCCCACTACCGGCAAGCTTATGTCTGGGAGGTGTTTAGAAGAAAGTTGGTCTATAGTATTTGCTTCATCTCCTCCTTTACCATTGGGTCTTGTATCAGGGACTTGTTTAATATCCAGGACCACGTGCGCGGCATGTGGTCGCTGGAGGTGAGCTTAATACTGATAGGTGCATGGTATGAGACCGTTATTTTGCCTATTGAGGCGAAAGAGACCAAGAGGAGTGAATAGTGTTGGTTCAAAAAACAAGTCTATCCTGGAGTACATGTAATGCGGAGGTGAGAAATAGGTGTGATCTCTGGAATCGGGATTTAAGATGCACCATGGATCTACCAGCTGATAGGCATGCAACAGTTTCCTAATCTTTTTGAGTTTCGAGTAGGACATGTAGGAATGCCCCTTCGATGTGTCTATTAGGGGCTCCAGTGAAAAGTTGAAATCACCCCCTATGATCAGCCTGCCCTCTGCAAAGCCCGCCACCCCTTCCAACACCTCCTCCAGGAAGGAGACCTGCAAGGCAAGTATAGGTTCACCAGGGTGTATAGCTCCGTGTGTATCCTCCCCTTGACAAAGAGCCATCTCCCTTCACCACCACTCAGAGAGCCCACCTCCTCCCACGGCACAGATCTAGAGATGAGTATACACACTCCTCGCGATCGTGAGCGCGGAGAGTAACTTTGATACAAGACTGGAAATACCTTGTTACTGAAGGCGGAAGGGTTAGTCAATTTGAAGTGCGTCTCTTGTAGAAAGGTCACTTGCTCCTTCAGCGCTCTGAGGTTGTTCAGGATCATGGAGCTTTTTCAGGAGTGTTCAAACCCTTTACATTGAGAGAAACCAAGTTAGTCTCACACATAGTCGCCGACAGTAAAAGACACAGGGGCAAGAATCAGAGAGGAGAGATCAAATGTATGCGATTGGGGGGTAAGGCTGTGTCTACGTACCTATTTGCAGTGGTATCTAGCGGTTGCTAAATTACACTTCTAAAATTAAAACAATAGAAGAAGAAAAAAAGAGACATTTACAAGGGTCAAGAATTCTAAAAACCCTAGGGGGGGCCTCCCCGGTGCTCTGCACACATGGTGGTAAACCCACCCAGGCGTAACTAGATTGCGCTTAGTCTCGGCTTCTCCCCAAGGGGCGAAGACTGACATTGACCTAACTGGGGAACTATGTCCAGCACCAAACTCGGAGGCATTATCTCCTCGATCCTCCGGGCCACAAAAATCTACTGAGCAACTGTTATAACACGGCAAACATTAATAAGAGAACAGAAGGTATAGTACCAACAGAAACTTTGCTGTATGGTATCCAGGAGAGCCAAACCACTCCATTTTTGTTAGACCGCTTGCCTCCAGCCAGGCTCCCGCTGCGCCCCGGCGGAGAGGCACACAGGCCTGACCCAGCGCATAACATCGGAGCACTTGGGCGTGTCCCTGAGCTCCTCACGGCCATCTAGGTCAGTTGTCTGACAGACCCCCACCGCCAGTGCCCTCCGCCCCAAGCCACCCTAAATTCCTATCTCTGATGTCAGTTAATAGGACAGTCTTGCTCTCCATATGGTACACAGCATAGATCTCACAGTTCTCGAACGGTCGGCCTGGGTTGCCTCTCGCCTCGCCGCTCGCCTCTCATCCTGGGCATACGGGACCTGGATCGCCTTGTGGGTAGCCCAACGGGCCACTGAGGGGGAAGCTCTGCGGGAGGTGAATGTCAATTTGGCATTGGAACCAGGTTACATCCCAGGAAAGCATAAAGGCCCTCCAAATCTTGGTATGTTCTGAGGATGTAAGTGTCTCTCTCCTTGGAGACAATTAAATGGAAGGGATAGCCCCATTGGTAGGAGGCCTCTGCGCTCCCGACCATGTCCAATACTGCCACATCCCCAGCAGCACACGCACTCCCACAGCCCAAAGATGTGGGAAATGGCCACCCGATGTTTACATCGGTGAGGGAGCCGTGACAATGGTGGGTTTTGAGGTGCCCCAAGGTGGGTTCAAACAACGGGGCATCCCAATCTTTAGATTACAGGGTTGGTCGCGCTGGGTTTTATGTCGCTTTTCGAAATATAAAGCAGGCTAAATGTAGTCTTTATAGCCTACATGGACATAGCAGAAAGCATGTTAATTTAACCCTTTTCTTAGAATGTCCCTAAGAAATCCCATCCCAATTGAACCCACCATGCAAGCCTGGTCTCAGATGCTTTCTTTTTCCCCACTTCCCAGCCAGCATGGATTTGTCCCTACATGACTGTCAGCGGTCCATTGCATTAGCCAGGTAGGCAGCAGCACAGTGCTATGCAAGCCTGCCCGGTGGTCACATATGGGCTTGCGTGGGGGGGGGGGGGCATACTGTACCATTTGGCACTCTCTATTGTGGTACTAAATGACTGTAGGATAGCTTTAAACAAGAAGAATATGTGTTTACAGAGTTTGGGGGCAACACTAAAACAAGAAAACAATCCCTAAGTGAGAGAGCTGAAAACAAGTCCCGTCAAGCTTTTGGTTTTCTTCTACTGGCAGTAATAAAATGCAGGGGTGGTGGATTTTTGAGTGTACTGTTCTGCTATTACAGGGGGAGAACTGTTCACTTTTTAACATCCTGAGCCTGCCTTTGGGAAAAAGTAGCATTAACTACTTTAATATTTGCACAAAGCATTACATGATGAGAAAAAGGTGTTTCAAGAATCAGTGGTCTGTACTGTGAGCGTGTGTGACTATTGTGTCTTTGATTCATATTTATTACCAGCCATTGTTGTGCTTATTAAAGGGATTTTTTTTTATGCTAAAGGTTAAAAACAATAAACTGCAGCTTACCTTGTGAATGGTTCCTCCAGCGCAGTGCCTCCTCTCCTGAAGGAGAAAATGCACTTCCTCATCTGTCTCCCCTGTGCCACCCTGCGGATGTGGACCACCTAGCTCAAAGAGCTAGTCCAAACCACTCCCCCCCCCCCCCCCCTTTATTGATGGCTTGAATGAAGCTCTCAGAGCTGCCATCCTAGCCCAGGTAATCCCTGAGAATGCCTGGGTCTGAAGCAAGATCTCAGGCTCTCAAGGACCTCGCCCGTTATGCTAATTAGTTTGCTGCATCACAACTCCAAGCCCTTGGCTACTTTTTCTTCAACTTAAAAACAGAAAACAGTTTAGGACACTGCCAATGTAGCTTTAAAATTAGATTGATTCATAACATCTGACCGGAATTTTTGGAGCAGTATGGCCTTGCATGCATTATAAATATCCATAGCATTGACTTTATATTTTGTGATATTAGGGTTGATTCAAAGCCCCTTTCTTGTCATTTTGTTTGAGGTCTTGCTACCAAACGAAAAATCACACAAAAAAGAAAACATTTCACACACAAATTCTCCCAGAAAAAAGGCTCAGCTGAACCAGACGAGGGTGAAAAATGGCCGAAATCTGAAATTTTCACACACAAAAATGTCAAGAAAGGGGCTCTGAATCAACCCTATTGTCCCTGGGATCATCGGTTATAACTTTTAAGGTACATTGTAATGTATTTAATAAAATAATATTTTTATCTAACCTATGTGATTTTTGGTTATTGCTTGCATTAGGTTTGAGGAAGCTTTGTTAACTGATATTCTTTTGGGTAACCCATAACCCGACCACCATGTTTCCCTGAAAAGAAGCCTAGTGTGATTTACGACCATTATCACAAGCCCATAAGCCCAAACCCCTGAAAATAAGCCCTAGTCACAGAGGGACGGGGTGTCTGTGCTGAAACCCCCCATCTGTGCCGGCTGCTGCGGAGAGATGGGGGTGGCTGGGCTGCATCTGCCCCCCCATTTGTGCTTGCTGCTGCAGAGGGATCAGGGTGGCTGGGCTGCTCCCCCATTTGTGCTGGCTGCTGTAGAGGGATGGGGGTGGCTGGGCAGCCACTGCCCCCCCATCTGTGCCGCATGCTGTAGAGGGACGGGGGCAGCTGGGATGCCGCTGCCCCCCCTAATCTGTGACAGCTGCTAAGGATGGAGGAAGGTGGCTGTGCTGCTGCCGGTTTAACAGTTATAAAAAAAGTGATGGGGCTGATATAATACCGACTTGTAGTATCAGTATGAGGTAGGATCTTTTCCCTTATTGAGACACACATTTTAACTCATGGGGCTGTGAATGATTGTATTACAGCCTAGCTAACGAATCTATGCAAAATTATATTGCTATTTGTATTCATATTAACCCTTCTAGTGCCAACTATGTGGGTCTGGCACGTAGAGAAAAGACATCTACTCACCTGCGATCCCTCCCTGATCTTCTCTTCACTGGGAGGGCCTCCAGTAGCTCTTCCTTGGTGAAGAGATGTCGAAATAGGCCCTCTGCAGTGCTTCCAGAGTCGCCCACATGCTAGCCCTGCCTTTTGTGGGCGGGACGGATGACGTTATCTACGACATCCTCTCACACCCGACCCAAGATGATTAGTAGTGCCAAGTGATCAGAGGTCGGAGGTTTGGAGGAGCAAGGGGCTCTGATGCCTTGCCCCCCCAGCCCCCTCTCCACCGATAACCCGGCAGCTGTCATCAGAGCTCCGTGGGACATGATCGCCAGTGGGGCGGCAGAAGATCGGCAGCAAGTAAAGAAAAAACTAATAAATGGTATTCTTATTCTGTGTGGTGGCTTTTTTTAAATTTACTTTTAACCCTTTGTGAACTGGTCCATGAGACCCCTATACCAGTTCACAAGGCCCTGAGGCTGGCAAGTCACCTGGGGCTAGCGGGGGACTTGCCATTAACCCCCAGCCCCCCTATTACCTGCATCCCCAAAGCCCAGGGGTGGGGCAGAAGGGCCCGGGGCCATTTAGGCTTTGCCGGCTTGTAGCTGGCAGGACAGGGGCCATCAAGGCTGGCCCTTGCACCCTATTCTACATGCCCTGCATAGCTGATCCCCGGGTTGGTTATCTGGGTAGCGGGGACCCCACATAATTTTGGGTTTTTTTTAACCCTTTTATTTTTGTTTAAGCCTTTATAACATTTACAAATAAAATACAACTACTATTCACACTATAAAGTGCTCTTTTCAGTTTGGGGGGGTCTCCTGGGTAAGATTGGGGGGGCTACCAATACATATGTGGTACTGTTTTAATCGGGAGAAATGGGGCTTTCACATGCAATATGGTTTTCTGTAATAAAATAAATGTTTTATTTAAAATAAATGAGACTATTTTCTCAAATATTTTCTTTTTGTTTTTTTACTCAAAAATATTTTAAAAAACAGTAGAAAAATTACAAATAAGACATTTCATGTTAAAGCCTGCAGCAAAAAAATAAATATATATATATAATTTTCCAGGAACTTCCTGCAAAAATCACAGTTAAAAATAATGCAAAATGGTGAAAAATGACCTCTCAACAGATGGTGATAACATTTCAAGTAGGCTGGCATTTAAAATGGTTAAAAGTAGCTATTCATGTTGGGTATTGTTCTGTTCGTGGGACCTTGTGCTTTCAGATTTAGCTTGTTTTTTTATGTTTGCATATTATTTTAGGAAAACTTGTTTTTTATTCTGCTTTTTTAGACACTATTTTAGGGAAACCCTCTGCAGCTTAAGAATTCTTCTACAACAAGCCTGGTACAGGGGGGCATATTTTGGGTATTTTTAAGGGTTACAAATAAATTGCATGGGGTCCCCCCTACCCAGAATAAACAAAATAATCAGCTATGCAGGGCTTGTAGCACAGGGTGCAAGGGCCAGCCTAGGTGGTCCCTTGCCTTGCAAGGCTACAAGCCTGCACAGCCTAAATGTCCCCTGGGCTCTTCTGCCCCCCACAGGATTAGCTGCAGGTGACTTGTCAGACCCGGTGCCTTGTGAACTGGTATAGGGGTCTCATGGATATCAAATACACCACACAGAAAAAAATGATTTTATTAGAAAAGAAAGCATTTTTTTTTTACTCACCTCTGATCATCCGCTCCTCTGTCCCCTGCCGATCTCGATGACAGATGCGATCATCACTGGGGGGGATGGAGAGGAAGGGATCAGAGGGTCCCATGCTCCTTCCTCCAGCGATCACCGCATCTGCCAACTGTCAGGCTGGGAGCGGGATGGCGGGGGACTGTCTGCCCCACTCCTAGAGACTGAGGAGCCCGGGGGGGGGGGATCAAAGTCCTCCCCCCAGTGAAGAGGAGACCCGGTGGGAGGGATCGCGCATGAAGGTGAGTAAATGTCCTTTTTCACTTGTGTTCATTTGACTGTGTGTAACATGACAGATATTCTGATCTCTTTTCTGAGTCAGATATTTTCCCCTGTTAGGTGTGGGCTGCTTAAACCAAAACAATGCCCACACAATACATTTTGTGCACCTGGATAGGTTTTACATTATTTTTGTAAATTATTTTGCAAGTGGTAGAGCAGTCTCTAGATTACTACACTGGCCATGTCATCCACGGTATTCTCTCGAAGGATTCTGATAAATATGTTTAGGCCAGAACCTATGCATGATGTGATGCGGGGTTCAGTACACGGGGTCCTCTGGAACAATGTACATTTGACATGCATTGATGTATTAGCAGAAACATTCTGTCAAAGCCCTGATTTACCGCCATTCTATAGACATCAGTCACAGATACTAAGGCCAGGTAGTCCTGCTGATGGACACATGATAGCGCTGTTTTTGGCAGTATCACAAGATCAGTCAATGGACAGTCAAGCAATCCAACCACCAGACAGCAGGAGTTCGATATCCGTATTTTTAACAGCTGGACCGACTGAAGCATCTTGGACAGTTTTATTTTCACAACTGTTGATAAGGAAGAAATGGACAGAGAAGATATTTTGCTCCTGCTCATGGTAACGGGGATTTCTCATAATTGGTAGCCTACTGTGGGAACAAAATGTATATACAAGAGTCTAATATATTGTATTGAGTCAGCACCAGCGCTGGGCATACCTGGGAAAGTGCTGGGGTCCTGGCATCTTCATAAGCCTGCTCAGGCTAAGCTGCAAGATGATTCTCTGGTGGGCCGCACCTACTAAACGGGTGAGTCAGGTGTCACATGTGCAAACCTGCTCACAGTTGGCATACAGACCCGAAGTTAATCAGGGGCAATGCAGCAGTTCAGAAGATGGTGAGTGACAGAGGATGATCGGCAGCAGTGGTGTAAGCAATGAAAGTGACTAATGGCATTGGAGAAAGCAACAAAAAGTCAACATTTTTTAGCTAAGTACCCCCTAACAAACAGTTATAATCAATTACCTCCAAAGAGGAGAACAAGTATTAATGTTATTGATTTTGTAGCACTTTTTTAAAGCAGAAAAGAATGTTTTACTTTTAAAATAATATGAGAGCCATAATAACCCCCTGTTGGGTCACCCCTGAACATTGCTGCGTACCCAAGGTTGAGAAACAGTAGACTAGAGGACAATCATTGTCAGGGGGAAGGCAGTGAGGACTAGAGGGAAATTAGCAGCAGAGAGAGACTCAGTGGCAACTGAGCTGAACAATGACATATCAGACATTGCACGCTACAAAGGGGCCCAGTGACATCCCCTTGTAGGTGGTCTTCCTATGACCAGAGCAGATGAATAGGATCGGACAGGTAGTCGCTATGCTATGTTATTTCTATGGAGGCCTAATACTGGTATCACCAAATGTGGTGACCAGTAAAATATTTGGGGTTCCTGTACCATTAACTTTGGTTCCTTTTACTACCATGGCAGTTCTGTTATTTACTGGCCCTAATGGTGGCCCAGGGGAGGCCACTCAGGGTAGTGGTCCGCTTTAAGTAGACCTTAACCCACTGGTGATGCAAAATTACTAATTAGACATCTCCCCGCCAATTGCCCCCACATAGCCTGAGCTATCGTAAACCACCCTTATGGCGATCACTCATGGCTACCTCTGCTTCAGTCACATTGACTTTAGCATACCCACTCACACACTGTGAATGACATGGGGGGTTGTTCATCCCAGTATTCGCCTCTGAGCACAAACACCACAGGACCCAGTAACGTCTATATAATCGGATTAGGGTCTGTGGGCGGCCCTTTATTTTGTACAAGCAATACAGTTATACGAACAAGTAGGGTGGAACAGCTGTGGGGGACAAAGTATGATTAAGTTTTTTGTTGTTGCCTAGAAAGACCCTGTAATACTCAATATATGAGCACTTTGTAACGTAATGTTCTCTTTAACACTTTAGTTTGTCTCATTCTTATGCTGAAATTAAGCCTGAATGCTGACATTATGTTCAGGAGTCATGTTCAATTTTATTGAATCAGGGTCACTCTTTGGTCATGGGAAACATAAATTGGAACTTATTCATCCCAGTGGGGACACAAATAGCAAAAAGAGGTGATTTGGGGGAAGCATTAGTGGCCAACAGCATGTGCAGCAGCTTACTAAGGAGAGGAGACCCAGCACTTAATAAGGAGAAATGGTGGCAAGAGGGGCATTTGCATACCTCCTAACTTTTCAAAGCTGTAAAGAGGGACACATTTAAGCCACGCCTGGCCACACCCCCGATCACGCCCCCAGCCACACCCTTAAAGGGAAACGGCACCTAAGAATTAAATAAAAATATATAATAAATAAATAATAATAATACAGTGAGGGGCATCTCTTGTTACAGCCAGTTAGGTGTAACACGGCATGCACACACAACAAAGCACGCACATACATACACAAAGACACACACACAACACAGCACACACACAATACAGCACACCAACACAGCACACACAGCACACAACACAGCACACACATGCACACAGCACACAGCACACACAACTCACACAGCACACACACAATACAGCACACCAACACAGCACACACATGCACACAACACAGCACACACATGCACACAACACAGCACACACATGCACACAACACAGCACACACATGCACACAACACAGCACACACATGCACACAACACAGCACACACAACACACACACACACAACACAGACACAGCACACACACAGCACGCACAACACACACACAACACAGACACAGCACACACACAGCACGCACACACAACACACACACACAACACACACACAACACAGACACAGCACACACACAGCACGCACAACACACACACAGCACGCACAACACACACACAACACAGACACAGCACACACACAGCACGCACACACAACACACACACACAACACACACACAACACAGACACAGCACGCACACACAACACACACACAACACACACACACAACACACACACAACACAGACACAGCACACACACAGCACGCACACACAACGCACGCACGCACACACACACACACAGCACGCACACACAACACAGCACACACACACTCACCGGTTCAGCCTCTTCAGCGAGGCTCTTTCCTGGATTGTCCCAGGAAAATCGGGACGGCTGGGGGGTATGGCATTTGTACTTTTTGGGTGTGGGTCCACTTTAAGTGAATCATATTTTAGAAAGAAAGACAAGGCTCAATTATTAGAGCATTTCTACAATATTGTGCAGGTATTTCAACGCTCCCATTATCTGCATGCATTTCCTCCTTTTGTTATGGTGCCACGCATGCCCTTTACTTTGTCTTTGTTCTTGCAAACATTTTATAAATGGTTCCCAGAGATAATGACACACGCCTCTATGAAATATGACTTCATTAGTCCACAAGTGGGCTATGTGAGCACACTGCACACGATTTATTAGCCCGAAAAGTACAACATACATTTCCTTCCAAAAGCTGAACTGTTCCTCCACTCAAGTGGCTTTTGCACAGCAGTGTTTACTACATGGAAAGTGGGATCATGCACCACTGAATGGGAGTTCCATGTTATTTTATTGACAAACCTGAAACCGTAGCAGACAGCTGGTGATGATGCTTTAGCTGTTTGCTTCATAACAAATGCTTGATTGGCTTCTGTGTATATTTGTCAATAGCTAAGTTTGGGCAAGGATGGGAACTTGGAGGAGGGGGGGGGGATCTAGCAAGTAAACCATAACCAAAACTCCAAAGCAAGTCAAAACCATAAAGCCAAGATAAAAAAAACACTCATGGACAACAAAACAGACACGCAAAATAATACCTATTGAATATACTTGAATGAGCCCCTCATCTTGCCATATTTATGAGAAGCCTAGCATGACCGTTTGAAGCATATATGGTAGATCAATGTTTAAATAAAATGTATAAATATAGAGGGCCAAGGAAGCATTAGTATGAAACGGTTGCATGTTATCAAGTACATAAATAAAGTAGATTCTGTATATTAAAGTGGACCAAATGTCTGAAAAGACTTCTAGCCTATTTACAATGGTCCTAAGGGAACATCCCGATGGGAAAGTTCATATCACTGAAGAAAGTACTTGCCAGGGCTATGTAGTAAACTAGTTCTGGGTTCCATCAGCTGTCAAATGCTCAAAGCTGCCGTGTATGGAGGGGGAGGGACTGACGCTTTTGTACATTGCTTTTTGCTGAATACCTGTCACTGACCTGGTGGTGAACACTTGACAGGGAGAGCTGGTTTCCACTGCTGAGGTTGTCACTCGGAGACGAATTCGCAGAACCCAACTCTCGACTCGAAGGACCGGAGTTTAAGGTCCACCCCAGTCTTCCCTAGAGCCCCCCGCAAAGAAGGACAGATTTTCTGCTAGGTTGGTCCCAGGTCATTGCCTAGGAAGTCAAGGGTCTGGACAGACATCTATGGTTGCTGTGTGGAAGGCAGAATAAGCAGACTATGATGGTAAGGCTGAGGTCAAGGGTCACATGCACTGGATCAAAGCTGAAGGATAGCGAAGGTCATACATGGTGTGGCTGTCTGAATAATATCCACTAGACCAGGTACAAGAGAAGTCATGAACATAGTTCACACCAAGAATAAATAGTGAGGAAAGGGATAAGCTGGGTCAAACACGTGAAAACAGTCCAAAGTAAGTCCAAAAGGGGTCAAACGGGAAGATGAGCAAAGGAATCTTCTGGTGCCATTATTGCTGCCAAAGCCATCCTATTATATGGGAATCTGAGTGCTCCCATTGGTTCCCCCACTCTGACTAGGTGCACCTGGGGGATTTATTTGTGTGATTGTGCAATGTCGTGCAATAGATCAGGCCCGTGCATGTGCAGTCACTGTAGATGCCCATACTCTGCACCGGATGGCCCGCAGACCTAGCCAGTGCGAGAGTGTCTTCCCCAATGGGAGACACTCACTGTGAAGGCACGGCCACTATCGCCTGGGATGGAGGTATGTGACAATGCCACGTTAGACTGCCACAGGAACCTGGTGAATTTGCAGCCAGGCCTGGCACATCCCAGAATGCCCCCTAAGGACCATTGAAGGTCTACACAACCCCTGTTAAAATGGCAGGTTTTAAAAATAGAGAAATCAGACCAAGAAGAATCATTTCAAAACCTTTTCCACAATTGTAGTGGCCCAAACATCGTCCGAACCTGAACCTAATTGAAAATGTGTAGGATGATCTGAAGAGGGCTTTTCTCAGGAATGTCCTTGCAATCTGATTGATATAGAGCACCTTTGCAAGTAAAGTGGGCAAAGATTGGCAAGTGTAGGTGGTAAATGTTCTGAAATGATTCCTCTTAGTCTGATTTTTTTACATGAGTGAGGGATATACAAAAATAACTATACTCACCTTTTGTCCCACAGAAAACAAGCACTGAGTTGCCCTGGCTGGTTTCACAGTACAAGATAGAACTGAATCCCTGAACACATCCACTCCATTTATTGCAATGAAGAGGGTATACTGATGTGGGGCCATTGCAATCATGGCTGACTTTTGTAGTGTGTGACGTAGCGGGTGCCATCCTGACCTCTGTGTAAGGTGGCGCCAGGAACACTCAAGAGGACCATCGGGACGCTTTTTTTTTTAATCTCCTTTTCTATTTTGCACATTATTTTTTTTTTCTTCCTAAATTTCCTTTCTATTGCTCAATCTTCCAACCGTTGCTTTCCTATGACATCCTCAATGTGTTTACTGCACAAGGTGTTGCGACAAAGGCAATGCATCATAAGCGGCTAGTGACACTGGCCTGTCATTGAAGCACGCATTACTTGCATTTGACTGCAAGTGACCACAGCAACATCGGCAAGATGGTGTCGCTGTAAAATCCCATGTAGTTCATATCTTCATAATGCCGGAAAGTGGCTCATTATCGAAGAAATCAGCGAGATCAAAACCTTTACAACTACCATAAAATCACAATTCTTAATGTCACTCCGTGACAGTTCTAATAGCGCATTAACCTTAGCCAGCAGTACACAGCTCTCATCCGTCTTGGCTACCTGTCCTGCCAGACACTGACCATTAATTAGCCCTGCTTATCCATGACATTTCTACATTACTTTTGATTAGTAGAAATAATTTCACCATTTCTATTGATAATATTACTAAAGGACCTCTTTTAATACAGACATTCCTTAGACAGTCAGGTCTTTTATATTTTGGTAGAATCTGAATTTTTTTCTTCAGCATTGTCAGCTCCATACAGCTGATGCTGACATGAGTGCGGACATGCTTCACTTGATTTAGTAGTTAAAAGTTGCTGCTGATTTCCATTATCCAGGGTTTTTCCTTTACTCTTTAAAGTGGACCAACACCCTCCACTGATCGGCCCGGGAATCTATAAGATTCCCGAACCGATCAGTCCCCTGACTGCGGGGCACCCCGATCGGGCGCCGGCCGTTTTTGAATGGCGGGCGCGTGCCCTGTAAGAGTGACGCGCGGGCGCGCTCTCTTGTACGTCGCTGCCTCGCACTTGTCCGCCGGCGGGGATTGGCAGCAGCGGTCACGTGGGAGCGGGGAGAGGTGAGTTTTTGGGGCTTTCTGGGGGGTTTCACACAGCGGGGCACCCCCGATCGGGGTGCCCCACCGAAGTGGACCAAAACCCAGGATAGTCAAAATCCTGGGTGTTGGTCCACTTTAAAGGGACTGTAGACCAAATGGCAAAATAAGGCAGCAAGTAGCTAACCGGATGTCTGTTTCATGTGCCTCTCCTCCATTTTCTGTAGCGCTGGGTAAAAGCTGTCAGGACTTCAAATTTACGCTTTTTTAAAATCTTTCCATGACCATTTAAAAAAGCGATCTAACAGCTGCATTGTTGATTGGACCTCCCAGTGCACAGCAAGCCACAGTGACTCTTACCCAAGCAGAGCATGTTCATGACTGATAAAGCCCAGCTTAGCCATAACCCAGACATTGAAGGGAAGAAAGTACATAAGGTATTTTACACATATTTGAGGATTTTGAAATGCGTAGAAATGGCTCATTTTATACTATCCCCACAGGTTATAAGGTCCTCAACCTTTCTTTCCAACAGACCACAGGGCTTGCTAAATCTGGGGTGGGGATAGGGTTTTTAAGTCTTTTCAGATTTTATAAGCGACTCAAACTGACTGATCAGGTTAAAAGATACAAAAAATACCCCTTATCCCCCACAGCTCCTGCCAGAGAGAGAGGAAAAGAGGAAAAATAGGTGGGAAAGAAAAGAGAACAAATAACGTGATGAGGAGAGAAAAGAAAGAAAAAAGTATGAAAAAGATAGAAGGGAAAAGAAAATGAGGAGCATGAGTAAAGCAATGAAGAAATGGAAAACAGAAGAAGGAAAGAGAGAGAGAGAGAGAAAAAAGAGGAAAAAGGAAGAAATCATGAAAGAATGTATATGAGGTATTGAAGGAAGAAAACGTGTGAAAGAGAGAATAGAAGGAATGGAGGAATGAAAGAGGGTAGTGAGATGGGCACCCTGATCTCACTCACCCTTCCTCGGGCCTAAGGCGCATGCGCGGCTTCTAGACCAGTCAGCGTGCTCAGAATCTCCTCTACCCTTTAGGAAGTGTGCCCGCGCCTGCCAATCACAAATGCCTGGCATGGCATGCGGCCTGCTAAAGGGATAGTGGGATGCAGCGAATGCGCCGTGGGACCAGGAACGAAAGTGAGTTTTCTGGCGACCTGGGGGGTTTGACACAGCGGGGCATCCCGCATCTGTGGTACTATATAACAAAATGGTTGGGAAATGTTGGCCTAGCCCAAAGAGACAACAGTATTGTGTCATGTCTTCTGGCTCAGTGGTGTCTTTCCTGAAAGGCAATATTCACATTGCAGTAGTAGAAGCTGTGAACCAATAACAGTGATAGGCTGCCAAGACATTAACCAGCGCACTGCCACACAGGCGAAACCCATTTCCTGTAATGTTTTACACACAGTAACACAACAAGAGATTTTTTTCGTTTGACTTTAGACAATAGCCAGCCATTCCCATTTGTTCCCATTTGTTTATTCCCTAATCGATCAGACCCACAAGTGAGCTTGATAACGGCTGAAGGTGAGCCTTACAGCAGAGGGCATGTTGGCAGATTGTGTTTGTGTATCTCTTTTATTCTCTGCTTTTATCATTTAGAATCAATAGTGGGCTTCTGAGAAAGTTTTAACCCTGCAGAGCCGCATCAGTCAGCTTTTGCAATCAGGGAGGTTCTAGCAATAAAACAAGCTTAGTCTGCTTTCATTTTTAAACTGTAACTGTAACAATAACCCATGGTCGGATGTTAAAGGAGCTGTATCATGAACTCGCCTCATATTAAAATACGTATAAATACACTGGATAGTGAGAGGAGGCGCTACTTTTACATCCTAAACGAAAGAAATTCTCATTAAGCTTGTGGTTTTCTTATTCTAGTAGGAATAAAATCCAGGTGTGACGGGTTTGTGAGTGTACAATTGCACTTTTGCACAGGTGATCTTTTTCAATGCCTGTCTCCTGAGCTAGCCTGTGGGGAGCTGCAAGAAGGGAGTTGTGATGTTTTCCTGTGTAAAAACCGAATACATTCAAACCCTGTCACCCTGATCTTTTTTCCTTTTATTAAGAGACAACTATTCTTACACACCTGTTAAAATGAAATGTTAAAATAATTTTCCTATGGAACATGTGGAGGTCTGCATCCATTACATTTGGGATGTGGGGCTATTCGTAGGGGATTCATGGATACCACTTTTGTTAAAGTGGACCAACACCCAGGATTTTCACTATCCTGGGTTTTGGTCCACTTCCGCGGGGCAGCCCCGCTGCGTGAAACCCCCCAGAACGCCCAATTAAACTCACCTCACCCCGCTGTGGTGGCCGCTCGTCCAGTCAGCACGCTCGGAGCCGCTGTGGTATGCACGTCCAAGCGGCGTCCAACCACAGCGGCTCCGAGCTTGCTGGCAGCCGCATCTCGCGCTTCCCTCTAACAGGGAGTGTGCCCGCGCCGGCCATTCACAAATGGCCGGCGCGGGCACACGCCCTGCTAGAGAGAAACGTGAGATACGGCTGCGGCCTGCGCATGCGCCGTTGGATTGGGATGCAGGTAAGGTGATTGGGGCGTCCTGGGGGGTTTCACACAGCGGGGCATGCCCTGCAGGGAGGGATCGGATCAAGGAGGGTGTTGGTCCACTTTAATTAAGTTGATTCAATCTGGGTATCCCCCAACCTACCCCAGCGCAGAGAGCCATTTCAAACTAATTTCAAAAGAATGTCAGCTTGGATGAAAGCTGAGATACCTAGATACCTATATTCTATACTTGTATTTTCATGTACTTCTCTTTTTCTTTTATTTGCCTTTATGGTACAGATTATCCACCTGGTGATTTATATGACTAAAAGTGATTGGTCCACTGACACCCCCCCCCCCCCCCCCCCCAACATGTAGGGCCTCACGTTTGGGGGGCGACTTTAATGTTTTTCTGTTTTTAAAGGGCTTTTATGCCTTTAAATCAGAATGCACTGTACAGGGGCCCACTTCACCTGATGAGAATTCCATACTATTTTATTGATATCTGACACACTACAATCAGGAGCCTTCTTCCCACAGGAGGAAAAAGAACAACCTAATTGAAAATCGAATTTCCTAGAGGGACCTTACTTTCAGGAAATGCATGAAGGTTCTGGGACTCATGGTTTCAGTAATGGAGGCAGTTGCCCATGCCCAGTTTTGGTCCAAGCCATTGCAACTGTTCATTCTCTCAAAGTGGGACAAGTCGCAGAACATTTTGGACAATGTCTCTTTTTCGAGAGGATATGAAGTTTAAACTGCATCTATTCTCCCAATTCAGTGGTAAATCCTTGCCACGGATGCCAGCCTCTCGGGCTGGAAAGCAATTCTGGAAAACAGGTCAGTAAATTGAAAAAAGGTCCCTAAAGGAATCCAAAATGTCTATAAAAGTCCTAGAACTAAAGGCTGTACTCCTATCTCTACAGCACTGGACCAAACTCCTAATAGGTCACCCTGTATGAGTGCAATCCAACAATGTCAATGGCATACATAAACCATCAAGGGGGACTGCAAAGTTATGTGACAATGAAGGTAGCCTATCTGATTCTTTGTTGGGAGGAAGCTCACATTCCAGCTATTTCAGCAGCCCTGAATCAAACCATATTCAACTCCCCTGAATCATACTCTATTCAACTCCATGGTCCCAGTTCAACCTATGCTGTGAATGCTTTTTCTCCTCTACCACTGATGCATCAAATGATACGTCGATTACACTTGAAAATAATTCAAATGATCCTTATTGCTCCAGATTGGCCATTGAAAGCTAGGTATGCAAATCTGGTGAACCTTTTGTGTGCTGAGCCAGTACCTCTTTCTCTGCTCCTAGACCATACTGTCTCAGGGACCTCTGCTGCACCCCAATCTGATGTCGCTTTCTTTGATGACATGGCTACTGAAAGATCAATCTTTGGGGTTTGGCCTTGGTATGGCAGAAAAAGTAGAGTTCTATCCCACAGCTTGGACATAGTTGTTAAAGCCAACCACAGCATCTGGACTCACCTGATAGGAGATATGGGGGCGCAGAGAAAAAAAGAGGCGCCAATTCAGACTGCTTGCACCCCAGTGAGAAGATTCAGCGTTACTTCAGGACTGAGGAGGAGAGCCCAGCTCTTCTGGTCAATGGGATTTGTTTATGGGATACAGCGTGAGGAGGTGGACGATGGCAGGATGCACAGATGCTCTGGGCAAGGAGCTGAAGATGCAACCATTCCCAACTTCTGCTACAGTGCGGCAAATCCCAGCCACCAGGTACGACGCTGTCCCCTTCCCAGCATAACTGGCTTCCCACGGTGACATATGCATTCCCGCCATGTATGCCACCCAATGACCTCTCACAGTGCTGGGAGCGACCCTCTTGGCCACACTGCCTGTCCTGCAGTGATGCTGGGTGGTGACTTCCCACCTGTGGCATCTGCTCAGCTTCTGTGTGTCTGGGACACAAATAGGGCTGGTCAGCTTCCTGTGATCCCCAGCCCCGTACAATGGGTCTGTGCAAAGCTGAAGACTGCTTCACCTTCTAATGAGTCAGCATATATTCAATGGAGATGTGGCGGCTGACTGCCACCCACTATTCTGGAAATTCTGGAGTGACCCTGGAGCAGAGAGAACCGGAGACACCCTGTGGCAGAAAATCCTCTTCTCTTGCTGGTATAGTGGAGAACCCTTGATCTCCAATTGGGACACTGGGGCTCCCTTATGCTAGATTTCAGTGAGTCCTCGAGGTTGCCCACCCTAGCAGTGGTCACAGCTGGAAAGAGGGCCACATCGAGTGGGGCCAGCATCCAGAACCCTGTGATGTACAAGGTATATGCACTGCCCCACCCAGAACTACTGGAGGTCTATGCTGAGGCCCACCAAATGGCAGTTCAAGTCACCCATCTAAGTTCTTCAAAAAACGTAAAATTCACCCACTTCATTTGTGGGGTTGGGAAGGCAAGGATAGGGACAGGTCTTCTACACAGGCCAATGGGGGCCTAGGGATGCCAGACATTTAAGTTGTATTATACCTCCACAGTCCTAAAACATTTGGTGGACTTTATCCACCCAGGCCGCAATAAGATTTGGGAAGGCCTTGAACATGCCATATCCCCCCTTAGACTTCCATCTCTCCTTTGGGATAGACCCCCATGAAAGACCCAATCCTGAGAGCCTCCCCTCCCTAGTTGGTCTGCTCAAAGTTTGGGATGACATCATAGAGTAAAATGCCTGCCACTGCCCAATAGACCAGGCCTTCTGTATCCCCAGGAGACAGTCCAGCCTCTGCTCTGTTGGAGCCTCTGGGTTTTTAAATTTGGAAGAAGCTAGCCACACAAGGCTCAGTCAACTGCTCATCAAAGCAATTTGCCCACTACATGAGTTGTTGAGCAGACACAAAATGGGTGGTTCATATTGGTTCTTGGGTGTCCAAATTAAGACTTTCTTTGAAACTCTTTTCATCTGAAGATATCTTGCTTCAAGATTCTCCCTCTACACACAGAGTACAGATCACTAGTCCATCAGCTCCTATGTGGCAACCACCCAGACTCTCTTCCTAAGTACATGCAGAGTCAGATATTGACCAATCGTTGAATCAAAAAGATTGGGAAAAATCCATCCTGCTCACTAATAAGTTATGAATAGCTTGCAAAACACAAGATGAAAAATTACAAAATCCTGACTAGGTGGTATGGATGCCCAATAGACCTAGCCACATTTGACATTTCCAAGTCAGATAGATACTGGAGAGGAGGAGCTGCTCCTTTAAAGTGGACCAACACCCAGGATTTTCACTATCGGGGGTGCCCCGCTGTGTGAAACCCCCCAGAACGCCCGGAAACACTCACCTCACCATGCTCCTACGCGGGCGCTTGTCCAATCAGAGTGCTCAGAGCCGCTGTGGTATACATGTACAAGCGGCATCCAACCACAGTGGCTCTGAGCGCTGGAGGCCACGTCTCGCGCTTCCCTCCAACAGGGAGCACGCCCGCGCCGGCCATTCATTGGAACAGGGTTAAGGTAAGGTTTCTGGGCTTCCTGGGGGGTTTAACCCTGCGGGACATCCCGATTTCGGATGCCCCGCGGGGAGGGATCTGATCGGCCCGGGAATCTTATAGATCGTCCTGGGCTTTTCAACACCAGGCATCAGTAGAACAGGTATGTAGCAGCTACATGGTCCTCAGTCCACACTTTCACAAAATTCTATAAGATTCCCGCTGTTGCTTCCGCTAACGCTGTATTAGGTAGGAAAATCTTGAGATCCTTAATATAGAAAAAACATTCTTGTAGAGATGCCAACATTGTTTTTTTTGCTGTTGCCATTTGGCGGTCTAGGAAAAATTATTTACCATATGCTGCTCTCCCAACCTGATTTTTACTGCTATGGACTAGAGCTGCATCTCCCACATGTTCCAGAGGAAAAAAAGCGTTTTTGTACTTTTTTTTTACTAATCCCGGCTGCACCCAAATAGGATTATATATTTTTTTTCTGGTTGAAGTTAGTTCCCTTGTTTTTCATGGTTACTATTTCTTGTTTGCTGCTATTTACAAACTGGCTAGGTGTGCCGAGTATGGCTGGGGTATACCCAGATTGAATCAGCTTTATTACCAAACATGTCCACGAACATCCCAGATCTAATGAATGTGGACCTGGGCTGCATCCTCCACAATTCCAGAGGAAAATATCTTTACAGTGAGTAATAAAACACTTATTTGGCTAAAAAACTTTAGCCATCTATACAATTTTCCAAGTTGAAGTCAAAGTTGAGCAACCTGGTAGCATGTGTGTTCACAAAGCTTTCAAGTACAGTGCTGTGTCTTCAGACCTTTTCCTCGTGCTCCACAATGTAACAAGCAGAAGAGTGCTGTTACACTGTAAACAAACCAGCCAGCTCCCTGCTGTGTTAGACCTCTTTTACACCTTCCTTTTTGCCCTGGAGTAGAAATATTCCAACAGGTCACAAAACAGAAAACTCGGCCCATAAAAGTAAATAGCTCTTTCACATCTGTGCGCATGTAGCGTTCTGCCCGTAGCACAGCCACAATGCAGCTCATAAAAGTGTAAGGGCAACGCAGGTAAACTGTGCTGCGGTGCTGTGCAAGGGTCATACTAACCAACCGGTGTTGGTCCCCTGCCACTGTCATGTGCTTCCAGTCTTGCACTGCTTCAGCCTCCTTCTTTGGGTCTTTCTACTAGGTCCTTGCTGGAGCAGAGGACTGAAGGATCTCGAGCAGGTGGCTACAGCAATCACCTGACCGGAACAGGATGCAGGTCCTGCCACTTCCTGCTGCTGTTGCCAACAGGTGCCCACGCCCAGAGCACCTTCGACCAACCCCGCCTCGTCTGCTGCTGCCACCTCCTGCCACAGTAGGTTTCTGCAACATCTCTGCTACAGAGGACAGGAAACAATGGTGCAAGGAGACAAATTTGGCCATTGAAGTAATCACAGGCTACTGTAAAAATACATTTTTTAGTTTTCATTTTGTTTTGACGTGAAAAATAAATATATAAAGCAAACATCATAAGTAAATCCCCCCCCAAATATTTTTTATATAGCTATGACAACTATATGAATCAAATATCCTTTAGCGAATCAGGTCCAAAGATTTGTTTATTTAGCTATGACTAATATATTATGCAAACAGGACAACGAGTAGCAAAACAAAATGTTTTCGGTTTGCTTTTTAATCTCACAAAGGTGTGACAAAGCATTGTGCTTCTCATCTAAATTTGCCATTATGGTTCCAGGCAATGGCAGCGGCAGATGCCCTGTGAATGATAGCGAGTGAAATGACAGAACCTATTTTCACTATGAACGTGGCAGAGAAATATGCAAAAGCCGATCACACCACTGCGGAAGCCACTCCAAAAAAATGTGTAATGAAAGCTGTTGGCAAGAGGCAGGCTCATGCCCGGGAACAGCTGGGGCTGCATAAAATAACACTTTAACACTTGCTCAATTAGCATCGGCCACTTAAAGAAATATTATGTTTAATTCCTCAGAAAAGAAGTCATTAGAGATGCCATCCATCCCCCGTCATCTAAACTGTTGAACATACCTGTTACTTTTTCATTTTATTATATTTTGTTTTTTTATTTAAACGCTTCACTTTGTTATATAAATATTTATTTTAGTTCAATATCTTTTTATTGAAGTTTTGCATCTAATAATGAAATAGTACGAAAAAAACAATTAAAGGCAGAAAGAGAAATAACAGAACATGTCTCGATCCACATCCAGATGTATACATAATGACAGCATGTCCAGATCGACCCCCATACCCCCCCGCCCCCACCCGACCCCCACAGGAGCACCAGAACATATCGGGAATTGGGATGTGAATTATCTCTCATCATGCGGCCGGCATCCCCCAGCCCCAAACCCCCAAGGTCCGAGTCCAAAAGCCAAGCCAGCCTATAGACGGAGACCCGGAAGCCCAGAGCCCGGGGGAAGCGGAACATCCAGGGGCGACAGAGCCACCCCGAAAATACACCCACAAAGGGGGAGGCGTCAGCCAGAGGCGCGGGGGGGGTAGCGAAGCCGAAAAGCATAAATATTTATTTTATTACCAAACCTTACTTTTATTGTCCTAATTTTTTTTAAAGTGTTGTACAAAATGTATTTATTCAGACATCCTTTCACCACCAACAGGTTGCCTCAAGCTTACAGAACTATAGGGCTTTTTGACTTTTTTAAAATGTAATTTTCTCAAATCTCTTTCCCCACAGTCATGCCATTGCTGCACAAGTCTTAGCATCTTGTTTACTCTACTGGACAGCATGGTCTATAGGCATGTTAAATATCTGCAACTTTATTATATGATTTAAACCTAGTGGCTGTATGTTATCGTATAGACATTGTCATGGGTATTCTTCAGAATGTGTGGGCTGTATGGCCACACGGGGGGGGGGACCCCAACCTCTCTGTAAGGGGACCAGGGGACCCTAATCACATATCCCTCCAGAGAGAGAAAACTTTTAGCTGCCTCAGCATATCTCTCTTTTCCACATTTCTTCAGTCTCTCTCTCTCTAGTTTGCCTACTGCCTCCATTACTTTCAGCATCAACTATCTTCAGCATTTAACTTTTTGACCATCTTGCCTTTCACTGTCTCAGACCTTCCCTTCCCTACCTAAACTACCCTATCTAACACCATTTACAATAGTGATGGCTGATCCACCACTATTACAGCGACACCTTCCCTCGTCTGCAGCTTTCAAATCCCATGCTGCTTCACCCTGGCCCAAATTAAATTGAACTGGCAAGTACGCAGGCACTGAATTTGATTTAAAGTGGACCAACACCCAGGGGGTATCTTATAGATTCCCAGGCCGATCAGATCCCTCCCCGCGGGGCATCCAAAATCGGGATGTCCCGCGGGGTGAAACCCCCCAGGACGTCCACAAACCTTACCTCAACCCGCGGCCGCTTCTCACGCTTCCCTCTAGCAGGGCGCACACCCGCGCCGGCCGTTTGTGAATGGCCGGCGCGGGCGCGCTCCCTGTTAGAAGGAAGTGCGAGACGCAGCCTCCAGCGCTCAGAGCCACTGTGGTTGGACACCGCTTGTACGTGCATACCACAGCAGCTCTGATTGGACGAGCACCCGCGTAGGAGCGTGGGGAGGTGAGTGTTTACGGGCGCTCTGGGGGGTTTCGCACAGCGGGGCACCCCGATAGTCAAAATCCTGGGTGTTGGTCCACTTTAAGCACCATGGAGGATTGTGGGACATATACACATCCCAGGTGCAGCAAGACAGAGGCAGTGGCTTTTGAGTAACCTGAGATGAAATTGGGCACCGCTCATTTAATAATATTTTTTTTATTTTATGCACTTTAAGACTGCTTTACATATCTGTACCTTCTTTATATCATTGTTGTTAATTTACAGTTCAGAAACAGGTAAAGTCTATCTCCAGGGATATGACGCAGCATCCAATTTTCCATCATCCTTTGCTTACATTTATTAACAAGCCATTACAGAATGATATAATGCATCTGTAAAAAAATACTTTAGCTTTTTTAAACTGCCAACAAAAACTATAGCACACACACACAAATTTATATTATGTATTCCAGGAGGTTTTTAAAGTGAACCTCCCCTCTAGAGACCTTAGGAAGCCGCCATCTTATCAGGCAGCCTGCAAACAGGAAGTGCCTCCTGACTGTGCTGCTCTGCATTCTTGGACTGCTGACCGTTATCTGACCCCAGCTCTGCTCTGTCTGAGCAAAGAACAGCTATAACCCGCCCCCCTGTACCTTATCCCACTCTCCTCTCCTCAGTAAGTGTGATGCTTCTGAGTCAAGATGGCGGCGCCCGTATCCTAAATTCCTGAACAGAGTTGCAGCCCAGTGGGGGAAAGAATAATAACTTAGTGACTAAAACAGAAAAATATATTAATTTTACATGCTGGGGAACTGTTTTATCAGACTTTGGGCTTTTCATTAAATCACACTGAAGGTCCGGTTTAAGGGTTAAGGTTTTTTGCCACCCCCCACCTCTTACCTTACCAGCTATTAAGAATAGATTGCAGTAAATATTAATCCTGAGAAATCTATTCTGAATGTATCAGTTTGAAGGTGCTTCCTGCCGGCCACCTTTTGGCTGTGCGTGCCCCCTATCTAGATCCCGGGGACAGAGAATCACCTAGGGTGATCATCAGGGTCGGGCCAAAATGGTTTTGGTTCACTCTGCATAGAATCATGATTGACTTATTAGTCTCCCAATTACTGCATTGATGCTGACTCTGCGTTGCCACTGCTGACAGGAAGCGAATTCACTTGCATCCCTGTACCCAAACTGGTCTTAGTTGGAGACAGATGTCAGTATGGGAGGACAAGGTACATTATTTTACCTCAAGACTGACACTGACTAACAGCCAGAGCTTTTGTTTTCTTGTTTTGGGCAGGGTAGGCAGAGGGGTGTCACTTTGTTCTCACCACATCCATCTCAAAGCGGAACAAAACCCCCCAGTGGCCCGCCTGGAATCTAAAAGATTCCCTCGGGGCATCCTGAATCTCGAAGCCCCACTGTGTGGAACCCTTCAGGGGCAAATTGGTATACCCCTCAGTACCCTGGCAGCTTACTTGCGCTCCTGCCCCAGCCATTGGTGCAGAAGCATGCACGCCACCAGGGATACAGGGAATGTGGCAGCGCATGCTCCCCATTAAATTCAGTCAGAGCCCTTTTGCAGAACAATGCACACACAGCAAAGGGCCCTGTGTGGACAAGCATGCACCCTTGGGCCAAGGAGTGGTAAGTTTTTTTACTGGGCGAACTGGGGGGGGGGTTTCACACTGTGGGGCATCCTGGGCAAATTCACGGCTTTTGTTTCGCTTTAATGACAGCCATGGATTTTCTGTTAAGGCGGACCTTCATCCTGAATTTACTTTAGGCCCCTTTTTAAAGAAGCCAAAATCAGGCATGGATTATGGAGGGTATGATGTATCTGTGTCACATCAAATGCTGATTGCTTTCCAAGCCTTGCTACCTTTGCAATTGCCACCAACAGTCCCTGACATCTTCTCTGCTGCCACTAATGGTCCTCTGGTCCTTCTTGCCTTGTCCACTGCCACCAGTCTCCATCCAATGGTTTCTCCTCTACTGCTTATCATCTTCCAGTCTCTGCTGCTTTTTCAGCTTCTGCCAAGGAGAACCATCATTGCTGCTAATCGCCGTCTGGCCCTTCTATTAAATAAGACAAGCTTGGCTGGAATTTTTTTTGATGCAGGGTATATAAATGACACATCCTCCTGCTATTTGCTGTATTTTTTTGGATTTCTTTTATTGGACTATTTTTTGGTGACAATACTTACTGTCTACAGTTATTCTCTAAGTCAGAAACCAATTAGCCTTTAATGTTTAGATTTGAATTATTATATAGTGCATTTCTCCCTGAACCACATCTTGCACAACTCATCGTGGATGATGACATGAGTATATCACCGCTACAGTAGAATATGCATCAGCTCCATACATCCAATATTACATCCTACAGGCCAGAATGGCTCATCCCCCATATTGCACTTCCCAATCGCTTCATTCCTGCTTCAACGTGTCCACAACATTTCATCACGCTTTCTGTTTTGCTCCATATATTGCTTTTTTTTCAAATTACCTTTTTACGCCATCAGCCCCCCTGTGACCTGGCATCGCCAATATAATGACAAATGCCAACAAATGTTAAACTGCAAATTAGGAATCATTTTTATTATCAAACATCTGCTCGCCTACAGTTACTCCAAATTTGATGCATTTCTACTGCGTTCTTGTAATTTGGTAATTTGGGTGGTAAAGCAGCAATCATAAGTTCTTTGCAAAAAAAAAGCTGCAGCGCTCCCCAGTGAATGGAAAATAAATCAGTTTGTGTGTTTTATATGCTTTGTGTGCGCCGCTCGCATAAATTGGGACATGTGATAGCTTCCCTCTATCTGTAGCGCAACAGATTTTATTTTTGCCAAGGATGCACATTTTTTAGCAGCCTGTCTGTCCCCTGCAATAAATTGTCTAACACCACCCCCACCCTACCATCTCCAATACCTATGATAATTAGTTTTCCAGGTGAGCATGAGTAAAGCAAAACTACCTAGTAACACATTCCTAAGCAGGCCATAGGTTTTAAGCAATACGCAAAATAAAATTGATCTCTCTGCTGCTCAAAATCATCAAATAGTGCAATGCAATTCAAATGCCTTGGACAAGGTACTTAAATTGAAGCGTGATCATCGTACAGTAGAGTGATTTGTGGCTGATTCAGAGCATAGGTGGGTTTGTTTAGATAAAGGCAAATTAAGGAAGGTTTCTGCTAGATTAAGAATGCAGCTGCTAAAATGCCATTACAACACAGAAAACAGGTATTTGAAGCTGCAGTAGCCTCTTGAGTCTTGCAAACTGCAAAGTGTAGGATCCTCCAGAAGCTTGCAGTGGTGCATAAACTTACTATTGGGCCACCCCTAACCAGTGCTCACATGCAGAAACAGTTGCAGTGGTCCCAAACCTAAGGATTACATTTTAAACAGTCTTGTTTACTGATGAGTGCTGTGCAATCCTGGATGGTCCAAATGGATAGATTAATAAATGGTTGGTGGATGGCCACCATGTCTCCACAAGACTAATGTCAAGAAGGAGGTGGTGGAGTCATGTCTTGGGCTGGAATCATGGGGAAAGAGATGGTATGCGGCTTTAGGCTCCCTGAGGGTATGATAATGACTTCTCATGTCTGCTATGGGTATGAATGGAGAGAAACTCATGATGTGGTCACCATCCTCTCCTGACCTCAACCCAATTGAGAACATTTGGGGTACCCTCAAGCAAAAAATATATATGAAGCAGTCCACATCAAAACTGCATCTTTGGGAGGCTATTTTGAAATTCAAGCAGAAACCATTCCAAAACTCACACGTACAATGGATAAATTATGAAGGTGATATCAAACAAAGACCTTTTTCAGTTCTTTAAAACCTATAAATTGTACTGAAACACTTGTGCAGAATAATTTGGAACAGGGGATTCTGAGTATTTTATTTTATCACTGGGAGGTTTGTTCAATAAAATTTTATTCATACTCTGTTTGATGTTTGACACTGTCATTTACTTCCACCATTTAGGAAAATGAGAGAAAAAAAATAATAATTTGAAACGTGGTGTATAAAGAAGCCACACTTTTTTTGCTTCACTTATGGCACATGTTCTTACCTCAAACATGATGAACGTTTCACAATCACGTGCAATCTTTATCAGGTTTGTGATTTTAGATGTATTTCTGTTTTTGTGGTTTTATTATTATTAAACCTATGGTAATTGATATGCAGTGATTATTGGATAGCAGTGTCACGTGGTGTGTTTCAATTAACTTTGCTGGAACCAATATTTTTTAGTTGTTATATCAACATATTAGATGTAACAATTCATTTCATAGAATGTAAAACACAAAAAGATTGTCCTTTTATTTATATACAATCATAATTAATAATATCATCATATAATCATTTCCTACATGTGATCGGGGTAGTCCTTTCTAGAATCTTTTCTCACCCAGTCTTGTGGCTTTCTGTCGCATTTCTACATGAAACATGCCTTCTTCTGGGAGACCAAAAATTACTAAAATTATAAGAAAAATTGTACAAGGCCTTACCTAATCTAATTCAAAGCATTTTTCTCTCTTAAACTGGAATCAAAAGTGGGATGGGCTTTTTTCTCCTTGACTCACACAAGCCCAGAGTCCCTAAGAATAAGTAAGGCCATCTGCATTAGAATTTGGCTTTCTTCTGTCCCCCGCTGACTCTTTGGCTGCATTCCCAGCTGAAGCGACGCGCCACCATCTTCTTTTTCTCCCAGGCGCATCCGAGCCTGAAGACCTCCCACGCAGAAGCTAGTTTCACTTTCAAGACTTGCCCATGCTCTTGACGCTACTGTGCCTGCAAAATGCCGGGCGCATCCATCCTGTAACTGGGGATTCGGCTCCCTCCTTTCATCTGCCTCTGGGGTGGGGGCAAGATTTTGTCTGCAAGGAGCTGAAAAGTGCTGAGGAAGAGACTTAATTGGATTTCTTTGAAAGATAACGGGGCCTTATCTTAGCCTGTCTGCTAGGCTGCAGGGGGGAGATAAAATAAACGGTGAATAATTAAAACTTTTTTTGCCCTAAATGGTACAGTGTCATACCGTGACTGGAATGAATACTGCATCGTTTACACTATTAGAAGCATCTAGGGTTTGGAGGGAAAAAATATTCTGAACCGAATGGTGTGCAAAAATACCCCCCCCCCGAAGAACCCTATAATACGTGTGTGCAGAACCCTCCTAGTCACCCCATAACAGGTAATGTGAGGAATCCCTCTGCCAATCACCCGTTAACAAGCAACATGCTGAATTTCCGCGAATCACTTAATAACAGGCTGTTAACAGCGGATTGTAAACGGCACCAGCGTGCCAGTGTGCAGCAACAGCAGCTGTTTATTCAGCAACAATCGGGAAAATAAACATGAACAGGATACATCAGCAACACATCCTCAGTATGGAGTGAAAGCAAACCGCTCCCTTCTGCTTGCAGGTAAAACACGATATGCTACATTCACATGGTGGGCCTAAGACTTCCTTTTTTTTTTTAAACTAACTTTTTCAACAGCATAACAATCAGTTAACAGTCACATACAGGAAATAGTTGTTATATTAAAGGTATTTCAACGACTACTTATCCTGTTAGTCCGATTGCTGTTTTGAATTCCTCAAACTTGGCTCATAATAGGTTCTGTGTCAGGCCATCGGATCTCATTTTGTCATGCTCACAATAAACAAACTCAAGTATCCCAGGTGCCACTAAATCACACAGATGGTGATGTTTCACATTAATGTGTTTAGTCCTTCTCATTGCTAGCAAGTTTAATACATCTTTGGTTGTCCTCATAGATAACAGTTGGCTGAGTTGGTGGTTTAACGAAATCCTCCATAAGTTGATTCAACTAAATTACTTTTTGACTTGCATGAACAGCAGACATTTATTCTGCTTCTGTTGAAGACAATGCTACTGACACCTGTTTTCTGCTGGACAAAGAAACTGAAGTTTCTCCAAACTTAAATATGTAACCACTTGTTGATTTCCGATCAGCTAAATCTCCAGCCCAATCTGTGTCTACAAAACCTCTGAGAGTCAGATGTCCTGATGCAGATATCTTAAGACTTAGCCTTTGAGTTTCATTAAGATACTGAAGAAGTCACCTAATTGCATTCCTGTCTCTTTGGCGTGGATTGCTTACAAAGAAGTAGTAGATGCTATGTACAGTAGTGCACCCACTGCCTGTTGATAATTCTCATTGTTGGGTAGCAGATCTTCTTTTACTTCTAACTTTAAGTAGGATGCATCCATTTGTGTTGACGCACCCTTGGCTTCTAGCATTCCAAACTGGTTTAGGACTAAGGAAATTTTAGAACTTTTGGTTGAGAAGAAAACTCCAATCTTCCTCTCACTGCTTTTGGACTCCCAAATAATATTCGAGTTTCCAAGGTGCTTCATTTTTAAAGTGCTGGTTAAGAACTTCACTTAGTCTGGCAATTTCTCTTCCTTCTTGATGAGCGATGATTACATCATCTACATATAGAAGAACATGTGTCAATTTCTCTCACATTTTGTGTATAAACATGGATTAGCTTAAGATCTTTTGAATCCCTCATCATTTGAAACTTTTTTCTTTTTGTAGTTCCATGCTCTTGCCGGCTGTTTTTAAGGGCATTTTACAAACAAGATGTTCTTTATCCTTTTTTATATAACCTTCAGGTTTAGTCATGTACAGATATTCTTTAATGTTACTGCATTTAGAAAGGCAGTTTTGATATTTAAAAATGTCTCACTGTCCTCTGTTGAACAGCAGCTACACTCATTAGAGATCTAAATGTGGTTTGCTTAGCAGCTGGAAAAATTTAGCATCATAATCTTCTCCTTTTGTGACCAATCTTACCTTAAACTGGTACACTTTGCCTTCAGAGTCATATGTTCTTAAAGACACGTTTACATCAGCTTGTTTCCTTGTCTTGTGGTATCTCAGTAAGCTTCTATGTCTGGAGTTGGTAAGAAGATTCTATCTCTTCTGCAGCTTTAAACAACTTCTGCTTATCGTGGACAGGCAGTTGTTGCATCTGCTGACAAGGCTATGGCTCTGACTCAGGAAGTGTTCTGACTATATAAGAAGGGTGATTAGCTGGGATTCCTATCTTTGACCTTTCTGATCTCCTGACTGAAGGTTGACTTGGTTCTTCTGTACCTTCCTTGGTGGTTTCAGAGCTTATCCGGACTTCTGTGCTTTTTTTTTCAGCATCCGGAGCTTGTGAATGAGATTATTGTTCTTTCTGCTTAGGTTGAATTACTGACTTCATGCAATTTATGTAATACAAGGTTTTGCATGAGATTCTGACTTGGAACATTTTTTTGGGGTACATGCACAAATGTTTTGCTTCCAAATATCCTGAGGTGCTTCGGGTCAGGCTTCTTGCAGTTCCATAGCTCATATAAAGTCTTGTTTGTAGCTCTGACTGGCAATCTGTTTTGACAATAGCACCCTGGTGTGGTGTCTTCTCCCCAAATTGTTGTAGGTAGGTCTACATCAAACAGCATACTTCTTGCACTTTCACAGAGTGTGCGGTTCTTTTTCTCTGCTACTTCATTTTGTTCTGGGTTGTATGGAATGGTAGGCTTGAACACAATTCCTTTCTTTTTCTATATGGTTTGCACCTTGCCACTTTTATATTCAGTTCCATTATCTTGATGCAGTGGCATTAAGGCATTCCTTCTGGTTAAAACAATGGTCGGCAGACGTGGCCTCCAAGAAGTCCCTGACTGGACTCCCCCTTCAAGGGGGACGATTGTTCGGGGAAAGTTTGGATGACATGGTTAAGGAGGTAATTGGTGGTAAGTCTGCTAAACTTCTGCAAAAAAGGAAGTCTACCCCCTTTTTCTTGGCCCTTTCGTGGGGGCAGAGGTTCCGCCTCTTCGGGTTACCGCAGGGAATTCTGGAACAGACCCAAGTCCCAGAGTAAGGCAACACCATTTTGGCGAATAAGACAAAGCCCTCTGCTAAGCTTTTCCAAGAAAGAAGGGACGCCCCCACCCGCAAGGGCGGCTTCTGCAGTTTGTTCCCGTTTTGAAGGTGCCATGTGTCAGATTTATGGATACAAGAGGTGGTGTCCTCTAGTTACAAGATCGAGTTGGGAGTTGGTCTCCCTGGAGGTTTCTTTGATCAGGGGTATCCCAAAATCTGGAGAAAGCAGAAGCCTTGAGATCCGCTGTAAGGCACCGTTTGCCGATATGAGTAATCTGTCAGGTTCCCTTCTCAGAGCGGGGACAAGGTTTTTACCGCAATATGCTCACAACACCCAAGAGAGACGATTCTGTGCGGCCAATATTAGATCTTAAGGGCCTCAACAAGTTCATCCGTCTGAAGCATTTTTGCATGTCACAGTGATGTCGCTTCAGCTGGGAGAATTTATGTCCACAGTGGATATAATGGATGCATATCTCCGCACCCTGATTTTTTCAAGTCATCAAAAATATTTGCGCTTTGCGTTGGATGGCCTACATTTTCAGTTTGTGGCACTACCCTTTGGCCTGTCCTCAGCCCCGAGGGTGTTAACCAAGGTTTTGGCAGGTCTTATGGCTTTCTTGAGGGGTCAGGAATACACATAAACCCTTACCTAGATGATCTGCTGATCAAGGCCCCATCCTTTCAGGAGGCTCAGAAGGATACACAGAGGGTTTTTTCAACACTGGAGGAGTTCGGCTGGATAGTCAACTATCCAAAGTCGCATATCATTCTTTCAACAGTGAGTTCTTTTCTGGGCATGTCGCTAGACACAACTCGGGCCAAAGTATTTCTTCCGGAACAGAAGAGACTCTTGCTTCAAGCCAGAATACAGACTCTCTTGGTTTGCCCTCGGACGACGCTCTGTCAAGGAATGCGACTGGTAGGCCTGATGGTGTTCTATAAGGTAGATGTTAGAGAATCAGCGGATGCTGTATATGATAGGAAGGTTTTACAGACAGTAGACGGCTAAATTGTTTTCTAATTGTCAGTAGCTTACTCTTCATTAATTCTTGGGATCCTACCCTGAAGTTAAAGGCACTGCTTTTGGAGGTCCCATTTGTCTCTGAATGCTGATGGCCTGGAGTGGATTGGGAGAGGAAAATGCAATTCTGTGATACTCACCTGTAGAATTGTTTTCTCTTCTACATCCACTCCAGGCCATTAGACCCTCCTTTTTGCTGGGTTACTGTATATACTTCTTCTTCTTCTAGATGCCTAGTCCTAGTGGATTTGTATATATGCAAATCGTTTTTCAGCAGTAAAAAAAAAAAGAGAGAGAAAATAAGTGGAGAAGGGTGAAGATTTTTTTGTCTTCTCATTTCCAACAAATATATAGGGCTCTTATGATGCCTTAGCCTCCTGGGCGGCTGTACTATTGCTTTTCTATAACTGGATCGTGGTATTGCAGCCGGAGGTATATAGAGGCTGGGAGGAGCTACGCCTTCTGTCTTGCAGTCCACGCCCTTCGAATGAGAGTTAAACCGGACCTTCAGTTTTTAGTCGCTTAATTATTATTCCTTCCTTCACTGGGCTGTAACTCTGTTTAGGACATTAGGATACTTGTGCCGTCATCTTGCCTCAGAAGCATCATATACTGAGGAGAGGAGAGGGGGCAAAAGTGCAAGGGGGTGGGTTATATTTGTGCTTTGCACATACAGAGCAGAGCTGGGGTCAGGAAAAGGACAGCAATGCTAGAATGCAGAGTGTCATATTCAGAAGACACTTCCTGTTTACAGGCAGCCTGAAACTACACAGGCCGCCATCTTGGATGTTAAAAGGTTAAAAAAAAAATGCAATAGATGCAGGTAGGATGATTTTTAATGTGGGCAATCTGTATGGAGTGGGTGAAGGAAACAAAATAAACTCTTATTTAGAGTGAAGGTCCGCTTTAACCCATTTGTTTCTGAATGCTGACGGCCTGGATGTAGAAGAGAAACATTGTACATGTGAGTATCACAGAATTGTACTGGGGGTTTGAACACTCATTGGACCACATACATATGTATCATATGTATGTATCAATTCCAGTAGCTGTGCAGATCTAGCACTGCTATTTTTAGGAAGGGATTTTCTGGACATTTTCCCTTTAAGACAATTAATGCATTTTATCATTTGACTACATTGGTCAATTACAATTCCATCTACAAGCTGTTAAGCTAGCTTCCTTACTGCTTCTTGGTGTCTATGTCCAAGACGTCTGTACCACACATGGACACAGTTTTTATGCAGATCTTGTCTAGCACTGTACACACTTTCCTTGCATTTTAACTGATAAAGTTAATCTTTACTTGTCCCTCCTGCTAGTGTGTGTCCCTCCTTTAAAATGATGCAGCTGTCATAGTTAAAAGTAACTACATTCTTTTGCTTAGTGAGTTTTCTTCACAGACAAAAGATTGCTTTCAAGACTAGTAACATCACATCCTTTACTGGGATCTTTCTGGTTTGCTATGGGGAAACTTGACCGTGAATAAAGCCATTCCCCACACCTTTTGAAGTCGTATAGTGATCATTAGCTAAGATAACTCTTTCTGACTTGCTTTAGTGAAAATGTTTCTGTTTGTCAAATGGCCTTCTTTGCAGCTGTGCCTGTGTTTACAATATATGTGGTTTGGATACTCCGCTTCAATACATTCAGAAGCATCAGCTTCCTTCACAGCAGTCTAAACTTTCCTGCCTCTACAATGTGCCTTCAGGTGGCCAGGCTTTTTACACACAGAACATTCACAAGTTTCCTTAGCTCTTGTTTTTAGAGAAATACTGTGTCTGTAATGCTGTCTCTGCACTGGATACATTACTATTGCTTATAGTCTCTGCTTTCCTCTTGTACGCATCAACAAGTTTGCCTTTAACATACTCTAGTGTGAGCTCATCATCTGGCCGGGTATCTAGTGCAGTGACAAGTGTGTCATAACTTTCTGTAAGACCACTCAGTAGAAGTTCAGTAACATGAAAATCGTATATAGTTCTGCATATGCTGGCTGTCACTTAGCTTGGATTGACACAACTTTCCCATGAGAGAGAGCTTATTGCTGAGGTTTGAGCATATGCACTTTCTGTAACTCATTCCACATCTCCTTTGCAGTTGCACACTTGCATATATGCACAATTTCATTATCATCTATACTGAGGGAGATAGTGCTCTGCGCTTTCTGATCCTTTTATAGCCAATCATCTGATAATGGGTTAGGCATTGGTTTCTGAACACATTTCCACCCAGCTTTGCTTATAAGTAGAACCTTTAATTTCCAGGACTGGTAGTTCTGGTAAGTCAGTCATGACACCATGATTTTGACAGGATTGCTGTTAGTGGACGACATCTCTGTTTCTCACGCTTTTCTGGTTCGCTGTTGCTCTGGGAGAATACTCCTCTGGGCTGTTCTCTTGGCCCACAACCTGTTGGCAGCAGATTGTTCACAACACTCTTCCAGCATGCAGAAACAGCAGATGTTTATTCATCAACAATCAGGAAAATAAACATGAGCAGGATACAACGACAACACATCTCAGTATGGAGCAAAAGCAAACAGATAATTTATGTTGGGTAAAACACACTATGCTACATTCACATGGTCTGCCTAAGGCTTTCTGGTTTTACTTTTAAACTAACTTTATCAACCGCATAGCAAGCAAACAGTCACATATAGGATGTAGTTGTATTAAATCACCCCCATAACAGGCAACGTGCTGAACCCCCTCCAAGAACTCCAGAAAAGGCAGCATGCAGACTCCCCCCAGGAGAACCGGACAATGGATGACTGGTGTGAAGGCAGGGAGCAGTTGCACTTAAAAACAGACCATGTTACTGCGCTTTGTCGCAAATGCGCACTTCCACAATGACATAATACCGGTGTTCCCCCATTGCTGATCTTCCTCTTTCAGCTCTCGTTCCAGATGGTGGAACCAGGCTTCAGGAGCCCCATCATCAGCGGGGGTAAGTTGACTTTTCCTTTACAATCACTAGAGATGAGAGAACTTTTGAAAAATTCGATTCGACTGATTCGCCGAATTTTCCGACAAAAATCGTTTCGACCCGAAATAGGGTTGTAAACCATTCTGCCTTGCTGTAACACGCACAGGATGCGTGCTGGGTTAGTTAAATAATACTTTGAATAAATATCACATGCAGATCAGAGGCATAGCTAATAGAATCGCAGAGCGGCACAATTGCAGAGAGTTGAAGTGGCATCACTATGAGGGGCAGGAGCCCAAACATTGCTTTAAAGAGACACTGGAGTTGGCAGCAGCAGGAGCCCAAAATTGGATGAATCACACCCTGGAGTTGGCAGCAGCAGCAGGAGCCCAAACATTGGCTGAAAGAGACACTGGAGTTGGCAGCAGCAGGAGCCCAAAAATTGACTGACACACCCTGGAGTTTCAAGCAGCAGCAGCAGCAGCAGGAGCCCAAAACATAGCTTGAAAGAGACACTGGAGTTGGCTTCAGGAGCCCAAAAATTGGATGAATCACACCCTGGAGTTGGCAGCAGCAGCAGCAGGAGCCCAAACATTACTTTAAAGAGACACTGGGGTTGGCTTCAGGAGCCCAAAAATTGGATGAATCACACCCTGGAGTTGGCAGCAGCAGGAGCCCAAACATTACTTTAAAGAGACACTGGGGTTGGCTTCAGGAGCCCAAAAATTGGATGAATCACACCCTGGAGTTGGCAGCAGCAGGAGCCCAAATATAACTTTAAAGAGACACTGGGGTTGGCTTCAGGAGCCCAAAAATTGGACGAATCACACCCTGGAGTTGGCAGCAGCAGGAGCCCAAATATTACTTTAAAAAGAGACACTGGAGTTGGCTTCAGGAGCCCAAAAATTGGATGAATCACACCCTGGAGTTGGCAGCAGCAGCAGCAGGAGCCCAAATATTACTTTAAAGAGACACTGGGGTTGGCTTCAGGAGCCCAAAAATTGGATGAATCACACCCTGGAGTTGGCAGAAGCAGGAGCCCAAACATTACTTTAAAGAGACACTGGGGTTGGCTTCAGGAGCCCAAAAATTGGATGAATCACACCCTGGAGTTGGCAGCAGCAGCAGCAGGAGCCCAAACATTACTTTAAAGAGACACTGGGGTTGGCTTCAGGAGCCCAAAAATTGGATGAATCACACCCTGAAGTTGGCAGCAGCAGCAGCAGGAGCCCAAACATTACTTTAAAGAGACACTGGGGTTGGCTTCAGGAGCCCAAAAATTGGATGAATCACACCCTGGAGTTGGCAGCAGCAGCAGCAGGAGCCCAAACATTACTTTAAAGAGACACTGGGGTTGGCTTCAGGAGCCCAAAAATTGGATGAATCACACCCTGGAGTTGGCAGCAGCAGCAGCAGGAGCCCAAATATTACTTTAAAGAGACACTGGGGTTGGCTTCAGGAGCCCAAAAATTGGATGAATCACACCCTGGAGTTGGCAGCAGCAGCAGCAGGAGCCCAAACATTACCTTAAAGAGACACCGGAGTTGGCTTCAGGAGCCCAAAAATTGGATGATTCACACCCTGGAGTTGGCATCAGCAGGAGCCCAAAAATTGGCCTAAAGACATAAATATGTTTTGCACCATTTGGAAAGTGTAAAACGTGGCACCATGCTGAATCTAGTCGCATGCATTAGGCATTGGTGGGTGGAAATCCTGGCTGATCCATCCCTGATTCATTTTGACAAAGGTGAGTCTCTCCACATTTTTAGTTGACAGACGAGTTCTCCTCGCCGTAACTATGGCCCCCGCCGCACTAAACACCCGCTCAGATGGCACGCTACTTGCCGGGCAGGACAGCTTTTCCAGGGCAAACTCTGCTAGTTGCGGCCACAAATCAAGTTTGGCTGCCCAGAAGTCCAGCGGATCCTCAAGGTGTGTTGGCATGGTCATGTCAAAGTATGACATGACCTGCTGGTTCAGGTCCTGCTCCAGGTCTTCCTGCTGCTCATGAGTAGCCTCACTGTGCGGGTGTAGAAAGCTACTCATTAGCGACTGAAGACTGAGGCTGCTGCTGATGGAGCTGCTGCTGCTGCTCCTGCCAACCCCCCCAGCGGCCATGGCAGTGGAAGGTGAGCGCAGAGGTCCCCTCGAGTCAGACCTGCGAGAGTATGGACCATGGCGCAGATAGGCATCGGCCAACTGCCTACGTAGAATGTCTTTGTAGTAGTTCAGTTTGTCCTCCCTCTCGGTGGGTTTAAAAAATGCCCCCATTTTGTGCCGGAAGCGAGGGTCCAATAAGGTGGACAGCCAGAAGTCATCCCGCCGACAGATGGAAACAATTCTGGGGTCACTACGCAAGCACGTGAGCATGCTTCCTGCCATTTGCGCAAGTGACTCGGATGGACTACCTGTCTCCATCTCCACTGCATACTGCCACAGTGTGCCCGGGTCCTCTGTCTCGCCTTCCTCAAAAACCTCTAGCTCCTCTGGCTGCTCTTGCTCCTCCTCTCCTGTCCGCTGACTAGATAAACCAGCCATTTCGCCAAGCCTAAACTGTGTTTCGCTGGGCAACTCCTCCTCCTCTTCCTCCTCCTCCTCCAGTTCAGCTCCAACGGGGTTCATGTGGCCGTAAGATGTAAACGCCATGTCGCCAGTGCCCTGACCAGCCATGGTTTCCAACATGTGCTGTAGTACATGAAGCAGTGGAATCACGTCGTTCATCCCGTAATCCTGCCGACTGACAAATAAAGTAGCTTCCTCAAAGGGCCTGAGCAAACGGCAGGTGTCACGTATGAGCTGCCACTGGTTGACATTGAAGTTATACAGGGGAGTCCCCCTATCTGCTTGGATCATCAGGAAATCCGTGATGGCTTTTCTCTGTTCATATAATCGGTCCAACATGTGAAGGGTGGAATTCCAACGGGTGGAAACATCGCAAATCAGACTATGTTGGGGGATACCATTCTGACGCTGTAGCTCAAGAAGGGTGTGTTTGGCGGTGTATGAGTGGCTGAAGTGCATGCAAAGTTTCCTTGAAGTTGTTAGGATGTCTTGCAGATGGGGGGAACACTTCAGAAACCGCTTGACAACCAGATTGAAGACGTGAGCCATGCAGGGGGCATGGGTCAGGCTTCCTTGGCGCAGCGCAGACAAAATGTTCTTCCCATTGTCGGTAACCATGATTCCCATTTTAAGTTTTCTTGGAGTAAGCCATGTTTGGATTTCCTGATGAATAAATTTAAGCAGTTCCTCCCCTGTGTGACTCCGTTCGCCAAGACAAACCATGTGAAGCACTGCGTGACACCTCCGTGCCCTGCACACATGGTAGACTGGAGGGGCACTGAGACTTGAGCCTACAGTGGAGGGTGAGGAGATGGCGGAGGATGAGGAGGCCGAGTCGCACGGTGTCACAGGCCCAACGGGCAAGGAGCACGGAGGCCAAAGCGGCGTGACCTGTCCAAGTTGCTGCTGCTGCTGCAAAGGGACCACATTCACCCAGTGGGCCGTAAACAACATGTACTGTCCCTGACCGTAGTTACAGCTCCAGACATCGGCGCTGCCATGCACTTTGCTACACACCGACAGGCTCAAGGACTGGGCCACCTTCTGTTCAACAAAAGTGTGCAGCGCTGGTACTGCCTTCTTGGCAAAGAAATGATGGCTTGGGACTCTCCACCTCGGCTCGGCACAAGCCATCAGTTCTCTGAAAGGTGCAGAGTCCACCACCTGAAAAGGGAGCGACTGCAGCACCAGCAACTTGGACAGGAGCACATTCAGCTTCTGCGCCGTAGGATGAGTGGGCGCATACTGCTGTCTCTTGGACATGGCTTCGCTGATGGATTGCTGGCGGGATGCATGACTTGGAGGAGGAGGAGGAGGAGCAGGAGCGACAGAGGATGGGTATGACGCACAGCTGCCTTCGGCTGAGGTGCTGGAGCCTTGGCTGGCAGAAATTGGGAGCGGCGTGCCACTTGGTGAGGAAGCAGACTGGACCACCCCTTGGGAGCCTCGGTTCTCCCAGGTCGCTTTATGGTGACGCATCATATGTTGACGCAGGGCCGTGGTGCCAACATTTGGACCCTGGCCACGCTTCACCTTTTGCCTACATATCTTGCATGTGGCCATGTTACCCTCCTGCGGATGCTTCAGGAAAAACTGCCACACTGCCGAGTAGCTACTTTTCCCACCCCCTGGCCTCACTTTTTCACTGCTGCTGTTGCCAACTCCAGGAACCCCTGCTCCACTATCTCCCGATAAGGTAGACTGCCGCACAGCAGGTGCTCTACCCCGGCCCCGGCCGGCTCCAGCCTTTGGAATTGTGCCCCCATGCTGACTGCTACCACTTTGCTGCCTCAGCTGCTGACTCCGGGGCAACCTGCGCCCCTCTTCTCCTGATGATGACGATGAAGCCCCTTCATCACCCGGCTCCCAAGTGCGATCGGCTTCATCGTCATCATCATTATCACCGAGTTGTGGCTGTACATCACTGATGTTCGTGGATTCGTCAACAGTGTCTGGCGCAGGAGCTGGAACGCTCGCAGCACCCACGACACTGTCCACATCACTATTTGTCTGCCTAGCTAAAGAAGCCACCTCCATTTCTTGGCTGGGCAGTAGCTGCTGACTGTCCTCTATCTGATCGTCCTCCTCACTAAAGAGTGGAGCTGAACCCAAAGCATAGGATACGTCGCTGGGGGAGGGAACGGCGTAGGACAGAGGCAATGGGAGGACAGGGACTGCTCTCGGGGCATGCCAACTCAGGGTTGTGTCAGAGGAACCTACCGACCCTAGACTGGGGGTCTCAGACGTAAGTTGTGATGATGTTGTTGATGAGCGCGTCAACCAATCTACCACGGCAGATGCGTTACTGGTGGAGACCCGACCGCTAGCAGATACTGGCAGATTAGGTCTCTCAGCGTGACTCCTGCTGCTACTGGTCTGCTGCGACTTCTGCCTGCGGAATCTTGGCCTCTGCCACTCCTCTTTTCACTTCCAGGCACTTGTCTGCCCGACATAGTCTAACTGGCGTGGTAGTAGGTGATATTTTAAGAACTCCCAGGCAGCAGTGGGTCTATATGAAACAGAATATAATGCACACCAAAAGTGAGCAGTAACACTCAGCCTCCAACAGGCCTGCTTAGTGTAAATAAGAGAGCTGCTTAGTGTAAATAAAGAGGGGTATGGTATGTTACAGAATGGGATGCCCCAACAGGAGTGCACCTGTGAGCAGTAGTACTATGCACAGCAAAAGTGTGTTTATCAGGCCAAATTTCTATTAGAATAAGTGCAAAGGGTTATAGAAGTAAATAGAGGCTGGTGTAGTCACAGAATGGGATGCCCCAACAGCCAGGAGTGCACCTGTGAGCAGTAATACTATGCACAGCAAGTGTGTTTATCAGGCCAAATTTCTATTAGAATAAGTGCAAAGGGTTATAGCAGTAAATAGAGGCTGGTGTAGTCACAGAATGGGATGCCCCAACAGGCAGGAGTGCACCTGTGAGCAGTAATACTATGTACAGCAAGTGTGTTTATCAGGCCAAATTTCTATTAGAATAAGTGCAAAGGGTTATAGCAGTAAATAGAGGCTGGTGTAGTCACAGAATGGGATGCCCCAACAGCCAGGAGTGCACCTGTGAGCAGTAATACTATGCACAGCAAGTGTGTTTATCATGCCAAATTTCTAATAGAATAAGTGCAAAGGGTTATAGCAGTAAATAGAGGCTGGTGTAGTCACAGAATGGGATGCCCCAACAGGCAGGAGTGCACCTGTGAGCAGTAATACTATGTACAGCAAGTGTGTTTATCAGGCCAAATTTCTATTAGAATAAGTGCAAAGGGTTATAGCAGTAAATAGAGGCTGGTGTAGTCACAGAATGGGATGCCCCAACAGGCAGGAGTGCACCTGTGAGCAGTAATACTATGCACAGCAAGTGTGTTTATCAGGCCAAATTTCTATTAGAATAAGTGCAAAGGGTTATAGCAGTAAATAGAGGCTGGTGTAGTCACAGAATGGGATGCCCCAACAGCCAGGAGTGCACCTGTGAGCAGTAATACTATGCACAGCAAAAGTGTGTTTTATCAGGCCAAATTTCTATTAGAATAAGTGCAAAGGGTTATAGCAGTAAATAGAGGCTGGTGTAGTCACAGAATGGGATGCCCCAACAGGCAGGAGTGCACCTGTGAGCAGTAATACTATGCACAGCAAAAGTGTGTTTATCAGGCCAAATTTCTATTAGAATAAGTGCAAAGGGTTATAGCAGTAAATAGAGGCTGGTGTAGTCACAGAATGGGATGCCCCAACAGGCAGGAGTGCACCTGTGAGCAGTAATACTATGCACAGCAAAAGTGTGTTTATCAGGCCAAATTTCTATTAGAATAAGTGCAAAGGGTTATAGCAGTAAATAGAGGCTGGTGTAGTCACAGAATGGGATGCCCCAACAGGCAGGAGTGCACCTGTGAGCAGTAATACTATGCACAGCAAAAGTGTGTTTATCAGGCCAAATTTCTATTAGAATAAGTGCAAAGGGTTATAGCAGTAAATAGAGGCTGGTGTAGTCACAGAATGGGATGCCCCAACCAGAGTGCACCTGGGAGCAGTAATACTATGCACAGCAAGTGTGTTTATCAGGCCAAATTTCTATTAGAATAAGTGCAAAGGGTTATAGCAGTAAATAGAGGCTGGTGTAGTCACAGAATGGGATGCCCCAACAGGCAGGAGTGCACCTGTGAGCAGTAATACTATGCACAGAAAAAGTGTGTTTATCAGGCCAAATTTCTATTAGAATAAGTGCAAAGGGTTATAGCAGTAAATAGAGGCTGGTGTACTCACAGAATGGGATGCCCCAACAGGCAGGAGTGCACCTGTGAGCAGTGATACTATGCACAGCAAGTGTGTTTATCAGGCCAAATTTCTATTAGAATAAGTGCAAAGGGTTATAGCAGTAAATAGAGGCTGGTGTAGTCACAGAATGGGATGCCTCACAGCAGACTTGAGATCAGTTCAGTATATATGCACAGTAAGTGTATAAGCAGCCTGAAAACGCTAACAAAGCCAGTCAGCCAGCCAGTAACACTCAGGCTGGATGAAAAAAAAAAAAATCTCCCTGTGACTGCCTCCGATTTTTCCTAACTTTCCCTGCTTTTCGCTGACTTTCTGTCTGTCTCCTGCCTGTCTCCTGCCTGTCTCTGTCTGTCCCTGGCTCTCTGTCTCTCCCTCACTACAGCAGCGTCCTGTCGCTCACGAATGCAATAGAGAAATGAGGAAAAGCAAGATGTCCTCCGACTTAAATAGCGCTGTGACGTCACCGGGCTTGCTGGCTGCTGATAGGCTGCATGTGACTGCCCCAGCTTGCACTGCTGCGGGGTAGATGTCTGGACATGTCCCGTCCGCCATCTTAGAATGCCTGTAATGTAAATGAATGGATGTTAAAGGAAAACTTCGAGCGATCGAAGCACGGGGAAATTCGGATTCGATCCGAATCAAATTTTTCATGAAATTCGGATCGAATCCGGGTTCGTCCAGATCGATTCGCTCATCCCTAACAATCACCACATAAGACGCACCAACACCCCACATATGGGGTATCTGCAAGATGCGACAAGACAGAAGAAAGAAGTCTCCTGCTTGCAGGTAGCCGGGGTTAGACCCCGGCATCCCCTTTTTTGGTCTATTTTTGCCCAGTCAATTGTTTATATGCCTAGATAGTTAACGGAAGCCTCCCAGCCCAGGTTGCTGGCTGGGCAATGGTAGATGGCACTATATGGTGCCTTGGAGCTTATCTCCTCCACTCGTCCCCACGCGTGGGGCAATGCGGCTATCCGGCTTGGTGATCCGGATTTGGGATGCCCCTGTCCCGATGTTCCCCTTGGCCACCTTCTCCCGCTTGGTCCCTTCTCCCTTCACGTGGGGGGGGTGGTGTGTATGGGGTGCTTTTTACGTGTGTGATTCTTGTGTTGGGGAGCACAGGCCCCGCGGCGTGTGCCTTTCCCGAGCTGCTGGGGCTCCTTGGAGCGGATTTTAAAAACTTTCCCTGCTGGATGTGTTATGGTCTGAGGGCGCCTGCCGTTTGCACGCGGCACCGCCATTCGGTAGGCCGCGCTGCTCGCGTCTTAGGGGCGGGCCGCGCTCCCTCTCGGCCCACGTGGTATGGTCGCCGGCGGGGGGCGGGGCCGGAGCGCGGCACTCGCTGAGCCCGGCCCGCCTTCCTGTCTCTCCCTCACCCGCAGCCTCACTACATAGAGGCGCTCGGCAACAGGCCAGCGGTCCCTGGCTCGGCTGAGGAGGCGCTGTCTTTCAAGCAGGTTTGGTTTTGTTGTCTGCATTAGTGTGGTGATGGCAGTCACTTGTGAGTTTCACTTTGATTAGCTTCCCCTTCCTGGAGGCACATATTTATTATGCATGTATAGGTTTATATTTCTTTCATGGGCCGGATATATATGTATTTTTTATATATTTTACCGTTGGTGTCTGTTTAGTGTATGTGTGTGGGCATGCTGGGTAACTTTCTTTGGGACTGATTGTGGTCTCTTTTCCCTTACAGATCCTGGGATCCCCTCACTGCAGTGGGTCTCCCAGTCTGATATACCTGGCTAGTCTTATTCTCCAAATTGGGATTCTCCTAGGCTTTAAAAATCCTCCCACTCCCGGGACTTTAATTATAAAAGGGGCATCCCGGGTTGCTTAATGCTAAATCCCTGGGTTATTGCGAATACCTTAATTTCACCATATGGAGGCTTCCGACATTACTGGAAATGGCTCTTCGGGGCTATCCAGGCTGTGTGGGGGTTGTGGGTCTCCGCTCCCAGGTGATGATGTCATAATATGTATTTCATGTGCACAGCAGAATATTGCGCGCCAGTCCGGCATTCCGGTACCTGGCTCCTCGCAACTTCCGTCATCTCCTACCCCCCCACCTATTCCGGACCCCGAGTGACATTGTCAAGGGTGGGGATTCGCAATCCGAGGTGTGTGCACGATTGGCCAACCTCGAGAAAATAGTTTCTGCCGTGGTGTCTCAGAAGGCTACGGCTAAGCGGAAGCACCTTTCTCCAGCATCGCCTGTTCTGAAGGATGAGGTGTTTGAAGTATTGGATTGGTCCGATTGTCCCCCTGCTGAGGAGGGGGAACTCCTTGAGGAGTCGGACGAGCCTGCAGACCAGCAATCGGTTGGTACCACTGGCGATCAGGCTGCGGGGGGGTTCCTTGACACTCCTTCCATTTTGGCTCAAATGTTTGAAATTTTTGCTTTGGATCCGCCCGAGGTGGTCCCCCCGCCAAAGGGTGAGTTGTTTGATGTGCCCCAGCCGCGTTTGGTGTTTCCCAGGCAACAACACTTTGTGAGGGTTGTCCTTAAGGAATGGGAACAACCCACGCGCCTTGTTGGTATTCCTCCTAGTTGGGATAAGCGTTATGCCTTTCCGGAGGATTTGGTGAAGCTTTGGTCTGTTCCCCCCGACGTCGATGCCCCTGTGTTGGGGCTGTCTAACACGGCTGTGTTACACTCCCCTGACACTACTACCATTAAGGATGGTGAGGATCGTCGGATTGATCAGTTGGGTAGCCATGGTTTTATCAGTGCTGGATCGGCACTGCGGCCGGTGTGTGCTTCTGTGCTTCTTCTGATGGCGGTTAGGTCCATTGTTAGAGATTTGTACACAGATCTTGATCCCACTTGTGATTAATTCGCTTCTCTCAAGCAGTGTGAATCGTTTATTTCCTTTGTCATGTCCACCCAGGACGATGCGCTTGCAATGTGTAGCAGGACCACGGCCCTGTTGGTTGCTATTCGTCGATCAGTGTGGCTGCGCCAGTGGACGGCGGACCTTAACTCTAAGAAGTCGCTTACAGCTCTTCCGTTTGTAGGTTTGCGCCTGTTTGGCGATAAATTGGATTCAGTTACCAAGGGTGGTAAGTTGCCTCAACGCAAGAGGCCTCTTCGTTCCTTTCGGGGAGCGACTTCCTTTAGTCCCTCCTTTCGGGGAGTCAGAGCGGGCAGAGGGGCCTCCTTTACCGCTACCAGGGGTGCAGGTTGGACCCGGGGGAGGGGCCGTGGCCGTCCCGGTCAGTCCTGGAGAGCCAAGCCCAAGCCTGCTGGTAAGCCCGCTCAGCAATGAGGGGGTGCCCTCACACGTGCGGGTGGGGGGGGCGATTGCGACACTTCTCCCTGGTTTGGGACCAGGAGGTTCCGGACAGATGGATCCGGGAGGTGGTGTCGTCCGGTTACAAGCTGGAGTTCGAGTCTCACCCTCCTTCACGGTTTTTCCGGTCTCGGGTGCCCACCGATCCTTTGGCCGCACAGGGGCTCCTGGCGTCGGTAAAGAATCTTCTGGAAATTGCGGTCATCCGGCCGGTGCCGCACTTGGAGGTGGGCCTCGGGTTTTACTCCAATCTTTTCACAGTCCCCAAGAAAGACGGGTCGGTTTGCCCCATTGTGGATCTAAAGTTCCTCAACAGGTTCATCCGTAATCGGAAGTTTTGCATGGAAACTCTGCGATCGGCCATCGGTTCTCTTCGGCAGGGGGACTTCATGACGTCCATAGACATCAAGGATGCTTACCTTCATGTTCCCATCTGCCAGGCTCATCGTTTTCTTCGGTTCGTGATGAAGGATCGGCATTTTCAATTCGTGGCACTTCCGTTTGGCCTTACCTCGGCTCCAAGAGTGTTCACCAAGGTGCTGGCAGGGGTGATGGCCATTCTCAGATCTCAAGGCATTCGCGTCGTGCCTTATCTGGACGACCTTCTCATCATGGCCCCTTCTCTCAATCAATCGGAGACGGACACCAGGACGGTGGTCTCCACGCTGGAAAGCTTCGGTTGGGTGATCAACTTTCCCAAGTCCTCCCTCGCCCCGGCCAGGGTGGTGTCCTTTCTGGGAATGCAGTTGGATTCTGGTCAACACAGGGTGTTTCTGCCTCAATCCAAGATTTGTCTGATTCAGGAATTGGCTCGGTTCCTTCTTTCCAATCTTCGACCGTCCATCCGTCTGGGGATGAGACTGGTAGGGTTGATGGTTGCCTCTTTCGAGGCAGTGCCTTTTGCTCAATTTCACACAAGGACGCTTCAGCTTCATCTGTTGGCGTCTTGGGACCGGCGACCACGGTCATTGGATCGGCCCTTCCAGTTGTCCTCCCGGGTCCGGCAGTCCCTTCAATGGTGGTTGGTCTCGACCAATCTCTTGAGGGGCAGGTCTTTCCTTACTCCTCTCTGGGAAATTGTCACCACGGATGCCAGTCTTTCGGGATGGGGGGATTCTGGAAGGATCTTCAGTTTCGGGGGCAGTGGGGACCTCGAGAGGCCCACTTGCCTATCAATGTTCTGGAACTGAGAGCCATCCGTCTGGTTCTTGTTCGTTTGACTCAGCATGTTCTGGGCCTTCCGGTTCAGGTTCGTTCAGACAATCGGACAGCGGTTGCTTACATCAATCATCAGGGAGGGACTCGCAGTCTGGGTGCCCTCAGAGAGGTGTCCCTGATCCTGACTTGGGCGGAGGCCCGTGTCCATTGTCTCTCGGCAGTTTACATTCCGGGTGTAGAAAACAGGGAAGCGGATCTGTTGAGCAGGGGCTCTTCCTGTCTGGGAGAATGGGCTCTCCATCCTCAAGTTTTTCAGTCGCTGTGTCTCCGGTGGGGGACACCGGAGGTGGACCTGTTTGCCTCTCGTCACAATTGCAGGCTTCCGACCTTCGTGTCGCTCTCCCAGAATCCTCTGGCTCTGGCGGTGGACGCCATGTCCCTGAGCTGGGGGGATCTGGGGTTCCTGTACCTTTTTCCGCCGATACCCATGCTAGGCAAGGTGGTACGGAGGCTGGCTCTGGAAAGGGTGACTGCCATTCTCGTGGCTCCAAGGTGGCCAAGACGAGTATGGTTCGCAGACATCGTTCGGCTGGCGGTGGATCAGATCGTTCTGCCTCTTCGGCCCGATCCGGGTCGGCTGTGTTACCCCAATTTACCAACGCTGGGTTTGACGGCTTGGCTGCTGAAACCTTCATCTTGGAGGAGGGTCTTTCTGACTCGGTTGTTAAGACTCTGATCTGTGCCCGGAAGAGGTCTTCTTCTACCATCTACTATAGGACTTGGAGAGCCTATATCGCTTGGTGTGAGGTTAGATCTTTGCCTTGTAGGGTCTTTTCGGTTTCCAGGATTCTGGATTTTCTGCAATCAGGGCTGGACTCTGGTCTCCAGCTGAGTACTTTGAAAGGGCAGGTTTCTGCCTTGTCTATCTTTTTTCAGAAGCCTTTTGCGCTTCATCCTTTAGTCAAGACTTTTTTCCCAGGGGGTTACGCATGTGCGGCCTCCCAGGAAGCCATTGCTCCCTGTTTGGGACTTGAACTTGGTTCTTTCTGCTCCTCAGGCTCCTCCCTTTGAGCCCTTGCAGGATTTTGCTCTGTCTACCTTGACTCAGAAGATTGTCTTCTTGGTAGCTATCACTTCGGTTCGGCGTGTCTCGGAGTTGGCGGCCTTGTCGATCCAGGCGCCCTACTTTGAGAGGCATCAGGACAAGGTGGTTTTTCGTTTCAAACCGGATTTTCTTCCTAAGGTTGTTTCTGCTTTTCATTTGAATCAGGATATTGTTCTTCCCTCCTTGTGTCCTAAGCCTAAGAATGACAAGGAGAGGATTTTGCATTGTTTGGATGTAGTACGTTGTGCTAAGTACTATTTGATTACTACTTCTCCTTTTCGTAAGACTGATGCCTTTTTTGTTGGGCCCTGTGGGCCTAGGAAGGGTTTGGGTCTGGCCAAGTCTTCCATTAGCAAATGGATTCGTCAGGCGATTGTTGGGGCCTATTCGGCCAAGAGCAAGGTTCCCCCTTTTCGTATCACTGCTCATTCTACTCGTGCCGTTGGAGCATCTTGGGCTTTTCAGCACCAAGCTTCTGTTGAACAAGTTTGTAAGGCTGCTACTTGGTCTTCTGTTCATACTTTTTCTAAGTTTTACAAGGTTGATGTGCGGGCCTCAGCGGATGCTGTGTTTGGCCGCAAGGTTCTGCAGACTGCAGTCATTTAAGTTATGCTTCATTTTGCCTTCGGATACCCATCCCTTGTGGACACTGCTTTTGGATGTCCCGATCGTAAGAATTAAAGGGGAGACACACTGAGAATAATACCATTTTGTGAGTACTCACCTGTAAAATGGATATTGTCAGTGTGTCACACACCCCGCTTCACCCGCCCTTTTTGGTATCCTGGATCCTCTATATGGTGAAGCTTTTCCTTTGTTTTATTTTGAGGTTACCGTTGGATTTCCTGGTACCTTGTCTTACTGCTGTTTGAATTCACTGGGTTTTAAGTGGGAGGTCCCAGGTATATGTAGGCTGGAAGGGGCTCGTTTTCAATACGTTTCTCTGCATCGTCGCCACCTGCTGGTGGAGTAACCCGATCGTAAGAATTAAAGGGGAAGCGGGGTGTGTGACACACTGACAATATCCATTTTACAGGTGAGTACTCACAAAATGGTATTTTTGTTCCTCTTCAAAATTAAAAACAAAAAAAAAAAAGAAAAGAAAAAAACAAAGAAAAATCAATAAATTATAAGAAAACCCTATTATGATTGTAAATTAATTGTCCACTGTTATAAATGGAAAATAAAACTTAATGAAAAGCTTCATTGTGGAATGATCTGTTAAAAAATACATAGATCGAAGGAGTGCGCATGCGCACGGAACTCGTATGGCGGCGCCGTGAGTGAGCTCCGTGCCCACCGAGCGATTTGAGGGGACTGAGAAGCGGCAGGCGTGTCACCTACCCTGTGAGCAGCCGGGGACGAGAGGCGTGCGGCGGCGGGAGATCACGGGAGCGGCGTCGGCGGTGTCTGAACCCGCCGGGGCAGCCGGCAGGAACCGGAGGCTGCGGCCGGGCCTGCATCAGGGCCTCACCCACAGCGCAGAGCGGAGGGTGGGAGCGGCGGTCTGGGGCCTGGATGTGAGAGCGGCAGGCACTGCAGGACAGTCCCACCGCACCAGCCTCTACACAGCGGAGCACAGCCTGCGGGAACGGAGGCGGCGAGGAGGGCAAGTCAGTGACAGCGGCCTGGCCCGACGTAGCAGCCGCCATCGCAGCACTCAAGAGACCCCCCCCAGCTAGAGGTAAGGGGAGTGAATGAGACAACAGCACGTGCTGCTGAGATCACTGCCTATATATTACAGCCCGGGGAATGGAATGCTGATGTATGTAGCTGCTACTGCAGCCTAAAGTGTGATCCCTCAATTAAAGTATGCAATCCAGAGACAGCAGCTGAGGAGCCCATACCAGCCAAAGTGAGAAACACCCTCACAGTCCCAACCTGCTGATATCTGAGAGCCTTCATATCTTAAGTCACACAGCAGCAAACAATAGCCTTCATCGACATAAAGAGTGGTTGCCTGAGTCAGCTGCAACTATAGCCACACTTGCAGTCCTAAGCCATACACCCATCTAAGCCTGAGTGGAATTTCAGCCATGGCAAAAGCTAGGGACACATTAAAAGACCTATCTATAGCTGAGATGGCAGAGATGGAAAGTAGTGAAGCCTCCTTTCTGGCCAGTGAATCAGAAGAGGTTCAGATGGCGGGCATAGATAAAATGGCTATGGAATTACTCCCCAAAATAGATAGCCTGCTCCAAACAGCCTTAGCCTCAAACACACAGCTTATAATGGAGCATTTGACGAAAGAAATTGACAAGGTCTCCTGTGGCTTAGTTACACTTGATAAGAAAATAAGTGACATTTCCACAGCACAGGGAGCCCTGGAAGCAGAAATTACACAGCTGAAGAGAGATAATTATATCTTGAACACTAAAATGGAGGACTTTGAAAACAGAGATCGCAGAGCGAATTTACGTTTTAGAGGCTTCTCCGAGCATATGGAGGATGTAAAAGCTGTTGTAATAGGGCTGTGCCAGGAATTAGCCCCGGGTCTGTCAGTTGAACGGCTAGAGTTAGATCGGGTCCATAGAGCCCTGGGCCCAAGACGAGCGCCCGAGGAACCGCCACGTGATATTATTGCCAAATTTCACTTCTACGCAAGCAAAGAAATAATTCAAAAGGCAGCCCGGAAAGCAACAAACCTCAGCTATCAAGGGTGTGCTTACCAGGTTTTTTCTGACCTCTCTGCCGCTACCATGGCAAGAAGGAAAGAGCTTAGTCCATTACTAATTACTCTACGGGAACATGGCATTAAATATAAATGGGGCTTCCCATTCCGAGTGCTATTCATGTATAAAGGCGAATCCTATACAGCGACATCTTCAGAAGAGCTACAGCAACATATCGCAGCCATGCAACTCCCGAAAATTTTGGGGTCTAAATCGTCCAGATCCATAGAAGATTCCCCTAGATCACAACGCGCTGGAAAGAGGCAGAAACGCTGGACTTCTGCTAATGGGCGGGGGACTCGCCTAATATACGACGAAACATGAATGCTTGAGCACTACATAGTTTTTTCTCAGAATCAATCCATAAGCTAGCAAGCACCCATGCCCCCATACAACCAGGCTTGATGCAGGGCAACTTAGATATTCTTAAAGTTGTTAATTTTTTTTATACTTGACACTCTGATAAAATACTGTATAATTCTGCTACTAGGCTTCAACACTAATGTATTGTCATTTTCTTGATATACTCCTTCCCATCTTTTCGCTTCCTCAAAGCATTAAGTTTTGATAATTTGTTGGTTATATCTGTTACTAGGTCTAATGACCCACGCGCTTGGTGGCATTTCCATGCCGCACTCCAGTTAAATCAGGGGTAATAAACCTCTTGATTTTTTGTTCTTCCCTCTGAGGTCCCTACCTCCACGTTTGGTGACCGATACTATTTCTATAGCTAAAAACTTAATCTTTTGCTTGGTATTTTGTCCTAGATCTAGCGCGCCCCCGGCCCAAAACTAGGAAGGGCCCGAAGGCGCACACCTCGCCTGGTCGGTCCTGCGCAGGGAGGCGGCCCGCTTGTGTCTATCCTTAGTTGCCAATTGTAGCGCTGATCCTTTGGACGCCTCCTGGCGCAGAGCCGACCAAGCGATCTCTTTTATTATTGTTAACTGGTAATTTTCATTATTAGTGGCTGCTTCATTAAGTGGCCACCCGAACGAGGATCTTTACTCCACTTCTTCTACCTCGACCCCCTTTTCTTCCCCCATCCTTTCACCCCCCCCCCCCCCCATTCATAAGCAAACAGCATGGCTACAGTATTCTCATTGAATGTCCAGGGGTTTAACTCTCCCCACAAGAGAAGTATGGCCTTCCGTAAAATTAACTCACTACATCCGGATGTCATATGCCTCCAGGAGACGCACTTCTCGGGCTCCTCCAGGCCTAAATTCCTTAATGCTAAATACCCACAAATCTTTATGTCCTGTGCAGACACTAAACAGAAAGGAGTCCTTATTGGTTTTAAAAGGGGAGCCCAATTCCATTGCTCAAAGGAAATCTCAGACAAAGGAGGGAGATTTCTGATTCTAATAAGTGAAATGCATGACATCGAGGTAACGTTTGCTACCTACTATGCTCCCAACGCCAACCAGTTACCTTTCTTATCAAGCTTTCTGAAAGAAGTTATGACTGTGGCCAAAGGGACTACTATTATATGTGGAGACTCCAATTTAGTATTAAACCCCCTCCTAGATAGACAGTCCGCGAAGGGCTCTTTGGCGGGAGCCCAATTGATTGCGACCTCAAAAGCCTTTAGGAACTTATTGGACTCTTATTCGGTAGTCGATTGCTGGAGGGATGCTCCTGGGACCCAGAACTTCACACACTACTCCCATCCACACTCAGTATACACTAGAATAGACCACATCTTCCTACCCGTACCTACTCTGGCTCAATTGTCAGCTGTGGACATAGTCCCGATTTCTTGGTCCGACCACGACGGGCAGCTACTCAAATTGCACTCCCTGCTAAGCAGACCGCTAGGCTCATCCTGGTCCCTTAACGTATCTCTTCTTTCAGACCAGGTTTTAACCCAATCCATCTCTGACGCACTGACTGAATATTTTACGTTGAATGAGACGGGGGAGGTCTCTCCCACGATTTGCTGGGAAGCACATAAACCAACTATAAGGGGTAAGTTAATCCAGTTAGCCTCGCGGAAAAAAAAGGAGAGGAACGCCCATATAGACAAGTTGGAAAAGGAATATCTAGAATTAGCGGAGAAGGCCAAACGACAAATGACGACAGACACCAGGGCTAAATCAAACAGAGTGACAGGCGAACTAAACCTAGCTCTAGCGGGTAAAGCAGAGAATGTTTTAAGGCACCTTAAACACAAATACTACTGCAAAGCCAATAAGCCAGACGCCCTGCTGGCAAAAAAGTTGAAAACTCCGGACCAGACTTATCGACCTATTAAGTTGGAAAGCGACAGAGGGATAGCTTCAAGTAACCCGGTTAAAATAGTAGACATTTTCAGAGACCAACTTTCTAAGTTATACTCTAACCCTTGCCCGCCAAGAGTAGAGGAGCATTTCTGGAGAGAATATCTCTGCCCGACATTCCAGAGGAGTTGAGAACCCTTATGGACTCGGACTTTGAGGCCGCAGAGGTTCAAAAAGTAATAGCAGGGCTACAACCTAATAAAAGGCCAGGCCCTGATGGCTTCCCTGCCGCTTATTACAAATGTTTTACTTCTATATTGACTCCAAAGCTGACGGCAGCCTTTAACGCGGTTCGTGGAGGGGAGTCCTTCTCACAGGAGTCATTCACCGCCTCGATAAGTATGATCCCGAAGCCAGATGCGGACCACATGACCTGGACTAATTACAGACCAATCTCCCTAATCAATCTAGATGTTAAGATTTTTACTAAAGTACTTGCAGATAGACTATCTAGATACTTGCCACTCCTGATCCACAACGACCAGACAGGCTTTATACCGGGGAGGCAAGCAGGGGACAATATTAGGAGAATGCTTCAGATCTCGAGCGTGGCCAGGGAAAGAGATCTGCCCATTATGATGCTCTCACTGGATATCAAAAAAGCTTTTGATTCGGTATCTTGGGAGTATCTCTTCCACCTCTTCCACCACTCTTCCACCTACTAAAGAAGTGGGGTTTCGGCCCCTATTTTTTTGAATATACAAAAAGCAGTCTATAAAGCGCCGATAGCCTTTGTAAAATACTGCGGATATAGATCGGACCCCTTTCCGCTGGCCAGAGGAACGAGACAGGGTTGCCCGTTGTCCCCTCTGCTATTCGCCCTGTCGATGGAGCCATTAGCTCAGATGATAAGAGACTCCCCAGATGTCCTAGGAGTGGAAATTGGGGAAGAGCAACATAAACTTAGCCTATTCGCGGACGACGTTCTGTTAAGTATTTCCAACCCCCTCATATCCATACCTAACCTACTGCACATCCTGAGTCAATTTGCGGCAATCTCCGGTCTTCGGGTTAATACCTCAAAATCCAAGGCATTAAATGTTAACCTCCCGGACGGAGCTTGGCGTCCGTTGCAGGCCAGTTATGACTTTAGCTGGGAAGTCAAGGCAATTAAATACCTAGGTATAGCCCTGACTAACACATATGACTCTCTTTACGCAGCAAATTACATACCATTACGTAGAAAATTTAGTACTTTAATGACGCGGTGGCAGGAGTGCAATTTGTCGTGGCTGGGCAGAATGGCGGCGGTCAAGATGTCCCTGCTACCCAAATTTTTGTACCTAGCCAGAACCCTCCCAGTGAAGCTCCCATCTAACTTTCTCAAGGAGATCCAAGGACTTGTCCTAAGGTTTATTTGGGGCGGGAAACGACAAAGGATAGCACGGAAAGTTATGCTGCGGTCAAAATCGGTTGGAGGCATGGGGGTTCCGAGATTCGAGAAATACTATCAAGCTGCGCAAGCCGCACAGCTTCTTTCCTACCACGCCACCGTTGACATACCAGGCTGGGTCCGTATCGAGTCGGCTATGTCCCTGCCTACACCGATTAGTGACCTTTTATGGCTCACACCGAAGGCTAGAAACTTGGGGAACAACATGATTATGGCTCACTCTCTTCGGTTGCGGGACGACATTAAATTTTCAGGTGGGTTGGCCTCTCCACATATGCCTCTAATGCCACTGTGGGGTAATTCATTATTTCCTCCAGGAATTACTGACCCACACAGGTTTAGTAGGTGGCGTAACTCGGGGATCCTACACGTGCATAATTGCTGTCACGGCTCCGATATAGCCTCCTTCCCATACCTCAGAGATAAGTTTGGTCTCCTGCCAAAAGACTTCTTTGGATACCTTCAGGTACATCACTTCATAAAGTCTATTGTGAAAAATGCCCCAAAACTCGATGATTACGCTTGTTTTGAACATCGTTGTCTGCACAATCCGAGAGACAAAGGCGCTATTGCTAGCTTATACCACTCACTTTGCAAGAACTTAGATGGCGCCACTCCAACATATAGGAAAAAATGGGAACTCGACTTGGGAGAAGAAAGAGACCCTGAAGTCTGGGATAAGATGTGGTGGACCTCATTTGGCAAACAAGCCTCAGTGCAGGCGATAGACGTTAACCTGAAGGTAGCTTTGCGCTGGTACCTAGTCCCCACGCAATTGGCACACATGGTAGCGGGGGCACAGAATAAATGCTTTCGCGGCTGCAACGAGCCAGGCTCAAACGGCCACATTTGGTGGAGCTGTGGGGTAACTAGAAACTTCTGGGATAAGATTCAAACCTTGCTATGTAAGATCTTTGATACAAATATTGTTTTAGACCCCTGGGTTGCTTTGTTAAATGAACCCCTAGTAGGAACCTCGGTCAGACAAAGACAACTGTTGTACCATGCCCTTACCTGTGCTAAGTTAGTCATCGCTAAGGCATGGAAGACCTCCTCACTAAGTTTTACAGAATTCAAAAACAGGGTTAATAATACACTAGCTATGGAAAAACTATCAGCTATCCATGAAGACAGACTGGAGGAGTTCCGAGAAGTGTGGGCTCCTTGGATCAGGGAGGTCTTTCCTAGTACATTCGACTGGGACCTTTTAAGCATTTAGGCACTGGTATACTTTAAAGAGTTATAATAGACATCAGATTCCTACCCTTCCCTCCTCTCCTACTATCCTTCCCCATCCCCTTCCTCACTTTCTGCTGAGCTCTTCTTTTGGCTCTTTGGAACGTTCTTGATCTATTTATGATGTATTTACGTTAACACATTCAGGAGGCGCCCTGGCTAGTGAGTGGACTACGACTTGATGTAAGTCTGTAACGCAGGCCGGATCGCTCCCTGAATGCCAATTTCGTTGTGATAATCACTTTAAGTAAGAGAAGTCGCTCTGATTTATCTGCTAATTTTTGTTAGTTACTTTTGTGGCAATACCCAGGAATGTTTTATTTCCTCGTTGTATATTTACATGTCTTGTAAGTACCATTTTCTGTTACTTCTGTGTACTTCAATAAAAATCATTGAAAGAAAAAATACATAGATCATGTGACTATCCTGGGTTTTGGTACTTGCCCTCAGGGCACTCCGATCGTGGATGCCCCACGGTGTGAAACCCCACAGGTCACCCAATCTCACTCACCCCACCACGGTCTTACGCGCATGCGTATCCTTCTCTTTCCAATCAGCACGCTTGGATTGGTTCAAGTGCTCTGGGGGTCGCATCCCCCGCTACCTTCTAACAGGAAACATGCCCATGCTGGCTATTCACAAATGTCTGTCGTGGGCATGCGCCCTGCTAAAGAGATAGCGGGGATGTGGCCACATGCGTTGGATTGGGAAAGAAGGTGAGTTTCCAGGCGACCTGGGGGGTTTTCAGCCAGCTGGAAATCCACTGAACTATCCAGCGATTGAGTCCCAACTTCAATAACTTATCTATGAGTTCTTTATATGCTACAGTGTTAAAGACTTTGCTAAAATCCAGATATATCCATAGCACCACCTTCATCCAACACGTTAGTGACATTAAGGTCGATTCGCGGCCTCTTTTTCCTGCACTTACACATGAAAAAGCATGTGTATGTGTAATGTTTCCGTCCATTTGTGAGTTTCTCGTGTAGTTTTTTCTTCATATTAGTGTTTCGTGGTTGTGTGTAAGCGTTTCTGTTAGGGTCTCTAATGTGTAATTTTGTATTGTTTTCACAGTCATGTAAAAAAGCTGTGACAAGCGAGGGCTTACGCATGATTCAGAGCCCTGATTTAGCGCTCGAGATAAAATAAGATTTTTACGTCTACACTTATGGGGTCTTATTCTTGGTGAGTTTGTGCTTTCATGGTGTGTGAGAAAATAGAATGGAGTCCTTAAGGCACTGGGATGCTGTTACCTTCTTTTAAATACCCCCCAAAATAAACCTTTTTAAATATTTTTGATTAAAACGTTACCTAAAAACATGAACCATCCCAAAAAATTTTATGAAAAAAAAATTACACAAGGACAATGCTCCAGCAAACAATATTTAGCACAATGATTTGATCCTAAAATTGATGAAAAAAAACGTTGTTTATACACAAGCAAAAAAACAAAAACACATTAACAATAAAATAAAAAGAATAACAGTAAAACCACATTATGACTAAAAGATTACAGATTTAAAAATTAAATAATGTTGTGTTGTATTTCATTTAATGTTATAAACAATCAGAGTAATTTACATTATATCTGTGGGCATCCCAAATATTCAACTAGGAAGAAGTAGAGAAGAAAGCATGGCAAGCATGGAAGTGGTTAAGGTATGCTTTAGGAATAAAAAAAGAATGCATGAAAGTGGTTATGGTAAGCTTAAGGAAGAAGTAAAGAAGAATGCATGGCATGCTAAGTAGTTTGGAACAGAAAAGACTTGGCACAGCAATAAATAAGTAATGAGCTTGCAGGGCCATGGTATGTGAAACAGTTAAAAAAAAGAGGTTCTCATATGCGTACAAGCCACCAAAAAAGCCAGCGTATGTGTATAAATTTCACAAAAATGAAAATATTACGGAATTTAGAGGCTAAATGAAGGGTAAAAACTGGATTGCCCCGATGGGAACTAGGAGGATCTCACCTGACACTCAAACATTTTGTGGCAAAATACGCTTAAAACGATGGGAGATGTATACAAGAGCGTCGTCTGTGAAATAGGCTTTGAGAGCAATACAGCATTCTCGATGGCTTACATAGCTATGGAAACAGTACGATACACTCCCATACGCATTGATGGTCGCTGGACCCCAGATTTTCTTCAACCCTGACCTCAGACACCAGGTCCCCATTGGTCCGAACTAAGTCCAGAATGTTTTCTCCTCTAGTTGGTGACATCACAAGTTGTTTTAGAGATGCTTCATTAAGGGCCTCTAATATATTTCTGCTCTTGCATGTCTATGCAATTTTGCTGATCACTTGTGTTAAAATTCGGAAAGGAGGAAAGGCATAGGCAAGATGAAACCTCCATGGATGAGCTAGGGCATCCATTGCTAATGCACCCCCTCTTCTTGTCAGAGAATAAAATGCCTCACATTTTGCATTGCTGGCATTGGCAAAGGGGTAGGAAAATGGAATTTCATTTCATTAGACCTGGCCAGGATAACATCAGACTCTTCTCCAAAGAGGAGATTACCCCAAAACGGGATGCCACAAAGCTTGGCATGATCTCCAGCCCATGGTTCCATGTCTTTCTAATTGAACAGGAAATTCCTTTTTAATGAGTTGGGTATGACATTTTTCTTCTCTGGGTTTTCTCATTCAGACTTAATAACCTCCTTGTCGAATAGATGGGAAAAACCTTGGATGTTTTCCCCAAAAACTGCTTATACATTTTATCCTGAACTGATAAAGGCTTATCATCTAGCTGAATCCCCCATGTTGCATACATATCATCCAACTTTTTTTAATTCTTCAGATAATTTGTTGGACTACTCTGGTTCCTCTTCTTCCTGGATTTCTACATCCGGAGAATCATATGAGGATAGGTCCTCTTCAACCAATTACATGGAAGGGGCCACCGAAAGCACTAGGAGCACTACCTGTGAGGGATAATCCTGCTTTTACCACCTGGCTATCATTACTCTGATCTGGTGCAGTAGCAATGTGCACCTCTGACTGACCAAACTCTTTTGGGCATACTGTATTGAAGCAATCTCCTGCCTCATTACCCAGATTTGCAGAGGCAGGGTGTGCACATCACCCCATACCTGAATGACTTGCTAATCCGAGCTCCATCTCTGGCAGAGGCACTGCGGGATGTTCGGATGGTCCTGTGCACGCCGGAACTTTTCACTACCAAGTTCCAGGTCATTCCCTCCATGGTGGTGACCATCTAGGTATGATATTGGATACTCGATGGGACACGGGTCCTTCTTCCGGTGCAAGGTGCGTGGCTCTTCAGGAAGCGGTGAAGTCGCTGCTGACAGACGAACATTCCATGATCAAGCAGGACATGCGTTGCCTTGGCCTGATAGTGTCAGGCAGTTCTGTATACCCAGTTCTACTCCAGACCTCTACAAATGCTGCTCCTATCCAAATGGCGCAGGACTGTGCAGATGTTGGACCGTCGCTTCATATTGACCGACCATGCCTTGCGATCCCTGAATTGGTGGCTGGACCAACATTCGCTGGCATGGGGTGTTTTTTCTTGCCGGTCCGGTGGGTCATCCTGACCACTGACATCAGTCTGACAGGTTGGGGTGGTGGTCTGGCAGTTCAAGATCTCTGGGACCAGCGGGAGTGCAGTCTTCCAATCAATGTGTTGGAACTGAGGGCAATACTGCTGGTTCTTGTGCATTGGTCTGTCCAGCTTCGAGGCCTTCTGATCAGGGTGCAGTCGGCAAATTCCATGGCTGTGGCCTACATAAACCATCAAAGGGGTACCAGGAACTGGCAGGCATTTCAGGAAATGAGTTGCATCATGACGAGGGCAGAAATTCATGTTCCGTGCACCTCAGCTGTTCACATTCTGGGGCCTGGAGAATCTGCAGGCCGATTATTTGGATGGTGGACCAGGGGGAATGGTCCCTTCAACAGGATGTGTATTAAGCCCTCTGTGATGGGTGGGGAGTGACGCAGGTGGACCTGGTGCAGGTGGACCTCTTTGCATCTCGGCACAATTGGAAGGTCCAGATGCTCGTGTCCAGCATGGGCGCCAGCCATTCCCTGGTCAGGGTACATCCTGCTCTACGCATTCCCGCCACTGCCACTTCTGTGTTCCATGTTAAAGAAGTTCAACTGTGAGCTGATTCCTATCATCCTGATTGTCCCACACTCGCCCAGAAGGGTGTGATGTGGATCTGGTCAGCCAGGCGGTAGAGCCCCCACGTCGACTCCTCAACTGCCCAGATCTTCTGCAAGAGCGTTCTCTGTGGCACCCCAATTCTCCAGGGCTGGCTTTAGCGGCTTGGCTGTTGAGACCAGCATATTGGAGGAGAGGGGTTTGTCTGCCATGGTAATTCGGACCTTGATTCAAGCACAGAAAAAGTCATCCTCTAGAATTTACTACAGGACTTGAAGGGCTTTGGTATCTTGGTGCGTATCTAAGGGCCAGTTCTGTACCTCGCTACCCAAAATTCTTTTGCAAGACCTGCACGCTGGCCTACAGACCAGCAACCTTAAGGGCCAGGTCTCGGCCTTTTTTTTTTTCCAATGGACAATCCCGGAGCATAGGTTAATCCACACTTTCATGCAGGGTGCTGCGCATGTTCGGTCTTCCCGGCAGTCGATAGTCACACCCTGGCATCTCAATCTGGTTCTATCAGCACTTCAGGGGCCCCCATTTGAACCCATGGCAGAGGCTTCCCTGACGATGCTCACGTTCAAGGTGGATTTTCTTGTGTCAATCCCCTCCACCCGGCAGGTTTCAGAGCTGGCAGCACTTTCGATCAGATCACCCTTTTTGGTGCTGCATGAAGACAACGCAGCGTTTTATGTGAAGCAGGATTTTTTGGCCAAGGTGGGCTCTCCCTTCCATCAATCAGGAGATTGTGCTACCCTCTATGTACCCACTTCCAACTTGTCATAAGGAGCGACTCATGCATTCCCTCAATGTGGTCAGGGCACTAAAGTACCACTTGCCCGCTACTCGAGAGGTACGTAAGATGTATTTCTTGTTTGTGATCCCTGAAGGACCAAGGAGGGGCCTGGTGGCTGCCAGATCCGCTCTTGGCACCTTCACAGACTTGATGCCAGGGCATCTGCGGATGTCGCTTTGGGGAGTGAGGTGTTGCAGAAGGAGCTGAACTCCTCTCCGGGGGTTTAAGCTTAAGGTGTCAATGCCGTTGTTCTTGGTTAGGTTGACACAGTCGGGTGTTGGCTGTTCTTGCACGGTCCCACCCTTTTTGAGGGTACTGCTTTGGGACATCCCACGCATTGCTACTGGTAGTGCCCCAGAATAGAAGAGATGAGAAAGGGAAATTTGTGTACTCACCGGTAAATTTCCTTTCTAATCCTCTTCCATTCCTGGGCACCACCAGTATACCAACGCATGGTTTAATCTCAGGAATAGGCGGGGAATGCAAGATAGAAAAAAATAGCTCCTCCCAGCCTATATAGGGCAGGTTATAGCGTGCAACTAGAAAACAGTGAATCGAAACTAAAATCGTGTAGAAGGCATCTACCACCACCGACGGAGTGTAACACAACAGAAAGGTGGGTGTGGTGCCCTGGGAGGGAAGAGGTTGAGAAAGCAAATTTACCGGTGATAACATAAACTTCCCATTTTTTTACCTTCCCTCCTTTTCTCTCTCTTTTGCACATTTCTTGCTTCTCTTGTTTTCCAGTCTTCAGTCTTTCACACCTTCTTTGTGTTTCCTCTTTTGTTTAGCCTCTCGTTATGTCATCTCCTTTTTTTTCTCTTTGAGTGAATGTATATATTTATGTACTTTTGGAAGAGGAGGTCCCTTTCTTGGAATCTTGTGCAGAGTGACGTTTGAGAGATTGGCTTTAGATTGGGGGGGACCACATGGTGGACCCTGACAATGGCACATTGAGCTTCACTTCCCTTAAGTGTGTGTACATGTGAAACCTTAGCTTGTAAGCTTGAGGAATAGCTCTGTGAACTAGTGTAACATAATATAAGCAATGTGTAGTGTGCAGCCAAAACATTCATTTAAATGTGAAAGAACACTGCCTCCAAGAGCTTACAATCTAGAGGTGAACAGATAAAGTTAACTATAATGGCTATAGCAGCTGCCAGTCATTTTTCATGTACGGGCTTAGTACCGGGAAAGCTGCAAATGAAAAACCTGCTGTACTTAGCTGGAGGATAAGAACTCAATGTGTCTGAAGGGTCAACTTGTGACTCCAATCAGCAGGTGTAATGTCACATCCTATGTGTGTATCAGGTCTGCCGCATTGTGTGCCTGCCTCTATCGCTCTGTAAGGTTTCTATTATGTACAGTAAATCATAGGTAGCAGAGCCAATGCCTGTTTTGTAATAGGCAAGACCGCCCAAGCTGAGGATCCTTAAAAACCCTGGAGCAGAATGATGTGTGCAGAGGGCTCTGAATGAGCAAGCATGTGTGGTCTAGCCCTTGGGTAAAGAAACACTTTACAATAGCCATTCACTTACTTTGCATCTGTGCGGCTGCTGTTGCTGCTGAACGGATGGGCTATCCCCTCCAGCGCTGCTAGGGATGCACAAGCCAAAGAAAAGACATTCACCATCCAGCACAGAATACATTGCTTTATTATATTTGGCAACTAATACAAAGACTGTTTATAAATATATATATATATATACAGGAACGGAGAATGTTCAAGAGAAACAACATTAACTCACATCTCCGCACACAGACAATATCTTCTTATAAATGTGTTTTGTGTGACACAAAGCCTTTGTAGTGTAGTGTAGTGTGGTGTGGTGTGTGCATTATTATTTGCAACCATAAATCAACACTCTCACTCAGGTCTATAAATACCTTAATTTTATGTATAAACTTATGTATAAAACTTAGCACTTAGCAACTGATATAATACACGCAATATATATATATGCATTGCACATTGACTTCAAAGTTTCTCTCCAAACATAAGCATAGCACCAGCCAGAGAATATATATTTACCAAAGGAAATGTTGCTTAATTATTAACTATACAATAGAAGTATGGACACATACATAATCAGCACCTATATACATTAATATTATTAAATATCTAACATCAACACATATTTCACAATGTAAAGACTACTGATAGTTATCCTTCACAATTTCACGTCATCGGAGCTCAGCATAGATCGAAGCTCATCGTTATCATTTAGAACAGTTTACATGTTGTTGTTTCAGGTTTCACGCTTGCTGGACTACGTGTGTATATAATATATATATATATATATATATATATATATATCTAATATTAGGGGAAAACAGTACAGTGATTATCTTATACAAACTTTACAAAATTATTACAAACACTAAACACTACAAACACTAAATTTTATACAGAAATGAGACTTCATTACCTTCAATTGTTGCTGTGTGTGTGTGTGTAAAATATATATATATATATATATATATATATATATAAAAACACATTATTAATATGTTAACATGATATGCGTATCAATAAATAATCAGCGATAATGATATAACCCCTGTCCCTGTATTCTCATAGGCCATAGGCCAAACTAAAATACAACGTCTAACTACTGCTGTAATATTACCACTATTACTAAATTGAATACAGAGCAAAGGGCCGCACCAACAACAATTAATCAAAGAAGTGTGCAGGCTTGGGTACCTGAATCCAACATATATACAACAAGGAGGCTTCCACACAGCCCCCAACCCCAAGACACAATCTGCACCACTCCCTTTACATGATAACAATCACTTTAATTAATTCACTTAAGAAAAAATGACCATACCAAGGGACACAGCAGGTTAACAAGAGGGACAACCAACCATAAATCTTACATGTGCCAGCCGTCACCATGCCCCTCCCCTCCAGGTCTGGACTCTCCATTTGCCCTGAGGAAGCGACGTTCCGTCGCGTAACGCGTAGGCTGGGGGAGGGGCGCGGTGACGGCTGGCACATGTAAGCTTTATGGTTGGTTGTCCCTCTTGTTAACCTGCTGTTTCCCTTGGTATGGTCATTTTTTCTTACCTATTATGCATATGAAGGTTTACACTGCTTACATTTTTCTTGCACTTGGTCACTTTAGCATTTATAGTATCATTAGAGTTGTTTATTAATTGTATATATATATATATAGCACATAGCACTTTTTGTTTGAAACACTAGGATTCAGTCGGTTTTCATAGGGACATTTGCTTGATATCTGACCTATTAAATTGTGCATTACCACCAACGCCCTTTAGTGGAATGTTCATATAATCAGTTTTTAATGTATTTTAACCTGTGTTGTGTTTAGATGAATTAATAAAAGTGATTGTTATCATGTAAAGGGAGTGGTGCAGATTGTGTCTTGGGGTTGGGCGCTGTGTGGAAGCCTCCTTGTTGTATAGATAACCACTGTAAAATTGCTTCATCACAGGTGCAGGGCCCATGTGTTAATGCTGAATATGTAATATAAATAATTGGAATAATCATTAACATGAAATTTAGAGCCCTATTTATGAACTATTTTTGCCTCAGTGGCACTCAGCCAAAGGCTGGCCAAAACCTACAGTAGTGCAATCAAAGCAAATGACTTAGCATTTGGCGCTGCAACTTCTAACACCATTGAAATCCACAGTGCAGCGCCAGAAAAGACAAAATAGCGCTATGGCCACCAGCAAGATGCTAAACAGCACACATCAAAAGTAAGGCCCTTAATATATAGCAGGTGCAGGTTGTGAAGTGATATTTCTGTATTATAGTAGTTTTGTTTTTATTTTTTTTTTACCTCATCACAGGTTCAAGAGATTTTTAAAGAAAAGATTTTCTATTTCATTTTTTTGTGTGCAGAATGAGTGAAAATGCTCAAAGTCTTTCACCTTAAATAACCCCCCAGCATCTTTTTTAAAGTGGACCAACACCCAGGATTTTCACTATCCTGGGTGTTGGTCCACTTCAGCGGGGCATCCGAGATCAGGATGCCCCGCTGTGTGAAACCCCCCCAAAAGCCCCAAAAAACTTACCTTTTCAGCGACGGACAAGCGATGGATAAGCCGCCGCCGCCTCCAGCGCGTCCCTCTTACAGGGTGCGCGCCCGCACCGGCCATTCACAAACTGCTAGAGGGGCGCACGGGAGGCCGCGGCGGCTGATCCGTCGCCGATAAGGTAAGGTTTTTTGGGGCTTTTGGGGGGGTTTCACCCCGCGGGACATCCCGATCTCGGATGCCCCGCGGTGAGGGAGGTGATCGGCCCGGGAATCTTATAGATTCCCAGGCCGATTCCCGGGCCGATCAAAGTGATGGTCCACTTTGAGTTCTTGGGCCTTGCCCTATCTTGAATAGCGATATACAGTATGTTTCGAGCACAGGCCATAGAATATACATTGATAGTAATGTGGCAGCACTACACTCAACACATGCTGCATTGACTCTCTAATACACACACACAAAATAATATAATTTGCTATTTAATTATCTCAGTCATATTCTGTTGCTTAACTATAGGGACTCTCTTTAGTGAGAGAGGAATATTAGATGAAAAGCTGTATGGCCTCACCTCATCATATCTAAAATATTTATTGCTGATAATACTAAATCTGCATTCTGGGTACCATATTATTTTATTCCCATTCTAACATAGGCCATGTATGTTTACGTGAGCAACACTTACCCTATTATGACTAAGATAGAAATATTTGATATGTAATCATTATATGGGGCAGGATAGACCTTCAATCATTCTATAGTACCTCGAGGCATCACTTCACATCACCAAATCTCATCTCTTGATAACAATGAGTTGTTGTTACCGTCACCCTAGCTATGGGCTTAACTATTAATGTTCCTGGATATCAACCAGGAGGCTCGGGCTTCAACTGACGCTCCGCTGCAGCCGTTACAAGAGACTGCAGCTTGGTTTTATTGGTAGTGCTTATCCATAAAGCGTCAAGAAATGCCGTCATATGTATCTCACGCCCTGTCACCTGTTTTATATACACCGTGTGCTACTGTCACCTAGGCCTTTATTTATTAAAATATTAATTTGCTATGTAATTGAATTGGAGGTGTTGAGGTATTACCAACCTGTGAACTAACATAGTACTTTTTTCATGCTTTGTACCTTTTGTATTTTTTGAGGTTTAGTAAATAATTTGCATCAATGAAAGCGCAGTAATATTTAAAAAAAAATATTATGTTGCATGAATGTTTTATTTCACCCGATTTTATTCATTTTTACTGTGTTACTGTGATTTTTTTAAAGAGAAATACACAATATGGTTTTTGGTGTCATTTATTTGCACAGATTTTTTTTGTGCGCCTGACACCTTAGTTGTTATTATCCTTGTCTTTTTGTCTTGGTTTTCAGTCTACTAAAAAAAAACTATACCTAAAGGTTTTGACTTATCCAGTTCATGGTATATGTATGCTAATAAATCAAGCCAACATGATTTGTTGTATTTTTATTGAAATCTTTACGCTAATCATCCAACTCTAGTGAAACATTGTCGAAAATTACCGGTCCAGTTAGCTTGATCTATTTCTATGGATATACTTAAAACGGAACAAAAGCCACTGTGGCTGGCCTTGAAGTCTTAGATTCCGACCTTTACATGCCCATCCCCATCGGGGGCTGCCAACTTGTAAACATGTGGCGGCTGCAACCTTGCATCTTCGGGCTGTGAGCGAGCTTCCACCTCCAGCCTATAAGATACCTCCAATCTATGCTGTGCCAGCAGCAATTCACACCAAACTGAGAGAGATCTATGCCTTCGAAACAAGGAGAAGCTTGGCTGTCATTTTTTCATACACAAACACTAAATAAACATCTAATGTAGCAAGAGAGATCTGTGAGAGGGAGCTGTTACAATGCATCTCTATGGCTGCCGTAAAAGCACTCAGTCAGGGGATGCAATGTATGCAATGTATACAGCTGAAGGCTTGCAAGGCTTGATTGAACAAAGCTATGAGGCAATTTGACCAAGATACTTATGTCACTGATTGCCACAGAGGGGCTTTAGGGGAGCAATTTGCTAAGCTTTGATCTGTTGACTAAAGGTCCACTTTAAGCCACTCCCCTCTGGCTGTGCATGCCCACACCAGCCATTCAGATAGGCCTGGTGCATGCATTAGCTGGGGTATTAAGAGGCCGATTCATTAATAGCGGCAGGTAGCGACAGTTGAGCGACTGTAGCAGTATTTTCACAGCGCCCGCTAGTAGTCGCTGTGCTTGGCCATTGTTCGGTTGTTGATAGCGACTGAGTCGGTGTGCAGTAATGTTGAATACGGGGTGACGAGTCGCTATTTGACAGGTTCCGCGATGTATGGGTGCGCATGATAGCGACTGGTCAGAGCGACCGGCTCCCACCATATTCATCAAAAAATCACGCTCAAAAAATTCTGGCGCTGTGAAATGCATGTTTAAACCCCAGAGCGCTGGCGGCGATGTGTTAAAAGTAGTTTTTTAACCCCCAAACCACCATATTTTTGGAAACAAAAAAAAAAAAAAAATTTAAAGAATTTAGTAATATGAATACAATAATATCAGACCTGTAATATCAATTCTGCACAATTTTTTTTTTTTTTACCTTAAAAAAATTATCTAACATGGCAGAAGTGGTCACAGAATTTTTCACATTTAAAAAAAAAAACATTAATAACAATTAATTATGAATATTTAAAGATTGTTCCATTGAAATGCATTGGAGAGCGCCAGGTAGCGAGAGGTCATACCTGTCGCTGTTCAAGGTTGGACGCTGGCGCTGTGGGCTGAGGCTGGAATAATGATGAATGAGTGGCTATATGGCGCTATCTCAGTCGCTAAGCAGGATCGGCTTGATAAATGTGTGATTGTGGTGGGGAGCCGGCGTTCTCGTGGCGGGGCCCGTCATTACCGGCCGCTCACCAGTCGCTACCTGTCGCTATTCCTTCATAAATAAGGGCCTATGTCAGGGATGCTGCCCTGGCCACGCATGTGCCATGGGATTGCTAAGTTTAATGGGCAAACCGGGAGGTTTCACAAAGCCATGAGTGAGGACAATCCAAGCAGATACGCTGGGGACAGGGAATTGGCCAGTCCTGAAGTCGATCCTTAAGGATTTTGGTCAACTTTAGACATGTTAGCACATAGATGGGTAGAAAATTTGGCTCTGCTTAGGAGATGTGAAGCAAGAGCGCTCATAAATAAATTGGTTCCTTACACTGTTGTTCCTAATGTGGTAGATTGCAAGCTCCTTTGGAAGTAAGCAAATTCTTGTAACTGTTTCTGTGCACTGTTCTGAAAATATCTGTGATCACAATGAGAATGATCATTTGGAATACTTTTACTTTTCTGTTGCTGAAAAGCAATGCGTGCCAATTGTTAAATATTCCATCTACAGTGAAATGAACGAGTGCGACACTGACTCAAAATGATTTCATTGACTCCATTGTCGGAGCTCTGCTGCAGCATATTACGTGAGTCACAGAGCAAAGAACTAATGTGCTAGATTTATATCGGATTAGCCAATAATCCAGATTACAGAGGTGAAGGACCTCCTATATATAATTTATATGATGGCTGTGTTTTCTCATTATCTACACTAAGGCATTTTTAATTGCCAGATTTGTAATGGCTTTTAAAGTAGTTATTTCTGCCATACTCGGTTATCATACATGCAGTATTTTGCGTATTTATCATGTTTCTGTGCATATATGTTTTTTGTTTTATGTTTTGGGCTCATCTGGGCGTCCTCCTCAAGCAGTACCTCAAAACTGCCAGTAGGTGACATTGCAGTCCATACAGCAGACAGAATCGGAACCTGTGCTGTAGTGCATTTTCTTCAAAGCTGCTGTCCCTTGTTAATTTGTTCTGTGCTGCATTAAACACTGTCTAGGGGGTATTAAATATGAATCTTGTAATTTTCCCTTGCTACCTGTTACTTTCCAAAGGATTAGCTTTCGACCTAATTTAGCTATTGTAAAAGGGTCGCTAAAATAAGAAAATGTACCTGTGACCAATGCATTTATTCAAATGGAGACCACTTGCAAAAATTAACTATACTTTAAATATCGGATACCCTATAATGTCTGGTAATGGTGAATATGATAATACTGCGAATTGTTGCAAAAATACTTAATAATGGATAAAACGCCAAAATCAGTGTTATCTTTTAGTAGAGGTGTCTGTGTCACGGAGTCTGGATTATAATAGGGGAGGACTGTACAGACCCAGCATGTTTGCCAGCAAAGTGGTTTATAATACAAAATGCTGTTTTACAATCACCAGTCTCCCCCCCCCCACTTCAATATATATATATATATATATATATATATATATATATATATATATATATATATATATCTGTTCCAAGCGTGTTTATGGATCCACAATTATCAAATCTGAATATAGAAAAACATTTTTCACCCGTATTAGTTTTCACTGAGACACACAACTTGATTCCTTTTGAATTAACTGAATCATATATATTTTTTTTTTCAATTTCCACTATCTCCATGGTAACGGTGAGCTGTCAGTTCAGTTTTTGACATTTTTCTCATTTGGTAAGATTTCAGAATTGCCATCCTCCCTGCCAACATGTCATGAACAAGAAAAAAAACGCATGAAAAATCTAATGGGTGTCTGGTCTGATTGTCCTCACTCGTGGCAGGAAAGACAAAACTGATGAATTGTGAAATATATTCAGAAGGATTCAAGAAAGCCCAAGTGTCTAGGACCCCCCTCTGTCCTCACAAACACCTCCTCATTCTCCTTCTTGTTCTGCCTGACACAACCCAACATGCTTTGCTATGACACTTAGGTTTGTAGAAATTTAAGATGAACAGTTTTACATTTGCCCCTGTGCCCCTTCTAGATTTTACATTTGTCATTAACTTATCCGGCAGCGTAAAAACGCTTTAAGAACCTTTAAATATTTGAGAAAGATATGGCGTCAGTAATCTTCAACTGCTACAGGAGGAGCCCAATTCTAAAGCTGCTAATAATAAAATAAAGTTCTACATATCAAGGAATATATCTCATGTGTATGTTTGAGAAAGGGAGAGAGAATACACCAAAAATTAGATATATCTATAAATATATTGTTGTAATTTATCCGTTTTAATTAGTAGTCTGAGGATAAAACTGTCCACAGTTGTCAATGGGCTTAGTGTGTGTGTGTGTGTGTGTGTGTGTGTATATGTGTGTGTGTGTATATATATATATATATATATATATATATATATATATATATATGTACTGTACACACCTACTAACACAGCTCACTATATATATATATATATATATATATATATATATATATATATATATATATATATATATATAAATTGATTTTTTTATGTAGCACATACATTTGCTCCAATGTCCATCAGTGACTATTTTTATTTATTGCCCTATGGCAGTATCTGTATTAAATAGATAATGCTCTGCAAATAAAGATGTATGTATATATATATGTATATAGATCGACAAATACATGAATGCACTACTGTACATAAGCACAATACATATACTTCAATAGATAGATACATATGAATATGCTTAACTATGTGCATGGATAGATACATATGTTCTGGACAGCTACATACATACTACAAAGAATGTGGTCATATATGTAAAAACTGACAGAAAACAAATGATGGATAGATAGATACATAGATATTATGTGTGTATTTAAATCACATAGAAAGCAGATTAATTATATACTTCATATGAAGTAACAGTTACATGTACATATGTGTAATGATCAGTAGTAAAAAAAAATACCATGCTACAAATAAATTAGATATTTATGTGTATGTTTGACAGATAGATCTATAGACAGTACATACAAGTCAGATAATGTACTACATATAAAGTAAAAGTTAAATGTACAGATGTGCATGGATCAATAGTAAAGAGATAACCTACCGCAAAGAATGTGGATATACTATATGTTTAACAATAGATATATAAATGGATAGACATAGATACAGTAAAATACATAAGTAGCTGTTAATACTTTAGTTCTACCTTTGTGTATGGACACACACACTTGTTTACTGATTTCAATTATTATTATTCTTTCACAAGTCAAGTCTTTTAAAGAAATAGCAATAAAAAATAAGATGCTATTCCATGTGATAAAATGCCCTTTTCTCTGTAAACAGGTAATGCATATTTTTGCAGAGCTTTGTGTTTTTTTAAACATGAAGCAATAATATTCTGAGGCATTGCATGATCTGTTTATTCTGTACCTCGAAACCAACTAATATATTTCACAGATATCGGATTTTTCCTTGCTTTGCCTGAGCTGTGGTCATGATTTTGCTGGAAATGGGATTTCTTCTTCTCTTCTTCCTATTGTCTTTTACAAATTTAAGCTGAGGCACTGGTGAAGACTCATATCAGAATATAATTTGATAAGCAGCTGCAGACTAAAGCTCTTTTTTAAGTACGCAGCAGCCCCAAACCCCTGCAGTGTTCCACACTGTTCCTTTCTTCATTGCAGATGATTTTACTCAGACCCTATATAAACCAAGCAAAAAGGGTAAAATAGCAACCCTACACCAAAGAGATAGTAAGGACACATGCTGGATAAACAGAGGTGCATCAGGCCAGTATTGAAAATATTTGAAAAAAAATAATATATATCTTAGCGCTAATTTGTATAATTTAGCATTTTAGGAGCTAATATTATGCACTATTAAATATATACATGCTTTTCTGCTTGTGGACACAAAAAATGACTTAATTGTTACCACCATTACCATTGTGGGCCAAGTTTGTGACAGGGTTTAAACAGTACATAGCTCTTCCACAGCAGGATGTTTTTTGTTTTTTTTTTGGTGCATCACAGTATAAATTTCCCGCTTAGTGTGGGTCACCAGCAGCACAGAGACATTTAAAACAGCTTCTACTTAAGCTACAACATCCCTGCTAGCCCCAAACTATATTTATTCCTATTCATGCAAATGCTGCAGCCATTGCCAACACACAGACAGAAATTGTAATTCTTAGTATAAACAAAAACAGTATAGAATTTAAGAAATAAAAAAAGTATAATATTATATTAAATAATATAATAAATAATATAATGATATTAAATAATTATGTCCCAAACAATTATCAATAAATGAATAATTTACAGAGACGTTTAAAAAAAAAATCTCAATAAACCTATTTGATTTTGATTGTACTACTGTTGTGTTCCCAAAGCTTTGGACAAAGTTTTAATTAAAAAATAGATAAATAAAAAAACATGTAAAATAACATACTGTGAAACTTGCTTCGTATATCCTATGGCAGTAGTGATCCCCAGTGGTGAAACCAGGTGCTGTGCTTCTGCACACTGGTGATTTAGTAAATGCATAGTTTATAGTACTTAGACATGTGGCAATGTGAAAACATTTTGATAAATTCAGTTTGCATGTACACTGATGTGTGCTGGCGTAGTGCTTGGTAAATCAGGCTCCTAGTGCTTGAAAATATTGTGTGTGTGTGTGTGTGTGTGTGTGTGTGTGTGTGTGTGTGTGTGTGTGTGTAAATGTTCAGTTTTAGTAATATAGCCCCCCCCAAAAAAAGGATACATGTCACTATTGTAAATAAAGGCAGGTCATCCTCATTGGCGCAACCCAATATATGTAAAATCCCTGCCTGATATCTCGATATACTATTATTAATTCTTTATTTAACATGGTCAGGGTACACAGAGAGAGCAACAGTATGGTCAAACAAAGAAAGAAATATCTGCAAAATGTTATCAATTTTCATATGTTCCCAAACATAAAATAAGAGAAAGGTGGTAGCCGCTCAGACCAATGTATAACCTGAGAAGCGCATCGAGCAAGGCAATAAAAACACAAATTTTAAAGCAGCCACACCACTCAATCCTGTCAGCCAGCAACTAATCCTGTAATCTAAATTATTGTTAGAAATAGAGGTTTCGGTTGGCATATATCTGCAGATGTATATTGATGCTGCACCAAATGCCACAGTGCCTCTGTGTAGGTGCAATTTTAACTCTAATCTAGGAGAGCACCCTTTGGGAAATACGGGCAGACTGATTCATCACTAACGCCAGGTAGCGACAGATGAGCGTCTGTAGCAGGCATTTTCAGAGCGCCCGCTAGTAGTCACTGTGCTCGGCCGTGAGTCGCTAGTTTATAGCGACCCAGTCGCTGTTCAGTAATTGAGGAGTCGCTATTTGACCAGTACAGCGCTGTATGGGAGCGCATGTTAGCGACTGGTCATAGCGACCGACTCACACCATATTCAGCATAAACAAACAGCCTCACAAAACTCAGGCGCTGAAAAATGCTTGTTTGAAGCCCAGAGCGCCGGAGGCGGTGTGTTTAAAGTGTGTTTTTCTGCGTCTATCCACTAGTAACAAAGCGAAAACATGTGGAATTACATTGTAGCAACATTGTAACATGAACACTTTAATGGCAGACCTGTAATGTCATTTCTGAAGAAATTTATCAAAAATGAAAAAATTGTGAAAAAACTGCTATTTCAATGCCAGAAGAGGTCACAGAATTATTTGTGATTTTTTGAATCGTCCATTGAAATGTATGGGAGAGCGACAAGTAGCGAAAGGTCATACCTGGCGCTGTGCAAGGCTGAATGCCGGCGCTGTTCGCTGAGGCTGTGAAAATGATGAATCAGACGCTACATGGCGCTATCCCAGTTGCTAAACAGATTCTGCTTGATAAATGTGTAATTGCGTGCCGTGTCCCGCGTTCACCAGTCGCTACCTGTCGCTACCTCTCATTAACCAGCCACTACCTGACGCTATCCCTTCTTAAATAAGGGCCTTAGTAAAGGGTGTGTTGGGAGCAGCTTACCTGAGGTTGCCATATACAGTACCTTCAGTATAGCACCTTGGGGGGGTCAAAAAGCCACACTCATACAGCTAAAGAGCTCCCCTCATGTGCTTGCACAACTTCAAAGGAAACAAAAGAGAAAGTTGTTTCGGTTTACAGCTTTAAAGTTAAGCAAATAACATTATAGCAAGGAAAGAGATGAGCTGTAATTATAGTGGGATAGAAAAGGATGCACAGGGGAGAGGAAAAAGGGAAGAAAAAGAGAAATAAAAAATGTCTTGCAGTGTGGGGGGTCTAGGGGGTACTAGGTTAACTCCCCAATACCTACAATGTTCCTCTTTAAGTATTTACTTATAATAATATGGGTCCCAATATTACAGAATATCTAATAGAAAACAACTCAACAGAATAGCAAACATCATTTTATACTAAACTACACTGGAGGTATATTGTTGCATCCCAGGGTACTTTTGATAGCATGGTCACAGTTGTTTCAGTGACGTAATTCAGGAGCTCTGCCTCCCCTCTTCTTAGAGAACATGATTTTAGTTACTAAACATTCTAGTCGTTTCCTGTCTTTGTGGTATTAAAAATATTTTATTTAATACAAGTCTCCTTTTTTGGCTACAAATCAATGGTTGCTTCCTTTTGATCTAGATGTGCTTTTTTCCACCTCTGTGGCCTGCTCAGTCTTTCTCTAAACTCTTTTTCCTATTCCTTAAATGTTCTCAGGTCTGATCTGAGATTTGGAAATCATATTTTCCTAGCCGTGTTTTATTACAAGAAGCTGGAACACAAACAGCCTTCAGAGATGCCCTGGCAGTGCCCCGTATACATTCCTTGTCCTGTTTACTATCAAGCTTAATGGCGGCACACAGCCATGCGCTTGGTCAATATTGTAGCTCAAAGAAGCTGTTATTGAGTCAGTAGTGACCGCAATGAATATATGCATTTTCTTCTTAGCCTGTCTTTAGTGAATGAAGCTGGAGCGAAAAGGACCCCATAAAAATAAATTAGTATAGATTTATATTGGTTTATTTCAAAGAATTTACTTAAATTCCATACTAGCATATAGCTGTTTAAAACATGAATTCCATTATTCATAAACTTTAAAGCAAATAGATAAGCTATATACGTTTTTATACATTTAATTTCATTTAGTGGGCCAATCTGAAACCAGCTTTCCTATCTTCTTTTTTTGTGTGTGCTTGGTATTGCTGCTTCGGCATATATAACAGTGTTTAATTGACAGCTTAAAAGGCCTTGTGTTTATTTTATCATTATCAGGTAGCCAGCATTGGAAATCACTGGATATATTTGTGGAGGTCCAATGCTCACAGGCTAAGCATTAATATCTCCATGTACCATAAGATTTATTTCAGTAATCATCAAAACCCTGCTCCTTGTGCAGATTACCCCATGCCCTGAAGTCACAGGCTTCGGCAGTATATTGTATAGGTTCCATACAATATGGAAAATCCTGGGTGATCATTTATATTCAGCCCAAGTCAGGCACATAAATATTAAAATGCTGAAGTGCCAGGAGAGAGCTCTATCGCATATGCTGCACAGCAATCTCCAAGCATTTGTTTGGTTCATTTAAAAATGGAAGTCATTTTTTAATATCTAATTTTTGCTTGAATTTACTTTAGTTTCCGAGCATCTAATTTTGTAGCACCAAGTAAATGTAAAACGTAAATGTGAAAGTTTACTTAAATATTAATGATACGTATTTAATACGCCCACAATTTTTTAGGGAATTGGATTTGGGACCAGAAAATGTGGGAGAATCGGTATAATTGAATGGATGTAATAACACTGTTGCGTCTTACCAGTGTTGTAGACCCAGTTTAAATTTGACCAAAACCCAGGATTTTCACTATCCCGGGGTTTGGCCTGTCCCCCTGGAGCACCTCGGTTTGGGGTGCCCCACTGTGTGAAACCCCCCCAGGTCACCGAATCCACTTACCTCTCCTCGGGCCCATGCTGTGGCTAGAGCAGCCTGGCTCGAATCCTAGCCGCACCTGTGAGCGGTGCCGCATCACTCGGCTTCCTTTGGCTGCTCACAGATCATATAGTTCATATAGTTGAAAGCATTGAAAAATACATAGAGCAGTCCTATTTTGGGTAGAAAGAACCACAATGTTCCTCAGTTAAAATGGACCAAAACCCTGCAGGATCGGCTGAATCTTATAGATTCCTGGCCCGAGCCATTCCCTCCTCGCAGGGCATTCAAAACTGGGATGCCTCGTTGTGTGAAACCCCCCAGGACACCCGCAAACCTTACCTGAATCCCGGTCCAATGGCGCATGCGTGGGCCGCGGCCGCATCTCGCGCTTCTCTCTAGCAGGGCGAGTGCCCGCGCCGGCCATATGTGAATGGCTGGAGCGAGTGCGCTCCCCGATCAGGGTGCCCCGGGGAAGTGGACCAAAACCCAGGATAGTCAAAATCCTGGGTTTTGTCCACTTTAACTATTAAAACTTCATGTTCCATCAACTTCTGGTTGTGTTCCTTACACGTTTCATTCGGGATTGGGATGACGATCGCTGTGCTCCAAAATTGCTGCAAACAAGATTTTTGCAGGTGATCCGTGTTTGTTGTGCAGTCACAATCGCATTTATGAAATGGCTCATAGGCTTAAATGGACAGCGATTCACTTGCAAATGTGCAGAAATTGTAAATTAAAGGCATCCAGGCCTCTTTTAAACTATTTTAGTATATTCTTCATAACTACCTCCTCTGGCAGAGAATTTCATAGTCTCACTGCTCTTACAGGGAAAAATCTGCTTATATGTCGGTGGAAGGAAGTTATTTTCCTCTAACCTCATTGGATGCCCCCATGCTATGGTTACAATCTGGGGTATAAATAGATCATGGGACAAATGCTTTTATTGGCCCGGATATATTTATACATGGTTGTAAGATCACCCCTTTTGTCTAAACTAAATAAACCTAACTTTGACAGTCTTTCAGGGTACTCGAGTCTCCACATTCCATTTATTAAGTCATCAGACCACAGACCATTATAGTTATGCCTGCTTTGGTCTGTTCCACAGATGCTAATCCAACATAGACCTGCAATCACTATAACAGAAACTTCTGTCCTGTTTTCTGTAGGTAATATTAGCTCAAGACCACTTCTCTGCATAATAAACCTTTGGAAAGGTAAATCATTGACTGGTTTCCAACCTTAAGAGCCACATGCAGCATTGAGAGATGGTCATGAGCTACGTTATGGCAAAAAGACTGGTGATTATAGTTTCTTTCTTGCAGTTGGAATTTTTGCTTTGTATTTCAGAATTATACCTTGGAAGTGGGGGTATTGAAAACCCTGACTGTACCTGGGCCCTTATACTCCTCTGATCTGGATGGACCCACAATGCCTCCTCAGCTGAGCTGTATTTGGATCTAGATGGTAAGGGTAAGCGCCAGACAACGGGTGCGCTTTGGGGTGTCATTGCACTCTAGGCTGAGGACTTTCATTTAGGGAGACCAGGGGAATTATTTTCCCCCTTTTATTGATCTTTCCCAGCAACAAATTGTTGTAAAATTCAAAATTCATGCACGTTTAAGGGGGTGGAGACAGGGAGGCAGAAAGAATCAGATGGCTTCCATTTTCTGGCAGCGAGGAAATATTGCTGTTTCGGCCGCCGCCTCTGGATTATTTGGGCTGATTTCGGCTATGCTGAATGGCGCTTCCCCTGTCGGTTCACGGCTAGGCTGAGTGGCGCTTCCCCGCCGCTTCTCCTCCGGCTTACAGCGCTTCTTGTCGGTTGCCGCCTCTGGATGATTTTCGGCTAGGCCGAGCACTTAGCACCGCTGACTCCTCCAGTTCTCCTCCGGCTTACAGCCGTTTTTGTCAGCCACCGCCTCTGGAACAATTTCGGCTAGACGAAGTACCTGTCCGGCCAGGCGCCCAGCGCTACCCTGGGTTCCTGGCCGGTAGGAGGGCTGGTTCTGAGCTGCTGCATGGCCGGCCTCATGTGGACCTAAACCTTTAGGTAGGTTACATTGATTTTATCTTCATAAGTTTTTATTGTGTATTAATATTATGTTAATATTTATGTTTTTTGTCTCATAGTTTGTGGGAAAGGGCAGGCAATATATTATGTGGTTCACTCCCTTAGGTCTTGGAGTAGTCACTTGTGACTATTGAGAACTGTTATATACTTGGTCTCAGATCCCCAGGGACGTAGACTTGTATTTTCACCATGACAGAGGCATCTGAGGCAATCAGATCTGTCCTTAGCAGATAGATTTACCCCATGTCCAGTATGCAGGCAGGTGGCACTGGGCGAGGATAGCACGATGTGCAGGGATTATCCTACGGTAGTAGTGGCTAAATATGAAAGACAGTTGTCCCCCCCTGCAAGGGTTCTGACCCCTGTTGCCAGTGCCCTCTGAGCCTTAAAGCCCCCTCGGCACCCCTCAAGTGGACTTAAACCTTTAGAGAGTAGTTCAAGAAGTATAGGCTACTAAGGTTTTAAAAGGGGAAAAAAAAGAGAATTCCTGAGTTTGAAGAGGATATGGTGGCTGCCATAGTCTCCCAGGATGAGTTATCCGTTGCATAGAATTCATCCCGTAGGGACTCGGATTCAGAGTACTCTACACAAGGGGTGCTTAGTTTGAGAAGATGGATGGTTTGACTACTTCCATTCTAGTATCCCTTTCTTGCAGATCAGATTAAATTATGGTCTCGCCCTCCTGAGGTAGATGCTCCGGTGTCAGGATTTTCTATGACTTCGGTTATGCCATCCTCTGATAGTGCTTCTCTGAAGGATCCAGCGGATAAGCGCATAGATCAGGGGGCACACTATGCTTATTCTGTTATGGGGTCAACTTTATGAACAGCCAGAAGTCATGCTCCCAGTTGATCAAACATATTTGGTTATTAACAGTATGTTTTCTTGGCTATGGATGATTGTTCAGATTAAGTGCCAGAGGCCTGGCTCTGGTGGTGGCTTTAAGGCATGCTTTATGGCTAAAGCAGAGGTCAGCTGACGCAGCTTCTAAATGGAATCTGACGGGTCTCCCCTTTAAGGGGGACATGGTAAGGGAGGATACTGGTGTTACGTCTTCTGTATTTTGCTCCCATTTGGATGCTCCATGTAACAGATCTTTGGATACAGGAGGTGTATCCTCAAGTTACAAAGTAGGAGACAGGCCTCCTTGGAGATTCATTTGGTCAGGGGTATCCCGAATCCTGTGGAAAGCAGAAGCAATGAGATCATTGCTCTTAGAGAGAGGTCAGGGGCTTTTCCGAAGGATGGTTCAGTACGCCCAATATTAGATCTTAAGGGACTCAACAAGTTCGTCCTTCTGAAGAAATTCCGTATGGAAGCTTTAGGATCCACAGTGATGTCACTCCAGCCGGGAGATTTTATAACCATAGAGGATATAAAGGATGCGTACCTACACATTCTGTTTTTTCTGGGTCATCAGAATATCTGTGGTTTGCAGTAGATGGCCTACAGTTTGTATCTCTGCCCTTTGGTCTGTCGTCAGCATCAGGGGGTGTTTTCCAAGGTGGTGGCAGGCTTCATGGCTTTTCTAAGAAGTCAGGGGACACAGATTGTCTTATCGACATTAGAATAATTTGGCTGGATGGTCGGCTATCAAGGGTCGAATATCATCTCTCTTGATCTGCCCTCACTCGACGATTCGTCAAGGAATGTGTCTGTTGGGCCTGATTGTGTCTTTCTTCAAGCCAGTGCCCTTTGCACAGTTCACACAAGACCCCTGCAGATGGAATTGCTCTCGATCGGGGATCAGGACCCACAGACCCTGGATCACGCCTTTTGTTTGACACATCCAACAAGGCACTCCCTAACCTGGTGGCTGAGTTCTCAGCCTCTTCAGATCGGCAAATCCTTTCTTCCAGTATAGTGGAAGATCATCACTACGGACAACAGGTTGGGGGGGTGTCATGTAGTCACAAGCGATCCAGGGACAGTGGAGTCCGGAGGACAATGATTCTATTGTGTCTCACACATTGGACATCCCATCTGAGGGGGCATCTCGTCCAGATTCAAACAATCGGACAGCATTGGCATATATCAAGGACCAGGGGGGCACCAGAAGCAGGAAAGCTCTCATGGAAGTGAGCCGGATCTTACTTTGGGCCAAGAAGCAGGTTCCATGCATCTCGGCTGGACACATACCAGGAGTAGACTACTTGCGGACCGATTATCTCAGCAAAGCGGTCCTGCATCAGGGGGAATGCTCTTTCATTCAGAGGGTCTTTCAATCCCTGTGCATGCGCTGGGGGATCCCAGACGTAGATCTCTTTGCGTCACTGCACAATCAACGGGTTCCGAAGTTTGTGTTACGGTCCAGTGATCCTCTAGCAATAGCAACAGATGTCCTGACTCTTCAGTGGTCAGCATTTGAGCTTCTTTATGCATTTCCTCCGGTTACACCCCTGGGTTGAGTACTTAAAAAGATAGCTTGCGAGGGAGTCGCAACTATTCTGGTGGCTCCTCGGTGGCCAAGGAGAAGTTGGTTCTCAGACATAGTAAGGATGTCCGAGGGCAACTCCTGGAGGTTACCCGATGATCCAGATCGTCTCACATGGGCCTATAAGGCACCCCATTTCACAAGTTCTGGCTTTGACAAACTGGCTACTGAAGCATCCATCTTGGCAGAAAGGGGTTTTTCTCCCAGAATCATCCAGATTATGATTCAGGCTGGAAGAGGTCTCCATCATTGATCTACTATAGAGTCTGGTGAGCATGTATAGCTTGGTGCGAATCCAGAGGGTTTGCCTGTAGAACTTTTTCTGTTCCCAGTATATTGTATTTATTGAAGGTGATTCAATTGAGTATTTTAAAAGAACAGATATCTGCTTATCTATCTATTTTTTAGAAACCCATAGCTGGGAATACATTTATTAAGACTTTTTTACAGGGAGTCACTCATGTGCATGTTCCTCGTAAACTACTTCTGCCGTTTTGTGACCTGAGCTCTTCAGGGTCCTCCTTTTTGAGCCTATGGCAGTTGCGTTGTTAGGTTTGATGACTCTTAAGGTTATCTTTTAGTGACAATAACTTCAGTAAGGCAGGTTTCTGAATTAGCAGCTTTATCGGTTAAGCCTCCTTATTTAGTGTTGTATAAGGACACGGACATTTTCCGTTTTCAACAGGATGTTCTTCCTAAAGTGGTTTCTGCTTTTTCATCTTAATGAAGAGGTGGTTTTGTCTTCCTTATGTCCTGCTCCATTGTCCAATAAGGAAAGGGTTCTTCACTCGCTAGATGTAGTGAGAGCATTGAAATATTATCTCACTACTGCACAATCTTTCCACAGGCCAAACTCCTGATGTGTCATACCTCAGGGTCCATGGAAAGGTCTTCCACATTTTAGTATTACGGCTCATTCAACACGAGCAATTGGAGCATCTTCGTAATTCAGCATCAAGCTGCAGTAGAACAATGATGAAAGGCCGCTACTTGGTCTTCAGTTTATACATTTACCAAATTCTATAAGGTGGAGCCTCGGCGGATGCCGCTTTTGGTAGGAAGGAATTACATACAGTAGTAAACTAGATGGTTTTGGAATGTCTTATTCCTGATGGAAAGGAATAAGGTTTGGGGGGATCCCACCCAAATTAAGGGTACTGCTTTGGAGATCCCTATTGTTATTGAATTCTCCTGAAGTAAAATGGAAGAGAAAAGATAATTCTGTGAGAACTCACCTGTAGAATTGATTTCTCTTACATTTTTACTACAGGACATCAGACCCTACCTGTTTGCTAGGTTACTATGTCCATTCCTTGGAGAGAGGAGTCTTGCATTTTGTCCCCAGCCTTTTGTCTCCAACAGGAGATATAGGTATGCCTCCCGGGCGGCTGGTTCTACTGCTTTTCAATTAAACCGAATTGTCAGCCAGAAGGATATAGACCGGGAGGAAGAGCCACGTCTTTGTCTTGCAGTCCAACAACCAATTTGAAATACCCCCCTCCCCACACCTCAAGCTTTCTAGGCATACCAGGCTTGTTGACGTGGATGCAGTTTTCTGGCAGTAATCCCTCGATTAATTCTTTGGTTGCACAGGGTTCCCTAAAAGACTAACAAAAATGCAGAATCAAAAACACATTTTCCTAAAAAAAACACAATATGCAAACATGAAAAAACAAGTTTAATCTGAAACAGCAAGGTCCCCCGAACAGAGCAATACCCAGCATGCATAGGTACTGTCAAGGGTAGGGTTGCCAAACGCATGCATGGTAAAGGTCACTTTACTTAAAGTGGACCAAAACCAACCTGGAGTCTGAGACTCCAGGGCAGGCATACTCGCTCCCCGCGATCGGGGTGCCCCGCTGTGTGAAAACTCCCAGCTTCCCCGAAAACTCACCTTCGCTCCCGGTCCAACAGCGCAGCGGTCGAACAGCAGCCGCATCCCTGCTATACCTTTTGCATGGTGCGTGCCCACACCAGGCATTTGTGAATGGCAGGAGTGGGCACACTGCCTGGTAAGGGGTATCAGGGCATGCGGCCACCAGCGTGCTTGCATTAGACAAGCTCCTGTACGAAGTGACTCATGCGGATCCAATTGGACGAGATTGGACGAGAGGGCTGCGTGTGTGCTGTAGGAGGGGAGAACGGTAATTGAGATCAGGCAAAACCTGGAGGCTTTCAAACAACTTGGGGCACCGGTCGGGACAAGGAGCAAAACCCAGGATAGTCAAAATCCTGGGTTTTTGTTCACCTTAAAAACTTTGCATACCTTTCACTTTTTTAACCAAAACAACCCTTTACATTTGAAATACCCCCAACAAACCTGAAGCCTGAAAGTACACACGAAGCAGAAAAAAAAACAAATTTTCCTTTTGATATATATATACCGTATATACTCGAGTATAAGCCGAGTTTTTCAGCCCACTTTTTGGGCTGAAAAAAGCCACCTAGGCTTATACTCGAGTCAATACGGTAATTGAGCTGCACTTCCAGGCTGCTGCGTGCAGGTCGTCGGTGGGCGTGCCCCATATGGCCGGCGTCCAATGAAAACATTGGACGCCGGCCATATGGGGCACGCCCACCGACGACCAGCGCGCAACAGCCAGGAAGTGCTGGCGGCAGCGGGAACGGCGGGAGCGGCTGACGGCGGCGGGAGCGGCTGACGGCGACGGAGGTGGATGACGGCGGCGGGAGCGGCGGCGCTGAATGGAGAGAGCGACCGGCTGGAGGAGGAGGTTGGTGGCGGCAGCAGCAGCAGGTACCGTTTGTGTGAGTGTGTGTGAGTGTGTGTGTGCGCGCGCGCTGGTTCATGCTGACCTCCCTCTCATCTCTATGCCCAGTCCTTTAGAGCAGGGGCAGGGCCAAAAAATGTGGCATGGTGCAAGATGCCTTTCCTGTCCACAGTAGCATTAACCCCGCCTGTTCCTGCTTTCCCCCCAAGAATGTTTAATGCCTCGGCTTATACTCGAGTCAATAGCTTGTTCCACTTTTTTGGGGTAAAATTAGGTGCCTCGGCTTATACACGGATCGGCCTATACTCGAGTATATACGGTATATATATATATATATATTTATGAAAAAAATAAGCTAAATCTGAAAGTGCAAGGTCCACCAAACAGAACGATACCCTAACATGCATAGGTACTTTTAACCCTTTTAACTGCCAGCCTACTTGAGATTTTGTCACCCACTGTCAACATGTAATTTCACCTTTTTGCGATATGTTTAACTGCGATTTTTGCAGGAATTTCCAGGAATATTATATAGTGTTTTTCTTCAGCAGAGTTCTATGTATCTCATCATCAATGTACATTTGTTGCACTTTGACTCTATTATTAATATCTTGTGTATTACAACAGAGAAAAAGCTGGGGGAGAGGGCCCTGGTCCTGGAACCTAAAAGACTCCAGGGTCGGGCGATTTCCTGTCTCCGGGGCATCCCAGATTGGTTTGTGGTGTATAATCACCTCATTGGCGAACCCACGGCACATGTGTGGCTATGGCCACATATTTGGCTTCCCTCGCTGGAGACGACATATTAATTCCGAATAGTCAGATGACAATCTATTATAATTGCCTGCCTTTTGTATGGCAGTAAGAATACTTGGCTTTCCCTAATTGGGATGCTCCAAAACACAGGTGAGTGAAAAACCTGGGTTCTGATTTGTTTTAACCCGCAACCTTATTTGCCATTTGGCTCTGCATCCCAAAGAGACTCTTTTGGATGTCAGTACTATCTGCTATTCTTGCTAATCCTGGGCCTGGCAATTCTGAGGACCATAACCTGAGCATACCATGCTTCCATGTTTAGAGATACTGCCATTACCACTAAGGGGTGTTAGGCAGCAGTCATGGCTGTGTGAAAGGAACATATATATTGTCAATATATATATAGAAGTGTAGTCCGAAATTAGACTAAGGGTTAGTACATATTTTGGTAGGTTGTCTACTAGGTGTAAAAATGCTTTTTTTTTCTTGACATTTCTGGATGAAAATAGGGCTGGATTGGACTAGAATATGGCTCCAGGAAAGACTGTGATGTCTTATGTTACAGGCACTTCAAGAGGCTGCCGGTAAGGTGCTCTATAGGGCCCTGGAGTCTGTCCAGTAAGGGAAGTCCTGCGTGACAAGTAGCCCAGTCCAGTTCTGATCCAGGCCAAGAGCACTATGAAGAGACTGACATGTTTTAGACAGAGACTGCTGTATTGGCTGATGATGTGTAGGTGTAGGGGAGACACCCATTCCAAGTATTGTGAGCCTTATAGGCCAAGCATATACAATTGTGATAGGCCCTTGTATAATAATGTTTGCTGCAGAATGCCTGTTTAAGTTGGACCTGTGAATAAACTGCCACATTGCCTATATTTGGGAATGGGATGGGCGAATGCCACACTGCCTAGAATCAGAAGGGGGGAATGCCAGACTTCTTATATAGGAAATTTGAGGGGGGAATGCCACACTGCCCATGGGCGAATGGGAGGGGCTAATGCCACACTGCCTGTAATGCACTGTTGTTTGGTTCTTGGGGTAGGGTTTTAGCACAGCATTCTTTTCAGAATATCTTATTCTTATTACTCTCTTTCAAATCCTAGGTGCGTCTTATAAGGGGAAAATACAAAAAAAATATATATATATATATATATATATATATATATATATATATATTTATATACGTGTGTGTGCCTTCATGTATGTGACACACTTTTTTTCTAATTTGTAGACTTTAATACCATTTTGCTCATGAAATATGATAATATATTACAGATACGGGCAATGTACATGCTTAAAATCAATCTCAAACCACAGTCTAAGGGGAGCATATAGGATTTTGAAATTCATTCCACGGTCTTTTCTGCCAGTGCCCCTTTTCCAAAGTAACGCCTTAAAGTAAGAACAGTTTCCATTACATGTTCCCAGGACCGATTAAAACTATAATATCATATTCATGACTCTCAGAAACCACTGATCAATAAAACATTACGCTCCTGGGGGTCATTTAAAAAGTGCAGCGAAGAAAGCAGTACAAAGCAATTGCTTCAGAAAGCCAGCAGCCCTGAAAAGGCAGGAGACTATTCAATTGTAATGCAACAGAAATGCTCCCTACCCATGAGCACCTAGGACCAAACATAAAGAGGGATCTTTGTTTGGTCCTAGGTGCTCCTGGTTATTTCCCAGTGTATTTCACCTAGTCCGTACATTTATTATTTTGTGAATTGGAACCACCTAGTATGAGCACAATTTATTTCACTCTATTAATTCTGGAATAACAGATTACCCAGATACTGTTTTTAGCTCTTTAAATATTTTTGCTATTTATATAATTAATACTAGTACTATTAAACATAAACATTTATATGATAAATGTGATTATAGATAAGCAAGCAGTGTTTGATCTGATCTCGCAGAGGGACAGTCTTGGATGGAAAAGGTGGCATTGCCTACATTATGTGCCATTTCATTTTGGTTTCTAGGAATTTATGCAACAGGTTATGTTATTTAAGTCCCTGTGCAGGCACATACTAACTTTCTCCTACTCTCTGCTCTACCTCGAAGGACAACCTTACTCGTGGGTTAACCCTCAGCTGGCAGGCGTGTCTGCAAAGATGTAACATAACTCCTCCAGCTAGCCTACATAGGGCTCAGCTGTCTTGTCAGCCCCCATTTCAGTTCTTTCAAGCAGCCTGGCAAGGATTTTATTTAGTTCATTGACATTTATTTTGCCTTTTACTTTTTACAGGCCTTAGGGGCTCCATCCCTGTGTCCCCCGTCCTCGCGCTAGGTTCTTCCTAAAGGACCCACCAAAGATGCCGCCTGCTTGGCCGGTATTCAAACCCGGAGACCATGGGAAGGCTGTATATCTGTGTGGTGAGGACGTGCCATTAGGTCAGGTAAGACAAGAGGGCCGGGCATCCGGTTATGTTTGCAGATGCCCGTGCCCCACCGGCGGGCCCTTATTTAGACAAGGCATATCCTGTGGCAGGACTTACGTGGTGTCCTGGTCTTTTAGTAGTGTGTTCCCTAATGTTTTTTGGCTTCTGGGGGTTCTTGTTCTGAGAAAGAATCTAGCTCCAATGACCCGGAGTAAGATCTTGAGCAGACGTCGGACACTGTCAGGGATGAGGATGACTGTTTCATCTCACCAGCCTTCACGACTCTCCTGATCAAGGGTGCTGTCCCCGAGGATATAAATGTTCGGGGATCAGGCAGCTCTTTGCTTGTCCTAAACATTTCACTGAAATCTTGGACAAGGAGTATGGCAGTCTGCACAAATTGTGGATGACTCCATTTCCGACCTGGCTTCCTATACTCTTCTTCCAGTATCGGGCAGCACGGCCCTCAAGGATCTGATGGAGAAGCGCCTAGATCAGTTAGCTCATCATGCTTATGGCACGGCTGCATCAGCCTACTAGCTGGTGATTGCCTCGTCGATCCTTAGTGTTGCTGGGGAAAAAAATGGCACAATCAGCAGAAGAGGCACGTTAAACCACACAGTGGTGACTCCTCTGTTAAGGAACCCCCCCCCCATCTCTGACCTAGCTTCCTATACTCTTCTTCCAGTATCGGACAGCACAGCCCTCAAGGATTTGTTCATCATTTGGCCCGTCATGCTTATGTCATGGCTGCATCAGTCTACTGGCTGGTGATCGCCTTGTCGGTCTTTAGTTTTGCATTGGGAGGCTGATCAAGCTTCAAAGAGGCATCTGGCAGAGATTCCTTTTGATGGGACCCAACTCTTTAGAGAGATGCTTACAGAACTGGTTAAGAAGAACACAGGATGGAAGTCTAGTAAGCGCCCTCAAAAGTGTAAGCAGTGGGGCTTCTTCTGCAAGTTTTCTTCCTTTTGTCCCTACAGACAATTTGGTGGCACTGCAGGATATGGCCAGTGGGGGGAGTCTTCCAGCGGGAAAGGTTGATGGGGCAGGTCCAAGTCTTCCTGGCCCATCCAAGTCAGCTCAGGCATGAGGGGACACCCTCACCCTGCCAGGTGTCCATTCAGGATGTCTGCATTCAGGAGGTGGTCACCACGGGCTACAAGTTGGAATTCAAGCCCCCCTCTCCATTTTGTAGAGCCTGGATGGGTCAGCTCCCCAAATACACTGGCTGCGTTGATCAGGACAAGCTGACATGGTCAGGAGTGATTGCTCCAGTGCCTACTGCCGAGAGAGGCCTGGAGTTCTACTTCAACCTGTTTGTGGTGCCCAAGAAGGACGTATCGGTCCAACTGTTTTTAAACCTCCTGTGCTACTGTGAAAATTCTGTATGGAGTCCCTATTCTCTGCAGTAGCAGTGTTGCAACAGGGGGATTTTCTAGCAACAGTGGACATCAAGGACGCCTACCTCCATGTTTCCATATTTCGGGGATATTAGAAGTATCTGAGGTTTGCACTGGGCACATGTCATTTTCAGTTTGTGGCTCAACTGTTTGGGCTGTCCACGTCCCCCCTTGTGTTCACCAAAGTGCTGGCAGGGATCATGACCTTGCTGCGTTATCAGGGGATCCTGCTCCTTTGGGCTCCCTCCAGGGAGGAAGCAATGAGGGACATATCTACCACTCACGTTCACCCTGGAATATTTTGGCTGGGTCATCAACTACCCAGTTCCACATTGTCCTTTCCAGAGTGGTATCATACCTGGACATGACTCTGGACAAAGAGTTTTTCTCCCAGAGGGGAAGTGCCAGGTCCTTCAGGACCAAAGTTTGGTCTTTCCTAAACTCAAAGCGGCCTACCATTTGCCAGGGCATGTGTCTGTTGGGACTTATGGGGTCTACTTTTCTTGAAGGAGATCCCTTTCGCTCCGTTTCATACATGGCCACTTCAGCTCCTGGCGTTTTGGAACCGGTTGGACATGGGTCTGGTCCTTCCATTCACCATTTCTCGCTTGGTTTAGGGGTTCCCTACTCTGGTGGCTCCAAACTGTCCTCTTCTGGTAGGTTGGTCGTTTCTCCCAGTACAGTAGACCATCTTTAAGATGGACTCCAGCCTTGCAAGATGGGGCAGAGTTCTGGGGAATGGTCCGGGGCCGCCAAGAGAGCCAGTCGCCAATTAATTTGTTGGAACTGAGGGCAATCTGGCTCTCCCATTGCCACTGGACCAGTCTTCTGTGGGGTTTTCCAGTTTTGGTGCAGTTCAACAATATGACAGTGGTAGCGTACATCAATCGCCAGGGCGAGGCTAGCTGTTCAGAAGACAAGCTGGATAAAGTGGTGGCAAAGGCCTTCATCCCATGTATTTCAGCAACTTACATTCCAAGCGTGGAAAAGCTGTATTTGGGGAAATGGAGCCTTCACCAGGAGGTTTTTCTGTTTCATCTCTGGTGAAACCATTCCAGATGTTGACCGACACCAGATGTTGACCATTCACATCTCGCGACAACAGGAAATTGGAAACCTCAGTGGCTAGAACAAGGGATCCACTGGCTGTGATGGTAGACACTCTGGTGTCACCTTGGTCAAGATTTTATCTGGTATATGCATTTCCAGTGATATAGCTGTTAGGTTGGCTACTAAAGAAGGTGAGACCGGGGGGGGGGGGCACTATACTTGTCGCTCTGCAGTGGCTAAGAAGGTCTTGGTTTGCGGACATGGTAAAATTGGCAGAGGGTCAGCCGTGGCGCTTGCAAAATCACCCATACCTTCTGTCTCAAGGGCCTCTTCTGCACCACAACTCTTAGGAACTGGATTAGCCGGCCTGGCTGCTGAGACCGAGATTCCAGCAAAGCAGGGTTTGTCCCCTGCAGTCATACAGACTCAGAAGTCCTCTTCCTTGAAGGTATGTTATCGGACTTGGCAGACCTTTTTGTCCTGGTGAGAAGCCGATGGTTATTGGTGCCGATGCTATTTGGTCTCCAGGGTCCTGGACTTCATACAGTGGGGTCTGGACGATTGCTTGCAGCTCAGCACCCTTAAGGGGCTGCTCACATCTGTCCACCACAGGGGGCCCTTGCTCCTCCCTGGGACTTTAAAGGAGCACTATTGCGAAAAATGGCCCAATGATAAAAATCCATATAAATTTGCTGGGTAGTGGAAGGAGGGGTCACTTATAAACCTGGCATCAAGAAATATCCTGCCAGGCTTGCTTTTTTTTCTTTTAGTGGAAGGAAAAGGACATCCGGGTGATAGGCTCTGTCACCCCCTGATAGACTAAGAATGTCACCCCTGGATTTTATCCCTACCATGAGAGAATAAACCACAAGCTTAGCTGGAGTTTTATTCATTTCTGGTGTATAAGTGATCCCTCCTCTAATTAGCCGACATGTTTATATGTATTTTTAATATTACACAATTTTGCGATAATGCTCCTTTAATTTAGTTCTATCTGCCTTGCAGGAGACTCCTTTTGAGCCTATAGAAAATGCTGATTATTAAAGTCGTGTTTTTAGAGATTATTGCTTCTGTTCACAGGGTGTCTGAGCAAACTGCTCTTTCAATCAAGCCTGGTCTTTCATAGGGTTAGGGAGGATTTTCTCCCTAAGGTGGTTTCTGCTTTCCAGCTCAATACAGAAATTACATTGCCATATCTGTGTCCCAATCAGACTCATCGTACGGAAAGAAGGCTACACTATTTGGATGTGGTCAGGGCCACAAATTAAGGACTCCTTTTCGTAGGTCGGATGTCTTGTTTGTGGTTCCGGATGAGCCGCGAAAAGTCTTGACCAGCAAATGAACCATCAGCAAATGGATCAGACAGGAAGTGGCTATGGCCTATGCCTGCAAGGGTAAGGAGGCTCCCCTCCGGCTTATGACCTATTCCACAGTTGGAGCTTCCTGGGCCTATCTTCATCAGGCCTCTGTGGACCAGATATGCAGGGCTGCAACTTGGTTTTCGGTCCACACCTTTACTATGTTCTATAAGGTGGATGTGAAGGCATCAGCTGACACTTCTTTTGTCCGTTTGGTCCTACAGGCAGCAGTGGATCCTCCTTAGAGGGTCTGGCTAGCTGTTCTCTTTTTTTGTTTAGCTGCTCCTGGCCATTTCTTAGGCAGTTGCCTTGTGTTTGTTTGGTTGTGGATGATGTACCCAGACTAAGAGGGGAGCTGCTTTGGGACATCCCACAAGTAAGGATTGTCCATCAAGGTGGAGCAGAGCGAGGGTCCGGTCTAAACTGGAAAAGGGCATGTTATGGCACAGCTCCGATGTGGTCAGAGACAGCCGCAGTACCACTGCGGCTTGCCATGCTCGCTTACTCTGAGAGCACGCGACAAGGTGGCTATTAGACCACTTTTTGTGCATGGTCCTGGAGAAGCTACGGCTTCTACTCAGCACTGCAGTAAATGGGGGAGGTTCACATAGTACAGAAATCAGATGAGCGGCTTGCTGCCTTATTATTGCTGTTGGGTTCACTGTCCCTTTATTACTAAGACAATTACCATAAATTTTAAAGAGGAGCTAAACCCATTTTCCAATGGCAACCAAGATGTGGGATGCCCTGTAGTGTGAGGCACCATAGTCTCCCTAAATATCATCTTGATCCTCGTTTATTAAGTGCATGCACTGCTTCTGATGGCATCCCTGCCTTGCCGGCTTGAATGTCTGCCGAGGGGGCTGCGGAGGCTAGAGGGGGTGCTGTGGGGTGTAGTCAAGTGATCAAGGGAGGTATACAAGAAACCAGGCTATCCCACATTGCATACGCAAGCTTACCTTCAATAAGTATTTTATGCCATGGATATGAATTATTTTGAAATCTTCAATGTTTTTCAGTGGCTTCTTTGCCATTTTTATGTTAAATGAATGTTATCCTGAAATTGTTAAATAAAATCTAGGCGTGAGCATATCAATCCATCTTTACAGTGGAGAACTGCTTACCTCTAACTGCTCTCTGATTCATTGTTACTGCAGTAAAAGAAATAAACAAGTTTGGCTGAAATTGCAGGGTGTTAAAGTGACCCTCTTGCTACTATATTTTTAAACAGTTTATCATCGGTCCATTTATCTTGAGACCTTATTTAAAGTGGATCGGCACCCATTTCCTCGATAATGAGGTGTGGGGACCATCCCAGGCCGCATTGTGACAAGCTCTGTGGGGGCAACCAGATTGCTGGTGCCCCTGCCCCGCACATCACCCCCCCCCCGCAACGTCTGCATATCTTTACCTCGCCCCTGAAATGCAACACACTCTCTGTTCAAGCTGCCGAAAGGGCTTCCCCACTTGACTGCCGGGGGCCAATCGTGGGGCTGCATTTCAGCCGAAGGTTGCAGTTAAGGTAAGGATTTGCGGGTGTAGCGGGGGTCAATGCGTGGGGGGGGGGGGGTGCCAGCAGTCTGGATGCCCCCACAGTGAACTCCGGGCAACCTCACACCCAATAGCGAGAAAATGGATGTGAGCATGAACCGTCCAGGCATGAACAAAAGCTGCATTCACCTTTTGTCCTCTACATCTACTCTGTCCTGCTTTAGGTGTGAGAATACAAACTGTAGGCTGAGATTGTGCTGCTCTCCATTCATGAATGAGGTGCAGGGGAATGTCCACCCCCCTCCAAGATTTGACAGAAGTCTCTCTCAGACCCCAGAGGACTTTCCCTTTAAGGTTCAAGACAAATGAGTCAGTCAAAGCTGAAGAGGGGCATCCAGATTTGGGGCATTCGGCAGTGTGAAATGCCCGGACTTCTGGTAGCATCATGGCTCTGCACTTTTGCCATACATGGCATACTTAAATGTCTGCCAGTGGCAAGTTTGTATTTGGTGTTCATATTACCCTAGGCACTATTAGGGTGTTTGTCTCATTTTAATAATTTAGATTGCATTCTGTGTTTAAAAAAATGTATGGAGTGCGGACAGGGTTTTAGGGGTTAAATGCAGAAAATCAAGCATATTAAAATCAGTACCCCTAAATCTCTCACCTCCAGGACCTCGGAGGAGAGAGATTTAGGGGTACTGATTACTGATAGCTGCAAGATGAGTGGACAGTGTACCCAGGCAGTGGGAAAAGCAAGCAGGATGCTCGGCTGCATAGCTCGAGGCATCACCAGTAGGAAGAGGGAGGTTGTGATGCCTCTGTATAGAGCCCTGGTGAGGCCACAGCTAGAATACTGTGTGCAGTTCTGGAGACCTTACCTGCAAAAAGACATTATTCAATAGAACGTGTCCAAAGGCGGGCAACGAAAATGGTGGAAGGACTTAAACTTAAAACTTATCAGGAGAGACTTAAAGAACTTAATTTGTACAGTCTGGAGGAAAGAAGGGAGAGGGGACATGATCGAGACCTTTAAATATGTGAAAGGATTGAATAAGGTTCAGGAGGGAAGTGTTTTTAAGAAGAAGCTTAATGATAGAACAAGGGGGCACAACCTGAAGCTAGTCGGGGGGGGGGGGGGGAAGATCAGGAGCAATGTTAGAAAATATTATTTTACAGAAAGAGTAGTAGATGCTTGGAACAAACTTCCAGCAGAGGTAGTTGAAAAATCAACAGTCACTGAATTTAAACATGCCTGGGATAAGCACACATCTATCCTAAGATAAAGAGTACATACAGTATACACATAAGGGCAGACTAGATGGACCGTATGGTCTCCTTCTGCCGTCAACCTTCTATGTTTCTAAAATCTTCCTGGCTCCAAACACATAGGAGTCACATGACCACAACAGTGGAGTAGAGTGGGAACGCAAATAACCCCTTGGGACTTTTTTTTTCGAACAGCTCATCATGCAGGTTGTCTAACAGTTCAGGCCAGAGAGAGTCGTTATGCTGCAGAGTGTGGAAAGGTTTTTGTAGCCATAAGATCAAGAAATTTCACATTGCAGGTCCAGCCCATCTCGTATATATGACTTTTTGTTCACTTTAAACTTAGAGGCTGATTCGCTACTAACGCCAGTTATTGCCAGATGAGCGTCTGTATAGCGGCGCTTAGAGCGACTGCTTGTAGACGCTGTAAGCGGGTATCGGGCGCTGTAACCTAGTGTCTCGGTCCCTCTAGTAACCTGGCCGGCATTGATGACTGTGATGTGTGTTGGGTGCTGTAACAACAGTATAGGGCTGCAGTGAGCGACAGGTAGCGCTAGCTCGGTGCGTTCAGCACTCAGCGCTCCACACCATATTTAACAAAACACTAGACACACACAGCATCGGTGCTCTAAAGCTTGCCGCTGTATTATAGAGTGCCAGACGCTGTGTGATCAAAGTCTGTTTTTGAACACATATACACCAGTAACAAAGCGAAAACACACGGAATTGTGTTTTTCTTAACACTCGGATAATAACACTTTAGTGCTAGACCTGTAAATACAATTCTGCATAAAAATATAAAAAGTCCAAAAATGTAAAAAAAGTGTTTGTTTGTAGCCAGGAGAGGTAACACAATGATTTGAGCAAAAAAACAAAAAAGAAATTGCCAAACACGCTTCAACTAATGAAGCCCCATTGAAATGTATGGGAAAGCACTACAGAGTGACAGGTACTACATGGCACTCTGGAATCTGGAGCGCTGGCGCTATAAACCAAGCCACCTAGATTAATACATGTGACGCTACATGGTGCTGTTAGAGGCGCTCACTAGTTTCGCTCTCTTAAATCTGGTTTTGCGTACAGTGCCCGGCGTTCACCAAATGCTGCCTGCCGCTACGAGGCACTACCTTGCGCTATCTGTTTTTAAATAACCCCCTAAGTCTAAGCAACAGGAATCACAAGAGGCATGAGGGCCTGACTAGGGTATATTGTCCAATCGCAGCTAAAATGATGCACGGATATGGGCTAGCCTTAAAGTGGACCAACACCCAGGATTTTGACTATCCTGGGTTTTGGTCCACTTCGGTGGAGAACCCTGATCCGGGGTGCCCCGGTGTGTGAAACCCCCCAGAAAGCCCCCAAAACTCACCTGTCCCCGCTCCTACGTGACTGCGCCGTCCAATCCCCAATTCACAAACGGCCGGCGCGGGTGCGCTCCCTGCTAGAGGGATGCACGAGCTGCGGCGGCGGCTCGCGCATGCACTGCTGGATCGAGGATCAGGTAGGGATTTAGGGGCTTTCTGGGGGGTTTCACACGCCTGATGCTGATCGGCCCGGGAATGTTAGATTCCCGGGCCGATCAGCATCGGGTGTTGGTCCACTTTAAGAGGTGATGCAAGTCATGGATGGGAGAATATCTTACATCGCCTCCACCTTTTCATTATTTTAAACATAGTCATTACAACCACTGCACAGCATAAGATATTTGCCGCCTATAAATGGCTTTTGTTTTACCATTGACTTTTAATGTTTGGGAACAATTAATGTGAGCATAAACAAATTAAGGGCTTGATTACTTCCGGTGGCCTTCAGCAGCCTCCATGGCTTCAAATTGCCGTGACCATTTTGGACAAAGTTGTAAGCACAGCATTTTCAGTTTCTTTTCATCCTCCTCCCAGGGAGTACAATTTCAATGCAGTTTTCCATTAAATAAGCCATTGTAATCATGTTGGGTTAATAGGAGAAGTAAAATTGCCTCTCCTTTTACAAGACATTAGAGCAAAGCGGTATTATTAAAGTTTTCTTGTGGACAGGGCATTTAAAATACATCCTCAATGGCTGACGCAAGATCTTTCATTAGTGCTGACAGCTTTTCTACCCTTAATAGGCTGTTCACTTCTGGGCTAGAAATTTGCAGACTTTTAGATTTTCTTTTTTTTCCCCCGTCAACGAGACAGTGACAGCATGAGTGAGATGAGCTTTAAAGAATCAGTGCGCTTGTAAAAGGAACCTGTCACTATGTCCCATTCACCTGCATGGATGTTGTTACATACCTATCACTGTTACTGACAAAGATATCACAGCTATGTTCGCAAAGGTGTACTGGCTTTTACTGCGCGGATGCCGGGGGTATTAAGCTTTTATATTTCCACTGGCGTGAGGAACTTGAAAGCCTTATACAGAGAAAATAGATTTGGGCTGTAGCTGTTGTGAAACACAATATCATTAGATTAGGTCTGAGCTTCTTAACCAGGATGTTGTGCCACATTAATGTCACAGCCTCACCAGTATTACAGTTTTACAATCCCCAGAAGTGCTGTAATGGAGCATACTTGCTTCTTTTTGTGCTTGTTTCCTGGTTTGCACCACAGTCATGGACGGACTGATACTTGGTAGACCCGGGTGGACCGCATTGCATTAACGCTGCCTGTGCTGCTGCTTCTAACACTCCTGTGCAATCCCTGCCTCCCATGTTCCCCACAGTCCTCCTCTACCCAGCCCAGCTGTACTCAGCCAAGAAACCTTCCCAATGTTCAGCTCATGCAATGATATAGCCTCAGCATTGTGGCTGGGGAGAAGCACCCACGCAGCAGTATCTGTCCTCACAACACCTAAACTTCCAGAATGGCCATATCCCCCCTGCACCTGATCTTTCCCTGCAGTGTTATAGCCTCAGCCTTGGAGCACTCTCGTTGACTGCAAGTGCATTGGTGGGGGTGGGGCTCTGTGGGGATGATTCAGGCTGGTCATGGGCTGGCTGGGTCCCCAATAAGGGAAATCCACTTGCTTGGTGCCCAGATAAGGAAATCAATGTAAGTAGAAATATAGATCAAGCAACCCAATAAAACGTGCCTTTATTGTCTAACGCTAAAAAATGATGACATGCAGAATATATAAAAGCTGTAAGCAGGGGATGCCACAATATTGTAGTCATATTATAAATCTAGCACATTTACCCGGTTACTGCTTTTATAGAGCCGTAAATAGGACAGATGTTCCAATCATGCATGCAGGTGTGGAGCCTCAAATATCTGGTGAATCCCCTCCCGGCAACCAGAACATTTGCAAGCCTTCCTATATTACCTGGTCTCAAGGGACAGGCTCACAGTCCGGACCAGGAGCTTTGTGATCTCGTCATTCCCTAGCTACCCAGACCTGAGACAGAACATGCCCCTTTCAATAGCAGGGAGGGAACCAGCATCCCACATGGCCAATCATGTAGCTCATCTTGAACATGTGCATGCTCAAACACTGACAATATTTATAAAACACAAAAAATGTTCAAAGCAGTGGAAAAGTTCATTGGGGCCCATCTTCTGACTTCAGGACTTATACATAAAGGACTAAGCCTTCAGCAGATCCTCTTAGATCCCACCAATCTGGGTTGATGTCTGACGATTTAGGGTGCTGTCTTAAAGAACATCTAGTTTCAAAAAGAGATACTCCCCTGTGGCTATACAGGTATTACATAAATCCTAAGCCACATCCAGCTTGGTTTACTTCTGTTTTATACTGTAAATCAGTTCTTTATGGTGAATATTGTGTAAAGTGTATAGTATCGTCTCATTGGAATCAGCCAAAAATAATTCACTTGCACTTGCCGAATAAATTGATTCTGATTCTGAATAGGAGAATGAGAATATGACACATGATATTCTTCATCACAAAGCTAGTTCCATACCTGATTTGGGCTTCCTAGGGATTTTTAACTCTAGGGGATCCCCCAAGGGTGATTGTTAAAAGGGACAAGAAGTCATCTTTGATTGGATCTTCTTCAAAATAGGTTATTTTCAGATCAACTTCTACCAGACAGGTTTAAGGCCCATATGTGCAGTGACGTTGATGTGCTTTTATATAGGCACTCTGGTTATATGAAGAAGCCAAAAAAAATCTGTACCCTGTCATATAGGTCATGTTATATTTGTAGCAATTAATCAAGACGACTGGACTTCTCTAGAAGTAAATGTTGCTTTTTCTAAATATCTATTTATGTATAGTCAGTCTGATTTGAAAAAGCCAATTGGATGACTAGCAAAAAGTCCTCAATAAAAATATACAGTGGCATGTCCAGTTGCTTTGATTTAGTACTACATATACCACCACCCTTTTGTCCCAGAATTGTGAACAAATAGGGTGGTCAATATCATCTTCAAATCTGAGGCTGTCAGAGCCGCTCAGTAAATTTTTCCAGTTACAGAGCAGCTCTGGAAGTTGAGTGAAAATGAAACACCTCTTTAGATACACAGCCAATGTTGTCAGCTGCCTATAGGTACTGAAAAACCACTTTTCAGGGCCCTTGTCACCACTGTCACCACAACAATCCCAGTTCCCTGTGGTCATTTAGTGTAGTCATATAATGGCTACTAAAGCATGTAGACATTGAAGGTGACCTTGGATACCACTAAGATTAATAGAAAAAACCTGAGCCATCCTCTGGGATACCTCTTGAAGAATGACTAGAATTCCTTCACTGTAGGAGAGATGGAGGATGAATACATATAACTTCTGATAGTTACACGAATTAGATTACCAGCCAATATATGGAAATCTCTATCATTAAGATATAAATCATATCTGGGTGCCCGTTGTCGCCGCTGCTCTTCGCCCTTGCCATTGAGCCCCTGGCAATTGTAATCTACTGTAAGCTACTGATATTGCCAGCTGAAAAGTGGGGGAAAGGAGGAGAAAATGTCTCTCTATGCTGATGATACTGTAAGAAACTTACCTTTGTCTGGGGGCCTGCGGCGAGCCCCTGCTGCTTGACACGGCGCTCCTGCTGCTGAACGCGGCGCATCACTCTAGCAGACTCCCCTGCCCCTCTCTAGCTGTGCAGGTGCGCCCCGCAGTCTGTCCGCTTCACCACTAGGAGGTGCTGCGCCGCCTGCCACTGGCAGCGTCCTCCACTCCTGATTAGAATCAGGGGCTGTTCAACCTTGCTGCCAAGACTGATCACCCCCTGGATAGTCTGTCCAATCATTTATTATGTTGTATGTTACACCAATCGCCAAACATAATTAGTATTGCACCAATCAGTACATGCACATCCCCCCCAGGGCGGCCATTGGTCAGTTCCCCAATAAATATGGAGTCAGAACAGTACCCAGTGCCCGTGATAGTGGCTTGTGATTAGGGTGTGATTCCGTTTAGTTATTATCTGTTTCCGACCCAGCTTGATTGACCATCCCTGTTCGCTGCCTGTACCGACCTCTGCATTGTCTTACCACAAACCTGCCTGCTCCTTTGGACAGCCCGCGATATGTTTCAACTATCCCCTAGGGACTTTTTTGCTATCTACAAATCAGTAGTCCCCCCGGGAGGGGATGGAGACCAAGTGGCAGGCACTGGATCCTAGTCTGGATCATGATGACTGGGAGGAGGTAATGGATACCATCCACACAGCAGTTGTGAAGGCTAGGGACAGGTTTATCCAGACCAAATAGCTACATCAGGCATATGTCACACCCGCCCGCTTGCACAAGATTGGACTTTTTGATAGAGACCAGTGCCCAAGATGTGGGAGGGATGGGACTGTGTGGATACATATGATATGGTCAAGGTAAAGTAGTGGGGTTCTGGGTGCAAGGATCAATAGAAATCTGTCTTCGGGGAGGGATGGAGCTGATCTCGGAGGAAAGGGCCTTGAGATTGTTGCTAAGACTGTTAATGTTTTATGCCAGGAAGTGTATTCTATTAAATCTGGCGACTCTGTCAGTGCAGGCCCGGAAGAAATTGGTCAACCAAAAGCTACCCCCATATAAGTTGACTTACACAGCTCGGGGGGCCCTCAAAAGTTTGACAAAATCTGGGAATCATGGCTTCAATGTACAGAGACAGCATCGGCGGAGGATTAGGGTATGATTAGCTCTCGGTCTACATCATCATCGCCTTAAGGTGGACTCTTCCTGGCCTCCATCTGCCTTCCTGGGTAACACTGAAATGGCCCTCCTCCCACCTTCCTTGGACATGGCTATCTCAATTATCCCGTGGTAATGCATATAAAATTTCATTATGGTTCACCTCTTGCATAAGCTTGGGTCCAGGTCTGTATGAAGTGTGAGTGTATGTCTTTGGTGCAGGTATTTGTAATTAAGTTGTAAATGTAAATTTTATGTTTGTTAATAAAACGCAAAAATAAAAACTTAAAAAAAAAAAAAAGATATAAATCATATCTACTTAGTGCTACGGAACATGATGGCGCTATATAAATAAACAATAATAATAATAATAATATGGGAAATAATTATGTTCAAACTAGGGATATAATTTAACATAATGTTGCAGTATTTTTCTTTGTTGTTCATGCCTCCCTTGGATTCACATGCATTGCATTGCATTTGATATGTACTAAGATTTAGTATTACCTAATTATTTTGGAAATTTGAATTATTTTAGTAGATAACACTGGGGTCCCTCCCTGGCGGTACTCTTGTCTTCTGGGAGATTCCATTTGCGTCTCTAAAACTGATAAGTCCCCTTTTCTAGGTTTTTCTTGAGTAAAAATTACTGACTATATATCCCAGAATCCCTGAAGTGTAACAGGTGAGAACGTTGGCTAAAGCAGCTTTGGCTTGGTCAAGCAGCAGTAATGACCCTTCCCAGCTGGGAAGGCTCCCTGTAACCCTCTAGCTACTGAATACAAGATTGTGATCCTCCCTATCTGAATAAGTTGAATTACAGCAGAATAGGTTAAGGCTGTTGCCTGTGTCTTAGCCAATCAGATGATTAGTAAACTAGAGTGTGGCAATCTCTGATCTAATGCACCAGTTGATGTACATTGCAAAGTTAAACACATTGTTGCTAGGGAAATGGAGTTGCAAATAGAAAATAAAAACAACAGATAAGCTTAGCACATTTAAGACATAATTTTGGCACGCATTAATGAAAACTTTAAAAAATGCCATCAAAGGTGGAATTACCCTTTAAAGCTATTCCACATGTCCAGATTGGGATGCCCTTCCAGCAAAGATTCTCGACTTAAGGTCAGCACTTTGACTGATCTTCACAGGTGGTGCGGTCACTTTCATATGGCCAGTTCACATATATGTGCTGCTTATATATGTAGTGCTATTGACTAGCAGAGGTCCAAGCGCTGCACACAGCAATTGCTAACTCACAGGGCAATGCAGCAGCCCACTGCTTTTTAAGCAGAGGAGTAGCTAGGTTTTCTGGCACCCGGGGGAAAAATTTTAAATGGCGCCCCCCACCTGTTCTCAGGCCCCCCCCCTTTGGCACCCCCTGACCTGCTGCACCCAGGGCACGTGCCCCCCCTGCTTCCCCCTAGCTACGCCCATGTTTTAAGGGCTGGACTTTTCCCATGCTTGAGTTCAGTATATCTGATACAACATAACTCTGACAGCCAGGTGTCCGTGTAATTAGGCAGAGAGAAGTGGGCATACAGAAACGAGTGTCAAAAGGTACAATGCAGAAAAGAAAGGCAGTGTGGAGGATCACTGATGCCCATAAAAAAAGATGGCTGTGGAAGCTAATGCAATTGCTACTGCTGACATATTTATGGTATGAGCATCCGTGAGCTGTACACTGCACTGACCCCTTGGGAAATAGTGAACAATTGGTGATGAAGGCAGGGCCTTTTTGGTGGTGGGGCCCCTGTGTAATAGCTCAGTTTGCCACCCTTTCTCTCATAATAAATCTAAAAAATCACATGGGAAAAGTGTGTGTGTCTGTGTGTGTTTTAGCACTGTTCAACAGCACAAGTATCGCAGGAAGCTCAGCTTGTGGCAGGTCTTTGCTTTTAAAATAGATGGTGTAATCTTCAAATTCGGCCATTGTTGATTTTCAGCTGGTTTTGGCTGCTGCTCCTCAGCTGTGGTTAAGGAGATGGCAGGGCCAGGAGCTCAGCTATATTGGCTTCACTGGTGTTTTTTTCTGGCCCGCCCTCTCCTTCCTGTCTCTCCTTCCTGTCTCTCCTTCCTGTCTCTCCTTCCTGTCTCTCCTACCTGTCTCTCCTTCCTGTCTCTCCTTCCTGTCTTTCCTCAGGACACGTGAGTTTTTGCCACTTGTGTTATATATTCTTATGTATATATTTACTCTGTGATTCACTCAATGGTATTTTTCAGTAGCTAGCTCCAGCTCTGTCTAGAGAGACAACACTTTGATTGCACAGGCTGGAGTTTCTTTGTAAACCCAGATATGCTTGGCGACTATAATCAATTATAAGTATAATACTAAAGCATCATATGGAGGCATCTCAGGTTAATGGGCTTGCAATTCCCTTGGCACAGACTCTGCAATGTTTTGGATGTGGGGCATCCCTTGTTTGGGATAACGCAGTTCTTGCGTTCCCTTGTGCACAATTAACCATTATGCAGCAAACTGGGGCCCAGGCTTCAGAGTCTGCAGCTACTGCCTCTTCTCCTACTCTGCCTTGTTTTGTCCGTATCCCCAGTGATATTGTCATGGGTGGTGAGTCACATTCTGATTTATGTGCCAGATTGGCTCATCTTGAAGGATTTATGTCACCTCTGTAGCTAAGAAGGCCTCAGCTAAAAGAAAGCATTTGACTCATGCTGTCTTGGAAAGTGAGTTGGACAATTGTGAATTGCTTGATTGGTCTGACCCTTCTCAGTTAGAAGAAGGGGAATTATATGAGGATTCAGATGTTTCTGACGAACAGCAATTTGTTGGTACTGAAAGTGAGCAGGGTGAAGAGAGTGTTGTGGTTACCCCAAAAGCTCTTGCCCAGTTATTTGAGGTTTTGTTTATTACTCCTCCTGAAGTAGTCCCTCTCAAGAGAGGGGAATTCTTTGGAGCCTCTAAACCTCGTTTGGAATTTCCAAATCAAAAGCATTTTGATGATATTTTTAAAGAATGGGAGAAGCCTGCGCGGCTCCATGGCATTCCCTTGGGCTGGGACAAAAAATATCCCTTTCCAGTTGATACGGTTAAACGTTGGTCATCACCTCCTGAGGTGGTTGCCCCTGTACTTCCTGACTCCACTACACTCAAGGATGGAGAGGACAAACATATTGATCAAATGGCGTGCCACGCTTTTTCCAGTGTAGGCTCGGCCTTGCGGCCTGTTGGCGCTTATGTCGGTGGCTATTTGGTCTGTTGTGAGAGACCTAATGAATAACTCAGGGCTTGATCCGGCCTCTGATGAGTACGCCGCTCTTAAGCGTTGTGAGATGCATCTTTTGTACTTCTGCTTTAGATGAGACTCTGCTCATGTGCAGCAGAACCTCTGCCTTGTTTATCGCCATTCGGCGGTCAGTATGGTTGCGGCAGTGGGCGGCGGATGTTGTAGCCAAGAAATCGCTTACAGCGCTTCCGTTTGTGGGATTGCGCCTATTTGGAGAAAAATTGGGTTCTGGAAGTAGTTTCTTCCGGTTACAAACTGGAATTCGAGTCCCTCCTCCCAGACTTTTCATGTCCGGGTGCCGTCAGATCCGGCAATTGCGCAGGGACTGCGGGCAGCAGTAGCGAATCTGTTAAACATGGCTGTCATCTGCCTAGTGCCTCCGGTGGAAAGGGGTTTGGGGTTTTACTCCAACCTATTCACGGTACCCAAGAAGGACTGCTCTGTTCGGCCTATCCTAGACCTAAATAGACTCAATCAATTTATCAGTTTCAGAAGATTCCGCATGGAGTCTCTGCGATCAACGATCAATGCTCTCCGTCAGGGGGACTTCATGACATCCATAGACATCAAGGATGCACGTTCCTATTTTCCGGGTCACCAGAGATTTCTCAGGTTCTCGATAGAAGACCAGCATTATCAATTTGTGGCCCTGCCATTCGGCCTTACCTCGGCCCCAAGAGTCTTTACCAAGATGCTGGCAGGAGTGATGGCTATATTCAGGGTACAGGGCATCCGCATTGTGCCTTTTCTGGACGATCTTCTTATCACGGCCTCCTCCCTCGAACAATCAGAGTTGGACACCAGGGTGGTGATCTCTACGCTAGAGAGGTTCGGATGGGTAATAAGTTACCCCAAATCCTCTCTCTGTCCGTCCAGGGAAATTCCCTTCCTGGGCCTGATTCTGGAATGGTTCTGATTCAGGACTTGATTCGTCTATTCTTGTCCAACCCTCGTCAGTCTATCTGTCTAGGGATGAGACTAGTGGGGTTGATGGTAGCTGCATTCGAGGCAGTCCCGTTTGCCCAGTTTCACATAAGGACGCTTCAACTCTTCCTCTTGGCAAGTGGGACAGGTGCCCACTATCATTAAATCAGACTTGTCTATTGTCTCCCCACGTTTTGCAGTCCCTTCAGTGGTGGTTAATATCGCACAACCTCCAGAAGGGCAAGTCATTTCTGACTCTGCGTTGGGAACTGGTTACCACGGATACCAGCCTGGTAGGCTGGGGGGGCTTCTGGAAGAGGCACCAGTTCCAAGGATTGTGGGGGCCTCAGGAGGCTCATTCTCCAATCTATGTATTAGAGCTTCGGGCCATACGTCTTGTTCTACTTCGACTGACCCATTTCTTACAGGGTCTGCCAGTTTAGATTCGGTCAGACAACCGAACAGCTGTTGCATACATCAATCACCAGGGAGGGACTCGCAGTTGGGGTGCCCTCCAGGAAGTGTCTCTGATCCTTCAGTGGGCAGAGATCAATGTTCCCTGCATATCAACAGTTTACATTCCGGGGATAGAGAATGTGGATGCGGACTCCCTGAGCAGGGGATGTTCTCGCCAGGGAGAATGGTCTCTCAATCCAAGGGTCTTTCAGTTCCTCTGTCACAAGTGGGGGACTCCACAGTTGGGCCTGTTGGCTTCTCGTCACAATCACAAGCTGCCAGCTTTTGTGTCTCTATCCCAGGATCCTCTGGCAGTGGCAGCGGATGCCATGTCTCTGGCCTGGAAGGATCCGGGGTTCCTATATCTGTTTCCCCCATTCTCCATGATCAGCGAAGATGGTGCACAAGTTAGCACTGGAGGAGGCGCCAGCAATTCTGGTGGCGCCAAGGTGGTACACAGACGTCGCAAGGCTGGCAGTGGATCGGTTCCATCTGCCTCTTCTTCCAGATCTCATCACTCAGGGACAACTTTGTTACCCCAATTTATAAACGCTTGCTTTGACGGCATGGCTGCTGAAGTCTCCATCTTGAAAGAAGAAGGTCTTTCTGATGCGGTTATTCAGACTCTTATTTGAGCTAGGAAGAAGTCTTCCTCTGTCATTTATTACAGGACTTGGAGGTCCTATATTGATTGGTGTGAATCCAGGGCTTTGCCCTGTAGAGTATTTTCTATTCCTAGAATTCTGGAATATCTGCAACGAGGTCTGGATATGGGATTCCAGATTAGTACTTTGAAAGAAAATAGCCAAGGCAGAGACTTGCCCTTTCAAAGGTCGTTCGCTCTTCATTGGTTAAGACCTTTTTCCAAGGAGTCGCGCATGTGCGGCCTCCCAGAAAGCCTATACTTCCTGTTAGTTCATTGTTCATTGTGTTAAGTATTATTTAGTTACTACTTCGGCCTTCCGCAGGACTGATGCCTTTTTTGTTGTGCCTTCTGGGCCCAAGAAGGGTTTTGCTCCTGCCAAATCTTCCCTTAGTAGGTGGATACGTCAGGCCATCATTGGGGCCTATATGGCTAAGGGGAAGATTCCCCCTTTTCGTGTCACCGCTCATTCTACTCGTGCTATTGGAGCTTCTTGGGCTTTTCAGCACCAAGCTTCTGTTGAACAAGTTTGCAAGGCTGCAACTTGGTCTTCTGTGCACACTTTTCTAAGTTTTACAAGGTTGATGTGCGGGCCTCAGCGGATGCTGCTTTTGGCCGCAAAATTCTGCAAGCTGCAGTAATTTAAGTTATGCATTATTCCTTGGGGATCCCCACCCATTATAGACACTGCTATTGGATGTCCCAAGTGTCATGTATCTTTGGAAGTGGGGTGTGTGACATACTAGGAATAATACCATTTTGTGAGTACTCACCTGTAAAATGGTTATTACGAGTATGTCACACCCCACTTCCCCCTCCCTTTTTGTTCTAGGGATCCTTTATATGGTGATTATTATTGAATATAATTGGCTCTTCCTGGTTCTCACTGCTTTTTAATAAGACTGAGGAATAGTGGGAGGAACCCGGTACTTATGGACCAGGAGGGGCTCCTTTTTCCATGTCATCTCTGCAAGATGGCCCTCTACAGGCCGGTTTCCCAAGTGTCATGTATCTTTGGAAGTGGGGTGTGTGACATACTCGTAATAACCATTTTACAGGTGAGTACTCACAAAATGGTATTTTTGTGGACTAAAGCAGAATTTACAAAAAGGTAAATATATTCATTTTATGTGCAGCCATCTGAATTTCTCTGGGGAGCAATGCATATGAGCACTGTTTCCTATTAGGGTGTTGGTCTGGTTTAAGCTGCCTAGCACAATGTTAATATTCCTGCTTTTATTTTTTTTTTCATTCGCTAGACACACAGTAACTTTTAGTACCATGCAGATCGGGCTGCTCACAGATGAGGGCCCATTTGGGGATGGGGCACCCAAAGCCGTCCCTAAGTGCGGACTCACTAGCAATTCCATTGTGTGCCAGTTGGAATTGGAACAACACATTGATGTCTAGTAGGGGCCTAATAGGGACCTATCTGCTGTCACATACATACAAGGAAGCCTCTTTATTGTCATTCTGAACCTTTCTGGTGATATGTTTATTTGAAAGTGAACCAAAACCCATGATTTTCACTATCCTGTGTTATGGTCCACCCCCCCCCCCGGGCATACCAATTTGGGATTCCCTGCTGCATGAAACCCTGTCAGTGGACATCTTTACTTACCTTTCCAACTAGTCCATGGCGCAGGTGCAGCTTTCCTTCAATTAATGTGCAGCTGGAGAAGCTGAATGGAATCCTAGTTGCACTTGTGATTGCCAGTGTATGATCACACAGCCTGAGAAAGACGTGAGTGATGCCGCCCACGCATGCGCTGTTGGCGAGGTAAGCATAGCGGGTGACTGGGGGTTTCACAGTGGGACATCCCAAATCAGGATGCAAACCAGGCTTAGTGTCTTATAGATGCTAGGTCCAGTTTTGGCCATTTTAAAGTAGACCAAAACCCAAGATTTTGACTATCCTGGGTTTTGGTCCTTTCCCCCGGGGTACCCCCAATCGGCTCCGAGCGTGCTGATCGTGCGAGCGGCCACGCATGCGCCATAGGACCGGGAGGAGGTGAGTTGGCATCGGCGATCTGGGGGCTTTCACACCGCGGGGCATCCTGATTTTGGATGCCTGGGGGGGAGGAAATCCAAAATCAGGTAGATTTCCGGGCCGATCGCGGTGGGTTTTAGTCCACTTTAAAGTTACTTGCAGGATTCATTTGTTCTACATATATGCATTACATGCAAATGTTTTTACCATTTATGATGAAAGGTCTTATTTATTATGTTTTGTAGAGTTTAAAAATGTTTAGTGTAGTGTGCTGTGCCTGCTATTGTAGATTAGATGGTATTTAGTGTAGACATTAGAAGGAGCTTAAGTTAGGCAGGATGAGGTAACCGCTCCTTGTTCCGTACAATAGGGGGCAGATTATAAAGAAAATATATCTACGTGACAAAAATCACATCTCTCCAATGTGCTGTGGGGAGTAGATGATAAAAAAATACAACAAAGGAGTGATGGTAATTACAAAACAGTTAATGCCTATTTAAAACAGCCTTCTTGTGGCTGTGTAATGCATGTGTCTACTCACACAATCCCAATTAGGAAACACTCTTGCTTATTAAACTGATTGAAAGACTGCATTTACTATAATATAGTAATGAAGCAAACAAGCGACAGAAACAAAATTAAAGCAATAGCTGGTTTTTAGGATGAGCCTTACCCCACACTCCAAAAACATGGGCCCCAACTGCGGGCAGGGTGTATCAAGGTGGGAACTAAATCTTCTTCCTTTTCAGCTGCTGCTGGTCAACCACCTTTCGGAACCTTTGTTGCCCGATTGATCAGAACCAGGGCTGGCTCATCCTGTGCAAAAAAGACTTAAAGATGGTGCCTCCACATGCACACTGAAATAGAAGAGAAAACATGAAACACTCAAAAGAGGATGACAGGCATGGGGAAAGAGAGGTGGGACAGGCAGGAATGCAGAGAGTGAATGGATGAAAGAAAGAAAGAAAGAAAGAAAGAAAGTGGAAAAATGTGTCAAGAAAATGTGGAAAAGAAGGCAATGTGACAAGAGAAAGATGGAGGGAATGTGGAAATGAGAGCAAGAAAGGGAAATGTAGGAAAATGACGGTGGAGGAGAAAGTGAGAGAGAGATGAATAGGGCTAGAAAACAAAAGGGAAAAGTAAAAAATGAGGAGGAAGAACAGATGATGAAAAGAGAGACGGGAGTAAGGTTACAAGAGAAAGATGGAGGGGATGTGGAAATTACATGAAAAAGGCAAGGGGGGCTACAACAAGAGATGAAGATAGAGATCGATCACAAAATGGCATTGCTCCCAGCATTATCCTGCCCTTTGGCCCGCGTCGCTGCCAGGGTCCTGTGTGTGCTGGAGCGGATGAGCCTGCTGTGCATCCGCTGTGATGTGGGGGAGGCATCCAGAATTTGCAGGGCCACCCATGCCACTGCTTGCCCGGTGGCATAGCTCGCTCCAGCCCAGACAGGTTGCATGCGATCGATGGAGCACCTGCCATAGCACCATCAATCACCGGGCAATATCGCCCAAGACAATGACAGTGCCTGGGACCAGCCTATGATAATATAGCACTACTCTCACACTTGTTGTTTGCCTGCCTTTCAGGGTCCCGAAATACTGACTAACTACTAGCATTTTCTGGAGATTATAATACTCAAGACGATTGATCTTCCATTAGAGTGCTGGTCTTTTGGATTGCAGCGTCTGCGCTGACCATTGCACCCTGCATCCCCCTATGGGAGTACACTGTGGTAAGCTGTTCGGCTACATGGACTTAATAAAAGAAAAGGAAGGAGAAAAGGAAATTCCAGAGGATAGAAAAAGTAAAAGATAATAATAAACAAATGTGCAAAATAGAAAGGGATAGATATTTTGGAAAAGAGAGGCCTGCTGATTCATTTGAGACCTCCTGGCGCCTCCTTACAGAGAGGTTGGACGGGTGCCTTGTGCGACCATGTTCAGAACAGCCAAGAGAGGGCATGATAGACATTGCAGTGGCAAGAGGTGTTCATGAATTCTTGCTGGATACTATTGGTATCATCAGTATCAGGCAATATAATAATACAAATATTAGTAAAATGTTTTGTATAACAGTACAGAGATAGAGATTGATTTATCTATATGGTGTGTACCACATGAAAAAGGGCATAGCAAATAAATGATCAAAAAATCATTTGTCGGCATGTTTTCTTTAATCTTGTGTAAAGAAAGAAGGCCTAGGCTTTGAGCATCTCATTTGTCTATATAACTGGCTAAGATGTGAGACAACTGATATGCTGCTGCCGTATTTAGAGCCAAAAATGACTGAAGGGGAAAGACTGGAGCACAGTGGAGAGAAGGAGTATAAACTAAGGAAGAGAAAAAAGGGGGGAGGAGATAGGAGCGCCACAGCAGGATCATGTGACTCTTTATTGCTGGCTTAACCAATTAGTTTGAATTTGCTTGCCCAATCATTTTGCTTGCTGATCTTGCATACTCATGGCTACACACCTGCTCTCTGGTGAAGCAGCAGGAGCTGCAACACGTGTTAGTGTGTTCCCGTTGGTGCCCGCATGCTGCTACATTGTACATAAGTTTTGTTGCAATAAGCTTTATTTGATGCCCTGATGGTCTGACTGTAATGACACAGGGAGGCCGATTCATTAATAGCGGCAGGTAGCGACAGTTGAGCGACTGTAGCGGCATTTTCAGAGCGCCCGCTAGAAGTCGCTGTGCTTGGCCATTGTTCGGTAGTTGATAGCGACTCAGTCGGTTTGCCGTAATGTTGAATATTGGGTGAGGAGTCGCTATTTGACAGGTTCCGCGCTGTATGGGAGCACATGATAGCGACTGGCCCTAGCGACCGGCTCCCACCATATTCATTAAAAAATCACGCTCAAAAAATTCTTGCGCTGTAAAATGCATGTTTAAACCCCAGAGCGCTGGCGGCGATGGGTTAAAAGTAGTTTTTTAACCCCCAAACAACCATATTTTTGGAAACCAAAAAAAACTAGTTTTTTAAATAATTTAGTAATATGAATACATTAATATCAGACCTGTAGTATCAATTCTGTACAATTTTTTTTTTTAATTTTTTTTTTTAAATCTAAAATGGCAGAAGTGGTCACAGATTTTTTTCACATTTAAAAAAAAAAATTAATAACAATTAATTATTAATATTTAAAGATTGTTCCATTGAAATGCATTGGAGCGCGCCAGGTAGCGAGAGGTCATACCTGTCGCTGTTCAAGGTCGGACGCTGGTGCTGTGGGCTGAGGCTGGAATAATGATGAATGAGTGGCTATATGGCGCTATCTCAGTCGCTAAGCAGGAGTGGCTTGATAAATGTGTGATTGTGGTGGGGAGCCGGCGTTCTCGTGGCGGAGCCCGTCATTACTGGCCGCTCACCAGTCGCTACCTGTCGCTATTCCTTCATAAATAAGGGCCTCTGTTGTAGCATCAGCCACACAGCTAGAAGGTTGTTATATAACCCATTATTTCTATTTCTCAGGGGTCCATCAGCCTTATATTACTTCATACATATATATGTGTCTTCATTCTTTGGCAGCCTGTGTATTACAGTCTGCGTCTAGGCCTGTTTGTGTGTGTGTTTTTACATTATTTTAATGAGTCTATGGTGACTGTGCTGCTTTTTGTCTTTATGTACTTTTGAATATGAAGACAATTTGAGATTTGTTTATGAATTTTCAGTTTAGTGGTGATATCCTTTCTGGATTTTTTCATTGTTGCTCATTTGCAAAACGTATTTTATAGCAGTGTGAGGTATTTTGTGTTGAGATATGATATATGTTGTCTTTGCCTATTCTATGGAACTGCAACTGCAAAAAAAAAAAAGAACTGTTCAACCGCAAAACGCACATGATCGCCAATTGCATCTGCAACTGCATAGTACGATGTAGCTATAAAGTGAACCTCTAGTCAAAAAAATCGAAGTTCAATAAATTGCTCCTCTATAGCCCCTCGCAATCAGTGATGTAAGCCATTTGCCTTGCTGCTGAAAAACCCAGTCACAGTCAAATTTACCCTAAATCTCTGTGAAATAATGCTTTATTTATAGCCGAAAGTAAAGAGCCTTCAGCACTGCTTGGAAAGCTCTTAATAAACATATTAATTGGGGTTTTGTTGTAGTGTTTGCTGTATGAATTCAGTTTTGTGTTTGCTTTTTTGTTTGCGGTTCTGTTTGCACTTGCGTTGTTAAAAAAAAAAAAAACATTTAATCCCATTAAAATGGTGCCACAAATGCAAAATTTGCATTCACATTTGTGGCCTCAATTGTGGACTTTATTGGGCTGCATTTGCGGCATGAACACAGCAGGCAGGACTTTTTGTGGCTGTGTTTGTTTTCTTTTGTGCTGCTGCATCAGAGAGATGTGAAAGAGCAGTAGAGTTGCCATTGTTGGATCCTTTTTGCTGTACCACAGAATCTGCTACAAATGCATAAACGCATGCAGTACTACAGATGTGAATGAGGGCTTACATACTGATACATATTTACACTCATCCCCTCCATCAACTATTTATTCAGTGTGTGTATAACATGACAGACATGCTGATACCTTTTCTGAGTCAAATCTGGTGTGGGCTGCTCAGAGTAAAATTCCTTGCTGCATAAGATGTGTAAGCAGGGCTCTCAGGTGTATTCCAAGATGGCCGCTCCTATGTGTAGCCCTCACACACCTGGGGTTTAATGGGGACGGCAGGTAGCAGATTCTTCTGGGCCCAGGGTGCTCCAAGTGTGTGTGTGTGTGGGTGTGGTGCTGGGGCTCTACCACAGGGGAGGTTAGTATTCACTGTGCCGCTCAAAAAGATGATAGACAGTCCAGTGTATAAAAGCAGAGTTCCTCTTGATTCTATAGATTCCAACGGCAGACATCAAAACATGGCACAACTTCATACATCCGTTCGGTTACACTTCCTTCTGCCCCTTCTGCAATCAAAGGTTCAACCAACAGGCCTTACTCCCCAAGGAGGATTCCCCAGGGCTTCCTTTCCCCCTTATTGGATCTGTTACACTTTCTCCGACAGAGTCTGGTCTCACATCTGCTCCTCTGCAGTTCAAATGGCTTAGATCTGTTGCCTCCTTATATAACTTCTAGCTACCTTCCAGAACGTCCACCTGTCAGACATATGATAGGCTGTTCTTTAAACCCTCCAACCAATCGCTACCCTCCTGGTTATCACTACGTTTCCACCAAGCATCCTGTTATGACTATTAACTCTTTATACCTTACCTTCTAGAACTGTCTCCATTCAAGTCTATGGCCCAGTGATTGTCTATGGCCTAGCCCCTTTACTGCCATCTAGAGTCTTAAGGGTACTACGATGTCTATACACTTTAATGGCTTGAAACCATAAAAGGGTTTAATGTTTTGTTAACTCTATGTACAAGGGTTTCATATTAACTAACTGGCATGTTCCTATTTACACCCAGGCCCCTACATATGTCATTCTAGGAACGCACGTATTCCACATCTGCATGGGGTTAAAGTGCCCCTCTGTGTGAAACCCCCCCATTCATCCATAAAAACTCACCTTTTCATGCTCCATCGGCGCATTCATGGCTGCTGAATCCCCAACATCCCTTATCATGCATACATCATGGAGCATGCGCACCATGTGGTTGATGCAGCAGTGCGAGAGATACCTGCCGAATGACATAGTCACAGCAGGCGTCTCTCGATGGACGAGAGCCCACGCAAGTGCTGTGGAGGGCGAAAGGGAGGTTTCACACAGCGGGACATCACAATCTTGGATGCCTCGGAGAAGAGCCAGCGTCCGCTGGTGGCTTTTGTTCTACTTAAGTCCTCTGAAACAGCATACACCACTGGTTGTCAAAGGGGGGCTTTATGGGAGCGTATTACTAAACGCTATTATCTTGACAGGAGGTTTGATTTAAGATTGTTTCCTAGAATTTGTAAACCAGGTATTCCCACCAGATATGCAGGAGCCTCTACCTAAACCACACCACCAACACAGATATGAACAGGAAGGATTGTATGTTTTTACAGAATGTTCACAGGGCATCTACACCCTCTAGTGATTTTTTTTTATAGTTCTTTTCCTGGGAAGCATTAGCTATTGAGTTTGTGGATCTTCTGTGGAGAGAGAAAGGCCTGCGTCTGTCTCCCACTTGTACAAGTAATCTAGCTTAGATGAGTAATGGTATTCCAACAACCCTCTGTAGATCTCTGAGATCGCATTACTAGACACCGAAGTTTGGAGTTTGGGTAGACAATCTTTGGAAGGGCATCAAAGGAAGGCTTGCCTTAGTCTAAAGGCATAAGTTATTTGCATAGAATAAACTGTGATGTTGTGAACAGCACTCGAGTACAGCCAAGGAAAGGAGCTTTCACCCCACTAAGACAAAGTGCAGACACTTTAACACTCTTAATTTACCTAGTTCAATATTGTTCCTAGAGTGAACGTCCACTACACTGTTGGTGTTCCTTGCAGCACCTTTCTTTTCCTATCCCTCATCCTGCACAGACTTTCACTGACCAAGGGATAGAAAGTCTCAGACTACATCAGACTGGTGGGACAGAATAACTTGCAGCAGTGACCCTGCTGCTTGTGTGTTTGGGTGAAGAGATGTCGAGCTCCCAACTTAGGAGCAGGTGACAAACAGACAAGGTGAGTCTTTTTTTATTTTAATATGCTAATCGGAGCAAGCAGACATGGGAGTTATCCTCAGACTTCTACAGTAAATGCACAAATAAATAGTGCATCAATAGTGTATCAATACGGCCTACACATACAGTATATGAAGTTGGAACAGCCAATACATCCACATGTGTTTGTAATAATAATCAGCCAGGCAAAGAATTTGTCAGAGAAATCTGAGTCTTACTACTCCCAATGCTTTAGAAAACTGTAACTCATATTCTTCAAAAACAGGAGAGACAACTCTGTAGTTCTGCTTCATGTAATTCGCAGGCCCTTAACTAAATGCCAGAGGCCGTCTGCTTCTCTGCAGCTGACAGAGAGAAGCTCTGTAAGCTGTAAGAGAAGGTCGCCATGGGCCAGACTGCACATTTCAATCCCTTTCAGACATTTTAGTTAAAAAGCAAAATGCAGCTTCAGTCAATCAGTGGGTTTAACTTAGGATGAGCAGCTAAAGATGCATGACTGTGGGATTTGGCTGGTGTTTGCCCATCTACCTTCGTACCCACCAACCCTATACCTTAACCTACAAGCCCAACAGCCTCGGCCCCACCTCCTCTTTATGACAGGCCCCCCCAGGATGCCCAGAATTCTTATTTTAATCTTGCTCCCCCACCCGGAATTCAGAGCTGACATTGGTTGCCCAGAAGGGGAACGAGTTTAAGGTAAGGACTACGGGCATCCTTGGAGGTTATGTGTGTGTGTGTGGGGGGGGGGGGGGGGGGGGGGCTTCAGCATTCTGGATACCTGCCCACGGAGGGTGTTGGTCCACTTTAAACATTGACACAACACTGCATGATGCAGCGATGAACCCTCAGCAGCATTTCTGGTCTGCATGAGCACTGCACCATGCAGACTTGGATGGGGACGGGGAAGCAGACATGCCACAAGGTGCCATGGCAGTGATGGCCCACGCATGTGTCATGGGATCACCATGGTTTAAGGTAAGTATACAGTGAATAAGGGGGACATCTCAGATCTGGGTAGTCCCCTTTTCTGGACAAAGTACACATAACTATTGTCATAACTAGGCATTTAGGAATGCAGGGTGTTCGTTGGAAAAAGGACACCGGCTGGGAACAGGCTCAGAAACCCCAGCACTTAAGAACTTGTGTACAAATTCCCAAATATTGGGTTGCATAGCCCCAGAGCTGACAAGACAAAATGACAGCCCTTGGGCTTACCCTGCACACCAGAGGACTGAAAACATCAGGGAACTCTGAAGGCCATAGGCCTAATACAGTAGGCATAAGGTCTATTGCAGGACAGGAGCTGGAGATGCTGCAAGAGAGCACATGGACATGTTGACATAATGATTAGAGATGAGCGAACTTCTCAAAAATTCGATTCGGGTGATTCGCCGAATTTCTCAAAGAAATTCGGGTTCGTCCGAATCGAACTTTTACGAATCGCTCATCTCTGGTGGGAGCGGGGAGGCCGGCTGCGCTGTCAGCAGGCGGCGGAAGCCAGCTTCCGCCGCCCACTGACAGCGCAGCAGGTCTCCCCGCTCCCACCATGCCGGCATTTTTTTTTTTCATTTCAGGGAAAATTTGGTCAGCACGAACCACTAAAAATTCGGGTTCGTGCTGAATCGAATTTTCCCTGAAATTCAGAGCGAATTCAGGTTCGTTAGAACCGATTCGCTCATCCCTAATAATGATACAATGATCCAGCAAGAAATCATAGTTGCACACAAACCTTTATAGGTCAGACCGTGAAGGGTATTGCAGACACTTGTAAGATAGCAGAGAACACCAGATGAAGAACGTGGTAAGATCTGTCTTTAGATCTATAGCAGGATGCCCCTCTGTTTGAAACCTCCAGGGTGGCCTGTAAACTTGCCTTTCCCAGCGGCTCCCACGTGGCGTGATGGCTGCCAAATCCCCAGCATCCCTCTAGCTGTGCACACCCCAGCCAGGGATGCGGCCGGCATTTTCACATCAGCCAATCGTCTATCTCAAAAGCTGCTGGGTGGGGTTTTTTCTTTTTTTTTTTTTATAAACCAGTCCACCGCGAGCCAACAGCAAAGCCTGGCTGCTCGTGTGGCAAGAGGCCAACTGGATGAGTAGAGAACCCAGAATTTCAGGAAACTGATCTCATGTCAATAAGCACTTTGGGCAACGGAATACTATCATTAGAAACTATAAATGTTATGTTCCTATATTAAAGACCTTGGAGAGGGGAAATTTCACCATTATACTTTATTTTACAAACTCTTTCCTTCTGTACTTTTTACCCACTTGAATCTCTTTAAACTTGCCGAGTCAGCAATTAGTCACTATAAATGGTATGCACTGACCTGGCACTTAAGACGGGTGAGGGATGTGTGTGTCTGAATATACAGCACTGTGCTTGGAAACTTTGTGAGCAGACACTGCCCACACTGCTTATGTCAGGCCTGACACGTTTTTAATTTACAAAAAGTGTCAGGCCTGTTTGACAGTGCTGTATCCTCACACACATCAAAATCCCTTGCCCATCATACGTGACAGTCCTGTGCTTACCATTTATAGTGATTTCTGCTGACTCATATTTGGGACTTTGAAGTCGGGAAAAAGTACAGAAGGAACAATTTTTTAAAAATAACTTATATTAGTAAAATGTTTTTTTACAAGGTCTGTAATATAAAAACATAACATTTTCAGAGGTTTCTAATGATAGTTGTCCCTAAAGACTTGAGTTGCAAGAATAAGAAAAAGTGATATAGAAAATGTATAATTCTCCAGGATTATATGTATCTTTATGCAAGTCAAAATGCTTTGATAGGTGGAAGTTCATGTCAGTTCAAAGGTAAGAGATTATCTAGGCTATAAGGTTGGAAATTAGGTTTTGTCTGATGAAATGTGTGCTAGGGGCAGTCCAGATGTTTTATGAGGGCATTAACAGAAAAGATAAGGATCATGGCTCTGTAATATATTTGCAGAAGAGAAACATTATAGAAGTAAAAAACACTATTGTCAAACAAAAGGCTTGATTCAACAAAGGTAGAAAAAACATTTTGCTCGGAAAATTGGATCACATGCGTGAATTTGTAACTTTTTTGTGTGATTCAGCAAAGGGGTCGAATTAAATTCGTAAAAAGGCTGTTAATATTGGGGCTGCATTTAAGCAATAGGCAAGGTATGCTGTAGTGTAAGCACTGATGAAACTTTTTTTAGAGGCATTCTTTTTTTGGGGGGGGGGGGGTTGGATTGGCAGCCAGCTGGTTGGTCTTGATTCAACAAACAAAAAATCATTTTAAATAGTGCTTTTGTTTTCTACATTTCACACAGCTTCAGAATGATCCGATGATGTCCCCATGTAATATATCTCAGGTGACAATTTTTTTTAATGCACTTGTGCAACTAGTAACTTCGTTATGAAGGATCTAATTCATACATGTAATACTAGATATGCATTTAGTAACAGATTAAGGCAACTGGACTTGCTGTTTTCTTTTGCTTCACATGTTTTGTTATTCATCCCACTAGATGTATGTATGAATTCAACATTGCTTATTGGGAAAGGCACCTGGATGACTTGTGAAACGTATCACAGTAAGCCTTAGCAATTGCGTAGTTTTATTCCTGCAAACCTTTGTATTTATTTTTAGTGTTTCAACAAAATCATGACCCCCTCCCTTCAAATTACAAGGCTAGTGCACCAGTCTGGTCCTGGCAACTCACTAGTAGACCCTTTAGTCTTTGGCCCAGGTTTGGTGCTCTGTCTGGGGTGTCAGCAGTTTAAAATTAAAACAGTCATTAAAAATAAAGTTACTTCCGCATGTTTTACACTGATAAAAAGTTTTTTACACCTGCTCGGGACAGCTGTAAATAATTTGTTCGAAAGAGTAAAAAATAGAGTCAAAACATTGCTGAATCGCACTAATGTTTTACAATTGTAAATTTCAGTTGTATTTTTTTCACGTCATGAGAAAACACAAGTGAAAAAAATTTGTGTAGAAAATGGAGCATTTTTTTTTCTTTGTTGAATCACAAGAATCTTAAAAAGCTAAGACGGTAGTATTTTTTCTCAGGAAACAGAATGTCTTGTTACAAACATTATTGTTTGTACAGTTTAGGTTATTTAGACCTACCTTAGACCCATCCCCACTGTAGACACTACTATGCAGCTTGATAAAACAGGTAATCAGTAGAGATGAGCGAACTTCTAAAAAATTCGATTCGGGCGATTCGCCGAATTTCTCAAAGAAATTCGGGTTCGTCCGAATCGAACTTTAGCGAATCGCTCATCTCTGGTGGGAGCGGGGAGGCGGGCTGCGCTGTTAGCGGGCGGCGGAAGCCGGTTTCCGCCGCCCGCTGACAGCGCAGCCGGCCTCCCCGCTCCCACCATGCCGGTAAGTGTTTGCTGTATAGTGGGAGCGGGGAGGCCGGCTGCGCTGTCAGCGGGCGGCGGAAGCCGGCTTCCGCCGCCTGCTGACAGCGCAGCCAGCCTCCCCGCTCCCACCATGCCGGCATTTTTTTTCCATTTCCCGGCTTGGTGGGAGCGGGGAGGCCGGCTGCGCTGTCAGCGGGCGGCGGAAGCCCACTTCTTAATGCTGATGACTAGGGATGAGCGAATCGGTTCTAACGAACCTGAATTCGCTCCGAATTTCAGGGAAAATTCGATTCAGCACGAACCCGAATTTTTAGTGGTTCGTGCTGACCGAATTTTCCCTGAAATAAAAAAAAAAAATGCCGGCATGGTGGGAGCGGGGAGGCCAGCTGCGCTGTCAGCGGGCGGCGGAAGCCGGCTTCCACAACCCGCTGACAGCGCAGCTGGCCTCCCCGCTCCCACCATGCCGGCATTTTTTTTTTTTTATTTCAGGGAAAATTCGGTCAGCACGAACCACTAAAAATTTGGGTTCGTGCTGAATCGAATTTTCCCTGAAATTCGGAGCGAATTCAGGTTCGTTAGAACCGATTCGCTCATCCCTAGTCATCAGCATTAAGAAAGCCTGTCAAGGGCTTCGATTCAGTAAACTTGCCTAACTAAGTTTTTATGTAAATTAGGACTGTTACATGATTTATTTAAATTAAGTAAGACATGAGATGTGATTCAGTAAGGAGAGGCATTAAAAGCATGATTTGCACTTAGAATGTACAAAATGTATGATTTACTTAACTTTACTCTAAAAAGCAAATGAAGTAAAGAAATGTACTGACTTCGAGTCTTAAAACCTCTTACTAATATTGTATAATTAATTTAACTTTCATAGGAAGTTTAAAATTGTTAATCATAAATCTGTTTTATGTTCTCTCGATGGTCTCTCAATCAAGGCCCTTAGTTAGAAAAAAAAACAGCCATAAGCAGCAGCAGGGTATACTAGTAGTGATAGATCGTTCTTCTCTCTTATGAGTGTAATGCTAAGCGAACCGGATGCAAAACCCAAAGAGATATTCACCAATCTTCACCGCCACTTTAACCATAGTGGGCAAGCCCCCATTGGGGGACGCTGGACCTACATACCCTGGGTACGGTACCCCCCAAGGTCTAAAGGTGCAAGTAATATCTCCTGAATACTGGGTTCACAAATGGTCAAACACTCATGGTAGGTAGAAACAGGTATCCAAGTTGGTAGCCAAAGTTCATGCACAGCAATCAGCCCAAACCTACTTCTAGATGCAGGGATGAGACAAACTCGAGGTCAGGAGGAGAGCCGAAGGGTCATGCATGAAAGATCTCAGCCATGGTAAAAGGGAGCAGGTAAATACGAGGTTAACACTTGAGTCTCATGTAGCTGACTTTAAACCCCCACAGAAAAAAAAAGTATAAAAGTAAAAAACTCAACTGACCCCACATTGGATCGGGCCGGGTCTTCTCTTTACCCGGGGGGCATCCGATCACCCCCCCCCCCGGGGCTCTTCTTGCTTCAGGAGGGTGCCCAAAATAGCGCCCCCCCCTCACGCTTTGGACGCTGCTGACATTTACTCACCTGCGGCAGCGATCCCTCCCACGAGGTCTCCTCTTCAGGGGTGGGGGGGCTCCGATCACCCCACCCCCGGGCTCTTCTGTGGTGAGGAGAGGGCGAGAAATTGCCCTCTCACTCACTTCCTGGTTCGCGGCTGTTAGCCCCGCCCCTTCACTGTGACGTCACCTGTCAGTCAACACCGCATCTGAGCCGAGAATCTCAGTAGATGCCTCTGATCATCTGAATCCCAGCTGAACTCCACTGATCACTTACATCTATCATCGGAGCTTCGTGGGACACGATCACCGGGGGACAGCAGAGTGTGTGTTTTATTTTTTACTGTTAACCCCTTGATCTATGAGATCCCTATACCAGTTCACAAGGCTGGGGGCTGGAAGTCACCTGCAACTAGCGGGTGACTTGCCATTAACCCCCGGCACCCCAATTACCTGCCTCCCCAAAGCCCGGGGGGGGGGAAGAGCCCAGGCCCACAGAGGGTACGTGGGCTTGTAGGCTGCAGGGTGGGGGGCCACAGAAGCTGGCCCCTGCACCCTGTTCCTACAAGCCCCCATAGCTGGTCCCAGGCTGGTTACACTAGGCAGGGGGGGGGGGTCCATGTCATTTTTGGGGGGATTGTTAAGGGTTTTTAACCCTTAAAATTCCTCAAACATATGGGGTCCCCCCCTTATGCTCTGTTGCCCATCAGCTATAAAAGGCTTCCAGCAGCAGCAAGAGAGCAAAAGCCAGAGTGATCAGCGGGGGAGACAGTGCCCAGGGATGGTTGGGGGGTAAGTATAAAAAAATAAATAAATCAAATATTTTTTCTCTTTGTGTCTGTGTGTTTTTTTTTTACACTTAACCCCTTGTGAACTGGCAAGGGATCCATGAGACCCCTATACCAGTTCACAAGGCTGGGGACTAGCAAGTCACCTGCAGATAGCGGGTGACTTGCTATTAACCCCCGGCACTCCCAATTACCTGCCTCCCCAAAGCCCGGGGGGGGGCGGAAAAGACCAGCCCAAGGAGCTTGTAGCCGGCAGGGCGGGGGGCCACCAAAGCTGGCCCCTGCGCCCTCTTCCTACAAGGCCCTATAGCTGGTCCTCGGCTGGTTATGCTTGGTAGGGGGGACCCCATATCATTTTTGGGGGGCTTTATAAGGGTTTTTAACCCTTAAAATTCCCAAAAAAAAACTTTTTTTTTTTTTTAATTAACCCCTTATGTTTATAACATTTACTGTACAAATAAAATACAACTACTATCCACACTATAAAGTGCTCTTTTCAGTTTGGGGGGGTCTCCTGGACAAGAATGGGGGGGCTACCAATACATATGTGGTGCCGTTGTAATCAGGAAAAATTAGGCTTTCACATGCTATATGATTTTATTTAAAATAAAGGAGACAATTGTCTAAAAAATATATATATTTTTTTTTTTACACAAAAATGTTTTAAAAAACAGTAGAAAAATTACAAACTAGACATTTCATGTTAAAGCCTAAACTCTGCTGCAAAATATATATCCATAATTTTCCTGGAAATTCTCACAAAAATCATGGTTAAACATGGCGCAGAATGGGGAAAAATGACCTGTCAACAGAGGGTGACAAAACTTCAAGTAGGCTGGCAAATAAAAGGGTTAATAGTACCTATGCATGTTGGTATTGTTCTGCTCGGGGGCCCTTGCTCTTTCAGATTTAGCTTGTTTTTTCTTGTTTGCATATTGATATTTTAGGAAAACATGGTATTTATTTAGCTTTTTTATATTTTTTTTAGGAAAACCCTGTGCAACCTAAGAATTCTTCGAGGGATTACTTCCAGAAAGATGAGCCCACTACAACATGCTGGGTACACTTAGAAAGCTTAACGTGTACTTTTAGGGGATATATGGTTTATGGGGGATATTCCAAATGTAAAGGGTTGTTTTGGTTGAAAAATTGCAAGGTGCGCACTTTGTCTGCAGAGCTGAAATTTTCAAGTAAAATTACCGTTATGCACATGCTTTACTTTGGTGTGTTTGGCAACTCTTTCTTTGACAGTAGCTATGCATGTTGTGTATTGTTCTGTTCGGGGGATGTTGCTTTTTGAGATTTTACTTGTTTTTTCGTGTTTGCATATAGTTTTTTTTTTAGGAAACTGTGGCTTGATTCTTCCTTTTTATTACTTTTTAGGGAAACTGTGCAACCAAAGAATTCATTGAGGGATTGATTCAAGAAAACTGTGGCCACATAAACAAGCTTGGTACGTCTAGAAAGCTTGTGTACTTCCAGAGAATATATAGTTTGTGGGGGGTATTTCAAATGTAAAGCGTTGTTTTTCTGGAAAAAATGCAAGGTGCGCATATCACAGTTGTATTTTATCTGAAAATCTCCTAAAGCGCTGTTTCAGTTTGGGGGAGTCTTCTGGGCAGGAAAGGGTGTCTATCAATACATATGTGGAGAAACTGGGGTTTCACACGCAATAAGATTTTATTGACAAACGTACATTTTTTATTACAAAAAAACACTACAAATTGCAAAAAAATTGATTTTTTTTTACATTTTTTTGCACATATTTCACCCAAAAGTATTGAGAATACACATAAAAAAAGGCCATACAAGACATTTCATGTTGAAGCCCAGACTCTGGGAAAATCCTGGGAAATCCCTGGAAATCCCTTCAAAAATCAAGGTTGAACATGTGAAGCGCAAAATAGTGAAACGTGGTCTGGCACTTAAAGGGTTAAAGGAAGAGCAGGGTCACGGTAACTAAGCAGCTGTCCCAACAATATACTGTAAGCTAATGGCTATAATGGGCAAGGTGAAATGGACTAGATAGGATTTATTATGGCAGGGGAAAGGTGATTGGACAGCAGTACTCTGGGCTCATAGACTCACAAAAATCCTGGGGCTGATTAACCTTGTAAACTATATAGGCTAATAGCCTCACACTAACTCCTGAGCTTATTGGCCCATTTGATTTTCTCTCTGGCGGCTGCATGGTCTGTCATTGGCAGTGCACAGCCGCCAAAGAGCATAAAGCGGGCGCGCCCAACAAACGTTCTGCAAGCTGGAAGATGCCACAGAGAGTGCATGGGTATGTGTCTAAGGAGGGGAGATTGGATGGCTGGAGGTTTCCGCCAGTGTTCAAACAGGCGATGGTCAGCTTGGCGTGCGGAACTGAGACACCACGGGAGAAAGGAGCAGATAAGAGGTCTTACTCCTGTATCTTCAAGCTTTTCCAAGACCCTTAGTTACAATGGTTTAAACTTACAGGAATTGAAAGGGATTGTCCAGGCAGAAACAAGAAACGGCAATACTTACATTTTACTCCCCCCCGCCCCCTCACAGCTTCTCTATGCAGATCTGGTCCCCCCCCCCCACAACTCTTTCATGTAGCCCCAGCATCTTTATATATACCAATGGTGGGAAGCCAGCAATTCCACCTTCCAGTGCCTGTGGCCTCTCCTAGTAGTGTCCATGGATAACTGTTTACATGTCTACTCCATTCATTGCAGTGCAGAGGGCTGGCCAAGGTGGATTCCTTGTCTCGGCATGCCCCCCTCTATTGCAATGAATGGCGTTTTCATAGTAGGGGACCATTAAGCCAAATTGAAGGATGCTGCCCTGTCTGTCGATGGAGGATCACCTTCATTAGTTAGTATGAAGATGCCAGCGCTGCCAGGACAAAAAAGAAGTTCTGCATTCTTTGCCCTATAAGACGTACCTGCCCATAGGATGCACCAAGAGTTTAGAGGAGGAAAAAAAGAAAAAAATGATTATGAACCAAATAGTATGCTATAATACCCCCTGCTAATCACACTATAACAGGCAGCATGCAGAATCCTCTCCCAATCACCCCATTACAGTGTGCAGAATCCACCCCCATCACTCTATTACAGGCAGTGTGCAGAGCCCCCATGAATCACCCCATTACAGACCATGTGGAGGGAAGCACCTTCCAAGTCTCTTTATTTGTCTTTTCAGCCTTCATAAAGAATTAGGTGAACATATATTCCAACTAAGTGTAGCACAAAACAGATTGTACCTGCTTAATACATAAAACATTTTTTTTTAATAATGAATACAATATCATCAGCTTGAACATACAGAAAATACAAGGTTAAAATCAGGGGATTGCACTCAGGTACATCTATCTCCAGCAAAATGTATCAATTTTTCAGAATGTATCCACTGTCAGTGTGAACACAGAGTAACCAATCAGTGCTAATACTATTAAACAATATAGGAGTATATAAATATACACATGTAACAAATAGGAGACTGCCTGAAACATTTCTCTAAACTGCTAGCTTTATACACAACAAACATACTTTGAGGATCATGTGACTCCTTGGCACATTTACTCCTGACTAGATAAGCATCCACTTTAAAGAGGAATAACACATGGGAATTTCACTTTCACGTGTGCTGTGTCCCGAATTGGGATGCCCTGCTGTGTGCATCCACCTCAGGTCGCCCCATACACTTACCTTAATTTCACTCCCACCATTTTGAAGGAGATAAATGTGCTTGAGTGCAATCCCTTGATTGATTGTAACCTTGTATGACCTTGCTGATGATAGCGTAATCTTTTATTAAAATAAAATAATTTTTTTTTTTTGCATTTATCAGGAGCAATCTGTTTTTGATGAAAAAAATACAGTATATACTTTTGTTATTATGTTATGTTATTGCCTGGACAGGAACTAATTTACTTGTTCAAAAATTGTATTCTAATAAATATGCTTTATTTTCTAAGCAGCCCGATACAACTTATATAATGGAGAGAAAATGCCAAATGTTATGTTACTACAGTAAATTTATTAGTACTAATTATTGCCTATTTATGAGTGAGAGCCTGATTCAGGGGTTTATTTAAAGCGGACCAAAACACACATTTTGAAAGAGTACTTTTTACAGATTTTTACTGTTTCTGCTTCACTCTAATTCAAGAAAATGATGCCTGTTTAGCTATAAAGCTCCGCCTCCTCCATTCATTGACACGGCTGTGTGTGGCAATGATGTAATTGCCACATCTATGCAGATCACCTGACATCTTACAGAGAGGGACAACAAAAAAAAGTGTTCCAGAACAAATAGAAAAGCAAAAATTTCCATTTCTAGTTCTATACCCTAAGATGGGAGCATTGTCAGGGGCTTTGGACAAATTAGTTTCACAAGTTCAGTGGATTTTGGTCCGCTTTAAGAAATGCTAACGCCGCTTAGTGGCAAGTGTTCTTGCGGCGCTCATGCTGAAAGCCTTAGTTATGGCAGCAAAAATGTCTAGCACCTCTAATAGCGCCCAATAGCGTTCCATGTGTGTTTAGCGCCCAATGTCATCACAGTGCTGGCACTGTCTGTCTTGCAGCATCACATCCTATCAGACGCTCAGTGGCATTTTCCCATACACTTCCATTGGTTTTTAGATAGATGTTCTCTATACAACTTTTGGCTAGCGTTTTTATATTTTGTTGATGTAATTCAATTGTCAAGGGACCCTTGGCCTGCATTAACCTATTTTGTTTTTTATATACTAGCGTATTTGTGTCTACCCTTCAAATGACAGTGGCTTTGCATGTCTCCATTGTCAACCCGTGTTTTTTTCACTGGGTTCGATTGTCCAATGGCTCTTTTATATTGTCTTTTTTTAAACCTGCATCAGGCACTCTAAGCCTTAGCGGCCACGCTAGCACTGTGTTTTTTGGTCATAAGTCTAGGCTCGAGTACCAGCCTGTTATTGCTGCAGGCAATCCTGCAGCTCCAGACTCACTTCCAGTGGGTCCCAGCCTGATTCGTGTCCCAACAAGAAGTCCCGCCAACATGTGGACCCTCGGGCCAACAGACAGATTATTAAGGTAAGTGTATTTTGTGTGTTTGTTGCATCTGTTATGTTTGTGTCTTTACTTATGTTCCCTTTTTCTCTATTTTCTGTTCTTCCCTTATGCCTCTTTGTTATAGTTGTTTCCACGTGTAATCTTGCTAACTTTTTGGGGGGCCGTGTTTTCACTTCAACTTTATTCCTGACTCAGGCCTCTTGTGGCACATTTAGGATTTTTTTCCTTATAGTTTTTAGTTGCTAAATAATGAGATCTTAGCGTTCTGCTTAGCATTGTGCTTAGTGTTTTAACATGTATTATTCCTTTTTTTTAATCTGCGTTTTTTTTCTCGTCCGTTTCCATGCAGAAATGTGTTGTTCTTTAATATATTTTTCTTTTTTTCTGTCTTTGTTTCATGTAGGACATGTGCCAGCGGTAATATGACTATACCCGACCCTTGGGCCGGAAGGGGATCATTGTGGCGAAGATTGCCACTGTGTCCCTGCACTTTAATGTAAAGCTCCGGCCCAAGTCCGTCCGCCCAGCATCGGTCTACAAACTCTATAATGCATATGCCTATGGAAAGTGAAGAATGTCGGACAGCATTGGTTGTTGTAAGAAGCACAGGACTTAATGCCTCTTCTTGTGTCTTCACATATAAGCAACCTCCCCTCCACAAGCATGGCAAGGAGGTTCTCCCCTGCCCCCCTGAGCAACATTGTGTGTGGACCCTTTTCCTAATTCAGACTTGTGTGTTTTAACTGCTGATGCATGTATTTATCCCTTGTGGGAATCGTGTGTTTCGTGTCTTGTTTATAATATGTTTCTTGTGTGCCACTTGGCCATGTTAATCTAATGTTAGCTCAATAAACTATTTGTTGGCAAGGGACATGTTGTCCAGATTTGTGAGTTAGTAGTAGTTTAAATGTGGATCTTTGTTAGTAGATTTTTTAACCTTATTTCTTTTCCCAACAGCTTGCATATGGGAGCATCAGGGACTCTGGCAATACGTGCTCAAGTCACGAGGTATGCTGTTGGACAGGCGTGAGAAGAGGCTGGGTGGAGGCAAACCATAAAGTAGCCATTTTTTCTTACTTTTGTTAGCCTTTTTTTAAGTTCACTAGTAAAATAATAATTCCTCATTATTAATTAAACAATTTTGACTTTTGCTTATTTGGCTTAATTTGTGTGAGTGTTTGGTCAAACAAAAAACAGTGTTTTCTCATTTCCATTTCCCATTAACACATTATATTGTATTGCATGTGAAGAAAACAAATTATTGGCGAAACTATGCCCACAAAAGGGAAATTCTTCCACTTACAACATTACCATGAATGGACCAGGAGGAGCATCATGGTTGTTTGACCATTGTGTGTTGGTGGTTTGTGGGCAGTCCTGGAAAAATGTTTTGCTGCTGGACACTTCTCTGTGTCCAGGCCTATATTTAATTGAAGTGTGTTAGGCATATGTCCATTTTTGGTATTTGTGATACATTAAGGCCTTCTACATGAGTGGGCACAAAGGGCCTTGGATGTGGTATGGGTAAACACCAAATAATCTACCAAGACAGATCCAGATTGCTGGGGGCACCTGAATCATCACATGCGTCCCTTACAGATGTGGTTCGTGTAAGGGCTGGAAACAATGGATCCTCCTGAAAATCAACACACATCAATTTTGATGGATTCAGCCCCCAAAAACATGCACACATTGTAAATGTATAAATAATTGTTTTATCATACATTCACGTTTCACACACCTGTGTAGCCTCATCCCCCGAGGGTTCCAACATCTGTGGTGGTGTTCTTCATCAGATAATGGTGTGCTATCCAAACAAGCTGTATAAGATACAGAAAATTATAAATGGTCAAAACAACAATTGCCAAGAGAAGTTAACATTGTAAACCCCAGTCAAACATTACATAACCCACTCATGTCACAACACCCATAGCACTGGTGGACATCATTGCTGTGTAGAAATACACACAACACAAATTTGGCCAACAAGGAATAATTTAAAGTTATTGTGTAAATATCAAAATATAAATTCTATATCTAAACTAGCTAAAGCATAAACAATAATCCAAATACAAACAAGGGCAGGCTGGCAAAACAAGAAGCTTGTGGCGTTTTTTTGAGGATGGCCCATTGTGTTCATCCAACACTATGTCTAAAGATCACTAATCAGAAACTAAACTGAAGTATTCTGCAGCCATGTTAACTGCATGAACAGGTTATTTTGGAATAGACAATGAAGAATCAACAGCTGGCTGTGGGTGTTGACGGTTGGACACTGTTGGCTAACAACCCATAGTAAATGAAACCAAGGGTTATCCAAATATCGTCACATAGCAACAGAGGAAAACTATGAAGTAGCAAGTTAGCAGCATTCACAAAAAGACAAAGATTGACTACTTCACTTACAGACAGGCTCCTGTGGCCTTGGGTAGCAGCTTGGTGTGGATGTGTGGACTTGGCGACTAGTGTTGGCACTCACATTGACTTCTAGCTGTTGGCTCTGGTCAGGTTGTAAATTAGGATCTTCATTGCCTTCCGAATCTGATCCTGCATCTGTGCCAAACAGAGCTAAAGTTTGAGGTGGAATATTTAATTGTCCTTTTTTTTGGTTTTCCTTGTGCATTCTCTCGGATTAATGTGCAGATGTGTATATATGAACACATTACTCTGATTTTTTAGAACCATAAAATATTGACATAACAATAGTTGTAAACCTAGTAATTATGTTTGTTTATTTTTATTAAAACATTTTAATAATAAGAACATTTTGTTATCTAAAATTGTTAATTATAAAAATTTAACATTTTTATTAAAAAACTATGTACAAATAGTGGCAGGCTCCCAGTGTTTTAATCACTTGTGGTCCCCATTGATGCGGCCAGCTCCTCTATTTCTCCCACCAGCCTATGAGCAGCAGCTGTTAGTTGTTGTAGGCGCTGCTGTGCATCCTGTGTGAGGCCTGTTAAATAAAAATAAAGATTTGTTTCTAGCCTATGCATTGTGATTGCCTGTTGAGGAAGGCATGTTTTTTGCAACTTTTAAAAAATAACTTGTTTTTAAACTTACTAGGCTGGTAGGTGAGCTACTGTGGTCATACCTGAGTGGTGCTGGACCTCCTCATCCTCCATCATCCTCCTCATCCTCTGATTCCCTGCCCAACAGCTGTTGCTCTTCCTCTGCAGGTTGGTCCGGTCCGGTTGGTCTGCAGGTGGTGGTTGCTGCCTTGCAGAGGAGGTTGAGGCCATTGGCTCTGGTCTGCCACCACCTCCCCGTCTCCCAGATCTATCCAGCCTTGGCCGGACTCCTCGCCTCTGGGTGGGCCTTATTCTGTATTGATACTCGGTCACTAGAAGAGAATAGCATTGTTATAAACACAGGCCTGCCTAAGGTCAGTGTATTCCTAAGATGTAATGGGAAGTAACTTATTTGGAAAGAGTTTCCGGAAATATTTGCTCACCCGGGGCTTCTTCCTCCGCTTAAGGTCCGACCAATGCTGGATGATCTGGGTGAATGTGAAGGTGGTGTCAGATTCCTCCTCCAGCGCAGCCACGTTATCCAGTGCCAATGACCGTTTGGCAAAGCTGTTGGGCAGGAAATCATAGCGATGGGTCATCATCATTTAAAAGGTGGATGAAATACATATGTTATTAAAGCAAGCATCATACATATGATACATTTTCATAGCAGGTTATCACTACCCCCAACATTAAAAATCATTATTCCTGGATTTACCTATCCTTGTCACGTGTGTGCAAAAACTTTTGCTTGTCGCTGCGTTTATATATACACTTTTTTCCCCCCACTAGTTTTGGGCGTGCGACCTGACCGCCTATGCATGCATTTGGGCGTGCATGCCTGACCGCCTATGCATTTCGCCTGCAAATAAACACCTGCAAATACACTCACTCGCATAATGGTTTCCTGCTGCTCGTGGGTGAAGAGCATGGGGGCCATCTTGGGGAGTTTCTATCGGTTATGTGGCACGCCCCAGCAGTTTCCGGGGCGCGCGCGGCCGTTCGCACTGACGTAATAGAGAGGGATAACTTCTTAAAGGGTAGCCGCCAACACAGCTATCTGTCTGTGAACACAGCAATATGACAGGAAAGAGACATACCCACAAGAGCCAAAAGCAACAGGAATGACAGGATCGCCAAGGCATACGCCAGCAAGAGCTTTTGCCTTCAACCTCTTTACAGAGACGTAAAGAGATGATTTGCATAGCTCCGCCTACTGCAAGGGTAGATGGGTAATGCTATCTGTCCTTGGACTGGGTACTGTGCAAATACTTTCCGTTCTAGGAAAGCCACTCTTTTCCTTTACCTAAGTAGAGGTTTTTTTGGTCTCTTTAGCCCCCCTATATTAAGCCTAACATGGGTCTCTCCACATACTGGCTTGCGACTATGTTTTGGTACTCACCAAGTCTCACTCCCCATACAGCAAGAGGCATCTGCCCTAGTGTGGATGAGAGCCTAAAGCTTGAAACACATGTCCACTAGTTGGATGTGTCTGGCTGTATAAAATTTAAAGCTAATCCTTGGCATTGCACCCTTAGCGGTTCTAAGGGCCTTGGATGGCACAGAGACGTAAGGGGTTGATTTGCATAGCTCTGCCTATTGCAAGGGTATATGGGTAATGCTATCTGTCCTTGGACTGGGTACTGTGCAAATACTTTCCGTTCTAGGAAAGCCACTCTTTTCCTTTACCTAAGTAGAGGGTTTTTTGGTCTCTTTAGCCCCCCTATATTAAGCCTAACATGGGTCTCTCCACATACTGGCTTGCGACTATGTTTTGCCTTCAACCTCAATCCAACACTGTGGCAGGCCAGCTACCAGGTCCAGCAAAGCCACTCCTACACATACTGGTCGCAAAGGCAAATCTCAGGCATGCAAGAATGTTGAGCCAACCAGGGCTTCAACAAGACAAAGAATAGTCAGCTCAAACCAAAACTGCCATAACCAGGAAGCCAAAGGAATCCTCCTCCAGCCATACTGCTAACCCTACTCACACATCTCATACTACAACATCATTAGCAAGCAAGTCTAGTAAGGGCAAGGGGAAGAGTAGCAACACACAATAGCCCCTCAACAACACCCTCTCTTGTTCGAGGCCACTTGGAAGAATCAAATTTAGAGAGCCCCGTCTCACCGTCTGCCTCAATGGCTGCATCTTTCTGGCCCAGCCAAGAACATACACCCAGCCCCCAAGCAAGTCCTCTTCAGTCATTTGCTAGTGAAAGGTCTTATTCATCATCCACACCTCAACCTCAAATGTCACCCATTTTCCCATGATGCAGACAGGCCATCTGTTGGGCGTGGCATTTTGAGTGGGCGGTTTAGTGAGGGCCAATGTATGGCCTTGGCTACTGGTGTCTCCGACCATTTCCATCAACTGTATGGAAGCAATTCCAGAGCTACAAGCAAAAAACACAGACTGCAACTGTGGAAGGAGATCTCCAGGCAGGTGAATTGTGCGGGCATGGAGCACAAAGATGTGGATCAAGTCCAAAGAATTTTTTTTGACTTAAAGTATGCTGTTCGGCAGAAGATTAATAAGTGCAAGTTGCATGGGTACAGATGGATGCTTGGGTTGGGCAGGATGATGTTGTGCATGACCTTCTAATTTATAATTATTTTTTTTGTATAAGGTTACAGGAGGTGGATATCCAGTCAAGCTTCAATTTACTGCTTCTGAGGAACTGGTCTGTGGATTAATTCACCCAGCTACACTCCAGGGCTTGGCAGGGACTATGGACTCTGACAATTATATTGAGCCAGTAGGTTGGTATTTAAAGGAAGTTTTGTTCTTTATTTGCAAACATGTGTTTTTTATTAACTTATCAACACAAGGTATGTGTGTGTATTAACCTTAGTTTACAATTACATTCCAGCTAAAAAAACCCATCAACAAATTGGGCAACAACAAATACCAGGTGCAGGTTTTGGTGCCAGTACTTTGCAGCATGGTTTATCAAGGAGTCCTATTACTGAAGAATTGGATCTGGTAAGTGTTATGTGCACAAACTGGTGATGCATGTGAAGCAACATTATGATTTTCTACAGGATATATTTGATCTACTAGCCAAATACATTATTTTCTGTCCCTACAGACACCCCCCATAATGGCAAGACATACATGATCTTGAGGAGGATGACAACACGCATCAGCCACAAACACAGCAACAACAACACCAGACTTGGCCTAACCAAAGAATGCAAGAAGTCACAACATCTGTCCCCCCAACTGGAAATACAGCAACATTAGCTGCCACTGCACCAGCTCCAGCCTATGACAAACCCTCTGCAACAGACTCAACCATGCCCTCTGCTGGCACAGCTCGATCCCCAGGTCCATCATGGGCAGCAGCTGGAAAACCAACAACCAACACTTACATGGGTGAGCTCTGCTGCAGAGGATTTGCCATCCCCATCTCTAAATGTAGCTAGCCCAGGACCACCGCCAGCTGCACATGTCCAAACCCGCGGAAGAGGACGACGGCCTCTGCAACGTCGCCATCTTACCCTGGTGAGGCGTGTGCAGCTGATGGAGTCAGCTTGGCGACTGGATTCAGGCAAACAGTGAAAGGTTCCAAGAAAACATTACAACACACTTGAACCAAATACAAAATAATCTACATTCCATGCTGGAGGAAATGCGGACCAGCAATAGACAGAGGGAGGCAATGCTGGAGCAGTGGCAGATGCTCAATGCTACCCTGACACAGATGGTGGCCATTTAACAGGCTGGACAACCAACATAGTCACAATCATGGCCACAGAAAAATTACTATGAATGGTTACGTATAATTTCTAACAACAATAAACTAACAATTACTTATACTTTGAATTGAGTTGTGAGAAACGAAGTTTTTTTAAACAATATAATTGGGAAAAAAATAAATATTCCAAATAAAAATACAGATTCATAACAAACACATTACATAAAGCTTAACTGAAATGAGACAAAATAAGGTGCTTCCTGACAGACTGACCAGAGGCACTCTGGGTGCCCACATACATATTTTCTGGTATGTCAACAATTGCTGGAGAGGGGGAGACATCTAGATATTGGGGCACCTTCTGCATGATGGCAAAGTTATGTAAAATCATGCATGCAAATGATTTTTATGACTTTTGCTGGCTGGTACTGCAGATCCCCCTGTGTATTATCCAGACACCGGAAACGGCTCTTCAGCAAGCCAAATGCCCTCTCAACAACAGCCCGGGTCTTCCGATGTGTCCGATTGTAGATGTCATATGGCTTCGTCTGAGGGCGCAGGATGGGGATCATTAGCCACGGAAGCAGGGGGTATCCCGAATCCCCTTAAACAAAAAACCAAATTACTCTGAATATAAGACTTCAATATCATTTAATCAGAGGGGAAGAACATCATAGGTTGAGGCAGGGGACCCCTAAATTTAGAATAATTACACATGGAAAATCCAAGTAAGCAAAATCAAAACACTTACCTAATTGCCAACCACCAGACAACTCGCCAGACCCAAAAGACTTGAATTCCGAAGAATATAGGCATTGTGGGTGGAGCCAGGAAAACCAGCCATGACGTTCAGAAACCTAAGGTCGGGACCAACGACACTTTGCGCATTGATTGAATGTCCCATCTTACGGTTCCTGTAATAGCAAACTAAATAAAAAAATAAAAAATAAAAAAACAATTAGAGCATTTTTCTTCATTTTTTTTCTTTTTTTGTTAAGGGGCCCTTATTATTTTGTATTGGGTGGACAGAACAAATATATAAAAGTACAAATACAAAGTAGGTTTAATAGATTTAGATCTACATTAAAATAGACAATGCAAGGCAACATTACTATAAATGTGCCAATAAAAATACAAATACAAACATTTTATAAATAAGGAAGGATGTCAAGAGAAACCAAATACCTGTATAGATGCTCATCAGCAGCTGGAGGCACCAGCGCTACGTGCGTACAGTCGATTGCACCCATGACGTTAGACATATTGGTGATGTCATAAAATCCCAACTTCAACGCATTCCAGGCTACCACGTTGTCAGGGAAACATGTATTTTTAAAACATGGTATCCACGCCATTCAGAAACTTGTTTAGTGTGTGGCTCAGCGTATGCTGGGACATGCCCACAGAGAGGGCACCCAGCCTCTGGAACGAGCCGTTCGCTAGAATTTGAAGGCAGCCAACCAATTTGTTCATGCCTGCAATTGCATGCCCCTTGCTTGTGGTGGGGGCCAACCATGGCTGCAGCTCACTATACAGTTTCTCGAGGGAAACGCAGTACAGTCGGGTAAGCTCGACTAGCTCAATGTCATGCATGCGACCGATATCCAAACGTGTACGATGCAACCTTAAATCCGATGGACAGATGCATAGAATGCCATGTATCTATCTGCAGACGCTCATATTCCTCCACGTAGTCCGCCTCCATAACACTGCAACTCACAACACGATGGCACACTTTCACCAGGAAATAGACCCCCCTAAGTTGGGCGTAAACAAACTCGTTTTATTGGCTGTGTTCTAATTAACAATCAAGGCTCTGAATCATGCGCAAGCCCATACCAATAATGTATCATTCCCGTGAAAGCGAAATCTTTTCAACTAAAATACGATCAACGAAAATGCTTATTCGCGCTAACATAAACGAACATGCGCAACAAAAAAAAAGACAAGAGAATCTCGAAAATGGCAGAACATTCTCACAAAAAATACACAAGCACATGTTTTTACATTTGAAAGTGCAGGTAAAAAAGGCTATGAATCAAGGCCCTTATCTGGGCTGTGGAGCATCTACCCTAGTGGCCAGGTGTAACTTAAGAAATATGCTTGCCTCAGGCTTTTGGTCTTTTGAACAATGCTTCTGGTTAAGTGGTGAGCTGCATTTGTTTTTTACTTGTGTGGGGCTGGGTTTGTGTGTTAGGTGGTTTATTTGAGGTGTGCATTTTTTGTGTGTGTGTTTGTTTTGGGGTGCTTAAGTGTGTTCATTTCTGTTAGCAGTGGCAATGCAGTGCATTGCAGAACCCGATTTTGAAGTGGTTTGATGTGTGGATGAGTTGTGTGGCTGCTGCTGAGGAGGAGAAGGAGAGTGAGGAAGCACCAGTGGTGCGACTGCGGGCTGACAGAGGGTTTAACACCCGGTTGGCTGTGGTGGATTTGAGTCATGAGAAAACCTGCAGCTGCTGCAGGTTGAATCGTGGAACTGTACCACCAAATCTGCTACAAAATTGAGCCCACTACTGGTCACAGCCATGCAGGCCTCTGTGCCCCATTAAACATCCTTGTGAGGGGCACATTTCAGGCAACTGCCGCACTATTAAGCGGCATTAGCCAGCCGAGCATATGCTGCATATTTCTTGAGCCATCTGTGACCACATCCCTAACTACATCAGGTTACCCTCCGATGAGGAAGAGGTCCAAAACATCAAGCTAGCATTCTTTCTGATGGCAGAAATCCCAAATGTGCTTGGGTGCGTTGATGGGACCCATATTCCCTTATGCCTCCCTCGAGCACAAAAGCTGCACTAGTGCAACTGCAGAAGCTTTAATTTAATTAATGTGATGGTGGTGTGTGATCCTGAGATGCGGCTGCATGTTGTGCGGTCTGAATTCCTGGGATCCTGCCATTATTTGTATGTGTTGCACCAATCTGCCCTGTGTAGAAAATTTAAAAACAACGAAATGCTGGCAGGATGGCAACTAGGTATGTATGTGGCCACATTGTCAGATCTCTAACTAGAGGGGAGGGTAAGGTGAAGGGAAAATGCAGCAAAGCTGGTAGGGCTGTGCATTTGCATTGCAACCAACATTAGCCCATGTGTTTGTATTTAGCTGATAAGGGATATGGGCAGAAGACGTGGCTCATGAGCCCCCTGTGGAACCAACATACGGCAGCTGAAGTGCGCTACAAGGCCGCTCACCGCAAGACTGGATGCATTGTTGAAAGAAGCACCGGCCTGCTGAAAGCACACTATAGGCTCGATTCAGAGAGACAAAAAAATACTTCCGTTTTAGTGCCGATCTGTTTTTTTTTTTAAATGTTTCCGCTCTCGTATGAGTGTACGAGCGATTCTATGCATGCATTGCAATGTTTCCGTCCGTTCGTACGGCAGATTACGAATACGAGGATGTCATTTTCCAGCGTGACTTTTCCGTTTCATTTTCACATGTTACAACGTAGGCTTTCGTTTTTGCCCTTTTCCCATCGTATCCTCCCACGAATCCTTTACGTTTCCCTTTAGTTTCTGTTTCCCTTTTTCAATAAATAATCGTTCAGACGGAAATCCTTACGATCTTGCGCCTGCACACTACAAACTTAACTCATTAAAGTGCTTGCCTACATATTTGCCACCCTCACTTCTACTACAATGTTTAGCTAAATCACTTAGCACTATCCTCCATCTTCCCTTTTGGACCCTTAAAGCTCACCCAAACCACTTAGCACTATCCTCCATCTTCCCTTTTGGACCCTTAAAGCTCACCCAAACCATTTAGCACTATCCTTCATCCTCCCTTTTGGACCCTTAAAGCTCACCCAAACCCCTTTGCGGTTAGGTTCTTCTTCCATTTTAGCCCCCTAAAACGTACCCAAATCACTTCTCGGTCAAGTGAATATTCATCTTTAAATATTTCTGGGCCCATTAGTTTTGTGTTAATGTATTTTGTAAATGAAATGACACTGTAACATTTTTTTTTTTATTCCATAAAATATAAAATGTTTAACAATTTTGAAAATTTCTAATTTTTACAACTATAAAAAACAAAATACATAGCAATGGCAGGCCACAGAACATTATTCTTCATCTGTGGTCCCCAACGAGTTGCGCAGCCCCTGCATCTCGCCCACCAACTGAAGGACCCTGACACTCAGTTGTGCCACTCTGGCACGTGTGGTCCCTGTTAAAAAACGTAAATTAAAATATTGGTATAACCTTGTTGGGGTCATACTGCAGTGCCCCCCCCCCCCCCCGTATGGTCCAAACACCTAAATCTGGACTTCAAAAGCCAGAGGGCCCTTGCCACCACGGCCCGGGTTTTGCATAGTGCCCGATTAGAGAACCCCTGGCCCGCATTCTGCAGGCAAAGAACGGGCATCATGAGCAAGAGCAGGAGTGGATATCCAGAATCCCCTGAAAGAATTTAAAAATACTAACATAAAATACACATTCTAAGCTACAATATTGTTTAACATGTCATCAAGGGCTAAAAACAGCCATAGGTTAAGACATGAGTCATCAACTATATTCATTGCCATACAGTGAAAATGGATTGATGGAATGACTCAAACTGACGAAATAAGCCGGAGCTCTGCAATATATAAGCATCATGGGACGACCCTGCATGCCCTGCAAGAACACTGAGGAATCGCAAGCTGGACCAAACACTGCTTGTATGTTGTGCGAGTGGCACATCTTGCGGTTCCTGCAACCAAATATAAAATAATTACACAAAGCAAAGGTAAGCAACTAAAACAAGAACTCCTCCAACAAATTAAGATTCAAGTTCAACAATCCAAATATAATTCACAAAGGACAGAAGTCTAAAAAATCTAGCAATTATATGGATGTGTGGGAAAATAAATGTTTACATGCTAAAGACTAATTAAGGTCAGCATTAAAATGCATTAAAAGGCCATGCTGATACATGCAATGCCTTGTTGGCGCGCAGACTCCTCCACATAGCCGCAAAACATGTTCAACAATAGCAATCCAAGCCCTCAAAGGTCCCGTAAGTGGATCGGAAATGAAACGGATTTATAGGGTGGTGGTCCGTCGGAAAACAGCTCTCTGAATCAGACGCCAGCCCATCCCAACAACGTAAGTTATCTGAACGAACGAAAAATATTAGATTTTGTTTGGAAAATGATCCGAACTAACGCAAATGATCCGATTTGCTTTCGTTCATCGAAAGCGCATACATGCATTTTCCCGAACGTTTGTACGAATGAAAAATGAACGAAAAAAAGCAAAAAAATGACATACACCCACTAAAACTTTCACAGACCGCTACGGAAGTCCAGACGAATGTGCCTCTGAATCGAGCCTTATGCTTGGCCCGGCTGGGAGGAAAGATGCTGCACAGCCCAGAGATGGTGTCCAAGTTTATCCTTGTTTGATGTGTGATACACAATACCTGCATACTCCATTGAATGGAGGAGCCTGAGGAAACCCTAATGGTGCCTGAAGTGCCAGACATGCCCGCAGACGGTGCAGGAGACACGCAGACTGGCTTTGCCCGGCAGACACAAATGATTAATTCCATTTTTCAGATAAGTGACACAAAGTGGCCTGGACTGCTGCATTAGCTATAGCAAGAAGATTTGTGTACCCAGCTAATGTAGACCTAAAATATGCTAAAATACTGTAGTTTAAAGATATACTTGCAACCATTAAAAGGTGGATAATAGTTATAGCTAGAGAATCCTTAGAGAGTCAGTGAAGCCATAGGCAGGTTAAATGAACAAAAGTGAAATTCATTGATAAAAATAACATGTTCTTTTCCTTCAACTTCTAAGCACCACAAGTGGATGAAACACTTGTATTTTTATTATTGTGATTTAGTTGCTGAGATTTGATACATTTTAGGTTTCAAAACATGGTTAATAAAAGAATAGACAAACAATGTGTGAGATCATTACTCTGGCTTGTGTACACTCACTGCACGAATGGATTAAATGCGGAGGAAAAATGACTATGTGTAGTGTACACAAGCATATAATGCCCCCCCCCCCAAAAAAAAAAAACTGTAGGGAACATTTTAGATGCAAATCATCTTTAACTTTTTCCTATACAACATTTTTACTCTTTTTCTGAAACAAAGCAAGTCTATTAATCAAGGCCAAAGGATTTGGCAGTAATGGATTATCTAGGGTTCACCTGCATGCAGGTGAATGTTGTGCTTGACATCTGGTCATGCTAATACCAAACTATGTGGCACTGAGCATTCAGCAGAAAACCTTGACCTTTAGCAAAACAATTGGCTTCAGTAATTTATTATTCCAGCTTCAGGGAGGACACTTAAGGGGCCTTTAAAGCGGACCTCCAGTCAAAAAAAAAGTTTAGTAAATTGCTCCCCTAACACTTCCTTTCTCAATCAGTGATGTAAGCTATTTAAGAGGGCTTAGCTCCATGCAGATGTTGTGGAATAGCTGGCAGATTCTATGCTCTTGAACTGCATCGGAGTGGCACATTTTGCCACAATTCTGACACCCCTGCTGATTCCCACAGTCAAAATGACCCTAAATGTCAGTGCAATATTGCTTTAGCCCTAGCCAGATGTAAAAACCCATCACTGCTCTGGAAGCTCCTAAAACTCTTAAAACATTATAAACAACTGCACTGTTACACTCAAATCCTCTAGCAGCTGTTGATCCAGTGTTTGAGTGTGGGTAACATGACAGACATGTTGATCCTTTTTCTGAGGCTCTCTGGTTTGTCTGCTTATAGCGAAATCACAAATTGATGAAGCCTGCTTTGTGTGGAGAAAAAGGTACACTGCAGCCATGCGGATCATTGCAGCCAGGTAGAGAAGGCTTTTATCTCTTTCTAACATTGTGTGTAGAAACAGATAAAATCTCTTTCTGGTTGGTTGGGCTGATCATAGGAAAGCTCAACTGCTGTGCGTCTGTGTACTTGCAAAGGCTCTTCCCCATCCTCCACTTATGCTCATTCATAAGCAGGGCTCTTGGGTGTGATCCAAGATAGCTGCTCCAAAATCTGCATGGGGTTAAAGTGGAACAACCCCCCCCCCCAGGGATTCTCTGCTGTGTGAGACTCCCTAGGTCACACAGTAACCAGACATTTGTGTAGGGTAGCAGGGATGCTTCCACCAGTGCACTCGGCTACACTCGGATGAAGACGATCCTTGGACGAATGGGCAGGAGCGGATTCAAGCGTGCTGATTAGCAATTAATGTTCTGTAGGACTGGGGAAAGGTGAGTTAGATTGGGCAACCTGGGTGGTTTCACACAGTGGGGCATCCCCCAAAGCCCAGGATTTCCTACCTACTGGGTGTAACAGTCTGTTTGGCCACCAATCACAGGGCCACATTCCGCCTGAGGGAATGAAGTTCAGGTAAGAATTGCGGGTGCTGCAGGGATCTGTGCATATTGGGGGGCTCCAGCAATTTTAATGCCACCCTCAAGACTGTCAAAATGCAGCCCCACACCTATTAGGTAGGAAATGGGCGCGTTAAATATCTTGCATGAAAACCATTAACCTGGTCCTTTTTTCCCTACACCAAGCATCTGCAGAAGTGTGTGATGAAGTACAGAAACATGTAAAACTTTAGGAATGCTAATTTAGTATGTTAATGTAATTCAGAAATGCTCTCTGAAATGGAACATGCTGTTTCCATTTTACTATAGGGAATTTCACTTCCACTTCTTTGTTCAAGCGGAGCGGAAATATAAAAAATGTTGTTGAAGTCTATTAGTCTGTCAAGATATGTATAAAGTTGGCAAAGCTATTAAGAAAAATATTTAAAAGTCAAGCTTTTTGGTTTATATTAACTTGATCACTCATACAGATCTTCAGTACCAAAAAGTGCAAGTGGACTCCCTCAAACCCTTTCCAGCTTGGTGCCTGTCCTTCTACACTTAGGGCCTGTTTTACAATGTTCGCTAGGTGGTGCTACCTTGGGGGCCCATAGCTTCCAACAGTGCTGCACCAGTAATAAGGCTGCCTGTCATCTGACATAATTATTAGCAATGCACATTAACAGGAAACCCAGCAGTACTTTCTGCTTTTGCAGACTGACTACAGATGCATGAGCCACCCTTTTTTTTTTAATTTACCACAGCAGGAGATAGCAAAATTAATTTTTATGGGCAGCAATCTGAATTGCCCTGGCGAGGGATGCAAATGACCACTGCTTGTTGTGCTGGTCTGGTTGAAGTCAATTTTGACTGTTGGTCCACTTTATATACAGAAAACTCATCTGGTGAAAGCACAGCAAATGCTTAACCAATGACCCCCTTCGTAGGACCCAAGTGTGAACACTATTGAGGTCTATAAAGGGCATATTTTGGGTTGTGTGTTTTGGACTCTGAAAAAGCAACTAAAGCATCCAAATGCCCTTAAGACCACCAAACAGATGAAGAATGAAGTTACAACAGTGATACTGAAGTCAGGTTGAAGAAGAAGAGTTAGATGTGGTAGGCTACCCTAAAAAGTTATTTGAGAGCGTCTTAAACTGCTGATGTAAGTTAATTTAATTGCTGGGGGTAGGGCATTCCAGAGAATTGGTGCGGCCTGGAAGAAGTCTTGTAAATGGGAGTGAGAGGTCTGGATTATAGTGATTGTTAATCGTAAGTCATTTGAAGAGCATAAGTAGGGTGGCAAAAAAAAATAAGTGAGGAGATGAAGGGGGTGCAGCAACATGGAGAGCTTTGTGGATGAGAATGAGCAGTTTAACCTGAATCCTATACTGTATAGCCAGTGTCTAATGATTGACATAGATGAGCCTAGTTGTAATAATGATGGATCGGAGAGGGAAATTGGGGGGAGACTGATGATTAATGAGTTACGGTAGTCATGTCGAGAATGGATGAAGTTGATCTACAGTAAGAAAAGGGAGGATTCTTGAGATATTTTAGAGGTTCAGATGGCATGAGTCGGAACGAGATGTAGGGTTTGAGTGTTGGATCCGAGTCAAGTATGACACCTAGCTATTGTTTTCTCTTGTTTTTCTATATTGTGTTTTACTATAATGTATTTTATAGAAAAAGGGGAGCGATCTGGTAAGTTTCTGTGCACTGGACTATCAGCAATCATCTTCTGGGGATTAAAGATCAGTATATGCCTTTTAAATGTAGTTTAATACATTTGTTAGTGGTGTTTTTAACCTCATTATGAACTGCTAAGGGGTCCAAGGGACCACTGTAAAATTTTAAAATGTCAGTGGTTGGCTTGCATATAGCCTCACCCCATTATCTGCCATCCCACTGGCCAGGGGCTTGCAGAAGAGTCTGGTGCCCCAAGCATGAAGCTGTGTTCTTCCAGGGGTACCGGCTTCTATTGCAGGCACGCCACTGGTATCTAGTCTGATGGGGGCATGGGTCCAGGCAAGGGTAATGGCTGGCCCCCAGGGAGGGAAGGAATCCCCCCATGTCACCATCTATAACACTGAAGGGGAGTGGGAGCTGGAGCCATTGTGGGGAATGGGGGAAAATGGGGACTATTCAGTGGGAGGGCCTGTGAAACCTGCATAGCTCCTGCTCTGGCTCAAGACTAATTGCATATACATATGTACTGAGGGTCTAGGAGAGACCCTTTCTGACAGACTGTATCCAACAAATTACTATTTGTATGCGTAGGAGTTTATCTACTGAACTACTGAACACTGAGCGTGCACGGCAGTTTTTCCTTTTTCTGGGGGGGGGGGGGGCGACCCAGAGTCCCCCATGCTTGGGTGCACCCCTGCTGGCTAATGGTGGGGGATTGCTCCAGCTAGATGGAAAAGTGTACAATATGTGAAGGCTATAGTTCCCTGGAATATAACTGTCCGCAAACCTTCCTGTGCTTCTCTGTGTGATGTATGCACCCCTATTGCTTGGGTGCCCACTGGTTATTCTTTCTGTTTGGTTCCGTGCTGCAATTTGTAGTTCTGCCTCTGTTTATACAAATCTGCAAAAGTAATGCCATTCGTACATCACAAAATGCATTTCTTTGATCCAGCAGCAGTATTTTGAGGTTTGTTGGAGCTATTTTATCCGGTGATTGAGCCATGCATCTTTATACCCTGTTACCTTGAGTGTCTTCTTGTTTACGGCCTGCATGACACTATATCATTTATGTTAGAACCACATCTAATCTTGAATTACACAGACTGTTTCTAAATAAAATATTAACAGCAAACAGAAGCAGACTCGTTGATAAAATTCCATTTCTGAAATTTTTAGTGTTTTTTCCACTCTTTGTTATATGTTATTAAGCACTTTGCCATCAATAAAACATGAATTTCTTTTACATAATTTAAAATTACTCATTGTATGACTAGACTATTCCTATTTTATAAAGCTTTTGTGATTCACGTTCACTCTGGGTACATTATTATGGAAAATATTTCTCAAATCATAGAGTTTGAAGGGCTCGAGTTTGGAGTTGTATTTGGTATTTGTACAGTAAGATCTACTATGTGCTCTGACAATTTAAATTGATCAGACAATGCAAAATAACTATTTGTTGAACTACAATTTCAAGAAAAAAATTTAAATGTTTTTGAACTAGTACTGCTAATCTTTGGAACATTTTTTTATTAGAATTGTATTCACAGATTCCATATAATGCAAAAAGAATTTGCTGCAAAAAGGGCTTTTTATGGAATAGATATTGTTTGACCTGTGTAATAGGAGAGATGGATTAAGCTATTTACAAACGTGAGAGCTCTTACTACACACATAGACCTTAGAGTGGCAGAATTGGTAAAGTGCTATACAAAATGGGAGTTCCAGGCACGGATTTGCCCATTAGGTTACCAGGGAGTGGGCCCCTGAACTTAGGGATCCTTTGGGGGCCCCATTCCCAGACAACCCAGTCTGACTTAGTGGAGTTCCTAGCTCAAATGGCAGCAACTCATGGATAAGACCCCCAGGAGCGAGACAAACGTGCCACTGCTTTAGAATAATCGTCTGATGTAAAGAACCATGTCATTTATGCAGGCAGACTGAGTCGTGAAGGGGTAGCTGTCATCTTCATCTCCATCAGAGGTATCTGTCCACTCACCACTGTCACCCTCAGTGTCTGCAGCAGAGCAGACATCACCAGGCTTCAGTACAGTGGGACAAGTTTCATTCCCATCTTTGGAGGTAACTGTATCACTATTTGTTTCAGGGGAATGCAGCTGATTAAATAGCTCTGGGGTATCAGGCACCTAACTAGGTATTGGGGGGGGGGGTCAGGCTTACAGGATACAGACACTGGGCAGGCTAGAGACTGGGTAGCTGGTAATGGGCAAGCAAGTGAACGGGGCAGAGGCACTAGGCAGGTAGGAACTGGCGATGACCTTGGGGCCAGAAGCAGAACTAATTTTAGGTCCCACTGGCTCGGGTGTTACCATGACATGCTAGGTGGGCACACATCTGGCATCACATCCGGGACCTCACTCTGTCCATTTAGCCAGTCTATCTGGGGGTTATGCATGCAGAGCCAGGGCAGCCCCAGGATAACCGCCATTGAGAGGGCATGAAGAATGGACGTGGCTATCTAAACAGGCAATCAGTTGAAACCTAACAGCACAAAGGGTTAAAACGGCCCTCTCACTGCTCTTAATATATAAGCCTCACAATGAAATTGCTATAATTTAATATTTACCTTTAGCAGACAGACATTTTCACATGTTTTTCTTCCTCTCAACTTACCAACAAGAAGCAGCCCCAAATTATATGAGAAATCAATATTTGGTGATGTTGTGATGCTACGACATCAATCAGACACGCATGAGTTGATTTACAGAGTATAGTGTTTCAAACCTGACCCTATCAAATCCCAGAAACCACTTAAAAAATACATTTTCTTTGGCCTTCCTAACCCCAGTTTCAAAAAAAGGTGACTAAGATGAAGTCGTTTATAAGTCATAGTTTTATTAATGCTTTCCTTAAGCTTGGCATCACAGCGAAAAGGGTGACTCCTGATCACAAGGTAACCGCACTCCACTTTGAGGGGGTTTGGGGACAAATAATCGACTCATAAACAGGCGCTAGACTCTGCATTATCCCACCATAAATTCACCAACCTTTCAAGTACATCAAAAGAGCAACCTGACCTAGCCATTCGGCTGCCGAAGCTTACAGGCTAATGCTGTTCTAATGAGCGTCCAAGCAAAGGCCTTCCGCAGAAATATCAAATGTTTTCCTGGAGACGGGTGTAGAAGGGCTTTAAGAATAGAAAAAAATCCCAGGCTCGCCCAGACTAAACATGCAAGTATATGTCACACCTCTCTGTTACGCAAAGGTAGATGTCTTAAGAGGTGGTCTTGTTTTTCCTTTGGATTTATCCCATCACCTCTTGATACATAAAACATAAATGTATCTTTTGATAAAGAGAACACATGTGCTTTGCGCCTCTGGTAACTGTGGCCTTTTACAGACGACTCTTTATATTGTTTGGTGAATAGCTGATGTCCAGCACCTCTTTGTTTTCTAGAACCAAGTGTGAGAGGTCAACAAAGGTAGGCAAATATATTCTGCTTCACATTAGAATCAGAATATTATTATTGTTTATTTATATAGTGCTCTATCGCACTATACAGGGAATAATTACAGACAAGGTAAAACTAGATGTACAGGATGCTACATAGTTCAGACCAAATGTTGTGAGAACAGGAGACAATAAGAAAGAGAGCTCTGCTCTTGCGAGCTTACAGTCTAAAGGATAGGGACAAAAGTGAAGGGATCACGAGTGATAACGTTTGGCAGTACTTAGCAAGTACATTGCTAGGAAAGCTAATTGCTAAGAAATTAATTTGGCTAAAGGCAGTTCAGGGGTTTTGGTTAAGCAATGGGGAATTGGTAAAAAAGAACACATAGTCAATGTACAATGTAATTCCAATAGATCGAACTTACAGCAGATATTCATTATTGGCTAAAAATGGGTTAATATGGCAGGGACTCAGATCATGGCAGTATTCCAGCTCCTATGGCCTTTGGCACCAGTCTAGAACACATCTAGCTTTGCCGAGCCCACCCTTGTTCTGCCCCTCCCCTGGCGGGACGGAGGGAAAATAAATACCTTACCTGGTCCCTGGAGCAGCGTGTTTCAGCAGCTGCGTGATCCATTAGCTGTAAAAACAGCTGGCAGCAGTGCTGTATGTGAGGAACACCTGAGTTTTTTTTTTTAAACACCCATCCTCCCTCAGCAGCGGTTAACATCAGGGGGAATGGACAGGGGCGAACCTAGCCCCCCTGCTGCCTGAGGTGAACTATAAAAAGGTGCTCCACTCCTGCGCCTGGCTCCTTCCTATGATAAAATTGGCGCTGGCTTGCTGTGGGGAGTAGGGGAGACCCCCCCAATCTCCAGTGAACCACTAATGAGATAAAAGTATAGGAGTAAAAAAAAAATAAAGCAGGTCCAGCAATTTCTACTTCCACCGCTGTGCTACCTGGGGTGGCTGCCTCACATGACCTCAGTACATGTGTACCCCTGTGAAAGTAATGGTTTTGCAGATCTCCACATAGACACACAGGTCATTAGTGCTCAGTGCTCAGTCAGAGCTATAGAGCCTACTATGTGTATTATATTCAGTGTCTCTTAAGGAGAGGGTTGGGGAACACGGCAATAGAGTGTCTATACTGATTCCAGTGAAAGGGCAGGTGGCCAGCTTGGAGTAGGCAGCCGTTTCTTCACGATTGGGGAGAGAATCTAGGTTCACTCAGGGAATATGACTTTAAAAGTGTTTTCCCCAGTGATGAAGAAAGCCTGTTTATTGGATATAAAATGACAGTACTAAAGTTGAGGACCTTAAGTCTTTTGAAACATATATCAACAATAATAATTGTAATCTTATGTTTGGCATGAAGTACAGTAAGGAACAGATAGTATTCTTGGATCTAAGGATCTGGAATGTCAGGGAAGTTATTAGGACCAGTAATTACTCTCTCTTACATGCAACAAACCTACACCCTTCCCACACTAAGGTCTCGATTCAATAAAGGTAGAAAAAAATTCTCATGGTAGTAAAAAATTCAATTCATGAGAAAAAAAGCCTGAGAATGTCACTGTAGCTGAATCACCAGAAAAAAAGACAATGAAAGTCAATGGTACTTTTTACTACTAAGGAAAAGTAGAGAACTTTTTACACTGTAGTAAAAAGTGCCATTGACTTTCATTGTCTTTTTTTCTGGTGATTCAGCAACAGTGAAATTCTCAGGCTTTTTTCTCATGAATTGAATCTTTTACTACCATGAGAATTTTTTTCTACCCTTATTGAATCGAGGCCTAAAAACGCTATACCTGTTGGAGAAATGCTAAGACTTAAACATAATTGTACTACTGACCATGATTTCAAGAGGGGGTTGACTCTATTGACTCTATTAAAGGCAAGACTTGGACAACGGAGATTTCCTGAGTGGATGTTAACAAGAGCAAACTCTATAGTAGAACAAAAAGATCATAAAAGTTTACTAGGAAGAAAATATTGAACAAAGCAACAGATCAGCCCACCTTCTCAACCCCATATAGCGCAGAATACGATCAGATAATAAAAATAGTGAAGAATAATTTACAAGTTCTGAAACTTGACAAGAATTTAGAGAGGATATTGACTGGGGGGATTAAAACAGTTTCTAGACGGGCACCCACCCTTGGCACTAAACTGGCCCTGTCAATGGTATTTGGCCCTACATCATGTGACAGATGTCTTTCCACCACAGGCATGTTTAAATGTGGGAAATCTAGATGCAATACTTGCAAATATGTGAAACAGAGCAAAAGATTTAGATCAAACAGGAGTGTAAATAATTTTATGATACAATAATTTATTAATTGCAAAACAAAAGGCCTGGTATATCTTATAACAGGGGAGGTATGCACCATACAATACGTGGGATGTACCACTAGGAGCCTGAAAAGGAGATTTGCAGAGCATTTATATTGTGTAAAAAGAGAATACCATACCAACATATTACAGTCTCCAAACACATAATCCAACACCATCAAGGGGATATATCCTGCCTTAAGATAAAGGGGATAGAGAAAGTGAGGCTAGGACTAAGAGGGGGGGGGGGACCAAAAGAAAATCTTATTTTTGAAGGAATCCAAATGGATTTTCATATTAAATACCAGAATTCCCACAGGCCTTAATTCCAGGTTTGACGTTACTCTATGCACAGGTTTATTATTGTTATAATGCATATATGGTGGTTTATCATTATATGCACAATATAATTAATGTTGGTTTACTGAGGATATGAATAATAATGCTGCTATAATGTATTGGTAATATAATACCCCATTATGTTTCCATCAGATTGGTTGTACATTTGTCATTTCAGCTGCCTGGGTGGGGTGCCCCCTGTGGCCCTTCGTGCCAAGACCTTCCATCTCCCTGTCGTCACTCACGGATGAGAGTGGATGGGACCCCCCTGGTCCACCCGCCCTTCAGCATTTAACCATCTACCCTGGCTGTTACTCTCGGCCCCGTTCCTGCCGGTTCACGGGCACTTGCATTTGCCTGTGTGTGTTAAACCGGCGGGTTTGGGCCGATGAGCATTATGTGACCCACCGGGTGCTTGGCTGTCCCCTCTTTCCTGGTCCCATCCCCGCCACTATGTCTCAGCGCTGACACTTCACTGGGTTTGGGGCAGAGACGGGGCGGGAGCTGGCCTTCGTGCGAGGGGTGGGACGTGACCGTCTTGTTGTCCGGCCTTCACACCTCCCATTGTAGGTGACTGGGCAGTTTGGATGGGGGCGGTCTTGCCATTCCTCTCCCTATGCGATTGGACAGGCGGCGGCGCCTGGGCACGCACGGCTGACGGGGGCTCCACTACCTGGACAGGTGAGTTGAATTTGATTATCATTTTTTAATTATATAAAGAGTTTAATTCATGAAAGTAGATTATATGACTAAGGGCATGGAGTACTAATGGCCCGAAATGCGTCAGGGGCTACAGAATGTGCACACTGTAAGACTTTTTATCTCATATTATGGACTAATGGATATGATTTGTTTATCTGATTTAAATAAAAGCTAAATTTTAGATACAACTGAGAGCCGGACCTCTTCAAATTTATACTAAATTGATTGTTGAGTGTGTGTCTGTATGATCAGACCTGTGCAAACATTGAATTCTTTCTGGCCCAGCCTTACATACAGTGGAATAACCAAATGTGATGGGGCCCTGGTGCGCATATTAAATGGGGCTTTGTCCAGGCTTTAATCCTGGGTGTTTTTTGTCCTCTTTCTGTAGGATGTTAAATATGGGTGGCCAGTTGACTTCTAAGAGGCCGATTCATTAATCGCCGCAGGTAGCAACAGTTGAGCGACTGTAGCAGTATTTTCACAGCGCCCGCTAGTAGTCGCTGTGCTTGGCCATTGTTCGGTTGTTGATAGCGACTCAGTCGGTGTGCAGTAATGTTGAATACGGGGTGACGAGTCGCTATTTGACAGGTTCCGCGATGTATGGGAGCGCATGATAGCGACTGGTCAGAGCGACCGGCTCCCACCACATTCATCAAAAAATCACACTCAAAAAATTCTCGCGCTGTGAAATGCATGTTTAAACCCCAGAGCACTGGCGGCGATGTGTTAAAAGTAGTTTTTTAACCCCCAAACCACCATATTTTTGGAAACCAAATAAAATTTTTTTTTTTAAGAATTTAGTAATATGAATACAATATCAGACCTGTAATATCAATTCTGCACAAATTTTATTATTTTTTTTTTTAACCTTAAAAAAATTAACTAACATGGCAGAAGTGGTCACAGAATTTTTCACATTTAAAAAAAAAACATTATTAACAATTAATTATGAATATTTAAAGATTGTTCCATTGAAATGCATTGGAGAGCGCCAGGTAGCGAGAGGTTTTACCTGTCGCTGTTCAAGGTCGGACGCTGGCGCTGTGGGCTGAGGCTGGACTAATGATGAATGAGTGGCTATCTGCCGCTATCTCAGTCGCTAAGCAGGATTGGCTTGATAAATGTGTGATTGTGGTGGGGAGCCGGCGTTCTCGTGGCGGTGCCCGTCATTACCGGTCGCTCACCAGTCGCTACCTGTCGCTATTCCTTCATAAATAAGGGCCTAAGTCTTAAAACAGATTTCTAAGGCATTCAGATAGGCTGGGCACAGGAGCACATCTCACACCGTAGAGAAACTGGGGATGCAGCCGTTCCCTTAGGCCGTAATTCTGGTCTAAACAGGGCCGTATGCTGAGCATTACCATGGTGCTAATTGGACAAGCGCTCATACATGCGACTTGGGACAGGGGAAAGATGAATTTTAGGGGAGAATTGAGGGGTTTCATACAGAAAACAAATCGGGACTCCCCCAGGGCAAGGACCAAAACCCAGGATGGCAAAATAGCAAAAACCCTAGGTTTTGGTCCACGTTAATGCATGCAGCAACAGGTAGAACCCTTTGGATTCAGTTGTCTGGTCTGACATTTATGCATTTACTGGGAGCTTGTAGCGTCATCTAAATAATAACAGAAATATTAAGAGTGTACATTAGTTTCTACTTTTTCTGAGATTTGGTGACAGGTACTTTAGGCCACCTCTTCTCTGATAAGATGTGGAGTGACACAGAGCTTCCTATTGTACTATCTAATGATGTCATAATATATTGCCAAAGCTCCGCTAGCTCGGCATGCAAATGAAATGTTTAATGTCCTCCCAGCTGGTCTCAACTCTCAGATGTTCTATCTACCCTGGGGCATTTACAAGCCATTGAAGTGTTTATTTATGTGTGCGATGGAAAGCTAGCTTTACTCTAATGCTCATTATGCCATTAGCACTTTCTGTATTCTTTCAACACGCGTTTTCTTTTCAAGTAAATCAAAGTACAGCAGCTGGCGAAATTATATTCCTTGCAAATTCCTGTCAGGTGGGAAACGCTGTATTGCCTTTCTCCCTAACAACTCAAAAATCCAAACATGAAAGTTTAGCTTTTTCTTTTGGCCGCACAGTAGTTATAAGAACACTCGGACGGCCATGACATTGTGTTGTTATAATAAGAAGTGGATGGTGAGTGCAAACAGAATGCAGCAACTGTTCTGTGTTTAAAGTGGACCAAAACCACGTCCCGACAGGGGAAAATCAGGATGCCCCGCTGTGTGAAACCCCCCAACTCGCCCAGAAACTCACCTTCTTTCCTGTATGTGCGAGCAGCGTCGCATCCCCGCTATCCCTTTAGCAGATACTTTAGACAAAGGTGCGGGAGTGGATCCAAGCGCACTGATTGGACGAGAGGCCGCGCATACACCTTTTGGTTCTGAGAGAATTTGCATACACTGTATTTATTCACACTTAGGTCTAAGGGCACAGGAATCCATAGGGGCAGTAGTGGGGGGGGGGGGAGGTTGTGGTGCTATAATGCAGAGACCTTAACCCACCCCCTCTTGCTGACCCTAAACCCCACAGACCACAACAGAGTGATGCTCAAATATTTCCTGCATTACTGTGTCTAGTACGCTCACAGCTTGATTGACTGCATTGATGAATTGAATGTGGAGGACAAACTCCTATGTGTGCGCTGGCAGCCTAGCTACGCCTCTGCTAATAGCAAAGTGTTTCATTATACGATGATGTCCAAGCATGAGGCAACTTTCTCCCCCATTATTCTCACATGAAAACAGATTAAATTATCCATGTCAAAGAATCTCAAAATCTCTCATTATAGATAGAAACCTTTTGTATTCTCAGTAAAGCCTCTGGCTTTGTGGATGGGTTGGGAAGGGCATGTCACGGCACAGCTTTGAGTCATGTGAGTGCTCCTCTGTGGTCAGAGCCAGCTGAAGGCCCACTGTGGCTTGCCCTGCTTACTTGTACTGAGAGCTCTAAGAGACTGAGTGGCTATTATACCACTTTTTGCATGGTCTTAAAGTGGACCAACACCCTCCCGTGATCGGCCCGGGAATCTATAAGATTCCCGGACCGATCAGCCCCCTGACTGCGGAGCACCCCGATCGGGGGTGCCCCGCTGTGTGAAACCCCCCAGAAACCCCTAAATCCCTACCTGATCCTCGATTCAGCGGTGCCCGCCGCCGCCTCCCGCGCGTCCTTCTAGCAGGACGCGCACCCGCGCCGGCCGTTTGTGAATGGCCGGCGTGGGCGCGTGACCTGTAAGAGTGACGCGCGGGAGGCGGCGGCGGGCGCGCTCTCTTGTCCGCCGGCGGGGATTGGCAGCGGCGGTCACGTGGGAGCGAGGAAATGTGAGTTTTTCAGGGTTTCTGGGGGGTTTCACACAGCGGGGCTGCCCCGGGGTGCCCCGCCGAAGTGGACCAAAACCCAGGATAGTCAAAATCCTGGGTGTTGGTCCACTTTAAAGCAATGAAATTGAAAGGAGGGTTACATTTTGGAGCCCTGCTACAGCGTCTACCCAGCACTGCAGACAATGAAGGGGAGGTGAGGGTCAGGTAAGCTCCTTGTTGTCATTTTATTGCCACTGCCTGGACTGTGCCTTTAAATTTACACAGCCAGTTAATTTTTTTTTACAGGTTTCTGAGCATGTTACAGGTTTCTGAGGATGTTGCAGGTTTCTGAGGATGTTGCAGGTTTCTGAGCATGTTGCAGGTTTCTGAGCATGTTGCAGGTTTCTGAGCATGTTACAGGTTTCTGAGCATGTTACAGGTTTCTGAGCATGTTACAGGTTTCTGAGCATGTTACAGGTTTCTGAGCATGTTGCAGGTTTCTGAGCATGTTGCAGGTTTCTGAGCATGTTGCAGGTTTCTGAGCATGTTGCAGGTTTCTGAGCATGTTGCAGGTTTCTGAGCATGTTGCAGGTTTCTGAGCATGTTACAGGTTTCTGAGCATGTTGCAGGTTTCTGAGCATGTTGCAGGTTTCTGAGCATGTTGCAGGTTTCTGAGCATGTTGCAGGTTTCTGAGCATGTTGCAGGTTTCTGAGCATGTTACAGGTTTCTGAGCATGTTGCAGGTTTCTGAGCATGTTGCAGGTTTCTGAGCATGTTACAGGTTTCTGAGCATGTAGCGGTTGGAATCAAATATACTGTCCGGATGGGGCCTCATTTTTGAATTGGGATGTCGCCACTATTGATGTAGAATTAAAAGTCTACTTCCATGGACTTTTCCACAAACCTCAAGATCATGGAGGACCAGAGGGAACCAGACTCCCCACTTACCTGCCACCTGCTCCTTTGCCATTCAACACTATCACGCAGCCCTGATATGAGAAGCCTGACCGACGGACAGGTGTGGCTTGTGTATGCAGGCTCCAATTGAGAACAATGAGCGGCACTTTACATAGAAGTTCCTATGTACAGCACCCATATTTCTTAATGTTTACACATGCCCCACCCACCTAACCTCTCCAATAGGGCTGCCGAAAAGTGATCAGCAGCACAGAAGCAGAAGGTAAGTAAGTGGGGAGTCTCATGCCCTCTAGTACTCCTAGATCTTGATCTCTGAGAAAGTCTACACAAAAGCAACATTTCCCCAGTTTTTTATTATCTGACCTTCTGAAACACCATTGCATATGTAAACCTTATAATCCAGATTTACTATTCCTGATTCCCTATTTTTTTTCAAGTGAGTCCCCTTCTGCCATGCATGCACACATCCCAATGCTTTCTGAAATTGTCCAGTTTAGTTTATTATTTCTAATAGGCGCTGCATGTACCAAAGCCACTAGAGATTCCATAGAGATTCAAATTGTATTTTGTTTCCTTAGGTTGTAACGCCACTCTCAGAGAGGAACTTTCAGGATCATTGGCAGGGGTAGGTGACTATTTTATTTAACCTTTTATACTAGTTTATTAAACACTGGTAATTTCTGCCATGATTGTGATTGCTACTGATCAACAAATACGTGTGTGCAGTTCATCGGGATGCCCCCTAAAGAATAATGACCGTAGACTAAAAGTCTATTTTGAAATTTAGTCCACTTCCAACTGCCAAACGAATAGTTTTTCTGTTCAGATTTTAAAGTGGACCAACACCCAGGATTTTGACTATCCTGGGTTTTGGTCCACTTCGGCGGGGCGCCCCGCTGTCTGAAACCCCCCCGAAAGCCCAGAAACACTCACTTCACCACGCTCCCACCTGACCGCTCCAGTCAATCACAGCGCTCAGAGCCGCTGTGGTATGGACGTGCATAGCAGCTCAGCGGCTCTGAGCGCTGGAGGCCGCGTCTCGCGCTTCCCTCTAACAGGGAGCGCGCCCTGCTACAGGGAAGCGCGAGACGCGGCTCGCGCATGCGCCGATGGAACGGGGCTGAGGTACGGTTTGTGGGCCTCCTGGGGGGTTCCTCCCCGCTGGACATCCCGATTTCGGATGCCCCGTGGGGAGGGATCTGATCGGTCCGGGAATCTTATAGATTCCCGGGCCGATCCCCCCTGGGTGTTGGTCCACTTTAACCAGGTCAGGGGCATCCTGATTTGGGAAGTCCCACCATGTATAAACCCTGGTTCATCCTATACTTACCTCAGTTTTGTGATCCCATGCCACATGCACATGCCTTCAGCGGCAACCTTGGTCTGCGCCCTCACCGTGCCAGGCAGTCTGACCTAAATGGCTGCTGGCATATGTGGGAAGACCGGAGAGAGAAACGATGAGCCATTCATGTCTGCCTGCCATGGTGAATCTGAAGACCACGGATGCTGGACGAAGGCCTGTCCAAGAGCCATATAGGGAAGTTCCAAACAGGGATGCCCACAGAGCATCTAAAAAGTAATAATAGGTTTTGTTCCTCTTTTGGGATGTCCCGCTGTGTGTAACTAAAAGTAAATCTAAGAATTACGTTGTTGGCAATCCCGCAGCACATTGGAGGATCTCTCTCCTCCAATTAGCTTTCTATGCTGTGCAAATTTATATGCGGCATCTGATGGGGAGCAGGAAGTAGCTATACACATGTGTGGAATCATCAGCTTCTCCAAATAGGAGACAAGCTTCACTAAAGTGCTCAGCTATTTCCTGCCCCCCCCATCAAAAAGATCTCCATGCCTGATTTTGGTTTATTAAGGTTTTTTTTTTTTTACTGTAGAACCATCCCAAATCAGGATGCCCTGGGGGTAATTATTAAAAGGGACCTAAAATCAATACTGCGTACCATAAAAATCAATACTGACCTGCATCTGAGTGAGCTTTTTTTCAGTTTTCCCCCCAAAAAACTCATGTCCATACTATGATCATGTTTACAGCTGGGCTTTTCCAACAAGGAAAGAATATTTTTGTGTTTAGTGATCACTTCTACCTCACTGAAAAATCGATTGGCCACCTAAACTCAGACAAGGCAAAACGCAATGGTCATTTTCCCACCACCCAACCTTTCTCTGTTACATTAATTAATCTAATTTGATAATAACTGCAACTCCCCAAACCCAATGCCTAGGAGTAATCCTGGACTGTTCCCTTTTACTTACACCTCACGTTCAATCCCTAACCATCACCACCTGACATCTCCAACCACTAAATTGCTAAAGCATGTCCTGATCATATACCAACTAGACTACTATAACATTCTTCTGGTTTACCAACTAACAGACTGGCACTCTTCCAATCAGTTCTAAATTCTGCTAAACGCATTCACCTCTCCTCTCTGGCAGTGTCTCCATTGGCTGTCAGTCTGGCAACGAATCAGGTATAAAACAACATACAAAGCTCTCTTGAGCCAGAATCCTCCCCACATTAAAGGAGCACTATCACAAAATTGTATAGTATTAAAAATTCAAATAAGTACATCAGCTAATGAGAGGAGGGGTCACTTATACACCCAAACTGAATCTAACTCCAGCCAAGATTGTGGTTTTCTTATCCTGGTAGGAATAAAATCCAGGGGTGACAGGTTTAGTTTATCAGGGGTAACCCCTGTGTTTTTCTTCCTTCCATTAAAATTAAAAAATTAAAAAGCCTGCCTGGATATTTCTTTAGGCCAAGCGTACAAGTAACCTCTCCTCCCCCCAACCAGCATATTTATATGGATTTTTATTAATGGTCCATTTTTTTGTGCTCCTTTAAGCGCCTTATTTTTAAGGTGTGCAGTTTAGCATCTTCCTGGTGGCTATAGCGCCAGTTTTGTAGCGCCGGCATCTTTCTTTTTTGGTGATGCTATTTTGACTAGAATGGAAGTCGCTGGAAGTCACAGCCCCCGATGTTATTAAATTTGCTTTGATTGTTGCATTAGGTATTGGCTGGCCTGTGTCCGCACCTGTTGGACCCGACTGCCGTTTATAACAGCGCCAGTGTGCGCCACTTTGTTTCGCATTTTTTTCGGGGCTGCAAAAGTTTGGCGCTTGAAAAAACAAAGCCATAAAAAATGATTTTACCAGAATAAAATGACATTTAGTGATATCTAGGTTCTGCATTTACATTATTGCAAGTTCTGTACAATATTGTTTATATAAATATAGTATTTAAAAGCATTCAATACTCTTGTGCCCATTATGCTCTATGGGATCTTTACTTACGGCGCCACTATAAACCGGCACAGCTTTAACCAGAGCGCACGGCGCTGCGACCTATGTGGCACTAGTGATAAATTAGATGCATGCTGGCTAAACTCTAAAAAAGTGCCAGACAAGCATGCAACCCACATAAAGGGCACATGGCACAAAACTCAATACTGACTGTTTGTGATCCTTCTCTTTGGTATTTGCTTTAAACTGTAAGCTTGTAAGGGCAAGGCTTGCTCCTATTGTATCTTGCATTCCGAATATTTGCTGTGAATTCTGTAGCGCCTCATTTATAATAGTGTATGTACTGAATGTTCTGTATTTATAATCACTAGTGCACATCGCTATGGAAGATGGTAATGCTTTATAAATGAATAATAATGAACCTCAATTGTAAAAATACAATATTGCATGTGCAGGTGATTTATTGCACTATTTTGTGCACAAAGGTTAAAAAGCTCAGATACAGTCTGCAATTTATACCGGGAGGCACACCCAAAGTGCACCTTGCTTCACCAAATAATTAGTATGTCTCCCATTGTGAAACAAAAAAAACTTTCAGAGATGAACTTTCACTTTAGGAGTCCAATAACATTGGCTATCGGCATTGTTATAAGATATAATGGCGTTGTACATGCGTTACCAATAAAGGCATCGCTATCATTTCCATACAGTCGCCTGTCAGTGTGACTTGTGTTTTTTTTTAGCTCTTAGCGCGTTGCTGTCAGATACAAAGATTTTCTTTTTTCTTCAAATAATGGGTTCGTACTTGCATGCATTAGGCGCTATAATATGTAACCAATACCTTTCATCTGTTTGACACAGCGTGTTTCATTGCTTAAACTGTTATTGGAATATTTATGATCCATTTTGGTTTTAATGACAATCTCTAAGTGGCATATTGTTTACTTAAACTATGGATTGACTTAAAATTCAGGCATATTTGTTTCTTGGTGAGAGCAATATAAGCGCGATGGGAGCTGAATGCAACTCTTGGGTTCCCTCGGGCAAGGTCTTGTGTACTTTTTATGTTGGCTGATATTTGCGATTGTCTCTTCTGGGGCTTTTTGTTCTCTAGTGCTGCTGAGCCACATGGCAATGCTGGTTTGATTCATTGTACATTAAAGTGGACCAACACCCAGGGGGGATCGGCCCGGGAATCTTATAGATCCCTCCCAGCGGGGCATCTGAAATCGGGATGTTCCGCGGGGTGAAACCCCCCAGGAAGCCCAGAAACCTTATCTTAACCCCGTTCCAACGGCGCATGCGCGGGCCGCGTCTGCGTCTCATGCTTCCCTCTAGCAGGGCGCGCACCCGCGCCGGGCGTTTGTGAATGGGCGGCGCGGGCGTGCTCCCTGTAAGAGGGACGCGCGAGACGCGGCCTCCAGCGCTCAGAACCGCTGTGGTTGGACGCCGCTTGTACGTGCATACCACAGCGGCTCTGAGCGCTCTGATTGGACGAGCGCCCACGTAGGAGCGTGGTGAGGTGAGTGTTTCCGGGCGTTCTGGAGGGTTTCACACAGCGGGGCACCCCCGATCGGGGTGCCCCACCGAAGTGGACCTAAACCCAGGATAGTCAAAATCCTGGGTGTTGGTCCACTTTAACTGTAACCTCTCGCCGGTATAATGATACAAACATCAGATTGTGGCCTCTGTATGGGAGTGTATAATGCATATTCCCCACAAATGGAGGCCGTCCAGTAGGTTTTTCAAAGTACACTTATATATTTAATCTCACTGGTAAGTATAGCTGCACACCTGGGACGTCGCCCTCACGCAGCTGGTTTCTGCATACTGTCACCCCTCATTGTCACTCCTGCTGGGTGGCTCGGCTTTCAACATCCCAGCTCATTTCTTTAGCCCCATCACTATCACAGTCCATCCTCTCATTCCCTTAAATTAGGGATCAGTGACTTTCTCAACAATTTCTTTAGCTATAAAATAAAAGATATATTGAAATGAGTAAATACTAAAAATGAATGCATGTTTCACCATGCTGTGACATCTTCAGCGTTACCGACATACAAGTTCTAATTGTTCATATAGGATACTTCCTTCCTGTCCTCCTCCTGACATATTTGGGGGGTTGTTATGGCAACCTGCCTCTCTTCCATGAACCTCTTGTAGTTCTGGTTCTGGCTTGTTTCCCACTCTCACAGTTAAAGCAGAGATGGGTGTTCCAAGCTGTTGGCCTTGATATAACATGCAGAGCAGGAAAGAAAAACAAAGCCGGATCCTTCTGTAAAGCCACTGGCTTCAGCTGTGAGATCATCATATACATTTACCCAATGCCTGTGCTTAGGGCAGCCACCTTTAGGGGGCATTGGCAACAATGCTATAGTTGGAAATGCACCCTACATTGACAATAGATATGAGCATATCTGTTGGCTACAGTTGGTCCACCTAGACCAAATGTTGAGCTGCAGAGCGTCATGCCAACTGTCAGTTTAGAGGCCTAAATAATGCATTTTCATAAAAAAAAGTCAAAGTAGAAAAAGATTATACTTACTTGACCTCCAGTAAGTTTAATCCCACGCAGCCTGCATGCTGTTTCCCCACCGTAATTCTGCTGTCTGCCCCAATGCTGTTAGCACCCCACCTGACTGTATCCCAATGGGGTTTAGAGCAATCATCACAGATATAAACATCTTAGTGTTCATGTGGTGCACGCTTCTGCCCAAGCATCGAGTGATCCACGAGGCGTGGACACAGGAACCAGCAAAGGGGAATACACAGCAGCTGAGCAGGGAGCACACTGTAGACTGAAACTGATTAAGCTTTCTGGGGGATCAGGTAAGTGATATATATATATATATATATATATCTGTTTGTTACCTATTCACTGCAATATCTATCTAGAGATCGTTAATCTATTGTCTATTTTTCTGTATATTCCTTACAAAGCAAAATATTTTTCTATCTGTCTGTCTGTCCATGAAGATATCTATCAATCTATCTATTTACCGGTATCTATTTATTTGTTACCTATTTCTCTGTTCCCAATTTATTGCAAAATATCTATCTATCTATCTGGCTATCTGTCTATTTGTCATCAACACCATGGCAATAGTGTCAAGTCCATTTTCAGACATGCAAGCCTTGCGCTGATGCATTACCCAGACCAGTCTTCTGTCATGTAGCACATGAATAATGGGTCTAGCATTTTATGTCAGGTTTTTTCATCCTCCTCATAAATAAATCCACCCCAGTCTCCAGCAAGAGGTCATCCATTTTTTAACCTCTGCTTGCATGCCAAATTAAGATTGTGCTCAGAGTCAAGGTTAAAGGTACAGCGCATGGTATCCTTTTTCAAAAGATGCATGTCACTTCCCTTACAGCAAATGATGAATAATATTTCTGACTGCTGAGCAGTTTGCAGATCTCGTCTACATAAATAGTTTACAGAACAAAGACTCTGAAGTAACGTGTTCCTCATTTGCCTTAATCATACCTGTTTTTGGAGGACAAATCTGTGTGATACATATAAATATGGTATTGATTTCCATAGTTCCATCATATTCCATGTACAATGTAAATATACAGGACAATATATAGCTTAATATTCTGTTTTTCAGCAAAAACATACCCAGCGGTTGCAATATACTGTGTACAATGTTACAGTGTAAATCATCATTTTTCTGCTTGTAAATTCATTTTTGTTAAAGTGGAAGTTCAGTCTAATATTAGACTAATGTTAAAAAATAATACACCTCGCCTGGTCCTTGGATCAAGCTATGTCTATGGCGCTTCTGGCAAAGGAGCAGCTGTGCCGGGCCGCAGCTCAGGGGGGCGGTCTCACCAACAGCACCTAATGTCCCAGAGAGCTTCAAATTTACCAAGGTCCACTGTCCCAAGGAGTATGGAGGTGTGCTGGCTCTAGGTGGCTGCCGCTGGACTGATCGGCCTGATACATCCTCTCTCGTACATGTGCGTGAATTACCATAGTCCTGTATCTGGGCCTTTTTTCTGTGTCTGGTGATTCTGTGCCATGTTTTTTTTGTCCAAATTAGCGGTTTTACGGTCCTTTACGGTACACGTATGCCCATCCAGGTATTCACCATATTATTCCGGTTTATGCCTAGATTTTTCACTTGTGCAGACTAAATTTTACAGGTTTACCCTGGGCTTGCACATGATTGATAAAACATTATAAAAACTGTATGTTTCTAGTTCAAAATTACACCCTCTTTCTGCACGCGGGAACCGCCATACGCGTAAAGATTGAGGCCCTTGACGAGTTCTGTGAAGATTTCGAGCATCTGCAGCAGCAGGAGCTGTTAACTGGTTACCTTCTAGAGCTTAGGCATACCCGCAGTCGCATAGATATCGATCAGATGTCTGATGAGCAGGTTTTTGAATTGATCCGTCTGAACCGCCTTTTTATTGAGAAGCTCTACAGAGAGATGTGGCCATGGTTGGCCCCCACCACAAGAAAGGGGCATGCAATTGGAGGTATGACCAAATTGTTTGGCTGCCTTCAATTTTTAGCGAATGGATTCTTCCAGAGGCTAGGGACACTGTCAGTTGGCATGTCCCAGCCTTCGCTGAGCCGCTCCCTGACTAAGTCTCCCGATGGCATGGCTCTCCTGCAGGAAAAATACATCTTTTTTCCTGACAGCATGGCATCCTGGAACACCGTGAGGTTGGGCTTTTTCAACATTGCGAATATGCTAAATGTCATGGGCGCCATTGACTGCTCGCATGTGACCCTGGTTCCCCTAGCTGCTCTGGAGCATGTGTTTAAGGCCACTATTGCTGCACCTTCTTGCCCCTTCTCCTGTATGCCTTCTAGCCCCCTCTACTGTCTCCTGTCTTTATACTACGCTTGCCTCAGCTCCCCTAATCTAGTTTCCTTGTGTCCTTGTTGTGTCTTTGTAATTTAGAATTGCATTTGCAATTAATTACTTGGAGCCACTCTATTTACCCTCTGATTGTTTGGCTTTATTTTACTAACCACATGGTGGCCCACTCTCTTAACGTCCAATGTGTCATGGGACCAGATCTTAATTTTTTCAGCGTTTTAGCCAGCTTCCCAGGCTTTTCCTACAACGCATTCATCTTGAGGAGTTCGAGTTTCTATACCCGTTTTGAGAGTGGTGTGCTGAGTGGCGGTTGGCTTCTTGGTAAGTCTAGTCTTCTCTTGGCTCTGCGTGTCTATTGTTAGTAATGCATTTCCACTGCTTTATGTAAAGTTATTTGCCTTTTTTTGTTGTGTTGTTACTTTGTTGTTGATGCCTAGTTTTTTCCATGCCCTACATCACTATTACTGTGCTCATATGGCTAGTTAAAATCACCCTGCACCCTGTAGCTAATCAAACCCCTTGGCCATGCATACTGCCTTCTGTTTTGCTTGATTGCTCAGTGGTTTGCCTTAGGCAACACTAAATTGTTGCCTCCTACAAAATGTGTTTCCCACTGACACCCTTACGAAGGCCCCAGACAGACAGCCTATAATCAGGCCTACTTCTGCACTTGGGCTGTTGTGGAGCGCACATTTGGCCTTCTGAAGTTGCGGTTTCAATGCCTGTACCACACAGGGGGCTTCCTCCAATACAAGCCTGGCAAGGTTGTTCAAATCATGGCCTGTATTGCCCTCCACAATTTTGCCCTAGCAGAGAGGGTGTCCGCATATGTGGAGGAGCCAACCCCTGCTGCAGCTCCCGAGGTCCATGGCCTACTGTATTTCGGTACCCCAAGCTGCGCTCTGTTCGCCAGCATTTATTTGACAACTCTTTTTCTTAATTTGTGTTGATGTATTTGTGTATTTTGCCCTTTTCTGTTTTGGTATGTGCAATTAAAACAAGTGGATGTTTGATGTCTTTCATTTAGTGGATATATCTATCTCGGCAAAATCAAAATATTTCCCCCAAATGTTCATCAGGGATTAGGCTGAAGTGGCCTTGTTTACACTCTCTGCTGGTTGGCGTACCACAGGCAGTGGGTGCATACTGGCATTTTGCTGGTTTGCCTCCAACATTTTGTTGTGGCGCCATGCTCCTCCACCACTGCATCCATGCCCAATTGGATCTTCCTGGTGGCACCACTTTAAATAGGGAGTTTTGTCTAAATGTGTGGCTATTGGCCCACCAGTTTGCCTCCAAGATTTGGCATCACTTTAAAGTGGACCAAAACCCAGCTGGATTGGCCCGGGAATCCCAATCCATTCCCTCCCCATGGGGCATCCAAAATCGGGATGCCCCGCTGTGTGAAACCCCCCAGGTCGCCTGCTACACTTACCTTAATCCCGGTCCAACAGCACATGCGCGGGCCATGGCCGCATTCCCGCTATCCCTCTAGCAGGGTGCGTGCCCGTGCCATTTGTGATTGCCCGGCATGGACACGCTCCCTGTTAGAGGGAAGCATGTGATGCGGCCACCAGCGCGCTCGGAGCCGCTGTGCTAAGACGTCGCTCAGACGTGCATAGCTCATCGGCTCCGAGCGCGCTGATTGAACGACCGGCCGCGCATGCGCCGTAGGACCGCTATGCGGTGAGTTGATGCGGGAGATCTGGGGGGTTTCACATAGCAGGGCACCCCCGATCGGGGTGCCCCGGGGGAGTGGACCCAAACCCAGGATAGTCAAAATCCTGGGTTTTGGTCCACTTTAACAAAGGCAAGTGGCGCCTAGGTACAGGATGGGGCTGGCTTCCTCCCATTCCTTCGCTTGAGGTGGTGTGCCTGCTGCTGCCAGACTGCTTTTAAAGAATCTTTAAACATTTGGGTCCCTGAATATGCCCACACAGTCCCAAAAAACTTAAAGTAATGTGAGCTCAGCCGACTCCTCCACCCTGCCCAGACATCAATGTCTGTGCTCCCCTCACTGTGTGGCCATGGCCTTGGCGGTGGGTTCAGGGCAGCCATGGCAGATGGTGCAGCTGTAGGTGCAGGGGTTGCCTCTTGAACAGTTGTAGCTGCTGGCTGGTTGTTTGCTGCAAAGCCAAGGGAAAAGCAATTTCCCAGTTTCTGAGATCAGTTCTGACTGCCAGGTAGTATCAGTGGCTCCATCAGTAAGTGATCATCTTGTGAAGCAGACAGATGCAGGTTCAAATCCAAAAATAAAGTGCATGTGAACAAACAAAAACAAAACGGTACTCCCTATTCTTCTCCACAATGAATTCCAATGAATGGAGAGGGTGTGCACAGATACTGTGACCGACGTGGGGCCACAATCAATAGCAAGTGGTGGTCTTGACCCAAGGAATTCTGGGATGCATGCTTGCAAGAAGACAAGGTACCTTTTTGTTTGGATTAACAGACCCTTTAATCTGCTCTGATTGTAGATGAAGATACTTTATTGCCCCTGCTACTGGCACTGATACTATCGAGAGAGGTTCATGGCATTCGAGTAAAACAACAGTAGCCAGTGGCACAACTGGTAAGTGGGTAACCTCTGTAGAAGAACAGAGATTTGATATGTAGCAGCCACACTGCCTTAAAAAGGTATTCTGTGTAAGTGTGGCCCCTACTCTGATGTGTATGAGCCCCATAGTTGGAACAGGCACTGCAGCTAGTAAAATACAGAGCTACATACCTGGAGCCGCTGATGGTGAGTATGTTAAGACTGAGAAGGGACCAGCCCACTGTTGGAGATGTGGAGAGGAGAGAGGGGTTCGTCTACATATTTTCTGGACCTGCCCAAGGCTCAAAGGGTTCTGGGACGTGGTCAGAGGAGTGGCAGAAAAGGTGTCGGGCGCAGAGGTTCCTGCTGACCCAGCGCTATGTCTCCTTCACCTCTCAAAGACCCCGCTTAAAAGATACCATAGATTGGTCCTCTGCCACCTCCTGAACGCGGCCAAGACCTGTATCCCACAATTATGGAAAAGTACAAATCCCCCATCGATCGCGATGTGGATTAGAAAGGTTAATGATATGAGGTTTGAGAACCTCATACTTTCCAAGGGAGATGGATACGAGAGATTCACGATGACCTGGTACAGGTGGAGTGCATGTGACTGCTTGGCCAGTCGGGGGAAGCCGCTCCCCCCCTCCCATCCCCTAATGTTCCTGTTATTCCTGTGTTCCTGCGTTGTTCTTCTTATATTCCAGAGTCAAATGTCACCACCTCATCTGCCCCAACAATATATGCATATTTTTATTTGTTGGGACACGACGGTTATTATACAATGTCTGTTAAGAATCGTTTTCGACACAAAGACAAATACCAGATATGAACATGTGTCATCCTTTGTATGATCTCTTTGCTTGGAATCTATGTATGTATGTATCTCTGTATTTGAAAATATGTAAAATGCTCTCTAAATAAAGAATATATAAAAAAGACTGAGAAGGGGGAAGAAAGGGATGTCGCCATGTGCGATATGACCAAGATGGCTGCGTTTATTGCTAGAAATGGCGACGAACAGTGCTGCATTCCAGGGGCCAGGGGAGGGGACCCTCATATTAGACTGGAATTCTGTTTTGAGATGGCATGGTGCACTATTTGCTGTGAAGGCTCTTGAAAGTTTGTCCCACAACTGCCTCTCAGAGGTGAAATATAGAGTGTGCCCCCTACCTGTATATTAGCTGTGATTGGTGTATGGCATCAGGTTGTTTTTTAAAATTCAATTGAGGCATATGCGCAATGCTGATCAAGGAGGATGTGTGAGAGTGGGGCTCTGCGCCCCTTCAGTGCTGTGGGCTTCATCCCGGCAACCAGATGGGCCCCTGGTGGTCGGGACTGATGCCCAAACAACCCCAGAGTGTCCAGGAAGCCCCTGATGTCAAGAAATCCTGATGAAATTCCAATGACTTCAAACTTCAAGTGAGCACTCTAGATTTATTCAGACATTTCCCCACTGACAATCCTAAAGCAGAGGAAACTAAAGCCACTTATAAAATATCATCAGATATCGCTGGGCAATCCCATTCAGACTTGTTTTCTCTTATAAAGCTATGTTCCTTTTCATTTTTGACCCTCCAAAAGAGTGCTCTTACAATTAGGCCTGCTCTCTAAGGATAGGGATGTCGTGCTGAGGAGCGGGGGGCAGAGACCGATGTTGCCTCTGTGGCGTTCCAAGCAGAAGACCAAGGATGTCAGTGGTCCCCAATACCTGAAATAGCTAATCATTGATATTATTTCAACTTTTTTGTACTTTTGTCCCCAAGGACCTAATGCTCTCTCGGGCTTTAGTTTCAAAATGGAGAGGGTCTTGTTATGTCTTGTTCTATCTTGTTATATTTTGTTAAGCTTTAAATTTAAGAAGTTAAGCATTATAAAATTGTTTGAGACCTAACCTGTTGGCCAACAGTTAATCTAGTTAACTGTTGGCCAAATCTACTGGGGTACATTCTATGGAAGAAGATAACCCTGGTCTGGGAGGTGACTGGTTAAATAATAGTTTAAGAAATTTACTTATGTTAAAGGTTGTGTTCTTTTTTGAATAAGAGGTTATTATTTGCAAATTAATACTGGGTACTTAGAAGATGGGTCACTACTGAGCTGAATCCTCAAAGTTTTTATAGTTCTGGTGTGGGGGATGGAGGTTCTGTGACGGAGGTCCATGTTTGGTTACACATGTGCATAGTGTTAGTGCTGGAGGGGTGGTCAGGTGCCCATTTTGGTCTTGCCCTTTCCCAGGAGGAGGTGAGGTGAGGTGAGGTGAGGTGTGGGGAGCAAGACCTGAATGGAGGAATAATTAGTTTATCCCTGCAGACAGCTAAACTCACCGACCAAGGGGGATAAGTCCTTTAAATATTACAAAGATATTGGAGCATATTTCATATTTATATTTAAGGTGGGTGATGGTATCTCTGTGAATGATAGGAGTGGTAGTTATAGACCACAAGGGGAGGTACATTTTTGTAAAAGGGAAAATTGTGGACTCAAGGGTTTCATTAATGTCTTTTTATGCGCCAAACTGGTAACAGGTGAAATTCTTTAGGGACCTGCTACATGTATCGATCTGTGGACAGAGAGTCATTATGGGGGGGAGGTTCTAACTGTGCGCTGGACATCATTCTGGACAAGATGGTGGTTTTACCTCCCCAGGACTTTAAAGATATTCAAAATTAGTAATTATCTAGCTAGACTTTTGTACTCATGTGACCTAGTCCTAGTGGATATGAATCTGAATCCTGAATCCTCGGGGGGGAAAGACTTCTCTTTTTATTCACAAGCACACCATACTTTTTTCGAGTATAACCCACATCTTCCTTAAATGACATAGTTTCACTCGGTGTAAGATGCTGGAGGAGGCTAGGTCCGATCATTCGCCAGTCATTCTTGAAAATAACAACCAGCTCAGGGAGATGGAGCCTTAATGATACCCTTTTTAGTAAATCAGAAAAGCAGAAATAGAAAGATAACTAAAATTATATTTTGATAAACTGACAGATACCACTCCAGAAATTAAGTGGGCTGCACACAAGGTGGTGGTTTGGGGTGGTTTTGTCCAGGTGGCGTCCAGGGCTAAAAGGCTGGCCAGAAAGGCTATTAAACAAAAGGACACGGCCTTATTTAATATTTGTAAAGATCAGAAACACTTTCCAGATAAGAACCCGAAGGCCCAGATAGACATTGTCCGCGGAGACCTAAACCTACTGTTGACCACCAGGGCAGAGGAAAGCATTAGATGGGGTAGGCATAAGTTCTTTGAGAAGTAGGATAGAATTGGTTCTGTGCTAACAGCTATGCGGACGCCACGAGTGGGTTTCTCCTCCTTTCCTAGGATTCGTCAGAGGAACGGGAACTGTCCAGCAACCTGGAAAAAGTGTTATGAGAACTTCTGCATTTTGGAGGAATTGTACTCAAGCCCTGCTGCCTTAGACAAACAAATGGCAGAGGAGTTTTTAAGTGATAATCCTTTCCCCAGGCCATCAGGAGCTGTTGGAGTAAGAGATTGCGGGGGAGGAAGTGGAAAAGGCTATAAAAGTTCTAAAGATTGCTAAGGCACCGGGCCCTGATGTTCTCGAATGCATATTATAAACAATTTTGTCATATTCTGGTGCTGCACCTTTTTCGTGTTTCAACAGTTTACGATCAGGGCTAGAGTATCGGGAGACTCAAATACAGAATACATCAGCATATTACTAAAGCCTGGTAAGGGCCCCTGTGAATGTGGAAGCTATAGGTTCATCTAAGAGCTTGTCCAAGACGAGCGTCTCTGAGTGCCATTCACAATTGCCTGGCGCTGGCACGTGCCCTGCTTAAAAAAAAAAAAAATGGCAATGCTGCTTGCGAATGCGCCGTTGGCCCGGGAAAGAGGGTGCATTTCCAGGCAACCTGGGGGTTTCACACAGCGCGGCATCTCAATTCTGGATACCCCAGGGGGAGGGAAGTTAGGGGCCCTGGAATCTTATAGATTACCGTTGGGACGTGGGTTTTGATCTACTTTAATAAACTGCGACTTGAAACTTCCGACAAAAATCCTGACAGCATTTTGGCATCCTACATTTACAGGGACAGGGACAAGGTTGGGTTCACCCTGTGCTGTTAGGTACCTCATCAAACGAGGCGAGTTATAATTGTCATATCTGTGGTGCAGGTGGGCTAGGACAGAGGTCAAGGGGGCCAGTGTACGATTTCTCTTGATTTGAATAAGGCCTTTGACTCCCTAGCATGGGACCTGTTTTTCGTTTCAAAAGAACAAGGCAGAATAAGCCTGCCTGGATGTATATTGAAGAATCAGCATGTAAGCCTTATCCCTTGGAGTCTTTATTCTGGATGAGGGCCAGGGTTCTTTCTCCAACTCTGTCACTCTTGTTGGCTTTGTGCGATGATGTCTGTAAATGTAATTCTCTTTTTTCTAGATTTAACCCACTAGTCCCACTGTTTCTGCTATTTCACCGGGGGGGGGGGGGGGGGGGGGCTGCATGAAGAGACTTTTTCTTGGTGGTCACAGAGAGGATTTAAAACAGTGGCAGACTTGTAATACTCTCTGGTGTTCGACAGGCAGCTTGGTTTGGGGAGGTTCATTATATCATTGCCTGCATATACTCCCGGCTGACTTTCTACCATCCAGTTTCATGCTTGTAGTTGGAACTGGACTGCAAGGTGTGCTGTGAGCTTCTCTCTCTGTTTATTTTTTGTTTTTATCTTGGAAGTTTTTATCTTGGAAGGGTCTTCCTGACCCTTATGTCCCTCTGATCTGGATGGATCCACAATGCCTCCTCAGCTATGCTGAGATAGTGGCGTTCTTCCGCTGGAACTGTGGGGGAAGTTCACTGCTTTGTCAGCCGACTCTGGTTCTTTTTCAGCTAGGCTGGGTTCTTAGCACCACTGCAGCGCTGGTTCTTTCTCTGGCTAGCTTCCCTGCGAGCAGGGTCGTTTCTTTGGCTGCCGCCTTTGGAAGATTTTCAGCTAGGCTAAGCACCTACCACCACCAATGCTGACGGTTTTCCTCCAACTTAGTTTTCCGGCCGGCTTCTTCCATTGCTTCGGCCAGATGCCAGGGCTGCTCCAGGGGGACCGTCTGCAGTGGGGCCACTTCCCATGCTGCGGCTTCAAGTGGATCTAAAGCGGTTAGGTTTAAATATCATTTAACATTTTTGTTGTTTTTATTTATAAGCATTAGTAATGCTATTATTATTATTATTGAAACTATTATAATTTAAATTATTATTATTATTATATTATCATTATTATTAATAATAATGATATTGATATTTTATCAATGCTTACTTAATAATTTTGTCTTGTAGATTGTGGAATTGGGAAAGCAATTATTGGTGTGGTTCACCCCTAAGGCCTGGGAGTAGTCACTTGTGGCTATCGAGAAACTGTTATATACTTTGGTCTTAGACTGTATGATATTCACCATGATGGAGGCATCTGGGGTAAGTGGTCCTGGTCTTTTAGTAGACAGGCTCACCCCAGGTCCAGTATGCATGCAAGTGGCACTGGACGAGGACAGCACTAGCAGTTGTTATATATGGGAGACAAATGCCGACTGTGGGAGAGAGGAGCCAGGGTTATGTGAATGCCTATCTTACAGACCCCACCCATTATGCTGATTATTATGCAGCATTGCAGAGCCAAGAGCCATGGCCAAATATTTCAAAAGCGAAATCATAAAGTGAAATTGTAAACCTTCATCTTGGCCATTTCTTCTTCAATTTAAAAACTGAAAACAGTTTAGGACAGTGCCAAATATAGCCCTGAAACAACGGGCTAATAATTGCCTTTGCCTTTTGTATCCCTTTAAATAAACATTTTAATGCAAGTTGTAATGTAACAAAATGGGTAAAAAATACTTCCGCAAGCAGCTGTTAAGGAGGTAAAAAGAGACCTAGCTATTACCTATTCAGTCAAGTCGAAAAGAGAGAGCAAGAAAAATATGGAAAAGAAATAAATAGGGAGAGAAAGTGGAAAAGAAAAGAGACAGATCAAGTTTATAAGACCGTTAGAAACAGGAAAGTGAAAGAGAGAAATATACAAAAAAGGCAAAAAACAGAGAGGTGGATGCAAGATAGAAAGTGTGGAAAGACTTGTGCTACCCTGCATCAAGTCCATTGTGGGTAGGGTTTTTTTAAATGTTTTTAAACAATAACCAGCAGGTGGTCCCTTCATAGTTTCAAAAGGGGCCAAATTTGTAAATTGACAGAGGAAAGAGAAAATGGTAGCTAAGCCTAGAATTACCTTGTCCACCTATGGAAGAGGACGTCTCATGGCAAGCAAATTTGTTGAACTACTTTACAACAATAATAATATCTACTAATACCAATATATAATATACAATAAGAGTCACATATTGTCAAAAAAGAGCCACAGTTCCCATATTTGTGACCAAGGCACAGTGAAGAAAATTCACTATATAAAATCTAAGACTGCATTCCCTAATATTTGTCGCTGCTTCTGCCAATATATAGACAAACTCCTGCTTGCTGGGTCACTGCAGTTGCCCCAGGAGTTAAATAGGGTGAAGGATGCAGTCTGTTTAGGTCGGTGAACCTGCAAAGCACTGGGCACAATGCTGAGGCAGCTGTTCCAGCGAGGTTTAGACAAAGGTCAAGCTGGGTGATTAGAGTATTAGGTGGTATCTAGAGGGTCCAACCAAAAGGTTGAGCCAGCAGGTATGAGGTCAAACAACCATTACACTTTTACAGGGAAGATCTGGTCACCCCTAACTGCTTGTCTCAGCGGCGAGTCTGTGGGAAACAGTGGAATGAACCACTTTGCCCAAAGCATTGCATGATGGGTAAAAGCATCCACACACAAAGAATCCCCTGTAAAAAGCAGAATGGTATGTTTCCCCTCTCCTTCTAGTAAAACAAAGAAACAAGCTTTCACAAAAGAGGAGGGACTTTTGGTTGCACGTTGAGCTTTGCGTATTTTTGTTAGCGCGGTATTTTTTGTATCATTGTATTAAAGAAACAAGCTTGGCTGGACTTGCAATTGCAGGGTCTTGCTCTATAGTACATTTATGTTGATTTTGTATTATTGGACCATTTCTTGTGCTTAACAAAGCACATTTCTGCAAGATAATGCAAAGAGTGTGAGAAGCTGGCATCTCCCTGCTCGGCTGTACGGTGACCTGTTCTGTGTTACAGTCCTCATAGTCAAACCACATGGAAAGCGTGACATCTGTTTCGGTTTGCAAGGTAACGGGACTGAGGTTTTTCTTTGTGGTCAAAGGCCGAGCGGCATGTCATTAACTTCAATAATTACATCAGAGGGAAGAAAAGTAAAGGTCTGTCGCATTTACATGTTGCACCCTGTTTTCTGCTTTACTGTCGCTTTGTGTAACCTGTCCTTTTATTAGCAAGTAATCGTATGTCTTAATGAAAGCTGGCTGCATCGTGCTGAAGGGTTAAATGCACTACTGTTTTAATCTGTCTGTTAAGGTTCTCATTAATTCTGCCCCCTCCCCTTTTTTCCCTTTCTCTCATTTGTTTTGAATTTAGAAAAATACAAACAAGCCCAGTTGCCTTGACTTTTAAACATATATACCATTTTGATCCTTAAAGTGGACCAACACCCTGAGGTAATCGGCCCGGGAATCTACAAGAGATCCGAGATCGGGATGTCCCGCGGGGTGTAAACCCCCCAAAACCCCTGAAAAACCTTACCTCTCCAGCCGCTGCTTCCGCCGCCGCCACCTCACTCGCGCTCCTCTAGACGTGCCCACGCCGGCCGTCTCTGAATGGCCGGCGCGGGCGCGCACACGTCAAGAGTGACGCGCGGGAGGCGCCGACGGGCAAGCTGCTTGTACGTCGCTGTCAATCAGCTTGTCCGTCGGTGCCGATTGGACGGCGCGGCCACGTGGGAGCGGGGAGAGGTGAGTTTTGGGGGCTTTCTGGGGGGTTTCACACAGCGGGGCACCCCCGATCGGGGTGCCCCGGGGAAGTGGACCAATACCCAGGATAGTCAAAATCCTGGGTGTTGGTCCACTTTAAAAGCTCCCTCTCTGATGGTTGGACATCTGGAAATAGTTTACATTCATTTTTGCATAAGATATAAAGGGGAAGTTTGCTGTTTGGCATTAATAAAATCACCCCCCCAACCTATTTCTTTATTTTGTACTGAGAGAGTTGAGAGATATGCAATGATAATTAAGGTTGCTTTGCCTCTGTAGCAAGGCCTCACCACAGGGCAGACTCTAGGCTAAATAGCCCTCAGGGTAAAAAATAAAATATATGTATACACAGATTATAAGTGGATACCTTTAACCCTTTCAGTGCCAAGCACGTAGTTTCTACGTGCTCGCTTCCACTCCACTTAAGTGCCAAGCACGTAGAATCTACGTGCTTGACTTTCCCCCCTGCTAGTAAAAAAAATAAAAATCAAAAATACTCACCTGACCCCTCGTTGGATCCGGCCGGGTCTCCTCTTTAATTTGGTGCCATCCGATCCCCCGTGGGCCCCCGGAATAGGCTGCCCCCCCCCCCCGCTTCTGCAGCAGCAGCTGCTAACTAAAAAAAAAAAAAAAAAATGACATTCACTTACCTGTGTGTGCGCTGGTTCCCGCTGTCCCTCCCCTTCACCTGGGGGGGCTCCAATCCCCCCCCAGGACTTACCGATCTTCAGGAGAGAGCCCGGGAGGCTCTCTCCTCTCTCCTTCTCAATGGCGGCCGCCATCTTGCCGCTAATGACGTCATCCCAGCCCCGATCTCCGGCTTCAGCTTTCTCAGCTGTCAGATGCCAGTGATCGGTGCCGGTGAAGGAGGTGGCAGGAGATCCTCTGATCTCCTGCCTCCCCCTTCTCTGGATGCCGATCACTGGCATCTGTCAGCAGAGCGGCGAGGGACAAAGGAGCTTACAATCAAAGGTAAGTACAGTAAAAATTTTTTTTTTTTTTTTTAATAAAATACTTTTATTAATTGTGTTGTGTCTTTTTTTTCACAGTTAACCCTTTGTGAGCTGGTAAGGGGTCCATGAGACCCCTTATACCAGCTCACAAGGCTCTGGGTCTGGCAAGTCACCTGCGGCTAGCGGGTGACTTGCCATTAACCCCCAGCCCCCCATTACCTGCCTCCCCAATGGCCAGGGGGGGCAGAAGGGCCCGGGCCACTTAGTGGCTATGTGAGCTAGTAGCCTGCAGGGCCAGGGGCCACCAACGCTGGCCCCTGTGCCCTGTTCTACAAGCCCCCATAGCTGGCTTGGCTCGGTAATGCTGGGTAGGGGGGACCCTACGTCATTTTTTTTTTTGGATTTTTAACCCTTAAAATAAAAAAAAAAAGGGGTCCCCCTCCCTGGGAGGGGGGACCCTATGTCATTTTTTTTAATTAACCCTTTTGTGTTCTGTCATCCAGCAGCTATAAAAGGCTTCTAGCAAGTGAGCAGAAGCCAGTGATCGCCGAGGGACAAAGTGCTCCAGGATGGATGGGAGGTAAGTATTAAAAAAAAAAAAAATTAATAAAATAATTTTTTCTCTTTGTGTGTCTGTGTTTTTTTTTACATTTAACCCCTTGTGAACTGGTAAGGGGTCCATGACCCCTATACCAGTTCACAAGGCTGGGGGGGTGGCAAGTCACCTTTGACTAGCGGGTGACTTGCCCTTAACCCCCGGAACCCCCATTACCTGCCTCCCCAAAGCCCAGGGGGGGCAGAAGAGCCCAGGCCCACGGGCTATGCGGGCATGTAGCCTGCAGGGCCAGGGGCCACAAAAGCTGGCCCCTGCGCCCTGTTCCTACAAGCCCTGCATAGCTGGTCCCGGGCTGGTTACTTTGGGTAAGGGGGACCCCATGTCAATTTTTTTTGGATTTTTAAGGGTTTTTAACCTAATTTTTTACCTAATTATAAATAAAATGAATAATAAATAAAATTTACAAACAAGACATTTCATGTTAAAGCCTAAACTCTGCTGCAAAAAATATATATATAATTTTCCTGAAAATTCCAGCAAAAATGTCACAAAACATGGCGCAAAATGGGAAAAATGACCTGTCAACAGAGGCTGACAAAATCTCAAGTAGGCTGGCAATTAAGAGTTAAAAGTAGCTATGCATGTTGGGTATTGTTCTGTTCGGGGGACCTTGCGCTTTCAATTTTCAAGTAAAATTACCGTTACGCACATGCTTTACTTTGGGGTGTTTGGCAACTCTTCCCTTGACAGTAGCAATGCATGTTGGGTATCGTTCTGTTCGGGAGATGTTGCTTTTTCAGATTATACTTGTTTTTTCTTGTTTGTATATAGTTTTTTTAGGAAAATGTGGCTTTGATTCTGCTTTTTTATCCTTTTTTTAGGAAAACTCTTTGCAACCAAAGAATACATTGAGGGATTACTTCCAGAAAACTGTGGCCACAACAAACCATCAACAAGCCTGGTACAAATAGAAAGCCTGAGGTGTGTACTTTCAGAGAATATATAGTTTGTGGGGGGTATTTCAAATGTAAAGGGTTGTTTTTCTGGAAAAATTGCAAGGTGCGCATAGCGCATATCACAGTTGTATTTTTTCTGAAAATCCCCTAAAGCTCTGTTTCAGTTTGGGGGAGTCTCCTGGGCTGGAAAGGGTGTCTACCTATACATGTGTGGTACCGCTGTGATTGGGAGAAATTGGGATTTCACACGCAATAAGATTTTATTGACAAACTTTTTTAACATTTTTTATTACAAAAAAACACTACAAATTGTAAAAAATAGATTTTTTTTTATTTTTTTGCACATATTTCGCCAAAAATATTGAGAATACACCTAAAAATGACAAACAAGACATTTCATGTTAAAGCTCAGACTCTGCTGAAAAAAACAATATATCATTTTCCTGGGAAATCCCTGGAAATCCCTTCAAAAATCACATTTGAACATGGGGAGCGCAAAATAGTGCAAAATGGTCTGGCACCAAGGGTGACAAAAACTCCAGGTAGGCTGGCAGCGAAAGGGTTAAAATATAATCAGTGTACTTTGAAGCAGAGGAAACGCCATGCTACTCTACCCCCCCCCCAGGGCATCCTGCCCTGCTGTATGAAACCCCCAGAGTCACTGGTATACTCACCTTTACCGGGTGCTCCCACGCCGCTACAGTTGCTGGCTGCTGCATCCTCGGCTTCCCTCTAGCTGTGCGCGCCTTCACGTCCAGCCTTTCTGAATGACTGGATGCGTGAGCTAGGGATGAGGCCAGCGGCTGGTGTGCATCACCCGACACCTCATTAAGCCTGTCCCCCGGAACCTTGAGATCAGCCAATTGTTGATCTGATCCACCAAGAACTGGGCAAATGCAGAGTCGGCAGCATCGGAGCGACACGGAAATGGGTTTTGCTCTGCTTTATGTGAGGCGTGGCACTGACCTGGGCAGGATGCAGACCAGGAAGTGTGCTGTTATACTAACTCTGGTTCCTGCATTCTACTCCCTATCACCTGTATATCTGGCAGGTGACATCACATGACATGACATCATCAGTATGACAGCATGCTTCCTAGCCACACTCTGCTTCTGCCAAAACCATGACTCCATTCTCCAAAAAGTGCCCTGGGGGGGGGGTATTCCAGTAAAATGCAGGAGGTGCTGCCCTCAGAGCCAGCACACAAGACCAAGCAGTCAGCTTGGCGCTGCCTCACCGTTGTGTGCTCATATAACTTACGTATACCTGCACATACAAAGGAATTCACTCTCCACTTTTGACCCATCCTTGCAAATATTTCAAATACACAAATTGACTCTAGGAAAAGCTAGGAAATTACATATAATCAGTTTGTTCAGTCACTCTATCCCATCAAACTAGGACCCCCCATAGCACGTGTAACTTGCATGGCATTCATGCTTCTCCTTGCAGATATTGAGGTCTGATATCGGGCGACCCTGGGGGGTTTCACACAGTGAGGCATCCCCGATCGGGGTACCCCGGGGGCAAGGACCAAAACCCAGGATAGTCAAAATCCTGCGTTTTGTTCCACTTTAAGGTGGGAAGTTACCTACCGTAGTGTGGTCTGCACAGGTGGTGCAGCCAAACAGCCTCCATCCCCTTGTGGAAGAGACAGCAATGGCAGCAGCAGTTCCTGAGCCATCCCCATACTGCCCTCTATACTTCTTTCAAGTCCTCTTTGAAAGCCTGCAAGGTGCATAAATGCAGCTCACCTCATCATGGCTGTGCTCTCCCTTCCTGCCAGAACACAGCTGCTCCTGAAAGTAGAAACAAGGAAAAGATAAGTGGCACACCCTCTGAATTTCTTTGCCATAGACCACCAATAATAGGGCTAAGCTGGTGGTCTAAAGCTCTGCATCATCAGACAGTGAACCCTGGGAGAGAGGATGAGAATGCCTGTGTTACAGATCCCACCAATAATGCTTATTATTATGTGGTATCACAGAGCCAAGACCCATGCCCAAATATTTCAAAAGATAAATCATAAGGTTAAAGTGTAAACCTTGATATCTTGGCCATTTCTTCTTTTATTTAAAAACGGAAAACAGTTTAGGACAGTGCTAAACGTATTCTGACACAATGTAACGATTGCCTTTGCCTTCTGTAGCCCTTTAAAGTGGACCAACACCCAGGATTTTGACTATCCTGGGTGTTGGTCCACTTAGGTGGGGCACCCCGATCGGGGGTACCCCGCTGTCTGAAACCCCCCCGATCGCCGCAAAAACTCACCTCTCCCCGCTCCCACGTGACCTCGTCCGGGCAATGACAGCGCTCAGAGCAGCTCTGGTATGCGCGTCCAAAGCCGCTTGGACGCGCATACCAGAGCGCTGTCATTGGCTGCGTCTCTCGCTTCCCTCTAACAGGGAGCGCTCCTGCGCCGGCCATTCACAAAACGGCCGGCGCGGGAGCGTGCCCTGCTAGAGGGAAGCGAGAGACGCGGCCGCGTCTCGCGCATGCGCCGTTGGATCGCCGGTAAGGTGAGGATTGTGGGCCTCCTGGGGGGTTCCTCCCCGCGGGACATCCCGATTTCGGATGCCCCGCAGGGAGGGATCTGATCGGTCCGGGAATCTTATAGATTTCCGGGCCAATCCCCCCTGGGTGTTGGTCCACTTTAACATGGTGGGGGGGGGGGCTCTGACTCATGACCTGTTTTATACAGAGTCATTCCAATGAGTTTACCCAGCAGTGGGGGCAGAACAGGGAGGGAAAGGCAAACCGGGACTCCATAGTGCTGCTTGCTGGAGACACTGCATACATCTTTTTCCTAGATGACGCCCTCCTCTCATTCTCGATCTGTCCACACCTCTCCTCCCCGTGTTCTCCTGCAGTAGCTTGTCTTTATTTGCCGCCCCCTGAGCCCTCCACTACTGCCGCCATCACGTCCCTTCAGAAAAGCACCCACATTGCTGATCTACACTGGTGAGCTCTACACAGTGGAAGTAGAACTTCTTTTCTCCTCCACGTACAGGCAGCGCTTCTAGTACCGGAAAAAGAGAAAAAAGGTAATACTTTTGCTTGTGTAGATCACCAGTGTAGGTCAGCAATGTGCAGGGGGGGGGGCGCCTCAGCAATGGGACACGGTAGTGGGAGCGGAGACATGCCAGCACTCAGGGGGACCTTAAAGCAGACCAACACCCAGGATTTTGACGATCCTGGGTTTTGGTCCACTTCGGTGGGGCACCCCGATCGGGGGTGCCCTGCTGTGTGAAACCCCCCCAGAAAGCCCCGAAAACTCACCTCACCCCGCTCCCACGTGACTCGCTGGTGCAATCACCGGCGCCGGACAAGCGAGAGGCAGCGATGGACAAGCAGAGCGCGTCCACCGCCGCCTCCCGCGCGTCCCTCTTACAGCATTCGCAAATGGCCAGCGCGGGAGCGCGCCCTGCTAGAGGGATGAGCGGGAGGCGGCGACGGACGCACATGCGCCGCTGGAACGTGGAAAAGGTAGGATTTGTGGGCTTCCTGGGGGGTTTCACCCCGCAGGACATCCCGATTTCGGATGCCCCGCGGGGAGGGATCTGATCGGCCCGGGAATCTTATAGATTCTCGGGCCGATCCCCCCTGGGTGTTGGTCCGCTTTAAATCTAAAAAAAAATGCATGGCATAGCTGCAGCACCTCTTGTGATGTGGCGCTCTGTGTGCCCACACCTCTAAGACCGGCCCTGGTAACAGGGACACACCAAGGCTGGCTGGGGAGCGCACCAAAGCTGATAACACGTACATGAGATTTGTGCAGCTTGTTCTGCAGGATCAAGTCTGTGGTCAGCGAGATAATGTAGTTGCTTTTTTCTTTTGCCAAGATCAGGACTTTAAAGGAAAACTGCCTTTTTGGCGGGTTTTTGGTGCTACCTTATTGTTTTCCTCTTATGGAATGTAAAATAATCATTTGTGTTAGCATTGTGCCCCCAGACGGTCATTTACTTATCAGCATGCTGCTTCCATGTTTATCATATTCCCGAGGCTCTGTCTTGCTACAGTGGGAGTAGTTTTCATGGCCTTAAGTAAAAACAATGGACTACAAGTCCAAGAATTCCTCCAATATAACAGGTGAGCTCATCTGCAACTTTGGCCACACAAGTCCACACAATGTAATGCTCTCTCCAGTTGGGAATGCTGCCAGTAACCCTTTAACTACTGAAACACCTGATTGTGATGCTCCCTATCTGAAATAGTTGAATTTTAGCAGAATGGGTTAATTCTGTCATTTCTGCATTAACCAGTCAGATGATTAGCAAGACAGAAGTGAGGAAGTATAAGCTGTACTGATCTGATCTGATCTCATGCACCAGCTGATGTATGTTTCTAAGGTAAACACATTTATGCTAGGGTAAACTGTTTTCTTTAAAACACTGAGCTGCAAATAAGAAGAAACTTTTGCCATTAAAAGTGGAAATGGAGTGCCTGCCCAGTAAGCCGCACAGGAATGCTAGGGTACCCCGGTAAGAAATGACTGGACTCCCTCTTTAATATGCAGCAGGGGGCAGCCCAGATTGGACCCCACAGTGCATCGGCAATTCTAAGATAGAGAACAGGGCTGTCTGGATACTTATCTCTTTTCTTGGGATTCCATGGCGGCTGTAGAGCAGCGGTCACGTGGGATGAGCAACGTGGAAGAGGTGAGATCCCAATTTTCTAGCTTACAGTGTCGATGCACAGCAGGGGAGGCTGCATATTAAAGAGGGAGTTATTTGTGACTAGAGCTCCTCTTTAAGTTTTCACATTCCCTCCTCTCTCACTTTTCCATGTTCCCTTCTTTCCCTCTTTTTCATTTTCCTTTTGCATTCCCTCCTTCTCCCTCTCCTTTTCACATTCCCTCCTCCTATATCTCATTTTCACATTCCCTTTTCTCTCACAATTTTCCACAATCTCCTCTTTCCCTCTTTTTCACTTTCCTTCCACATTGCCTCTTTCTCCCTCTTATTTTCACGTTTCCTCCTTCTCTCTCTGGTTTTGACATTCTCTCCTTTTTACTCTCTGTTCACTTCTTCCCTTTTATTTTGCTTTTCTCTCTTTCTTTCTTTACATTGTCTCAATCTCTCCTTCAGCTTTTTATCTTCTGTCAGGGAACCGCAGGTCACGTGATCCAACTATTAACCAGGGACCACCTGACCCACAGACCGCATTCCCCAAAACCCTAGCCCGAGCCTTCCTATTAGGAATACCAGGCCCAAAGCCTGCAGACACACAGATTCTTGGTTTATGGCAAACAGATCGCTCAAGTTAAAATTTAAGTTTTAATGCTATAAGCGCACACTAGGCAGTGATAACAAACATTTGGCTATGATGGAATATGAAATGATACAGATGATACAAAATGCTGTTCTGAGACAGTTACAGGATAGAGTGAGTTACACAGAGAAACAATATTCAGTTACCTTAGTATGCAGTTTGCAGAGTAGTGGTTAGAGCTTCCACAAGGGGTAAGTGGCAAGCTGGGTGGGTGGCCACCTTCAGCACGTGTGAATCGTGACCTCTCCAGATAAGTGACACTGTTCTCATCCCCATGGCTCACTTTTAAGCAGGTATCAACCCTCCACCCCCTCCCATCTGTGGGACGGGTTGTCACCTCCCACTGTTCTGAAGCGTGCTTTCGCCCCTAAAACCCTTTAGGGGTTATAACTTTGGGCAGGGGGGGTCGTATGGCTTTGGTAACAGCACCAAACATTTGGGCTGGACGCCGGGCATCGGATGAGTCCAGAAATGGGGTCCCTAAGTGGGTCAGAACCTTAGATCTTCATTTTCCTAGGTTTCATCGGGCTTGGCGACAAAGGAAAACTATCTTCACGTGCAGTTTTGTGCGCCGGATCTGATTCTGTACCTGGTTTGGTGCTGGGACACATGGGGGCGCAGCTATGGTCCGATTGGTGTTGGTGCCGGATGTCTGCGGCTCCCAACTTTCATGTGACAAATTCACAGCCAGGGGTCCAGCCAGCTGCAGACCCAGCAGAGTCTACTCAGACTAGAGGTGTGAGGATTGCTAGCAGGGAGTCTGTGATCTGCCCTGCTTAACCTGTAAATGCTAATTCCTTTTCCTGAGTGCATATTGATGACTAGGAGGGAAATAAAGGGGAACTCCGGACTTGCATCTGTGATAAAATGCAATGTAATATTTGCCCTGTTCCTCACATCTTCATTCTCTTACTTTCTTGCCATTTCTATTGTTGTATGCATGTGTTTGGGTTAGAATCCTGAATTCCTGCACAAGGCACCTCATAATTTTATTTCCACAGATAAATTGACTGTTCAGTGTGTGACCAAATGAACATACGACTGATATGCGAACAGATGATTTGCATTGGGATGTGGAAGATTTGTCTGCTAATCATTTGATAGAGTGAGATCTACACAGGTGTACATACCATAGAGGCAGGGGAGGCAGCTGCTACCTGGCCCTTGGGAGCAAAGGGCCCCATGCAAACTGTTTCCCCCACCTTGCAGTATATGTAGCAAAAGCACTAGACTGGCTCTACCCCATTATGAAAGGTTGGTGGGCTGTCTGCTGGCAGTGCAGAGTGGGGAGTGGAGAAGAGGGTGTGGAGTGGAGTGGAGAAGAGGGTGGAACTAAGATGCTAACATATTGTTTACCCCCAGTGCTCTGTGTATAGAGCAATTGGGGGAACAAGACTCCACCCTGTGGAACCTATATCTCTGCCCCTGGTGCTCCCTGAGACAGCGCACCAAGACTGCATATTGCAGTAGCGCCTCGGGAAGAACTGAACCATTGGACCCCACTGCCGATGACCCAGAATCCACACTGCTGAAATCTGCCATGCCACATTCACAGGCTCTCCTTCAATCAGCATTGATTGCTGTGCATAAAAGTGCATGGCAAACAATGCTGACGTAATTGAATGTCGGGCACCACCCAATGTTTGCTACCCCAGGCTGTGCACACAATGCCTATTGGGAGGCTGCGTGCATTGGATAGAGTGGGGCAGGGGGATCTAAGAATGAGCTAAGATTTTGGAAGTGTCACACGCCGATATGCCCCTGAGGAGGACTTTCACCAGTCCCTAGAGGGGGCCCACTATAAGTTTCGCTATGGGTCCTGTGAAATATCTGTACGACCCTGGTTGATTTCGGTTTCCCCCATGTAAACAGTCATGCAACAAACAAGACATTTTATGTCAGTCTAAACGATACGCTGCTCAACTAAGAACAAATTCTCGTTCATTGCTCGATCACAGTAAACATTTCCACTGATTCTTATTCTTGTCTGTGGTGGATTTAGTGATATTTTCATTTGCAAATCGATTTGTAGTAATGAGCGATAAGTCTGGTGCCATCACTAAATTCTTTGTTTTCTTGGGGGCATATCCGTGCTGTATGTGGTTGGCTGACCTAGGTGGAGGTATGGGGTAGCAGACTTATGATGGAAGACCCTGCAGAATGATATGGGGAGACAGTAATGATAAAATAGCAGAATAAAGATTCAAGAGGACAATTTAACAGTAAGTGGCCCAGATATGTCTCATGCCGGCCTTAGCTGTAATACAAAATTAACCTCTTTACTTTTTTTTATTTTAATATGTGTGCGTGTTGAAGCCCCATGGAAATGTCTGAGATTCCATAAAGTCCGAAACAGGAAATGAGATCTGAGCATAGACTTCTTTACATTTGTAGTTAAAAGGTGAAGAAAAACATTACCTTTGCCCTGTACAGTAATGGTACAGATCTGCTTAATAAAACACATAGTAAAATATCAAGGAATGGCCCTGATTAGTAAACGTTGTTTCAAATGATAAATATCTAAATGAAAGTGTAACATTATATCTGCCAGGGGAGCATTCCTTCCAGCCCCCATCTTAAGTTAAGCCTTCCAAATATTATTTTACAATGGATTTTTTACTTTACTAGAACCAAAAAACTAATAAAGGATTTCACACTTTTTGGAACATGTCATGATTAGAAGGGGAACTATTATTTGGTTGCTTTTCCTTCCTTTGCACTTGTCTCAGTGTTTCCTTTATTATAAAATAAAGTGTATTAAACCTTAAAAAGAACACCGTATTTGGCTACAACACATTTAGCATTTAATACACTGGAAGCCGGAAGGTCTTTAAAGGGAACCTGAAGTGGGGGAAAAAACATAAGCTGCTGACCACCATCATAAAAAATTCCAAGAACCGGTACCTGTCACGTGTTACCTGAAACTACTGTATGACAGTATTGTGGGTTTTGGTTGCCAGTGGTAGTCATGAATCTGATCTGGATGTAGCTGAAGCCGTCGCCAGGTGACAAACTGGATGTGGTCAGAGATCATATAATCCACACCATGACTTTTTTTAGATGTTTCTCCTGTTTTATTGACACACCATTGCAGATAAATAACGTTTCAAGGCCACTGAGCCGTCAGATACAATGGATCTTTTGTACCGGACAAAGAGGTCCTGGTGGCCTTGAAACATCCTGGTTTGGGATGCCCCTCAGTCTGTTGCCCCATGGTTTCCTCATATACTTACCTCAGGTCTCAATCCCACAGTTCATGTTCTAGCCTCTGTGTGGCCGGCACTCTGGAGGGAGTGAGGATGCTAGAGAGTGTGACTAAGCCAGGCCCTGAAGTCTTTTAGACTCTAGAGCTAGGTTACTAGGTTATTTGTCCACTTTTTTGTCCACTCCCCTGCAGCAGCTTCCGACCGGGCCCACTGCCCTTGCACATCCCGCCTCCTTCATTGCAGTGAATGGAGTTGGGCATGCACAGGCACTATGATTGATGTACGGGTGGAGCCACAAGAAACAGCCAGCGGTGGTCAGGCAGCCAAGGAATTCTGGATAAGATGCAAGTTTCATTCTCAGAAAGTGGAAGATTTCTGTGCACTGCACCTGCCACATCTGCACCTACAATTCTAAAGCTTCAGTCCTGATTTTGACCATATCGACCTCTGTTCATAACCTGCTCCTGTAATACTATAGCCTTAACCTTGAAGCAGAGTATTGACCGGCCAGAGATCAGAGAGAAAATCATGGCTTGTTTATGGGCTGGTCAGACAGTTAAAATTTCAGGCTGATTTTTGGCCCCAGTCTGCCACTGTCAGCCACCGTCACATCTCAGTTTGCAGCAGTAGTCTTAGGCCCTTATTTATCAAGGGATAGCGCCAGGTAGTGTCTCACTAGCGTCAGGTAGCGCCAGCTATCGGCGGCTACCGACTCCAGAACGCCAGGCTGCGAACACAATCACGCATTTATCACGCTAAATGAGGCTAGCGCCTGCGAGAGCATCAGCTAGCGCGGGATTCATCATGTTGCAGACTTCAGCGAACAGCGCCGCTGCTAATCCCATCACAGCGCCAGGTATGACCTCTCGCTACCTGGCGCTCTCCAATGCATTTCAATGGAGCAATCTTTAAATATTCATAATAAATTGATATTAATGTTTTTTTTTTTTATTTTTTTTTTTTTAAATGTCAAAGATTCGGTGACCACTTCTGCAATGTTATATCTTTTTTTTAAGGTAAAAAAAAAAAAAAAAAAAAAAAAAAAAAATTGTGCAGAATTGATATTACAGGTCTGATATTAATGTATTCATATTACAAAATGTTTTAAAAAACTTGTTTATTATTTTTTTCCAAAAATATGGTTGTTTGGGGGTTAAAAAACTACTTTTAACACATCGCCGCCAGCGCTCTGGGGTTTAAACATGCATTTTACAGCGCGAGAATTTTTTGAGCGTGATTTGTTAATGAATATGCTGGGAGCCGTTTGCTATGGCCATTCGTTGTCATGCGCTCCCATACAGCGCGGAACCTGTCAAATAGCGACTCCTAACCCCGTATTCAACATTACCACACACCGACTGAGTCGCTGTCAACAACCGAACAACGGCCAAGCACAGCGAATACTAGCCGGCGCTGTGAAAATCACGCTACTGTCGCTCATCTGTCGCTACCTGGCGCTATTAATAAATAAAGGTGCTTGACTTGTATGCCATATCTGCAGGGACTCTGGTGATCCATTACTGTGTAGTTGACTTTGGAACTGGATTTGCATTGCAGCATTTTGGCATTTAATACAAATTTGTGACACAATACAGCAATATTCTATAAACAGAAGTTTAGCTAATGCGTTTGCGGATTGCTCCATTTTGTTAAACTGGTTTTCTGCTGCCTTGTTTAATACATTTGCATGTGACACAATTCACTAACCATTCAAATGTTTTTTTCTATTGTGATTTATTTGGGGAAGGCTGGTGGGAGGACAAGCCCAATGAGTGATTTCCACAGATGATCGCTCCTGTAATTACTTAAAATAAACACCCAACAGATAAATTATGCAATGGCATATATGTATTTAGTATTCACTGTAAAGAAAGCGATTTCACCAATGACAAAATCAAAAACCTCCCATCTCTAAAACATCATAACACAATTTAAATGTAACATACCTTTCCCATTTCTAACTGCCTTTCCCCCCCCCGAGAGATAATATACTAATTATATAGAAAATACCCATTAAACCTTATGTGGCGCCCTTGTGAATAAATACATTTCTCTCTTGTCCGCATAGCTTTCATATGAGGAGGGTGCATTAATATACAGATCCATCTTGCCGTGTCAGTTAATGCAGTGAATAAAGACGAATGGCCTGGCCGCATATAGCATTTATCTTGATTTTTTTTTTTATAATTGTTGTAACATTTACGGTGGGGTGTTGTACTTATTTTTTTAATGAATTCCAGGATCAAATGGAACACATAGGACAAAGCTCCTAGGAGCAGTTTCAGAAAAGGATACATAAAATAAAAATGTGTTGCTTTCTTGTTATTACATTAGGGACAACTAAATATACAGTATATGAATCAAGTGCACGCTTAATCACAGCATGTAAATATGAGGCCTTTTCTAATACAGATCACGTTGTGTTCTGCATGCTACTATATACAATAAAAGTCCAAAATGCAGATCAGAGAGCGTCTGAAAAGAACACAACTTGTACAGCTGCCATCCTTGTCTGCAGGGGAGCACCCAAGCAGGGGATCTAGGTCTAGGGGTGATTTGATATAGACTGAGTTCTGTTCTGCTTGTTTCTATATACAGAAAAGTCCACAATGCATATCAGGGAGCGTCTTATAAGAACACAACTTGTACAGCTGCCAGAGTCATGTCTATAGGGGAGCACCCTAGACCCGGTGGATCACAGCACTGCTGAAGCTGCCTTTAGCTGACCCTTGAGCTCAGCATGGCCACTTAGCAGATGTATAGTAGAATAAACAGCCAGGCAAAGGAGTGAGTGTGAGCAGTAGCAATAGGGAAGACTAGGCGGGAGAGCGGACCTGTCCCAAGTGTCTCCTCTTCATTTTCTGTCCATCAGAGCTCTTAGCCTAAGTTAGACTGGCAAGTGTGACCACTGTGGCTTGCCATGCTCACTCACACTGTGCGACCACATTCAGAGGTGGTCTTGAAGAAATGGAAGGGAGGTGCAAACTTTGGAGACCATCTACAGTGCACTGCTGGGAATGGAGGGGAGGCATGGGACAGGCTTCAGGTGAACTCCTTGCTTCCTTATTATTCCCATTGCCTGGGATACCCGTTTAGAGCGGGGGTGCACAATCTTTTTGGGCAGAGGTGAGGCAGAAAAAGGTGAAGTTACTAGAAGTGAGGTGGGAACTGGTGAGCAGAGGTAAGGAGGCCAGAGTAAAGAAGGACAGAGTTAGATGAGTAGAGGGAAGGGGAGGTGAGGTGAGGTTGACTGAGGCAGACATCCACCTCAGTCAGGATGATGTGAAGTAGGCTGTTGTGTGGTGGAAAGAGACAAGGTCAAAAATTGTGGGCAGGGTCAGGTGGGAAAAGGTGCTGTGGATTTAAGTGAGGAGGTGGTGATGCAGTAAGAAGAAAGACGTGAGATTATTAGAGGTGAAGCAGTGGGCAGAGGTAAGCGGAGGTGAGGCGGGGAGAAATGTAGTGAGCATAGGTCGATGGTGGTAAGCAGAATTCCCAGGGGCCGCAACTGACAGCATCAGGTTGTACAACCTTAGTTCAACTGGACTGTAAATCCTAATACAAAAAAATCATCCTTTTCTCCCCCACAGCATCTTTCACTGCCACAATGCGCTTTATTGTGGGGCAATGCAAAAGAATCACTGCCTGTGTATGGCTATGGGCCCTTTCCCAATGCTCCTCATTGCAAAGAAAATGCCCTCCCTCAAAGTCCTACCTGCAGCAATTTTGGAGTGCAGCTATAGCAATACTCTATTGAAAAGCAATCAAAATTTCTTGTAATTCTCTATTGCAGTACGTGGTGTCCATGTGAACTGTACCTTTTTGTTGCATGGAGTGTAAGCCAGCACAGCAGAACTGATCAGAGTCTCCAGGGTGATGAGACAATTGAGGATTCTCCATGTTCAGCTTGTATGCAGAGAGGTTTGTTAAAGTCCATTTTGACTGTTGTGATTTGATCGAATGGTAACAGGGAGTCCACCGCACTGATTTAGTTGTTTAGATCAGGGATTCCGAACCAATGGTAAGCAAGATCCTATCAGTTGGTACGTAGTAAGGCTGCAAACTGAACTGTATCCCAACCCAATCTGCTGCTGTCTATAGTTTACAAAGATCTGACTTGCTCCATAAGTACAAAACTGCTCCAAAAAGTGATGGAACCTATTTATGGGCATTTCCATACATTGCATGTATGTTCAATGGTTTTTTTTCTACATTTTCAACAATAATTTAGATGACCTTACAGACCACAATACTGGAGTGGAAAGTGGTACTATGATGAAAAAAACGTTGTGTTGGAGTAAAGTAAAATGGTGGTGGTGGCGGCTAGGTGGTCAAGCATGTGGGTGTATTGTGGTGTGATTGCATATCTATACTGGAATCAGTCCACACATTCATGACCAATCGTTCGATTGACCAGACAGGAACAATTGGTGACAGCTTTCCAAATTTTACAGCTACAAGAAAACCATAAGACGCCTTAGTGTTAGCTGTGTTAAAACAATTGCGCTGAACTCCCTGCAAGAGTTTCCGGTACTGTGCGTTGTCTGCGTGTTGCACTTTTTATCAAGTCTTTGGCAAAGGTAATACAAGGAATTTTAAAAACCCAAAGAAACACAAAAAAAAATTTAGGTTAAAAGAACGATACAACATATAATCAAAACGCTTTGAAGCATTCAAATAATGGCCACAATATAAAGCACATACAAAACCCAAATATAATCATATATAAAAAGTACAATAAATATATAATTAATACAGTTGACATTTTATAAATCAATGATGATATGCAATCTCATTACAGTTCATACCTTTAATCCCTTCTCCACATTAAAGTGTTCCGCTGCTCATGTCTAGGGGCATCCTGTTTTGGTAATGGCCCCCATGCATAGCCCACATAGCCCATCAACAATTGGCAGACCCCCAGGTATGAGCACACGGCCACACGGTGGGATAGGTATAATTAGGGATGAGCAAATCGGTTCTAACAAACCTGAATTCGCTCCAAATTTCAGGGAAAATTCGATTCAGCACGAACCCGAATTTTTAGTGGTTCGTGCTGACCGAATTTTCCCTGAAATTAAAAAAGAAAAATGCCGGCATGGTGGGAGCGGGGAGACCGGCTGTGCTGTCAGCTGGCGGCAGAAGCCGGCTTCCGCCGCCCGCTGACAGCGCAGCCGGCCTCCCCGCTCCCACCAGAGATGAGCGATTAGCTAAAGTTCGATTCGGACGAACCCGAATTTCTTTGAGAAATTCGGCGAATCGCCCGAATCTAATTTTTGAGAAGTTCGCTCATCTCTAGGTATAATGCGTCTACCAGCAGCACAGAGATAGAATGCTCATCAGCAGTGGTGTAACTACAGCGGGTACAGGGGTATCAACTGCATTGGGGTCCATGAGTTCAGAGTGCCCCACCATTGCAGCTCCTCTGCCTTATTAATTAGATTTGTGCTCACATGACATCATGTACATCTGAAAAGTATCAGAAAATATGAGCCATGACAGAGCCCGGTCACATTTAGTGACACCACTGCCCATCAGCATATTTCCAATAATCTGAAGGGCAGATGGATACTTTCAGCAATTTCTCACATGTAAATAAAAAAAAAATCCACATAGTGTCATCCTGCTACAAGACAAAGCATCTTGTATGAAAATGCACTCACATTCTCCAGAGTTTGCAAAATGGCTTAACAAAAATAGGACTTAGGACCACCTCGGAATCCAACTTTCAATCACCTCAGTATCTGCCCAACATCTGCTCATGTATGGACAGACTGTAATCTGCAGGGTTTACCGATCTTTTACCAGACATGTCCCAATGGCCCCATTGAAGCCCCCACCCACACTGCAGGGATGCTCTTGTATAGCAAATAATTCTATTCTATGCCATAGCAGACCAGCATCGGATCCCGTAATAAGGTGAGTTTACAGTAGGGCTAGAAGGTTTCTTGCTGCCAGGATGCCCCCTTAGGCAGGTTTTAACCCAAACTTTTAGAGACCTGTAGATTTGTGTTGAATATTTTTGAATATAACAGACAGTAGGTAACAGTGTGACAACAGTGACAGCAAAGCTGTCAAGATGCTACAATAGGAAGGGTTGTTTCATACCAGTGGGTAGGATGTAGAGGCAGAGATTTTAGTCCTGGCCATTATATCTGCCTAACCACATCTTCTTTCTCTCTTGCCTATTGCTGTAGGCATAGGCTATCCCTTGCTAGACATTTAAAACAGCATTTCCCAATATAGACCAACTATGTGGCCCTACCTTACACTGGTACAGTAGCTCGAACACTGCTAAGGTCTATGCCAAAGGTGATTGCTGGAAGAGGGGCAGCAAATGAACTACCAAAATAAAATTGGGGAGTTTTCTGTGTTTGGAAGGCTACCATTTTGTATTTTACAATCCTCTTGTGAAAGGTGTCAATGCCGCTGTGATATAAAAAAAACAAAGAGGAGAAAATGGAACTTCTGCTGCTCCGTAGGAAGAATAAAAAGTCCAAAATGAAGGACCATCTTACTGCCATATTGGAGTCTTACTGCTTCAAGCTACAGCAGTGCAGCTAACTACACAATGTCATTTATAGTATTGTATTTTTTTTTCTGATGATTTTTAATTGGTAAATAAGATATCATTTGCAGCCCATGGTGATATCAGGGGCCATATTTGTAGCCCACCACTCTGAAACCTGCTCAGATGACTGCAGGCCACAAGCCACAAAACAGCCTGGTATTTTACTTGTACTTGCCAGCCTACCACATAAGATGCTTAGCTTCGCCTCCAAGGAACTTCTCAGCCAGTCAATGGGGGTCATGCTAAATAATTAGTGAAGCCAGTGTGACTTGCGGTGTGGATTGCAACCTGAATCCCGATGAGCTTTTTAGAGAAAAAAGGGCATAAAAATGGTTTCTCTACCTTTTTTCCCACAAAATTACCTTTAACTGTGATGGGGCATTTTTACAGGTTAGGCACAATATTTTTCCAATGAAGTAAGGATATTTGAATTTAAGCTACGGAAATAACAGAACCCTAGGGGCTATGCAGAATAAAATGGTGAAATCTTTAGCATAACCCATTGCTAAATGGGGTGCTGTTATTTTCAAACTTTCCAAATATATACATAAATACATATATACATTTTGAAATATAGCCTTACATCACTGGAGTAATAATATATCTAAACTGTAAAAATCACATGTACAGGTGATGATTTTTGGGTGGAAAATGTAGGAAAAATACTTTTTTTTTACACTTTTTTGTGTGTTTTTGTGTGTTATTGCTAAAAAGCTCACTGGGATGCAGGTTGCAATCCACACCACAATGCACACTGAAAGTTACACTGGCTTCACCAAATATATCAGCTGAGCGTATAGCTTAGCAAGAACAGGAAGAGGTGGATATAGCCTCTCCTTATACAATGGTTCTCAAGCTTTAGTATTGTAATGGCAGGAGTATGATCAATGAGCAATGATGCTTTAGCATTACAAGGGCAGGGCAAGCGCTGGGGATTCTCAGATAGGTAATACAATGGAGCCAGTTACAAGGAGAGGGGTTAGGCAGTCTGTGCTAACTCTCTGTGCTACCTATGACTACTCCACCCCTGATCCAGACAGCGTAAGGCCACTTTACAGCAAGCGTGTTTTAGCCTTTTCCTGTTGCTCTTTCATTCTTGAGACATATGTTTTAACTTTAGACGGACTACCATGTGACATTGCAGGAAATATGAATCTTTTATGTCTCTGTTTCCAATATCACAATGCTTTGCCGGGATATCCCTTTAAAGATGATTAAAAGTGAGACGAAAATTATATTTTCTGTCCTCCACTCCTGAGCATTTACAAAAGTAAATTACAACCCTCAGAAATATATCATAGAGCTTCGTATTGTGAAAGGCTCTGGTGTGAAAGGTTACAATGATAATTTATTACCTATATCCAGGGTGGTGTATGTGTGGATGCATATTATGAAGTCATCCCTTGAGATTTTCCGATGTGACAATCCATCATGTGCAACTGTAATCCTTTGAAATCACATTGGATTTACAGCATAATAAACCTTTGTTAAGGATTAGCTCAATGCTGTTCTCATTGAAGAAATCTTGTTCTTTGGAAACATGTTGCAGGAATGTCGCAGGTTTCATGAAGTTAATAACAATTGCATCGTTTTGGCCTGATAAGAAAATGGCGCAAAAATCTGTAAATTACATGGAAAACTGGGAATCTGCAAATCACAGCATTGTGTGTAATTTTGCATCATTTATTGTCTCAAATTTCTTTAGAAGATTTTCATGGTCCATCTGCATAATATGTAAACAGCCATTTAAACCGGACCTTCAGCATGATCTAATGGAAAGCCCAGAGCTGCAACTCTGTTCAGGGCTCTAAGATACGAGCGCTGCCATCTTGCCTCAGAAGCATCACATACTGAGGAGAGGGGGGAAAACTGCAGGGGGCGGGTTATAGCTGTTCTTTGCTCAGCCAAAGCAGAGCTGGGGTCAGGAAAAGGACAGCAATCCCAGAATGCAGAACGGCATAGTCAGAAGACACTTCCTGTCTGCAGGCACCCTGAGACCCCATGAGTCATCATCTTGGATGTTTACAAGTATAGAAAATGCAGTAGATGCAGGTAGGATGATTTTTAATGCAGGCAATCTGTACGTACAGGGTGGGAGAAATATATAAGATAGACTCTTATTTTGGGTGACGGTCCCGTTTAAATCCAAAGCCATAGTGCCTTATCTCCCTAGATACTATGTATTCTAGCATCATTACATTCTCTATGTGGATTTTAGTTTTGCATCTAAAGGTCAAAGCTTCTTGTGTACATTGCCCAGGTTGAGTGTAAAATTAAAGCAAGGTTACCTCAAAACAACACTTTTGTGATCGCCGATTGGCTGATCTCAAAGATGCCACAGCGAAGAGGTGCAGCTGGCTGGCCGCATCCTCGACACACTGTTCGGGCGCTTGCACTTTCACGTCCAGACATTGATAAAGGCTGTGCGTGGGAGTGCGCACGACCTGGCTATGTGGGTTTTGACAGACTTTAACCCTAGTGCCAGCCTGCCTAGAGATTTTCACCCTCTCTTGCTAGACCATTTCTTACTATTTTGCACTATACATGTTCAATTGTGATTTTTGAAGGGATTTTCAGAGGTTTCCAAGAAAAATGATATATTGTTTTTTCAGAGTTATGCCATGTCTTGTTTGTCAATGTTGTAGTCTATTCTCAATATTTTGGGTGAAATATGTACAAAAAAATTAATTCAAAACAATAATAATTCGGTTGCACAGGGTTTCTCTAAAAAGGAATAAAAAAGCAGAACTTTTCTACAAAAACAATATACAAACAAGATAAAAACAAGTTAAATCTACTTGTTAACATAACCAACATGCATAGGTACTGCCAAAGAAAGGGTTGCCAAACACCTCAAAGTAAAGCACTTTTTCAACCAAAACAAACCCCCCACAAACCATATATTCCCCGAAAGTACACACATTAAGATTTCTAGGTGTACCCAGCTTGATGTAGTGAGCGCATCTTTTGAATTCTTCAGTTCAACTGCTAGCCTACTTTAAAAGTTGTCACCCTCTGTTGACGGGTAATTTTTCACCATTTTGCGTTATGTAAAAAAAAATGTTTTTTTAAATTTGTCTTGTTTATTTAAAAAAATGTATTTTATTAAGAAAAGCATATTGCATGTGTAAGCCCCATTTCTCCCAATTACAATGGTACCACAATGTATCGGTAGCCTCCTGTGCCTCCCCAGGAAAATACAACCACTATCCACACTATAAATGGTTAAATAAAAAAAATATTTTTAGGGTTTTATTTTAAGGATTAACCCGCCAAAAAACAATTGGCGTGGGGTCCCCCCTGCCCAGCATAACCAGCCCGGGGACCAGCTATGCAGGGCTTGTATACCAGGGAGTAGAGGCCAGCTTCAGTGGCCCTTTGCCATAAAAGCTACAAGCCCACATAGGCTTCACGGCCCCTGCACTCTTCTGTCCCCCTCTGGGCTTTGGGAATCCCCCAAAATTCACATTGGGTCCCTGAAACCCAGCACAATCAGCCCCCGGGACCAGCTATGGGGGCTTGTAGAACAGGGTGCAGGGGCCAGTTTCGGTGGCCCCCGGCCTTTAGGCTACAAGCCCACACAGCCCCTTTACCAGCCCCTAAGCCTTGTGAACTGGTATAGGGGTCTCAACTTACCAGTTCACAAAGTGTTAAATGTCAAAATAAACACACTGTGACACCAGAAAAAAAAATGACATTATTATTTTTTCTCTACCCGATTCTGTGTCCCACAGAGATCCGATGAAAAATGCTGGTGGTGATCCGTGCAACCCTCCCACCCACTCTTTTTACAGTAGCAGGGACAATTGCCCAGCCTGTAGTTGCTACGTGCTTGGCACTTAACGGTAGGAGAAGCAAACACGTAGACAACACATGCTTGGCACTTAAAGGGTTATGGTATTGGAATGCGGAACCACAAAAATTTGATGAGATTTTATCCCATGGGGTATTCGTACACCGAACAAGATTCTCACTATCCAAGTTAAATAACTCTTGGACTGGCAGAGTAACTATGAAACTGGACTAAAGTCATATTTGAATTTTGGTCTGGTAATAATGATTCCTAGGGGGGATTCTGATTTAGAAGTCAGAATCAGTGCCTAACCCCCTGCAAGAGCTGCACACACCAAGTTGTGTTCCACCACTGTATTCCAGTGCATATAGGTTTCGTATTATGCTACATCATGTGAGAGCAGTCTTTCTCCCTGGCCCTCTGAGGTAAAGACCAAGGGCAGAGGGCTTCTCCAACCACTCTAAGAATTTTTTTTCACCTTAATAGCTATTCAGGTGTTAAGAATTAGAAATAAATAAGGGATTTCTTTTGCACTTGATTGTGTTTCGAGGTAGAAAAGTGGCGTGGACACATTCTCGAATCCAGGATAGCAGGAGAAAGTATCTAGGTGTAGCCGATGTGTACCTAGTGCAACAAAAGTGAGGCAAAGAGCTGTTTTTTTGAGACTCTGAGTGTCTTGTAATGCAGGCGTCACCACTAAGTACAAACTGATACCAAACCTGTTTCTTGAGAAGATTCCACTTATCAGAAGCTTGTTTAGTTTTACAGCACACTGTCCCACCAGCAGTGGACTGAGCATCACAACAGTTGTTCCACAAAATGAATATAAACCTGGCTTTAGATTTAATTCAGTTCTTCCAACTGACGCAGAACAGTTAAATATACATCCATAGGTCATTTAGCCTTAAATTTACTTTATCCCTGATAATGGTTCCCCCAAAAAGATTTTACATAAATGTATCTATGTCTGCCAGTAATGAGGGATGCGCTCTCCCACTGCCAGTCACTCAATCACTCAGCACAACAGGAGACTTACTTTATTGACAGAAATCTGTGGCCATTAATTGCACTCGGGGGAAAAGACTTTATATTATGCAAAACGTGTCATTTGTTGGATTCATTTTCATTAGGGGATAAACAGGAACCACAACCTCGTTAAGACCCAAGGGAAGCGGAGTTCCTCTTCCTTGGGACATCCTGAATCATCTTTTCCAGCTGATCTGACTGGCCGGTGGTTCTGTGCAGTGGGATTGCCAGAAGATATGTTTTGACAGGTGATCGATTTCACATAGTAGCACATTCCAAATCAGGATGCTCTGCTGAAAAGTAACAATACCCGGGAAACTGAAAAGTCGGATGCAGGGGGGCATCGTGATTGCCGGGGCCTTCCTGCGCATTAATGTTGGCGAAATTGAGCTACTTGATTGGCTGCCACACTCATGTGCTTGCTGGTGGCCGAGTACCTAGGGGAGGACTGAGGACCACATAACTATGGACGGGGCTCGTTTTCTTCGGGCGAATTAGTTTTGAGGTCAGATTTAAACTGGACCAACAGAGTGGCACAGTTGAAAAAGAACGGTAGCACCCATTTTGGAGCTTCCTCTCCCAGCATCCCAGCCATGCTGCTGCATGGATTCAACTGACATAACTGACAATGCACAGTAGCAGGAAGCCCAGCAGCACTTCCTGTTTGAATGAGCTGCCATTTGGTTTCTAAAATTTACTACAACACTGTGTGGGTTGTGTTGGTCCGTAATTTTTTACTATTGGCATACCTCCCAACTTTTACGGGAGGGAAAGAGGGACAATTGTTAAAAAAAAAGTCATGCCCCCTCATTCATTGATGGATAGGAGATAGGAGGTTGTAACAGTTCTAACAATATAAACAATTTGAATAGGAAAATTAATCATTTATCGCTGGAGATCTGCATGTTAAACCTCAAAGAAGCACAGTGAAACATGGGAACATGGACTCAAAAGAGGGACAGTTGGGAGGTATGTGTTGGACCACTTTAATGCTTTATCAGGCACTAATACGCAGCTGGGCACTGCATTTTGTAGAAATAGATTTTGTTTTCTGGTTGAAGTCAAGACTGGACTTTCGCTTGCTTGGGCCTACACAGGACACACATGAAAGCATCAACTAGCATCTTTTGCATGAACAGTACACTACAGTAAAAGCATAAATTGTTTCACAGCCAGGGCCTGGACAATGGCCATAACATAAAGGTCAGTTTATTTACAAGCACATAAAGATTTCACCAAGCTCAGACCAGCTTATTTGAAAGAGGACCTGTTTAGATGCGTCTTTATTATTGTAATAAATACGTAAACTTCAACAGCATATGTAAATGGTACAGAGGTGCCGTTTCAGTTGTTTTAAAGGAAAGATAGTCAAAGATTTTTTCTCCTGCCTCCATAACATAGGGAACATCCTGATTTGGGGCGCCCTGCTGCTTATCCTCTCTTGACAAGCCCTATACTGGCAGAGGTGGCCTAGCCTCGCTGCTGCCTAAAGCAAACTATAAAGGGTACCCCCCCGAGACATTCCACTGCACTCCTCAATATAGCATTGCATTGCGTGGCATGCTCTGAGCAATCTTAGCTAGAGAGGGTAAAACTCCTTACCTGTCCCGTGAAGGCAAACAACTGTCACAGTGCGGATGGGTGCATGTACAGATCGGAGGATGCTGCCCTGTGCAGCCTGTCCAAGATGGCCACACCCAGCGCGTGATTCAACTGGGAACGGCGCTGGAAACCAGGCTGTAAGTAAACCGTTTTAGTTTCAACAGCTACGGTCGCCGCTTAGCCATGCTGACAGAAGAGGGTTGGGCAGAGGTTAAAGTAGTGCGTTTCTGCTGCACACTCTGCACCCCCCCTCTCGCAATGCTGTGTACTCCGGCGGCTGCATCCCTTGCTTCTCTGCAGCTGTTCACTCCACAGGGAAACAACAGACGCAGTCACCGGCTCGCGCACATCATCCGGCTGGATTTGGAGGTGGAAAACTCTGTTTAAAAAATAAAATGTGTATATGCCGAAAAGAATTCCTTGTTCATCTCACGGTGTACTTGGCGAACAATAAATTGAATTGAATTGAATTGAAAAATGGCCATTTATGTGCCAAAATAATGTCCTTAAGGTGCTGACATGATTTCAGATTTTTTTAAAAATGTTTCTTATGTTAGGAAATGAATGTTTTATGGAAGCAGTTTTCATCTGCAGCGTATTTCTAGTAGCAACCGTCACCAATTCTTTACATCAAGAAAAGAGAAAGAAGTCCTACACACACACAACCCTGCTTCGGGACATGTCCTGTGTGTACAGGACTGCTCTTTTCTTGAAGATTTTGGTGTACAGACTTGTTGTCTGTTGCCAATAACAACAGATTGCAGTTAGTGAAGCCGCTTTCACAAAACACACCTTTTAGAACGTAGGGAAACAAAATACTAGATCAGCTCAGCATCTTGAAGACATCATTTTGGCACAAAAAATATACACTTTAAAGTGGACCAACACCCACGGGTGATCGGCCCGGGAATCTATAAGATTCCCGGGCCGATCACCCCCCACCCCACGGGACATCCGAGATCGGGATGTCCCGCGGGGTGAAACCCCCCCAAACACCCCAACTCACCTACCTTATCTTCCTCGCGCCCCTGTAGGCGTGCGCGCCTCCGCGCCGGCCGTCTGCGAATGGCCGGCGCGGGGGCGCGCGCGTTCAAAGTGACGCGAGGGAGGCGGCGGCGGCCGCCGCCGCTTAGACGTTCAAGATCTTCTCTTGTACGTCGGCGCGGGGAGAGGTGAGTTTTTCGGGGGGTTAGGGGGGGTTTCACACAGCGGGGCACCCCGATCGGGGGTGCCCCACCGAAGTGGACCAAGACCCAGGATAGTCAAAATCCTGGGTGTTGGTCCACTTTAAAAATTCCATCAAAAGTGGTCTTAACCGTAATTTTGTATCCTGTATTTTAATCACTTAGCATAAACTGCATTTTTGCTGTAATAACCACTTAATCCCTTCCCACCCTGACACACACACACACACACACACACACACACACACACACACATTTTTCTCTGCCTAATTTCATTTAATTTTCAGTTTCATTCCAGTCAAAAGCCCAATGTCCTAATTTCCCTAAGATTTATATCGGGGACAATGGGATTATGGTATCAACATTTTAAGAAGTGGGTATTTTTTTAGTTTTGGTGTAGTAAAACATCTCCTCTGGCAACATGATACCAAATAACCAGCAATAGAAAAATCTCTAAAATCTATAATGGTCTTCACTCATTTCAGGTCTTGCAGTGAGACCAACCAGTAGGTACATTGCATAAATAGCATCTATTTCCCCAGTACAAACATAAATTAATTATTTTAGAAATGTTTACAATTCCTTTTGTAATGATTCGAAAAAGAAAAAAATGATAATCTTTATCTCATCTATTGGCACAAAAGAAAGGCTTGGTCGGCCGTTGGGTTTTTCACAAGCTGTGCACAAAGCACCATCCTTATCTCAGGAGACACCATTTACAAGCCTCTTTCTCTTCTACTTTTCCTTTCCCTTCTCTTCTCTTAGTCATTCTTATATGTATAATTTCTTAAATCAAACCTTTCTCTGCCCTTATTATCTTTGTTATCTCATTCCTCTTTCTATATTTTACCTTCTATTCTTTTGCAATGTCCCTCCTTTTATTTACACCTTCCTTCCATCTCTCTTCCACATTGCACTCATTTTTTTTCCCTTGTGAAGTTCTTTCCATTTGCCTCTTTTTTTCAACTTTGTCCACATCTGTCTTCCGCTCTTTTTCCACTTTTTCTCTAGTACTTTTTTACATTTTCCATCCATATCTCATTTTTACACACCTTTTATTTCTTTGTCTTGTCATCTTCCTTCCAGTCCCTCTTCTTTCCTGGTTTCGCTATGGCATCATACTATGGGTTCATGTGCCCCACCTTAACCTTGATAGAACCAATACTATAAATCTTTGGGTCCCAAAGACCGGCATTCCTTTTTTGTCCTTTTTCCTGGAGGATCATGTAAGAGTTTAAACACTAGAAATCTTTCTAACTGTATTTTCTTTGTCTTTCAGGTGGTCTATGTTAAATGCATTACCATATATGGCTATGACTGCCTTTATAGCCATTTGCTGAATATGACACATGCTGCATGTCCAGGCTCTTACCTGGCAACAACTTGTCCCTCCTTCCTCCTATGCACATTCAGTCCCTCTTTGAAAACCTTTACCTCCCTTTTCCACATTCTATCTCCAGCTTGTTTTACCTTCTATAACTCTACCACTCTTTTCCTGTTTTTTCTTCACTCCTCTAGTTTCCACTTTTCATTGTCTCTTACTTTAAGCATTCTGTCGTTTTCTGCGCTTTGTCCTTTTTTTGTTATGTTTGGGGGCATCCAGATTTTTTTGTAGCCCCCACCCCCACATAGATCCCTGCAAAAACCCTACTTTCACTTACCTCCACCGCAATTCTACAGCATGGTCGCTTCTGGTTTTCTGGCAGCCGACTGATAAATGGGCTGCTGTGATCACTGATCAGCTAATAGCAGTCCTGGACTTTGCTGAAGGATAGCGTTGGATGTAAGTGAAAGTGGGGTTTGTGTTGATCTTTGTGCAGGGGGTCCAGCAATCTGGATGCCCCCCCAGCATCTATCACAATGTGGTCCAGCACCCATTTGGGGCAAAATGGGTGTTGGACTGCTAGAAATATTATTTGCAGTTGGATAGGCCTATTGCTGAAATTAAAAAATGGCCTGGTAAGGAAGAAGAGTAAACACACTGACAATAAATAAAAGGAAAGGAAAAACAATTGTGTGCACTGTAAAATACATATATTCTAAAGTGCAAAAGTGGGACAGCAGACTGAATTGTTGGGAATTGTTTTGCACATTGGATATTTTACGACTCTGGAATTTTAGACTTTGGCGGTTATTTGCGTATTAATGAGCATCTGGTTATTTCCACTGATCCTCTACCGTAAACCTCTGTCGAGCTGAAAGCTTATCCACCAGGGCACTGCGCAATATTATTTTCCAAAGAGCCGTCACTGCTGTGCGTTGCGGAATGACAGCTGGAACACCTTAAAAGGAAGGTTCCAGAAAAGCCATCGAGGAGCCGGGGAAAAGTGGCAGTCTGTATGGAGCTGACCTTTATTTGCAATCATAGCTGAGATTTACAGTTTATTACTGATAGCTTTTATAAAGAGCCATTCAGTTCAGAGGTGAGAGGTTTGTCATCTGGAAATGCAATTAACTTTCGCTTATCCCAATCCTTGCAGTGTACAGAGTGAGGAAGCTCTCCATTCTGTGGGCTCTCCGGTTTCACAGCTACATACGATATCGGCCCTTAATTAATAGGGAAATCAGACATAGGGAGGCTGATATTCAGTGGAAGCAGTGGGGGGGCTTGGATAAAATAAGTCACAATGAAATAAATATACAAGTTGTACAGGAATGGTGACCTGTACTGTTGCGCTGTTGCATAATGTATATAGTGCTATCAGCTCCTGTTGCGTTGTTGTGATCATTTTTTTAAATAGGGGCAGAACTGATATTATACAGAACAACAAGAGGGAAGCTATATTTAGATAAGCTAAACCCTTTAACTGCCAGCCTACCTGGAGATTTTGTCACCATCTGTTTCCAGACCATTTTTCAATATTTTGCACTGTACATGTCCAAGAGTCTGGGCTTCAACACAAAATGTCTTATTTGGCCTTGTTTTAGTGTATTCTCAATATTTTGGCTTTAATTATGTGCAAAACAATGAAAAAAATCTATTTTTTCTGTAGTGTTTTTTGTAATAAAAAAAAGTTTTTCAATAAAATCATATTGCGCGTAAAAGCCACATTTCTTCTGGTTACAACAGTACCACATATGTATGGGTAGACTCCCCCAAACTGAAACAGCCCTTTAGGAGACTTTCAGATAAAATACAAATGCTATGCGCACCTTGCAGTTTTTCAAGAAAAACAACTCTTACAAACTATATATTAAGGTTGTTGCAGAGCCTCCTATATTCCTTCTTGTTTTTGTCTCTCAATGTGAACTGTACACATGGCTATTGTCGGCTCTATGTGCGTTCGCATGATTCAAAGCCTCCATCGGGTGCGCGTCGTAATAGTTCCGTAGCTGCGTGAGCCTTCGAGAACACTGTGAATATGGCTCTAGCGGCCTATTTAACAGACAATGCTCTTGTATACATTGAAGTGAATCTCTAGTATCATAGCGTTTTTCTACCATTTTGTAAAGTACCTTGCCATGAAATGTGACAGTCTTCAATGATAACCTTCTCGTTTCCATCGAAAAAGTCCTGTTGCTGCCTTCATTTTGCCCCAAAACTCCCTAATAATTTTGTTGTTATGTAATTTATACACAGTCACTGGCTTTTTTGCTGGCTTGTACACATATGCGAACCATTTTTGGTTAACTGTTTCCCATACCCTGGCCCTGCTGGCCCATAACTTACTTTTATGTCCAAACTACTTAGCATGCCATGCTTGCCATCCATTCGTCTTTTCTTCTTTCACCTTAATGCTTACCTTAACCCCATAAATGTTTCTCCTCCATTCTTCTTTAGTTTTGTCACCTCAATGTCTACCTTAACTCCATAAGTCTTTCTTCTCCATTCTTCTTTAGTTTTGTCACCTTAATGCTTACCGTAACCCCATAAATGTTTCTCCTCCATTCTTCTTTTTTTGTTGTTCCACATTACTGTGATTGTTATTTACCTGAAATGAAATGCAACACAACATTTCTGTATAATTAAATACATGTATTTTTGTTTATTTTTTTTTTATTTAAAATGAAAATTAAAACATTTAAACTATTTAGCAGACCCCCAGTGGTGCCTTATGGTGGGTGGCTCCCCATGGCTGCCACCAGTTCTTCTATGTCCCCAACCAGCCCATGCACAGCAGCTGTCAGTTCGTCCAGTCGCTGCTGCGTCAGATGTGTGTGCACTGTAAAAGAAAAAATATTTACATTTATATAGTATACACTCTGCTCCCTGACAACCTGTTGAAAAAGCCATGTCAGTAAAAAGTCACTTGTCTGTACACTTACTGGGCTGCTGGGGGTCTCACCATGTGGGAGCCACTCGTCTCACAGGGACCTACCACTGCTCTTGATCTAAGTCTGTATAGGAATAGAAAATGAATAGTTATTGAATGTTTTTATTGTGTTTCTTACCTTCTCTTTTATGTGTTATACATCACCCACCTTCATTTTGTGGTTATGTTTGTGTGTTCTCTCCTCCATCCCCTCGGTCATCACCCGCAGCCACATCTAGAAGAAGATATAGTTGTTGTTTTCCTGAGTGTGTTGTTCATATCTGAGTCCTCATGTGGTCTCTCTCCCTCTGACTCTCAGCCCGACAGCTTGGTGCTCGCCTGCAGAGGTGCCAGAGGTCGTTGCCACTTCTGTAGCACCACCTTCATCTCCACCAGATTTGGGCAGCTGTAGCCGGACTCGTCACCTCCGGGTGGGACGCACTCTATTGCGGAATTCAGAAACTAGAAAAAAGGTGAATTGTGTTAAACACAGGCCTGCCTAATGTAATTGCAGTAGTGAATGTATTTGCAAGACTTGTCACTTACTTGGGAAGTGTTTTCTTCCGCACCCGGGGCCTGGGGCCGACCACTGCTGCATTATCTGGGTGAAGGTGGTCTCAGTCTCCTCCTCCCATGGTCGCCACAACTTCCAGTGCCAATGACCTTTTGGCGTATATGTCGGGCTGTCGTATTTGTAGGTAATCATCATCTAAAATAGAGAACAAATACACAGGGATCGATAAACTACATCATATACATAATACAAATAAGTCTGCATTCATGTAAATTTTGTCCCTTGTTTATCTGCTGTTATTTAGCGTTCTCATGACCATCTGGGATGCCCCCACGAATCTTGCTGCTACACCCAGCTAGACACCAATACATCTACCTTAATCATAAAGTTTCCCACATGGTGCCCATATGCGCACTAGCTTAAAGTCCTTAGCGACCTGAAAATGGAAGCCATCATGTAACCCTGCCCTACCCAACTCCTGGGAGTCAGCTAGCTATGTGCGATCGGCCTGTCTGACTTAGCATTAGCTACTCTAACAACCATATCCTATCATTAGACGCGTGCAAAAGCGAGCATTTTGTGTACTTACGTGCATTATGGTCTCCTGCTGCTCGTGGATGAAGATCGAGGGTGCTATATTGCTGCAGATGTATGCATCATCTGACGCACCCCAGCGGTTTCCGGAAGCTGGCATGCGCTCAGGCCTTGGCACGTGGGCAGACGCGGTGACTTCGGGGGAGTTATATAAGTTGTCAAGGTGGAGCTGGTTCCGCTCCCATACATCTGTTTTCGATGCCAGAAGTTAGACATGACCGGCAAAAAACGCGGCTGCACCCAGCCTCAAGCAGAGCCCTCTGGAAGCTCTCAACAGCTCCCACCGTGGTTCGCCTACGCCCTTACTCACGCAAGTACTATCTAGCCCTATTGACCTTGTGGGGGGTTGCCTCCCAGATGTGGTATTGCACAGATTTGGATGTGCCACGTGAAGTTTGTGCATACAGCTCATGAAAGTGGTCCGAAGCAGCCATGGCCAAAGCCAGACATTGGGCATCAATAAATCTACCACTTAAAGTGCCCCATGCAGGTGTTTTCCCACAAAACCTGGGCCCTCATCTCCCTGGGTGCTGGGTGGAATGGGGGACATGTGTCCCTGATTGTGGAGGAATCGGATTGGGTGGTGTAGCCATTGACTCCATAGGACTAGGTTGTGGAGTGTTGTCCTGGTTGGGCCATGATGTTGCTGGAGTGGATGTTGAGGGTTTATACAGGGCTCTCCAGGATAAAGCTGTCCTGCTGCGCTCCAGTGGGAGAGGGGGTTTGGGGGAGGGGGGGCTAATGTGTTTAACCTTACCCTTTCCTTTTTTGTCTTCTTCAGACTCTTGGTAGATGTTTGGCTGGGCCCAGCACTTATGTTTGGGGCTAGTAGTGCTTGCCCCAGTATTAGTGTGGCCTCTGCTCTCCTTTGCTTAAGCACTCTTGGTGGAGGATCTCTTGGCTTAGCCTTTACTACGTCTGGGGCTAAAAGTGGTGGCCCTACCAGATGGCCACCCACTGCTCTGCTTTGGCTGCACACTCTTAGTGTTAGTTGGCTGGGACGGCCAAGCAGTGAGGGTTGGCTAGTTGCAGATGCACTATCCAGACAACTAACATACTTGCTGCCAGACCACCCCAACAATACTTTTGTTTAGAATTGTATACAAAATGATTTTAACATTAATTTGTTTTACATAAGATGTTTGTGGCACTATGTGCACTACATACTATGATGTAATAGTTGAGTGACCACAAAAAAAACTACTAATAAATGCCTTTGTCTTTCAGTTTAATCTTACGGAATCAATGTACATAGGCTTTTAAGCAAACATAACACACCTTAAAGGGCAAGCCATGCGTCAAATGCATTTGGAGACATACACATATAAACACAAAAACACCACAAAAAATACACTGTGGAAAAATAAACAAAATTAACTAAAATGAGACGAGACAAGGTGATTTCTGACCTCCTGGCCAGAGGCGCTCTGGGTGCCCCATTAAACAGTTGTGGGAATGTCCAATGTAAGTGGAGAGGGGGATACATCCATATATGGGGGGACCTTCTGTAGAACTGCAAAATTATGCAGTACCATGCATGCCACGATTATCTTTATCACTTTCTCTGGATGGTGCTGCAGGGCCCCCCGTGTGATCCAAGCACTGGAAGCGGCTCTTCAATAAACTAAAGGCATGCTCCCCAACAGCCCTGGTCTTCCTGTGTGCACGGTTGTACGCAGCATGTGCCTGACTTTGTGGCCGTTGAATAGGCGTAATGAACCAAGGAGCAGGGGGTCACCTACATAAAACAAAAACAACAATTAGCCACATACATCAGACTTGCATTCTTGCCTGAAAAAAAAAGAACTCACAAAAAACATTGGGGTTGAGAAAAACAAGGGAGCAAATGCAATAGTTAAATACAAATACAGGTAGTCTAAGGTTTTGGCTTACAGAGTAGCCAACCTCCAGTCAACATTCAGCTGCGGCCGGTGCATGTCCAAGAAATAAGACACATACAGAGTATGGTGCGATGATGCTCCAAATCAGCCAAAGACTCGTCAAAGCAATCCATTCCGTTTTCACGAACACAAGGAAAGGCCAAACTCACAAGCAAATAGTAGCAGTAAGTGCAGCCGCGAGTATGTCTTAATATTGGCCTCGTAATCAGGGCTCTAAATCATGCGCAAGACCTCACTAATGATGGCTAATTTGCATGCATGCAAAAACCATTGATAGCAATTACGCGAACGAGGAGCCTTATATACACCAACAAAAACACTAATACACAGAAAAAAGCCATATCTGAAATATGACCCAAACACAACTATTATACTAATACACATGCTTTTTCATGTAAAAGTTCAGCTAAAAGAGGCGACCTTATTTTCTGGTACACACCTCAAGCTTTCTAGGTGTACCAGGTTTGTTAACGTGGGCGCAGTTTTCTAGAAGTAATCTCTTGATGAATTCTCTGGTTGCAAAGGGCTTCTCTAAAAAAAGAATACAAAACCAGCAGAATTAAAGACACATTTTCTTAAAAAAACAATATGCAAACAAGAAAAAACAAATTAAATCTGAAAAAGCAAAGTAAAGCATGTGCATAACGGTAATTTTACTTTCAGCTCTGCGGACAAAGTGTGCACCTTGTGCATTTTCAACCAAAACAACCCTTTACATTTGAAATACCCCCCCACAAACCATATATTCACTGAAAGTTCACACATTGAGCTTTGTAGATGTACTCCGCTTGTTGTAGTGGGCACAACTTTCTGGAAGTAATCCCTCAAAGAATTCTTTGGTTGCGCAAGGTTTCCCTAAAAAATTTATAAGAAAAAGAAGAATAAAAAACATATTTTCCTAAAATATCAATATGCAAACAAGAAAAAACAAGCTAAATATGAAAGTACAATTTTTTTTTCAAGAAAACCATATTACATGTGAAAAGCCCATTTCTCCCAATTACAACGGTACCACATATGTATTGGTAGCCCCCGTTCCTGCCCAGGAGACCCCCCCCCAAACTGAAAAGAGCACTTTATAACATTTACAAGTAAACTACAACCACTATCCACACTATAAAGGGTTACATGAAAAAATTGGCATGGGGTCCCCCTGTCCGGTTAAAACCCTTGCGAATTAAAAACAAATGGCCACCTTCCCAGCATAACCATCCCAGGGACCAGCTGTGCAGGCTTGTAGAGCAGAGCATGGATGCCTCTGTGACCCCCGGCCTGGAGGCTACAAACCCGCATAGCTGCTGTGGCCCTGGAATCTTCCTTCCCCCCGTGCTTTGAGGTGGCAGGTAATGGGGGGGCTGGGGGTTAATGCCAAGTCACCTGCTAGCTGCAGTTGACTTGCCAGACCCTAAGCCATGTGAATTGGTATAGGGTGTCCCATGACGATCACTCTTGTTTCTGTTCTACTGCTACTGGAAGCCTTTTATACCTGCTGAGTTATGGGACACAGAGGGTTAATATAAAAAAAATGTCATAGGACCCCTCTCCCAAGGGGGACCCCATATCTTTTGGATCTTTAAGGGTTAAAAATCCTTAAAAATCCCCCAAAGAATGACGTGCGGCCCCCCTACCCAGCTTGGAAACCAGCTATGCATGGCTTGCAGAACAGGGCACAAGGGCCAGCCTTGGTAGCCCCCGCCCTGCCCGCTACAAGCCCACATTGTCTAAATGGCCCCGGGCTTTGGGGAGGCAAGTAATGGGGGGGGGTTTAATGGCAAATCACCCGCAAGCCGCAGGGGACTTGCCAGACTCAGAGCCTTGTGAATTGGTTGGTATAGGGGTCCCTTACCAGTTCACAAAGGGTTAACTGAAAAGAAAGGCACACACACACAGAAAATGATATATATATTATTTTCTTTACGCACCACCAATGCAGATGTGGCGATCGCTGAAGAGGTGACTGAGGATCCCATGCCCCTCCACCCTTCCCTCCAGTGAGCACCATATCTGACAACTGTCAGGCCAGGAGCAAGATGACGTCAGTGTGATGATGTCATCCGCCCTGCCCCAAAGGGTCAGTGAAGATGAGGGAAGGGATCCCCTTGTGAAGAGGTGACACAGCGGGAGGGATCAGACATGGAGGTGAATAAATGTCATTTTTATATTTTTTCACAGTAAATGCCGGCAGTGGCTGAAGCAGGGGGGGGGGGGGGGGGGGCTGGTGTTTAACGGTAGGAGAGGCAGCCATGTAAATTGTATGTGACTGCCGTTAGAAGGGTTAAAGGGCACTCCAGACAATGGCTGTAATAACGATGCAAGCAGCTTACCTGATGCCTGGCTCATGCACCTCTCCTAGATTTACTGCAGCACAGGGTAGAAGCATTCACAGGGTTTTTCCTCCTTACAGTCATGTACCTCTGGGACCACGCAAAAATGGGTCTGGTCACTACTATGTCCCTTGATGCTCTCAGCAAAAGTGAGAATATTAAGCCACAGTGGTCTCGCAACTTGCACTGACCACAGTAGAGCATGCATATGACTTATAAAGCTGAGCCATGACACATCCTTCCCAGCACAACCACACCCAGAAATGGAAACAAAGCCAGAGTATACATAATGTATGTATGTAAAATTTGAGATTTTCAGCATAAAATTGCTCATTTTATGCTGTACCTATAGGGAGAAAGTTAGCATGTGCCTGGACAAGGACCCAGATATTTCCTCCCTCCTTAATCCCTAATGGACACATTGTAAACTCTGCCAGGTAAAAGCTTTTTATATTAGATTTTTTTTTTAGTTCAATATTTTTTTATTGAAAGATTTTGGTGTACACCAAGATATATAAAATGCTTATAGTGTAACAGCCGCCTGCAAGCGGCGATCTATCGACAAACAATAAAAGACATATATCGCAAAGTTGACTGGCGTGGGCTTGCATCTTTTCCATTGCTTGCATCATGTCAGCGAAGAAGTACCAGATGAAAGCCGAGAGACCAATGTACACAAGCAACATGCGAAACATAAGGATTTTAAACGAGTAACCGAAGGAAAGGGAAAGTGGAGAAGGGAAGAGATGGAAAGGAAGAAACAAACAAAAAAAAAAGACTACCGAAGTTCCCATAGCACTGATTAAACCATTAGCCGGTTAATGTTGAAATCTGCCGGCCCATATTCTCGAATCCAAGGGGTCCACATTTCTCGAAAGCCTTCCAGATCTCCAGCCTGGATCGCAGATAGTTTTCCATCGACATTATAAAGTTTACTTTATTAACACATGGTTTGAAGCTCAGATCAGCAGTTCTCCAGGAGCCTGCTATCACCTGTTTAGCTCCTGTCAAAATATTATAGGCAAGGCGCCTCTGCATCCTAGTACTACTCTTAGTGGGATAATTTAGTAGTAAGGCCACCCATGGGTCCCGTGTAATCTACCTATCTAAAACCTCGCTAAGCGCTTTGAACACTTTATCCCAGAATAATATTACCTTAACACAATCCCACCAAATATGTCTATAAGACCCCACCTCAGCACACCCTCTAAAACAGAGCCCCTGGCGATCTCCCACGAAGTGTCTCATTTGATCAGGGACTAAGTACCAACGTAACAACAATTTAATATTTGTTTCGACTGCCATGGCTGATGAAGTCGAACCAAATGAGGCTCTCCACATACTTTTCCACTCTCGCAAATCCTTCATCTTGTTTAATTCTTGCTCCCATTTTTACCTATACGAGAGGTTCACCCGCATGCTCACATAGTTGGTTATAAATCTCAGAAATCGCTCCTTTCCCCCTAGGATCCTGTCTACAGCTCCTTTCATAAGAAGAATATCTTATTGGGGCTTCTACCTCTTTTACTATTGTTTTGATAAAATGAACCACTTGCATGTATCCAAAAAAATCTCTGTTGTAAATGATATTTATCTTTCAACTGTTGGCAGGTAGCGACCCTAGAGTCTATGAGACAATCACCAAGATAAGAAATCCCTGCACGCTTCCAAAAGCTGAACCTACCTGGATCCATATAGGCTGGAGGGAACATGGGATTCCCCCATAGTTTTAATAATGGCATTTGTGGAGAGGCAAGGCCTCCTGCAAATTTCAGGTCATCCCACACCTTCAAAGTATGGGCTATTAAAGGATTATCCAGAGCTGGTCTTACTCTGGGGGTTATCCAAGGTAAATTGTCAATCGCGACCGGATAGCTCAATTCAGTTTCTATTTGGACCCATGCCAGCACATCAATAGTTGTATGATAAAAAAGCATTTGGGCAAGTTGGGCTGCCTGGTAACATTTTCGCAAATTAGGGACCCCCATACCTCCTTGGTCTTTTGGTTTAAGCATAATATTCTGCGCTATTCTTGGGAGCTTTTGATCCCAAATAAAGTCCATAATCTTTCCTTGAAGCTGTTTCAAATATTGCAAGGGGATCTTGACAGGAAGTGTTCTCGCTAAATAAAGGAATTTTGGTAATAAAGGCATTTTAATGGCAGCCACTCTGCCCAGCCAAGATAGGCCATAATATTTCCACTTCCCTAACAATGCTACAAGCTTATGACGAAGGGGGACATAATTAGCATCAAACAGAGAATCATATCTGTCAGTTAGATTAACTCCCAGTGAAAATGGCACTCCTTTCCAAGTGAAAATCAAACCCTGATTGAAGTTGGGACCATTGGTTAGCAGGGATATTTATATTCAATGCTCTTGATTTAGCTGTATTTACCTGTAACCTTGAAACCAGCTCAAATTCTCTCAATAACCGCAAGATGACCGGAAGGGAGATTGTTGTATTCGACACTGTTAACAAGACATCGTTGTATTTATAGTTACCCTTACCCAAAGATACCCCAGAAATATCAGGAGAAGCTCTAATTTTCTGCGCTAAAGGCTCCATTACCAAGGCAAACAAGAGGGGGGACAATGGACAGCCCTGTATAGTTCCTCTCATCAAGGGGAAAGTCTCAGACTTAAATCCACAGTATTTCACATATGCTATAGGTTTGGAATAAACTTCTCTAACCATTCCACAGAATCTAGGACCAAAACCCCATCTCTCTAACAGAAAAAGGAGGTGCTCCCATGAAACCAAGTCGAATGCTTTTTTAATATCTAACAAAAGTAGCATGCTTGGTGTGTCCATTTCGTTAGCTATTTGAGAGAGCTGAATGACCCTTCTGATATTATCCCCCGCCTGCCTACCTGACATAAAGCCTACTTGATAGTTGTGGACTAACTTAGGTAAAAATTCTGACATCCTATCCGCTAAAATTTTTGTAAAAATCTTCATATCTAGGTTAATAAGAGAAATAGGCCTATAGTTTGACCACAGAGTATGGTCAGTATCGTGGTTAGGAACCATTAGGAACAGTGAGGGACTCCTGTGAAAATGACCCGCCCGCTCTAATTTAATTAAACATGATGACTAATTTTGGGATTAAAATAGTGCTGGATGGCTTTGTAATAGGCTGATGAAAACCCATCTGGACCTGGCCTCTTATTTAACTTAACTTTGCTACTACGCGCTCTATCTCCACAGTGCTAAAGACACTATCTATTGCCTCCCACATTTGATCCGTCAGGGTGGGCAAGGAGACCCCTCCAAAAAAGGTGTGTAGATATTCAGGCTTAGATGGACGAAGATTCGCATACAGTTTTTTAAGTTGTTCCTTAAAGATCTCCCCAATTTTATTTGGGTTACTTGTGAGCTCTCCCCTCTCATTTTAAGCCTTATAGGGTTATATCTTTGCTCTGGGGTTTTTAATTTTTTAGCCAACAATCCATCCGGAATATTGGCTCTACAGTAGTATTTATGCTTAACCCAACGCATTGCATTCTCTGCCTTGCCTGCTAGTGCTAAATTTAACTTGTGAGTTACTCTATGTAATTTTGCGCATGTTGAGGGGGTCAGATGAGACTTTGCATCTTCTGCTATTTTCAGATACTCCCTCTCCAGGCTCTCTATAATTTTATTCCTTTCCTTCTTTTTCCTGGAAGAGATCTGAATCAAACGGCCCCTAATGGTGGGTTTATGGGCCTCCCAACAAGTAACTACTGATATTTCAGGGGTCTCATTTAGTTGAAAAAACTCAGACAATGCACTAGAGATTTCCGATACCACCCCCGGATCCGCTAGGAGAGAAGCATTTAAAGACCAGGTATAACCTGACCGTCTACATGACAAGGAGTCTAATTTAAGTAGTATACTATCATGGTCTGCCCAAGAAATTGGAAGAATTTTCATAGAGGCCAAAGACCCCTGTGTTAAGAATATATGGTCAATCCTTGTCCAAACATTATGGGGATGGGAGAAATGGGTAAAATTTTGATTCCCCAGATGCGATTCTCGCCAACTATCTACCAAGGAGTGGGAATCCAACAGCTATCTAAACGCTTTAGAGGCTGCCACCGACTGCGGATTTACTAAATTATTATTCGGAGACTGTCTGTCTAAATAAGGATTCAAAACAAGATTTGAATCCCCACATAGCATTGTCAAGCCTTGGGCCACACAGCTTACTTCATCCAATAATTTAGTAAGAAATATTATTTAGTTTATATTTGGTGCATAAAAATTGACAATCGTAACCTCATGGTCCTGCAGTGTCCCCACAAGAATCAAATATCTCCCCTTGGGATCTTTAATTTCCTTCATGCAGCAGAATTGAGCTCCTCCTTTAAAACCTATTAGCACTCCCCTCTGCTTAGTTTCGGCGCATGCCATAAATTCCTGGGGATAAGCTGCATCCAGGAACCTGGGGGTAGAAGACTTCGAGAAATGTGTTTCTTGTAAACATAGCACATCCGGGCAAAGGGTTCTAAATTTTCGGAAGGCAAGGCTCCTCTTATGTGGGGAATTGAAACCCTGCACATTTAACGAGAGTACAATAGTCATTTTCAGTAAATCCGACGAACTAGTGAAAGAAATAATTAAAGAGAAAAGAAACAAAAAAAGAAAAAAAAATGGGAAGAGGGATAGGACAAAGGGAATGGAAAAAGGGAAGGGGCGCACACAAAACGGTACAAGAGAGAGAGTTCTTGCTAAGGAATGCCTCCTATTATGGAAATACAAAAATATCCACACAGGCCACTCCCTTAGTACAGGCCAACGAATAGGAGGGAACACCCCAGGCACCTCGTTTTCAAGAACTCACCTCCACCAGCTGCTAATCTGGACACGGGAGTATTCCTCAGACCCAGAGAAGCAAGTTATTGCATATGCAAACTTTACCAGCAATGCAATATAAAGAAGATCCAATATAATGGGCAATATATAATATCAAAATCAGAGGGATATTCCTTTTGATTTAACCGGAGTACGTCATGAAAGTGCCGGCGGGCAGAGAGGGTTATGCTATAAGCAAACTGTTAGCGCTTAGCTATATCAATACAAAATAAAGCACCCAACGTCATTAACAAGATCTAAACAAGTAACTCTCTATCCCCCAAATCAGAAGGGGTTAAAACCTTGAACAAACCTGAATAAAGAATATACGCCGCTTAAGATGATGAGACAAACATTCAGACAATTCAAATTCTCTGATGTCATCACAAGTTTTCTCTTTTCTCTTTTTTTCCCTTTCCTTCTTCTTTACTTTTCCCTTCCTCCCTATTTTCTGCTCACTTCACACTTTACACTAATTGACATTCCAATAATAATGGCATAAAAACTTTGCATACAGGGATAGCATAAACATAAAAAAAAAACATCTCTTCATCCTAAAGAGGGACTATTCAAGCCAAGTCACTTTGTGAGGTCATATGACCAAGTCATTCACAACAAGTTGCTTATAGGCTAGAATAATTATCTGGAAGCATCTGTGGAATTCCTAAGAAGAAAACTAAGCAATATCGATTCCGCCCCCCCCCCCCCCCCCCAAAAAAAAAGGGAAAAAACTTTCAGGTATCATGGAATGGTAAGGAGGAACTACATCCTGCAGACCAGAGACCTTTTCTCTGCCTCTTCCCGACTCTCTGGGTTTTAGGAGAATCTTACAAGAACACTTCTGGGGGACTTGGGATGGTCTGGTAATGCCTGCTGAAACCATCTGACCCTTAAATTCCTCTAACGAGGTCGCTGAATATGAAGAATCCTTATATGTAAAAGTGATGCGGAAGGGGAATCCCCACTTATATTTGATCTTATAATCCTACAGGATTGCTAATAGTGGTTTTAATTCTCTTCTTCCCTTGAAATGCCCTTGAAATGATAGAGAGGCTGACGGACGTGCCGCTTTCTGTATCAACTCTTTAGTGTTATAAAAATGGTATTTAACTATTATGTCTCTGGGGGGGGTCTTCGGGGGTCTGCGAGGACCTAGGGTTCTATGCGCACTATCAAATTCAAGCCTTTCAATAGGAATTCCAGGAGCCAGGCTGTTATTGCTTCACATCCTCAATGTGTTCTGGGATGCCTCTGAACCTAAGATTGGACCTTCTGTCCCTGTTTTCAAAATCTTCTAGTTTAGCCATCAAAAGGGAGTGATCCACTTTCAACTTGCTAACTTCAGAGTCCAGGGCTTCTTGGGACACTATCACATCCCCCAGCTTGTTTGCTAATGTGCTCAAATTACATGACACCCTGTCCAGCTCCTCAGACAGGTGCTCTTTTATCTGTGCAGTGTTATCTGCCAGTGCTCTCTGCAGCATACCTTCAAATTGAGTCAGAAGGATAGAACTAACTTCTGATTGCGCAGCCACACCATGCATGCTGTACCTCTCCCTCTGCTCTTCAATGAAGGAGGCTTCACTGTTGTCAATTTCCACAAGATCTTCAAGCAACAGCTCTTCCGCCATCTTGAAATCATCTCCTCCCCTGCTGGCTGCTGCTTTCGTCCTCTCCTCCAAGCTCCTCCAAGCTGACATCGACGCTCCCCCGGGCTCCCCGCTGACCTCCGGTGAGTCACTCGCCCACCACTCAAATCACTGTGCGCTGCTGCGCTGCCGACTTCCCCGATCTCCACCCGCCGGGCGCGGAGCTGATCTAAATCACCGCTATCATCAGCTCCCGTGCATGCACACTCTTTAAATTAGGTTTTAATGAAATCCCTGATGTTTTCTAAGCCAAGCCACTACCTCTGCTTCCATTTCTGTGTGTGGCTTTTGACAGGCAGTGTGAGCGGCACTATTTGATGAATCGTGCGCATGTCCTGCTGGGGTCTGAGCCGATAGCACACTGTGGTTTGCAGTGCTCGCTCAGGCTGGGAGCACCAAGGGACCACAGTGGCCGTGCAACCAAGTTAGGAGGCGGTCATGAACGAATGGAAAGCCCAATAAAGGAGAATATAGGGAATAAAGTAGAGGCACGTGGGACAGGCTTCAGAGGAGCTCCTTGCTGCTTTATTTTTACCATCGCCAGTACTGTCCCTTTTAAAGCAAACCAAATCAAAGGATTTTCACTCACCTGAGTTTTATTTTTTTTGGTCTTCTTTACAGGGGATTGTCTGTTTGTTCATCTCAAAACAGGACGTCCTGAGTGCAACAACATGTAAGAAAGTTAATTGCTTGATTGCTGTTACACTTCAAAGAGGACAAACCCCATAAAGGGGTTGTGGTGTCAGATAAATGCTTTCCAAGCAGTAAGAAACCCACCCTGCTAGCAGGCAGATCTGGTGTCCTGCTGGTGATGAGGGAGGAGCGTGTACCATGGAGGGAGGAGAAAGTGCAGCAATGCAAAATGCTTGGCTCTTTAGCAACTGATCAGGCTGGGGTATAGATCAGTCTCTAGCTCTGCCGTGCACCACGGCCTTGTATTGATGATAGGTCCACTGATCTGTTGTCTGACAGAAAGGTCCACAAAAGTGGACCATTCCTTCAAGTTTGAATACATACGGTTTTATGAAATGAATAATACAATTAATCAAATGAACTAATTACATAACCCAATTAACAAATGTACTAAATGAAACTACTTGAAGCAATATTCTGTATATATATATATATATATATATATATATATATATATATATATATAATTCATCTCGGCGATTAGTGATTTAGCAACATTCATACTAAGCACACCGACCTCTGGCTTGTGTGAGACAACAGTATCACTGGTTATATAGTTACAGCCCACATCTAGGCTTATATCATCAGCTGGGAAGCCCTGTTCAGCGAAGTCGGACAATGCTTACATTCCTGACAGATAAAGCTGTGTTTGGCAAACTGAGTACTCCATCTTGAATACGGCCCATATGTTATGTAACAATGATAAGGCAAAAATAAGTGCTGATATTGCCAGTGTCTGGTAAGCAACCAGGCCACCAAAATACTACAGTGCAGAACCTCAAACAATCTCCCTTTTCTTATAACTCCATATAATAAAATAAATAGTCTTTAAACAAAGAGACTCAGGTGGCGATTACCCCACCCCGCTTGGCTGTGAGTTAGATTTGGGCAATAAAAATAAAAACAAAGCTTGCCATAACAGCGTGAGCAGCCCGCTACATTCTGAGTCTCTGCATTCTTAAAGTTCTGAACCCTTGCTTGGGGTGGGCTTCCAGTGGCTTCCACACTTTGGCGTCGGATTTTTGATGCCCAAATCCATTTAAGTACCTGATGCAGGGCTGTATTTACCATTAGGCAACCCTAGGCACGTGCCTATGGTGGCAATGTGGTAGGGGGGCACTGCCCTTACTACTGTAGTAAAGAAAAGAAATTAAAAATCATATAGCTAGAACATTAATGCCTCCTAACAAACAACCCCCAGCCACAGAAGTATGCAGAGTATTTGTGTGAAGGGGGGGCAATGGGTTGAACACAGACCAGAGCATCTCTCCTCCACTGCTGTGGTCATGTGACTTCTGTATGTCAGAATGCAGTAAAATATGGAACATGCTTGTCTGCTTCTTCTTATTATTTCCCCCTTGGTGCCCTCCACACACATTCTCTGCATCTAGCCCATTGCACCCTTTCCCCCTACACACCTTTTTTATATGGACTGTGACCTAACTTAAAAAAGGGGGGGCAAGCACTTAAAGCGCCTAGGGCACCACGAACACCAAATACGGCCCTGAGCTGATGGCATTGTCCCCAGTTGGGAAACATGTAGTGAAGCTTTAGGCTCACCTCATTTCCCTAATGGCACTGACTTGAGAGAGGATTGCAGGCCCAGTATGACCACACTGAAGCATATCAGAACAGGGTGGTCTGCCCGGGCACACCGCAGCTTTTAGCACATTCACAACACGTCTTGGCAGCCGGGCAGCCACAAGCTGGCAAATCTCCCTGCTGAGTTTGTATTAATTAAACCTGTGAAAATGAGTAAAATTCCAGGCTACAAAGCGGGAGCCATTTCTTTTAGTGGTAGGTGCAGAGAGAAGCAAGATCATTTAATGTTAGTTTGTGAGCCTGGGCGACAGAGAACCGTGCAGCTGATTAGATAGAACAGGAAGGAGAAGGTCACAGACTTGTGAATATGTAATGAGTAATTATTCCGGTAGATGTAATACAGAGATTTAAATGTTACAAAGAAACATGCTGGAAGTGTTTTCGTTAGCAACGTCCTCGCTCCACTCAGTGTGATTCTTTTGTCTCTACGCTCAAGTGGGATGGTTACACACGCCTTTTGTACAAATTACACTTTATTATACCTCAGAAAATCAGAAGGCTCCATTCCCCTAGCCCACTTTATCCGCCGCTGCCTGAAGCTCATGTGAGAGGAAAAACAAAAAGGTTTTCTCCCCCCCCCTCGCCCCCCGCCTTTTCGGCAATACAACAATAAATTAATAGGGTAATTCACAACCTAAATGACATATGCACAGGATGGGTTTGGTTAACCACCTCGATTAAACACGGTTCTTCTTTTGTGCTCTGACGAATGAAATTAGCTTAGTAAATAGGAGAATACACGTAAAAAATAGATGGCTCTGTCAGCTTACACACTGTTTAAAGGGACTACATTAGCTTACCTGATGCCTGTCACATGTGCATCTCCATTTCCTTCAGCGCAGGGTAGAAGCTGTAGCAGGTTTGTGCTCCCTTCAATTTCATTCCTCCATGACCACGCAAAAAAGTCTAACAGCTAAACTGTCCTTTTGTGCTCTCTGTGTGAGTGAATTTGGCAAACCACAGTGGACTCGCAGCTTTCTCTGACCACAGCAGAGCATGCTCATGACTCATCAAGCTCAGCTACGACATGTCCCTCCCAGCTCAGTCCTGACACATAAATGAAGGCGAAGCTTTGGTTAGAATACATAAGATATTTACGTATTTTTAAGATGCTTTGAAATAGCTTATTTTACACTGGTACCAAGAGTATTAAGGTGGGAAGAAGTGTGTGCCTGGATAGGAGCTTTGAGAACATTACAGCTGGTTGTCTGATAATAAATGTCAGGACATTGCTGATCCATGGCTGCGCTCCTAGAACTACATTGCAGCGGCCATCTTACTACACACCTGTCAGTCCTGCTTACACGTGATCATGAGGGGGAGCTGTGCCAGCAACAATTCACTGAGAGAGATTTATGCCTCAGAAACAATGAGACTTATCTATCATTCTAGATACACACATTGAATAAACAGCTGCTAGGGGACTTCTGTTTAAGGGGGAAGCTGTTACATTGTTACCTATGTGAATCGTGCAGCAGCCACAGAGCATTCAGTGTAATAAATATATATAAAATGTTTCTAGGTAAACCCTCAGCTGTGAGCAGAGCAATGATTAGTAATGACAGCTGATGGCTTAAAATAAGGGATGATTGCACAGAGATTTGAGGCTTTTTTTAGAAGCAGGGCTCTCAAGTGAGTTGTAAGATGGCAGCTCCCATTTAGTTCAGGAACACAGAGTCTGCATTCTGTTCCACAATATCTGCATGGGGTTAAGCCCATCTCAAAAAGATTACATCACTGATTGGCATTGGGATGGGGGCTTTAAGGATATCATTTACTAAGCTTTATTTTTTTTGACTGGAGGCCAAAACCCACCAGTGATGCAAAACCAACTAAGCCATACCAATAGTGATCAATAGTCCTTTCGTAGTAGTAAATCACTAATCACTAATCCTGAAAATGATCTGGAGGCTGATTCACTACTAACGCCAGGTATCGGCAGATTAGTGTCAGTACAGCGGCACTTAGAGCGAGTAGATGCTGTAAGCGGGTATCGGGCGCTGTAACAGAACCTGGCCTTCATTGATGAATGTGATGTATGTTGGGCTCTTTAACACCAGTGCAGCGCTGCAGCAAGCGAAAGGTAGCGCCAGCTCAGTGCAACCAACTCTTGGTGCTCCACACCATACTGGTCAAACACGCTGTTTAAACACAAGCAAAAGAACGGCTATTGAAATGTATGGGAGAGCGACACTGAGCGAAAGATAATACCTGGCACTCTGGAAGCTAGAGTCCCGGCGCTATATGCTGAGCCGCCTGTTATAATACATTGGACGCTACATGGTGCTGTTAGAGTCACTCACCAGATTCGCTTTCATAAATGTGGTTTTGCGTACAGCGCCCAGTGTTCACCAGACGCTGCCTGCTGCTACAAGGCGCTACCTGACACTATCCCTTCTTAAATAACCCCCTTGGTGTCTTATTCTCAGGCCCCTATGTCATCAGATCGCAAGCCAGTGGGACGGCATTTCTTACATGAAGACTTAGTGCCCCGATTTTTGAACAAAAGGCATATTCAAATCTTGGGTGCTGAGTCATAATGCAATCTGCCAATTGCCCCCCAGCAATCTGGGATTTTAGCGAAATTGCTGTATCTATTGCTGGGAAAGGAAAAAAGACAGGGTGGCAATACCATCCAAAAGGTACTGTCTGTGGGATAAGGGATGTGGGGGAATATTAAAAAAAAAAGTTTAATATAACATATAATACATACATAATACATACATACATAAACAATACATAATAAAATTAGAATCAGCCATGTCAAAATATATGAATATCGGTATTTTAACAAGCTATTAGCTTGGAACAAAACCCACCTGGGTCGCCCTGGAATCTAAAAGATTCAATGGCTGGCCACTGGCCTTTCCCTGGGGCATCTGGAATTAGGAGGCCCTGCCATCTGAAACCCCCCGGGGCCCCTTTAAACACTCACTATTCCCAGCTCCAACAGCAAATGTGTGGGCTCTCATCCAGTGAGATCTATCTGCAGTATCATTTGGCAAACAGCTCTAATTTGTTGTCAATGGGGAGCACGCATTGCCGCACCACCACCATCCCCGGCGGTGTGTGCACCCTCTGGAGATGCGACAGGACGCGCTCCCCATTAAATCAATGAGAGCCATCTGCTGAATGACATAGTCACGGCAGACAGCTCTCACTGGGCCAGAGCCTTCCCATGCGCCGATGGAAGCAGGAAGAGTTAAGTGAAAAGCAGCATTTGGGGGGGGGGGGGGGGGGGGGGTTCACACAGCAGGGCATCCCAATTCCCCAGGGGAACTGAACAGGAAAGTCAAATTCCTGGGTTGTGTTCTGATTTAAGCTGCGATTATGCTGCCCTTCTTGTCTTGCAGCCCTGATTTTTTAACCTTGGATTTCTTCCTTGTTGCTGACCTTTGCCTGAACTTTGAAGTAACTCTTGCTTGCTGCTAGCCCATGAACCCCTTGAATTTAGTCTCTGATTAATCCTTGCTCAGTGCCAGCCCATGACCCTTGGCTTTGGACATTTGGATTAACCCTTGCTTGCTTTGGCTTAAACACTGAGCAAACTGCTATTTTCGCTCCTTGACCACAACTATGTTCGACTACAGTATTGTCTTAAGTTCCAATGTGTCTTCTGCTGCTGGGAACCACTGCCTGCCTTCACAGACCCTCGTCTTCTTGGGAATGAACCTGGAGTCTCCTACGCAGCAAGACCTATCCTTCCTTGCAGGGGATCTAAAAAAGTCTTGGGTTCTTGGCATTAGGTTCCAGTTCCACTTTTGCCAGTAGGACCTGGGTTCCCCACAGTCAGTGTGTTACCCTGCCAGGATATGACTGAAGTGCTTTTGAGAAAGACACCTAACCTCTGAACTGCTCCCCAGGCACCATAATTTGGGCAACTCACTGCTCTGGGCGCCTGCACACTGCTTGTGTTTTTCACATTACATGGATGGGTTAAATGCATAGGCAAAACAGTCCCATGTGTATGTGCTCCCTTGGCTAATGGGACCCTCCCTGATTTAAGATGCTAATAGTGCTGGTCTAAATGGCTTGCCATATGGGCTATTATAAGCCAACAACAAATGGGATGGACAGTCCCAAGAGAACTAACTTTAAGACCTCACAAACATGTACTATACACGTAGATTAAAATGTATCAAAATTATATTATATCACCATCAATGGAAAAAAAATATTTTTCCAATGAAAAATATTGTGTATTTTTAACATAAATTGTAACACCCATAAGACATCAAAAGGATAGATTATCACTTCATCAGTGAACGTTTAATATATTTCTTCTGTTTTTGTTGCATTCTATGCCATGCAATACTAGTGTTCATTTGTTCTCTTATAGTATCTCGGTGGACATCGCTGTTTCTCTTTTGCTTTCTCAACACCCTTTAAAGTGGACCAACACCCAGGATTTTGACTATCCTGGGTTTTGGTCCACTTCGCTGTGTGAAACCCCCCAGAAACCCCAATAAACTCACCTCTCCCCGCTCCCACATGACTGCCCGGTCCAATCCCCGCCAACGTCCAGGCGGGGTACAGGAACGTTCAAGCGGCTTCCGCCGCCGCCGCCTCCCTCGCGTCACTTTCGGCGCGCCCGTGCCGGCCATTCACAGACGGCCGGCGCGGGGGCGCGCACGCCTAGAGGGGCGCGAGGGAGGCGGCGGCGGCGGCGGAAGATAAGGTAGGTGATTTGGGGTGTTTGGGGGGGTTTCACCCCGCGGGTCATCCCGATCTCGGATGTCCCGCGGGGTGGGAGGTGATCGGCCGGGGAATCTTATAGATTTCCGGGCCGATCACCTCTCGGTGTTGGTCCACTTTAACCTGGAGCATACACTGTGCTTATGGTATACACATACTTCTCTTTATCCTTTAAACAAATCCATGGGAAAAGTAAAGTTTCTACTATTTTAGTTTTGCACATATATAAGATTTTTCAAGCTATCTTACGCCAGCCTCAGGTTGGAATGTCCCCTGTGTTCGCTGCAGGTGTGACCTGGGGCGAACTGAAGACATGAAAGTGGACCAAAACACACATTTTTAACTAGCATCCCCTGAATTGCTCCCCCCATGAAAAGAACCTTTTGCCAATTTTCACTGCTCATGCCAGATCATACAGCCTATTTTAGCTGTAAAGCTCCGTCTTCTCCATTCATTGCCACTGTTGTATGTGGTAATGATGTGATTGCAATGACCGATCGCTTGCCATCTTACAGAGAGTTACGCAGTGGTGATGCACACTGGGTGGTGATCACAGGCTAATTGTGGCTTGTGTTAACCCCATCCTGGGAGTGGAGCGCATGATAGTGCTTTCGTCTTCCCCAGGTGGATAGTCAGGCAGTCAAACTCTTCCACAAATGATCTCTGGGACCGCATTAATTAAACTAGTATTTAAATGCCAAAAATACATTAAATCGTATTTTTAAAATGGGACTTTCTGAGTGACAGCACATCCTGTCTGATATTGTACTTTAGAGATGAGCGAACTTTTGAAAAATTCGCTTCGGCCAATTCGCCGAATTTTCCGGGAAAAATCATTTCGGTCCAAATTTATTCGCGACGACTCGCTATTAAAAACAGCAATTTCTGGCCATCCATGAGCCTCCATAGGGTTGCGGAACGTTTTTCTATAGGATGCATGTTGGGTTAATGAAATACTATTGTAAAGAAGTATGACATGCAGATCAGAGGTGTCGCTATTAGATTCGCTGTCGCAGAGCGGCACAATTACAGAGCCTTGAGGTGGCATCAGCATGATGAGCCCATATATTGCCTGAAAGACACACCCTGAATTTGGCAGCAGCATAGGGAGCCCATATATTGCGTGAAAGACACATTGGAGTTGGCAGCAGCATAGGGAGCTAATATATTGCCTGAAAGACACACCCAGGAGTTGGCAGCAGCATAGGGAGCTCATATATTGCCTGAAAGACACACCCTGGAGTTGCCAGCAGCAGCATTAGGAGCTCATATATTGCCTGAAAAACACATTGGAGATGGCAGCAGCATAGGGAGCTCATATATTGCCTGAAAAACACATTGGAGTTGGCAGCAGCATAGGGAGCTCATATATTGCCTGAAAGACACACCCAGGACTTGGCAGCAGCATAGGGAGACCATATATTGCCTGAAAGACAGACCCAGGACTTGGCAGCAGCATAGGGAACCCATATATTGTCTGAAAGACACATTGGAGTTGGCAGCAGCATAGGGAGCTCATATATTGCCTGAAAGACACACCCAGGAGTTGGCAGCAGCATAGGGAGCTCATATATTGCCTGAAAGACACACCCTGGAGTTGGCAGCAGCAGCATTAGGAGCTCATATATTGCCTGAAAGACACACCCAGGAGTTGGCAGCAGCATATGGAGCTCATATATTGCCTGAAAGACACACCCAGGAGTTGGCAGCAGCATAGGGAGCTCATATATTGCCTGAAAGACACACCCAGGAGTTGGCAGCAGCAGCATTAGGAGCCCATATATTGCCTGAAAGAAACACCCAGGACTTGGCAGCAGCATAGGGAGCCCATATATTGCCTGAAAGACACACCCAGGACTTGGCAGCAGCATAGGGAGCCCATATATTGCCTGAAAGACACACTCTGGACTTGGCAGCAGCATTAGGAGCCTATATATTGCCTGAAAGACACACCCAGGAGTTGGCAGTAGCAGCAGCATTAGGAGCCCATATATTGCCTGAATAACACATTGGAGTTGGCAGCAGCATAGGGGGCTCATATATTGCCTGAAAGACACACCCAGGAGTTGCCAGCAGAATTAGGAGCCCATATATTGCCTGAATAACACATTGGAGTTGGCAGCAGTATAGGGAGCTCATATATTGCCTGAAAGACACACCCAGGAGTTGGCAGCAGCAGAAGGAGCTACCATGCATCCGTTACTCGCATGCATCAGCTATTGGTGGGTGGAAATCCTGGCTGATCCATGCCTGATTCATCTTAGAAACATAGAAACATAGAAGGTTGACGGCAGAAGGAGACCATACGGTCCATCTAGTCTGCCCTTATGTGTATACTGTATGTACTCTTTATCTTAGGATAGATGTGTGCTTATCCTAGGCATGTTTAAATTCAGTGACTGTTGATTTTTCAACTACCTCTGCTGGAAGTTTGTTCCAAGCATCTACTACTCTTTCTGTAAAATAATATTTTCTAACATTGCTCCTGATCTTCCCCCCGACTAGCTTCAGGTTGTGCCCCCTTGTTCTATTGTTTAGTTTCTTCTTAAAAACACTTCCCTCCTGAACCTTATTCAATCCTTTCACATATTTAAAGGTCTCAATCATGTCCCCCCTCTCCCTTCTTTCCTCCAGACTGTACAAATTAAGTTCTTTAAGTCTCTCCTGATAAGTTTTAAGTTTAAGACCTTCCACCATTTTCGTTGCCCGCCTTTGGACACGTTCTATTTGAATAATGTCTTTTTGCAGGTAAGGTCTCCAGAACTGCACACAGTATTCTAGCTGTGGCCTTACCAGGGCTCTATACAGCGGCATCACAACCTCCCTCTTCCTACTGGTGATGCCTCGAGCTATGCAGTCGAGCATCCTGCTTGCTTTTCCACTGCCTGGCTACACTGTCCACTCATCTTGCAGCTATCAGTAATCAGTACCCCTAAATCTCTCTCCTCCGAGGTCCTGGCTAACACAGTACTGCCGTGCTGTTTTGGGTCCAATAGGTCATTAATTTTTAGATGGGAAATTATCTGTTTTTTTTAAGAGTGTTTCCATTAATTTGACCACTATAGATGTTAAACTAACTGGCCTGTAATTACTGGCTTCTTCTCTACTCCCCTTTTTATGGATTGGTACGACATTGGCCATTCTCCAATCATCTGGAACCTCACCAGTTGAAAGGGAATGGTTAAGTAAATCGGTTAGAGGGGCTGCAATCGCAAACCTAAGTTCCCTTAGAACTCTGGGGTGGATTCCATCTGGACCCATTGCCTTACTTACCTTTAGATGTGCCAGCTCGGCTAAGACATCAGCCTCCAGAAACTCCGGAGCTGTACCCTCCCAGCTGGATGATGTGCTATGGCCATGCGTGCTACTATCTGAAAATACCGAACAAAAGTAGCTATTCAGATGGTCAGCCACAGCCTTATCTCCGTCAATATATTTATTTTCCCTATTTCTAATTTTTGAGACTGCATTGTTTATCTTCTTTCTGTCACCAATATATCGGAAAAAGGTTTTATCTCCCCTCTTCATAGATTTGGCCATTTCTTCCTCTTTTTGCCCAATAGCAGTCCTTATAATTAGTTTTGCTTCCCTCTGTTTAATTTTATATGCCTCTCTGTCAGCTACACTTCCACTTACTTTATACTTCTTATAGGCAGACTTCTTATCTTTTATGATAGTGCTGACTTCCCTAGTAAACCATAATGGTTTCTTCTTCCTTTTATTCTTGCTAGTTTGTTTCACATATACCTTCACAAAGGTGAGTCTCTCCACATATTCTCAGTGTGTCACACACCCCGCTTCCCCTTTAATTCTGACGATAGGGTTATCCTCCAGCAGGAGGCGACGTTGCAGAGAGAAGTCTTGAAAAACGAGCCCCTCCCGGCCTACATATACCTGGGACCTCCCACTTAACCCTTTAAGTGCCAGCCTACCTGGAGTTTTTGTCACACTCTGTTGCCAGACCATTTTGCACTATTTTGCGCTCCCCATGTTCAAATGTGATTTTTGAAGGGATTTCCAGGGATTTCCCAGGAAAATTATATATTGTTTTTTTCAGCAGAGTCTGGGCTTTAACATGAAATGTCTTGTTTGTCATTTTTTAGGTGTATTCTCAATATTTTTGGGTGAAATATGTGCAAAAAAAAAAAAAAAAAAATTTTTACATATTGTAGTTTTTTTTGTAATAAAAAATGTAAGTTTGTCAATGAAATCTTATTGCGTGTGAAATCCCAATTTCTCCCAGTTAAAGCGGTACCACATATGTATTGGTAGACACCCTTTCCTGCCCAGGAGACTCCCCCAAACTGAAACAGCGCTTTAGGGGATTTTCAGATAAAATACAACTGTGCTACGCAATATGCGCACCTTGCAGTTTTTCCAGAAAAACAACCCTTTACATTTGAAATACCCCCAACAAACTATATATTCTCTGGAAGTACACACCTCAGGCTTTCTAGGCGTACCAGGCTTGTTGATGTGGCCATAGTTTTCTGGAAGTAATCCCTCAATGGATTCTTTGGTTGCAAAGAGTTTCCCTAAAAAAAGGATAAAAAAGCAGAATCAAAGCCACATTTTCCTAAAAAAACTATATACAAACAAGAAAAAACAAGTTTAATCTGAAAACGCAACATCCCCCGAACAGAACAATACCCAACATGCATAGCTACTGTCAAGGGAAGAGTTGCCAAACACACCAAAGTAAAGCATGTGCGTAACGGTAATTTTACTTGAAAATTTCAGCTCTGCAGACAAAGTGCGCACCTTGCGATTTTTCAACCAAAACAACCCTTGACATTTGGAATATCCCCCATAAACCATATATTCCCTGAAAGTACACACGTTAAGCTTTCTAAGGGTACCCAGCTTGTTGTAGTGGGCTCATCTTTCTGGAAGTAATCCCTCAAAGAATTCTTTGTTTGCGCAGGGTTTCCCTAAAAAATTTATAAAAAAGCTGAATAAAAAACACCTTTTCCTAAAATATAAATATGCAAACCAGAAAAAACAAGCTAAGTCTGAAAGCGCAAGGTCCCCCGAACAGAACAATACCCAACATGCATAGGTACTATTAACCCTTTTAATTGCCAGCCTACTTGAGATTTTGTCACCCTCTGTTGACAGGCCATTTTTCCCCATTTTGCGTCATGTTTTGCGCCATGTTTTGCACCATTTTTGCTGGAACTTTCAGGAAAATTATATATATATTTTTTTGCAGCAGAGTTTAGGCTTTAACATGAAATGTCTTGTTTGTAAATTTTTTTTTTTTTTTTACAATATTATTAAGTAAAAATAATAAATAAATAAATAAAAAAAATTTTTTAAAAATTGACTCCTTTATTTTAAATAAAAAATGTATTTTATTAAGGAAAATCATATTGCATGTGAAAGCCCCATTTCTACCGATTAGAACGGTACCACATATTTATCGGTAGCCCCCTGTTCCTGCCCAGGAGACCCCCCTAACTGAAACAAGTATTTTATAACATTCACACTACAAATCCACACTACAAAGGGTTAAATCGAGAAAAAAAATGACATAGGGTCCCCCCTCCCAGGGGAGGGAGACCCCATTTTTTTTTTATTTTTAAGGGTTAAAAACCCTTAAAAATAAAAAAAAAAATTGACGTGGGGTCCCCCTTACCCAAAGTAACCAGCCCGGGACCAGCTATGGGGGCTTGTAGGCACAGAGTGGGGGGGCCAGCTTTTGTGGCCCCCCCACCCTGCAGCCTACGAGCCCACATAGCCCATGTGGGCCCGGGCTCTTCTGCCCCCCCCTGGCCTTTGGGGAGGCAGGTAATGGGGGTGCCGGGGGTTAATGGCAAGCCACCCGCTAGCGCAGGTGGCTTGCCATCCCCCCAGCCTTGTGAACTGGTATAGGGGTCATGGACCCCTTACCAGTTCACAAGGGGTTAAATGTAAATAATCACACAGACACAAGCAGAGAAAAAATATTTTATTAATTTTTATTTTTTTTTACACTGTACTCACCTCCCATCCATCCTGGAGCACTCTGTCCCTCGGCGATCACTGGCTTTTGCTCACTTGCTAGAAGCCTTTTATAGCTGCTGGATGATAGAACACAAAGGGTTAATAAAAAAAAAAATGACATAGGGTCCCCCCTCCCAGGGGAGGGGGACCCCATTTTTTTTTTTATTTTTAAGGGTTAAAAACCCTTAAAAATCAAAAAAAAAATTGACGTGGGGTCCCCCTTACCCAAAGTAACCAGCCCGGGACCAGCTATGGGGGCTTGTAGGCACAGAGTGGGGGGGCCAGCTTTTTTGGCCCCCCCACCCTGCAGCCTACGAGCCCACATAGCCCATGTGGGCCCGGGCTCTTCTGCCCCCCCCTGGCCTTTGGGGAGGCAGGTAATGGGGGTGCCAGGGGTTAATGGCAAGCCACCCGCTAGCGCAGGTGGCTTGCCATCCCCCCAGCCTTGTGAACTGGTATAGGGGTCATGGACCCCTTACCAGTTCACAAGGGGTTAATAGTAAAAAATCACACAGACACAGAGAAAAAAATCTTTATTTTTCTTATTTTACACTGTACTCACCTCCGATCCGACGTCCCTCGCCGCTGTCTGTCCCGCGCCGCTGTCACTGACAGATGCCGGTGGTGATCGGCGCAGGGCGGGTGACAGGCGAGGGGGCTCCGATCGGAGCCTCCTCACCTGACATCCGCCCTGCTCCGATCACCACATGCCGGAGCTCGGAGGGGGTATAGGAGGAGCGGGATGACGTCATCCCGCTCCTCCCACAATGGGCGGAGCTAAGCGGCGGCGGCCATCGCCGCCATTACAAGAGGTGAGGACCCGGAAGAGGGTCCTCACCTGAAGACTGCGCAGCCCAGGGGGGGGATCGGACCCCCCCCTGGTGAAGAGGAGACCCGGACAGAAGGCTCGGGCGCGGAGGTGAGTAAATGACAGTTTGTTTTTTTATTTTTTTTTTACAGCGCCGATGTCAGCGCTGGAAACGGGGGGGGGGCGGCTGGTTTCGGGCCCCCCCGAAGACGGAGGACGACGGGGGGGGCGATCGGATGCCCCCCGCAGGAAGAGGGGACCCCAAGCTTCACGGGGATTCCGGAGGTAAGTGTTTTTTTTTTTTTTTCTATTCTTTACCTGTTTGGGGGAAATTCCAGGCACGTAGTTTCTACGTGCTTGGCACTTAACGGTAGGAGAAGCAACCACGTAGAAACGACGTGCTTGGCATTTAAAGGGTTAACACCCAGTGTTTTCTCTCTGCAAGATGCGACAAGACAGAAGAAAGAAGCTGCTGGCTGGGCAATGGTAGACGGCACCTCATGGTGCCTAGGAGCTTTTCTCCTCCGCTCGTCCCCACGTGTGGGGCAACGCGGTTATCCGGCCGGTAATACCGGATTTGGGATGCCCCGTCCCGGTCCCCCCTTTAGCCTGCCTTCTCCCGCTTGGTCTCTTCTCCCTTAGCGGGGGGGTGGCGTTTGGGGGGTGCCTATAATGGTTTTTATTTTGTCTAGGATGATGTGTGCGTTTGTTTGTGAGGGTAGCTAAATAGACGGCGCTGCGGTCTGGCTAAATATGTCCCCGGGTGCGGGGGCTCCGTGTGAGTGGCGTGCTGAGCGGTGGGTCTCCCGGTCTGATATACCTGGCTAGTCTTATTGGTTAAAATCCTTCCACTCCTGGGACTTTAATTATAAAAGGGGCATCCCGGGTTGCTTAATGCGTAAATCCCTGGGTTATTGCGAATGCCATAATTTCACCATATGGAGGCTTCCAACATTACCGGAAATGGCTCTTCGGGGCTATCCAGGCTGTGTGGGGGTTGTGGGGCTCCACTCCCAGGCGATGATGTCATAATATGTATTCCATGTGCACAGCCGAATATTGCGCGCCAGTCCGGCACTCCGGCTTCTGGCTCCTCGCAACCTCCGTCATTTCCTACCCCCCCACCTATTCCGGACCCCGTGTGACGTTGTCAAAGGTGGGGATTCGCAATCCGAGGTGTGTGCACGGTTGGCCAGCCTCGAGAAAATGTTTTCCGCCGCGGTGGCTCAGAAGGCTATGGCTAAGCGGAGGATGAGGTGTTGGAAGTGTTGGATTTGTCCGATTGTCCCCCGGCTGAGGAGGGGGAGCTCCTAGAGGAGTCGGACGAGCCTGCAGACCAGCAATTGTTTGGTACCGCTGGCAATCAGGCTGCAGGGGTGTTCCTTGACACTCCTTCCATTTTGGCTCAAACGTTTGAGATTTTGGCTTTGGATCCGCCTGAGGCGGAGGGTGAGTTGTTTGATGTGCCCAAGCCGCGCTTGGTGTTTCCCAGACAACAACACTTTGTGAGAGTTGTCCTTAAGGAATGGGAACAACCTACGCACCTTGTTGGAATTCCTCCTAGTTGGGATAAGCGTTATCCCTTTCCGGAGGATTTGGTGAAGCTTTGGTCTGTTCCCCCTGATGTCGATGCCCCCGTGTTGGGGCTGTCTAACACAGCTGTGTTGCACTCCCCTGACACTACTACCATTAAGGATGGTGAGGATCGTCGGATTGATCAATTGGCTCACCATGGTTTTATCAGTGCTGGATCGGCACTGCGGCCGGTTTGTGCTTCGGCGCTTCTTTTGATGGCCGTCAGGGCCATTGTTAAAGATTGGTACGCAGATCTTGATCCCACTTGTGATGAGTTCTTTTCTCTCAAGCAATGCGAGTCGTTTATTTCCTTTGTCATGACCGCCCAGGACGATGCGCTGGCGATGTGTAGCAGGACCGCGGCCCTGTTGGTTGCTATTCGTTGGTCGGTGTGGCTGCGTCAGTGGACGACGGACTTTAGCTCTAAGAAGTCGCTTACAGCTCTTCCTTTTGTGGGTTTGCGCCTGTTTGGCGACAAATTGGTTTCAGTTACCAAGGGTGGTAAGTTGCCTCAACGCACGAGGCCGCGTCGTTCCTTTCGGGGAGCGGTTTCTTTTAGTCCCTCCTTTCGGGGAGCCAGAGCGGGCAGAGGGGCCTCCTTTCCCACTACCAGGGGTGCAGGTTGGACCCGGGGGAGGGGCCGTGGCCGTCCCGGTCAGTCCTGGGGCGCCAAGCCCAAGCCTGCTGGCAAGCCCGCTCAGCAATGAGGGGGTGCCCTCACCCGTGCAGGTGGGGGGACGATTGTGACACTTCTCCCAGGTTTGGGACCAGGCAGTTCCGGACAGATGGATCCGGGAGGTGGTGTCGTCTGGTTACAAGCTGAAGTTCGAGTCTCGCCCTCCTTCACGGTTTTTCCGGTCTCGGGTGCCCACCGACCCTTTGGCCGCGCAGGGGCTCCTGGCGTCGGTGAAGAATCTTCTGGAAATGGTGGTCATCCGGCCAGTGCCGCACTTGGAAGTGGGCCTCGGGTATTACTCCAATCTCTTCACAGTGCCCAAGAAGGACGGGTCGGTTCGCCCCGTTCTGGATCTGAGGTTCCTCAACAGGTTCATCCATACACGGAAGTTTTGCATGGAAACTCTGCGATCGGCCATCAGTTCTCTTTGGCAGGGGGACTTCATGACGTCCATAGACATCAAGGATGCTTACCTTAATGTTCCCATCTGCCAGGCTCATCAACGTTTTCTTCGGTTCGTGATGGAGGATCGGCATTTTCAATTCGTGGCACTTCCGTTTGGCCTTACCTCGGCTCCAAGAGTGTTCACCAAGGTGCTGGCAGGGGTGATGGCCATTCTCAGAACTCAAGGCATTCGCATCGTACCTTATCTGGACGACCTTCTCATCATGGCTCCTTCTCTCAATCAATCGGAGACGGATACCAGGACGGTGGTCTCCACGCTGGAAAGCTTCGGTTGGGTGATCAACTATCCCAAGTCCTCCCTCGCCCCGGCCACGGTGGCGTCCTTTCTGGGAATGCGGTTGGATTCTTGTCAACACAGGGTGTTTCTGCCTCAATCCAAGATTTTTCTGATTCAGGAATTGGCTTGGTTCCTTCTTTCCAATCCTCAACCGTCCATCCATCTGGGAATGAGACTGGTAGGGTTGATGGTTGCCTCTTTCGAGGCAGTTCCTTTTGCTCAATTTCACACAAGGACACTTCAGCTTCATCTGTTGGCGTCTTGGGACCGGCGACCACAGTCGTTGGATCGGCCCTTCCAGTTGTCCTCCCGGGTCCGGCAGTCCCTTCAATGGTGGTTGGTCTCGACCAATCTCTTGAGGGGCAGGTCTTTTCTGACTCCCCTTTGGGAAATTGCCACCACGGACGCCAGTCTTTCGGGATAGGGGGGATTCTGGAAGGATCTTCAGTTTCGGGAGCAGTGGGGGCCTCGAGAGGCCCATTTGCCCATCAATGTTCTGGAACTGAGAGCCATCCGTCTAGTTCTTTTTCATTTGACTCAGCATGTTCCGGGCCTTCCGGTTCAGGTTCGCTCGGATAATCGGACAGCGGTTGCTTACATCAATCATCAGGGAGGGACTCGCAGTCTGGGTGCCCTCAGAGAGGTGTCCCTGATCCTGACCTGGGCGGAGGCCCATGTTCCTTGTCTCTCGGCAGTTTACATTCCGGGTGTGGAAAACAGGGAAGTGGATCTGTTAAGTAGGTGCTCTTCCCGTCTGGGGGAATGGTCTCTCCATCCTCAAGTTTTTCGGTCTCCGGTGGGGGACACCGGAGGTGGACCTGTTTGCCTCTCGTCACAATTGCAGGCTTCCGACCTTCGTGTCGCTCTCTCAGGATCCTCTGGCTCTGGCGGGGGACGCCATGTCTCTGAGCTGGGGGGAACTGGGGTTTCTGTACCTGTTTCCTCCGATACCCATGCTAGGCAAGGTGGTACGGAAGCTGGCTCTGGAAAGTGTGTCCGCCATTCTCGTGGATCCAAGGTGGCGAAGGCGAGTATGGTTCGCAGACATCGTTCGGCTGGCGGTGGATCAGGTCGTTCTGCCTCTTCGGCCCGATCTGCTCACTCAGGGTCGGCTGTGTTACCCCAATTTACCAATGCTGGGTTCGACGGCTTGGCTGCTGAAACCTTCATTTTGAAGGAGGAGGGTCTTTCTGACTCGGTTGTTAAGACTCTTATCTGTGCCCGGAAGAGGTCTTCTTCTACCATCTACTATAGGACTTGGAGAGCTTATATCGCTTGGTGTGAGCTTAGATCTTTGCCTTGTAGGGTCTTTTCAGTTTCCAGGATTTGGGATTTTCTGCAATCAGGGCTGGACTCTGGTCTCCAGCTGAGTACTTTGAAAGGGCAGGTTTCTGCCTTGTCTATCTTTTTTCAGAAGCCTTTTGTGCTTCATCCTTTAGTCAAAACTTTTTTCCAGGGGGTTACGCATGTGCGGCCTCCCAGGAAGCCATTGCTCCCTGTTTGGGACTTGAATTTGGTTCTTTCTGCTCTTCAGGCTCCTCCCTTTGAGCCCTTGCAGGATATTGCTCTTTCTACCTTGACTCAGAAGATTGCCTTCTTGGTGGCTATCACTTCGGTTCGGCGTGTCTCGGAGTTGGCGGCCTTGTCGATTCAGGCGCCCTACTTTGAGAGGCATCAGGACAAGGTGGTTTTTCATTTCAAACCGGACTTTCTTCCTAAGGTTGTTTCTGCTTTTCATTTGAATCAGGATATTGTTCTTCCCTCCTTGTGTCCTAAGCCTAAGAATGACAAGGAGAGGGTTTTGCATTGTTTGGATGTGGTACGCTGTGTTAAGTACTATTTGCTTACTACTTCTCCTTTTCGTAAGACTGATGCCTTTTTTGTTGTGCCCTGTGGGCCTAGGAAGGGTTTGGCTCCGGCTAAGTCTTCCATTAGCAAATGGATTCGTCAGGCGGTTGTTGGGGCCTATTCGGCCAAGGGGAAGGTTCCCCCTTTTCGTATCACTGCTCATTCTTCTCGTGCTGTTGGAGTGTCTTGGGCTTTTCAGCACCAGGCTTCTGTTGAAATAGTTTGTAAGGCTGCTACTTGGTCTTCCGTTCATACTTTTTCTAAGTTTTACAAGGTTGATGTGCGGGCTTCAGCGGATGCTGTGTTTGGCCGCAAGGTTCTGCAGACTGCAGTCGTTTAAGTTATGCTTCATTTTACTGTCGGATACCCACTCCTTGTGGACACTGCTTTTGAATGTCCCTATTGTCAGAATTAAAGGGGAAGCGGGTAGCGAGAATAATACCATTTTGTGAGTACTCACCTGTAAAATGGATATTGTCAGTGTGTCACACACCCCGCTTCACCCGCCCTTTTTTGGTATCCTGGATCCTCTATATGGTGAAGCTTCCTTTATTTTATTTTGAGGGTTACCGTTGGATTTCCTGGTACCTTGTCTTACTGCTGTTTGGATTCACTGGGTGTTAAGTGGGAGGTCCCAGGTATATGTAGACCGGGAGGGGCTCGTTTTTCAAGACTTCTCTCTGCAATGTCGCCTCCTGCTGGAGGATAACCCTATCGTCAGAATTAAAGGGGAAGCGGGGTGTGTGACACACTGACAATATCCATTTTACAGGTGAGTACTCACAAAATGGTATTTTTTAAAGTCCCTGTCCAGACACATGCTCATTCTGTCTACCTTATCCCCATTAGGAAACTGTGTAAAATGAGCCACTTCAAAGCATCTCAATATCTCTGATAAAAATGTAAATATCTTATGTTTTCAAAGCTACGTGGCTACTCTGTCTGCAGTATTTTGTTAACGCTGGGTGCTTATTTGGATGTGAATTGTAGCCTGCATCTCAGTGAGCTTTTTCATTTTACCACACAAAAAAGTGCAATAAAAAATATTTCTAAAAATGTCTTTAAAAAAATCCCCTGCACATGTGATGAGGCATTTTTTACAGGTGAGGTGCATCATTTTTCCAGTGAGGTAAGAATAGTTTTTGAAACATGGTATACTCCATAGGTTGCTATTTTTCTTCAAACTTTCAAACAATTATTCTTACCTTATTGGAAAAAAGAATGTACCTCACCTGTAAAAATGCCCCATTGCAGGTGCAGGTCATTTTTTTATGAAACTTTAGAGCAAATCCTTTTTTATTGCACTTTTTTGTGTGTTAAAAGATAAAAAGCTCACTGAGATGCTGCCCTGAGTCCAGCCCAGAAGCTCTCTATGTGAAAATGTGTTGTATCTGTTCTTCTTATCTTTTATTCGGCAGCTGAAGCTGAAAGAGGGTCACCAACTATCTATTTTACATTGCAGAAGGAATGGAGGAACAAATGGCTCTCCACTATATTTTGTAACTCTGCATTTACACCTACAGTATACAGATGCAGTTTCTGGTTCAGTTTTGCTACTTTCACCCCTTTCCAGATTCTGCACTTTAAAGTGGACCATAATCCAGGATAGTTTTGACTATCCTGGGATCTGATCCTTTCCCCGGGGGCACCCCGATCGGGGGTGTCCCGCTGTGTGAAACCCCAAGGACCCAAATTCAGCTCACCTCTTGCTGGTCCCACAGTGCGTCTAAGAGCAGTGGCTGGCGCAGCACGCTCCCTGTTACAGGGAAACCTAGGATAGTAAAAATCCTGGGTTTTGGTCCACTTTAAAAGGCCCCTGTATACAAAGGTAATTGTTGCACCATTATGTAGGGCTAAGTTTGGCACTGTCCTAAGCGGATTTCTGTTTTTTTAATTGAATTTGAATTTGAATTTTAATTATATTTTCACCTTATGATTTCTCTTTTAAAATATTTGGGTGTGGCCCTTGGCTCTGTGATGCCGCATAATAATCAGAATAATGGGCGGGGTCTGCAAGACAGGCATTCTCATCACCCTGGCTGTTTTCCCTCTCACCCAGTGTCCACAATCTGATGATGTGGATCTTTAGACCACCAGCTTAACCCTATTATTGGTGGTCTATGGTAGAGATGAGCGAACTTTTGAAAAATTCGATTCGACTGATTCGCCGAATTTTCAGACAAAAATCGTTTCGACCCAAATTTATTCGCGACGAATCGCTATTAAAAGCAGCTATTTCTGAGCCTCCTAGAGCCTCAATAGGGTTGTAAACCATTCTGCCTTGCTGTAACACGCATAGGATGCATGCTGGGTTAGTTAAATAATACTTTAAATAAATATCACATGTAGATCAGAGGCATCGCTAATAGAATCGCAGAGCGGCGCAATTGCAGAGAGTTGAAGTAGCATCACTATGAGGGGCAGGAGCCCAAACATTGCTTTAAAGAGACACTAGAGTTGGCAGCAGCAGGAGCCCAAAAATTGGATGAATCACACCCTGGAGTTGCAAGCAGCAGCAGCAGGAGCCCAAACATTGGCTGAAAGAGACACTGGAGTTGGCAGCAGCAGGAGCCCAAAATTTGAATGACACACCCTGGAGTTTCAAGCAGCAGCAGCAGGAGCCCAAACATTACTTTAAAGAGACACTGGAGTTGGCAGCAGGAGCCCAAAAATTGACTGACACACCCTGGAGTTGGCAGCAGCAGCAGCAGGAGCCCAGACATTACTTTAAAGAGACACTGGAGTTGGCAGCAGGAGCCCAAAAATTGGATGAATCACACCCTGGAGTTGCAAGCAGCAGCAGCAGGAGCCCAAATATTTAAAGAGACACTGGAGTTGGCAGCAGGAGCCCAAAAACTGGATGAATCCCACCCTGGAGTTGCAAGCAGCAGGAGCCCAAACATAGCTTGAAAGAGACACTGGAGTTGGCTTCAGGAGCCCAAAAATTGACTGACACACACTGGAGTTGGCAGCAGGAGCCCAAACATTACTTTAAAGAGACACTGGGGTTGGCAGCAGGAGCCCAAAAATTGGATGAATCACAACCTGGAGTTGGCAGCAGCAGCAGCAGGACCCAAACATTACTTTAAAGAGACACTGGAGTTGGCAGCAGGAGCCCAAAAATTGGATGAATCACACCCTGGAGTTGCAAGCAGCAGCAGCAGGAGGCCAAACATTGGCTGAGAGGCACACCCTGAAGTTGGCATCAGCAGGAGGCCAAAAATTGGTTGGAAGGCACACCCTGAAGTTGGCATCAGCAGGAGCCCAAAAATTGGCCTAAAGACATAAATATGTTTTGCACCATTTGGAAAGTGTAAAACGTGCCACCATGCTGAATCTAGTCGCATGCATCAGGCATTGGTGGGTGGAAATCCTGGCTGATCCATCCCTGATTCATTTTGACAAAGGTGAGTCTCTCCACATTTTTAGTTGACAGACGAGTTCTCCTCGCCGTAACTATGGCCCCCGCCGCACTAAACACCCGCTCAGATGGCACATTACTTGCCGGGCAGGACAGCTTTTCCAGGGCAAACTCTGCTAGTTGCGGCCACAAATCAAGTTTGGCTGCCCAGAAGTCCAGCGGATCCTCAAGGTGTGTTGGCATGGTCATGTCAAAGTATGACATGACCTGCTGGTTCAAGTCCTGCTCCAGGTCTTCCTGCTGCTCATGAGTAGCCTCACTATGCGGGTGTAGAAAGCTACTCATTAGCGACTGAAGACTGAGGCTGCTGCTGATGGAGCTGCTGCTGCTGCTCCTGCCAACTTCCCCAGCAGCCATGGCAGTGGAAGGTGAGCACAGAGGTCCCCTCGAGTCAGACCTGCGAGAGTATGGACCATGGCGCAGATAGGCATCGGCCAACTGCCTACGTAAAATGTCTTTGTAGTAGTTGAGTTTGTCCTCCCTCTCGGTGGGTTTAAAAAATGCCCCCATTTTGTGCCGGAAGCGAGGGTCCAATAAGGTGGACAGCCAGAAGTCATCCCGCCGACAGATGGAAACAATTCTGGGGCCACTACGCAAGCACATGAGCATGCTTCCTGCCATTTGCGCAAGTGACTCGGATGGACTACCTGTCTCCATCTCCACTGCATACTGCCACAGTGTGTCCGGGTCCTCTGTCTCGCCTTCCTCAAAAACCTCTAGCTCCTCTGGCTGCTCCTGCTCCTCCTCTCCTGTCCGCTGACTAGATAAACCAGACATTTCGCCAAGCCTAAACTGTGTTTCGCTGGGCAACTCCTCCTCCTCTTCCTCCTCCTCCTCAAAGGGCCTGAGCAAACGGCAGGTGTCACGTATGAGCTGCCACTGGTTGACATTGAAGTTACACAGGGGAGTCCCCTTATCCGCTTGGATCATCAGGAAATCCATGATGGCTTTTCTCTGTTCATATAATCGGTCCAACATGTAAAGGGTGGAATTCCAATGGGTGGAAACATCACAAATCAGACTATGTTGGGGGATACCGTTCTGACACTGTAGCTCAAGAAGGGTGTGTTTGGTGGTGTATAAGTGGCTGAAGTGCATGCAAAGTTTCCTTGAAGTTGTTAGGATGTCTTGCAGATGGGGGGAACACTTCAGAAACCGCTTGACAACCAGATTGAAGACGTGAGCCATGCAGGGGGCATGGGTCAGGCTTCCTTGGTGCAGCGCAGACAAAATGTTCTTCCCATTGTCGGTAACCATGATTCCCATTTTAAGTTTTCTTGGAGTAAGCCATGTTTGGATTTCCTGATGAATAAATTTAAGCAGTTCCTCCCCTGTGTGACTCCTTTCCCCAAGACAAACCATGTGAAGCACTGCGTGACACCTCCGTGCCCTGCACACATGGTAGACTGGAGGGGCACTGAGACTTGAGCCTACAGTGGAGGGTAAGGAGATGGCGGAGGATGAGGAGGCCGAGTCGCACAGTGTCACAGGCCCAACGGGCAGGGAACACGGGGGCCGAAGCGGCGTGACCTGTCCAAGTTGCTGCTGCAAAGGGACCACATTCACCCAGTGGGCCGTAAACGACATGTACTGTCCCTGACCGTAGTTACAGCTCCAGACGTCGGCGCTGCCATGCACTTTGCTACACACCGACAGGCTCAAGGACTGGCCCACCTTCTGTTCAACAAAAGTGTGCAGCGCTGGTACTGCCTTCTTGGCAAAGAAATGACGGCTTGGGACTCTCCACCTCGGCTCGGCACAAGCCATCAGTTCTCTGAAAGGTGCAGAGTCCACCACCTGAAAAGGGAGCGACTGCAGCACCAGTAACTTGGACAGGAGCATATTCAGCTTCTGCGCCGTAGGATGAGTGGGCGCATACTGCTGTCTCTTGGACATGGCTTCGCTGATGGATTGCTGGTGGGATGCATGACTTGGAGGAGGAGCAGGAGCGACAGAGGATGGGTATGACGCACAGCTGCCTTCGGCTGAGGTGCTGGAGCCTTGGCTGGCAGAAATTGGGAGCGGCGTGCCACTTGGTGAGGAAGCAGACTGGACCACCCCTTGGGAGCCTCGGTTCTCCCAGGTCGCTTTATGGTGATGCATCATATGTTGACGCAGGGCCGTGGTGCCAACATTTGGGCCCTGGCCACGCTTCACCTTCTGCCTACATATCTTGCATGTGGCCATGTTACCCTCCTGCGGATGCTTCAGGAAAAACTGCCACACTGCCGAGTAGCTACTTTTCCCACCAACAGGCCTCACTGATTCGCTGCTATTGTCGCCAACTCCAGGAACCCCTGCCCCACTACCTCCCGATAAGGTAGCCTGCCGCGCAGCAGGTGCTCTACCCCGGCCCCGTTTGGCTCCAGGCTTTACAATTGTGCCCCCATGCTGACTGCCAACCATGCTGCTAACACCTTGCTGCCTGAGCTGCTGACTCCGGGGCAACCTGCGCCCCTCTTCTCCTGATGATGACGATGAAGCCCCTTCATCACCCGGCTCCCAAGTGCGATCGGCTTCATCGTCATCATCATTATCACCGAGTTGTGGCTGTACGTCTCTGATGTTCGTGGATTCGTCAACAGTGTCTGGCGCAGGAGCTGGAACACTCGCAGCACCCACGACACTGTCCACATCACTTTTTGTCTGCCTAGCTAAAGAAGCCACCTCCATTTCTTGGCTGGGCAGTAGCTGCTGACTGTCCTCTATCTGATCGTCCTCTTCACTAAAGAGTGGAGCTGAACCCAAAGCATAGGATACGTCGCTGGGGGAGGCAACGGCGTAGGACAGAGGCAATGGGAGGACAGGGACTGCTCTCGGGGCATGCCAACTCAGGGTTGTGTCAGAGGAACCTACCGACCCTAGACTGGGGGTCTCAGACGTAACTTGTGATGATGTTGTTGATGAGCGCGTTAACCAATCTACCACGGCAGATGCGTTACTGGTGGAGACACGACCGCTAGCAGATACTGGCTGACCAAGTCTCTCACCGTGACTCCTGCTGCCACTCGCCCCTAGTCTGCTGCGACCTCTGCCTGCTGAATCTTGGCCTCTGCCACTCCTCTTTGAACATCCTGGCACTTGTCTGCCTGACATTTTTATGTATTTGCTTATTTAGTATAAACAGATAGGGTTCAAGGTGCAGCTTTGGGGTGCCCTGCTGCCTGGTTTATTAAAAGCAGTCAAAAATAAATGGGATGGCCCCACAGCAGACTTGAGATCAGTATATATGCACACAGCAACAGTGTCTAAGCAGGCTCATACAGGCCAAATTACTTGAAATAAGTTTGCAGCTTAGAGTAAATACAGAGGCTAATGGTATGTTACAGAATGGGATGCCCCCACAGCAGACTTGAGATCAGTATATATACACACAGCAACAGTGTCTAAGCAAGCTCATACAGGCCAAATTACTTTAAATAAGTTTGCAGCTTAGAGTAAATACAGAGGCTAATGGTATGTTACAGAATGGGATGCCCCCACAGCAGACTTGAGATCAGTATATATGCACACAGCAACAGTGTCTAAGCAGGCTCATACAGGCCAAATTACTTTAAATATGTTTGCAGCTTAGAGTAAATACAGAGGCTAATGGTATGTTACAGAATGGGATGCCTCACAGCAGACTTGAGATCAGTATATATGCACACAGCAACAGTGTCTAAGCAGGCTCATACAGGCCAAATTACTTTAAATAAGTTTGCAGCTTAGAGTAAATACAGAGGCTAATGGTATGTTACAGAATGGGATGGCCCCACAGCAGACTTGAGATCAGTATATATGCACACAGCAACAGTGTCTAAGCAGGCTCATACAGGCCAAATTACTTTAAATAAGTTTGCAGCTTAGAGTAAATACAGAGGCTAATGGTATGTTACAGAATGGGATGGCCCCACAGCAGATTTGAGATCAGTATATATGCACAGCAACAGTGTCTAAGCAGGCTCATACAGGCCAAATTACTTTAAATAAGTTTGCAGCTTAGAGTAAATACAGAGGCTAATGGTATGTTACAGAATGGGATGCCTCACAGCAGACTTGAGATCAGTATATATGCACACAGCAACAGTGTCTAAGCAGGCTCATACAGGCCAAATTACTTTAAATAAGTTTGCAGCTTAGAGTAAATACAGACGCTAATGGTATGTTACAGAATGGGATGGCCCCACAGCAGACTTGAGATCAGTATATGTGCACACAGCAACAGTGTCTAAGCAGGCTCATACAGGCCAAATTACTTTAAATAAGTTTGTAGCTTAGAGTAAATACAGAGGCTAATGGTATGTTACAGAATGGGATGGCCCCACAGCAGACTTGAGATCAGTATATATGCACACAGCAACAGTGTCTAAGCAGGTTCATACAGGCCAAATTACTTTAAATGAGTTTGCGGCTTAGAGTAAATACAGAGGCTAATGGTATGTTACAGAATGGGATGGCCCCACAGCAGACTTGAGATCAGTATATATGCACAGCAACAGTGTCTAAGCAGGCTCATACAGGCCAAATTACTTTAAATAAGTTTGCAGCTTAGAGTAAATACAGAGGCTAATGAGATTTTACAAAATGGTAATGTTCCCACAGCAGACTTGAGATCAGTTCAGTATATATGCACAGTAAAAGTGTATAAGCAGCCTGAAAACGCTAACAAAGCCAGTCAGCCAGCCAGTAACACTCAGGCTGGATGAAAAAAAAAAAAAAATCTCCCTGTGACTGCCTCCGATTTTTCCTAACTTTCCCTGCTTCTCGCTGACTTCCTGCCTGTCTCCTGCCTGTCCCTGGCTCTTTAACTGTCTCTCCCTGACTACAGCAGTGTCCTGTCTCTCACGAATGCAATAGAGAAATGAGGAAAAACAAGATGTCCGCCGCCTTAAATTGCGCTGTGACGTCACCGGGCTTGCTGGCTGCTGATAGGCTGCATGTGACTGCCCCAGCATGCACTGGAGCAGGGTAGATGTCTGGACATGTCCCGTCCGCCATCTGAGAATGCCTGTAATGTAAATGAATGGATGTTAAAGAAAAACTTCGAGCGATCGAAGCACGGGGAAATTCGGATTCGATCCGAATCGAATTTTTCATGAAATTCGGATCGAATCCGGGTTCGTCCGGATCGATTCGCTCATCCCTAGTCTATGGCAAAGGAATTCAGGGGGTGTGCCACTAGTCTTTGTTTTGTTTCTACTTGCAGAAGTAGCTGTGTTCTGACAGGAAGGGAGAACGCAGCCATGATGATGAAACATATAAGATATGCTCTTATTCAGAGTGAAGGTCCGCTTTAATATTATGTGCAGTCAGGGCTGACCTTAGCATGGAAGGTGCCCTGTGCGAGACTGATGCCGGGCAGAGGTACCCTCTTGCAGAAGTGTTCCTTACTGGCTTCTGGTTCATGTGAACTCTTATGTTGGGTGGTGAACTGGCAGCCGGTGGGGAGAAAATGCAGAAGGGGGGGGGGGGGAGTACCTCAGGTATGCTCGGGGCAAGTGGACCAGCAGTCATTTTTGACTGCCAGCACTTTGAAGTGGCCCAAAACCTGTATCTTAATGAAGTCTAAAACAGCGCTTCTCAACCTTTTTATGCCAAGTACCCCCTAGAGACATGCAGTTGCAACCAAGTATGCCAAAATGGGTGGGGGCTGGGGGAATCGATGACTAATGTTATCGAAATAAGCAGGTCATAATGTTATCGAAATAAGTAGGTCACTGGTCTTGAAGCACTTTTTGAAGCAAGAAAGAGTCATGTTACCGTTAAATTAATATACCAGACCAATCAGAGTGACTCAATGCTCTAAAAGACACCCGGCCTGGGATGGAAAGGTGAGTTTATATAACAATTTATTATTGTTTTGGTGCTCTTTTGCGAGTGGGAGGGAGGCTGTGGCAGGGTTCAAGGGGTACAAAACTTTCTGCTGTGCATTTTCTGGCTGGTTGGGGGCTTAATCAGTTGCTGGCAGTGCCTATTTTGTCCTGGGTAGAGAGGAGGGGTACCACGTGCCTGCTCATTCCCGCCATCATTTTTGATGCTGGGGGTGCACAGTTGGTTGGGTCAGAAGGAAGGGGTGCCATGCCCACCTCTGTTCTTCCTTTTAAGATGTACCAAACCATCTAATTTCCAATCCCCAGGGCAGTGCAGGATGCCCCACTGTGTGAAACCACCCGGTGTTTTTCTCAGCTGATGTGTCACTGCCGTGCTGGAGGTAAATGGGATACTAGCTGCTCCCCACTCTCTATGCTGGGCTCTAAGAACAAAAATAATTGTATCACCTGAATAAATATATACATCATATTGTGCTAAGTTTATACAGCCCAGTGCATGTGCTGTGGGATTGCTTGCAAGGTGGGTATGCCAGTGATCTCAGGGGGTTTCACACAGTGGGGATTGGGAATTAGATAGCTTGGTCCTACTTAAAGGGTTGAACAGAGGTGAACATGGCACCCCTTCCTTCTGACCCAACCAACCGTGCACCCCCAGTATCAGGGGAGGGGGGTGAACAAAAAAGGACTTCTTGCTTCGCCTAGGATCCAGCAATGCACGAGTGGCTGCGCAACAATGTACAGCTTGGGTTCCCCAGCGCTGTGCGTGTGACTGTCCTCCACCCAGGTTCAGCACAGTGATTGGGGGGATGGAATTCTGCTACACTGCCTGTTATGGTGGATGGGATGGGACTCTGCCTGTTATGGGATGGGACTCTATCTGTCATAGGGAGTTTGGGGGGATTCAACATATGATCCAGACATGAGGGACTGGCCCATAGCACCCAGGTGCTCTGTGGCTAATATTCAGGGGCTTGCTGCATACTTTCCACATATGCTTATACTATATTCCTGTTTAGCAATTTTCTATTAACCACTGTGAATTGCAATTTCCTATTAACCACTGCACTGAAAAGTTTTGTGTATTCCATGCACTTTAAAAGGTAAGTCCACTTTCGTCTGGTCCCGCTGTGTGTATGCCCCTAAGGTCACTCACACGACACAGACGGTTGATTAGACGCTTTCAATCGGCTTCGCTGATGGCTAAGCCATCCGGACAGCTAAGCAGCCGAGCGGCGCCAAAGGGGGCTGAGCGCGCCGCCGGCTGTATCCCCTGCTCAACTCCCAGCCATTGCATGCCTGTGCCACCCATTCAGAAAGACCGGGTGCAGGTGTGCAGAGATGCAGTGAGGGCTCCAGAGAAGGTGAGCGAAACGGGGCTTCTGTGGGGTTTTTCACAGGGGGGCATCCCATTTCAGTGTGTGTTTTATGGAAGTGGTTTTCATCTGTTGCTATTAGCAACATACACCAAGTGCAGACATGGTATACATTGCCGAAAGCAACAGATTGCAGATAGTTGCTCAGAACACTGCTGCTCACCTCAGCCATGGCCATAGAAGCAGTGTTTTGTGTGTACAGGACTCATTGCTCTCTTCTTGCTGTATGTTGCCAATAGCAACCAATTGCATATAGTAAAAAATGCCTCCATAAAGCACACATTTGCTAACTTAGGAAAAAAAAATAAAAAATACTAAATCAGCGCAGTCCCTTGAGCACATCCTTTTGGCACAAAAATTATATGCTTTCAAAAAATTGCATTGAAAGTGGACTTACCCTTTAAATGGTTGTCTTGCGTGCATATTATAACAAAGTTTTAGGTGACTACCCCTACGTATTACCCTGGTGGTAATAAGAAAGTGAAATGTGATATTATAGACCATTGTTATTTTTACTGTCTGCACCACACATACAGTGCCTTGAAGTATTCATACCCCTTCCACACTCTTTTTTTTACTGTTGTAGTTACAAACTTGTAAAAAAAAAAAGAATGTTATTGAGATTTTATGGAATAGAGCAACACAAAGTAGCAAGTATTTGTGAAGTGTAAAGAAAGCAAAGAATAGTGTGGCGTGACTCCATCTCACCTCCTTTTCTGGATCTAAACTCTAAAAAACAACAATAGCATTCCTTAGTGTGGCATATAGTATGTATTTGGCCCCCTGTGCTCCCTGATAGCCATAAATTAAACCCTTCTAAACTCGCCTAGTTTGTAAATCAGGTACTCTTGTATGTAATTCTCAGTTAGGATCCAGGCTTCCACTGGGAAGTGCGCATGCAAGAAGTTCCGGCAAATGCTGGATTAGGATTCAGGCTTACATACAAATACGCACATTCGCAGGTCCCCCAAATACTTAAATATTGAGAAAGAATCCTTAAAGGCCTTCTCAGGATGAATCTCATCACTGGCTTCTCAGGTGCAACAAGTGAAATTCCAAAAGAAGTCGGGAGCATGATTATTGTTGGCAGGCTTCTAAGAATTTTCTTTTGGCCCAAAGCCCTTCCATTTTACAGGATACTGAAGATTTGACCTTCAATTCAATAATGTTAGAATCCAAAATATTATCCACCTCAAATTCCTCAATGCTTTTTGATAACCATATGTTCAGGAGGAAGATCTGAACCTCCTCACAGATTCCAAGGTCTTAGCAAGGAATTATGAAAAACAGGGTGAATCTTGTATAGCGGAAGCAGCTAAAGCTCATGACTGGTGATGGGATTTATCCTCCTCAGAATCGGGCCTAGTTTCTCAGAGAGATGCTGGAGATTCAAGTGAAGAATTGATAGCCAGACCTTACTGCCAGGGTCATAATCTGGGTCTGGCATCCGATGGTGATCCAAATGTCCTTAGCTGTTAGTGAACAGAGCAGAGATGCTGGCCAACTGACTAAGCTGCAGTGAGTGAATTTTAGTAGATTGGGGAAAACTTTTGGATGGAATCCATAGTTGACATAGAATGGAGACATACTGGAGTATGCGTGGTCAGAATTGTTATATGCAAAAGTGGCTACAGAGAGGAGATCCAACCATACACCCTGCAAATAGGTTGAGTAACGGTGCAAGTATTGCTCCAAGGTCTGATTAGTTGGCTTGGTCTGTTCATTGGATTAAGGGGAATAGGATAAGGATGATGCCAAGGAGATCTGGCAAAGACTGATGTTTTCCAGTGGAATATATATTATGTAAGCTATGTATAGCTTATCTGTGCACGTAATTGGACAATACAGTAGCACCTTCTTTGTTCATGGGACCTAAATATAAGCTGTTATATTTGCAACTGAGGTGGACCCCCAGAGTCAGTTCTACTGGGGACCCTAGACCCCCCTAGTCCGCCAATGATTCTGAATACAGGTCAGTGAAATCTTGAACAAGATTTTATCCATATGAAACCTTCTGTTCCTTTATATCATCTTACTTGACTCTTGTTAAATCATATCACACAGCAGACTGCTTAACATACTTTAGTAGCTGTGAAAAAAAGACATTTATGAGGAAAGGGGGGGAAATCTCATTATTTAAGGAAAGACAAGTTTGACAATTTTTTTGTTCTGAATATGATAACATTTCACAGGTTATTATTACCATGGAAAATCCACCCCCCGTCTTTTTTTTGTTCATGCCAGTAGCAATTATGAGTAGTATTTTTTTTTCTTATTTTACAAAGAACTTTCTGTCCTACCACCACTCCCCTGGAATAAAGACGGCTTTGACACCATCTGACAGGACCCTCAGAATTTTTCCCCCCCAATTCTTTTGCATACAAGGTGCTTTTGACTTTTCTTCGAGAAATCTGTTGACTTCATTGAAAAGTGACAAGGCAATATTTAACCTGAATAGAGGCATGTTGACTCCTCTTATTAAAAGTGACAGTTAAGGACATCTCTTTCTTTATGCAGCCTGATATGGGCAGACAACTCTTTGACTACTTTCAAGTATACAAAATCATAAAAAAACAAAAAAACTACTTGAAGGGGGGAGATGAGTACCTTATAAACAATATATGAATGACATTCATAAGTTTAATCTAGCAAAGAAACCTTTATATCTATTTAAATTAAATTAAAGGCCCTTCAAATGAGTTTGAAATGAATAGACAGGTTGCTAATGTTCAGATGGAATTGTCACGCCTTCGTTATGCTTCTTTTCTTCCTTCATCTTCCAGGCACTTCCTTCATAATATATTATCTGTAAGTACAAGTTGCTTTTCTACGTGAGTAAAAATTGATTTTATATAAAGAAATCCAATATGAAAAAACTTGTCAGGCTGACAGTTTAGTTCTAAAACAGTCTCTGTTTCCAAACCCAACTAAATTGACAGCTCCTTCTTTGGATTTACTGACCAGGAACTGCGAAGCCTCTCTGGTTGAGTGTATAAAAAATCTTTAAAACTATACAAGTTACCTCAATTTATATCATCTCACTATTTAAAACTAAATGCTTTGGATATAATTTCAAAGGTTTAAAGGGGACCGAAACTGGACAAACACCCTTGCAGCAAACAGTGATCATATGCATCCCTCCCCAGGGCAATTTAAATAGCTGCACATAAAAATTAATTTACCTTTTTCTAACTGCTGCTGTGATCAAGTATCCTCTAGCTACAGGCAGCTTACAAACAGGAAGTGCTGCTGTGTTTCCTGTTACTGTGCAATGTCAGTTGAATCCAGACATTAGCACGGCTTGGGTGCTGGGAAAGGAAGCTCCAAAATGGCTGCTAGCACTAGAAAATCTGTAAGGCTTTGTTTTAGCATTGAGTGGATGCAGTGCTGACAATGATTCAGTATCATACATGAAGATGGGGCAAGGGAGTTTTGGGGAGTTTTCTTTTCCAACTGTGCCAGGCTATTAGTCCGGTTAAAAAAAAAAAACTCCAGGTCAAGGCAATGTCAGAGGGCGTTAGATAAGGGGAACAGTCTTCCTGCACCCATTGTTTTCAATGGGATTTGTACAGACACAGGCCACACCCACCCACCAGCTCGGAACCAGGAAGTGCCAGGACCCCCCTGGGTAGGGTCCTGGTCCATAGGGACACTTCATCTATCCTTTAAATCCATCAGAGAGCCCTCATTAGAGAGAATAAACTGTTACAGTACTCACCTTTTCCTGGCAGAGTGTCAATTAGCATGTGTTGCAGCCGCACCTCCTCAGCTGTTAACTGGCCCCCCTGTATTTCTCTTTAATATCAATTGTCTCTGTTGCATGCAGTTGAGAAACATTTTGGCACACCTTGCTGGGCAATGATGGGCCCAACTCTTTCCTTGGAAAAGCTCAGAGCCTCAGCTGTCTTCAGTGCTGAAATTCACTAGTCTTCAAGAATCATGTCATAAATGGCATCTATGGATTCTGGAGCAGTCACCATAAGAAATCTCCTAGAATAGTTGAAGCGTTTTTGGCATGCTGTTTTCTCAGTGTGGAGTATGAAGAGAAAACAACACACACAGGGCTCCAGGACAGCCCCTATAAACTCCAAAACAAATGCAGCGCACAAAAATATTAAAATAATGATACATTTAATATACCAGTTAATAAATTACCAGCATATATAAATACAGATTAAAAACATACACAGACAATGGCATATCCGTTATAAAGGCTCTAATAAATACGTCAATTTTAATGAGTTAATACTTAAATAAATAAGTGAAATAAATAAGTGAATAAATACAGACTAAGGAAATTAATTGAACAAATCATTTAGGGTATACAGTGACCCAATTCAATATATGTTAAAAAACTTGAGTTGCTGAATAATGTGCAAGAGCTGGTGCTGAGTGAAACACATTCCACGTTCCCTGGATCTCTATTATTGGTGATGTAATCTTTAATTCGAGAAGGGGGGGGGGTTCTTTGGCCTGCCTTAGTTCCCTTTGGCTGCCGGACGTTGGCCCGTTGGTCAGTCAAAAAGGAAGCTGCCAGACCTTTGAAAAAAAATTACCTCTAAGTCACATACTGTATGTAATTATTGTAAAAATATTTAATCTAGGGTTGTTCTAAACGTACAAACATGTATTATATTCATACACAGTACATTGTTATTGCGTTCTGTCTTATAATTGGGAGACAAACCCGTTTAAGTCCTTAGGTATATTTAAGTACTTCAAATGTGGAGGTCCGTTAGTTGCTGGTTTCTTCAGTTTGTAGCAACTTGGGTTTATGGTCCACAGTTTGTAGCAAGTTGTGGCCTTTTAATATTCTGTAGCAAAAATTGGTACTCCATCACAGACTCGTTTCACCGAGGCTTCTTCAGTGTGTGGGTCCATTATTTATGCATCCTCTTGTTGGGGGCCAGAGCGTCTGGGGTATAGTTGCCGTGGTCCTACCAGCTTAGTGTTTATACAGGGAAATCCCGTTATTCCTTCTGGTTATAGTAGGATGGTTTTGTTTTTGTCCTTTGACCGGCACCCCTTTCTGTCACTGCAGCGTCACCCCTGTTCTCCACAGAAGAAAGGTTATCTGTGGGGTGTTGTTGGCGCCGCTCTGTGCAAGAGACAGAAAGGGGTGCCGGTCAAAGGATGAAAACGAAACCATCCTACTATAACCAGAAGGAATAACGGGATTTCCCTGTATAGATACTAAGCTGGTAGGACCACGGCAACTATACCCCAGATGCTCGGGCCCCCAACAAGAGGATGCATAAATAATGTTGCATAAATAACCCAAACACTGAAGAAGCCTCGGCGAAACGCGTCTGTGATGGAGTACCAATTTTTGCTACAGAATATTAAAAGGCCACAACTTGCTACAAACTGTGGACCATAAACCCAAGTTGCTACAAACTGAAGGAACCAACAACTAACGGACCTCCACATTTGAAGTACTTAAATGTACCTAAGGACTTAAATGGGTTTGTCTCCCAATTATAAGACAGAACGCAATAACAATGTACTGTGTATGAATATAATACATGTTTGTACATTTAGAACAACCCTAGATTAAATATTTTTACAATAATTACCTACAGTGTGTGACTTAGAGGTAATTTTTTTTCAAAGGTCTGGCAGCTTCCTTTTTGACTGACCAACGGGCCAACGTCCGGCAGCCAAAGGGGACTAAGGCAGGCCAAAGAAAAAAAATAAACCCTTCTCTGTTCAGTGCCCCAAGAGGCCACACCTCTACACCACTGCTATTAACCACTGTGGAACCAATCCTCCAATACTAACAGTAACTCCTCCCACAGCCGTCCCCCCCCCTTTCACATAATCTTTAATTCGTTCACATATTCACTTCATTTTAGGGGTTTTGTATTTTGTTTTATTATTAATGTTTTCACTTTATCATCACTATCATTGGGCACAGATTGTCTTTCAGACACTCAGCCCCAGTGGTTTTTCTAGGGGCTGTCCTGGAGCCCTGTGTGTGTTGTTTTCTCTTTTTGGGTAATCCCCTTGTGCCAGCACCATTTTTGAATTTTTTTCTGTGCATACCCAAACACTGGAGTGGTTAATTGGAGTATGTAGAGCACTTGTCACTTAATGTTTGCACCATATCGCCATGAATGTCTTTAAATGAGATCTCTTTCAGAATCAGGAACTTCAACACTGTTCTGTTCTTCTTTTAGTCAAATCTACTTCAGACTCCACCATGCTGTCTTCAAACCTGCATAACATGGAAAGCAAACATAAAAATCATAACAAATTTTGCTCACAAATTATTGCAACGGCTGAACAATATATCATTTTGACTGATGTGAAAAAAATTAAAGGGACTGTAAACACAATTAAAAACACAAACAGCGCTTACAATACCTACTCTCTCCTGCAGCAGATCCTGGGGAGTCCGGCACCAGTCCCGTCCAGTTTCTGAGAATGGAGCTCCCATGATTTTCCTGTTATGCCCATCACATCAGTCACAGTGTGTACGCGCCCTCCATTCATTGCAATGGCTGGCACGGAGCAGCAGGGATTTGACCAGTAGCGAGTGTTATTCGCCGCTCAAGGAATTTGTGAGTATTAGACGTGGCTCAAGGAATTCTGGGGCTCTTGCTTGCGGTGCCCCTCATTCTAAGAAACCAGCCAGGAGATTCTGCAGGGAGAGGAGTAAGTGTTTGTTGTTTGATTTGGGTTTACAGTTCCTTTAAGATTGCAAACCAAGGTAACACCCCCTGGTAAAGAGCCCACTTACCTATCACTTCACGCCTGCCACTGAATCAACTCCCAGATAGACAATAAAGGGGAATGGAACTTTTTTACTCCAAAAACAGAGTAATGCACTTTTTGCACCTGGAGCTGAATCATCCCAAAGGTTTAGCACCAGTATTTTTTTTATTTTTAGTAAAAAGTGCCATTTACTTTAATTGTCTACCTATGAGTCGATTCAACACCAGATGTAAAGAGATCACTTTTATTTTTTACCTAACCTGCACCTTTTCTAAGGGAACTTTTCGTTTTTGCACCTGGACCTGAATCAGCTAGGTCTGCAACCTTAGAATCAGGCCAGTAAGTACTGAACCTGGATTACAATGATGTAATGTTCTACGGGTCCATAGCAACTGGTTTCATTATCATTCTTCTGCATGGTTCATGACCAGGACCATATTTAGGGTTCATGCTGGCACTTTTTGGCCACATTCCCTTATTGGAGGGCAGGTAAAAATGTTGTGCTTTGGTACACTTTAAAGAGGAACATCTGTGGCCCTGGAGTCTAAAAGACTCCAGCACTGTACAAGTTCCACTCCCTAGGGCATCTCGAATTGGGATGACATGCTGTGTGGAAAGCCCGGATCACCCGATCTACTCGCCTCTTCACAGAGCCCTTGCTGCATCTCAGCGCCGCGGCATAATTCCCAGCATTCCTCTAACTTCGGTGTGTACCCAGGCAGGGCCTTTCTGACTGGACAGCCTGGGTATGCACACAGCAAGAGGTCAGCTGGGATGCGGCCGCTGGTGCACTCGGCTCCATTCGGCTCATTAGCTAAAAGGGACTAGTGAGCCGAGAATGCTGATTGGCTGAGCGGCCCTGCAAAGGTGAGTTTCTTTAAGGATTCATGGGGATACACACAGCAGGGCATCCCAAATTGGGTACTCATGAGAGTGTTGTTCCATTTTAAACTCCACATTTAGTAAACTTGATGCCTTACCAGAGTGCATTGTGTAGTAGGGTATCCCTATTATTATTATTATTATTATTGTTTATTTATATAGCGCCATCAAGTTCCATAGCTCTTTACAAGGTATGAATACAGACAGGGTAAAACATATAGTACAGAGAACAATACAAAATTAGATGCCACAGGTTAAAACCAAGTGTTGTGAGCACAGGAGCCAATAGGGAGGAGTGCCCTGCACTTGCGAGCTTACAGTCTAAAGGATGGGGTGGAGCCAAAGGGGTGGGGTCACAAGTGGTAGAGCTTGAGTATGGCTGCATGTGCCATTGAAGGTTATAGGAGTTGCTTAAGCCAGGTCATATGCTTGTCTGAAGAAGTGAGTTTTGAGGGCGCTTTTAAAGGCTTGGAGTGATGGAGAGTGGCGGATCGAGCGGGGAAGTGCATTCCAGAGAAGTGGGGAGGCACGGGAGAAGTCTTGAAGGCGGGAGTGCGAGGAAGTAACCAAGGAAGAGGACAGGGGAATGTCAGAGGCAGAGTGGAGGTTGCGCTTGGGTTGGTAATGCTGGATCAGAGATGTAATGTAGGAAGGGGCCTGTTTAGAGAGAGTTTTGTAGGTTAGCATTAGAAGTTTGAACTGAACTCTATGGGAGACAGGTAACCAGTGGAGGGATTGACAGAGGGGGACAGCACTGAGAAGCGAGAGGAGAGGTAGATGAGGCGAGCAGCAGAGTTTAGAATAGTTTGGAGGGGAGCTAGTCTGTTTGTTGGCAAACCACAGAGGAGGGTGTTGCAGTAGTCCAGTTGGGATATGACCAGGGCGTGCACTAGCATTTTAGTGGTGACAGGTGAGAGGAAGGGACGGATGCTGGAGATATTTTTGAGTTGGGGGCGACAGGAGGTGGCTAGGGGGTGAATGTGAGGTGTGAATGAGAGAGAGGAGTCCAGAATGGCGCCCAGGCATCGAGCTTGATGAGTTGTAGTTATTGTAAGATTATTTACAGAAATTGTGGTGTTAGAGAGGGGAGGGGAGTGAGATGGTGGGAAAATGACCAGTTCAGTTTTGTCCATGTTCAGTTTAAGGGAGCGAGATGTCATGAAGGAAGAGATGGCTGTTAAACAGTCAGGAAGGCAAGAGAGGATAGAACAGAGATTCGGGCCAGAGAGGTAGATCTGAGTGTCATCTGCATAAAAGTGATATTGAAAGCCTAGCAAGGTTATTAGTTGTCCGAGACCAGAAGTAGGGGTCCTAGGACTGAGCCTTGTGGTACCCCAACAGACAGAGGCCGGGGAGATACACTAAATGTGCAGTGAGAGAGATAGGAGGAGAGCCAAGAGAGTGCGAGACCTTGGAATCCAAGAGAAGATAGAATATTGAGAAGCAGAGCATGGTCAACAGTGTCAAAAGCAGATGATAAGTCGAGAAGAATGAGAGCAGAGTAGTGGCCTTTGGATTTGGCTGTCAGTAGATCATTGGTGACTTTGGTGAGTGTAGTTTCGGTGGAGTGACATGAGCGGAAACCAGATTGGAGGGGATCTAGGAGGGAGTTTGTAGACAGATAGTTGGTAAGTTCTGTATGGACATGCTGTTCAAGAAGCTTGGATGAGAAAGGGAGCAGAGAGATTGGGCGGTAATTGGGGAGGGCAGAGGGGTCCACAGAGGGTTTTTTGATGAGTGGAGTTATAACAGCATGCTTATAGGTGGAGGGAAAGGTACCAGTGGAGAAGGAGAGGTTGAATAAAGATATTAGGGCTGGAATGACAGATGGAGACAGTTGAGGGATAAGGTGGGATGGAATGGGATCAAAGGAGCAGGTGGTCAGGTGAGCCTTTGAGACCAGGGAGGAGAGACCTTGAGCAGTTAATAGTGTGAAATGAGTTAATGAGTGGGGCAGGGGGGATGTTGGTAGGAGAGAGGTGTTCTGAGGGGTGAAGCCTCTTCGAATCATGTTGATTTTGTCTTTGAAGTATGTGGCAAATTGCTCAGCTGTTAGCTGTGAGGATGGAGGAGGTGGCTGTGGGAGAAGGGAGTTGAAAGTGTTAAATAGCTGTTTTGGATTCCGGGCCTGTGCCGATATGAGTGATGTGAAATATTCCTGTTTAGCGGATGAAAGGGCAGTCCTGAGTTCCTGAAGGGCTTTCTTGTATAACAGGAAGTCCTCCTTGGTTTTGGATTTCCTCCAATGGCGTTCAGCAACTCGAGAATGTCGCTTCAATGTTGCAGTGTTAGTGTTAAGCCAGGGTTGTCCCTCAACCCAAAGTTCTTAGCTAGGTCTCAGAAGGTCTCTGCCAGGCTGCCATCCTGTCTGGGACTGCATGGACACCAAGTACACTGGCAACTTGCTTTTACGCAGAAGCCTGGCTCTGTGGAAGAAGCCTCTTGTGTTTTCACCAACTTCCAAGTTGCTGGTTATGAAGCTCAGAACCACTCCATTGTACTTCTGTACAGGCATCCATCACTGTGCAAGTGCCACCCCATAGATTTGTCACACATAGGGGGCAGTGTAAAGGGGCTGGGGACACCATGCAGATACACCTTAAATGTTGGCTATACTACTATGTCTAGCCATCATTAGAGCAGCACTCACAGACTAAAGATACATCAGCCCTCCACCCCAGCACCCCCTCCCCCCGTGTCTACACTGGCTCATTATAAGGCTGTATACTGTAGTATAGAGCCAGCATGCTGCCCCCTATCAAAAATGCTGTGTTTACACAGTTAGCAAGTAACGCATACAGAGACTTGAAAGCGCTCCTACCAACATTCTAATACGCTCATCTTCCTACAGAGGAAGCAAAGAAGACAACTTCGTTCTGAAAAGAACAGCTGTGGTTCTTTCCTCTCTGTGTTGCGCTGCTCTGCCCCTAGTGGCCGGATGAATAAACGTTGCTGATCAGCATACAGGATGCCTTATCATGGTGTTCCCCATCACCCTGTCTGCCAGCAAAGTATAATTTGCTGTTTTGTCTTCATTTAAATGTGCCCTGCGGACCCAGGCGTCCCTAGGCATGTGCCTATGTTTGCTTAGTGGCAAATATGGCCCTGTTCATGACAGCATCTTCCTGGTAAAGGTGTTGTAAAGGTACTATGCTGTGCCGTTGAGCCAGTGCAGGTAGCTATTGATGTTTGGTAAATAGAACAGAACCCCACTCAGGTGACCGCCCCACCCTGGGCCTCTCTCCAGCACACTGGACCTTCTAGGGGCCCTAATGCCACTGTTGAGCAAAGGATGACTTCAGAAGTGACTATAAGGGGTACTCAGAAGGCAACACCTGAAGTCTGGACAGAGACCACATATAACCAAGAGGAGGAGTAATGGGCCTGAAGGAGTAGACTGGTTCCTGATGCATGTTCAGCGCTTCCTGCTGCAGGTTATTAAAGCCCTGTAGTGGTCACGCCTGTGGTGCATCTCTGGACAGATAGGAAAAATGAATAGTTCCACAGTAAAATTACAAAAACACACAATGCAGAAATATCTAATCTGATATCAGCTAAAATCAGCGATCAGCAGCCAGCGAGCATTAACAGCCAGAGGAGAACCCACAGGGATCAGGTAGGTTTTATTTTGAGGGGAGATGGGAGAAAATGTTATTTAGGCTACAGATGGCGCATGTCTATTATTAAAAATGCTTATAAACAGGTTACATAGTGATAGGAGTTATTTATACACTTCATCTGAAAAAAAATCCCATCAAGCTTTTGGCTGGCTTCTGTAGGTAGGAATAAAATCCAAGCATGACACTTTTTTGAATGTACCACTCCACTTTTAGGTGATCTGCTCCATTCCAATGTCTCCTGAGCTAGCCTGTGGGGAACAGTCCAGGGTGCACCTTTAATAAGGCCAAGATAGTCAGCAGCATGGACCTGTTATTTGGTTGCTGGGTCAGTGAGGATTGTACTGTCTTGTAGTTTTTAAAAAATACATCCAATCATTGGTGGCTCAGAAGCTTCCCACTGAGCCACCAATGACTGAATGTATTGAAAAAAAAATAAAAGGACAACATGCACCAATCATATTTTATATACTGATAGTTTACTATTTGATAAGGAGAAGGGGGTGCCTATCTTTAATTTGCCTCAGGCAGCAGAGAATGTAGCTTCACTCCTGGGTTGGGATGTTTCTATGCAGCCTTGTGCACTTTAATATCTGCTCAACGTTTTGCTTGGTGGGTAAAAGCATCTACACACACATCTGAATTACAATAGCAGTTGGCTGTTATTCAAGCACATACTGTCTCCGGGACAGGCCACTAGAGTTAAGCAGATTGTGACTGTAACTTGTGTGTTGTAAGAAAAATATCTTACTTAGTTCTGGAGAGCAAGTTATTTCTTGTTAGTTACCAAAACGTATAGAAGTAAACAAAACAAAAAATTGATTGTCAAGCTATGACACAGAGCAAAATAAGCTTTCACATTTGCGCCTTCATCGCTGCCATTTCCACCCAGAACAACCTCCTCTCTGCAGCTATCACTACATAAAGATCATCTAAGCACTCTCAGCAAGATTTCTTTATTACATGTGTAGCACTGTTTTGGGGGGGGTGATGATAAATGCCCCACTCAAGACAGGGTATGGCGCTGACCTGTTGGTAACAAAATGAGGCTGAGCCTTCGCTTAGTGGAAGAGTGGGATAAATGTTCTGTGTGGCAGTGCCTCCACCCAGAATAGGGCCCTTGTAACTGTTGGGGAACCTTTCTGGGAAATAGATCAAGTCTAAACAAAACCATACAATGAGAGCAGAGGGACTACTGCTCCCAGCAATCTCTTAAAGCAATCACTGGCACAGCTGAATATAATAATACTATAAACTTTATATAGCAAGCGGTAAAGGCACAAGAGAAATACAGCATACACAGTGTAATATATATATAATGCAATAATGAAAGGCCTAGCTTCAGTCTGTGCACATATACCCGGGTATATAGTTACTCTATAGCCCAAATACCTCCAAGAGAAAGAGTCTGCACAGGATGAAAGCTGCAGGGGCCCCTGATCTTGATAGCTGATCCACTCTTGATGCGTAGAAGTCGATCAGACAGGTGAAGCTTCTCTACTGGATACACTGTACATGCAGGTCAGCAAGCTGGGAGTAAGAAGGAGTTCCAAAACAGCTACAGACGATCTCCTCTAGGCACAGTCAGCTGAACTGGCAGGTGAACAGTCTGATGGTCGGTGGAAGGATCCAGATGCCAATGTGAGGCTCTGGATACAAGAAGCAGCAACACAGCTTCTGACAGCAAGCCGTGTGCTCAAGTCTGTCCCTGGATGCAGGAAGTATGTTCTCTACTTATAGTTCAGCACAGGGCTGCAAATCCAAGCTAGCAGGGGCAGGAAGTATACTGTCACTGGTTAAGGAGGGAGTGCTCTATGATTTCCAGGAGACATGCAATGTTCAGAGAAACTTTGTGGTAAATCAGCACTTCCCTACATATGTCCATGAGAAATTTAAACAGCAGCCATTTGTTTCTTATCAGTTTCCTTTAGTTGAACATCAGTCCTTTGGATTTAGAGATTTAGATAAATTCCTGTGCTGGCATTAACAGTTCATATTAAAAAGCTGCATGCTTTTCTCCTGGTAAAGTCCTGGTGCAGAAGTTCTCCAACGAGTCAAGTTCTGAAGCAGAAATGGTCCACCGCTGTGGAGAAGTCCTCCAGGGAAACCCCTTGTACAGACATGCTCCAGTGGGGTGAAGAAGTCATCCAGGTAAAGTACAGGTGCAAAATGTAGTGCAGACGTGCCCCATTGAGGTGAAGGAATCCTCCAGGTTTTTCAATTATCTGATTTTTGTATTTTTATTACCAGACTTATTAGAAGCTGTGTTACGCTGCACCTCACTCTCTATTAACTCCCCCTCCCATGCCCCTGGTGTTTATTTTATGTATGGAGGGTGCGATCCAAAATAGTTGATCCTGATGATCCTTGTTAGAGGAGCCTTTGATCGCTATGGATGGGTGCCAGTATGGTATGGAGATCTATGGAGACCTTTGCCATTTTGTAAATGATACATGGGTTGCAGGCTGAAGTAGATGTTTGTGCCACACAGTGTATAAAACCCTGTATAAGGGTTCCTTGTTTGCATGGGTGAACCGCAAGTTTGGGACAGTATGAGAAAACCCTGTGAAGGAATGTGGGACACCTTAATAGCATGGAGTTAGCAATGGTGGCATAGATATGGTTTGTAGAACGGCATAATTGGACATTGCTTGCTATGCAAGGTATGACAATTCAGCTCAGAATTTGAATGTGGCCTGGTTTAATTAGGATATGTGTAATACCCTCTAAAAACACTAGGGGGTTATAATGACTCATCGTGGTTTAGTCAACAAAAAGGATTTGGCAGAAGAAAGAAACTAGGATAGATACATATTATTAGAACGGCAGAACAGTAATGAGCATATGTAATTTAAAATAAACCTGCAGCACCTACAGTACGTTTGTTTCACCGCTCTCCAGACGCGGCACCTCCATTAACTCCATGTAACATATCTCATGTACGCTGCTTTTGATCTCTCCTCTTTCCCAACAAAAAAAAAAAAAGGATTTCATATTTCTGTAAATTATCCCAGCGCATTTAAGAGTCATTTAATGTGTATAATTGAAACCGCATTGCTCATGCATTTATTTGGATGGCAATCCGGTCATAATTTATACTGTATAATAGAATATAGCATTTGATCTAATTATATTAGCTCCGTTAAATAAATTCAGATTTTATTTATGCCGTTAATACTTAATACGTTTCATTTGGGCTGGATTGCTTTAGTCTGTGAATCTGGTTTGGCTTAATTAATGGCTTTCGGGGATGATTGAGATATATTGTGAATTACAACATACAATTATTTATGAAATGTTTCTCTTACTTTTTGAAATACATTTCACATGTGCAATATATATTTGCATCCTTTTAGCAGCGCGTGTGTGTGTGTGTTGCCATTTATTATGCCACAGTGCAAATATTTTTCCAAGAAAATGGCGCCAGCTCTCCACTAAAACTTTTTTATATATTTTATATTTCTGTTCGCAAATTCAAGCTTAAAGAGGAACAAAACCCAGGATTTTTAATCTTCGGGGTTTTGTTTCTCGCCCAGAGGGCATCCTGATTTGAGATGACCCCTCCTCCAATTTGTGTTCTATGCTGTGCAAAAATGAGAGGCATAGAGCACTGAATATAAGTGGAGCAGCAAGCATCTTCACAATCGCCTCTCTCCAACTATGGGTCCCTGCATCAGCCATTCAGATAAGCCTGACATGGAAATGCCCAGCAACCAAAGATGATGCCATTGTGGAACATGCATGTGCCTTGGAATCACTGGAAATGTGAGCTTTGTGGCTATCCCTGGGGTTTTACACATCTAGGCTGGTGTTCGCTTCTCTTTAAAGGGCACATGTAGTTCTAATATGCCCCTCTCAGACTTTTAATTCTGTGTTGTATGAAAATATAATTTCCCTGTCAAGTTGTCTATCCGGACACACTGGAGCTTAACGATTGGGTATTCTAGCAGCCAACAGGTGGGGACTAGAGTTGAAAGCTGTAACTCCTCCCTCAGCAGGATAAGAACCCAACTTTCTGTATTACTCCCAAGTTGCTGTTACTTGTTTCTCTTGTTTTCAGTTTCACAGTGTGTTACCCCAGGCACCCAGGTACCCGCATTCACTGCCCCCATGGAACACAATACTGATGCCATGCCCTGGGTAACACCAGGTGTGGGGGCAGCTGAGTTTCCAGATGTGGGGATGGTTGCATGTCCATTCCCTGTGAGGCATATGCCAGGTCAATAATAGACAGGTGACACTGGGCTGAAGAACTTGCAGTGCCCTCTTAAAGTTATACTAAAAGCAAGCTTGATTGTTGTTCCATTGTTTCAGGCTACATTTTGCACTGTCCCAAACGTCAGTCTCTTTTCAAAAAGACCCTGTAATTATTTGTAAGAGTATTAAAGCATTGGAGATGCAGAGAAAAAAAATAGGAGAAAGGGTGAGGTGATGTAAGCATACTTTTTGACCAGGTACCTGGTTCATGAACCGCTACTGGAATCTTTTAGCATTTGCAATAGCTGTTTCAGCTGATTTATGCGGTCCCACCACTGTCACTTATTCCTCTTTTGGTAAAAAAATTCAACTACTGGAGAGGCTGGATCTGCTGTCACAGGAAGCTGTTACATCCCAATGTCTGAGCCTGTGGCCCTGTCTTAGAAGCCAGCCTTCTTTGCCTGTGCTTCTGGGAGGATTTACTGTGAAAGGTGGTTTTGACATTTGCCTTGAATGAGGACATTGCTCTGTCTTATTGTTCGAAGCCAACTCATCAGAAGGAAAGGCTTCTTCACTCACTGGATGTAGTTCATGATCTGAAGTACTATCTGACAGCCACAGAGTCTCCACGTAAAACTGATGCTTTGTTTGTGGTACCAACTGGACCTAAAGTGGGTGACAGCTGCCACTGATTAAAAAGTGGGTGACAGCTGCCACTGATTTTATCAGACAGGCTGTGTTTCAGATCGCTGTACTGTGACAGCTCACTGTACTAGGCCTGTAGCCTACTGGGCATTTCTGTAGATGTGTACTGACCCCCCACACTGTTTGCTCCTGGCAGGGGACATCTCAGATATAGCTTTTACAAAATTATGTGAGAACATTTACCTACATGATCTTGTCCAGTCAACAGCCTTCGTTCAGCTACCCAATATCAGTTTGCAATTAAGTCTCCAATCAGCCTCAGGAGGTGAGGTGACATATGCCATCCCAGCATACGGTTGCCCTCCAGGTCTTGAATATGCAAAGAGCTGACGCTAAGACGACAAATGAAAGGCTAGATAATACAGAAAGCACAGGTAGATTGGATAAAAGTTTACTAAAGAAGAGTCAAAAGGCTAAGCAGAAGTTGTCAGCAAGGAATCAGTCTACCAAAAGTCAAATGACAGGAGTTATTCAGAAGAGACGCTTGGTCCCAGCAAAGGTATGCCCAGGCAACAACCAATGAGAGGTCAAGACAAGAACAATAATATGCAATGCATATGCTAAATGTTACGAGCTCACCTGAAGCCCATCCAGTGATCCTTTTCTCCATTTCCTGCAGAGCTGGCTAGAAGGAATAACAGGGCTCCAAAGTTTGCCCTCCTTTTAATTCCATTGCTCCAGGACCACTCAGAAAAGCGGTCCAAAAGCCACACTGTCCCTTGGTTCTCTCAGCGTGAGTGAGCATGTCAAGCCACAGTGGTCTGACCACGACAAAGTGACGGCATGACTTATGTCTTCCCAGCTCAGCTATGAAAGCATCTTCACCTAGATTACATATAATAGAAGGTTTTTAAATGCTTTAAAATGGCTTATTTTACACTGTTCCTAAGGGGAATAAGATGGGAGGAAAATAATGTGTCTAGATAGGAAATTGAGGGCATAAAATGTTTTAATGGTATCCATGTAAGAAAAACATTGCTACTGGCAATGACACACTCTGAAGACAAATTCACTGCATTTCAGCATACAAAAGGGTGCAGCATCTACGGTAACATACATTCTTTCAATCTGGGGTTAAACACAGATGCAGAATGAGTTTCCTCACCATTAAAGTAGATACACAGTTTTGCAAGTCCACACTTAGGAGGCATGCAGCAAAAGTCTCTCTTTTACAGACTTGAATCTTAAGACTCATGTGTAGGCTGCGGGGTCATAGGTAAAACCCATGCAGAAGGAAGGGGAACAGGAGGAGGAACATCAGGTCCCACTACCAACCTACCTGCCATTCCATAAAAACCCAGGCCAGTGAAAACCTGAAACTGGCACAGATGGAAAAGTGAACTCTCCAAAACTTGCCCCATCTGCATGCATGATACTGATTGATACTCATTGTCCGCACTTACATTTGCGCTTCATCCTCTCAGCTAAAACAACGCCTTGCTGATTTTAGCGGTGGCGGACATTTTGAAACCTTCTTCCCCAGCACCCCAGTCATGCTGCTGCCGGGATTCAACTGACATAACCCCACAATGCACAGCAGCAGGAAACCCAGCAGCACTTTCTGTTTGCAGCTGGCATGCAGCTCCACAGCAGGAGTTAGAAAAAGTTAAATTAATTTTTATGTGCAGCAATCTGAATTGTTCTGGGAAGGGATGCATATGATAACTGTTTGTTGTAAGGGTGTTGATACAGTATTATAAACAGCTTCATTACTGTAAAAAATGTAGCCTAGCAGCCTGGGTGAGATATGCACTCCACATCCGCGATTTATCCTGCTGCATGCCTACAGTTTATATATGCATACACTTTAAATAAAATGAAATGTATACTTAAATATTAAATATTTGTTGTTTTCCATTAGTTGTCCTCAGGGGTGAACTGGCCTTAGGGAGATTTCCCTGTAGGCCACATTGTTTTGAGACCAACTGGCCTGGGCACAGTCCCAAGAATGCAGTCCACCTCATCCAGAGATTGTGCTTGAATTAAATCAATACTCATTTAAGCCCCTTCATTGTCTGCCCCCATGTTTCCCCTTAACCTTTCTTTCCATATCCCGCCCCAACAGATGTTCTGTCCCTGTAATGCTAAAGCCTCAACATCATTGAGATATATATATATATATAATATATATATATATATATAAGACCCCTGTCCATGATCAGTGCATGCAATGCTATAGTCTTAGGTGATGCAGACAGGTTATAAAGCAAATTGGGGGCAGGGCACAGCTGCTCTTGGGTGGGTTTATGGGCTGGCTAGGGCCAGTAAAATCCCAGGCTGATCTTTGGCTTCAGTCTGCGCCTGGTTATCCTTCATGAGCTTTTGGGTTTGGTACATGCCTCTACTGCTCTGTGTTTCTTGTTCCCCACCAGAATCCCATGTCACTTTTATAAAGTGCTGTGGGACCTCCATCAGAAAGAGGACTACATGAAAGTATCAGCACTCTAAACGCATTTTCTTGATGTCAGTTGAGGTTCACATAGCTGACTTTATGTAATCAATTCCTGTCTCTTGTGTGTTTCTTCTTGCTGTCCTGCATGAGTCCTGGATTGGATTGAAACTCACTAATATAGTTCTATTTGTGCTTACTACTGGAGTGCTGGTTTTCTTTCGATTTCTGCATGAGTCCTAGACACCCAAACCCGGTTCCAGGCGTACTTTCACATGTGGTCATGCGGTACCTTAATGCATATGTATTCCACATGTGCACAGCCCTCCTCGCCCTCAGTGTTTTTCTTTCTATTCTGCTCTATTATTTTACAAATTGTGTTTGATATATTTTAAATATTTTCTTTGATGTTTTATATTTTCTTTTTTGAGTTCGCCATAAAGCAGCAGCATTTCAATTTTGCTCCTTTTTTTCCATCCTGTAAAGGTTTGTGTTGTGTGAAATCTGGTCGGCAGCTGTAGAGGAAGGGGCATTAGCAGATAGGGGTTGGAAAAAATGTCTTTCATTAGGGGACATAACCTCCTTTTTTGGTACAAAGAGGTTAATGGGAAAATACAAAACTCCCCTTCCTTTCTTTATTTAATTTTACAGAATAGGAAAGACACCCCACTGGCTGTGATTGTAAACTTATGTAGGACACTAATGTGTGTTATAGGGAGTGATGTGATGGGGGTATATGGATGGTGGATGGAAGTGTATACAGTTACAGAACACATTGCCCTACTTGTTGCTCTGCAGTTTTATAATGCTCATAAATTTCATTGGTTCAAGCCTTGTTTTAGGCAGAATATTCTGCTTTGCCCAGTGTCTAAAACTTCATGCGTTTGAGATGCCTTAGAGGTCAGTCTGACTATTCTGAGATGTGTTGAAAATCAGATTCAATTTCTTTGAGGAACATTGCAGGTATTGGAGAGTTAATAAAAACTCCCCAAACCCGGCTTGCTCAGCCCCCCTGCCCCTCCAGTTTAACATTTCACAACTTACCTGTCCGGGTGGCTCTGGCATCCCTCGGTCCCACACCATCTCCTTAGGGCAGTGTCTTCTCGCTGTCCGGTCATGCTCTGCACCGCCCCTCAGATCTCGCGCATGGCTGCAATGACACTTGGCGCAAGATTTGAAGAGCGGCGTTGGACATTTGAAGAGGGAAGGCTAAGGCTTGCAGTCTTCAGTTGGCGATGGCTAAGAGGGAGGGAGGTGCAAAGGGGCCAGAAATGCTGCTGGATGTCTGTGTTTTAGATAATGCAGACATCCAAAAGGCAGTGAGGGAGGGGGGATGTTTAAAGAGGAACATCAATAAAAGGTCTAATATTCCTCTTTAAAACCAATGTCCAGACAAAAAAACTGTTGTCACCTGTTGTCTATCACACCTTCTCCCTGCAGGTCTTGTGTGTGAGCATAGATTATCTGTACAACACCTGCATCTTCATACCTATGTACCAAGGGCAGAGAGCCATCTGGTGACTATGCATGGTGGTGTCCTTGCAAAAGATGCCAAGGCAGGTTTGACACACTCCCTCTATTACAATGAATGGAGTAATAGTGTTAGAGGGCCGTAAGGTTGATGAGTGGAGCGCTCAGAAGTGGGTTTTGCTCTGCTTTAATTTAGCACTTTAGTGTCTGTTTAGACAGCCCTTCTGAGTGTCACTTGGGTTGATTTTTTCAGAATTTGTCAGCTGTATGCACAATTTCCTACACAGTATTGGCATTGATTTGTTACACAATGTTTACACTGACTGTGGATACTATGTGCAGTATTCAGTTGGAGGTGGATGAGCCAAAGTGTTACCCTCTATTTGATTTAAAATTATAAATTGTGTATTGTTATGTTGATTGGTGTCTATTTATTGTTAATATAGGATTGTTTGTACTTTTTTGGTGCAGTTGTTTTTTATTGGATAAACTTAGAGAGGACTTTCTGTCATGTCTTTGTCTACCGGAAATGTATAACATTTGTTAATGAGGTAGAGATTAAAAAAGAACACCCTATGAGGTATTTATTACTAATGTAAGAAGCATAATCGCAAAAGAATGGCCCAATGCTAAAAATCCATATACATATGCTGGATGGGGGGAGGAGGGGTACATCCGGCATCAAGAAATATCCATCCTTCTTTCTTTCTTTTAATGCAAGGAAGATTAATCTGCCCCCGCTGATACACTCAGAAACTTGTCACCCCTGGAATTTTTTTCCTGCCAGGAGAGGAAAACCACAAACTTGGTGGGATTTTTATTCAGTTTGGGTGCATAAGTGACGACTCCTTTCATTAGCCGATGTGTTTATACTGATTTTTAATACTACACAATTTGGCGATACCCCTTCTTGAAAGAGGTGTCTTGGGTCTTTCAGAATATTTCATACACCACAACATGAAGGCATAGCAGTAACAAAAATATACATCATACTGAACACCAACAAACAATCCTAATCTAAGGAGCTGTGTCATAATAAAAAAGTACTTTTAAAGGTAGTGTCTACATCGCAGTGGTAGTCCTTTAACCTTTGAACACTTGGATTTTTGTCCTTATGTGTTTCATCCTAAAGACTTCATCAGAGGAACTTGTACAGTCTGGAGGTCTGGAGTGGAACTCATAATGCAATGGATTCAGTTTGATAACCCTAGGTGGGGAGGACCACTATAAATGCCCCTAATGTCCAGGTTAGTTATTTTCCTGGATGTAGGAAAAGGATTGATGGATGATTTAATGTGAGAAGAGTGTTGCATGATTTCTGCTCCAGCGTGCCTTATTGTGTGGGCAGTGGTATTGCTCAGGTGTCCTGGAAAGTTTCTGAACAGTCAAATAAGGCATTGTACCAATTAGGGAGGTTCTGGGATCCTATGGGGCAAACTTTCCTCCAGGGGCAAAACTTGTGAAACCTATATATGCCCCTGGAGGGAGGTCCACAACGCACTTCTCTGCAGTGCCAGAACGTGGCATACTCTTATCTGCAGCTTAGCCGCATCACTGCATCCTGAAAGTGGTGAGTATTTCAGCTCACATTTTACTATTTTACTGCCACACGAGATTGCATGGCATTTACCATGCTCATTTATGCTGGGGACAGGGGTGGCTGTGTGAAATTTAGAGCATAATCATAGAAAAATGGAAAGCAAAGGAGGGGCAAACTTTGAAACCCTACTTAAGCATTTGCAGCGCTTTGCAGGAAATGGAGGAGAGGCACATGGGACAGGCCTTTGCCATTGCCTTTCTCTGGACAGTGAAATCTAAAAAACTCTGCCATAAGATTGAGAAATAATCAAGAAATCAAGTGCGGAATAGCCAGTCACCTCCAGTGACAGCACCTGGCCTGTAGACACTGAGGCCAGGATCAAAAGAAACCCTAAAGCTTAGCAAAGATATTTGGAAAGAGCGCGATAAATTGAAGGAATGAAAAAGCACCTTTCAGGCATACGGAGCTCATGAAATCTTAACCAGAATTCTATAAAATCACCCTCAATTAAAACATCCTTTCCTTTGCTACGCTGCACATAAATTTTGTAGCAGTAAGGGATTTATACACAGCTGCTTTTTCCCTTTTAATCATATTTCACCTAGTGAAATCACCACAGAATCCCAGTTGCTGTCATAAAACTTTTTCTGAAGCGCAGCCTGTGCTCAAAGCAGATGGGCTTGTTACTAGGTGGAACGTGACAAAGCCAATCAGTGTGCACCTTTTTTTTTATGTGTTTTTCAAGATGGGGACTACCAGCTTATCAGAAGAATGCCATAAACTAGGTACATCTACAGTACATATCGTGAGACACTGCTGACTCCTGCTGGAATTTCTTATAGTTCCCAGCTGCTTACCTGTTACCTTATCACACAGGGGGAAGAGTACATGTTGCAGATCCATTATTAGAGGTCAACTTGTTCATTTAAAGGTGTTCAATTGCATCCTGCATTACAGCGACATTCAATCAAAACTCCCACCCTGCCACACTCCCCTGCCACTGAGGCAGGACTTGGGGATTATGAAGAAAGAACGCGATCCAGCGCCACTCTTCTATTTCACTTGAAGCGGGAGTGGGTGCACGAGCCAGCACTTACTGGAATAATGGCTTAAAGCAATGTTTCCCAACTAGGGGTACCAGGACTGCTGGCGGTACTCAGGCTCCCCTTAGCTGTACTCAAGGCCACTGGGGGTGAAAGTTGGGGGCCACGAAGCACTGCCAACAAGCTACTGCTTCAGTAGGATGTGTCAGGTGGCCAAGTCAATAAGCTGCATTGCAGGAGTGGAGCATCTTGGGATGACTGCATTGCTGGTAGAAAAGCTCACATTGCTGGGCCTGTAATGGGCCTCCACTTTCCCAGAAATGTGTATTAGTGATAGTAGGGTTGGTACCTGATATAATTGCAAACTCTAAAGTGGTGCCCTGGCTTTAAGAATCTGTATTGTGAAAACATATAGGCCTCGATTCAATAACGGTAGAAAAAAATTCTCATGGTAGTAAAAAATACAATTCATGAGAAAAAGCCTAAGAATGTCACTGTTACAGAATCACTAGATAAAAAGACAATGAAAGTCAATGGCAGCATTTAATACAGGGTAGAAAGGAATACAAAGTTCTCTACTTTTCTTAGGAGTAAAAAAGTGCCATTGACTTTCATTGTTTTCTTAGCTGGTGATTCAGCAACAGTGAAATTCTCAGGCTTTTTTCTCATGAATTGAATCTTTTACTACCATGAGAATTTTTTTCTACCATTATTGAATCGAGGCCATAATACAAATTTATTCAAACATGCTGGATATTGAGAGGAGAAGCTTCTTAAACACTCCAATTGAAAAATGATCACGCCAGCTTGTGGTTTTCTTCATGGTAGGAATAAAATCCAGGGGTGTTAGAGCATACCATTTCATTACACAGGTGATCTGCTTCCTTCCTGTGCCAGCCTCAGGGCAGTAGCAGCATTATTCCTGGTATACCAGCCCTTATGCCCTTCAGAATTTAGAATATTTTCTCCACACCGAGAGCTGTTTTGCCTAAAAACTGCCCTGTCTTTTGGCCCCCCCTGCTTTATTCCTGGCTTCCAGCTGGGGAATGATTGACAAGCTGGTGAAGTGTAGCTTTTATACCTTAGAGGAGGAACGTCTGAGGATTCACCCCTATTTGATGACATACGTCACAGGAGGGGAGATATGGAGGGGGTTCTACTGGAGAAACCTCCATACATCCCCATTTCATGTATAAAAGCTCTGCTCCGCTGGCAAATAACACTGCTTTTGACTGGAAGCCAGGATAAAAGGAGAGGACCTGTATCTGCTTTCCCTCCAGATGCCGATAGAGTGTCTATTAAAAGTCCTGCTGGTATCATTTTCAGTGATGCAGTGTGGGACAGAGGTCAAGGAAAGGCAGGTATCAGTTCATTAAGATTAATAATCTGATGTTGGCCCCGAGGATCCCTTTACCCCCACCACCATTGGCCAGGGTGGTGCGGCTGAGCCCGATAGCCCATTAACCTGTGCTTCAGGACATAAGGAATGAGATTTGCTAAGACAGGGGGCTGGCAGTTCATACCCTCCCACCCCATTTTTAAAAAATCTGAAAAAATAAAGGATGGCCCAATTATATTCTAACCTAGCCAGAGCCATCTTTACACCTGCTCAAAAATTCAGCAATACCAACCAAGATAGACATGTATCTCCCCTTTTCATATTACTTGGCATAAGCTACTCCTATAACTCCCACATTGAACATGGCAGCAAACTCAAGACCTGCCACTTGTGATGCTTCCTCTAAGACTCCATCCCTTATTCTTTAGACTGTAAGCTTCTAAGGGCAGGGCTCTTTCGTCTATTGTATTGTGATTTCATAGAATTTGCTTTAATCCAGCCTACCTAGAGTTTTTGTTACCCTCTGTTGCCAGACCATTTTTCACTATTTTGCGCTACACATGTTCAACTGTGATTTTTGAAGGCATTTCCCAGGAAAATTATTTTTTTTTCAGCAGAGTCTGGCCTTTAACGTCAAATGTCTTGTTTGTCATTTTTGTATGACAAACAAGACATGCAATATTGTGTACAATTCATTACAATATTGTGTACAATATACAAACAAGAAAACAACCCTTTACATTTTAAATACCCCCCCACAAATTATTGCCTGAAAGAACACACGTTAAACTCTCTAGACATACCCAGCTTATTGTAGTGGCTTCATCTCAATATCAATATGCAATAAAAAAAAAAAAAAAAAACTAAATCTGAAATCACAAAGTCCCCTGAACAGAACAGAACAATAGCCAACATGCATAGGTACTTTTAACCCTTTTAACTTTAATGGCAAGTCACCCACTGGCTGCAGTGCAAAAAATGGTGTGACGTCCCCTCTACCCAGGCTACAAGCCCGCAAAGCCTAATGGCCCTGGGGAGGCAGGTAATGGTAGGGCTGGGGGTTAATGCCGATTCACCCGCTAGCCGCAGGTGATGGGCAGCCCTCAAGCCTTGTGCACTGGTATAGGAGTCTCATGGATCCCTTACAACTTCACAAAGGGTTAAGTGTAAAAAAAACACATACACACAGAAAAAAATTACTTTTATTTTTTTTTTTTTAACACTCATCTCTGATCCTGTCCCCCATGACGATCTTCTACCCCGGTGATCTGATGACAGCTGCCGGGGGTGATCACTGGAGGGGGACTGGGGAGGCAGGGGATCAAAGCCCCTACCCCTCCAACCTCCATCCAGTGATCGCCTTTGGCATCTGTCAGTTCTGAGCCAGGAGCGGGATGATGTCACAGGGATGATGTAATCCACCTCGCACACAAGAGGCGGGGGAGGGGGCATCTTTCAGGCCCTCTCCTCACTGCGGAGGAGCCCAGGGATCGGAGGCGCCCTGGTGAAGAGGAGCCCCGGCGGGAGGGAATGAGCATGCAGGTAAGCAAATGTCATTTTTTTTTTTACAGTAAATGCCAGCTGAAGCAGGGGGCCCTATTCCAGGTCATCTCCTGAAACCGTAATAGCCCGAGGAGGGGGATCGGAGACCCCCTGGGTGAAGAGGAGACCCAGTTGATTGAGGGGTCAGGTGAGTGTCTATTTTATTTCTTTTGGGCTGCTAGCAGGGGGGAAATCCAGGTTTGTAAAATTTACGTAGCTGGCAGTTAAGGAAGGAGAGGCAGCTACATCAATTTTACATAGCTGATGTTAGAAGGGTTAAACTTAGTAGCATCTTGTTTATGCGCTGTATGTTTTATTCTGTAATTATACCTTGTACAGTGCCAAAGAAAAAGATGGTGCTGTATAAATCCAGTAATAATACTGTTGCAGAGTGTTGGGTGCAGCGGAGACGAATCCAGATAGACATTTGTGGTGTAACAGGCACTGGCCTTATTGGATCACAAGTGCAGTAAGAGAAGGTCACGTTACACCCTGCTGAATGTTCTATGTAAGAGGGCTTCTGTTAACTCGCCATGTAGAAAAACAGCTTTCACATCAAAGTGTTTCACCTGCCTTTTCCTTGTGGCAGATACTGTCAGCAAAGTCCTTATTGTAGCATGTTTGACTAATGGTGCAAAAGTCTCATCATAGTCCTCGCCATGTTTTTAGAATTCCCCTTGCCTACGAGTCTTGCTTTGTATCACTGCACTTTACCATCTGCATTGTACTTCACTTTAAAAGATCATTTACAACCTAAAGCTTTCCTTCCAGGTGGAAGTTCTGTAAGTGTCCATGTTTTGGTGTCATGCATGGATTTTATCTTTTCCTTTGTAGCCTATATCCATTTACTGGCTTCACCCCTTTGAAAGCTGTGATATGTCTTTCCAAGTTGCAGGTTCATTAGTACTGGCAGTGCTTGCCTTGGATAAGAGACGTACAGGTGGTTTACCATTGTTTTCCTCTTGTTGAGCTCCTTGGTTCTGTATCTGAGCTTGCTTGCGTCTGCTCTTCAGTACTGGTAGGTTCTGTGTTCACTTCATCAGTTTGTTCAAAAGTTGCAGATGATGACTTGTCAGTGTCAGTTTCCTCTTTTGTTCTTACTTCGTCAGTTGTCATTACATTGTATTTGAGATCTTCAACAAAAGTTATGCTGGCACAGTTGGAAAAGTAAAGTAGTGGCCATTTTGAAGCTTCCTCTCAAAGCATCTCAGCCATGCAGCAGTCATTTTGTTATTCAAATTTATCACAGCAGGAGTTAGAAAAAGGTAAATTAATTTTTATGTGCAGCAATATAAAATGCCTGGGGGAGGGATAAATATGATCATTGTTTGTTGTGTTGATCTGATTATTTTTGACTGTTGGTCCGCTTTAACATTGTCACTGTATTCAACAAAGATTCCTTCAAATGCTCTGTTTTGGAGTTTGGTGCTTTTTTTCTCTGGAATGTAGATGAATGCTTTGCATCTAAATACTCTTAGGTGTTTTACACCTGGCTTCCCATTATGCCACAGTGCATATGGCTATTTCTCCATTAGAAAAAATATGTTCTGCAAATAAATGGCTGTCATTGCTGCCTCACCCCAGTTTTTTGTGGTAGTCCAGAGTCTGTCAGCATACATCTGATTATTTCAGTTAGAGTTCTGTTCTTTCTTTCAGCTAACCCATTTTGCTCTATTGTGTATTACACTGTCTTTTAATGCTCTATTCCATTATGCTTTAAGTACTCTTGTACTTTGTGTCCTGTGAATTCACCTCTATTATCACTCCAAAGTATAAGAGGTTTCCTCTGAAACGTGTTACTTGTCTTTACTACATAGTCCTGCAATTTGTCAAGAACTTCACTCTTGTGTTGCTTTAGATAAGTGACTGTGTCTCTTAGTCATCTATGAAAGTTACTGTGTACTATACCTGCTGCATCCAGGTGTAGGTGGGTTTAGGGGAACACATACATCACTGTGAACAGGGTCAAGTGATCTTTATGATTATTTTATCTTTTATAGCTCTATTATGACTGACTTTAGCAAGTGTTGCAATTGTAGCTTTGAATTTGATGCAACATTCACACTTAACAAGAACTGGACAAGGGGATACTGTCAGATCCTTTGTCAGATTCCTATTTTGTAATTCTTGTATGTATTCTGGGTGTCTATGACATAAGTGTCTGTGCCACATGTGTATGCGGCCATTGTGTTTATGGGTGCTAGTCTCACCTTTTCTTTCACTGTGTTGAGGTAATACAGATGATCATCCAGTTTGGCACTTGCTATCATCTGCTTGCTGTCAATGACAGAATACTTGTCACCTTGGAAAATTAAAGGGAATCCTTTGGCTGTCAGACACTTCACAGATAATAGGTGCATACAAGGGTTCCATGCCCCTATCTCTCTGCATGTATTTTACTTAGATCTGCAAGGTAAATAGTCTTTGTTATTCAGATCAAGTTCAGTGAAATGTGTCAATGCACTAGCCTTGAAATTTATGGTTGCCTGTCACTTTGAATGTGCCATTCCAATTCCCTTCACATGGATCAGAAATGTTGTCTTTGACCTTCTGTTTAGTATAAGAGGGACGTGATCTCATTTGCTCCGCTTTCCATATAGTACAGTCTCTCTTTATGTGTTCCTGTTTGTGGCACCTAAAGCATACCCTGGTTTCCTTTCTGTAACCCTATGTCTGTAGCTTTAACAACGGTTCTGGTGTCTGTTTCTGTTCCGAGCCTTGTCTTCACAAATGTGTCAGGTCTGTCTCAGGCCTCATCTCCAGTGCATTGATCGGTGCAATGTATGTATCGAGTAAGCTGCACAACAACATGGCTGCATTGTGACTGTCTTTTATATTCTTATTTACTGATCTGAGTTGTGTGATCACTTCCAGCATGACATTAATGTCATGTATGTCTTGCTCTCTGCTAAGCCTTTTTTTTTTCCTCAGCAGAAACAACTTGCTGCTTAAATTGAATCTCTCATACGGTCTTTTCAGTGCATCCAGGGCCAGCTTTGCCATCTTTTTTTCATAAAGTTAATTGGTGGTTCATTTTGGGTTAAATGGGCCCTCTCTCACTGTACATGCTGACTGACGTACCTTTCATTCATTAGAATGACAGACGCGTGGCTGCCTCAGGGGGAGGAAAACTGCTGACATCACATCCAGTGTGTGTGTTTGTGTCTGTTTGAGAGACGGTCAGACGCAGCCCCATCGCTTCTCCTCAGAAACAGCCAGGTGGCTGTCAACAAACTCCTCTTGTGCTTGGAGCCAGAGAGGGCAGGGGCCCTGCTCCACCACCTAATGATTTATGGGATGTTGGCTCCACACAAGATACATACATTGTGAAGATTCATCTAAGTGCAGTCGCCATTTCGTAAAGCTGCATCTCCTGGCAAGTGAAACCCCCTCAAGTGTTTATTTCCAGGCTGTGTGTGAGTGGCTGGGCCAGCAGTGGCAAGGTATATGCGTGTTTGGCATTGTTCATCCTTAAACAAAACCATGATTTTATTTTCGCAGATCTGGCTTGTTTCACATCTCAGAATAGCGATGTCCCCCTGTGTGAAACCAGAGAACGCTGGTGATCCAGAGCGCATGTGCAAGCTTTGTTCCAATGATCTTTCTGTGTCATGCATATTGATGAGCAACACATAAAGCTGAATGGATAGGGAGTGGCAGGCATTCTTGGCATAGAAGTGTCCATTAGCCAGAGGGATGCCAGGGATGCTGTGGTATGCACATGTGGCACTGGATTGCCAGAAAGGTGTGAGTCACAGCCAAAACCCCAGGGACAGGGAATTGCTTTTGGCCTGCTTTAAAATCTCTTTCATGCTAATGAAGATCAGAGTGTTAACTGTTAATGAGTGCAGCTGCTAGCCAGTTCTGGGATCAGGCCTGGGGTGATGGGGCACATTTAGAGGCTTTGTGTGGGAAGGATGGCTAAACGTGGTGTAAATGCTGCAGGAAACTGGGTAAATCTGTGGCTGTTCACTTAGATTTATGGGTCTAGCATCGTTAAAGGGGCCTGATGAATGTCTGCGTTTACACTGGAACATGGCTGATACGGAGGTAGAGACTGGTAGGTACTGGGCACACATGGGGAAATGGATGGCACAAACTAACTTGGGTACATAGGGAGGGGAGGATGGCAGAGACTGGGAACAGAATAAATAAAGGTATATTTTCAGAATTTGGGGCCCCACTATTATCTTTGCCCAGGGCCCCACTTGGTCTAAAACTGGACTGGAGTACATCCCATATGCCTTTTGCTATATTCTCACTGCGTATGTGAATAAGCTGATTGTCTTCTACTAGTAAGCTTATGGTGGCCCATGCCTGTCTGTTTTTCCTGTACCATTCCTGATCATTGTCCTGTGGCCTCTATAGTGATAACCTCCCACAAGTCATCTCTGGATTATAGCATTTCCACTTTAAACTTCCATAGCTGATAATTGTCACTGTTCAGCTTGGCTACTGGGTGTTCAAGCTCTGAGCTGCTGGCCATTTACCTTTCTATATATATTAGAGCAGTCTTACTTGCATACAGAAGATGTCTCTGGAAAGCTTCTTGGTGTCGATCTATGCATCAGCTCCTGTTTGGGGCTTTGCTCTGCCTGAGCCATGTCTGGTCACTGAGTTTTATCCAGTCTCCGGGGCTTCATTCATTCACTGTGCCCATAACCTTGTGCAGAGGGTGAGTGCTGGGTACAGCTGAGTCAAATTCAGATAGACATTTGTGGTTTAACAGGAACTGGTGTTAATGGAACATGAGTTCAGGAAGAGAAGGTCACTGTACATGGTGGGTAACATAGACAGGAAAAAGAAGTCATAGAGTTCACCTTAATGTACAGGAAACACAACATATATAACAGACACAGGCGCCAAAGTCAATAGCCTTGCTCAGCCTTCCTTAAAAACAGCGCTGATTCACCATTAGATATGCCTGGGCTTCTTATACCTGATTTGTCAGAGAATTCACCACCCCACCCAGTACCCTACTCTTAGAGGCTGATTCTGGCATCCTTTGGGCATACCAATTTGGGATGTTCCCTTGGATCACCTACTATGTGCACCCCCCGTGCAAGTGAGGAGCGTCTAGTGCCTCTAGCCCCATTCAGCCTACAGACATCAGATCGGCTTAGTTAAAGCTGAATTGAGCTTGAACTGCTGTTTGGCTGGTGACCCAGTAATGCAATGTGGAAAAAGCAATACCTGGGATAGTGAAAATCCTGGTTGCTTTCCTCTTTAACGCAAATCAATACCCACCTGGCCTGATCTTTTAGACTCTAGGGCTGTCCACTTGGCTGCCCTGGGATGCCCTACTGTATGAAACTTTGTGCCAATGGCCAAAAAACCTTTCCCAGGGCTCCCACAGCATTTTCACGGCCTGTAGCTGCACCCCTTCCCTTGTAGCTGGGACTTGATCCAGTGCCCAGCCATTCAGAAAGGTTGAGGGCAGGAGTGTGCCTCAGACTAGAGGGAAGCTGAGAATGTACTAGCAGAATTACCTGAAGTTCCCATGTAGGGGAATGTGGGGGTTTTAGAGGGTCTTGGTCCACTTTAAGTACAAACCTGCTCCAATAGGTTAAAGTATTCCAGTTTTAGGTGACCAACAACCCATACCTACCCCCCATGTGGTACTTGATATATTAGAAAATGGAAAGGGTACAGTACTTGATTGAACCCTGTTCTACCATTAGAGTTTGAGTCCTAATAAAATGATAAACTACAAAAAAGCCTTTTTATTAACCTTCAATTTTAAATAATATCATAAAGATAAAAGAAAAAAAGGCTATAGATTTGTCTGGGGTTGTTACTGAAGGTTTCTGTCCACTCATAGTACTTAGCTGGCTGTGTCCCCAGCTTGATCTAGGCGAAGGTATAATGCATATTAGTCCATCACCAGGGAACAGTAATTACATTAATGATAATGGAAGTGCTAGAAATAGCAAAGCAATCAAATGTACAAACTAACAGAATCAAGTATATGATGAATGACTTTGGCTGCATACTATTTAATAGGTCAATAGAGTTTTTCTATTCATATTTGCATTTATGAAAAATGTAAATTTTTTATTGTTTTGGTGCTAGTTTTCTTATAAAGAAGTCTCTTTTCATTGCAAGTCTCTGGGGCCACGTAAATGTCCTTCTTGTAAGAGAATGCTAATATCACACACTAATTACTTACAGATAATCCATTGGCATTGACAGCTAAATCAGCATTACCAGGCTGCCTTCCATTAATGGCCGGTAATGGGTTAATTGCTGGCAACATAATGTTCTGACCCTTCTCTAATCTGAAAGAATATTACTGTATGGAGGCACTTGGGTCCTTGGGAATGGCCAGTAATTAAGCAGCCTGTCTGGGGTGAGGGGACTTACAAGAATTCTTGGCTAGAGATCAAGTCCACCCATCATCACACAAGATCTGGAAACTGCAATTTGTTCTCGCTACTGAAGACCATTTTTTTTTACTGTGCTAAGCAAAACTACTCATATTATGTTTAATTGTAACTAACTGGGTAGACAAAAGTGTAGATATTGATGAAATTTACTAAAAATGTTTGTCTAGGCTAGGTTTTAATGGAATTCCACTTCCCATTTTGCAATTATCTTACTTACTATCCCTACCACCACTTCTATACTACCCCAGGTGGGTGAAGGTCTTATACTGGCCCAACAATGCAAGCTGCTCTGCCAACAAAGCCCCCAAGATGCTCTGCCCCTGCAACTTGTTGACTTGACAACCTGGAACATTATTAGAGATGAGTGAATTATTGAAAAATTCAATTCACTTAATTTTACGGAAAAATGTGTTCCGTCTGAATTTATTTGCTGCGAATCCGAGAGCCTCAATAGGATTGTTGAACATTTTGCCTTGCTGTAACACACATAGGATGCATGCTGGGTTAGTGAAATAATACTGTAAAGAAATATGACATGCAGATCAGAGGCATCGCTATTAGAATTGCTGTCACAGAGTGGCAAAATGACCGAGCTTTGAGGTGGCATCAGCATGAGGAGACCATATATTGCATGAAAGACACACTCTGGAGTTGGCAGCAGCACGAGGAGCCCATATATTGCCTGAAAGATACACTGAAGTTGGCAGCAGCATGAGGAGACCATATATTGCCTGAAAGACACACCCTGGAGTTGGCAGCAGCATGAAGAGCCCATATATTGCCTGAAAGATACACTGAAGTTGGCAGCAGCATGAGGAGACCATATATTGCCTGAAAGACACACCCTGGAGTTGGCAGCAGCATGAGGAGCCCATATATGTCTGAAAGACACATCCTGGAGTTGGCAGCAGCATGAGAAGTCTATATATTGCCTGAAAGACACACCCCGGAGTTCACAGCAGCATTAGGAGCCCATATATTGCCTTAAAGACACACCCTGGATTTGGTAGCACCATGAGGAGCCCATATATGACCTGAAAGACACACCGGAGTTGGCAGCAGCATGAGAAGACCATATATTGCCCGAAAGACACACTCTGGAATTGGCAGCAGCATGGAGAGACCATATTTTGCCTGAAAGACACACCCTGGAGTTGGCTGCAGCATGAAGAGCCCATATATTTCCTGAAAGACACAACCTGGAGTTGGCAGCAGCATGAGGAGCCCATATATTTTCTAAAAGACATATCCTGGAGTTGGCAACAGCATGAGGAGCCCATATATTGCCCGAAAGACACACTGGAGATGGCAGCAGCATGAGGAGACCATATATTGCCTGAAAGACACACTGGAGTTGGCAGCAGCACGAGGAGCCCATATTTTGCCTGAAAGACATACCCTGGAGTTGGCAGCAGCACGAGGAGACTATATATTGCCTGAAAGACACCCTGAAATTGGCAGCAGCATGGGGAGAACATATACAAATTTTGGGTACATATATGTTATCCCAAGAATATTATTAAAAGTTAAGTTTTACATAATGCATTACCTCAATAGTTACTTGTGGCCTGATGCAGAAGAATGTCTGTAACTGGCGAACAGTGCCGTAAATCTGTTTTGCACTATCCATATTTGTGAAGTGTTGGTGTGGCACCATGATCAATCTACTCTGATGCATCAGGCATTGGTGGATGGAAATCCTGGCTGATCCATGCTTGCACAAAGGTGAGTCTCTCCACATTTTTCGTGGACAGACGAGTTCTCCTTGGGGTTACTATGGCCCCCGCCGCACTAAACACCCGCTATGATGGCACACTACTGGCCGGACAGGACAGCTTTCCCAGGGCAAACTCTGCTAGTTGCGGCACAAACCAAGTTTGGATACCCAGAAGTCCAGCGGATCCTCAAGGTGTGTTGGCATGGTCATGTCAAGGTATGCCACCACCTGCTGGTTCAGGTCCTGCTCCGGGTCTACCTACTTCTCATGAGTTGCCTCATTATGCGTGTGAAGAAAGCTACTCATCAGCGACTGTAGACTCAGGCTGCTGCTGATGGAGCTGGTACTGCTCCTGCCACCCCACCCCTCCTCAGCAGCCATGGCAGTGGAAGGTGAGCACAGAGGGCCCCCCCGAGTCATAACTGCGAGAGATAGGCATCAGCCAACTGACTACGTATGATGTCTCTGTAGTAGGTCAGTTTGTCCTCCCTCTCAGTGGTTGTAAAAAAGGCCCCCATTTTGTGCTGGTAGCGAGGGTCCAATAGATTGGAAAGCCAAAAGTCATCCCGCTGTCGAGTTGTGACAATTCGGTGGTCACTAAGCAAGCACGTGAGCATGCATCGTGCCATTTGTGCAAGTGACTGGGAGTGACTACCTGCCTCCATCTTCACTGGTTACTGCCCCGGTGTGTCTGGATCCTCTGTCTTGCCTTCCTCACAATTCTCTAGCTCCTCCTGCTCCTCCTCTCCTGTAAGATGACCAGAAAAACTGCCCATTTCATGAAACCTAAACTGTGCTTCACTGTGCCCCTCCTCCAGTTCAGCCCCCACAGGGTTCATTTGGCCATAAGATGTAGGCACCACGTCTCCAGTGCCCTGACCAGCCATGGTTTCCAACACATGTTGTAGTAGACAAAGCAGGGAAATCACGTCGTTCATCCCGTAATCCTGGTGACTGACTAATAACGTGGCTTCCTCAAAGGGCCTGAGCAAACGGCAGGTGTCACAGTTACACAGTGGAGTCCCCCAATCTGCTTGGATCATCAAGAAATGGCTTTTCTCTGTTCATATAGTTGGTCCAACGTATGGATATGGATAATAACGCAAATCAGACTATGTTGGGGGATACCGTTCTGACGCTGCAGCTCAAGGATGGTGTGCTTTGCGGTGTAGGAGTGGCTGAAGCTCATGCAAAGTTTCCTTCCCATTGTTGGGATGTCTTGCAGATGGGGGGGAAGACTTCAGGAAACACTTGACAACTAGATTGAACATGTGTGCCATACAGGGCGCATGGCTCAGGCTTCCTTGTCGCAGCGCAGACAAGATGTTCTTCCCATTGTCCATCACCATGGTTGCCATTTGCAATTTGCGTGGAGTAAGTCATGATTTGATTTCTTGAATAATTATTTTTAGTAGTTGCTCCCCTGTGTGACTTTGCTAAGGCAAACCATGTGAAGAACAGTGTGACACCGCTGTGCCCTGCACACATGGTAGGCTGGAGGTGCACTGAGATCTGTCCATGCAGTGAGGCTGAGGAGACAGCGGAGGATGAGGAAGCGGAGTTGCACATTGTCACAGGCACAATGGCCTGGGAGCGTGGAGGCAGAAGCGGCATGACCTGTCCAAGTTTCTGTTGGGGCTGTGCAGGAACCACATTCACCCAGTGGATCATAAAGGACATGTATTGTCCTTGACCGTAGTTACAGCTCCAGACATCGGTGCTGCCATGCACTTTGGTACACACCGACAGGCTCAAGGACTGGCCCACCTTCTGTTTAGCAAAATTGAGCATGGCTGGTACTACCTTCTTCGCAAAGACAGCTTGGGACTCTCCACCTCGGCTCAGCACAAGTCATCAGTTCTCTGAACTGTCCACCACCTGAAAAGGGAGGGACTGCAGCACCAGCAACTTGGACAGGAACACATTTAGCTTCCGCACCGTTGAATGAGTGGCTGCATACTGTTGTCTCTTGTACATGGCTTCGCTGAAGGTTTGCTGGCGGAATGACTGACTCGTAGTAGGAGTAGCAGGAGCATCTGGAGCGACAGGGGATGGATATGACACACAGCTACCTTTGGTTGAGGTGGTGGAGCCTTGGCTGGCTGAAACTGGGAGCGGCGTGCCACTGGGTGATGCAGCAGGCTGAACCACGGTTCTCCCAGGCCGCTTTATGGTGATGCTGCATATGTTGATGCAGTGTCATGGTGCCAACATTCGGGCCCTGGCCACTCTTCACCTTCTGCCTACACATCTTACATGTGGCCATGTGTGCCTCCTGCGGATGCTTGATGAAAAACTGCCACACCACCAAGTAGCTGATTTTCCGCACTACACTGCTACTGCCGTCGACTCCAGGTACCCCTGTTCCACTACCTTCTGGCAAGGTAGTCTGACACGCAGCAGGTGATCTAACCCCGCCCCAGGCACATTTGCCTTCAGACTTTCCAATTCTGCCACCATGCTGACTGCCAACCATGCTACCACCTTGCTGCCTCAGCTGCTGACTCACGGGCAACCTGCAACACTCTTCTCCTGATGATAATGAAACTTCTCCTGCACCCGGCTGCCAAGCGTGATCGGCTTCATCATCATCGAGTTATGTCTGTGCGTCACTGATGTCCTCCTCGGGTTCCTCAATAGTGTCTGCTGCAGGAGCTGGAACGCTCACAACACCACCTCCCACTCTCCTCTTCACTACTTGGCCACCTAGCAAAGGAAGCAGCGTCTGTCTCCTCCACTTCTTGGCTGGTCAGTAGCTGTTGACTGTCCTCTATCAGATCGTCCTCACTGAATAGTGGTGCTGAACCCAAAGCATAAGATACGTTGCTGGGGGAGGGAATGGCATAGGACAGAGGCAATGGGAGGACATGTACTGCTCCCAGGCTGTGCCAACTGAGGATTGTGTCCAAGGAGCCTACCGACCTACCGGGAGATGAGGCCTATCACTGCAACTCCTGCTGCCACTTGCCCCCAGTCTGCTGCAATCTCTGCCTGATAAATTTAGGACGCTGCCACACTTCTGCACATCCTGGCACTTCTCTGCCTGACATACTAAGTGCGGTTATGAGGGGAAAACAATACGCTACACTACACTAAAACAGTATTTTTGGAAAAGCAGCAGGTGCGTAGTTCTGTGTAACCTTTAATGCTAACTAGGCATAAAACAAAATGCAAAAACTCTCAGATGCACTTCAATAGAATGCCCTGATTAGGCCAGTTAAATGTGCTACAGCAAGATTTAAAACAAAGTTTTGGTACAACAGCAAGAGCTCTATATTTTTGGGCAGGTGTGTGGCTTTGTGTGGCCTTTAACACTAACTCGGCTTTCAACACCTGGGCATAAAACAAAATGCAAAAACTCTCAGATGCAACTCCATGGGATGCCCTGATTAGGCCAGTTAAATGGAGGTGAATATTTTTGGTTAGGTGTGTGGAATTTAACACTATATTGGCTTTCAAGACCTGGGCATAAACCAAATGCAAAAACTCTCAGATGTCCTTAAATAGGATGGCCCCGGTGAAGGGCAGTTAAATGCGCTACAGCAAGCTTTAAAACAAGGTTTGATACAACAGCAACAGGTGGATATTTTTGGCTAGATGTGTGGCCTTTAACACTAACTAGGCTTTCAATACCTGGGCATAAAACCAAATGCAAAAACTCTCAGATGCCCTCAAATGGGATGCCCCCGTGAGGGCTTTAAAATGAGGTTTGGGTACAAAAGCAAGAGGTGGATTTGGGATAGGTGTGTGGCCTTTAACTCTAGGCTTTCAAGACCTGGGCATAAAACCAAATGCAAAAACTATCAGATGCCCTTAAATGGGATGTCCTGGTAAGGGCCAGTAAAATGTGCTACAGCAAGATTTAAAACGAGGTTTACTGGTACAAAAGCAAGAGGTGGATATTTTTGGCTAGGTGTGTGGCCTTTAACACTAACTAGGCTTTCAAGACCTGGGCATAAATGCAAGTGCAAAACTCACAGCATGTAGTTTCTACATAGTTGCCATTTCCTCCTGCTACTGTGAAAATAGAAAAAAAAATCACCTCTGGCCTTGTTTGCAAGCTGGGGGTCTCCTCTTCTCCGGTGGGGGGGGGGTATCCGATCCCCACCGAAATAGCCCACACCCCGCTTCTGCCACTGTAAAATAAAAAAAGACATTCACTCACCTCCCCACCCGATCCCTTCAGCTGGGTCTTCTCTTCACCAGGGGGGTTTCCGACCCCCCGGGCCCCGCAGGCTTCAGGCTTCTGATGGCGGCCCATGGCCACGTCTTTTTGTGGGGGGAGTGGGATGACGTCATCCCCCTCCGGCTCTGACAGATGCCGGTAGTAACAGTGCATGTTAGATCCATGAGACCATGAGGTCCATGAGACCCCTATACCAGTTCACAAGGCTCGGGGGCTGGCAAGTCACCTGCGGCTACCTGGTGACTTGCCATTAACCCCCAGACCCCCTATTACCTGCCTCCCCAAAGCCCGGGGGGACAGAAGGGCCCGGGCCGATTTAGTTGGTGCAGGCTTGTAGCCGGCAGGGTGGGGGCCATCAAAGCTGGCCCTTGTGCCCTGTTCTACAAGCTCTGCATAGCTGATCCCTGGGCTGGTTATACTGGGTAGGGGGGACCCTATGCCATTTTTTGAGGATTTTAACCGTTTAAATTCCCCCCAAAAAATGGGGTGCCCCCCCCCCCCCCCCGGGAGGGGGGACCCCACGCCAATATTTTTCTTGATTTAACACTTTATAGTGTGGATAGTAGGGGGGGGTTACCGATACATATGTGGTACCGTTGTAATCGGGAGAAATGGGGCTTTCACATGCAATATGGTTTTCTTTCATTGAATAATGTTTTATTTAAAATAAAGGAAACAATTTTCTAAAATTATATATATATATATTTTTTTTTTTACTCAAAAATATTTACAAACAAGACATTTCATGCTAAAGCCAAAACGCTGCAAAAATAAAATATATAATTTTCCTGGATATTCCTGCAAAAATCACAGTTAAGCATAGCACAAAATGGTGAAAAATTACCTGCCAACAGAGGGTGACAAAATCTCAAGTAGGCTGGCAGTTAAAAGGGTTAAAGTATCTATGCATGTTGGGCACTGTTTAGTTCGGAGGACCTTGTCCTTTCAGATTTAGCTTTATTTTTTCTTGTTTGCATATTGATATTTTAGGAAAACATGTTTTTTATTCTGCTTTTTTATAAATATTTTAGGGAAACCCTGTTCAACCAAAGAATTCTTCGAGGGATTACTTCCAGAAAGATGAGCCTACTACAACAGGCTGGGTACACTTAAAAAGCTTAACGTGTACTTTCAGAGAATATATGGTTTGGTATTCCAAATGCAAAGGGTTGTTTTGGTAGAAAATGCACAAGGTGCGTACTTTGTCTGCAGAGCTGAAATTTTCAAGTAAAATGACCCTTACGCACATGCTTTACTTTGGCAACTCTTCCCTTGACAGTACCTATGCATGTTGGGTATTGTTCTGCTTTTCCAGATTTAACTTGTTTTTTCTTGTTTGCATACAGTTTTTTTTAGTAAACTGTGGCTTTGATTCTGCTTTTTTATCCTTTTTTAGGGAAATTCGGTGCAACCAAAGAATACATTGAGGGATTACTACCAGAAAACTGCGGCCACATCAACAAGCCTGGTATGCCCAGAAAACTTGAGGTGTGTACTTCCAGAGAATATGTAGTTTGTTGCGGGTATTACAAATGTAAATGCTTTTATTGAAAAACTGCAAGGTGCACATAGCATAGTTGTATTTTATCTGAAAGGGTGTCTACCAATACATATATGGTACCTTTTGTAATTACAAAATAACCTACAAATTGTAAAAAATAGTTTTTTTTTCATTTTTTGTAAATATTTCACCCCAAAATATTGAGAATATACTTAAAAAATGACAAACACCACATTTCATGTTAAAGCACAGACACTGCTGAAAAAAGCAATGGATAATTTTCCTGGGAAATCTCTGGAAATCCCTTCAAAAAACACAGCTGAACAAGCGTAGCGCAAAATAGTGAAAAATGGTCTGGCAACACAGGGTGACAAAATCTCCAGGTAGGCTGGCACTTAAAGGGTTAAATGGTATGCCCCCGTGAGGGCCAGTTAAATGCCAGTTAAAGGGGGTTATAAAAAAAAAAACATTTTTTCTGTCCTCAGAATCCAGCACTGTCACAGTACTACAGGCAGCGGATGCACAGAGGCTTCACAAAGCAGGGTATGTCTCTCTATGAAGCCTGTGCAAGGTGTCTCTTCCCAGGACTGGAATGCTGAATAGCACGGGCCAGGTGAGTTGCTTTGTAAATACAAATCTGCTAATTTTTGTGTGTTTTATGCTTTTTAGGTTTCAATGTTTTTATTGGATTAATAGGAACAAGAGGTAAGTGAAGGAAAAGTCTTCATATATGTGATAAGTAGAGATGGGTGAACCTGACTTTGCGATTTCGGGTTCCCAAACCTGAACACGGACTTCAGCGAGACATTCGAGTTAGGCATCTGGCCTGATCATCTAAGGTTGCTACTGTAACTTACCTGAGACCCTATCCTGTTCTTCCAGTGGAGGCAAAGTGGTGGCGTTCCAAACTTGGCCAAGCCAGAGCTTCAAAAAGATGGCTGCCAGCTCCCATGAGTGAGGACACTCTTAGTGCTGACACTAGAAGTGTCCTCATATATGGAAGCCGGCGACCATCTTTTTGTAGCCACACCTGGGGACAGTTTAGAACAGAAGAGGATCAGGGCTTGCGTAAGTTACAGCAATGCTTCTGCTGCACACCCTGTACTCCTCGCCCCCCCCAGCCACAGCCACTGGAAAGTCCCCTGAACATTTGTTCAAAATTCAGCTTTGCTAAACTCAAAGTTTGGGGGTTTGCCAATCTCTAGTGATAAGCAGCGTTCATATTGTGAAATACAAATGTTTATTGTCTATAGCAATAGTATACATACAAAACGCGTTTTACCATTTTTAACTAGAGGAATTGTTACCTTTAGTCAAGCCATTAATGCTACACATATCTGTGGACATAGAAATGCAGAACAAGATGAGACAGGGCAAAACCAAACTGAAAAGGAGACCTGAAACAAGAAGAAGAAAGAAAGCGGAAAGGAGGAAGAGAGAATTTATGGGGAAAGAGAGAAGGAGTAGGCAGGAACAGTCTCTTTGGTTCCCCAGGTGACTGTGTTCAAGTGTAACCTCCAAAGTTTTATGATCTTTAAATGGTTGTTGTGTGTATATTCTTGGTGTGCCACACACCCCGCTTCACTTCTTAAATATTCATCACTTCATGGGTTAATCCACCGCAGGTGACGTAGTGCAGAGAGGAAGTCTTGTAACGAGCCCCCTTCCGGCCTACATATACCTGGTACCTCCCTTCAATCACCAGTATTTTTTCTCTCTGCTTGCTGACAAGTCAGAAGTTGGAAGTCTCCTGCTTACAGGTAGTGTCACAAATCGTCCAGAGAGGTAGGTGCACACTTACCTATATTGTCGCGGGTGCCAGGGCCGCGGTGGCGCCGCTTTAAATCCAAATGTACAAAGGGCCAGCACACCGTTAGTGAAATAAATCAGCTTGTATTATCAGGCATACAAGTAAAGTAAAGCAATAATGTAGTCCAACAAAGCAAAGTAATCCATAGCAGTCAGTGTCCCATAAGCCGACGTTTCGGGGGTGCCATAAACCCCCTTCCTCAGGGCAGACAGACAGACAACAAGTGCAACGAAACAGCTGACCTTATAAAGCAATTAGAGCTGTGATTCCCGCAATTAGAGCTGTGATTGACGTCATGTGACGTCAGTGGGTCCGCCTTATCACACAACATGTTATAAGCAACTAATTATTGAACAAAATCCATAATGTACTCACCCATCACCGTCGGAGCGCGCCACAGCGGGCGCAGCTCCGTCACCGCCGGACGCCGGTCACGTTATGTGATCGGCGCAGTTCCCTGTCTGCCTAGGGAAAGGAGACATGAAGCCGGGCTGTAAAGTCTGCCCGGTAACTGGTGACATGTCGGCAAGCGCGACCCGATAGGCCGCGCCTGCCGTCAGTCACCCAGCCAGCAGGGGCAGACGTCACTCACACTGGGCGTGCGCTGGCATGGAAACCATGTCCGCAGCACCACCCCAGTGACCGCTGCACATCATATCTCCTGGCCGGCGGTGAGAGCTGGAAGCTCCCGGCCAAGCGAGCATATTGTCACAGTATACAAATAAGAAAATAGGAAGCTAAAGAATAAAAAATGCGGTAAATCAGGAAAAACAAATAGAGAAAGAAAGAAAGCGACACAAGAGGGGGAAAGAAAAGAGAAAGCAGAATATATGTGAGAAGGATAAGATATGAAGACAACAAGCATGAGAAAGGGCTGAGTAGCATTTGGTACTAGACAACCTAAATGAGAGATCAAAGGGTGACAAAGAAAGAAAAGGAACAGAAGGAAGAAAGAGAGAGGGAAAGGAAGAGAAGGGAGAAAAGAAAGAGAGCTAAAACAGGGAGAAAAGATCAAAGAAGCAAGACGTTTTTCCTGATTTACCGCATTTTTTATTCTTATTCTTTAGCTTCCTATTTTCTTATTTGTATACTGTGACAATATGCTCGCTTGGCCGGGAGCTTCCAGCTCTCACCGCCGGCCAGGAGATATGATGTGCAGCGGTCACTGGGGTGGTGCTGCGGACATGGTTTCCATGCCAGCGCACGCCCAGTGTGAGTGACGTCTGCCCCTGCTGGCTGGGTGACTGACGGCAGGCGCGGCCTATCGGGTCGCGCTTGCCGACATGTCACCAGTTACCGGGCAGACTTTACAGCCCGGCTTCATGTCTCCTTTCCCTAGGCAGACAGGGAACTGCGCCGATCACATAACGTGACCGGCGTCCGGCGGTGACGGAGCTGCGCCCGCTGTGGCGCGCTCCGACGGTGATGGGTGAGTACATTATGGATTTTGTTCAATAATTAGTTGCTTATAACATGTTGTGTGATAAGGCGGACCCACTGACGTCACATGACGTCAATCACAGCTCTAATTGCGGGAATCACAGCTCTAATTGCTTTATAAGGTCAGCTGTTTCGTTGCACTTGTTGTCTGTCTGTCTGCCCTGAGGAAGGGGGTTTATGGCACCCCCGAAACGTCGGCTTATGGGACACTGACTGCTATGGATTACTTTGCTTTGTTGGACTACATTATTGCTTTACTTTACTTGTATGCCTGATAATACAAGCTGATTTATTTCACTAACGGTGTGCTGGCCCTTTGTACATCTGCTTACAGGTAGGCCGGGGTATTCTTACCCCGCCACCCCCCTTTTGGTCTATTTCTGCCCGGTTTGAGTTTGTATACCTTTATGGTGAAATAGGAAGCCTCCCAGCCTTGGCTGCTCACCGGGCAAATGGCAGATGGCACTTTAAGTGCCTAGGAGCTTATCTCCTACCGCTCGACCTCATGCGTGGGGTAATGCGGCGAACCGGCATGGTGATCCGGAAATGGGATACCCCTGTCCCGAGGGTCCCCGTAGCCCCTTTCTCTCCCGTTCGGTCCCTTCTCCCTTCACTATGGGGGGAGGGGGGGGTGGTGAGGGTGTGCTTTAGTATGTGTGTTTCACTGTATCACTGCATGTTAACATATATGTCATGTTTATACATTCACTGTAGCATGTGTATATTTTGGGTCTGCTTTAGGGCAGCTTGCGCTGGGTATGGGCTGGCCACCTCTCTGGCAGTTGGTTGCTTTGTGGCCCCCTACCCCCTCCCCCCTCTCCCCTCTCCCCTCTTCTCGCCTGGCATTCATTGAGCTTTGTCAGCACATGCGCCACCTGGACGCGCGTGCTGTGATCAGCTGTAAAGTGTTCCAGCTGATCGGCATAGGGGGGGCGGGCCCGCTGACGCGGCGCCGGGGGCGCGGCGCCGACGTCATGCGGCGTCCGCGGCGTCTGCGGCGGGCCCAGCGTCCCAGCTTCCTTCAAAACAGGAAGGCACGTGGGCGCACGGCCGCACTTTGTCTTCTGCCGGCTCATGGCTGCTGGCTGCAGGCTTACCGGCTGATTGCTGTACAGGTAAGCGGCCCCTCCCGTTGGGGCCGTTAAATGGGGGATAATAATACAGTGAGAAATCACTATTATCAAGGGGGCGACATTTAAGGGCACTTGGTGCCATACTTATATGTTATACACATGTGAAGGATCTGATGGTTGTTTTCTTGCCTTGCAGATCCTGGGATCCCTGCTTATGCTAGCCCTCCGGCTCTATGTGCCTGGCTAATTATTGGGATTGATTTGAATGTTTATATACATAGACTATATATATATATATATATAGTTTCTATTAAAGGGGACCTAAACTTAAAAAAAAAAACAAAAACAAAAAAAAAATTTTTTATATAAATCCTCCCTTCCGGGACATTACTAAAATAAAGGGGGCATCCCGGGTCGGCTTATGCCTTAAAAGTCCCATTATTGCGAATACCATAAATCACCATATGGAGGCTTCCGTAGTTTCCGGAAACGGTTCTGCTGTTCCGTTTGGGGGGTGCGTAGGTTGTGGGGTTCCACTCCCAGCTGATGATATCTTTATTTGCATCCCTTGTGCAAAACAGACTATTGCGCGCCAGTCCGTTGCTTCGGCTGCGGTGCCATCGCATCCTTCATCATCTCCTACCTCTCCATCCCTATTCCGGACCCCGCATGACACTGTCAAAAGTGGGGATTTGCATTCCGAGGCAGCAGCACAGCCCTGCCCCCGGAAAATGATGCCCGTTAAAGCAGCGTTTAAAACCGCTACAAAACGAAGGCACCTGACTCCGGTACCTTCGGCTCCACAGGACCAGTTTTGTGAACCTGTGGAATGGTCCGATGGATCCCCTGACGTGGATGAACTCCCGTCGGAGTCAGATGAGCCGACAGGTCAGCATGTGGCTGATGAGATCGGCGATTGGTCAGAGGGGGTTGTTTTTGACACCCCCTCCATTCTGGCTCAAATGTTTAAAATGTTGAGTTTAGATACGCCTGAGGCGGCCGCCCCGCCGAAGGGTCAGTTATTTAAAGAGCCTCAGCCGAGTTTGGTTTTTCCCAGACAGCACCACTTTGAGAGGGTGGTTCTTAAGGAATGGGAACATCCCACACGGTTATCTGGAATTCCTTCCAGTTGGGGAAAGCGTTATCCTTTTCCACCAGAATTGGTGAGGCTGTGGTCTGTCCCTCCGGACGTCGATACCCCTGTACTAGGACTCTCCAGCTCGGCTATGGTACAATCTGCTGAGACCACTACCCCCAAAGATGGGGAAGATCGCAGGATTGACCAATACGCTCGTCATGGTTTTATCTATTCCGGGTCAGCATTGCGCCCGGTATGTGCTTCAGCCCTTCTTCTATTGGCAATTAAGTCCCTAATTCAGGGGCTATATGAGGATCTTGATCCCGCTTGCAAACAGTTCACTGCACTTAAGCAGTGTGAATCTTTTGTGGCTTATGTCCTGGACGCTCAGGACGATGCGCTGACTATGAGTAGCAAGGCGGCAGCTATGCTGGTGGCTATTCGCAGGTCAGTATGGCTGCATCAGTGGTCAGCAGACACGGCTTCCAAAAAGGTACTCACAGCTCTCCCCTTTTTGGGGTTGCGTCTGTTTGGGGAGAAAATTGATTCAGTCGCAAAAGATGGTAAGATGCCACAACGCAAAAGGCCTCGTGGTCCCTTCAGGGGGACAAGTTCCGGTAGGCCTTCCTTTCAAAGGTTCGGAGTGGGCAAAGGTACGTCCTTTCCCGCTACCAGTGGCGCAGGTTGGACTCGGGGGAGGGGCCGTGGCCGGCCCACTCAGTCCTGGGGCACCAAGCCCAAGCCTGCTGATAAGCTCACTCAGCAATGAGGGGCTGCCCTCACCCGTGCGGGTGGGGGGACTATTGCGACACTTCTACCATTGGAACCTTGTGGTTCTAGGCAGATGGATCCAGGAGGTAGTGTCGACAGGTCACAACCTGGAATTCGAGTCTCACCCTCCCTCGCGGTCCATTCAGGGGTCGGTTCATCCCGGCCTGAACTCTCATCAAGACGGAGTGTGTCTTTCTTTTGCCCAAATTCACACAAGAACACTTCAGCTATTTCTGCTAGCGTGTTGGGTCCAGCAGCCTCTGTTGTTGGAGCAGTCCTTCCGATTGTCCTCCCGTGTACGGCAGTTCCTCCTGTGGTGATGGGTCTCGACCAATCTTGTACAGGGCAGGTCTTTCCTGACCCTCCCTTGGAGAGGTGTCACCACGGACACCAGTCTGTCGGGATGGGACAGATTCTGGAAGGAGCTGCGGCTTCAGGGGCAGTGGAGGCCCCACTTACCCATCAGAGAAATGTCCCTGATCCAGACATGGGCAGTGTTCCATGTTCCCTGTCTCTCAGCGGTTTACATTCCAGAGGTGATGGAACAGGTAGCGGACCGGTTGAGCAAGTGCTCTCCCCGTCTGGAAGAATAAGCTCTCCATCCTCGGGTGGTTCTCTTATTGTGTCTCCAATGGGAGACTCCGGAGGTGGACCTGTTGGCCCCTCATCACTATCACAGGCTCCCGAGCTTCGTGTCACTCTCCCGGGATCCTCTGGCTCTGACAGTGGATGTCAGGTCCCTGAACTGAGAAGCTCTGGGATTTCTATACCTGTTTCCTCCGTGGCCCTTGCTGGGCAGAGTTCTTCAGAAGTTTGCTCTGGAAAGGGTGTACGCCGTTCTCATGGCCCCAAGGTGGCCAAAACAAATAAGGTTCGCAGACATCATTTGGCTGGCAGTGGACCAGTTCGTTCTGCCTCTTCGGCCCGATCTGCTCACTCAGGGTCAATTGTGTTACCCCAATTTACCAGCGCTGGGTTTGATGGCCTGGCTGCTGAAACCTCCATCCTGAAGGAGGAGGGTCTTTCGGATTCAGTCATTAAGACTCTGATCAGTGCCCGGAAGAAGTCTTCTTCCGTCACCTACTATAGGACTTGGAAAGCCTATATCACTTGGTGTGAGATAAGATCTTTTCCTTGTAGGGTCCTTTCGGTCCCCAGGATTCTGGAGTTTTTACAATCAGGGCTGGACTCTGGTCTCCAGCTAAGTACATTGAAAGGGCAGGTCTCTGCCTTATCTGTCTTTTTTCAGAAGCGTGTTGCGCTTAAACCTTTAGTTAAAACTTTTTTCCAGGGGGTTACGCATGTGCGGCCTCCCAGGAAACCATTACTCCCTGTTTGGGATTTGAATTTGGTTCTTTCGGCTCTTCAGGCTCCTCCTTTTGAGCCTTTGCAAGATATTGCTTTGTCTACCCTGACTCAGAAGATTGTCTTCTTGGTAGCGATCACTTCTGTCCGGCGTGTCTCAGAATTGGCGGCCTTAACTATCCAGGCGCCCTACTTCGAGAGGCATCAGGATAAAGTGGTTTTTCGGTTCAAGCCAGACTTTCTTCCTAAGGTTGTTTCTGCTTTTCATTTGAACCAAGATATTGTTCTTCCCTCCTTGTGTCCTAATCCTAAGAATGACAAAGAGAGGGTTTTGCATTGTTTGGATGTAGTACGCTGTGTTAAGTACTACTTGATTATCACGTCTCCTTTCCGTAGGACGGATTCCTTTTTTGTTGTGCCCCATGGGCCTAAGAAGGGTTTGGCACCAGCCAAATCTGCCATTAGCAAGTGGATACGTCAGGCCGTTACTGCGGCCTATTCTGCTAAGGGAAGAGTTCCCCCTTTTCGTATTACTGCTCATTCCACTCGTGCTGTTGGGGCGTCTTGGGCTTTTCAGCACCAAGCTTCTGTTGAACAGGTTTGTAAGGCCGCCACCTGGTCTTCTGTTCACACTTTTTCTAAGTTTTACAAAGTTGATGTGCGGGCCTCAGCGGATGCTGTTTTTGGCCGCAAAGTTCTGCAGACTGCAGTCATTTAAGTTATGCTTCACCTGGCCTTGAGATGCCCTTCCCTTGTGGACACTGCTTTTGGATGTCCCATGAAGTGATGAATATTTAAGAAGTGAAGCGGGGTGTGTGGCACACCAAGAATAATACCATTTTGTGAGTACTCACCTGAAAAATGGATATTGTTGGTGTGCCACACACCCCGCTTCACACCCGCCCTTTTCGGTATTACCGAAGTATTTATATGGTGAAGCCCTTTTTTATTTATATCAAAATTGATTTTGGAGGTTACTGGTGGAATACTGGTACCTTGTATTACTGCTTTTTGAATATACTGGTGATTGAAGGGAGGTACCAGGTATATGTAGGCCGGAAGGGGGCTCGTTACAAGACTTCCTCTCTGCACTACGTCACCTGCGGTGGATTAACCCATGAAGTGATGAATATTTAAGAAGTGAAGCGGGGTGTGTGGCACACCAACAATATCCATTTTTCAGGTGAGTACTCACAAAATGGTATTTTTAATACAGTTTGGCTACCCCTACTTACCACTTAGAAGCTGTCATGGTGCGGGTATTACCTGACTGTTGCTTCCACCTCTCCAGTCCGAATAGTGCAGGGCAGCAGCGTGGCTCACATAAAACCGGAGCATCTCAGCATGTCACCATGCTGTAGCTGGCACAACCAGCTGATTGTAGGGTGGTTTTTTCAACCCTCCGCAGGAACTACTACACCACTGACCGCATTTTTCTGTGTGAGCCGCCCTGTCAAAACCTTGCTACTAATTCTGTATCCAGCTTTGTTTGACCAATTCTCTTGCCAAGCCTGCAGTTAACCCTTGCCCTTCCTGTTGCTCAACATGTCTCCCATACCAAGCCTGTTGGCACCTATACTTGTCTGGCAACGTACTTCTGGTCACCGCAGACCAACAGCAGTTGCCGACATCTCTGGTTATCCGCCCCACCCTTGCCACCTGCTGCTGCACTTTAACTGGATCAATACCCTTACAAGAAATACGGCTCACATGCATCCCTCCCCAGGGCAATTCAGATTGCCACCCATAAAAAGTAACTACTGCTCTGGTTGATTTGCCATCTCAAATGGTGTCCTATGGAGCTGCCAGTGACCTGCAAAAAGAATGTACTGCTGCCAATTTGCATTGTAGGTTATGTTGGTTAAATCCAGGCAGTGGCATGGCTGGGGTGCTGACAAAGGAAGCCTCCCAGGTGCTCCAAGATGGCTTCGACCAGAAGAAATAGGTAAGGAGTCATTTCAGCTTTGCGTGGATGCAGGAGCAAATGTAAGTGCTGACAATGATTCAGTATCAAGTATACAGATGGGGCAAGTGAGATTTGGGGAGCTTTTTGTCAGCTGTGCAAGGCTGTTGGCCCAGCGTAAGGTCCTTTTTAACCTTTTAAGTGCCAGCTTACCTAGAGATTTTGTCACCCTCTGTTGCCAGACCATTTTTCACTATTTTGCACTATTGTTCAACTGTGATTTTCATCCCTTCATCCCAATATATATATTGTTTCCTTCAGCAGGGTCTGGGCTTTAACATGAAAAATCTTGTTTGTAATTTTTGTAGCGTGTGTGTTTTTGTAATAAAAAAATATTTTTTGTAATAAAATCATACTGCGGGGAAAAGCCCCATTTCTCCCGTTTACAACGGTACCACATATGTATTGGTAATCACCCTTTTCATGCCCAGGAGCCTCCCCCAAATTGAATCAGCACTTTAGGAGATTTTAAGATAAAATACAACTGCTATGCGCACCTTGCAGTTGCAGAAAACAACCCTTTACATTTGAAATACTACCTTTATATTCTCAGGAAGTACACACCTCAAGCGGCGTACCAGGCTTGCTGATGTGGGCACAGTTTTCTGGAAGTAATCCCTCAATGAATTCTTTGGTTGCACAGGGTTTCCCTAAATAAAGAATAAAAGAGCCGAATCAATGCCACATTTTTCTAATAAGAACAACATGCAAACAAGAAAAAACAAGTTAAATCTGAAAAAGCAAAGTCCTCCAAACAGAAAAATACCCAAAATGCATAAGTACTGTCAAGGAAAGAGTTGCCAAACAACAAGTAAAGCATGCGTGTAATGGTAATTTTACATGAAAATTTCAGCTCTTCCGACAAAGTGCGCACTTCAGGCAGAGATGTCCTACAGACTTCCGTGCTTTGCACGTCACAGTAGGGGAAGTAAACACATAGAATATATGTGCTTGGCACTTAAAGGGTTAAAGTATAATTTTTTTTTCCAGTGTTCTTTTAAACAAAGAAAGATGCTTGGAAGCGAGGCCAGTATCTCTGTTATTGCAGCTATAATGGTGCAGAGACAATGCAGTATATATGTATTTGTAATGCTGGGAATATGATAAATTCTAGTTAATTCCAAAACATTTGCATGTGGCTACATTTTTCCTATAACCTGTCTTGAGCTGGGTCATTATAGTAGACCCCAGATCATATTATACAGCTGATGAAAGGCAATAAGAAATACTAATTCATCACTTCCCCCATCCCCACCATGCCATTTTAAAAGACACCTTCAGAATAAATGTTTTTTTTTTTATGTTCGTGTTTACATCTACCTGAGCATAATTGAGCCACAAGAAATATGTTTTGTAGAATGTTAAAGACAGGTTACCAAAGAGACATCAAATAAATGTGGAGAAGGGATGTCTGTAATGACCCGGGTGCGGTATGAATGCATATATACCGTTCGGCAAGTCAAGATACGATGTGCCAATTGTGCAGGAGTCTGTAGGACATCTCAGCCCTTATTACATGGAAAATCGATAATGCTTTCTGTAAATTGCTCCTCCCAGAGGAGCTGAACAAATGCTGAGGAGAAAAATGACTGGCCCTGAAAAATCTGGACCACTGCAATTAGGAAAGCGTTTGAATTTAGAGTTACACCAGAAAATAAAATGCCACCTTGCCATCTCGTTTTTTTTTCTTCACCGGAATTAACGTTTCATCCTTCTAAAAATGGGTGAAGAAACCTGTGCTTTATGTGCAAATGTTTGTAAAGAGGTAATTGCTTAATGAAGAAAATTATTTCTGATTAATGGTTTGCGACAAACCATTTCCCTTTACCTTTCATCATGGGAGAATATTTTTCTTTTTTTTTACATATTTTTCCTTTTGGTAGCAATAGGGTTAACACAATAAACATAATTTATTATATCTGTCTGAATTTTTATACAGTTTTTATTTTGCCAATTAGACTTCTTTTGCAGGAAATACATGATGAGACTGCCGCAGCTCACCTGTGAGCCTTTTCTCTAACCTACTCCCCAACTTTTTTTCCTTTTCCTTTTGTTTCTCTTTCTTGGTATTTTGTTTCTCATATGTAGTTTCCTTCAGAAGTCTATGAACAATGGCATTGGCAATATGCAAATGTCTTCTCCTAGAAGTATTAACTAATTATGCCTAGTTCTGTTAAAGAAACCCTTGAGTCCCTAATCATGCCAGGCCTCTCCATCCTCTGGCTTTGTCCGGCACATTTAGGGTTTAAAAATAACTCACATGTTGCTAGCGATAATTAGAGATGAGCGAACTTTTGAAAAGTTCGATTCGGCCGATTCGCCGAATTTCACAAAGAAATTCGGGTTCGGCCGAATCGAACTTTTACGAAGTTCCCCATCAAAAATGCCGGCATGGTGGGAGCGGGCCGGCCGGTTCCGCTGTCAGCGGGCCGGCATTTAAAAAACAAAAAAAAAAAAAAAAAAAGCATTTTTGCCGGCATGGTGGGAGCGGGCCGGCCGGCTCCGCTGTCAGCGGAACCGGCCGGCCCGCTCCCACCATGCCGGCATTTAAAAAAAAAAGCAAACACTTACCTGCAGGTCCGGAGCGTGGAGGCCGGCGCTGCTCTCAGCTGTCATCTGAGGGCGCGTCATCAGAGGGCGCCTCTGATGACGCGCCCTCAGATGTCAGCGCGGAACCGGCCGGCCCGCTCCCACCATGCCGGCAAAAATGCTTTGTTTTTTTTTTTTTTTTTTAAATGCCGGCATGGTGGGAGCGGGCCGGCCGGCTTTACCACTCCCACCATGCCGGCATTTTTTTTTTTTTAATTTCAGGAAAAATTCGATCGGCACGAACCACAAAATATTCGGGTTCGTGCCGAATCGAATATTTCCTGAAATTCGGAGCGAATTCCGGTTCGTCCGAACCGGTTCGCTCATCTCTAGCGATAATCTCACTCCAATGGTGAAAGTAGGGCTATTATGAGCCGCTGCCATTGCTGATGATTATGAATGCCTGTCAGGTCTGCAGCTGCACTGCTGCTGCTGTGATTAGGTGAAACTGCTGTCACTCATGATCCATAGCTGACCTGTAGCCCATACTTTGGTACTACAGTTCTAGGCTGCAGGCAAAAAAAACCCAACCAGGTAAGTGTTTTTTATTTTATTTGCTGTAATCGGGCCGAGTGCTGGGGAAGTAAGAGAGGGACAGTTGTAGCTGTTGTGAGCTATACATCTATTTCAAAAGTTTCATGTTGCTGCGAGGTGAGTCATAAAAAATATTACAACTAATGTTAGTATTTTACTATTGTATTATGTCTCAACCATCTTTTGGTTCATGGCTGTTGCTTTTTTTCCTAGCTTTTAAAATCTGTAATTTATTGAAAATAAAAGCTTAAATAAAGTCTTTGCATACTGGGAATTTTTTGGGTAGCATGTGAAGTTTTTAGAGCCATCATTGACTGATATCATTCCGAGTTCCTCTTTACTTCCATCAAATATTTGGCTGTCCAGCCATAAACACGCACCGGACCTAATCTCTCCAGGAAGGCAAATAAGCATCTGTGAGTTGAGCCAAGCTCAGATCACAGACTCCCTGCTGATTCTCTCACATGTCTGGGCTGGGAACACCCCACTGAGTCTGAAGCAGAGATGACCCCCTGGAGAAAGCTGGTGTGTGTCCCAGCACCAAGCCAGAGACCTAAACAGAACAGACCCACAAAACCGCACGCAGGCATACATTTTACAGTGCCATGCAGCCACTAGAGCCCAAGGAAATGGAGATCTCCGGTTCTGACCCGTCTAGGGACTTAATCTTTGGGCTCATTAGCCAACCCAATTATTTGGTGCTGAATCCAAAGCCATATGTGCCAATAATCTGTGTGTCTGTGGGCTTGCTGTGCCTCGTAGTCTCGCTAGGCAGGCAAACAGACGGTGATTAGGCAATTAGGGCTGCGTGATCGTAGCTGCTGGATTGGTAGTTAGTAATTGGTCATGTGATCCACGTTTCCTTGGTAATTTGATGGCAGCTGTGGAAAGGCAGATAGTGTAAGTGTGAGTGTGTACCGTATATACTCGAGTATAGGCCGACCCGAATATAAGCCGAGGCACCTAATTTTACCACAAAAACCTGGAAAAAGTTATTGACCCGAGTTTAAGCCGAGGCGGCTTTTTTCAATTGGAATTGGAGTTGATTTGAGGAATCACCCCTGACCACGCCCCCAGCCATCACCTAAGAATTAAATAAAAATAAATAATAATAATACAGTGAGGGGCATCCCTTGTTACAGCCAGTTAGGGGCATCCCTCATTACAGCCATTCAGGTGTAACACAGCACACACACAACATACACACAGCACACACAACACACACACAAACACAACACAGCACACAATACAGCACACATACACACACAAGGCACACACAGCACACAACACAGCACACATACAATGCACACAACACACACACTCACCAGTTCAGCTCCTGCACAATCTTCAGCGAGGCTCCTTCCAGCCAAGGCGACGGTGCGGGACAGAGTGAGGACGGCGCGGGACGGCATGGGACGCGGGCAGTGGCGTAACTAAATGTGACGGGGCCCTGGTGCAAACATTAAATGGGGCCCATTTAAGCCTCATACAGTAAATTTTTTTCTGTCTTTTAACCCAATTGGATGCAGCTAGACAACACAAGACTGAAACAGCAAAGACAGATGGAGCCTCCTTTCTCTAAATGATGCCATGTGAGCACAAATATGATAAATAAGGTGGAGAAGCTGCAAAGATGGGGCCCCCTGACCTCCTGGGCCCCAGTGCAGTCACACCCCTCAAGTTACGCCCCTGATTGTAAGCTCTTCTGCATACTTAGCAAGCTCACCCTAACAGACTGCAAACTTTTGTCATTAATTACACAAGCGGAGCCCCTATAAATTAGGGATAGGTGATAGGAACGCTGCAGAGGTTCTAACCCTGCCACTGCAGAAGTGTGAAGCGGTGTGAAGTACTTACGTGCCCTCAGTCATTGTTGCGGTTCTTCTGTCGCCTGTCAGTTCAGCATCTCTTACAATTGGGAGTCCCTGCTGCATCCCTGGATCATCGCTTCCCCACTGTTTTGCCTGGTCGGGTAGGGCTCCCTCTGGGGGCAAACCCGGATGACTTGTACTGTTTCCTTTAGCAATCTGACATTGTTCTTGTTATTGCAACATGGGGGTCCAGAAGCTGCTGTATCCTTGGCCAGTGGGTTGATCTTAGCTGCAAGGAAGTTGCTTTTCCATTAGTGTAGGCAAGTCTGATCAGCAGTCAACAGGCAGGAGAGTGTGGGGACCAACCCTTCAGCTGTGTTGCTTAGCAGTCAGAGCAGCCATTTTACCATGTTGGAGGCATCGGAGGCACCAGGATTTCATATTTTAATGGAGAGTGGTGCCGCATGTCCCATGTGCCAAGCATGCCTAACCTTAGGAGAGAGACCCCTGTGCGCTGGGTGCACTATTGTCCTGCGGCGTCTTACACAGCTATGGCCGAACGTAGGCATATTCAGATAAAATACTCAGTGTATTCTAGATCCTAGGTTGAGGACCTATTTAGGAGTTCAGGATCTAGGCCTTCCTGGTCACCTTCCAGCGCACAGTCTGGCACCCTTGCCCGGCTTTTGCACTATGCGCGGTGTGGAGGGAACGGAAATTTCACCCCCCGGGTCAAGGAGGTTGTTCTTTCCGTGTGTGGCCGCCACACACGTTTGTGCCATCCAAGACTTCCTGCAACGTAGAAAGGGTGGCAGCTCGTGACCGTGTGATAGAGCTCTTGCTGGACCGGGGAATTGTAGGACCTGTGCCCCCCTTAGAGATGGCGGTGGCTTCTATTCAATACTATTCGTCATTCCCAAGAACGACAAGTCCTTTTGGCCGATCCTAGAACTCCGGAATCTGAACAGTTAAAGCGGTCCTTTACTCTGAATAAGAGTCTCTCTTATATGTTTTCCACACCATGTACATACAGATTGCTCACATTAAAAATCATCCTACCTGCATCTACTGCATATTATGAGCCTTTAAACATCCAAGATGGCGGCTCATGGAATGTCAGGCAGTCTGCAAACAGGAAGTGCCTTCTGACTGTGCTGCTCTGCATTCTGGGATTGCTGACCTTTTCCTGACCCCAGCTCTGCTCTGTCTGAACAAAGCACAGCTATAACCTGCCCCCCTGTACTTTATCCCACTCTCCTCTCCCCAGTTTGTGTGATGCTTCTGAGTCAAGATGGCGGCGCCCGTATCCTAAAGTCCTGAACAGAGTTGCAGCACAGTGGGGGAAAGAATAATAAGTAAGTGACTAGAAACATAAAATATATTAATTTTAGATGCTGGGGAATCATTTTATAAGGGTTTGGACTTTTCAAGAAATCATGGTTTAAGTTCGGGTGTGGAGGTTCCGCAGGGATGCATATCTGCATGTCCCGATCTTCCCTGGCCACCAACAATACCTGCGATTTGCGGTGGGCGCCCGACATTTCCAATTTGTGGCACTGCCATTCAGACTGTCCACTGCCCCGCGAATGTTCATGATAGTCTTGGCGGTGGTTAAAGCACTCCTGCGGAGGCAGAATGTGCACGTCACCCCATACCAGGACGGCATGCTCATCTGAGCCCCATCTCTGGCAGAGGCACTGCGAGATGTTCAGATGGTCCTGTCCACGCTGGAACTTTTGGGTGGGTGATAAACTACCTCAAGTCCCAGGTGGTTCCTTACATGGTGGCGACTTATCTAGATATGACATTGGATACTCGACGGGCATGGGTCCAGTGCAGAGGTAGTGGCGGAGGCAGTGAGGTCGCTGCTGACAAACCTTCCACGATCAGGTAGGGAATGCATCAAGGCAGTTGTGTATGCCCAATTCCAATCCAGACCTCCACAAATGCTGCTCCTATCGAAATGGCGCTGGACTATGCAGACATTAGACCATTGTTTCATATTGATGGACCATGCTCCGCAATACCTGAATTGGTGGCTGGACCAGCAGTCTTTCCTGCTGGTTCGGTGGGTCATCCTGACCACAGACACCAGTCTGACAGGTTGGGGTGATGTTCTGGACAACCAGACGGTTCAGGGTCTCTGGGACCAGTGGGAGCATAGTCTTCCAATCAATGTGTTGGAACTGAGGGTGATTCTGCTGGTCTGCATTGGTCTGCCCAGCTCTGGGGCCAGGGGGGTACCAGGAGCTGACAGGCATTCTGGGAAGTGAGTTGCATCATGTGGTGGGTGGAAATTCACATTACGTGCATCTTGGCGGTTCACATTCGTGGGGGGGTGGAGAATCTGCAGGCCGATTATTTGAGCAGGGAGACGGTGGACCAGGGGGAATGGTCCCTTCACCATGACTTGTTTCAAGCCCTCTGCGACCACTGGGGAGTGCTGGAGGTGAACCTCTTCGCACCTTGACACAATTGGAAGCCCCAAAGTTTCCCCACCCCTGCCCTTGGTGGTCAACGCGCTGGCTATCCCCAGGTCAGGGTACAGCCTGCTCTATGGTTTACGTTTGGGTTGTGTGTTAAAGAAGGTCAAATGTGAGCAGATTCCAATCATCCTGATCATCCCACACTAGCCCAGAAGGGTTTGGTTCGCGGATCTGGTCAGCCTAGTGGTGGAGCCTTGCGGCAACTCCCCGACCGCCCATATCTTCTGCAACAGGGTACTCTGCGGCACTCCAATTCTCCAGCGTTAGCTTTAGTGGCTTGGCTGTTGAGACACTGGAGGAGAGGGGTTCGTCCACCGCAGTTATTCGGACCTTGATTTGAGCATGAAAACAGTCATTCTCTAGAATTTACTACAGGACTTGGAGAGCCACTACTGTAGGAGGTTCTCGGGACCCAAAATTTTGGAGTTGCTCTAGCAAGGCCTGCACGTTGGCCTGCAGCCAAGCACCCTTAAGGCCCAGGTCTCTGCCTTGTTAATTCTTTTCAGATGGATGATTGCGGAGCATAGGTTAATCCGCACTTTCATGCAGGGTGCTGCATGCTGCGCATGTTCACCCTCCATGGCGGCCGATTGATTGAGATCCTAAGGCTGGACTATCAGCACTTCAGGGGCCCCTCTTTGAACCCATGGCGGAGGCTTCCCTGACAACACCTCACGCTGAAGGTGGCTTTTCTTGTGGCGATTACCCCCATCCAGCGGGTTTCAGAGCTGGCAGCGCTTTCGATCAGATCACCCTATTTGGTGCTGCATGAAGACAAAGCGGTGTTTCATGTGAAGCAGGATTTTTGCCCAAGGTGCTATCTCCCTTGTCCTCACACTCCACTCACCATAAGGAGCAACTCCTGCATTCCCTCAATGTGGCCAAGGCATTAAAGTATTACTTGGCCGCTACTCGAGAGGTAAGTAAAACGGATGTCTTGTTTGTGATTCCAGAAAGACCAAGGCGGGGCCTGATGGCTGCCAGGACCACTCTTAGAAGGTGGATCAGGCAGGCGGTCATACAAGCCTACACCTACAAGGGGAAGGAGGCGCCTTTCTGGGTCAACGCTCACTCCACCATGGCGATTGCTGAATCTTGGGCTTTCCAACAACAGGCGTCAGTGGAACAGGTCTGCAAGGGGGTGACCCGGTTGTCTCTCCACACCTTCAAGTTTTACAGACTTGACGTCGGGGCATCTGCCGATGCCTCTCTGTTGCGTAAGGTGTTGCAGACGGTGGTGAACCCCTCTCCGGGGGTCTAAGCTTGAGGTGTCAGTGCCGTTGTTCTTGGTTTGGTTGACGCAGTCAGCTGTTGGCTGTTCTTGCACGGTCCCACCCTTATTGAGGGTACTTCTTTGGGATGTTCAACGCATTGCTACTGGTGGTGCCCCGGAATGGAAGAGATGGAAAAAGGCAAATTTGTGTACTCACCAGTAAATTTCCTTTCTTGTCCTTTCTGGGGTACCACACCCACCCTTCTGCGTTGGTGGCGTTTGATGCATTCTACGCGGTTTTAGTTTTGTTATACTGTTTTCTAGTTGCGAGCATTATGTGCATTAGCATTCTCTGAACTGCTTTTTAATTAACTGAGGTGATCCTGCCCTATATAGGCCGGGAGGACCTAGCTTTTTTTTATCTTGCAGTCCCCGCCTACGGCTGAGAATAACCCACACGTTGCTACTGGTGGTGCCCTGGAATGGAGGAGGACAAGAAAGGAAATTTACTGATACGTACACACATTTCCATTTTTTTCTGCATACCCCATAGGGTGCTGTTGTCTCCAAACATTTAAACCATTGGGGGAATAATGTACCTTACTTGTAAAATTCCCCATCAGATTTGCAGGTGATTTTTTTGGGGGGGAAAAATTATAATAAACCTTTTTATTGCCTTTTTTCTGTGTTAAAGTGGATCAAAACCCATGGCCCAGGTCCCTACCCCCTAGGAAATCCATATTTGGGATGCCCCACTGTCTAAAATCCCCCAGGTTGTCCAGTAAACTCACCTTCCCCCCCTGAACCAATGCTGCAGGCACGGGCAGCGGCTGCCGTCTTTTACATTTAGCAGGGCACTCACCTGCGCCAGGCATTTGTGAACAGCCGACACAGGCATGCTCCCTGTTAGAGGGTAGGGGGATGTGGCCACCAGCGCGTTCGGCTCCACGAGGCTAAACTCGGCTGGAGTTGATTCTTAGATGAGTCTTAGTGAGTGGGAGTGAGTATATCCGGGCACATTGATTGCATGCACCATAGGACCGGTGAAAGGTGGGTAAGACTGGGTGAGCTGTGGAGGCTTCACACGTTAGGACATGCCAAATTGGGATTCCCAAGGAGAGGGAATCAGGCAGCCCTAGAGTCTTATAGAAGGGCTACTTTGTTGCAATTTAAAGTTAAAAAGCTCACAGAGATGCAGGCAGCAATTTTCACCCAAATGTGCACTAGATTTAAATTTGCTTCACCAAATCTTTAGCATGACCCCAGTTATCATAGGGTCCAAAGTTAGCCATCCATTAACAATCCGAATAAATGAATGGACAGACCCACAGTGGAGCTTCTAACAATACCTTCAACAGCAATACCTTATTATACAAATCACAATTTTTAAAGGGGTAATGCAGCATTACCACAGAGAGGCAATGTTTCTCCACCACCCAAAAAAAGAATCATTATCTGCCAAAAAAACTGCCTAAGGTTTAATTAATTGGAAGAATTCTGATTAAAAAGAAAAGAACAATTTGTCAGAGCCACTAATCGCTTTTCTTTTCTATCTTATTTTTTTTTTTTTGCCGAAAATATATTTTAATTGCACCTGAAAATCCCATCCAGACAATTCCCTGGGCTTGATTTAAAAATTAATTGATATGAAATGCAGAGACTGAATTATTTCGGTAATTAAAAGTTAGAAGTGTAAAAAAAAAAAACAATAATGGGTTTCTTAGTATAGGGCTAACCACAAGGAGGGTGGAAGAGGTCATTTAAGTCATGAGTGTAGAGGGGGAAGCCAACTGTCCATCAGTCTCTGTAGGGGAGACACACTGATTCCCAGCACTCCTTACCCTTCGGCAATAAGAAAGACCCTCTAAACAGGGCTGCGGTATAGGCTTTCATGCTCGCATTGACGGATCGGGAATTCAGTTTGTTCTACCAAATTTAACAATGATATATCATTATCACAAGTTTAGGAGGGGGCGGATCTATAAAATCGATACGTTTTGCAGGCGGAATAGGATTTGCATGGCTGGCTGGCCTCGCCAGTGTCAAAGCGTAAGCATATGGATTGAGTCACAGCCTGAGATCAATGGAATTTGTGGACACTGAGCTCAATAACAAAGTCCTCTGAAAAGAAATAGATGTAGAAGGTAAATTTACTAGAGGATAAAAGGGCTTTTTTCTTTTTTTTAATTTCCACAAGACTGTAAAGTGCTACTTGGCTGACGGTGGCGCGGTCTATGTGCTCGCAATGCAGAGCGCCCCAGCTCGGCTCTGTTGGCTTTGGCTATGCATGTCTAAGTTGGGTACTTCAATTTGTGACGCTTGTACCAGGAAACTAGCCAAGATGGGAATGAGGAGGAGGAGGGGGACCCTTTATATTGTAAATTGAATAAAGAATAAAAACCAGTCAATGTGTCTGCTGGGGAAAGACCACGGTGGCTTTATTTACTTTGTGCTGGCAGGACTTGCTAATGGAGAAAAATAAAGAGGCATAATTAAATAGTTTGATGAATTTGCAGCCCCTTTGTTTGAGTGGCACAGGGAATGCCTGTTCCATGGGGCCTCACAAAAAGCCTGGCTGGTAGTGAGTTAAATCTAGGAAATCAGTTCTTTGAAGGCATTTTTATACTTCATTATCCCAGCATGTAAAATGACTTGTACTAAATGACTGAGGATTTTTTTCTTCCCCTGCTGCACCCTCCTTCATTTCTTTTACGGTCCCCAAACAAAGAAAAGCATCAGGCGCCCAGTGGCTTTCTTTCTGGTATCCTGGTGCCTGGTGCCTAGAATGTCAGCCAGGTGGCCAGTTAGCACACGCAGTTATCCAGCCAATGGTAGTTTTGCATGGCTTCTAAAATATTCCGTGAACATATGGAGTTATTCTTGCTTGAAGGACATACATCACCTAATCTTAGTTTCAAATATTATTTGAGACAAAAGTTAATGTACATGTTTAGACGAACATGTGTTACATACATTTGATTTAACATGTTGTAGAGTTCACAATTAACATAGCAGATATCTCATGAATGTGACTATGCATCAAACTGTAAGGCAATCATCTGAGAATTCCTGCCTAGCTCGTGGTTTTCTTCTCCTGGTAGGAATAAAATCCAGCGGTGACAGGTCTGAGTGTATCGGGGGGGGGGGGGGGGGTCGATTTGGCAGTGTCTGATTTCCTCTTCCTTCCTTAAAGAGGATGAAACAAGGAAACAAGCCTGGCTGGATATTTTTTGGTGGGGGGTACATGAGTGACCCCTCCTCTCGCCATCCAACATATTTTTATATGGATTTTTACTAGGGATGAGCGAACCGGTTCGGACGAACCGGAATTCGCTCCGAATTTCAGGGAAAATTCGATTCGGCACGAACTGGAATTTTTTTTGGTTCGTGCCAATCGAATTTTCCCAGAAATAAAAAAAAAAAAATGCCGGCATGGTGGGAGCGGGCAGGCCGGCTACGCTGTCAGCGGGCGGCGGAAGCCGGCCCGCTGACAGCGCAGCCGGCCTGCCCGCTCCCACCAGGCCGGCATTTTTTTTTTCAGATGAGCGATTCGTGAAAGCTCGATTTGGGCGAACCCGAATTTCTTGGGGAGATTCGGCGAATCGCCCGAATCGAACTTTCAATAAGTTCGCTCATCTCTAATTTTTACCAATGGGCCATTTTTTGTGATCTTCCTTTAAAGAGACTTTCCAGTCATTGAGGCCGTGGAAGTGTCATTTAACCTCATTTAGCCTCCTCCCATCCCCTAGTGCTGACGCAAACAAAAGAGAAATTTTACAGACTTTCTTCTCCTAACCCTGCAGGTGGTCCAGCAGGCACGGGACTGCTGATGCCCGGGCTCCATTATTGCAGTTGCAAAGCTAATGCCAGGCCGCCAGGGCATTGTATACCACAGAAGAGGCTCCTCAACTGTGGAATAAAAGCCTCCTTCCATAGCTGCCCAGCATTAGCTTGGCGAGATGCCAATGAAGGTGTAGATAACCCTCACTGCAGCTCAGCATGAGCTGCTCCCGGGCAGGGGTAGGATGAGGAAAACGTTGAGAGGTTTTTTTTTTTTCTGTAAAATCTTCTCTCTTTTACTTGTGACATAATTACTAAGGTACGCTGTATCAGATGCAGAACCAAAATCTGCAGCATCTGTAAATGGAATGCTGTCCTCAAACGATTGTGGTATAAATTATGAGCGCTCACTTCCGATTTATGCGCATAGTATCCTGGTGTAACATGTAATGCCTCTTACAGATTATGAAGACAGAGTTCTGGTGTAACATATAAATGCCCTCTTACAAAGTATGTGGCCCTCTTACAACTAATGTGACCAAAACTGACCTGGAGGCCCACCCCACACTTAGAATCAAAAATGACCAGCTTATATTTAGTGCTCATGCACACAGACATTATGCTGAATTGTATTAGGGTTAATTCAGCATCGTATGATTTTCTCACATTTATTTTGTGAGTAAACACTTTTTCAAAGCTAAATATGGTGCTGAATTGCACAAAGGAAAAAAAATAATGAGTAAAAGTGTTTACACACAAAAAAATTCTCACTGTTCTTAATCAACCCTATTTTGTTTGCATATTAATTGCCACAAATAGACTATACATAGTTGGCGACAGGGACCCCCAACGGATTCCGTCTCCCAAGCGGCCCTCCAGGGGATTCCCTAGTATCCAAGTGGACCAGCCTGGGTCTGTTTTTGAGCACAATGTTCTTGTGCCACATATCTTCACCTACACCTTCTTACAACCTATAGGGGTGTAACATATAGGGGTCTTATTACAACATAGGTCCCCAACCTGTAGCTCGCGGTCCCTTGCTGTGGTTTGCCCACTTTCTACTAGACCAGAACACCTTTTTCAGGCTGAAAAGGTACATGGCACACTTGTTTGCCCAGCCTCCCTGTGGTGTTTTAATTCTGACTTTCAACTTCTTTGGGTTTGGGAGATATACTTGTGTGGATGAAAGTAATTGGGGTAAAGGGCAGAGGGGTCCTCATCAGCACCACATATATTTTGGGGTCTCTCTCCGTGCTGAAGGCGGCTGCTTAGAATGTTTGGGGACCCTGGTATAAAAATGTTTAGGAACAGGTTTCTGGTGCAACATGTAGTCATCTCTAAGCTTGTAAAAGCAATGCTTTGGTGTAACATGTAAGAAACATATTGTAATTTGTGTGTGCCGTTCTGTTGTAGCATGTATAACAATGAAATGTTCTAGCATACCCATATATAGCATTGTTGTCTTTGTTGAGTCTGTTTCCCCCTTCAACCTTGTGCTGCCCCCCATCTCATTTAGGCTCCTTTTTTCTTTGCAAAGGAACTTTGTACAACTAAGGCATGGCTTTGCAGAAGCTTTTCAGAACATAAGTATAACAATAAAAATGACTGACCTCTGAATGCTTTAGGTTGCTGATATGCTCCTCCGATAAATAATTAAATCCTACACATTTTCATCTGTCTTATTTACCGATGTATCAGACCAGGCGGCACCATCTGCTGCAGCTACATTTTGGATAACAATATCATGTTAAATCATTTTAAGTTATTTTTTTTTTCTTGAAAACTAAGATAAAATAAAAAGAAAATTGCGGAGGACCCGTTTTCCCCCCTCTCTTTTGTTTGCAGCATAATTGCCAAGGTACACTGCACCAGATGGGGCACCGAGGTCTGCAGCATCTGTACACGGAATGAAATAAACTCAGGAAATGAAAGGCCGCCGTCAAACAATGATCAGCAAGCTAACCATCTGCATGGCTGCTTAAGTTATGCATCCCTGGAAGAGGTCCCAGGTGGAGGGGCAATTATACCATGTATTAAGAATAACTAATCTGCCTTCTTTACATGGAAGGAGTTGATCAGAGGCGACCCTCCAGGGAATGATCTCTTCACTCCATCTCTATCTCATTGCAGAACAATTGAGAAGTACAAGTGACTGCCCTTATTGATCAGCCTGGCTGCTGAGAGTTATGTGCTCACCTCTGCCATTCAAAGTGGCCAGGAACTCTTGGGTGACTAGTAATATGTTCATTGAGGTTATAGGGGGTGCATCCTAATATACTTTCTTGCTATATATTTGCTTAGGAATGTAAACTTCCTCCTTTAAAGCAAATTTCTAGCCCAAAATGACTGAAGGTCCACTTACAGCAACAAGCCCAACAGCAGCATAAACATCAACCTGACTTAGTCTATCAGTCATTCTCTGATCTTCACCACTTTTTAAACTGCTGCAAATTGCCCCAGTTCCTCACTTTTCTTATTGCCTCTGATCGTCTTCTGGTCCAGAGACCACACGTGAACAGGTGTACAGGTTTGAGTAAGCCCCTGAAGATGTCATGCTTTAAACTTGCCTTGGTATGCCCATTGCTGGCACCGGCTCTGGGTGTAACTACAGGTGGTGCAGAGATAGTAGACACCTCAGGGGCCTTGAGGTTAGGGTAAGGCCCCACTTTTGCTGCCCCTACAGCTAGTATGCCAGTTTTGTTTACATGCCATGTAAAAAAATGTAATGCATCATTTGTATCTGCCTTTTAAGTCTTTAGTAGCCTACCTTTGTTCAAATTGTCATCCTAAATGCTGGATGTGACAGTAAAAAGATTACTATATAAGCAACATCGGAGTCCCATGTTTAGTTAGTCTAACTCGGACTGGAGCAACTTGACTTGGGATGGGGCTCAGCATCAAAACTGGGGGGGGGGGGCATCTTAAAGGGTTCTGGTTGTCTTTCTGCAACCCACCCAGGGTTTTATTTATGCATGACCACATTTAATTGACTGATTGGACACACCATGTTCCATGCCTGCTGGGGCTCCCTGTGTCGCCTTGTGCCGCCGGCCCTGGCCACTTCTCGCTTCCCTGATCAGATGCACAGATGAAGGCAGCACGTGGAGCAGCCATGGATGCTGCACTTGGCAGCCAGAAGGGAAAGGTATTTTTTTTTTCCTTGCATCTACTGGGGGTGGGGGAGTGCAGAGAGTGCCAAATTAAGGGGGGTGGGCAGGTGAAAAGGATAGCCAAACTTATGTGGCCCATAAGGTGTGGTAACTATATGAGTGTGACCCCACTGGGCCCAGGAGGTCAGGGGGGCCCCAGCTCCAACCTTCACCTTATGTATCATAATTGTGCTCCTGTGGCATCATTTAGAGAAAAGAAAAGAGACTCCAGGGCCACCTAATCATGTACCACTATCTGAAAACCCCTGGTATGCTTACCTTGGCAACCGTCCTACAGCACATGTGCAGCAGGCGGGGGCATAACTTGCATCCTTTTCCGTCTGTGCACAACCACGCACACCATAACCTAAAATGTAATGACTAGGCCCCATGACATGCATGTCTGATCATGCTAGAGTCTGCTCCAAGCATGGGGCCTGGCCATAACATATTTGGTATGGAGGGGCATAGACTAATACAGCCTCTAGCGTGTGGGCCTCCATACCCTATAATGTGATGGATGGGCCCCATGACATGCATGTTCAATAGTGCTCCTGCTCACTCCAAGCATGTGACCTAGACATCACATATGAGGCACCTTTTTTTTGGGAGGGGGGGGCTATATAGTCTATAGTGTGTAGGCCTCTATAACCTATAAACTGATGAATGGGCCCTATGGCAGCCACATTTTAATCATGCTGAAAGCATGGAGCCCAGCTATCACATATAGGTTATGGAGGGGCACAGCCTATGTAGGCCTCCATAATTTATAATCTGATGAATGGGCCAGGTTGGCCCCATTGTAGCCATGTAAGGTGCTAGATTCTGCTCCAAACATGGTACCCAGCCATCATATATAGATTATGAAGGGGCCAAGACTATACAGCCCTAAATTGTCCATACACCAGACTTGGCTGTCCTGCCTTGAAGGTGACCCTGCCAATAGTCCCAAAGTATTATCGCTGATTGACTGTAGAGTGAGATCACAACTTAGCACTCTCACCTACCTGAAGAGGGGTCAAGCTAGGTATGATGATTCCTAGAAGTTTTACAAGCGAGGGTTTTGCTTTGACTTAAAGTGGACCAAAACCCATCTTGTGAACTCCGCCCCCCAAATCCCAAGTAAAACCTACCCAAACCCCAATCCAATGGTAAATGTGCAGGCTGCGCTACGCTATACCTTTAGCCAGACGTGTGCCCGAGCCAGTCATTTGTTAATGGGCTAGTGGGGATGCAGTTCTTAGCTGAAATGGAGCCAAGCAAGCTGTTTGGCTACCCGCCTGCGCATGTGCCATTGGATCGGCAGTCAGGTTTGTTTTTCCTAGGGGTATCACACAGTGGGGCATCTCAGATCATAATGCCCTAATAGTAAAAATCCCAGGTTTTGGTCCATTTTAAAAAGAGGCAACTCATTTTTATAAGTTTTGGTCTTCTGTAATGGCTTGCTGGCCAAGAGTAGCTGGTTATTGGTGAACATTGGGAAAATCTAAAGCAGTAGCATTGGGTGTAGTCATCTGTGTCCGGTGAGTTTTCTCATGATTGGTGAATGGAATCTATGGCGTAGTCCTATATAAACGTATATAAACATCTTTAGACTTCTATGCATTTATTTAGTTTTAAATAAATAATACTCTCTGTTTTTGTTCTTTTATCTGTAGTGTATTCCACTTTGGACTCTCCCTTCAGACCTCAGATCAGGGCAACCAGGGGCACAAGGCTCCCTTGCTTACCTTTATCTGGTCCTGTGGCGGTGATTGCTCCCCCACAACCCCAGTATCTGAAACCAGGTGCTGGGTGTACAAAGCATAGCTGAGGCAACCACAGGGAATACTATATGTGCCTAGATGCGGCAGCCTTTTAGATAGGCATGTGGTGTGGTAACAAACATGACAAACTGGAGGGTTTCACACATTAGGGCATGCTAGGGCTAGGACATGAATGGCTGGACCTTAGAGACTTGTATAGCTGAAAGACAGTTTTGGTCCAATTTAACTATGGCTGTATCTTAGGTTGTGAATTGCAACGTGCATTCTGGGGTACTATACACTCAAATTAAAAAACAAACAGGCACTTACCCTCTCTTGACCAGCAAAAATGGTCTGCTGCTCAGAAACCTCCTTTTCTCTGAGATCGAAAGGTGCCACAAGTATGCTCCCCAAAATTCTTTAGCCCATGACCAATGCTCCACGCTGGTCATGGCCCTGTCAGTCGCTGTGCCTGTGCACAGCCCCTCCATTTATTGCAATGAATAGAGGGGGCTGTGCATAGGCACAGCAGGAACATCACACAAGGTCATCAGGAGCCCTGTTCGCGGATACCGAAAGGTTCCTGAGTGGTGGCCAGCCAGGACCTGCTGCAGGGGAGACAAGGTAACATAGTATGTAAGGCTGAATAAAGACTTTAGTCCATCCAGTTCAGCCTGTTTAACTCCTTCCAGTGGTCTAGTAGCCATAGCTGGAAATGTTATTACATGCCAGGAAGGCATCCAGGCCACTTTTGAACATTTTTACTGTATCCATCATTACTACCTCCTCTGGCAGCGAGTTCCATAGTCTCACTACTCTTACAGAGAAGAATCCCCTCCTATGTCGGTGGAAAAAGCACCTTTCCACTAACCTTAGTGGATGCCCTCGGGTTATGGTTACACTCCGGGGTATAAATAGATTGCGGGACAGATCTTTGTATTTACCCCGAATATATTTATACATAGTTATTAGATCACCCCTCAATCGTCTTTTTTCTAGACTAAATAAACCTAACTTGGACAATCTTTCCGGGTACTCTAGCTCCCGCACTCCTTTTATTAACTTTGTTGCCCTTCTTTGAATGTGCTCCAGTTCTGATATGTCCTTCTTAAAGTGGACCAACACCCAGGGTTTTGACTATCCTGGGTTTTGGTCCACTTCGGCGGGGCACCCCGATCGGGGGTGTCCCGCTCTTTGAAACCCCCCAGAAACCCCAAAAAACTCACCTCTCCCCGCTCCCACGTGACCGCGCCGTCCAATCCCTGCCGACGTCCAAGCGGGTGTCAGCGGCGTCCAGCACAGCGCGTCCGCCGCCGCATCCCGCGCGTCACTTTCGGGATGGCGACGGCGGCGGAAGCGGCAGCGGATCGGGTAAGGTGTTTGGGGGTTTTCTGGGGGGTTTCACCCCGCGGGACATCCGAGATCTTATAGATTCCCGGGCCGATCACCCCTGGGTGTTGGTCCACTTTAAGCACAGGTGCCCAGAACTTTACACAGTATTCCATATGAGGTCTGACCAGTGACTTGTACAGGTAAGTGCCTGTTTTTTTTCTCATGGGATTTACAGACCATTTAAACAATCAAAAGAAGTGTAAAAAAATGTGGTTTAAGTTTTTTTGTAAAATAATAATAGGGAGCTGTTGTTTCCAAACTTTAAATAAAATATTCCTGTTTCACTGAAAAAATGATGTACCTCAAGTGTCAAAATGCTCCAGGTGTATTAAAGTGAAAAAGCGCACTGAAACGCAGGTTGCAGTTCACACAAAAAATTAAAGGCTTCACCAAATAATTAGCATGACCCCAAAAGTCTCTTGCAAGTGATTCCATGATTTATGCTGTTTGGTGCCTACAGAATAGGATGTAAGACAAAATCTTAGTGGATCAGATGATCTCCCATGTGAGTCAGGATACTTGTTTTGTTGATTTCAATCATTTTTAATGAAACAATTTATAAAAGAAAGCATATGCAAACTGCAACATGGCAGGTACATATGACGCTGACATTATTGATTTCCTGTGCAACATACATTGGCTTATCTCAAAGGACAAGTGTTGCAAATGTCAGTGGGAGAAGGTCAAATGCTTGTAATATTATTATATAAAATATTCTGTATTATTAGGGGGCGTGGCTTGACATGGCGCCGTAGAAGACGTGGACGAGGGGAGCTCTGCACTACTACAGCAGAGGACGGAACTTAGGCGCTATAGAGGAGCCCAACACACAGATGCCCAAAAAGGGGAGAGGTAGGGGAGCGACCAGGAAGCCCCGAGACCGCTCCATCCCCTCATATTTCCACACCCGGGGGGCCGTTTCGCCCCGGGAGGCAGACAGCAAGATGGCGGCAGAGGACCCTAACGGGCGGGGAGACGCAGGGGGCCGCACTTACCCTGTCACACCTGGCCCTGGCGGCCTGCGGCGGCGCGAGGTTCCGCAGCCCCATGGAGGAGGGGCAGAGGCTCCGCCGACGGAGGAAGATGGCAGCGGGCACGGATGTGAGGAGAGCGAGGGGAGCCCCCCCCCACCGCTGACGGAGAGAGGAGACGGCGGCCACGTGCAGACTGCGGGAGGTGAGGACCCGCTGTCAGAGAGGGAGAAGAAAGACGGAGCGCACGGGTCGGCTGCAATCAGAGGACATACCCAGACGGTGACTGCGCTGGTGCACTGCGGGGCGGACTGTCCCGGAGGAACAACCGGAGGAACACCTGGCGGCACCAAGGTCAGTGCTCATCTCCCAGACCCCCCCCCCCTGGCCCCCAGCTACCCAATACTGCCTCAATGTGACACACAGCAGCGAGGAGCCCACCACATGGGTGATGCACCACAGCAGCAACATGATGACCCCAATATGCGGAAGCCTGCGAGATCCCCAGGTCTGAATACATACGCCCCGGTCCCGCCTCCTCGGACCGTGGGTCTAATGCATATGCCCCTATTACACGGGGACATGTCCCGGTCCCCACCAGGCTCGTTAACCTTCTCCCCGGGGCCACGCGACGGCCCGGCCGACATGACACCCCCCGGGAGCCCCACTTCATTCAGGCGGGTCCACTCCGGGACTGACCCACGCGCCGGACCGTATGAGCAGGCGCTTTGGGGCGAGATGCAGCTCCCACGGCTGGGATGGTCTGGGCGGGTGCCCCTAGCTAGGGGGAGTCTGGACGGCCCCCTCCACCCTGCGGTTCACCACACAGAGCAAGACGGGCCCGCAGCTGGACTCCACTCTTATGGCGGAGGAGGAACACCGAGCAGCCCCATACCCCCGACACCTGGCCACAACTCATGTTCAGCAGCCCCACTCGACTTGTTATCCCATGTGGTTGCGGAGGCGGTTAGAATCAACATCAGCGAGGCCCTGAGAGGTCTTCCCACCAAGGGCGACTTTGATGGATATGTCTCCAAGATGGAGGGGGCTATCAAAAGAGAGCTGGCGACCCTTCAGGGGGCGGTGACAGACATCACGCTTAGAGTGGACGGGGTGGAGAGATCGCATGGATCGCTAGAAACGCGTGTGGCGACTTTGGAACAACAGCAAACGGAGAGCAGAAGACAAATCTCCGACCTCCTTCTTGCACATGACGACATAGAGAACCGGAATAGGAGGAACAACCTCCGCCTGAGGGGAGTGCCCGAATCGGTGGAGCCCCGAGATCTTGAGGCAACAGTTACATCGATTTTCAATGAGCTCCTGGAGCTCCCTAATACCAACCGTATTGAGCTGGATCGAGTACACCGCGCGCTGGGCCCCCGCCAGCAGGAGAGAGACAGACCCAGAGATATTATATGCAGGGTCCATTTCTTCAAAATTAAAGAAGAGATTTCCCGCCGAGCCTGGGAGAAGGGTCCCATCAAGTTTCAGGGCGCCCAGGTGACTATTCTCCAGGACCTGTCACGCAGGACTTTGCTCATGAGGAAACTTCTGAAGCCGTTGCTAGAATCTATCCAGAATCAGAGAGCCACCTACCGTTGGGGACATCCTTTTCAACTAATTGTTCGGAAAAACGGCAACCACTTTGTGCTGAAATCCCCGAGTCAACTCCCGGACTTGTTTCACTTCCTGGAGACGGCCCCGGTGGAGGTCCCTGATTGGACTGCTCCAGATTTGCCAGTCTACGGTGGAAGAATGCCGGGGAGAGCGGCGGAGGCCCCCCGGGGAGCAGGGAGAAGAGGCAGACGAGGCCGCTAACCCCTGAGGCGCTTATGCCCGGCCCCTCCCCGCACCGGTAAGACTCATCGCCCTGTGACGAAAAGTTTGGGGATGGGCGACCGAGGCGGGCGAGACGGGTGGCGCTTTGGTAAGAGCTCATAGTTGACTGATGATAGTATATTGATTGGACTTGGTGGGTTGCCTCCGGGCGGGCGTCCCAGCTGGGGACCTGCTCCTTGCGGGTCGCTGACTGGCTCCCCTGCGCGGTCGTGCCTTATCATGCCTAATCCCATATTGGTTCTGTAAAGCTCTATTGTGTCTGGTGGGGGTGGCGGTGACGCCGGTCGCACGAGGAAAATAGCCCTAGGCCCTCCCACTGATACAATACATGTTGCATAAATGCATTTGCTCTGTTTAAATGTTCTGACGTGTGTACATGGATGGCTGGTTGGCCTTGGCCCTGTTGGACCTCTGGGGTGCTCGCCGGGCGGGCCGCCTTCCTGTTGTCGGGGGACCCGCCTGCGGTGCTGGGCCCCGGGCCCCGCTGCCGTCCCCTTTCGGGGCCGGCCGCTGTCGCGGGGACTCGGTGACTGCCTCGCTGGATCGCATTACTGATCGTATAGCCGCGCCCTGGCGGCCCTGCGGCGCCTTATCGGGACACCCAGCCATCCGTCCATCTGAACCCCCCTTCATTTTTTGCACGCCTCCAAGTGCATCACAATGAGAAAACATAATACAGTGCAGCCCACTCCCCTCAGATCACGGCCCCGGTCCTCTTCTCCCCCTATTTACCAGGTGCACCCCTCTAGTGGCGACCCGGTTCCCACGGAGGGGAAGTAAGAAGCGGACTGCCTGTCCACCCCATATTTGGGGAGATAGAGCGGAATTCCACCATCCTCCGCTAAAAGAGCACCACTCCCAGAACACGTATACCGTGACCTGCTGGTTGACTACTGGTTAGTCTAGTTCTTTGTTTCACGTTTGTTTAATTCTTCTCCCCTGTACACACCCCTAGCCTAATCCGTTACCCCTTGCCCCCCCCCCTTTCCACACCCATCTCCCTCAGGGGTATTAGCGGCAGCCTCATTTCAACAGACCTACCTGGCCACCTCCTGAGAGACCAAACACAGTATGGGGCCGCTGAGGGTCCTGTCCCTGAATGTGAAGGGCCTGAATACCCCGGAAAAAAGGTCGATATTATGGCAGGAGCTGAGGCGGTATAAAGCGAGGATAGTCTTTATCCAGGAGACGCACTTTAAAAGGGGCGCCTCACCTAGGCTAAATAGTGGGCTCTTTCCACACGCGTTCACCAGTTGTACTGCTGAAGGCAAAAAGAAAGGGGCGGCGATCTTAATAGCAAGAGACACCCCATTTTCCTTGATAGATTCCTGGACGGATGGAGCAGGGAGGGTTGTCATGGTCAAATGCCTTATCAATCAGAAACGCTACACCTTGATCTCGATTTACGCGCCCAACCAGGGTCAAGTTCAGTTCCTCAAGCAGACACTGGATAAGGTAGAAAGATTTGCTGAGGGCGAGTTGATCCTGGGTGGCGACCTTAACCTGCCAATTGACCCTCTCCTTGATACCTCAACGGGCAAATCAGTAATCACTCAGCCTGCCCTAAGATCCCTGAAGGTGAGATTGCAGAGTCTGCAGCTGGTGGACGCGTGGCGAATTAGGAACCCCACGGCTAGGGACTACTCATTCTATTCAAAGGTGCATGGGACCTACTCCCGAATTGACTACCTCTGGGTCTCGCATAGCTTGCTGGGGCGGGTCTCAGACGACGGTATCTACCCCACCTCATTCTCGGACCATGCGCCAGTTTACCTAGACCTGGAGCTAGTGGATAGACCTCCCTCCCCCTTTACGTGGCGGTTGAATGAATCTCTGCTACATAACCCGGTGGTGTTACAGGCAGTCAGAGATGGTATTGTCTCGTATTTTAACGAAAATGACAACGGGGAGGTCTCTCCACTGACTCTATGGGAAGTGCATAAAAGCGTGGTCCGGGGCATTTTGATTAGCCATGCCTCGAGGTTAAAGAAAGAGAATACGGCTATGCTGGAGAAACTGACAGGGAGGGTCAACGCTCTGGAACTCTCCCACAAAAAATCAGAGGCAGCAAGTGTGTTGGGCGAGCTAACACAGGCTAGGGCAGCTCTTAACGCCCTATTAAGGCAGAAGGCCAAGCATATGATAAGAAAATGTAAGCGGAGGTATTACGAATTTGGCAACAAAAATAGTGCTCTCCTTGCAAAAGCTCTTAAGCAACAACAGGCCCAGACTTTCATACCCGAGATTCTTGACGACACCCAAAGGAAACAGCACACCTCAGAGTCCATAGCAGGCACGTTCAGGAAATATTATTCAGGACTCTATGGCCTGCCTAACGACACGTCAGGGTCGACGTATGTTGAGAGGATCAGGCAATACCTGATGAACTCAAAAATGCCGAAGGTCTCGGAAGAGGCTGTGACCCTTGTCGAGGCCCCAATTACTACGGATGAGTTAGCGGAGGCTATTAAATATTCTCCGACGGGCAAAGCGCCGGGACCTGACGGCTTCACGGCTAGGTATTACAAGACTCTGGGGGATCTGCTTGGACCGCGGCTGGTGGGGGCCTGGAACACGATATTAGACAGGGATAACCCGGGAGCATTCTCCAGTAGAGAGTTAGAAGCCCACATCACTGTTATACATAAACCCGGGAAGGACCCGTTGTCCTGTAGGAGCTACAGACCCATCTCCCTGCTTAATGCAGATATGAAACTGTACGCCAAGGTCCTGGCTAATAGGTTGTCGTCGCTAATCCCCCATCTGGTACACCTGGACCAGACTGGGTTTGTGCTGCACAGGGAGGCCAGGGACAACGTCATCCGGGCCATTAATGTTATTCACGCGGCCAAGACGTCTGGGACCCCTTTGATGCTTCTCTCCACCGATGCCGAAAAGGCCTTTGATAGGGTCAGTTGGCCGTTTCTCAAGGAGTCTCTCCGGCACATCGGTTTAGGGACTAACATGAGATTGCTCATTGAGGCGCTGTACACCACCCCCTCAGCGAGAGTGAGGATTAATGGACACCTCTCTGACCCGGTATGGATCAGAAATGGAACCCGCCAGGGTTGTCCCCTCTCGCCCCTCCTTTTTGCCCTATCGCTTGAGCCCTTCCTGTGTAGAATCAGAGACAACGTTGACATCCGGGGACTGGTTACCCGCGAGGGCACCCATAAGGTCGCTGCCTACGCGGATGACCTGCTCTTTTTCGTAACAAACCCCTCCGTGACCATCCCAGTCCTGATGAAAGAATTTGAGGCGTATGGGAGACTCTCATACTTAAAAATCAACTTTGAAAAATCAGAGGCCCTGAACGTTTCACTCCAGGGGGACCTGGTCAGGACCCTACGGCAGTCATTCCCCTTTAAGTGGGCTAGGACATCTCTAAAGTACCTGGGAACCCAACTGCCGAGCTCCCTGTGCAGCATTGTAGCCCTGAACTTCCTCCCAATGGCTAGGAGAATTAGGGGAGACCTGGAGAGGTGGGACCTTCCAACCTTTTCCTGGATGGGAAGGGTAAACATAATAAAAATGACGATCCTGCCCAGACTGTTGTACCTGTTCCAGGCCCTGCCGGTGCGGATCCCCGCGAGTTTCTTCACTGACCTTAGCGGATCCCTCCTGAGGTTCGTCTGGAATAATAAACGGGCGAGGCTCGGGAGACGTACACTTTATAGACCCAAGAATCAGGGGGGTATGTCCTTACCTGACATTAAGCTCTACTGGGCGGCCACACATCTCCAGAGAACCTGCGAATGGGCTACATGCCAGGATACCAAGAGATGGGTTCGGTTGGAGCTCGCGATGGCCTCCACCCCTCCGGATGTCTTGATGTGGGGCAGGGGGAATTTGCCCAAGGACATAAAGAGACACCCGACCATAGCGGCATCATTGCGGGTCTTTGGGACCTACAGATCCAACTCGGGGATATCCCCATGGCCCTCCCCTATGGTTCCCATAATAACTAACCCGTTGTTGGCTCCCGGGTCACTGGCAGCAGGCCTCAGGGAATGGAGTAAGCTGCGTCAGTTGAGAGCTGGGGACCTATTGTCAGAAAGAGGATGGGTATCACTGTCAGATTTGAGATCCAGATGGGGAAATGTAGGCCTCGACTCATGGACTTTGGTTCGCTTGCAGTCCTTTGTGTCGGGGCAGGGATTGAGGAGGGACAACTGCAGGTCCCACACTGAATTCGAGAACATTTGCCTGGGGCTGACACAGAACGACCACCTGACCTCCAGACTATACTCGCGACTGGTAGGAGGAGATGACAGCCCCCAGACGTTTTGGAGAGATTGTGAAGCAGAACTGGGAATGACATTTGAGGAGGGCCAGAGAGAAAAGATTGCATCACTCGCTCATAGATCCTCGATTGCTACCAGGGTGCAGGAATCTAATTATAAGATCCTGACCCGATGGTACTATACGCCTGACAGGCTTAACAGAATATCTTCTGCGGTGGACCCGCACTGCTGGAGATGCGGGACCGAACGGGGTACCTTGCTGCACATCCTCTGGTCCTGCCCCAAGATACGGGCATACTGGGGGAGGGTGTTAACCATTGTCTCCCAGCTCACGGGTGACCCGACCCTCACGGACCCCGCTCAGATCCTGCTGCATTCAACGAACCGGCCTGTAAGCAAATATAAGAAATCGTTGCGGGCTCATTTGTTGAATGCGGCAAAGTTAGTTATCCCAAGGTTTTGGAAACAGAAGAGAGCCCCCACCGTGAAAGATTGGATCGGGGAGGTGCTGAACATCTCAGGGATGGAGGACCTCACACTTGCGATCCATGATAGAGATGAGCAGTATAGGCGCACGTGGATGCCCTGGTTGATATTCCAAGAGTCTGAGGAGTTTAAACAACTGTTTGCAGAACCAGCTGGCTGACGAGCGCAACCTGTAACACTGCACCCTCGGTCGACTACGGGGACTCGCCCCGGCCCTCCCCCTCTCCCAGCCGGTAGTAGATACATTCTTGGCCCCGGTTGGCTCCCTAGATGACTTGCAGAGAGAGGTGGCGACAGGCACTGGGCAGGTTGGAGTTCTCCGCGACCTTAGCCGGGAGCCCTCCCCTATGGCTCTAGTCGCACTGTCGCGTTGGTAGTGTACAAGGCAGAGTACCTTTTTAGATCAATAGGCTGCTGCTGTGCCCCCTCCCAATCCCCCTATTCCCGGACCTCACCCTTCCCCTCTGGTCCCTTTCCCCCTACTGTGTAATGTAATGTTCTGTAACCTATGACCTTTCTGTATATGTTTATGTATGTTTATATGCAAAAACCAATAAATAAAGAATTTAAAAAAAAAAAAAAAAAAATATTCTGTATTATAAAACATATTGGGGTTGATTCAGAGCCAGGTAAAAATTCTCACCCCCTTTTTTAGGAGAGAAAACTGGCATTCACTTTCATCTTGTCTACCAGGTGTAGCTTTTCACCTGGCTCTGAATCAATCCCAAGGTAGACAATCAAATTTAATGGCAATGTCCTCTCCTAAAAAGGAGTGAGGATTCTCACCTGGCTCTGAATCAACCCTTTTAACAATGAAGGATCATACTGTATTGCAATAAATCAGAAGACCATCCCAAGGATATAGAATAACACTCTGAGCAGGGAATATCTGTAGGAATAAATTAAGGCAACCGGACTTGCTGATTTTATTTTAGGACCTTTCAATAGTCAGCCGAATTGCTTTCTCAATTCAAAGTAACTCTAATCCACATCACCTGTGTTATCATTTATTGCTGCCTGATTCCTGTACAAGTCACTCTAAATTGGGTGCCTAGCAAAACGTCTTCAACAAAATTAAAACCACAAATCCAGTTGCCTTGATTTATTCATACAGATATACCATGGCCTGGATCAATGAGAACCCTCGAAGATACTCTGGGTGGGGGGTTTCCATACTACTGCTAGTCTCTTTAGTGTGCAGGTGAGCCGGGTGACTTGGACCACCTTTTTTATCAGTAAGATATAGTAAGTTGTTGTACCATGTTAACGATCAATGTAAGCAGTAAATCCAAGGTTAAAACTAATATCATTTATTGGCTAACTCAATAGATTGAAACAGTGAGCTTTCAAAGCACCTTAAGCTTCTTCTTCAGACATGAAACCAAGTGTAAAATATATTTTCCTAAACCTGGATTATATATTATCAGTAACATATATTATCTCAGCCGAATCCAGCAAAAATTTGCCACCTTTGTTTGTCCATTGTAAGGCCAAGAAGGAAATGTTATGAATGTTATGCATTTGAGACCAGAAAAGTCTGTACTATATAGTCAATGCAAAGTCACATACTGTGGTTCAAAAGTATTGGGGGGCAAACAGTGGACCCCACAATGCCATGGTTAAAATCTGATAGAAGAAAACAGCTTTGGTTGTGGGCTGGCAGGTGGCTGGACATGGTTGTGGACAGAGGTAAATAACCCCATCCACATTTAAGTAATCCCCCCCATGGTTTCTTCCATGTAGTCTTATGGTTGGTTCCCCATCTACAAATGTGCCAAATACATTTGAAAATATTATATCAGACTGCTTAGGCTTAGCTACAGGCAATAAATAACTCTGAATGCAGCTGCATCGTATATTTCGTCCATGCCTGCTTCTGTAGAGTGCTTCCAGCAAACACATGCTTCCAGCGAACACATGTAGATGATACCCCAGAGAGCCTGCCTGACATTTGGAATGATTCCCTTTTTCCCATTCTGCTTTAGGTAAGGATAAGACCCATTAAGCAAACATCACAGATCTTTAACCGGGATCAATTACTCAGGATTAATTACCACAGTTATCAACGATTTCAATGAAATTAACAAGCCCTAAATTGATTTTAGCAGACATTTCACTTTGTCACAACAAAGCACACATCAGCTGTCTATTTAACCTGAACGTGTGCCAATATGCATAAATGGGATCCATGGCAGGGGATGCGTCCTGGTTAACTAACACAGCGTGAGAAAAAGTGCAGGAACCCAAGGCAGCCAAGTCACCGCGATGCGTGCCCAGTCCAGAGCTGAAGAATGTCCGAAAAAAGAATTCACTGGCAGAGATGGCTACCGCTCAGTAGCTTCACATTAATATAATAGTCTTCCTCAGTAGAAGGGCTTTCCAGATTTGCCTGTTCAAATAAGAAAAAAAAAGACCAACAGTAAAAAAGGACAATACTACCGCTATGAACCATTAAAAATATTTATTTAATATGATAGGAGTTAAAGTGGACCAAAACCCAGCGTGATCTATAAGATTCCCAGCGGGATGCCCTGCTGCGTGAAATCCCCCAGGTAGCCCCATTCCCTTACCTAGCTTTCCGGTCCAATGGCACATGCGTGAGCCATGTCTGCATTCCCACTATCCCTCTAGCAGAGCGCGTGCCCACGCCAAGCATTTGTGAATGGCCGGCGCAAGCACGCTCCCTGTTGTGGGGAAGCGGGGGATGCGCCCGCCGGCACGCTCGTGGCGCGTGCACTGTGGCTGCGCATGTGCCATAGGACTGGGAAGAGGTGAGTTGCGCTCAGCGATCTGGGGAGTTTCACACAGCGGGGCACCCCGAACGGGGGAAAGGACCAAAACTCAGAACAGTAGAGATGAGCAAGCGTACCACCAATACTGCAATAATAATACAATGGCATAGACATATGAACCAACAGGCAATCTTCATAGCTGTCCCGATGCAATTGCTCTGCAGACTTTTGCATTTGTGGCTTGCAAATTGCATTCTGTTTGAGCTCTTGCTTTTGCATTTTTACCAGTTGGTGCATCAAGCAATAGGGGTCTGGGGTCTGGGTGGGCTGCTGGGTTGCAGCTAGGGTTGCCACCTGGCGGGTATTTTTTTTTTAATTTACAGGCCACTGGACTGGCGGTGCCAATTACAAGTAAAAAACAAATACCGTCACTTCCAGGCCTGTGGCCAGTAAAAAAATAATTCTGCCCTGGTTGATTCACCACTATTTCTTTTACCCACTTCTTTTTTTTTTTTAGCGAAACCCATTTTTTTCCTCATTTTTTTCCTTGGTGAAATTCAACACCATATTTAGCTTTGCAAATGTTGTAAAAGGAAACAAATCAAGAGAAAAGGTGTTGTGTCTCAAAACAAGTACAGAAAGAAAAATTAAAAATATGATGCTGAATCGTGAGAAAAAGAAAAGCGTTTTCTCTAAAAAAAAAAAAAGCAAAAAAAAAACAAACAAAAAAAAAGAAATATGCTTCTGAATCAACCCCATTGTAATTTATTGTAAGGGGCCATAGAGGAGCCATTCAGTTTTTGGTGAAGGTTTAAATTAAAGGAGGTGTTTTGTGGTTTTCTTCTCTTGTTAGATAGAAAATCTACGGTGCAACAAATTAGACCAAATACAATGACTTTACATAAAAATTACTAAGTAAAATACTGTGGTGCGTTGGATATTGATTCCATTTATCTGAGGCATGATGAAGCATTGGGGGCCAGGTTTTAGGACATTTAGAGTGCTTATTTTGTTAGGACTCAATCCGTGGATAGTTCGGTCGATTTCCAGCTGACTGAAGGATAGGTATCAGAATTTTGTTGTTAATGGTGTGCAATCTGAAAATAAGCAAGTAACAAGTGGTGTACCCCAAGGCTCTGTCTTGGGCCCCATTCTCTTTAATATGTTTCCCGGCTACAATCGAGCGAGCTCCAGTTGTGGGGGCGAAGCAAAGCAAATAAATCCAAAAAGAGCAATTCAAAAGTCAGGGCTGGCGGCAGACAAGCAAATCCAGTGAGAGAATCCGAGTCAAAACCAAGTCATCCGTCCAAGGGAAAATCGGGGAAAAATCAGATCAGGAACTCAGGAAAACAGAATCCAGGAAGTTAGCTGATAACACAGCATTGTATGCAGGCCAGCTGTCCTCTTAAATAGGGCTGTCAATTATAGCAGGGCGGGATGTGTCAGAGTCTGAGTGAGATCACTTCCTGTCCATTTCAGACCCAGGAACCAGGAAGTAAAATCAAGCCCAAGTGCTTACACTCTAGGCTTCGTGCACTTGCAGTGTGCAGAACACCAGGTGTCGCTGTTGAGCAGTGCAACAGAAGAAAAGCCAGCTCTGGTAAAAACACCCAGCCGTGTATGTCTGCTGCTGCATGCAGACAGCGATAAAGCATGACCACATCTCTTTACAGAGCAAGGAAGGCGAGGAGACTGACAAGGAGAAGGCTTGGTGGGAAAAGTGTGCCTGTTTGCTGTAATCAGGTGGATATTCCTGGAGGTGTCTGCAACATGGAAAAAAAATATTCTTGGTGTGCCACACACCCCGCCTCACTTCTTAAATATTCATCACTTCATGGGTTAATCCACCGCAGGTGACGTAGTGCAGAGAGGAAGTCTTGTAACGAGCCCCCTTCCGGCCTATATATACCTGGTACCTCCCTTCAATCACCAGTATTTTTTCTCTCTGCTTGCTGACAAGTCAGAAGTTGGAAGTCTCCTGCTTACAGGTAGGCCGGGGTATTCTTACCCCGCCACCCCCCTTTTGGTCTATTTCTGCCCGGTTTGAGTTTGTATACCTTTATGGTGAAATAGGAAGCCTCCCAGCCTTGGCTGCTCACCGGGCAAATGGTAGATGGCACTTTAAGTGCCTAGGAGCTTATCTCCTACCGCTCGACCTCATGCGTGGGGCAATGCGGCGAACCGGCATGGTGATCCGGAAATGGGATGCCCCTGTCCCGAGGGTCCCCGTAGCCCCTTTCTCTCCCGTTGGGGGGGTGGTGAGGGTGTGCTTTAGTATGTGTGTTTCACTGTATCACTGCATGTTAACATATATGTCACGTTTATACATTTACTGTAGCATGTGTATATTTTGGGTCTGCTTTAGGGCAGCTTGCGCTGGGTATGGGCTGGCCACCTCTCTGGCAGTTGGTTGCTTGTGGCCCCCTACCCCCTCCCCCCTCTCCCCTCTCCTCGCCTGGCATTCATTGTGCTTTGTCAGCACATGCGGTTTTTACCCTCCCCCCTCCGCTGCCTGGACGCGCGTGCTGTGATCAGCTGTAAAGTGTTCCAGCTGATCAGCGTAGGGGGGGGGCGGGCCCGCTGACGCGGCGCCGGGGGCGCGGCGCCGACGTCATGCGGCGTCTGCGGCGGGCCCAGCGTCCCAGCTTCCTTCAAAACAGGAAGGCACGTGGGCGCACGGCCGCACTTTCTCTTCTGCCGGCTCATGGCTTACCGGCTGATTGCGGTACAGGTAAGCGCCCCCCCCCCCCGTTGGGGCCGTTAAATGGGAGATATTGTTTAATAATACAGTGAGAAATCACTATTATCAAGGGGGCGTCATTTAAGGGCACTTGGTGCCATACTTATATGTTATACACATGTGAAGGATCTGATGGTTGTTTTCTTGCCTTGCAGATCCTGGGATCCCTGCTTATGCTAGCCCTCCGGCTCTATGTGCCTGGCTAATTATTGGGATTGATTTGAATGTTTATATACATAGACTATATATAAGTATATATATATAGTTTCTATTTAAGGGGACCTAAACTTAAAAAAAAAAAAAAAAAAAATTATATAAATCCTCCCTTCCGGGACATTACTAAAATAAAGGGGGCATCCCGGGTCGGCTTATGCCTTAAAAGTCCCATTATTGCGAATGCCATAAATCACCATATGGAGGCTTCCGTAGATTCCGGAAACGGTTCTGCTGTTCCGTTTGGGGGGTGCGTAGGTTGTGGGGTTCCACTCCCAGCTGATGATATCTTTATTTGCATCCCTTGTGCAAAACAGACTATTGCGCGCCAGTCCGTTGCTTCGGCTGCGGTGCCATCGCATCCTTCATCATCTCCTACCTCTCCATCCCTATTCCGGACCCCGCATGACACTGTCAAAAGTGGGGATTCGCATTCCGAGGCAGCAGCACAGCCCTGCCCCCGGAAAATGATGCCCGTTAAAGCAGCGTTTAAAACCGCTACAAAACGAAGGCACCTGACTCCGGTACCTTCGGCTCCACAGGACCAGTTTTGTGAACCTGTGGAATGGTCCGATGGATCCCCTGACGAGGAAGAACTCCCGTCGGAGTCAGATGAGCCGACAGGTCAGCATGTGGCTGATGAGATCGGCGATTGGTCAGAGGGGGTTGTTTTTGACACCCCCTCCATTCTGGCTCAAATGTTTAATATTTTGAGTTTAGATACGCCTGAGGCGGCCGCCCCGCCAAAGGGTCAGTTATTTAAAGAGCCTCAGCCGAGTTTGGTCTTTCCCAGACAGCACCACTTTGAGAGGGTGGTTCTTAAGGAATGGGAACATCCCACACGGTTATCTGGAATTCCTTCCAGTTGGGAAAAGCGTTATCCTTTTCCACCAGAATTGGTGAGGCTGTGGTCTGTCCCTCCGGACGTCGATACCCCTGTACTAGGACTCTCCAGCTCGGCTATGGTACAATCTGCTGAGACCACTGTCCCCAAAGATGGGGAAGATCGCAGGATTGACCAATATGCTCGACATGGTTTTATCTATTCCGGGTCAGCATTGCGCCCGGTATGTGCTTCAGCCCTTCTTCTATTGGCAATTAAGTCCCTAATTCAGGGGCTATATGAGGATCTTGATCCCGCTTGCAAACAGTTCACTGCACTTAAGCAGTGTGAATCTTTTGTGGCTTATGTCCTGGCCGCTCAGTACGATGCGCTGACTATGAGTAGCAAGGCGGCAGCTATGCTGGTGGCTATTCGCAGGTCAGTATGGCTGCGTCAGTGGTCAGCAGACACGGCTTCCAAAAAGGTACTCACAGCCCTCCCCTTTTTGGGGTTGCGTCTGTTTGGGGAGAAAATTGATTCAGTCGCAAAAGATGGTAAGATGCCACAATGCAAAAGGCCTCGTGGTCCCTTCAGGGGGACAAGTTCCGGTAGGCCTTCCTTTCAAAGGTTCGGAGCGGGAAAAGGTACGTCCTTTCCCGCTACCAGTGGCGCAGGTTGGACTCGGGGGAGGGGCCGTGGCCGGCTCACTCAGTCCTGGGGCACCAAGCCCAAGCCTGCTGATAAGCCCACTCAGCAATGAGGGGCTGCCCTCACCCGTGCGGGTGGGGGGACTATTGCGACACTTCTACCATTGGAACCATGTGGTTCTAGGCAGATGGATCCAGGAGGTAGTGTCGACAGGTCACAACCTGGAATTCGAGTCTCACCCTCCCTCGCGGTCCATTCAGGGGTCGGTTCATCCCGGCCTGAACTCTCATCAAGACGCTGTGTGTCTTTCTTTTGCCCAAATTCGCACAAGAACACTTCAGCTATTTCTGCTAGCGTGTTGGGTCCAGCAACCTCTGTTGTTGGATCAGTCCTTCCAATTGTCCTCCCGTGTCCGGCAGTTCCTCCTGTGGTGATTGGTCTCGACCAATCTTGTATAGGGCAGGTCTTTCCTGACCCTCCCTTGGAGAGGTGTCACCACGGACACCGGTCTGTCGGGATGGGACAGATTCTGGAAGGAGCTGCGGCTTCAGGGGCAGTGGAGGCCCCACTTACCCATCAGAGAAATGTCCCTGATCCAGACATGGGCAGTGTTCCATGTTCCCTGTCTCTCGGCGGTTTACATTCCAGAGGTGATGGAACAGGTAGCGGACCGGTTGAGCAAGTGCTCTCCCCGTCTGGAAGAATAAGCTCTCCATCCTCGGGTGGTTCTCTTATTGTGTCTCCAATGGGAGACTCCGGAGGTGGACCTGTGGGCCCCTCATCTCTATCTCAGGCTCCCGAGCTTCGTGTCTCTCTCCCGGGATCCTCTGGCTCTGACAGTGGACGTCAGGTCCCTGAACTGAGGAGCTCTGGGATTTCTATACCTGTTTCCTCCGTGGCCCTTGCTGGGCAGAGTTCTTCAGAAGTTGGCTCTGGAAAGGGTGTACGCCGTTCTCATGGCCCCAAAGTGGCCAAAACGATTAAGGTTCGCAGACATCGTTTGGCTGGCAGTGGACCAGTTCATTCTGCCTCTTCGGCCCGATCTGCTCACTCAGGGTCAATTGTGTTACCTCAATTTACCAGCGCTGGGTTTGATGGCCTGGCGGCTGAAACCTCCATCCTGAAGGAGGAGGGTCTTTCTGATTCAGTCATTAAGACTCTGATCAGTGCCCGGAAGAAGTCTTCTTCCGTCACCTACTATAGGACTTGGAAAGCCTATATCACTTGGTGTGAGATAAGATCTTTTCCTTGTAGGGTCCTTTCGGTCCCCAGGATTCTGGAGTTTTTACAATCAGGGCTGGACTCTGGTCTCCAGCTAAGTACATTGAAAGGGCAGGTCTCTGCCTTATCTGTCTTTTTTCAGAAGCGTGTTGCGCTTAAACCTTTAGTTAAAACTTTTTTCCAGGGGGTTACGCATGTGCGGCCTCCAAGGAAACCATTACTCCCTGTTTGGGATTTGAATTTGGTTCTTTCGGCTCTTCAGGCTCCTCCTTTTGAGCCTTTGCAAGATATTGCTTTGTCTACCCTGACTCAGAAGATTGTCTTCTTGGTAGCGATCACTTCTGTCCGGCGTGTCTCAGAATTGGCGGCCTTAACTATCCAGGCGCCCTACTTCGAGAGGCATCGGGATAAAGTGGTCTTTCGGTTCAAGCCAGACTTTCTTCCTAAGGTTGTTTCTGCTTTTCATTTGAACCAAGATATTGTTCTTCCCTCCTTGTGTCCTAATCCTAAGAATGACAAAGAGAGGGTTTTGCATTGTTTGGATGTAGTACGCTGTGTTAAGTACTACTTGATTATCACGTCTCCTTTCCGTAGGACGGATTCCTTTTTTGTTGTGCCCCATGGGCCTAAGAAGGGTTTGGCACCAGCCAAATCTGCCATTAGCAAGTGGATACGTCAGGCCGTTACTGCGGCCTATTCTGCTAAGGGAAGAGTTCCCCCTTTTCGTATTACTGCTCATTCCACTCGCGCTGTTGGGGCGTCTTGGGCTTTTCAGCACCAAGCTTCTGTTGAACAGGTTTGTAAGGCCGCCACCTGGTCTTCTGTTCACACTTTTTCTCTAAGTTTTACAAAGTTGATGTGCGGGCCTCAGTGGATGCTGTTTTTGGCTGCAAAGTTCTGCAGACTGCAGTCATTTAAGTTATGCTTCACCTGGCCTTGAGATGCCCTTCCCTTGTGGACACTGCTTTTGGATGTCCCATGAAGTGATGAATATTTAAGAAGTGAGGCGGGGTGTGTGGCACACCAAGAATAATACCATTTTGTGAGTACTCACCTGAAAAATGGGTATTGTTGGTGTGCCACACACCCCGCTTCACGCCCGCCCTTTTCGGTATTACCGAAGCATTTATATGGTGAAGCCCTTTTTTATTTATATCAAAATTTATTTTGGAGGTTACTGGTGGAATACTGGTACCTTGTTTTACTGCTTTTTGAATATACTGGTGATTGAAGGGAGGTACCAGGTATATATAGGCCGGAAGGGGGCTCGTTACAAGACTTCCTCTCTGCACTACGTCACCTGCGGTGGATTAACCCATGAAGTGATGAATATTTAAGAAGTGAGGCGGGGTGTGTGGCACACCAACTATACCCATTTTTCAGGTGAGTACTCACAAAATGGTATTTTAGCCTTACTGGATAACACTTGGGTAGAAGGAATCCCTGCCCTGAGTACCGTATGGACAGTACTGTTAGCCAGGACCTCAGAGTAGAAAGATTTAGGAATACTGATTTGTGAAAACTGCAAGTTGAGTGCACAGTGTAACCAGTCAGCAGGAAAAGCAAGCAGGATGCCTGGCTGCATAGTTCAAGGCATCGCCAGTAGGACGAGGGAGGTTGTAGCCACAACTAGAATACTGTATGCAGTCCTGGAGCCCTTTCCTGCAATTTGACATTATTCAAAATAGATATGGGTCAGACGATGTGAAGCAGAGATTCGAAGGGGCGTTGTCAGCGGTTTGTAGTGGCTGATGGTGAGCGGACTCCCCTGGACACCCCATCCCCCCCTTTTTTCTTCCTTCCTTCCATCTCCCCCTCCCCCTTCTTCATCTTCTCCACTCTTTTCTTTTCCACTTGGCTCATATTGGACTTAGTCTCTCTGTGCTACGATAAGATGATCCAAGTTGAATTTCATTGCACTGCTTCCCCCCTCCGGGTGGAGGCCTACCGCGGACGCTGAGTGTTTGTCCTCCGTGGGGGCTCAAAGCTGAGACGGGTGGATAATTTAAAGACTTACACCGGATAACATGTCTTATCTTTATTTTGTGCTTGCACATGGTAGCAAATATAAATCTACGCACATGTATGTCAATTTTGTGCTATGCATGCAAGGTGGCTCTGTAAATTTGCATTACTGTACTCGTACTTATGTCTATGTACTGTTTATATACATATTTCATAAAGAATTAAAAAAAAAATAGATATGGGTCCAAAGGAGGGAAACAAAAAAGGTAGAAGGACTTGTAACTCATCAGGAGAGACTTAAATAACTTAATTTGTACAGTCTAGAGCTGAGGTTCCCAACACTTTTTCATCAAGTACTACTTTCCATTTCCTAAATACTTCAAGTAGCACCTGGGTGGTACTTATGGGTTGTTAGCACCTAAAATGGTGTTAAAAAAAACACAAAACCACCATATAAGTTGTATGATGTATACAAAAATACATATATATATATTTCTAATTACCTTATGTAGCAGTTTGTTGCTTATAAAGCAATCAAGGTTGGGTAATCTGGGCAGATCAGGTTGGTATACAGACCTGTCTGCAACCTGGCAAAATACCACCTGATAGGATCTCAGGTACTAGCAGTGGTAGTAGTACCACTGGTTAGGAACTTCTCTTAAAGTATTACTGAAGAATCTAGTTACCTAGAAATCAACTGAAGTATTATTGATATCTATCATATCACGAAGTAATCTAGATCAGGGGCTCCCAACCTTTTTTACTTTACATTTTCAAGTACTACATTGAAACAGCCATTTAAATTGAATGAATCACAAAAATAGACAGTTTTATTATTATGGCGCAAATCAGGCCTGTGTGCAGTATAGATGGCAGTAGATCAGGTACAGATCAGTCTGCAGTCTTGTCAAGTACCACCTGAAAGGATCTCATGTAACACCAGTGGTACTAGTACCACCTGTTGGGAACCCCTGGTCTAGAGGGAAGAAGGGAGAGAGGGTACATGATTGAGACTTTTAAATCTGTGAAAGGATTGAGAAGGGAGGGAAGGGTTTTTAAGAGGAAAGTTAATGATAAAACAAGGGGGCACAACGTGAAGCTAGTCGGAGGGAAGATCAGGAGTAACGTTAGAAAATATTATTTCACAGAAAGGGTAATAGATGCTTGGAACAAACTTCCAGCACAGTAAACTTCCAGCACAGTAAATAAACATACACCTACCCGAAGATAAAGAGAACGTACAGTACGCACATAAGGGCAGACTAGATTGACCATATGGATTCTTTCTGTCGTCAACCTTCTATCTTGGCTGGAGGGTTACAGCAGGGTTTGTAACGGGGGTCTGGGAGAGACTTGTAAGGCAGTGATTGGGTGGGGGTGTTGGAAGCAATAGCCCAACCAGCCCCAAACCAGTGTGACCCACCGCGAATTCCTCCAGGCCTGACTATGGCCAGTCTACCCCTGTCTATACTGTAGAATAATGCTGTTTATTAACCAAGCTAAAACAGGACTCTTCCCCTTTCCCACTCTATTCATTTGCTTAAAAATCTGGTGTTTAAGTAGTAGAAGTCAATAATAGAAGAAGATGATCTTCAGTATGCCAAAGTCATTTTGTTTTTCTTTACTGTTGATGAGACAAAAGTTTTCAAACATTCGATCCCGACCCTCGTTCCTACTGTCATATCCATATATAATTTTGGGAAATAAGACAGAGGATAATTGTGGTGCAATTGTTGGCATTGTTGCCAATACTAATTGCTCCTATATTACATACAGGAGGCTCCGGCTTATATATCTCCTTATTTATTCTAGGCAACCAAATTAAGACGGGCAATTTTTTAGAATTATGCGGGAGGGTAAAAGGTCCTGTGCAGCATTAGAAAGAGCAGCATTCCTAATTAAATTGTAATTTAGGTCAGTGATTTATTATGGTTTATACAGGGAGAGCAAAATGTGAAGCAGCGCAGAAATCCGTGAGGAAGTTTAGTAAAATACAGATTAATGAAATAATAAGAAGAAAAATGAATTGAATTACCTTCCTGCTACCCTTTACACCAAGCTTCCCTTTTAACCCGAGTGATACAAGTTACAGGGGGCGTTCTGGAATGATGTTTCTCCATTATAATCAGCCTGAACAGAGGTACCTTGTCATGCAGGAGATCGAACTGGAAGAAAAGGGGTCAACGCACACATCCAGGTTGGATTCTGAGGATGCTGCTTCCCTACATGTGACAGGTTAACTGGAAAGGGGCATTGCTGTTTGACATGCCAGCTAGAGAGAGACAAAAATAACAGGCAACTTAATTAGTATAAAATGTATAAAAGGGGTAAAAATGGAATGGTTTGGGTGGTTCAGAAAATGACTACATTTCTAAAACTGTCTTTTGGAGGACTACCATTAGTTCAATTAGTTCAAATATTAGTTCACATTTTTTAGCTATCAAAGGGACATTCTGAGTGTTAAATTAGCCTGCTTTCTCTTCTCCTCATGTTGAGAGGGGCTGCATTTTTCATTCAGCTTACTTTATATTTTTTGATAAGCCCTAGTGAACCCATTTTGCTGTGTCTCCTCAGCAACAGGACACAACTCAGCTGCAGGACGTGACTCATCCATGCATGTCTCAATGTAAAGATCTCCTCAGAATTTACTCGGTGGACTGAGAAATATCAGCAGAAGGGTTCTATAGGGTTCAGCAGGGAATGCAAATTGCTGGTGTATGAAAGATGCCACCCCTGACAGCCAGCCGGCATGGACAAGCAGAAAGCAGGCTAATGCATAGGTGCCCAACCCACTCCTAGGGGGCCACAAACAGGTCATGTTTTCTGGAGTTCCATATAGCTCACTCTATAGCTCAGTCCGAGCAGTAATAACTCCACCAGGGCACCTGTGTAGAGATCCGTAAAACATAGCTTAGCTTATTGATGCTTTCTTGTGGAGGAGAGCTGGGCCCATGATGGCTAACCCTTTGCCTGGGATGTCCCTTTAACCCTTTCAGTGCCAGCCTACCTTGAGATGTTGTCACCCTCTGTTGCCAGACCATTGTGCACTATATATGTTTAACTTTTTGGGGTGAGATATGTGGGAAAAATGCTAGTTTATAAATTGTGTAGATTTTTTAATAAAAAAACCACATATGTATCCGTAGACACCCTTTCGTGCCCAGGACACACCACAAACTGAAACAGCGCTTTAGGAGGTCACTTTGGGGGTGAGAGGAAGGCAATTTGAGGCAATCCCTACTATACATGGAATACAAATTGATATTCATATTTCTACACTGGGAACTAATGTACATCTGGGCCATAGTATTTTCTATATATTTATTTATATTTACATTGAGTACAATTTATTTAAAGGATACTGATTATTAGGTCTTGATTTGTCAATGTAGGATATATGTATTGTGGTAAAAGTTTTGAACTATACTATAATACTATTTAATAATTTCTTTTTAGGTTGGATGTGTTTCACTAAGGGTTATGTATTACTCTCTTTTTTGTCTCTTTTCATGTGGATTATTACATATCATGTTGTATAGTAATCATTGGAAATAATCCAGCTTCTCACATTGGCCTCGATTCAATAAAGGTAGAAAAAAATTCTCATGATAGTAAAAAATTCAATTCATGAGAAAAGAGCCGGAGAATGTCACTATTACTGAATCACTAGATAAAACGACAATGACAAAGTCAATGGCAGCTTTTACTACAGTGTAGAAAGGAGTAAAGTTCTCTACTTTTCTTAGGAGTAAAAAAGTGCCATTGACTTTCATTGTTTTCTTAGCTTAGGTCCTAAAATGGCCCTTAATCTACTTTTTTAACTATGGCAATTAAAAGTTACGTTTTATGGGAGAAGCTGGATTCTTTCCTGTGATTACTTCAGCTTAAGGAGGACTGCAGATGTGACCCCCTCTTTCCTGGCTTCTACAGTGGATTGAGTGAGCTGGACATTTGCTGTTTTTGTATAGTAATCATTACTTTATACTAGGTATAGGGCTGAGTGATATGGCTTTGCCTTGCTGCTGCAGGTGGTGTCCTCCCTTTCGTTCCTGGTGGGGTCCTGCGTTTCACCCTGGTATCCTGTGGGCTATGCTTCTCATCTGATGCCAGTTCTGGTTGTACCAGTGGGGGACTTGCTTAAAGTGGACCAAAACCCACTCTGGAGTCTGAGACTCCAGGGCAGACATACTCGCTCCCCTCAGAGCATTCCCGCTGTGTGAAATCCCCCAGGTCACCCGAAAACTCACTGCACGAGCAACGGCTGTGTCCCTGCTATCCCTCTAGTAACATTTGTGAATTCCCAGCGCAGGCACGCTCCCTGTTACAGGGTAGCGGGAGATGTGGCCGCTCAGATCTGTTCGTGTTTGACGAGCTGCTGGACGAGAGGGCTGCCCATGCGCCATAGGACCGGGGAAGGGTAAGTGAGATTGATCGACCTGGGGGGTTCCACACAGTGGGGCACCCCCCGATCGGGGTGTCTGGGGGGCAAGGACCAAAACCCAGGATAGTCAAAATCCTGGGTTTTGGTCCACTTTAAGGATTATACCGATGGGCAGTTTCCCCATTAGATTGCAAGACCTAGTGTGATTTGCCACCTAGGCTTTGTGTCCTGTCATCACGTCTTTGCAAGCAGTGAGTAAGTGAGTAAAGCGATGGTTGATGGAGGCTGTGTTTCCCCACGTGAGTGACACCGCCTCCTTTGACCCTTCGCACCTATCCGCGGGACGCAGCCTCTACCCATGAGTGCAGCTGTGTACACTCTCGGGGGGGTATGTCATCACCATGGTGGGAGTGGCTGGCTGGCATCGAACGGCGTGCCAATCGGATGCACAGGGGGATCGCTGGATTTCGCAGAAGGCGGGATGGGGCACAACAGTGCCTGAACACACATTATCTTCTATGTAAGGCACCGTACGCAGATATTTTAAAGCTGGACTATGTTTTATGCTGAAGTTAATAAAGGAATTCTTTTTACCCTTAACTGGGACTGGGTGACTTGCACCCAGGCGTACCAGGTTTATTGTCATGGGCGCAGTGTTGGAGGTGCCAGAAGGAGGTAGGCAACATGACCCATATTTGGTGGAGTTGCCCAACTGTAAAAGCCCTTTGGGACCAAATCTTTTCCATTTATGAGTGGATTTCTGGGAATAAAATTGTCAATACACCCCAGCTAGCACTCCTATCTCTTTGTCAAAATTTCATATCTAGCTTTAAGAAGGACATCTTAAGGAACTTCGTGGCAGCTATGAGGGTGATTTTTCCAAGACTTTGGAAGACACAGGATTCCCCCACACTAATGGAATGGGTGCAGGAATGGGCACATGGAAAGCCTAATCACTAGTGATAAGGGAGCCACGGATAGGTATGTGGGGAAATGGGCAGGGTGGTTGGACTATCAGGTCTCATATCTTACGTCCCTGTTACAATCCCAGGGATAGACCCTGGACTCCCATGGGGGAGAATTCATCATTGCACAGAGCTTTCCCCTAAAGCAGTGGGGGGGGGGGGGTTGTGGGGGTGTATCCCGCGTCCCTCCCTGGAGTCTTTCACTCTGTTAGTGGCTTACCTGCAAATTGCTACGTTCCACTCCCCCCCTCCCCCAACTCTATAAAGTACCTTATATTTTACCCTGCCGTCCCCCCAAGGGGATTGTCTTGACTTTGGGCTATGGAATAAGACGGGCTGACGACTCTTTCAATGTTCGTGAATAAGTGATTGCATATGCTGTACCCCCCTTTATCGCCACCCCCCCCCACCCTACCCCCTCTTGCTTTCTGTACCCTGTACCCCTATATTTTGGAAAACTAATAAAATGTTTTTATACTAAATTAAACTGGACCTTCAACCACTATTTCCTGCTGCATCAGTCACCCCTCGGCATCATGATTTGGGATGCTGTGGAATAAGTGACTTTTGACTGTGAATCATTCCTCTAATACCTAGGAAAGGCCTGATGACAATTGTTTGTTCAACAATTAATGAACAATTTTGGAATTTGGAATTATTTCGTGGAACAATCAGAACAATTTTGCAGTAAACAATCTTTTTGCAGTTACACCCTTTTTTGGGTCATAAAAGAACTCAGCCACACAGATTTTTCCCCTGTGAATTAGACTGTTGTCGTCACTGAATGGGGCTTCCCTTCTGATGATTTCAGCTTGGCTGGGGCTTGTAACAGAGGTCACCTGACTGTTGTTTCCTAGCCAAAAGGTTAGGTTGTGTGGTAAGAATGTTGACGAATAAAAACTCTCTCTCTCTCTCTCTCTCTCTCTCTCTCTCTCTCTCTCTCTATATATATATATATATATATATATATATATATATATATATATAATTTGTACTTCCTGTGGGTACTTCCTTTTCCAATCCTACTAACATCTACTTCTTTGAACCTGTGAAGCATGCCTGGCAAAATTCTCCCCCATAGGGTAGGGCTATCTCAGCTGCCCCAAAGCTGTGCAGCTTCTAAAAGTAAACCGCACCACTTTCTTAAAAGAGGAGATACCTGGCACAATTCTGACACCAAAGTCTTCCTCCCTACTCTCCCACCACCTACCCTTCTGCCATCTTACCTGTCCCAGTGCTGCACAGCCTTACAAACAGATGAATGTATTCACAGTACTGGATGAATAATTAATATACCCATCTAATAGGGGCTTTTGATGGCTGAAGATTAACTACATTACGACTTATGTGCCCTGTTTCCCAGAAAATAAGACCTACACCGAAAATAAGCCCTAGTAGGATTTTTCAGTGTTTTTGCCAATGTTTAAAAATATAAGCCCTACCCCCAAAAATAAGCCCTAGTAGCAATTTGTAATCTAGCTGCCAGGCTTCAGCAGAGGGATGAGAGCAAGTGAGGGCACATCACACAGGCAAGGTTTGATCTTGCTGGCCCCCATTTCTAATCAAAGGACTTAGGAAGGCAACACCATGCAAATGCCATGCAAACACCATATCCACCATGTCCTCCTGGCCGGGAGCGTGTGAAGTGCTCCACCCCCCCCCCCCCCTGTGCCCCCATTCCTCCACTCCTCCCGGGCCAGCTAGTGCCAGGACTTAGCATCGTGATGCCTGCCCTCCCCCCTAAGGTGCAGTGCCCCCCCTTCCTCCTCCTATCCTCTTTCGGGCCAGTGCCGGGACTGAACATTGTGATGCCTCCCCTCCCCCCTTAGGTGCAGTGCCCCCCCCCCCCTTCCTCCTCCTATCTTCTTTCGGGCTAGTGCCGGGACTGAGCATCGTGATGCCTGCCCTCCCCCCTTAGGTGCAGTGCCCCCCCCCCTTCCTCCTCCAATCTTCTTCCGGGCCAGTGTCGGGACTGAGCATCGTGATGCCTGCCCTTCCCCCTTAGGTGCAGTGCCCCCTCCCTCCTCCTATCTTCTTTCGGACCAGTGCTGGAACTGAGCATCGTGATGCCTGCCCTCCCCCCTAAGGTGCAGTGCCGCCCCCCCCCCCCTTCCTCCTCCTATCTTCTTTCGGGCCAGTGCCGGGACTGAGCATTGTGATGCCTGCCCTCCCCCCTAAGGAGCAGTGCCCCCCCCTTCCTCCTCCTCTCTTCTTTCGGGCCAGTGCCGGGACTGAGCATTGTGATGCCTGCCCTCCCCCCTAAGGAGCAGTGCCCCCCCTTCCTCCTCCTCTCTTCTTTCGGGCCAATGCCGGGACTGAGCATTGTGATGCCTGCCCTCCCCCGTTAGGTGCAGTGCCCCCCCCCTCCTCTTCCTCTCTTCCTTTGGGCCAGTGCTGGGAGTGAGCACCACAACGCCCCTTTCAGTGTGGTGCCCCCCCTTCCTCCTCCTCTCTCCTCCCGGGCCAGTCCTGGAAGTGAGCATTGTGGCGCCCTCGTCAGTGCGGTGCCCCCCCCCCCCCCCCTCTGCTGCCAGAGACCTGAGTCCTGTTAGGAGTGACAGCTACCCACCCACCTACCTAACTGCCCATCCAGCTATCTACTTGCTCATCTACCTGCCTACCATACACGCGCATGTGCACCTGGGGGTGCTCACATGCAAGTTGGGAGTGCGTGCATTAGATTTGGAAGGGCGTGTATGCGCTTCAGGTTCGGGAGTGTGTGCATGCATTTTGGGAGTGTGCGAATTCAATTTGGGATTGCTGGTCTAGGCTCCAATGTCTCCTAACAAGGGGGGGGGGGGGAGAGGAAAGAAACACAGCCAGGGTGCCTTATGCAAGTTCTGGGAATTATGGCATAATGGCCATTATGCTGATTATTATGCAGCATCACAGATCAAAGGGCCACGCATCCTTTTTTGAGAAGAGAAATCATGTAGCCCGACATAATGGTGTAACAATCCCTGTGTTAACTCCTCTCTAGGCATCACTAAAAATTACATGGACACCCTACAGTTTACATACAGAGTTAATAAGTCAGCAAAGGATACAGTAAATACGTCTGTTCACCACATTTTAGAGCACACAGACCACCCAGACTCCTATGTAAAATTGTCTTGAATGTTCTGGCTCTTAAGTTTGACTTTCAACATCATTAGACCGGACTTACTATTCCACAATATCTGTGTATGGACCAGGATCTTCCTGACAGACTGACCCCAATGAGAAAGGTTAGGACCTTTTATGCCCAGTTGGAGGGAGATCAATACTGATGCAGCTCAGGAATATTCTATCTCCCCATGTCACAGTCTGCCAGCAGTCACCAGTACAATGGCTAATTACCCCCTGCACCACCAGGCTCTGGGTTTAATAACCACCCTAGCCGGTTTGGACATGTTTTGCCCTTCTAATAAATGGAGCGTTTAGGGTTGGTTGAACAGACTGACAACCCGTACTGCCCCCTCACTCTGGGTACTAAGACCTCAGATTCTGTGTGTCTAGAGCTGGATGTTTTTTCTATGTTAATTGGACAGATAGGGAGTTAAGGAACCACACTCTCAGCTAGGGGCAGCAGCATACTCTTTTGACAGTTGCCTTTCAAGCTCAGGCATAACCTGAGAAGCAACAAGGCTCTTCTAGAGGTCTAGCTGCACTAATTATCCCATGGACGGCAAGACCTTTCTTTGGTGCTCCTTGGTCTCTCTCCTTTCAAGGAGGATGTTGGGATCTTGTTGAATTTGATTCAGCAGGTCCTGAGATTCTGAGTCCTGCCGCATTTATGCTAATCAGCAACCTCCAGGATATAGGGTCGCTGCCACACAATAGTTACAGTCGACTCCATTTGCTGCAATAGAGAACATGCTACAGCCTGGTAGCCTCCTCCATTGCAGTGGCTAGAGTGGTTGTGTTGATGAGGGGTGTGGCCTTATGTCACCTTGAACAGAGGCCTGCATTGCGTGGGACTTGATTTTGTGGCCCGGTAGGACAAAACAGTTGTGAGGGACAAAAGAGGAGTATGTTATCTCTTCTGTTGACTGGATGGCCCCCTTTAAGCCCCCCCCCCTGTATTGCTAATGCAACGCAAGCACAATGCATATACACTGTGACATATTTGCATTATGCTTGAGTGGCCATAGACTTCTTTTGGCCTGCACAAGTGCACACGCAGTAAACTAGCCTATTAAAAATAACTTGCCGCATTTCCTGTGCCGTGAGACAGATAGGTGTGAGCAGAGTCCAAGTTTGTTGTCATACCTGAAAGTAAGGTTATTGTTAATGCTGTATTTTTGATTTCATTAAAATTGCTTACCTTGATTTCATTAAAATTACCTCTTGCTTTAACCCAAGACTCCTGCACAGTTACCCTAGTCCTCCCTGTTATGGTAGAAAGCCCTGTTTGTGGGGCTCTACACAACGTTACAGTACTGATCCCATTCCCACCCACTTCTGGCATCTTTAGAAAGCCAAAAGCTCCTTAGTCACACACTCACTTGTGATACTAAAGATAATAATTCTCTGCTACCCAGGATGTGGTTTCCATACTCCGTCTGGAATGGGACCAGCATCAAACATATACTTTATTTGTGTTCTAGGCATGTATCCTTTTTAGATGCTGATTTTATTACCAGCTTTGGCTGAAACTGTACCCAGCCTCCATCCACTTGGATAGCTGAAGAAAACAACCATCAACCAAGGACTTAATCTGAAGAGAATCTTCTATAAATAATAAACACAAATAGTGTATTTTAGTTATGTTAACGCTCAAATAGGTCGGGTGCATTGTTTTAAATGTCATCTTAACAATAAAATGCATTCCCCAGGTACGCCTGCTGATGTGAACATGCTGATTTTCTGGACATGCTGTTACGAATAAAAAAAAAGATCCATGTTTCTACCATTTGCATGATTTATATGTAGACTTTAGATGGCAAATCTGTAAGGTGCATATAGTACATATTACAGTTAACTTTTTGGTTTTGACATTATTATCTAAGGAAAAAAACGTACACAGTTACTATCTCTTTTTATTAGTGAATACTAACTCCTACTGAGATTTTGTTTGCTCCTCACCCCTGGTTATGATAGGTATATGGGCACTGGAGACAGGAGGGATTCGCGGCTTAAGCATGGGGGGCGGCAAAATGATGCAACCATGCACTACCAGCTTCAATCCCTATGTAATCCCAAAAGCTGTAACCATGTGCACAGCCAGAGGGTATGCAGCCTCTACATCAGTCTCACTAAATTCAAAGGCCATCAACAGGGAAGTTCATAGATCAAATCTTGCATTTTTTCAGAAGCATTAAAAGCATAAGACATGCCAGCGCAGAGTTAGTTTCCAGCATTACATGCTAATCCACAAAACATCATTGACGCTTTTCAGGCGTTCCCACCTTTGATAATGACAATATTGTCCCCCTCCCATTTGCACTACACGTGGACAACCGATGGTCATGCTGGATGTAGTTGTCACACTCTCCTGCATTCTACACCTGTCTGTCTGGCTTAAGTCAACGTCACAGCACAGGAGAGATGGGCACATCTTCCCTGTTTTTGCTCTTCATTCAGCTCCAGCGTCATATAGTCTCCCTGGAGGGGCCAGACCCTCCAGACCCTGTGCTATCCGACCCATCAGTCCTGCTATCTCTATAGAGAGATGACAGTCAGGAATCAATAATAAACCAGCAGACAACCCCTACTGCTATCACCGTGGCAGATGGGTCGCCCATGAGCTTGGGCCCCATCCGTTTTGAAACTCCGTCTTAATTGAACCCCATCATACAGAATTCCTGTGTTTTGAAATCTTGCCTTTTGCTATCTACCCGGACATTATGGGCATGCCTTGGTTAAAGGCCCATAATCCTGAAATTGATTACGTGTAACCCTTTCGTTGCCAGCCTATCTGGAGATTTTGTCACCCTTGTTGCCAGACCATTTTGCACTATTTTTTGCTCCACATGTTCAACTGTTATTTTTGAAGGGATCTCCAGGGATTTCCCAGGGAAATTATATATTGTTTTTTCAGCAGAGTCTGGGCTTTAACATGAAATGTCTTGTTTGTCATTTTTTAGGTGTATTCTCAATATTTTTGGGTGAAATATGTGCAAATACATTTTTTATTACAAAAAAAACACTACAAATTTTAAGTTTGTCAATAAATTCTTATTGCGTATAAAAGCCCAATTTCTTCCAGCTACATTGGTACCACATGTATTGGTAGACACCCTTTCCTGCCCAGGAGACTCCCCCAAACTGAAATAGCGCTTTAGGAGATTTTTAGATAAAATGCAACTATGCTAGGCGCTAAGCCCCCCGTTCCTGTCCAGGAGACTCTCCAAACTGAAAAGAGCACTTTACAACATTTACAAATAAAATACAACTCTTATCCACACTATAAAAGGGTAATTAAAAGAAGAAATGTTTTGGGGTCCCCCTTCCCGGGAGGGGGGGGGGGGCGTTTTGTTTTGGGAATTTTAAGGGTTAAAAACACCTAAAAATCCAAAGAAAAATGGCATGAGGTCCCCCCTCCAGTATAACCAGCCCGTGACCCATTATGGAGGCTTGTAGAACAGGACGCAGGGGCCAGCTTTGGTGGCCCCCGCCCTGCAGGCTACAAGGCAGCATAGACTATGGCCACAGGCTCTTCTGCCCCCCCCCCCTGGGCTTTGGGGAGGCAGGTAATGGGGGGTTCAGGGTTAATGACAAGTTTTACTTTACTCACCTCCGATTGTCGGCTCCTGTGTCCCTCACCGATCCAATGACAGATGCCGGCGATCGCCGGCCGGGGGGGGGGGCAGGAGATCAGATGATCGCCCACCAATCACCGGGCATCTGACAGCCAAGCTGTGGGGAGCCAGGATGACGCCCGCCGGGTGACTTCATCAAGCCAACCTCCAAAGGGGCGGGGCTAGTCGTTAAGATGGCGGCGTCAATCGAGAGGCAGGGGGAGAGGGTGTGTTGAGCCCTCTCCTGAAGACTGAGGAGCCCAGGGGGTGGTCGAAGGCCCCTCCGGAGAAGAGGAGAGCCGACGGGAGCGATCGCAGCCGCAGGTGAGTAAATGTAAATTTTTTTTCCTATTCAACAGGAATTGCTGAAGCAAGGGGGGGAGCTATTCCGGGTACTCCTCTGCAGCCGGAGGAGCGATCGGATCAGATGCTCCCAGGGTGAGGAGGAAACCCGGCCGAATCGAATGAGGGGTCAGGTGAGTGTTTTTATTACTTCGTTTTTACTGTAGTAGGGAGGAAAGTCAAGCATAGTTTCTACGTGCTTGGCACTTAAAAGGGGTGGAAGCTAGCACGTAGAAACTACGTGCTTGGCACTGAAAGGGTTAAATCAGACTATTGCCCCCAAAATCCTCACATGCTCCGAAGCTATTTGTGCCATCTCTTCTATAACCTATCTACTGGATATTATTATATTGAGTTTTAAGATATGGCCGATGAGAAGAGGGCAGGCACTTCACCACCACATCATGAATACAATTGCCCTGTCGATCTATTGCCTGGTGCTGCTATCCCTTTGGCCGCCTCTTTTAATTGTCTGAGCCTGAACTAAAATTCTTGAAGCAATATATTGAGGAGAACCTACAAATTCTTGAAGGAATATATTGAGGAGAACCTGCAAAAAGGATTAATCCATCTGTCTTCTTAACGAGCTGGTGCAGGCAACTTTTTTGTAGAAAATAAAAAGACTGGTCCCTTCGCCCCTGCATAGATTATAGGGAGTTGAACAAAATCACCATTAAGAACTGGTATTCACTTCCATTAATACCGTGAATTGACAGTGGTTTTATGCTGCCACCATTTTTACCAAACTTGACTTTGTGGGGGCATACAACCTGGTGCGCATTAGAGAAGGAGATGAATAAAAAACTGCCTTTCACACTCCAAATATATGGTGAAGCCTTTCTGGTTATGTAATACCCCTGCTACTTTTCAGCACTTCATTAATGTTTTACGTAAATACCTAGATGTCTTTGTTGCCGTTTATCTAGATGATATAATGATCTTCTCTGCCAACCTGCAGCTCCATCAGGTCCATGTCAAAAAAGTTCTTCAATGCCTTCCGCACCACAATCTTTATATTAAATTAGAGACGTTTGATAAGAGCTCTGTACAGTTCCTGGGGATTGTAATCTCCACTATCAGTACCATGGACCCCAGCCATGGAACCCAGCAAGGCCTTGGCCATCCTGGAATGGCCTGTTCCCAGCTCCCGCAAGGAAGTCCAGCACTTTGTTGGATTCGCAAATCTTTACACAATATGTATTTGCGGCTTCTCAAAGGTAGCGCTGGAAGCTTTTGAAAAGTTAAAACATCTTTTTTCCTCTGCTCCACTCCTCAAGCACCCCGAATCTTAACCCTTTATCATGGAAGTAGATGCTTCTGAATCAGCAGTGGGTGCAATCTTGTCTCAAAGAACGGGTGAAAGGAATATTCTGCATCCGGTTGTCTACACCCCTTCAGAAAGAAATTATGATGATTATGATGGGCTGCTAGCAATTAAATTAGCATTGGAGGAGTAGGGTTATCTGCTGGAGGGTGCACAGCATCCGATTCCATATTCACCAACCACAAGAATCTTGAGTATCTGCTTCTGCAAAGAGATTGGTTCAGGTAAGCCCAGTGGGCACTCTTTTTCTCGCGATTCTCACTACATTAACCCTGCCTTTGTCGTCAAATGTGTTCTTAAAGATGGACTCTTTTTCCAAAGACAAAATCTCAGTTTCCAGAATCATTACGATCCAAGGTCTTAACCCTCTTTCATGATCACCCGGTGGCTGGACATTTCGGGGGATGCAAGACCTGAGACCTGGTTAAACATTCTTTTGGGTGGCCAACCATCAATTCAGATTGCAAGGTGTCAATCCCCGTGGGACACTCGCCTTCTAGATGAGTCCACAACCCCCAAACTTGCTTTTAGCTTCACCTACGCAGCACCAAGGGATAAACAAGAGATGGTCAAGCCAAGGGTCAAGCCAGGCGGTCAAAAGGTTCACAGCACAAGGGATGAGACGGGTTTGCGGCCAAGGTCCAGGCAGGCATTGGTCCGGGCAGTAGTGGCAGAGTGGTCAGGCAAAACAAGGTCAGCAACGGTAACAATCAGAAAGACACAATATCTATAGCACCCAGCAGCACTCTATTATGGGCAGTGAGAGAATGAGCTGGGAAAACCTATAGGAGGGAGGTGGATAGGATTGGCCAGGGGGATGCAGCCACACTCGTCGCCGGTTCTGTCCAAGCCAGCGCTGGGTGCTGAAGCAGCTGCCAGATGGCAGGGACCAGGGCATGTTGTCCGAGGACACTGCTGGACCGGGAAGGTAAGTGTATTGTGACACAAGGATTATGTTAACAATTGTGATGTCCGTGCCAGATGCAAGACTCAGCACTCCCATCCAGCCAGTTTACTACAACCTCTTCCTGTCCCAAATCTTCCTTGGTCTAACATTGCTATAGATATTTTGGTTGAATTGCCAGTGTATGAAGGAAACACAATCCTGGTATCAGTGGATCAATTTTTAAAGATGGTGCATTTCAGTCCTTTTCCTGGTCTTTCATCTGCAGCTGCTCTGGCAAAAATCTTCATCAAAGAAATTTTCCTTCATGGCCTCCCTGATGATATTGTGTCTGACAGAGGGTTCAAGTTCACATCTAAGTTTTGGTCAGTTTTGTGCAAGAGCCTAAAAATTTCCAAACGGGCAAACAGACAGAACTAACCAGACTTCAGCAGTATATCCATTTTTACACCACATACTTCAAGACGATTGGAATTCTCTCCTGTCACGTGTGTAATTCGCATTAAATTCCATGCATGACTCAACAAACCTCTCTCTTTGCATTAATTCTCAATTTTCCGGGGAATATCATTCCACCGGCAGTCCAGGAATTTGTTAATGAGTTATCTCAGGTACATCAACAATTTAAAGTGGTCCAACAGACAAAAATGACCATTACCTTCCTAAATCCCTCGCGTTCCACCTGGCCAACTACCATAATATTTACACCACCAGTAAACCTATGATTGGGCTAAGCGTTATGGTCGTATCTCACAACGTCCAGGGTTTCAATGCCCCGGCAAAGCGTAATAAGGCCTTTCACTACTACAAATCCTGTAAGGCTAATATAATCTTTTTACAGGAGATGAGGTTCTCTACCCACTCACCACAAACCAAATTACCTAAGCAACCACTTTCCCTTAGTGGAATAAGAAGGTTGTTGATAGACTGAGATTAGAGCTTAATATGCTCTTGGACGACCAAACCGAGAAAAGACTCCTATGGTCCAAACAGAAGTTTTATGCCAGAGGCAACAAGCCGGCTACTATGCTAGCCAAAGCTTAAGGGTTGCTGACCTTGACAGACGGCAGCCCATAAAATTAAAACTTGAATCGGGAGCCCCTATGGCAGATCCCAACAAAATCGTTTCGGCTTTCGGAGGCTTTCTATCGGCCTTATATTCAGCCTCGTTAAACACAAACAGGGCAAAACTTGAGAAGTTCTTTGAACACATTGATCTGCCCAAAATTGCCCAAGACCACGTTGACCGGATGGAGGCTCCCATTGCACCCAATGAGGTACTGCAGGCCATAAAGCATCCAAGACCCCAGGCCCAGATGGGTTTAGTGGCTTATAGTATAAGAAATTTGCCCCCATTTTGCCACCGCACCTATCGAACCTCTTTAATGCCCTGTGTGCCCGGTGAGCCCTAGCTCACTCCTGGCAGACATTTGTATGATCCCTAAACCTGATAAAGACAGCCTGTTAATTCCCAATTATAGACCAATATCCCTGATTAACTTTGATGTGAAATTGTTGGCCATGGTGCTAGCCACCAGGCTGAACATGTTTCTAGAGGACCTTATTCACAGGGACCAGGTGGGGTTTGTACCAATTCGCCAGGCTGGGGACAACATTAGGAGGGTGGCCCACTTGATCCACCACGCCCACTCTAGAAATATCCTGGGCTTCTTATTGTCACTGGATATACAGAAGGCCTTCGACTCAATATCCTGGAACTACTTATTTTGGGTACTGCAGAAATGGGGCTTCAGGCAGCGTTTCTTGGACTGGGTTAGAGCCTTCTATACGGCCCCTGCAGCTTGTGTGCACTATTTGGTTTTCTCTTCTGGATCGTTTAGCATCTTGAGAGGCACTCGGCAGGTGTGCCCCCTGTCCCCAATCCTCTTTATCCTGGCCATGGAGCCTTTGGGCATAGCGATAAGAAACACCCCAGACATTAAGGGATTGGAGGTAGCTGGGGTTAACCACAAGGCCATCTTCTTCGCTGATGATGCTCTGATGACTCTGACCCAGCCAATCAATCACATCGCTCCCAAATTTATATAAAACTCTAGACCATTTTTCCCAAATTTCGGGCCTTAAGATCAATAATGAAAAGTTGAAGCTATTAAATATATATATACCAGCACGGGGGTGGGGATCAGATAGAGGCTAACTTTTCCTTCCATTGGACTACGGAACCGCTCCCATATTTAGGAATACATATTTCCGCAAAGTATGCGGACTTATACGGGGCCAATTACCCGTCTCTATTTGGGTCTCTAACTCGGCTACTCGAGACATGGAAGCCCTACCCAATCTCTTGGATAGGTCGTATTAATGCCATTAAATTGGTGATACTCCCAAAACTGCTCTACTTTTTTAGAGTGCTGCCTATAAAAATCCCACTACACATGCACCGTATAATGCAGATAAGGATACTGGCTTTCATGTTGTCGATGGGCCACCCAAGGGTGTCTAGGCGCACTATGCTTACCCACAAAACGCAGGGGGGGCTTGGCGTACCTGACATCCTCAAATACTATAAAGCTTCCCAAATTGCCCAAGTGGTCCCCATGCATTCTGCTCTTAGGCCCTCGATGTAGATATTTCTCAAATCGCCCAATGGAGCACCGACACCCATTAATAGCCAACTCTGGACAGACCCAGCACTTAGACCTAAAATCTAAGCCCCCTGATGAAACATTCGCTCTCTGTATGGGACTCAGTCAGATATTCTGCTTCTTTGATGTCCCCCCAAGCCCCCCTGTTAAATATGTGAGACAACCCACGTTTTCCCCCTGGAGTGCAAAATAAATTGTCCTTTAGGTGGTGGCAAGACCACGGTATTAATAAAATACTACACTTACTCACAAACGAGGGCCTTAGCTCCTTTAATGACCTCCAGGAGAGGTACAATATCCCCCGAAAGGAGTATTTTCACTACCCTTAAGGCATTTGGTGTTGCCCTTAACTAAACTGAGCACCCCTTCCGGATAATGACCCCCCCCCCCCTTTGAAGATTTATGTGGCGGAAACTCATTCCAGAGGGAAATAATCTCCCTATTTTATGCTGCACTGAATGATTCTAGGCCAGAAACTCATGGCTACGTGGGAAACTGGGAGAGGGACTTGGGCCCCCTGCCAGGGGGAGAGGGGGTGGGCGGAGGTCTGGACAAATGCCTCAAAATGCTCTATTAATGTACTAACAGAAACAGCTTATAAGGTGTTGTTTCGTAGGTACTTGGTGCCGAGCCGTTTGGGTAAGATGTTTCTGGGACAGGTCAACACATGCTTCAGGGGTTGCAGTGACGCTTGCCTCTGTTTCTGTGTGACTTACTGGTTTGACTTTTTACTCTGACCTCTGGCTTTGGATTACGACACACTCCGGCTCTGAGCCTCTGGCTCTAGGGTTACTACCTTGCTCTGGCTCTGACCCCCTGGCTTTGGACACAGACCAGCTTATTGCCTTCCAAATCTTCCTCTGTTTCTGCTGGTGTTCCTGATTCTGCTTTATCCTCCCAGCTGACACTCCAGCCCTTCCCTCTGCTGAGTTACCCCTGTCTCCACTCCCTGGGGAGGCCAGAGGTGGTATTGCTGGCAGCTGTCTGTATCAGCCTGGTCTCCGGAAAGGTACTTGACAGATATAAAGTTCCAGATGTGTAGGATACATCTTTCCCTGGCACAAGAAGGGCACCCACTCTAGCACAGAAACTCTCCCTAGTCTATTGATCATAGGAGTTGCCTCTCTGCCGCATGGTTTGCAACAGTGGGTACCTACAAATGTTTGGTCCCACGCTGTGGATTATGTTCATTCCTTGTGTCAGGGGAGGATGTTGTATCCTACACATCTGGAATTTTATATCAAATAAAGCAATTTACCAGTTGCATTATGAAATGTATGGTATATGCAATTAGTTGCACTCAATGTCATATCCCAGTATGTTATGTCAGCTAAGAGATCCCTTGAATAGAACATTTCACAGGAATCCAGAATTCTCTCTTTTCTGCAACATTTAATGTGGCAAGGAATTTTAGAGACAAACATGATGGGAGACTCGATTCCTGAAATGTCAGGGGATTGAACATGTGAAAATTGGGATTGGGGGTGATATGGAGAAACATATTGGATTTTTGCCCTTGGTACCAGGTCTCCAATGGGATTGAATACTGGATAGGGTATAGATTTATGCTTGCATTTTTAAAGATATGTATAAGTGATTTATTGTGGATTCTAATTATTTTATTAACAGTATCATGCATTATAATTCAAGCTTGTAACCATAGTCATATTGTGTTCCCCGGGGTCAGGGTGTTTGCTTGCTGGATGTATTTAATTGATGAGGATCTATACAGTTGTTGAAAATGAGTGCAACAGAGCCAGTATTGTAAGGCCAATATCATGCAGATAACCTATGTAGGATTCATACATTTGCCACTGTTCTGTGGATGTGGTTATTTCTCTCAGTCTATCATCTCTCTGTAGAGATGGCAGGACTGACGGATCAGATAGCAAAGGACTGGCTGATTGGGCGGACCTGGAAACTGCATAGCGCCACCATTGAATGGATAGCAAAGACAGAAAAGATGTACCCTTCTCTCCTGCGCCTGACAATGCAGCACAGCGGGGAAACTATATCTAGCATGACCTAATTTGCCCATGGGTAGTGCAAACGGAAAGGGGGAGGGGTAAGTACACCTTTTGAGCTATTTCAGGTTGCATATTTTATAACAATATTACAATACAACAATATTTTCATGATAAAAGGTGGGGGGAGTCTGGGATGCCCCAACAATGTTTTGTGGATTGACATGTAATGCTGGAAATAATTAACGTATGGTGAGCTGGCATGTCTCATGCTTAATGCCTCTCAATAAATGCAAGACTTTATCTATGGACTTCCCCTTTACTGCACTTTGAATTTACTGAGGCTGCAAAAAGAACCACAGCCAGGTGAAGCACTCCACCCGATAAAATCTGAAATGTAATTGTGGACAAACCTGTTACAAAAACACATTCTCCTCTCTAGGAGCTATAATAAAAACACTCAGCCACCTCACAAAATGCAAAAGGACAGAGCCCAAAACAGTTGTCAACACAAGAAAACAAAAAGAACAAACTGAAACCTTGAGAAAAACACAAATGGAAGGAGGGAACACTCACCTTTGCTCCATAGAGGTCACAAAAACCAGCCTCCTCTCTTGGCTCAAATATCCCTCTTTCCAAAGCCCTACCATGGCCTCTTCTCATTTCCTCCACCCCAGCCGTCCTGAGCCTGGCCTCCGGACAGCCATGCATCTCAGCTTCTAAAATAGGCCTCACTTTCCTTGAGTTTGATAAATATTACAAAAAAAACAAAGCCAATCTGCAGTTTTCATTTTTGGTTCCAGGCTATGTGTGCCCAGGATGCCCATTTACAGGAGCAGTCAATGTGTTAAAAGGCATATGGGCTGGCATCAGCATAACTTGAGGGCCACTGCCTTGACACAGGAACCTGCTGGTGGCCCTGGATTTTGGGTTAACAGCCAGACACACTAAGCATACAGGCTGAAATACCAGCCCCATCAGGCTATTCAGCATTGGCCTGATGCCCTGCCAGGGGTGTCCCTAAAAAATCTTTTAATAGTACAGGTGAAAGATACCAGGCTTGTCCGCAACCACTGTGTCCAGTAGGGAGAGAAGGTAAATTGGAGGGGGGGGGCTTTAGCAACCCACCTGCCTCCAAGTGTGTGTGTGTGTTCTGAACTGGTAAGTCAGCTAATGACCAGTTCACAACCGAGTAAAAATAAAAAGACTATTATAGTCTTTATTATTATAGTCTCTATATAGTTTTTCCCCTATATGGGATCTAATATATGGAGGAATTAGTTCTGAGCTTGTGGATATTCACCTGATTATTACAGAATCCTGCCATAATGAATCTGTAATGTGCAGGTTATATTCACAGATCAGCATAATGTCAGTCGGAGGAGAGATTCTCCCAGGACCTGTTCACAGGAATTATTTAAATACTTATGTATTAGTCAGATTAAAAATTAAATGCAGATGGATAATCCTTAAGAAGGGATACACATTGATATGTCCTAACATATATGTGAGCGACCATTGGAGAGACGACATTGTTTAATTGATATTCATGTCGTCATTAATGCAAAATAGGTTAAGGTTTTTTTGCTTCAATATTTTTTATTGAGTTTTCAACAATACAGATTCGCAAAACGTATGCATTGTATCGCCATCCCACGCAGGGGAGGCAGAGAAAAGAAGCTAGCACTCTATGTCACATAAGATTATACACTGATCATACTTATGTTTTAGCAATCCACAATGTATATGGAGAAAATAAAAAAAATGGTAAAAAGTAAGGGACGCTCAACGTTTTTGGTATGACCAACTTGATCTATGGTTCGCTCAGTTCCATTTTTTGGGGACCGTGTGAGCCGCTGGATCTCCCGGACCCCATGACCCGCACCGTCACCTGCACACCCATTGTCCCACGGCCTCCACGACAGGCGTATCAGACCATCAGACATGCCAAGTGTGCAGAAGGGGGAGAAATGCTGAAAACCTTTTGGAACTATATTTTTATGAGGGGGAAGAACAAATAACTGGGTAAGGGGGGTTCACATTAATGGAAAGAAGGGGGGAGGCTGGAAAGTTGGGGGGAAGGAAGAGGGGGCAGGGGGGAAAGGGGACCATGACACTCCAGCGCTCCAGCAGCCATCACATATGGTTGTTATAGCATCTGCAGGGGCTCACCAGGCCAGGCAAACCTTATCCAGGGCTCCCATACTGAGAGAAATTTGTCATGGGAGTCGGTCAGGATACTGGATAATCTCTCATTGATGAGGAACCTGGTCATTCTAGCCGACACCTCTGAGATTTGGGTTGGCTTTAGCTATGGCCTGTTTGGCCGCTAGAAGAAGGTAGACAAAAAGTCGGTGCTGTTTGCTGGTGAGCTCCCGGGGCTTACAATGCAAGAGTGCAACCCAGGGCTCTTTTCTCATGCTGGTTTTGAAGATTCTGTTGGCCAGCCTATATACCTGGTTCCAAAATCGGGCTGACATGGGACAAGTCCACCACGTGTGCAAGAGGTCTCCCTCCGCACTGCAGCCCCTAAAGCACGTCTTGGTCTGCCATGGGAACATTCTGTTCAGGCGGCCTGGTACCAGGTACCAGCGAAGCATTACCTTGTAGGCCATTTCAACTGTCAGGACGTTAACGTAGCATTTAGAGATATTGGACCATATTTCTGACCAACCCCTTTCTTTCTGACAAGGGCCCAGGTCTTTCTCCCAGCTGCCTACATACCCATGTATCTCCGGCTTGGTTGCATTTAACACTGAGTATATTAAGGTCCCCCTTGTGTTTTGTGGGATAGCATGGTGCGCCTGGGCACGCTCGGGCGTCCCGTGGACCATATGAAAGCCAAAATCCTCCTTTGCATCACCCGAAGCATGTATGTCGGGATTTTTGAAAAAATAGAGCAATTTCGGGAGTATTGTTATCTTAACCGCATTGATGCGGCCTATCCAAGAGATCGGGTATGTTTTCCAAACCTCCAGTAGGTGGGTAAGGGATTTGAATAAATGAGGATAATTGGCCTCATATAGGTCGGAGTACTTAGCGGAGATGTGCACCCCTAGATATGGGAGTGGCTCTACTGTCCAGCAGAAGTGGAAGCTGGCCTTTATCTGGTCCACCAGGTCCACCGGTAGGGAAATGTTCAATGCTCTCGACTTCTCATTATTGATCGTTAAACCCGAGATTTGGGCAAACTGATCCAGAATTTTGTATAGGTTCTGAAGTGAGGTGATCGGCTGGGTAATAGCGATCAGGGCATCATCCGCAAAGAACATGGCCTTGTGGTGGATTCCGCCACCTCCAGTCCCTTTATGTTAGTGGAGTTTCTTATTGCTAGGCCCAGCGGTTCCATGGCCAGAATAAAGAGAAGTGGGGATAAGGGGCATCCTTGCCGGGTTCCCCTTAAAATACCGAATGGCCCTGAGGTAAAGCCTAAGTATCTTACTCGAGCCGCAGGGGCCGTGTAGAGGGCTCCTACCCACTCGAGGAACCGTTGTCCGAAGCCCCACTTTCGGAGTACCCACATCAGATAGTCCCAGGATAGGGAGTCGAATGCTTTCTGTATATCTAGTGAGAGAAGAAAAGCCGGGCTACCCCTAGAGTGGGCGTGGTGGACCAGATGTGCGACCCTTCTAACATTGTCCCCGGCTTGTCGAGTTGGAACAAATCCCACCTGGTCCCCATGTATGAGGTCAGCCACGAACGTGTTCAGTCTGGCCGCCAGGACCTTGGCCAGTAGCTTCACGTCAATGTTTATCAGGGATTTTGGTCTATAGTTTGGGATGAGTAGGTTGTCTTTATCTGGTTTGGGAATCATGCAGATGTCCGCCAGGAGCGAACTAGGGCTAAGCAAGGTATCTGCGCACAGGGCATTGAAAAGGTTTGATAGGTGCGGTGCCAGGATGGGGGCAAACTTTTTGTAATAAAGGCCACTAAACCCGTCTGGACCTGGGGTCTTAGAGGTCTTCAGGGACTTAATGGCTAGCAGCACCTCACACAGCGTTATGGGCACCTCCATCCTGTCCACGTATCTCTGCTCGATATTAGGCAGCTCAACGCGCTGAAAGAATTCCTCCAGCTTGGCCATATTTGCGCTTGCTGGGGCCGCGTAAAGGGCCGACAGGAAGTCCCCAAAAGCCGAAACAACTTTATTGGGGTCTGCCGTGACTATTCCTGAACTGAGCTTCAGTTTTATGGGCTGCCGTCTATCAAGGTCAGCGGCCCTTAGTTTTTGGGCCAGCATTGTGTCCGGCTTGTTACCCCTTGCATAGAATTTTTGTTTCGACCATCTGAGTCTTTTCTCTTCCATTATTACTTCAGGACATCAGAAGAACTCAGAGACGATTGGGTCAACCTCTCCCAAAGGGTGTGGTCTGCAAGAACAAAGGTGTGTCTCCACCTCTCGGGCCTATAACCACCTGGCTGACTTGATGCACTTCAGTTTTTCTTTCTTGCAGTGGAACTGCAAGGATTTATCTGAACTCCTCTCCCATTTATTTTTTGTTTTAAAGGAATTATGCCTTGGAAGCTGGGGTAATGGAAACCTTGGCCCTTATACTCCTTGGATCTGAATAGACCCACTTTGCCTCTGCAGCTAAGCTGCATTTGGATCAGGATGGTAAGGTAAGCGCCAGGGTCTTGGGGCGCTGTGAGGTGTCACCTTTTTTTTTTTGTTCTCAGCCAGGAGTGACACTCCTGGCTGAGAATGCCGCCACAGGAAAAAGCAGCCATAAGGCTTTTGTCTGGTGAGCCTGAGGGGAACCAGGGGAATTAATTTCCTCTTTATTGCTCTTCCTATGTGTTTTTACTGGTTGAAAAATTCAAAATTTGTGTCCGCCACTATGGAAACATTTTCGGCTTAGCATAGCAGCGAGCACCGGTATGCGGCTCTTCTCTTAACCCGCTCTCACTGGAAGATTTTCGGCGGGGCGAAGCGGCAAGTACAGCTAAAATTGCGGTTCTCCTCCGGCCGCTCTCACTGGAACATTTTCGGCCGGGCGAATTGGCAAGTACCACTAACATCGCGGTTCTCCTCCGGCTGCTCGCACTGCAACATTTTCGGCCGGAACTAAGCGGCAAGTACCGCTAACATCGCGGTTCTCCTTCGGCCGCCTTCAGTGGAAGATTTTTGGCCGGGCGATGCGCCGAGTACTGCTGAGATTGCAGTTCTTCTCCGGCCGCCTTCACAGGAAGATTTTCGGCTGGGGGGGAAGCACAAAAGTACCGCCAACTTCGCGCTTCTTCTCCGGCAGCGCTTGATACTGGGGTTGTTGGCCGACAAAAAGGGCTGCTTCTGAGCCGTTGCAGGGCCACCCTCAATTGGACCTAAATCTTTAGGTAGGTCATTTTTTAATTATTATGTGGATTAATATAAATATTAATGTTTTTTAATTGTTCTTGTTTTTAAAAGATTGTGGGATAAGACTGGCAATATATTAATGTGGTTCACCTTCTGAGCTCTCAGAATAGTCTTGCGACTATCGGGAACTGTTCACATACTAGGTTTTAGACCCCCTAGGAGGTAATCTAGTATTAATCACCATGACGGAGGCATCTGGGGTAATCGGATCTGGTCCTTTAGCAGATAGATTCACCCCATGTCCAGTATGCAAACAGACACTGGACGAGGATAGCATGGTGTGCAGGGTTATGCTACTGTAGTAGTGTATATGGAAGACAATTGTCTCCTCCCTTCAAGGGCTCTGACCCTTGTTGCCAGTGCCCTCTGAGCTTAAAAACCCCCTGGCAGCCTTTAAGCAGCCCTTAAACCTTTAAGTCATATCGGCTACCAAGAAGTTTTTGAATAAAAATTCCTCTGAGTTTTGAAGAGGATATTGTGGCTGCCATAGCCTCCTTCTGAGTCTTTAAACTCTGTCGGCAGCCCTTAAGTGGTCCTAAACCTTTAGAAAGTCATTTAAAAGGATTGGCTACTAAAAAGGTTTTTAAAGAAAAGATTTATCCTCTAACTTGAAGAGGATATTGTGGCTGCCATAGACTCCCAGGAAGTTATCCGTTGGGAGGATTTATCCAATAGGGACTCATGTTCAAAGTCCTCTACCCAAGGGGGTGCTCAGTTAAGATATATGGAAGGTTTGATTTCCTCCATTCTGGAGGATTTTGCAGAGCATACACATTATTCTAATCTGATCAATAGGGAATGGCAGAAGTCAGGTTGTCTTCCGACCATTCCTAAAGTACTATATACTATGCATCCCTTTCCTCCAGAAAGATTGTGGGATAAGACTGGCAATATATTAATGTGGTTCACCTTCTGAGCTCTCAGAATAGTCTTGCGACTATCGGGAACTGTTCACATACTAGGTTTTAGACCCCCTAGGAGGTAATCTAGTATTAATCACCATGACGGAGGGATCTGGGGTAATCGGATCTGGTCCTTTAGCAGATAGATTCACCCCATGTCCAGTATGCAAACAGACACTGGACGAGGATACCATGGTGTGCAGGGTTATGCTACTGTAGTAGTGTATATGGAAGACAATTGTCTCCTCCCTTCAAGGGCTCTGACCCTTGTTGCCAGTGCCCTCTGAGCTTAAAAACCCCCTGGCAGCCTTTAAGCAGCCCTTAAACCTTTAAGTCATATCGGCTACCAAGAAGGTTTTGAATAAAAATTCCTCTGAGTTTTGAAGAGGATATTGTGGCTGCCATAGCCTCCTTCTGAGTCTTTAAACTCTGTCGGCAGCCCTTAAGTGGTCCTAAACCTTTAGAAAGTCATTTAAAAGGATTGGCTACTAAAAAGGTTTTTAAAGAAAAGATTTATCCTCTAACTTGAAGAGGATATTGTGGCTGCCATAGACTCCCAGGAAGTTATCCGTTGGGAGGATTTATCCAATAGGGACTCATGTTCAAAGTCCTCTACCCAAGGGGGTGCTCAGTTAAGATATATGGAAGGTTTGATTTCCTCCATTCTGGAGGATTTTGCAGAGCATACACATTATTCTAATCTGATCAATAGGGAATGGCAGAAGTCAGGTTGTCTTCCGACCATTCCTAAAGTACTAGATACTATGCATCCCTTTCCTCCAGATCAGATTGAATTATGGTCTCACCCTCCTGTGGTGGACGCTCTGGGGCCAGGTCTATTTAAGATTTTGGTTATGCCATCCTCGGATAGTGCCTCTCCAAAGGATCCATCCAGGTGGCATGTCCTGCTTATTCTATTATGGGGTCGACCTTGCGGCCGGCCTGGGCTACATCCATAGCATTTTTTGGGGAGCAGGAGGTTGTTAAAACAACTGGACTCGAAGACTTGCAGGGGTCATTCATGGAAGTTATGCTACCAGGTGATCAAGACCAGTTTGGCTACAACAGGTATATGATACGGGCTATGGATGATTGAGCAGGATAAGTGCTAGAGGCCTAGCTCTGGTGTTAGCCTTAAGGCGTGCTTTATGGCTTAAGCAATGGCCAGCTGACATAGCCTCCAAAAAAAAATGACAGGACTCTCCTTTAAGGTGGGGTGTCTGTTTGGGGAGTGCTTGGTTGACATGGTAAAGCATGCTACTAGTGGTAAATCATCTAATCTGCCACAGAAGCCGAAGTCTAATACTGCTTCCGCAGGGCCTCTAATACTCCGGGGTTCCGGCTAGAGGTTCGGCATCTTCGGGATTCCGAAGAGATTTTTTGGAATAAGACAAAGTTCCAAATTAAGGAACAGGTGTCTGGCAGAATAAAGCCAGACCCCCTTCAAAGCCTGCTCAGGCATGAAGGGATGCCCCGCTCTTGCAGGTGTGGGGGACAGCTTCTGCATTTTGCTCATATTTGGAGGCTTTATTAAACAGATATTTGGATACGGGAAGTTGTATCCTCAGGTTACAAGATCAAATTAGGAGCCAGACCCCCTTGGAGATTCTCTTGATCAGGGGTATCCAGAATTCCGCAGAAAGCAGAAGCATTGAGATCTGCCGTATCTCGCGAGATTGGAGTTGTCGATCCACAGTGAATTTACTCCAGTCGGGCCGTGTATATATAAGGATACATACCTATATTGCTGTAGGTGGCCTACATCTTAAGTTTGTGGCGTCTATCTTCAGCACCAAGGGTGTTTACCAAGGTGTTGGCAGGTCTCATGTTTTCTCTAAGAAATCAGGGTATACATATAATCCCTCACTTAGACTATCTGTTGATATGGGCCCCATCATGTCAGGGGGCCCAGAAAGATACACAGACTGTCTGATCGACATTGGATAATTGACTATCCAGTCGAATTCTTAAGTCAAATATCATATCATATAGCATCAAGAGTTATTTTTTTTCTGGAACTGACATTAGACACGTCTCAGGCAAGAGTGTTTTTCAAACACAGAAGTGACTCTTACTTCAGGCCAGGGTACAGGGTCTCTTGTCTTGCCCTCACCCGACGATTCATCAAGGAATATGTCTGTTGGGCCTGATGGTATCTTGCTTGAGTCAGTACCTTTTGCACTGTTCATTCACATTGGACATACCATCTGAAGGGGCATCCCATCCAGATTCAAACAGACAATCGGACGGAGGTGGTATATATCAACCACCACCGGGGCACCTGAAGCAGTGAAGCCCTCATGGAAGTAAGCTGGTTTTTACTTTGGGTCGAGAAACAGGTTTCATGCATTTCGGCAGTACACATACCTGGAGTGGACAACTTGCAGGCCGATCATCTCAGCAGAACGGTCCTGCATCAGAGGTAATGGTCTCTTAGAGGGTTTTTTCAATCCCTATGCATGCGCTGGGGGATTCCGGACATAGATCTCTTGTGCATCACGACACAATCGGAAGGTTACAAAGTTTGTGTCTCGGTCCAGGGATCCTCTAACTATAGCAACAGATGTCCTGACTCTTCAGTGGTCAGCGGTCAAGCTTCTTTATGCATTCCCTCCGATTCCACTCCTGGGTCAAGTACGAAGAAAGGTTAGCTCACAAGGGAGTCCCAACCATTCTGGTTGCTCCTCGTGGCCAAGAAGAAGCTGGTTCTCAGACATAGTAAGAATGTCAGAGGGCAACTCGTGGAGGTTACCCGACGATCCAGATCTTAGCCTCGAATCAAAGACACATTCGTCCGGACTTCCGTAGCTGTCTGTGAAGGTTTGGGTGGGTGTTAGTCTTTTTTTCCCTTTTTTTCGTTCATTTTTCATTCGTATGGACGTTCGGGAAAATGTGTATATGCACTTTCGATGAACGGAAGCAAATCGGATCATTTCCGTTAGTTTGGATCATTTTCCAAACAAAATCTGATATTTTTCGTTCGTTCAGATAACTCACGTTGTTGGGATGGGCTTACGTCTGATTCAGAGAGCTGATTTCCGACGGACCACCACCCTATAAATCCGTTTCATTTCCGATCCACTTACGGGACCTTTGAGGGCTCGGATTGCTATTGTTGAACATGTTTTGCGGCTATGTGGAGTAGTCTGCGCGCCTTTAGCACCAAGGCATTGCATGTATCAGCATGGCCGAGGCCATAAATTGTATAGCATTGCATACCTGAATCAATACATTTCATGTATGCCTTATAGATGCATTTTAATGCTGACCTGAATTAGTCCTTAGCATGTAAACATTTATTTTCCCACACATCCATATAATTGCTAGATTTTTTTAGACTTATGTCCTTTGTGAATTATATTTGGATTGTTGAACTTGAATCTTAATTTGTTGTAGGAGTTATTGTTTTAGTCGGTTACCTTTGCTTTGTGTAATTATTTTATATTTGGTTGCAGGAGCCACAAGATGTGCCACTCACACAACATACAAGCAGTGCTTGGTCCAGCTATGTGATTCCTCAGTGTTCTTGCAGGGCATCCAGGGTCGTCCCATGATGCTTATATATTGCAGAGCTCTGGCTTATTTCGTCAGTTTGAGTCAGGAGAATTATCTGGTGGATGGCTCCTGGGTAAGTTTGCTCACATTCCATCAATCCATTTTCACTGTATGGCAATGAATATAGTTGATGACTCATGTCTTAACCTATGGCTGTTTTTAGCCCTTGATGACATGTTAAACAATATTGTAGCTTAGAATGTGTATTTTATGTTAGTATTTTTTAATTCTTTCAGGGGATTCTGGATATCCACTCCTGCCCTTGCTCCTGATGCCCGTTCTTTGCCTGCAGAATGCGGGCCAGGGGTTCTCTAATTGGGCAGTATGCAAAACCCAGGCAGTGGTGGCGAGGGCCCTCTGGCTTTTAAAGTCCAGATTTAGGTGTTTGGACCATACAGGGGGGGGGGGGGGGGCACTGCAGTATGACCCCAACAAGGTTATACCAATATTTTAATTTACGTTTTTTAACAGGGACCACACGTGCCAGAGGGGCACAACTGAGTGTCAGGGTCCTTCAGTTGGTGGGCGAGATGCAGGAGCTGCGCAACTCGTTGGGGACCACAGATGAAGAATAATGTTATGTGGCCTGCCATTGCTATTTATTTTGTTTTTTATAGTTGTAAAAATTTGAAATTTTCTAATTTTTTTAAAATGTTACATATGATGGAATCAAAAAAAAAAAAAATACATTAACACAAAACTAATGGGCCCAGAAAAATTTAAAGATGAATATTCACATGACCGAGAAGTGATTTGGGTGAGCTTTAAGGGTCCAAAAGGGAAGATGGAGGATAGTGCTAAGTGGTTTGAGTGAGCTTTAAGGGTCCAAAAGGGAAGATGGAGGATAGTGCTAAGTGGTTTGAGCGAGCTTTAAGGGTCTAAAAGGGAAGATGGAGGATAGTGCTAAGTGGTTTGAGTGAGCTTTAAGGGTCCAAAAGGGAAGATGGAGGATAGTGCTAAGTGGTTTGGGTGAGCTTTAAGGGTCCAAAAGGGAAGATGGAGGATAGTGCTAAGTGATTTAGCTAAACATTGTAGTAGAAGTGAGGGTGGCAAATATGTAGGCGAGCACTTTAATGAGTTAAGTTTGCAGTGCGCAGGCGCAAGATCGTAAGGATTTCCGTCTGGACGAATATTTATTGAAAAAGGGAACAGAATCTAACGGGAAACGTAAAGGATTCGTGGGAGGATACGATGGGAAAAGGGCAAACGGGCAAAAACGAAAGCCTACGTTGTAACATGTGAAAATGAAACGGAAAAGTCACGCTGGAAAATGACATACTCATATTCGTAATCTGCCGTACGAACGGACGGAAACTTTATAGAAGGATTGCAATGCATGCATAGAATCGCTCGTACATTCATACGAGAATGGAAACATTTTTAAAAAAAGCAGATCGGCACTAAAACGGAAGTTTTTTTTGTCTTTCTGAATCGAGCCTCTTAGGCACCCCAATTCACATGTTCTGGCTTGGACGGCCTGACTATTGAATCCTTTATCTTGCAGAAAGGGGGTTCTTCTAAAATAGTCATGCGTACTATGATTCAGGCCAGGAAGAAGCCTTCATCAATGATCTACTATAGAGTCTGGCAAGCAAAGAATTTTTTCTGTTCCCAGAATATTTGATTTTTTGGCAGAAAGGTCTTGATGAAGGTTTTCAATTGAGTACTTTAAAGGGACAGATATATGCTTTATCTATTTATTCAGAAACCCATTGCTGTGAATAAATGTATCAAAACTTCTTGTATAGGGAGTTGCTCATGTGCGGTCTCCTCGTAAGTTACTTCTGCCGGTTTGGGACCTGAACTTAGTTTGATCAGCTCTTTATCAGCGTCCTCCTTTTGAACTATTGGCAGATGCATCATTAAGTTTATTGACTCTTAAGGTTATCTTTTTTAGTGGCAATAACCTCAGTAAGGAAGGTTTCTGAATTAGCAGCTTATCAGTTAAGTCTCCTTATTTAGTGTTACATAAGGACAAGGTCGTCTTCTGCTTTAAACAGGATGTTCTTCCTAAGGTGGTTTCCATCTTAATGAAGAGGTGAATTGTCTTCCTTATGTCCTACTCCAGTGTCCGATAAAGGATTCTTCATTGCTGGATGTAGTGAAAAGCACTAAGATACTATCTCACTGCTACACAATCTTTCCGTAGGTTGGACTACTTATTTTGTCATACCTGAGGGTCCACGGAAAGGTCTTCCACCATCTAAGTCTACCATCAGCGATGGATTAGACAGGCAGTGGTTTTCTTTTAGGACTACTGCTCATTTGACAAGAGCTATTGGAGCTTCTTGGGCTTTTTAGCATCAAGCTTCAATAGAACAAGTATGCAAAGCCGCTACTTGGTTTTCAGCTCATACATTTACCAAATTCTATAAGGTAGAGCCTTTGGTAGGAAGGAATTACATACAGTGGTAAACAACGGGATAGGTATGCCTCCCGGGCGGCTGGTTCTACTGCTTTTCAATGAAACTGAAGTGCATCAAGTCAGCCAGGTGGTTATAGGCCCGGGAGGTGGAGACACACCTTCAGTTAACCCATTCGTCTTTGAATTCTTCTGATGTCCTGAAGTAATAATGGAAGAGAAATTAATTCTACAGGTGAGTACTCACAGAGTTCTCTTTTTTCAGCTTGGTCATCAAGGAGCACGTTGATCTCTATGCACAGTTTATCTACAACCCTCTTATTCCTGGTGCTCGGGTCCCCCCTTCACTTTACTTATGCCTGCTCAAATTTCAGGGTCAGGTCTCTTATTCTCCGTTGTCCTTCTCGTTTCTCGGCAGAGGCTATGGAGATAATGTTCCCTCTCATGGTGGCCTTTTGGGCTTCCCACAGGGAGATCGGAGAGGAAACCGAATTAGTGTTGAGCACAAAATATTCCTGAAGGGCTTCCTGAACTTTAGAGCAGGTGGACCTATTTGATAAAAGAGAGTCATTGAGCCGCCAGCTATAAGAGTGCTTGGTGGTGACCAGGAGATCCAACCCATTACTGGGTTATGGTCGGACCAGGTTGTAATGTAGATTTTAGAATCGATAGTGGCGGGTAGCACCGATTGAGGGACCAGTATGTGATCTATCCTACAGAATGTGCAATGTGGATTAGAATAAAACGTGAAATCATGGACTTTTGGATTTCTTTCCCTCCAGACGTCACATAGGCTGTAACGATTAAGGAGATCATGAAAAGTCGCGGGTTGGGCATCCGAGGTCGGGAGAGTTGCCCCTGGGTGCCCAGTGCGCCGCCTGTCCACCCCAGGGTGGATTGTCAGGTTCGAATCCCCTCCCATTATTAAGATCCCCTTGGTATTATTCTGGACAACCGACAGTAAATGTTTGAAGAACCGAGTCTGGAAGGTATTAGGGGCATAGTATGCGACCAGGGTGATCTCCACGTCATAGAGGGTACCCTGCAGTATGAGGTATCTACTTGTGGGATCCGAAATCTCTTTAGAGCAAATGAAAGGGAGGCCCTTACGAAAGGCGATCAGGACACCCCTTTTCTTCTCTCTAGCACAGGCAAGATAGGTCAAAGGGAAGTGGCCACTCAGGTAGTTCGGTTTGGAGACGATGGAAAACCTAGTTTCCTGTAAGAAAATTATATCAGCTTTGCAGGACTTGTAATAATGGAAGGCCTTATTACGCTTGGCGAGGACGTTAAAGCCCTGGACGTTGTTTGATATAACCCGACCATAATGACCTTGACGGTGTAGAGTTGTAATGATCGGCCTAGTGGAGCACGGGAGGTAAGTAGGGGGGAACTGGAGCAAACATGGTACGTAGGAAGAGCTAAGGTGGGGGTAGGAAAACATGAATAACAAGAGTAACATGAATAAGACCAAACTAAAATAGTGTTGACCAATGTGCAGTGTAATACCCCAAAAGGTCCCTCTGGGTTCTGCAATAGCAGAAAAAGGTCCACTGACCAAGGCCAGGTGTGGCCTCTTTTGGACCATTTGACAACTTGTCCGTCGGGGGGTTCACCCCGGAGGCACAGGGCAGGACTGTGAAGTAAAGATTGCCATATTCAAGCATAAGCAACCCAGCATATAACAAATCTAGGAACTTGGAACAGCATAAAGAAACAGCATAAAACAATGCAGCTCAATTTACGATTCCAGTCTGCAAAAAAGGTTTAAAGTAAGTAGGCGACGCCGGCACTTGTGGGCCCGCGCAGCTGCTAACAGGTGCCGCTTCTCAGCCCAGCAGGCCGGCGTTAAATCCAAGGCGACAATACATATAACTCGGGCCTGAGCCCAACCTCTATAACTGGATCGCCCGTCCGCCACGTGGGCGAGCTGTCGCCGCGGAGGGTCCCCCAGCACGGGCCCCCCTGCCAGGGGGCAAGCACTGTGCCCCCCAACCCGCGGTTCCTGAGCCACGGGGCCCAACCCGATCCACCCATGGCATCGGAACCATTATGGTGCCGCTCCCCCCCCCGCCCGCAAGGCCAGCACCGTGGAGGGTCCAAACACAATAGAGCCCGGCCAGCCGAGGAAGGGGGGGCCGCGACCAGGCATGGGGGCGACCAGGCATCCCCAAGGGGTCCAACCCCCTGGAGGAACAGACAGGACCAGGACACAAATCCAGTCGCCTTTTTGGAAAATCAAAACATTCAAAACGAGGGATGCCCGGCGACCCGATCCCTCTTCCTGCGGGCACGCACCTTCTCCCAAAGGGGCTGGAGCGTCGGTCGTCTGGATGCTTGCTGGGCGGTTGCACCTGACGCGTGGATTAGAGAGTTGGGGGAGGCCAGGCCCAAGTCCTTCAGGGTGCCCAGCAACTCCTCTGGAGAGCTGACGGCCCACGTGCGTGAATGCAAGCTTGAAGGGAAATCCCCAATGGTATTTTATATTATGGCTCCTAAGAATTTCCAAGCCAGGTTTCATGGCTCTTCTCCACTGCAGGGTTTGGGGGGCGACGTCCGGAAAGATCTGGTAGTGATGATTCTGGAAGGACAGTTCCCCTTTAGGATCTTTTCCTTCATGCGATAGAAGGTTGGTTTGATGACAATGTCCCTGGGGAGACCATCTGATCTTTTGGGGCCCAACGCCCTGTGGGCGCGATCCAGCTCCAGGCGTTCGGTAGGCACGTCCTCTATTGATTCTGGAAGGCCCCAAATGCGGATGTTAACCCTTCTGGACCTGTTCTCTAGGTCTTCCAATTTTTATTGCAGAGAGGTCACGTCCTCCTTGAGGGCCGCAGACTCGGACCCCCTGTGCTCCAGGGCCACAGCAGCTTTGCAGCTGTCCTCCCTGTGGGCTGTGGAGGGCGCTTCTCCTACCTCTCCCCTCCGATTTTCCGCCACGACCTCTGGACGCTGCCGGCCATGCTTTGTGTGGAGGGGGGGCCCTCCTCCGCTTGCCCCACTGCTGCCATGTCGCGCCTATGGTGCTGAGGGCGCGCTGGGGTCCCCCAGCTTTTCCAGGTCCGTGACCCTTCGCTTTACCCCCGCTTTTCCCCATGGTAGTGCAGGAGGTTCCCGGGCTGCTATTAGAGCAGAATGCAGTGTGTGCTGCTCGGCTGTGCTGGGTGACTAGAGCCTCTGTGCCTCCAAGAGCAGAGCCACTGTTTCATGTAGATGTCTTCTGTTAACTTGCCATGTAGAAATGCCGTTGTCAAATTGTTTCACTTGCATTTTCCTTGTGGCGACTACTGTCAGCAAAGTCCTTATTGTAGCATGTTTGACTAATAGAGCAAAAGTCTCATCATATTCCTTTTCATATTTTTGAGATTATTCCTGGGCTAAGAGTCTTGCTTTGTACTTCTCCCCTGTGCCATCTGCATTGTACTTCACCTTAACCTTAAAAGTCCATTTGCCAGCCTATGGCTTCCCTTCCAAGTGGTAATTCTGTAAGTGTCCATGTTTTGGTGTCATGCATAGATTTTATCTCTTCCTTTATATCCTTTATCCATTTACTGGCTTCCCCTTCTGAAAGCTGGAATATGTCTTCCCAAGTTGCAGGTTCATTAGCACTGGCGGTGCTAGTCTTTAAGTGGTTTACCCTTGTTTTCTTTTGTGGAGTGCCTTGGTTCTGTGTCTGCTCTTCAGTACTGGTAGGTTCTGCATTCACTTCAACTGTTTGTCCAGAAGTTACAGATGATGGCTAATCAGTGTCAGTTTTCTCTTCTGTTCTTACTTCCTCTGTTGTCATCACATTAAGGTCAATTCATGGCCGTGAGTAAAGTCATTTACATTCACTTTTCTTGCGTAAAAATGGTTTACTCCAGTTTTTCCCCTTCCACCTGATTCCTGAGACACATTTTTGCACCTATTTTTGCATGTAAATTTGTGCATGGAGTAAGATTTCATGCTCAAATTTCCATGTGCATGTGATCCATGGAATGTTTTGAGAGCTGAAAAGTGTGTTCAAATGTCTTTTCATGCAGCATTTTCTTCCAGCAAAAAGCTGGAGAAAAATGCCGACTTCACTTACTGACATGCTTATTTAATTACTAAAACACATGCCGGCAATAGCCATCTTGTTTTTTATGAATGAAATTGTCACCCGCAAGTTATTTTTCAGTATTTTTAACTGTTTCTTAATTTTTTTGTAAAAACAGCTAAAAAACAAAAAGGGGAACATTTAGCTACAAACGTTTTTATTTAAAAAAGGAAAAGAAAGAAACAACACGTTAGTAGCTTCAGAGAACATCTGGGACCAAATAATGGAAAACACAACACTGTAGGTCAACAGGAATCAAGATATTGCCAAACAAAACACTACACATAAAAATAAGGAGAGCACAGGGGCCACAGGCAATCCACTACAGATTGGAAAATAGAGATTCGCCTCAAATACAGAAGCTGGAGAGACAAATTTGCCACTGCTAAACAGTAAAGATGGGGGAGAAATCGAGGGGCCATGAGAACCAGTGACTGCCTTAGCCTGCACAATGTGCACAGAGCTTGACAAATTCAGCATAAAAATAGCTGAATTTCATGAACAATGCGTAATTTTGCACATGAATTGGAAACTTGCGATCACACTTCATGCCTGACATTTTGTGTGATGCCAAAGTACACAATGCCATGTATCATGCGCCACATGCATAAGCACTTGCACGTGTTTTTTGATTGCAAGGCCATGAATCGACCCTATTGTCTCTCAGATCTTCAACAAAAGTTTTGCTGTTGCTAATGGTAACCTTGTCTGTTAAATGCTCTGTTTTGGAGTTTGGTGTGTTCTTCCTCTGGAATGCAAATGAATGCTTTGCATCCCAAACTCTTACATGTTTTACACTTGACTTCTCATTGTGTTCATATGGAGTTTTCCCACTGTTCTAGAATAGAGTTTGTTGTGCAAATAAGTCTTTCAGCATACATCTGATCATTTAAGCCAGTGTTCAGTTCTTTGTTTCAGCTACCCCATTTTGCTCTGGTGTGTATAACACTGTCTAATTCCCTTCTGCTTTAAAGTGCTACTGCAGGCAAAGACGATTGTTACAGCATTGTGTAGGGCTACGCTTGGCAATGTCCTAAACTGCCATTTTTAATTTGAAGAAGAAATGGCCGAGATATTGTGATACAGGTTCAGCCTATGACATCCCTCTTACATCCCATCCCTCCAATCAGCTCAACAGAGCTGCTGCCCATCTCCTCCTCTCTCCATCACTGGCTGCCGCACCACCTCCTCTCCTGCGGCACTTTGAGAGTGCACACATGCATTTTAGGAGTGCACGCTTGGGTGTTTGGGAGTGTGTGCATGCATTTTGAGAATGCGCCCAAGCATATTGGGAGTGCGTATGGATTTTTGGGAGTACACGTATTCACTTTAGGAGTGCACACATGGGCTTTTGGGAGGGCACACATGCATTGTGGGAGTGCAAGCATGCACTTTGGGAGTGCACCCATGGGCTTTTGGGAGTGTGTCTGGGAAAGCTGGTCTAGGAGCCAATGTTGCCAGCCAAAGCAGCAGGGGGGAAAGGGAAGAAGCAGAGCCAGGATGTCTTGTGCAAGTTCTGGGAGCCCTGTAAGATCCTGTCCATTATGCTGATTATTATGCAACATCACAGGTCCAAGGGCTGCACCCTTGTTCTTCAGTAGAGAAACCATGAGGTGAAACTGTAAACCTTGACATTTTTATAGCATTTCTTCTTCTTCTTCTTTAAAAATGGAATAAAGTTTAGGACAGTGGCAAACATTGCCGACGTAATGGTGCAAAAATTAACTTTGCCTGCTGTAGCACTTTATTACGGACCTTTACCTTGAATAAGAGCATATCTTGAATGTTCCCCCCACACTGTTCATACAGATTGCTCACTTTAAAAATCATTCTACCTGCACCTAGTGCATTTTCTGAGCCTTTAAACATCTAAGATGGTGGCCCATGGGATCTCAGGCTGCCTGCAGACAAGAAGTGTCTTATGACTATGCCGCTCTGCATTTTGGGAGTGCTGACCCCAGCACTGCTCTGTATGTGCAGAACACAGCTATAACCCTGCTCTTCCCTCCCCTCTCCTCAGCATGTGATGCTTCTGAGGCAAGATGGTGGCTCCCATATCCTGGAGTCCTGGACAGAGTTGCAGCCCTGTAGGGAAAAAAATAATAAGAGTAAGCAACTTAAAATATATTAATTTTAGGTGCTGGGGAATAGTTTAAGCATTTGGGCTTTTCATTAAATGAGGCTGAAGGTCCGGTTTTTGTGTCCTGTGAATTAACCTCCATTATCACTCTGAAGCATGAGAGGATTTCTCTGAAGCATGTTACCACAGTCTTGTAATTTGTCAAGAGCTTCACTCTTGTGTTGTATTAGGTAGGTTACTGTGTATCTTGAATAGTCATCTATGAAAGTCACTATGTACCTGTTGCCTCTAGGTGTAGGTGGGTTTAGGGGGCTACATACATCACTGTGAACTAAGTCAAGAAGGCTTGAAGCTCTATTCTGACTGACTTTAGGAAGTGTTGCTCTTGTAACTTTGTATTTGATGCAACATACACACTTTACAGTAACTGGACAATGGGATCCTTTGTCAGATTGCTCTATTTGTAGTTCTTGTATGCATTCTGGATGTCTGTGACCAAAACACCTGTGCCACATGTATATACAGTGATTCCTTCACTGTGTTAAGGTGACGAAAATGATCATCCAACTTGGCACTTGCTATCGTCTGCTTGCCATCCAGGATAGAACACTTGTCACCTTGGAATTTTACATTGTGTCCTTTTGGCTGTCAGACATTTCACAGATAATAGTCCTTCTTCTGGATCAGGAACATAAAGCACATCTTTCACTGATATGGCTAAATTGTATCCCACATTGGGGCATACCGGGGTTCAATGCCCATATCCCTCTGCATGTATTTTACTTCCATCTGCAAGGTAAATAGTATCTTTGTTATTCAGATCAAGTTTTGTGAAAAAGCTTCTATCACTTGTAATGCGACTGGTTGCTCTTGAGTCAAAGTACTAGCCTTGAAATATATGGTTTCCTGTCACTTTAAATGTGGCATTCCAGTTCCCTTAACATGGATCAGAAGTTGTGGCTTTAACCTCCTGTTTGGTATAAGAAGGATGTTGTCTCATTTGCTCTGCTTTTTATATATTATAGTCTCTCTGTATGTGTCCCTGTTTGTGGAATCTAAAGCACACCCTGGTTTCCCTCCTGTATAACCTTGTGTCTGAAGCTTTAAGAGCTGTTCTGTGGTGTTGGTTTCTGTGGAGTCATACGCAAGCTCCTTTTCTGGTGCCTCCATAGTGACACACCAAGGTTTAAATATCCAGCCCTTAACCTTGATATGACCACATACCAATAAAGTTTTAGCTCACCCCATCCCCCACATTCTTTTTTTGTCCTCTTCCCTGCGATCACATACCATGCAAAAGAATTACACTTTAATCAATATGGCTTTCTCTGTGGTTTTACTCTGTTTGATGGCGGCTTCAGACTGCCGATATTCGGATACAGTTTATAGTGTTCTTTAGCCGTTTAAAAGTTGTGACACTGACACAGATAGTTTAAAAAATACACATATATATGCAACAACAATAGCTCTGTTCTTGGTGCACAGAGGTCAGAGGACCTAGGGCTATCTTTGTTCTGAGCACATCGCTGCTGGCACAACCACCATTTTGCTTATGGTCGGAAAGGAAATTTCCTCCAACCGGCATCCAGTTTAACCCTTTAACTGACAGCCTAACTAGAAATTTTGTCACCCCCTTTTTCCAGACCATTTTTCATTGTTTTGCGCTATACATGTTCAAATCTGGCCTTTAACATAAAATGTCTTGTTTGCCATTTTTTAGTGCATTCTCGATATTTTTGGCTGGAATTTGTGCAAAACAAAACAAAACAAAGTTACAGCGGTACCACATTTGTATTGGTAGACGCCCTTTTCTGCCCTGGAGACTCATCCAAACTGAAACAGTGCTTTAGAAGAAATACCCCCCCCCCCCAAACGATATATTCTCTGAAAGTACACACCTCAAGCTTTACTGACTAGATTTACTGACAAGCGTCACAAGTAATCACTCAAATAAATCTTTGGTTACACATGGTTTCCGAAAAGAAGAATAAAATAGCAGAATTAAAGCCACATTTTTCGTAAAAAAACAATATGCAAACAAGGAAAAAAGTTAGAGCGCACAAACAGCAAAAAAAATCACTTAAACCAGACCAATGCAACAAACAGTGCTCATATGCATCCCTCCCTAGGGCAATTTAGATAGATGTAAATTAAAATTAATTTACCTTTTCCCAAGTCCTGCTGTGATAAATTTTAGAAACAAAATGGCTGTTCATGGTTGTGCAGGCCACCTGCAAACAGGAAGTGCTGCTGGGCTTCCTATTACTGTGCATTGTCAGTTATGTTAGTTGAATCCAGGCAGCAGCATGGCTGAGATGCTGGGTTAGGAAGCTCCAAAATGGACGCTACTGTTCTTTTCCAGCTGTATCAGGCTATTGATTTGGTTTAACTGTGATTTCTGAGTTTTTTTTTGGCGGCAGAGTTTAGGCTTTAACATGCTTCGTTTTATATGAAAAAAGTAAAAAATAAAAATTGTCTTGTTTATTTTAAATAAAACATTTATTTTATTATAGCAATCCACATTGCATGTGAAAGCCACATTTCTTTCGATTACAATGGTACTACATATGTATCAGTAGTCCCCCGTTCCCGCCCAGGCAACCCCCACACTGAAAAGATCACTTTATAACATTTACAAATATTATACAATTACTATCCACACTATAAATGGTTAAATAAAAAAATAAATAAAAATTAAAAGGGCCCCTTAACCCAGCATAACCAGACCAGGGACCAGCTATGCAGGGCTTGTAGAACAAGGTACATAGTCCAGGTTCTGTGGCCCCCGGCCCTGCAGGCTACAAGCCCCTGTAGCCATTGCAGCCCCCAGGCTCTTCTGCCCCCCCCCCCCGGGCTTTGGGGAGGCAGGTAATTCGGGGTGCGGGGGTTAATGGCAAGTCATCTGCTAGCCACAGGTGACTCGCCAGACTCCGAACCTTGTGAACTGGTATAGGGGTGTCATGGATTCCTTACCATTTCACAAAGAGTTTACTGTAACACCACAAAGAGAAAAATGACTTTTATTTTCTTTATATTTTTACAGCCATTGACAGTTTCACTGCCATTGAAAAAAATCTGGATCATTCAAAAGAGAGTGAGCAAAATGTTAAAGCAGAACTTCACAAAAAAAAAACCCTTACCTTATCCGCCCACTCACACCACTCCTCAGCGCTCCGCATCCTGGGAGCCGCCATCTTGGCCGAAAGACACAAAGCCGCATCCCCCGGCTCCTTGCGCATTTCCGCCCGCCCATTTAAGTGATTGAGCATTGGGAGTGTGTGCTGACACGGGGGTGTGCCTCTGTGTCTTTTCCTGCGGTCGCCGCCCAGGTTCGGGAGGAGAGGCGCTGGCACGTTGATCAGGTAAGGGTTCTTTTTAATTGCATCCTCCGTCCGCTGAAGTCCTGCTTTAAGCTGTTCAACGATCTCTGCCACACACTGAATGAGATTAATCAGGACAATGTCTTTGCTGATCCCCATGACAAAGCGAGTTACATGGAGATTACAAGATATCCAATGGGGCTTCTGAAGAAATGGAACAATGTGTCCCTAACACAACAGATCCACTTAGATTCACGAATGAGATGATTTCGGTAGTGGAAATCGCAAGGGAATTTGGAAAACTGTCACTCCTACCCGCAGAGTGGATCACTGTCAACACAGATGCCAGCATTTATGGCTGGGATGCGTTATGTCAAGGCTTCACAGTGAGTGACAGACAGAACTTCGAACCAAAGAGCGATCATTTTGAATATTCTAGAGCTCAGTGCAGCAAAGATGGTGCTGCTAGCATTTCAACATCTCATACAAGGATATGCATTCCTGTTAAAAATAGTCAACAAGACTGAATGTGCGTATGTCCGGTGCCAAGGGGGGCAAAGAGCATCTCCATGATGAGAGAAGTGTCGCCAATCATGTCTTGGGTGATAAGGAATGTACTCCTATGGTCAGTCTCCTATATTCTGCAGATTTTTTATCAAGAAATATGATAGACCCCAAGGAATGGGATTTCACAGTCTAGTCCGGAAGTGGGGATTGCCAGAAATAGATCTCTTGATGATGGAGAACAATCGGAAGGTGAAAAATTTCTTCTCCAGATTTCTGACCAAGAAATCAAATGGACAGATGCACTCACACAGATTTGGGATTTCAAGCTGGGGTATGCCTTTCTCCCAGTCCCTCTTTTAAGCAATTTCCTGTTTAAACTCAGAACGATGACTGTAACAGTAATAGCGATCCTCCCATAATCTGGCCAAGACGTCCCTGGTTTCCACTGGCAATGCTGATGAGTATAGACCAACCGTTACCCCATCCGAGGAATTTGTTACATCAGGGATCAGAGATTTATCCAAACCTTCAAAGACAATCTTTGATGGTGTGGCCATTGAAAGGGAGAGGCATCTGAAAGAAGGTTGTTTGAAAGTAGGGATTTCTACTCTTCTTAAAGCAAGAGAATTCTCAACTAACCAAATATACCACAGAGTTTGGAGACATTTTAGAGAATTTTTACAGTCAACAGGAAAAAGCCATCAGCAACCTTCTAGAATTCCTAAATGTGTAGATTTGATGTGATATTGGCATTGAATATAACATTTTACGCAGAACATCCTTAAGTAATACAATTCCTTAAATGGAGATGAAAATCAGACCTCCAAGAAAAAGAACATTCCTTCAGTGGGACCTTCCCAAGGTATTGGAGTTTATATCATCACAACCAACTTCAAAACATGTGCTATGGAGATTAACGCTAAAGGCAGTCTACCTCATAGCAATCTCTTCGATTACAAGAATCTTGTAAATTAGAACACTAGGTTGTGAAGAGCCCTATAGACAATTTTTTGATGATCAGATGAAGTCCAGTTAATTGCTATTGCACACTCTATTCCCAAGGTTGCCTTGGTGAAAAACATTAGTAGGGAGATCAACCTTCCTTCTATTTGATCAAAACAGGACATGTAAAAAAAACATAATCTTGATGTAGCTTCAGTATCGAAAGTTTATCTCCAGGCTATGGACTTCTTTAGGATTGAATCACGGCTCACTTGACACGTTCAGTCGCAACCTCTTGGGCACTTACAAAAGGAGTGTCACTTGAGTCTGTTTACAAGGCGTCTCCTAACAAGTTCGTAAGACTTGCAACAACAAATGTTGCTTTTGGCAAAAAAAATGTATCCAGTTCCCTTAATCTAGGGAAGAGGTGCACAACTTAATGTGGGAAATGAGGGGAGCTAAAACTTTATTGGTATGTGGTCCTATCAGGGTTAAGAGGTGAACATTTAACACTTAGTGTGTCACCATTGAGGAAAATTACTGCAAGGTGAGTATTATATTTACCTTAATCACATCTATGAGCCTGGTCTTCACAGATGCTAGTGTCAGATGTGTCTTGGCATGGCATTTATATGCTCCTGCATGTCCAGCTCTCTGCTAAGCCACATTTTGTAAAGTTTCCTTAGCAGAAACAACTTTTGTTTGTTCTGTTCTGTTTAAACTGGATCTCTCATGCAGTCCTTTCAGTAAATCCCACATGCCTTTGTGAATAAGCTACTCCTTTTACTAGTAAGCTTCTGATGGCCCATGTCCATCTTTTTTTCCTGTCCCAGTCATAATTATTGTCCTCTGGCCTCTTTGTAGTGATAAACTCTCACAAGGCATTTCTGAATAATAGCATTTCCACTGTAAACTTCCATAATTGTCATTATTCAGCTTGGCCTCTGAGAGTTTAAGCTCTGAGCTGCTGGCCATTCTTCCTCTTTTATATATAAAGGAACAGTCTTACTTGTAAATAGGAGATGTCTCTGTGGATGCTTCTTTATGTCGATCTCCTCATGGGCTGTGCTGCCTCCCATTCTAGTTACTGGACTTCATTCGATCACTGGGTTATGGACATTTGTGGTGTAGCAGGAACTGACTTGCAACATGACTGCAGTAAGAGCAGTAACCTTACATGGTGGATAACAAAGACAGGAAAAAGAAGTAAGCTCAATGTACAGGAAACATGCAGCAGAGAATGTACAACACATAGATATATGTAACAGTGACATCTACTGTCAAAAATGTAAACTGCAATAACCTAGCAATAGAGACAAGATGTAAGCACAGTATCTCCAACAGAGGTCAGGGGGCCCATTATAAAATTTTTACCTATAAATTGTGTTATGTGCATACTGTTAGAAATACTCCCTAATTGGGGTTCTTAAATAACTCAAGCAGGGATGGAGGTCCAAATGATCACCGCTGTGGTTTTCATTGAAAGAGAGCATCAGCTGGTGGAAATTTACAGACCAGCTCAGATGATCCCTTTTGCAGTGTGTCACATCTCAAGCTATGAGTCCAGGGGCAGACTGGACATAGGGAGCACAGGGAGAATTCTCAGTGGATCACGCTGCTTTGGTGCCGACGGGGCTGGCATCTCACCCACACCCAGTGCATCTCTCCCACCCCCATATACCTGACCCCATTGTACAACTAAGCCAAGACACTCCAGGTCATGTGTCGGCCCTGCAATGCTTATAGCTGCACTTACAATACTAAAGCTTTAGTACCATCTTTTTAAGAGTGGCCCTTTCCATTCCTGACAATGATCTGAAACCTTTTGTGCTATAGCTTCAGCAGAGAAAATGTACTTGTTGACTGGCTTGAAATCGCCCTGAGAGCTGGTCATGGCTGGCTGGGGCTGGTAAAATCCTAGGCTGATTTTTGGCCCCAGTCTATCCCTGCATGTGCCTTCTTTTGTCTCTGTTCCTTAATGCCTTTTCTGCTACCGCCATCCTTTGGTTCTCGTTACCTCCTCTACTGTGTGAATCACTCTCCAGTCCTCACCAATCTCTCCACTGTTGCTGAAGGGTCCACCACTGCTATAAATATTTCTCTGGTCCTCACAGCCACCTGGCAGTCCAGTCCAAGCCTGGTAGTGGGCCCCTGAAGATGCTAGGGGCCCTGGAGCTTGCCCGAGTATGCTAGTTTCTGGCGCTGGCCCTGCCTCCATTAATATAAAATTATCTGATCGGCGAATCCTGAATTGGGATGCCCTGCTGTGTGAAACTCCCTAGAATGGTGCTATTCACTCACCTTTTCTTCATCCCCAGTGGCACAGCGGATGCAGCAAGGTGGGCTCCCCATAGAAAACACTGAGAGCCATTTGCCAAATGATATAGACATGACAGACGTCTCTCATTGGACAAGAGCCCGTGCATATGCCGTTAGAACTGGGTTCTGGGAGGTTTCACACAGTGCACCATCCTGATTCGGGATGCCCCGAGGGAAAGCCAGTCGCTGGTCATTTGTGTTCAGAAATGGCTGTTTTTATTAATACTGTTGCTTGGTCTATTTTTGAAGAGAGGGGGCCCTGTGACACAACATCTGCATTTTCCTGATGTGCACTCTTTTAGGTTAGCATAACCGACATCCCCACTGGAGGTGGCAGACAGACTACCAAATTGGCACTGCTTGCTGCGAGCTAGCTGTATTCGTTGGCATGCTTTGTTATGTTCCCCAGGCAGAATATGCTTTCTTGTGCTCCCCACTCCCCCTGTGACCAATAGGGCATGCATTGTGCTGCGTATGTGTGCACAAAGAACCCCACTGGCCCACGGCAATCCTTTGAGACATGCAAGCAAATCTGGTAAATTATTTCTTCTTCTGTCCTCTTTTCAACGAGAATTTACTTTTCAACTAGTGGGGCATCCCAAATCAGGGCTACTAAGTGTCACTTTGGTCATTTTTAACTGGAGCACTTGAGTTTTGATGAAACATGTCGAAACCTGACCTTGGGCTGTTTGACTCTCAAACTGATAAAAAAAAATAAACTCATCTAGCTTCTTGGACTGCTAAGAGACAATTGTTGTATACGAGTATACATGTAATAGTATTTTTGTATTTTAGGCCACATAAAAATAAAGTGGACCCCCCGCCTCCCTCTGAATTAATATATCCTCTGACAACTCCAATCTTTCCTTTGGAAGGTGTAATCTTATAAAAACTGTTACCTTTTGCTCATTTCTATCCATCCAATCAGCAAGTAGCATACCTCTGTGCTTGTGACTGTGTGGACAGGAAAGGCGACAAGGTGTGAAAGCCCAGCAGCCTAATCTGCCACAACCCCATGTTTGCACCAGACAGGTAGCATTGTGCCACACACCTCCTATGTGTGATTGTTTTATGCCCGGCTGGGAGAATCACATTGCGCGTGTCAACTGAACGTCTTCTGATGGGAAACTAATCAGACAGCCTTTTTGGCGATGCAGGATGGGTGATTAAAGGGGGGTGAAATCTGGACTGTTGGAATAGGAGGCAGAAAAAAAATTGAGTTTAAATGAGAAATGGAGGCTCATGCTGGGCTTTGGAGTATGTCTAGAGCTGCTTTTAGCAAATCATGGTCTCAGCAGTAGGTTTGGCACAAAATAAAAAAAATAAAACTCTCTGCCTTAAAAATATATGTATTTATGTATAAAGAAAGGAACTGTCTGCAGCCCCCTGCTGCTGGACTGTCTTAACCCTTTCACAACTAACATCTTTTTTTAACACTACATCACGTTTAGAGGCTAATTCGTTATGATGTCCAAATGGATGTTGGTTTACTTGTTTCCTGACAAATAAAGAATTCAATCAGTTGGAAAATTGTATAAACCTCTCTTTGCTTTCGTGCGCATATTTACGGAACTTAAAATAAAATACTAACATACCGCTTGCTGAAAAACAACTGATTGAACTATTGTAACTGATTATAGTGATGCTTTTTTCTTTCCAGTTTTGTTTCCCATTATTTGTATGTCTTGTAAACAAGATCTAAATGGTTGAAAAGTCCAATCCTCAAAACATGGATTTTGGGAAAATCCGAGCGAGGGGCTATATTTGAAAACCAATTTTGTAAATCTGGGTTCTCTCCTTCTCAAGTGGTCATTTGTCACCCTCGTTTTGTTGCCATTTGTTGTATTGTGCAACACTAGTGTGAACGTGGTCCATCCAATGAAGTTGGTTCGAAATGAATTCGAACAAATTATTTTAATACTGGTCATTTTTGCCTCAGTGAGAATATGTAAATAATTGTGGAGATCCTCCCAGTTGATCCAGAGAAACTTCCACAGGGAGCATCGATGGAAATTCTCAGGTAGCAGGTAGTGATGGGCAAACCCGAAGTTTGGCTTCGTACTGACCCAAATTTGCCCAAATGTCCACGGAAACCCAAACTTTTGGGTATCCAAAAGTCCACGGAAAAGCTGGTTGATGGGCTGCTTTGCCTTAAGGGTGCAGTTGAGCCCTGCACCGTGACGGGGTTTGAAATGGTCCATGACCGAGGCCACAGAAAAATGGGCACCGCTCCCCATGAGGAAGGACACTTCTAGCGCCAGCTGACAGTGCTGGCACTAGGAGTGTTCTCACTCATGGGGAGCGGCAGACATTTTTCTGTGGCCCCAGTTGTGGTCCATTTCAAGCACCGCAATCAATAATAGGTAGGGGATTGTGTGGGGCTCAGGTGAGTTTTTCAGTAGTGTGCTTCCTGCTACACACTCTGCGTAACCCCGCAAAGTTCAATTTCAATGGGGACCAGGTTCGGGTCTCTGAACTTTTAATCAAAGTTCGCATGACTTGCCACACCGGAACTTTGGGGGGTTCGCACATCCCTAGTGCCAGGCCTTTCTGCTATAGAGAGTGATGACACAAACCGCCTGGTTTTCTTCGAAATACTTGATGATTCAGATTTCTGAAGGACATGCACAACTGATGTGATGCTCAACTTCCTCCTGAATAGGCCTGCCCTGATTAAAAGGACAGTACACCTAATGGCAATAACCAGTCAAAAAGCAGCTAACCTTATGCCTGTCCCTCTCCTCCATTTATTAACGCACTGGGTAGAAGCCAGAAATTCAGGTAAAGAAAGCAGCATATAATTTGAGACTTTGCGATGCTTTGAAATAGCTTATTTGACACTGTTCCCACAGGGGGAATAAGAGGGGGATAAAGTCAGTGTGTGCCTGGAAAGGGACTTTACCAATAGCTGTTCATCAGTGCCTCACATTAGAAGGCACCCCGGCCAAGACTGCAGCATGGTCATCCCCCAGGACAAAACAGACTGTGTGCCCTCTACGTGAAAGAGCCTATGTTGAATAGGTGTCGCCCATTCCTCCTTGATGCCATCTTGTGCCAGTCCATAAAACATTGTCTAGTGTCTCTCCAATAGCTAGGAAAATAATTCTAATTTCATTTGGAGAACTGCCTTTCATCAACTACTTGTACAGCTCTTTACCTCACTTGAAGAGCTCCACCACCTTATTTGGAGAATTCATCAACCTCACTTCAACAACTCCTAAATCTCCTTTTGACAACTTTCATGTTATTTTTAGAACTCCTCCACCTTACTTGGACAACTCTTCAACATCACATGGACAACTCATCAGCCTTACTTCGAAAGCCTTTCCATCCTAATCTTCACAACCTTATCTTGAGAGCTCATCTTTGTTACTTGAAGAATTTGTCAACCTCACTTGTAGAACTCCTGAACCTTACGTCTTTCACAATACTTAGAGAAGTCTTCCACCTTACCTGGGCAACTCCCTAATCTCACTTGAACCACTCCCTAGCCTCACTTGCACAAGTACTCACTTTGACAACATCTCTACCTTACTCAGAGAAATCCTCCACCATACTTGGAGAGCACATTTACCTCACTCAAATAACTCTTGAAAGAAGCACTATTGTAAAAAAACTGGTACAACAATAAAAATCCACACAAATATGACAGGTTGCTTATACATTTAGCACCAAACATGAAAAAAAATCAACCAAGCAATGCATGTCTCTTTTTTTACTGAAAGAAAGAAAACTCAGGAGTGACAGTATTGAATGTACTTTTACGGGGGAGGCCTGCTGAATTTTAACTGCCTGATTCCCGGGGTAGCCTGTGCTGGAATAGCAGCTTATTGCTGTTGTTCTGAAATGCTTAGATGCTTTTTTCCTATTATACAATGTTTTGGCTCATGGGGCAGACAGTAAGGTGAGCAGTTTTCCCCTGTGAAAGTGTAATGGTGCCCACAAAACCCTGTCACCCCTGGATTGTATTCTTGCTGTATTCTTGGTGTATAAGTGTATGTATGCTTGTTTCAACAATCATCACAATTATGTGATTATGAACCTTTAATTTCATTTCAGCAACTCCATCACCTTACTTGGAGAGCCTCTCTAGCTCCCTTTCTTCTGCACCTTATTAGGTTTGCAGAAGGTATAGGTCTCCAAAGGAATCAAGTGCTTCACCCCTTATGACACTGATGTATTTTAAGGAAGAAACACTCAGCTGAAAGTCCTCTTTAAATATACAGACTGTACCCTGGAATGAGGTTAACATGTATTATTTATTCACTTATTTACCTGCATCACATCTACTCTTATTTTTTATTTATTCTTAATGTCTTGCCTATTTTTTTTTTTGCATTTCTCGTCAGTTCCTCTCACTGTCCTCCATATCCCATTTTGTTTTATCCCTTGCCATCCCCTCACCCTCCCAGAAATTAGCAATGGTGCCTGCACGAAGGAAATGAGTGTATAAAATTGTGATAAAATGTTCCAGCGAAATTGCTTTTGAAATTTCGCATTCAATTGCGGCAAAATGAAATTGTTGGCTTCTCTGGAGATGTTTTGTTTTTTGACCCCTTTTTGTGAAATCTCAAAGGAAGCAAGCATATTCCCATCTTTTATAGTAATCAAATTTATCTGGCATCTCTCAGCCTCTCGAATTACTTATGCTGCAGTTGGTCAGCTCCAGGAAGGCTTTCCATGTTATTTATTCATTGTTTCAAAGTGAGGGTTTTTGACACGAGGTCCCCCTTTAGAATCCTCAGGGAGATATAAAGAAGGAGTATAAGAAAACATTTACAAGCACTTTCTGCCATGTATGCATTTTATATGGAGATAAAATGGACTTGTGTTTCGGAAAGGTAGCTGCTTTGGTCTTACTAACCCCCCTCCCACCTCCTTCACCCTCATCAACCATGTTTCTAACAAGCTGCTCCCTGTTAACCAGACTCTGAGCTTGCTGTAATCCCACAACCTCTTGTACATCATAAATGATAAATTATAGTAACCAATACTTAACCAAGGCCTCTGTAAAAATCACAAACAGCACCAGTCTTTTTTTCTTTTTTTTTAATGAAATACAGACAAGCCCAAGTGTAATTGACCTGAAATTGTCCATTGGGCAAGCTGTGATACAGGAGATGGGTGCATTAGCTCAAGTGGTGAAACCGATTTGAAAATAGGGCAGGCTCTGGGTCGTATTTCTCTATTGGCAGTGCTATTGATTAGCATGTAAACATGCAATGCAAACACCGTAACTATTGGAAAATGGAGTGTTTACACTGTACTCCTATAATAGCGGAATCAATGGAAGCTGCAATGGTTTAGGTATATCTTACACAGGGAGGAAAAGGGGAGGAAGGCTTGAGTAAAGAGCTCCGAGGGGGGAATAATGGAGACAAAATCTATAAAAAACACAGCATAAAACTCCAGTTTTGAGGTCATTAAAGTGTGCCCCGGAAGGACCAAAACCCAGAATAGTCAAAGTCCTGGGTTTTGGTCTTTTCCCCCGGGGCACCTCGATCGGGGTTGTGTGAAACCCCCCCAGGTCACCCAATCTAACTCGCCTATCCCCAGTCCTACAGACCACACACAGCCTCTCATTCAATCAGTGCGGCTAGAGTGACTCCTGCCCCTTTGCCTTTGCAGACCCAAGTGTGCCCGCGCTGGCCATTCACAAAGGCCTGGCGTGGTTGCGTGCTCTGCTAAAGGGATAGCAGGGAGATGCTGCTGGAGAAGATGAGTATACCGGGTGGCTTCATACAGCGGGGCATCCCGATTCTGGATGTCCCGGGGGGAGGGAATCAAGCAGCCCTGGGATCTAATATATTCCAGGGCCATGGGGCTGTGGGTTTTGGTTCACTTTAACCTTTCTAACACCAATCACATAAAATGTATGTAGCTGCCTCTCCTAACGTTAAACAACAGCTATGTAAATTTTACGTACCTAGCTTCCCCCCCTGCTAGCGGCCCCCCCCAAAAAAGACAGTCACCTGACCTCTTGATCGATCCGGACAGGTTTCCTCTTTACCCAGAAGACCTCTGATCCTCCCCCACTGGGCTCTTCCAGCTTCAGGGGAGGACATACTTCTGGCTTCAGGAGAGTGCAAGGTGCTTACTTTGTCTGCAGAGCTGAAATTTGAAAAAGTAAAATTACCATTACTTTGCGCTGTTTGGCAACTCTTCCCTTGATAGTATCTATGAATGTTGGGTATTGTTCTGTTCAGAGGACTTTTTCATATTTAACCTGTTTTTTTCTTGTTTCCATATTGTTTTTGTAGTGAAATGTGGCTTTGATTCTGCCTTTTTATTCTTTTTTAGGGAAACCCACATCAACAAACCTAGTATGCCTAGAAAGCTTGAGGTATGTACTTCCAAAGAATATATAGTTTGTGGGGGTATTTCAAATGTAATGGGTTGTTTTAATCATCTGATAATCTACTAAAGTGCTGTTTCAGTTTGGGGGGAGTCTCCTGGGCAGGAAAGGGTGTCTACTAATACATATGGGGTACTGATGTAACTAGGAGAAAATGGGCTTTTACATGCAATATGATTTTATTTAAAAACTTACATTTTTTATTACAAAAACACTACAAATTGTAAAAAGGAGTTTTTTTTATTTTTTTGCACACATTTCACCCAAAAATATTGAGAATACATTTAAAAAATGATAAAGCTAAGACTCTGCTGAAAATAACAATATATCATTTTCCTGAGAAATACCTTCAAAAATGACAGTTGAACATGTGTAGAGCAAAATAGTGAAAAGTGGTCTGGCAAACTAGGGTGACAAAATCTCTAGGTAGGCTGGCAGTTAAAGGGTTAAATGTCAAGAATATAAAATATAATTTTGAAATATTATATACAATATTTAGAATTTAATACTCTCCAAATATACAATATAACTTCCCAGTAGAACACTCATGTTCACCAAAACAACTTCTGTCTTTGAACAACCGTCAGAAGGGACCTTTGGAGGTATCACAACTAATGGTGGAGTTCTGATTGCCAGGAAACATGGTTCCATCACTTAGCAAGAAGGGCTTGAAGACTGTTGCTCAAAGCCCAACACTTAACCCAGTGGCCCAGAATCTAATGGCAACCTGGCCTTCACTAGTGCTTCTTGCAAGGAAACATAGATTTGGCTGCTCGTGAAGCCCCAGGTCATGCCAATGGGAAATCAAGTGCCAGAGCAGACAAGCTGTGATTCTTTGGCCAGATGGTATCACAGCACAAAGGCAGGTGTATTGCCAATGTAGCCAAGGTTGAGGATTTGAGAATTTAGCATATTCAATGTTCAAGCCAGAGGTTCTGGGTGGACAAAAAAAAGGATAATTAAAGTCTGTAATCCGAGATTGTGGTAAGTCAGCAAAAATCAAGATCCTGGTCGAAGCAAGGAAGGGGTCAAGGTTCAGGGTTGAAGGACTCGCGCTATTAGTGGAAGTTGGCTCATGTGTACTGGTAAAAAAAAAGAGCATACCTCCCAGCTGTCTCTCTTTTTTATCTGAAGGTGTCTGTTTACTACATTCAAATTAATCACTTTTTTCCCTAATTACTACAAAGCAAAATTCATGAAGAAAGTATTTGTAGCTTAGGCTATTTTGGTATAACCTATTATATCTTTGCTATAAAATGAATTTTTTTTCTGTATGTTATGATGCAAATAATACCAATAAAGGTATATTTCTAAGTATGTGTATTCAAAAGCCAGCCACTCTGATACTAAAAATCTACCTGTGTTGCTAGGGACCATTGTCCGATGTCGATGTCATTTATCATGCAAATCCTAATTTGGCTGTAGAATCATTCAAATCATTCAAAGCTACAACCAATATAGTCCATTGGGAATGGTGGTTACACAAGCCAGTCCCCAGCTCAGATATAAGGCCACTTTAGTTGCCGTCTTTACTTACAGTCCCTGACACATTAATGAAGAATTACATGTTACACTTTATTATCGGGAGGGGAGATACAGCAACCCCGTGCTTTCCGCTGTGCTGCAAACTGGAAAATGGAGCTTGTTATCTGTTGATGTTGTTGATGTTAAAAAAGAAGAGTTCTATGGGTATGACCGATTCATTTTGACTAATGCAAGGCCTCCATCATATAATACATAATGTATGGACCCCATACAGCTAATCTGACAGGGCTAGTATTTAACCTGCACCCATTTTCATACCCAACAATAGCATAGCATGTTCTACTTTACCATCTAAGGCAGTGTTCCCCAACCCACTTCTCCATAGCCACCAACAGGTCATGTCTTTCAGCTCTCCATAAAGCTATCTCTCTAGATCTGCTGCTTCACTGATGTCTTCACCTGTGTTTGTGTGGGGATATGCAAAGCATGACCTGTTTGCTCTTGAGGAGAGGGTTGGGGAACACTGATCTAATCTAGAGGAGCACTATGCCATTCTGCACACAATCCCATATTATTACATACTAGCCAAACCCTTCCTGAGCTCTTAGATGCCGAACCATATTGTCCAAGACACCTTAAAGCTGACCTCCAGTCAAAAAACTAAAGTTTAATGAATTGCTCACCTAACCCCCCCCCCCCAATTATTTGTGGCAAATTCTGTTTTGGAGAGGTTAACCCCATGCTGATGTTGCAATACTTCACTACTTCATGGAAGTGGCTATTATGCTACACACCTGAGAAGACTGCACAGCTGAGCTGGGAGCTTTCTTGGAATCAGAACATCCAGCTAGAGGGATCCCAGAGCCCATACCAAAAAGAGCGAGACATTATGTCCCAGATAAATGGGGGTGGGAGGGGGGCAGAGGAAGGGTGAGCTGCATCGAGAAGAATGCTGCATTGAAAAAGTTGATACAAAGTTTCTAGGCAATGATGTCATTACAGTATAGGGATGTGTTGTGTTTCCCTGCTACCTGCCCTCCTTCAAGATGGCAGAGAGAGGGTTTCTGCTTGTGAGATCATCAGCTAATGATTCCCCAGTGATGTCTTGGGGCAGAATATATAAAAGGGCAGCAGCTTCATGTGTCTACAGCGAGCGAACCTTTTGTGACATATGAGAATTTACCTGAAGGGAACTGAACTCTGTTGCTTCATAACTGTGAGTGAACAGTTCTACTGTATTGGAAGCTGGAATAATAGCTATAGACTGTTCTGGACTCCTCACTTGCAGCTCTTTATTAGTTGTTCCGCTATTCCTGAGGAAGCAAGGATGTTAACTCTTTATCTACAAAGAGGCTGATTCATTAATAGCGGCAGGTAGCGACAGTTGAGCGACTGTAGCGGCATTTTCAGAGCGCCCGCTAGTAGTCGCTGGGCTTGGCCGTTGTTTGGTTGTTGACAGCGACTCAGTCGGTGTGCAGTAATGTTGAATATTGGGTGAGGAGTCGCTATTTGACAGGTTCTGCGCTGTATGGGAGCGCATGATAGCGACTGGCCATAGCGACCGGCTCCCACCATATTCATTAACAAATCACGCTCAAAAAATTATCGCGCTGTGAAATGCATGCTTAAACCCCAGAGCGCTGGCGGCGATGGGTTAAAAGTAGATTTTTAACCCCCAAACAACCATATTTTTGGAAACCAAAAAAAAACAAGTTTTTTAAATAATTTTGTAATATGAATACGTTAATATCAGACCTGTAATATCAATTCTGTACTTTTTTTATTTTTTTTTTTTTTTACCTTAAAAAAATTATTAAAAATGGCAGAAGTGGTCACAGAATTTTTCACATTTAAAAAAAAAAAACATTAATAACAAATAATTATGAATATTTAAAGATTGTCCCATTGAAATGCATTGGAGAGCGCCAGGTAGCGAGAGGTCATACCTGTCGCTGTTCAAGGTCAGACGCTGGCGCTGTGGGCTGAGGCTGGAATAATGATGAATGAGTCGCTATCTGGCGCTATCTCAGTCGCTAAGGAGGATTGGCTTGATAAATGTGTGATTGTGGGGGGGAGCCGGCATTCTCGTGGCGGTGCCCGTCATTACCGGTCGCTCACCAGTCGCTACCTGTCGCTTATTCCTTCATAAATAAGGGCCCAAATCTATTGCCAGTCAATATATCCCCTGTGTTCATCAGGCTCAACTGGCTGCATGCTCTGTACTAGAAATAGAGCTCATCCCATTCTACCTAAATCAACAGTTTCTTTTGTAACCACACAGATAGCACCATACTTTCTACCAGAAAGGGATTACTCATTAGTAACTTGGCTACATTTTGAGGCACAGCTGAGCTCAGAGACAGGACAAGAGCTAACATGCTGGTGTTATCTATGCAAGCTGTGTGGCGGTGGGCCCTGGAGGTGGGTCTGCCTGTTAACAGGGTGTTTGATATATCACACATTTCTATTACTTTGGGCACTCATCAATTACTGGAAGCATTGAAAGAAAAAGATACCTTGCAGTATGCCGCTCTGGTGGATAAAAGGGAGGATGGTGATTATTATCTCTGCTGCAGTGATGTGGATCTGGATCCTGTTAAAGGGCCCTTTTGCATATATCCAAAGGGGGCTGGGGTATCTGTCTGTGCTGTTATCTTTCCAGTTAGCTACCCCTGAAATGTAAGGCCACATAGGCAAATGTTTCTCACATGAAGAGTGACCATGCAGACACCATATCCTTACAGGTGATACAACAGACTTCCAGCTTAGTCTATTACTGGAGTGAACTTTGCTAGATTTACTGCAGTTTACAGTTATGCCACTAGAGAGTCGGTTCATGGTTGGTGCTCTGGTGAGTCATGCTCATAAATCCATCTGCTCCATGGTCATCAAAATGGGATACGCTTTTGTTTTAGCGTCAATTTGCACACTAGCATTTGCCATTGCGCCAATTTGCGCCTGCAATTTTTCGCTAGCAGCACCAGTCTCCGCCGCCTGATTTATGGTATGTTTAGAGGGCAGAAAAGTGTGCATAAATGTGGCAATTTGAAGAGTAAATTTCCTCCAGCAAACAGGAAACTGCCGATTTCAATGAGTAACAGGCTTATTTCATTCCAAAACACATGCCGGCAGCGTCCTGTAGCTTTATGAACAATAAAAGTGTCAGAGGTTATTTTTAGGGATTGAACCCCTTTTTTTGTTTTGGATTCCTACAAATATTAAGTTGAAAACAACAGAAATGTGGATATTTTGCCCCCAAATTTTGCAAAATCAATAAAAAAATGATTATTAAGAGTTAACCCTTCGGTTGCCAAGCATGTAACTCTTACACGGTTGCCTCTCCTGTCGGTAAGTGGCAAGCACGTAAGAGCAAGCACATAAGAGTGACGTCCCTGTGACATCATTTCACTCCTGGCTCCGAACTGACAGATGCTGAGGGTGATCACTGGAGGGAGGTTGGATGGGTAGGGGGCTGTGATCGCCTGCCTCCCTAGCCCCCATCTAATGTTCATCCCCTGCAGCTGTCAGATCGGCGGGGGACAGGATCGCCACCGGACACAGGAGGTGAATAAAAATAATAGTCATTTTTTTCTGTGTGTGTGTCTGTGTTTTTTTTACACTTAACCCCTTGTGAACTGGTAAGGGATCCATGAGAACTTTTATACCAGTTTTTAGGGGGCTGGCAATTCACCTGCAGCTAGTGGGTGACTTGCCATTAATCCCCCCGCCCCCCATTACCTTGCGTTCCCAAAGCCCGGGGGGGGGGGCAAAAGACTCCAGGGGTCATTTAGGCAGTGCTGGCTTGTAGCCTGCAGGGCAGGGGGCCACTGAGGCTGGCCCCTGCGCCCTGTTCTACAAGCCCCATTAGCTGGTCCCCTGGCTGGTTATGCCGGGTAGGGGGGACCCCATGCCATTTCATTTTTTGAGGGTTTTAACCCTTAAAATTCCAAACAATTGGGTTTTATTTAACACTGTATAGTGTGGATGGTAGCTGTATTTTATTTGTAAATGTTATAAAGGGCTTTTTCAGTTTTGGGGGGGTCCCCCGGGCAGGAACGGGGGGCTACTGATACATATGTTGTACCATTGTAATCAGGAGAAATGTGGCTTTAACATGTTTTTTTACTCAAACATATTTAAAAAACTGTGGAAAAAATACAAACAAGACATTTCATGTTAAAGCCTAAGCTCTGAAGCAAAAAGAAAATGTCATTTTCATGTAAATTCCTGCAAAAATCACAGTTAAACATAGCGCAAAATGGTGAAAAATGACCTGTCAACAGAGGGTTACAAAATCTCAAGTAGGATGGCAGTTAAAGGGGTTAAAAATACCTATGCGTGTTGGGTATTGTTCCATTCGGGGGATTGTTACTTTTTCAAATTTAACTTGTTTTTTCTTGTTTGCATATTGTTTTTTAAGGAAAATGTGGCTTTGATCCTTTTATTAGGGAAACCCTGTGCAACCAAAGCATGAATTGAGGGATTACTTCCAGAAGACTGCACCCACATCAACAAGTCTGGTACACCTAGAAAGCTTGAGGTGTGTACTTCCAGAGAATATATAATGTGTTTAAATGCAGGGTGTGCATAGCAGTTGAATTTTATCTGGAAATCTCCTAAAGCACTGTTTCAGTATGGGGGAGTCTCCTGGGCAGGAATGTCTACCAATACATATGTGGTACTGCTGGAACCAGGAGAAATTGGGCTTTTACATGCAATAAGATTTTATTGAAAAACATACATTTTTAATTACAAAAAAACACTACAAATTGAGTTGTGATTCCTGTGCATTCAGTTGCTCTGATACTTTCTTCTTTCCCTTTCTTTGTTAGACACCATGTAAGGTGACATTCTCTTGCTGTCTTATGTTCCAGTAAAGCCAGTTCTGGTTATACCACAAATGTCTATCTGGATTATGACTATCTGGATTATGACTCCACTGCACCCAGCACACAGGTTATAGTCCCAATGACCGAATGAAGTCCCAGTGACCTAATGAAGCCACGGTGAACGGATGAAGCCCACTAACCAGACGTGGCCCAGGAAGAGGAAAGCCCAGTATGGGAGACAGCAGGGAGATCGACATAAAGAAGCTTCCACAGAGACTTCTTCTGTATACAAGTAAGACTGTTCTTATATATAAAGAAGGAGAATGGTCAGCAGCACAGAGCTCAAATTCTCAGTGGTCAAGCAGAACAATGATAATTATCAGCTATGGATGTTTAAAGTGGAAATGTTATTATCCAGAGGTGACATGTGGAAGGTTATCACAACAGAGAGGCCACAGAACAATAATATGGGACAGAAAAAACAGACAGGCATAGGCCGCCATAAGCTAATTAGTAGAAGAGGACCAGCTTATTCACATACGCAGTGAGAATACAGCAAAAGTTGTGTGCAATGTACTGAAAAGACTGCATGAGAGATCTAGTTTAAACAGCAAGTTTTTTCTGCTGAGGAAACTTTACAAAATGAGGCTTAGCAGATACCAGGACATACAAGACCACATAAATGCCATGCTGGAAGTGATCACACAACTCAGAACAGTCGGTGAGAATATAACAGTCATGCTGTGGCCATTTTGTTTTGCAGCTTACCCGATACATACACTGCACTGATTAATGCACTGGAGACATGGGCTGAGACAGATCTGACACTAGCATTAGTAAAGACCAGGTTCATAGATGATCGGTGAAGAAAGGAGATTGCGCAGAACTCCACAGAAACTGACACCAGAGCTGCTCTTAAAGCTATAGACACAAAGATACACAAGAAGGAGCCAGAGTGTGTTGTTGATGCAACAAACAGGGACACATAAAGAGAGAGACTATATGGAAAAGCAGGGCAAATGAGACAGCGTCCCACTTACACTAAGCAGAAAGTCAAAGCCACAATCTCTGATCCGTGTGAAGGGAACTGAAATGCCACATTTAAAGTGCCATGCAATCATACATTTCAAGGCTGGTGCATTGACTCGAGAGCAACCAGTTACAAGACTGATAGAAGCCTTTTCACCAAACTTGATCTGAACAACAAAGAGAAATTTACCTTGCAGATGTAAGTAAAATACATGCAGATGGATATCGGCATGGAACCCTTGTATGCCCCAATGATGCATGACACAATTTAGCTATACCGGTGAAGGATGTGCTTTATGTCCCTGATATTGAAGGAGGACTATTATCTGTGAAGCGTCTGACAGCCAAAGGACTCACTTTAAATTTCCCAGGTAAAAAAGTGTTCTATCCTGGATGGCAAGCAGACAATATCAAGTGCTAAGCTGGATGGCCATCTGTCACCTCAACACATTGAAGGAAAAGGTGAGACTATGCTCTTATGCACAATGACTGTATATATATATGGCACAGGCATTTAGGTTACAGACATCCAGAATGCATACAAGAACTACAAAAGAGGAATCTGACAAAGGATATGACAATGTCCAGTTACTGTTAAGTGTGAATGTTGAATCAAATCTAAAGCCACAAGAGCAACACTTCCTAAAGTCAGTCAAAACAGAGCTTCAAGACCACTTGATCTAGTTCACAGTGATGCAAGTGGTCTCCTCTAAGCCCCCGCCTGAAGGCAACAGGTACATAGTGACTTTCATAGATGACTGTTCAGTATGCACCGTCACCTAATGCAACACAAGAGTGAAGTTCTTCTGGGGAGAGGAGAGTGGGATAAGGTACAGGGGGGTGGGTTATAGCTGTGCTTTGCTCAGACAGAGCAGAGCTGAGGTCAGGTAATGGTCAGCAGTCCCAGAATGCAGAGCAGCACAGTCAGGAGGCACTTCCTGTTTGCAGGCTGCCTGATAAGATGGCGGCTTCCATAAGCCGCCATCTTGGATGTTTAAAGGCTCATAACATGCAGTAGATGCAGGTAGGATGATTTTTAATGTGGGCAATCTGTATGTACAGGGTATGGGAAACATATAAGATAGACTCTTATTCAGAGTGAAGGTCCGCTTTAAGTCCTATTTCATTGCAGTCTGTAAATACCTTGGCTGTTTATGAGGTGGGGAAGAACCCTGTCTTTATGGATGGCTGTTGCAAAGTAAATTTACACATTTCAGGGGTGGTGGCTGAAGGGGATTCTCACTTAAAAGTTATCGCTTATGTCAGTCCTCCGCCTAGAGGCTAGGAATCTGCGCCCATGATTGTGGGGTCAAATGTTGAAGCTGTAGAAGCTGCTTTCCTTCGATTTCTTCAACCTCAAAGGGGAACTCCGCTGACGGCTTTACAAGTGGCCCCTGAATTACAATTTTCCTTGCATTTGTACCAGAATTACCTGGGGGATGTGTGGGTAACCTTTGGTGTTCCATAAGAACTTCCACCAGGGGGAATTAAAAGTTTTGAAAATGAATGTAGAAATCACTCCTGGAGTGGATTGTGGTTATTTTTTAATAGAGACTGATTCTAAAGTAGTCACAAAGCATGGCTGACCATGACTGGATATTACTATTCGCAATATTACAGCTCATCTTGTAACTATACAAGCTTGCAGGAAGTGGCCTATTGTTATCCAGTGGGGCTGTTCAGAATTCTCTTCCCAGATTCTCTAAATGCTCCCCAGGGAAGCCGGTTGTTCACTGCAATGGGCGTGAGATCGGGCTATTATCAAATATCCGTGAGTAAGGAGGATCAAGAAAAGACTGCCTTTTCCCATTGCCCAATTTCTGTCTTTCTTTGTCAGGATGACATTGTCACCTTTGCCGCCACCTTGCAGGAACATGATAAGACTCTTTAAGGTATTGGATCGCTGAGGAAAGAGGGGTTAAAGCTCTCCATTGACAAGTGCAAATTTGCTCAGGCTTCAGTGAACTTTGTGGGACATGTTTTGTTTAGGGAAGGGGTCACAAATGACCATGTGAAAGTGGAAGTTGCAGTAAACTGGCCACACCCTACCAATCTGACTGATTTGACATCTTTTTTTATGGTTACTACCACCTTTTCATTGAGGGTTATTCTAAAATGACACGGCCTTTCAATGATCTTTAGATAACTGCTTCTACCTCCGACAAAGGCACTGCAGCTTCTACCAAAGCTCTTTCTAATGAGAAGTGGACTTCTGCCTGTGATTATTCTTTTTCCACCTTAAAAAATGCTTTAATGAGGTACCGGTATTGGCCTATGCTGACCATACATTTTGCATGTGGATGCCAGCTATGATTGATTATGATGAGTTTTGCATCAGCAGTATCCTGGAGGAGTGAGCCTACCTTACGTCAGTAGGAGCCTTAGTTCCTCTGAGAATAACTATCCTATACACAAATTGGAGTTTATAGCCCTTAACTGGGCTATTGTTGACAAATTGCATGATTATCCATATGGGGCTCCTTTTTAAGTAAGAATTGTTAATAATCTACTTACTTATGTGTTTACTACTGCTAAATTGGATGCGACTGGTCATCAATGTTTAGCTGCTTTGTATAGTTATCAGTTCACTCTGAAGTACAAGCCTGGGACTAAAAATATTGGTGTTGATGCCCTCTTTAGGCGCCCTGGGTTGCCTTTAACCATGAATGAGGATGACTGACAAGTGCGAGTTGTGTGTGTCACTGAAGATACTTGTCTAAGAACTCAATACATGATTCATTTAAAAAAAAGAGAGACCCAGTTATTGGACCTATGAGAGAATCCTCAAGGATTCTACTCGTTTGAAGAAGAAAATAATATAAGAAAGCACCTACTACCTTAGAGAATAGGATAAGTTACAAATCATAAATTATTTCTTTATTGAGTTCATCTGTTGATGATCATGATCATCCAGGGAGGAAACAATTTGTACTTCCACAGAATTTTCAGAAAGTTGTTTTGAGGAGTCTTCACGATCACCATGTTCATCTTGGGACTGATAAAACTTGGATTGGTTCAGAATCGGTTCATTTGGCCCAAGATGAGAGAGGCTGTTGCTGACCATTGTAGAAGGTGTCTGGGGGGCTTACAACTGAAAACTCTACCACCTTGAGGGTGGTGGAAGGAACAGTAAATAACACAGTAACCTGTGGTTTATTATCTTATCTTACTGCGTATTGGATTTGTTTTTTTTTCCCTATATGTTCTCTTAGGTACTTGATTACTTGAAACAATGTAAAAAAAGTTAATGTATACAAAATTTGATATGTGAAGGAAAAGGGACATCCTTCCAGGATCATTTGAAAAACTCCCAGTATAGGCTTTTCCTCTTTTTCACTAAAGGCGAAACCCACCCTCAAAATTGTTTACAATAGGGAGTAAGACCCAACTACCTTTACAATAGGTAGAAAGACCCAACCTCCTACCAGCCAGGACTTGGTGTGAATACTCTAATAAGTATTTCACCCCTCCTTGTATACTCCAACAAGATCCTCGTTCCCATCGAAAAAGTCCTGATAGCACATTTATTTTGCCCCAAAACTCCCTAATATTTTGGTTGTTGTGTAATTTATACACAGACACTTTTTTGCTGGCTTGTACACATATGCGAACCTTTTTTGGTTAACTGTTTCCCATACCCTGGCCCTGCTAGCCCATAACTTATATGTGCATCTCTCTTCTGTTCCAAAATACTTAGCATGCTATGCCTGCCATCCATTCTTCTTTTCTTCTTTAGCTTAATGCTTACCTTAACCCCATTAATGTCTAACCTCCATTCTTCTATTCTCCTTTATCTTAATGCTTACCTTAATCCCATTAATGTATATCCTACATTTGTCTTTTATTGCTGTTTCACAATGTCCCACATAAGGTTATTTACCTTAAATGAAATTCAACACGTTTCTGTATAATTAAACACATTTATTATTTTTTTAAAATTCTTAAATTCTTAAAATTATAAAAATATAAAAATTTTAAACTATTAAAAATATTTACAAAAGATGGTGGCAGGCCCCCAGTGCATTATGTTGTTTGGCTCCCCATAGCTGCCGCCAGTTCTTCTATAACCCCCCACCAGTCCATAGAAACATAGAAGGTTGACGGCAGAAGGAGACCATATGGTCCATCTAGTCTGCCCTTACTCCATGCACAGGAGCTATCAGTTCTTCTTGCCGCTGCTGCGTCAGTTGTGCATGCACTGTAAAAGAAAAAATATTTACATTTATTTTGTATACACTCTGCTTCCTGACAATCTGTTGAAGAAGCCATGTTAGTAAATAGTCACTTGTCTTTACACTGGGCTGCTGGGGGTAGCGGCATGTGGGAGCCACTCTTTTCATGGGGACCTGCCACTGCTATGAGTCTGTATAAGAAAACAAAAGAAATAGTGAATGTGTTTCATGCGCTGTTATTGTGTGTTCTTGTTACCACCTGGGAGGCCCCCAGGTATCTTGCTACCAGCAAGGTCCTAATACATCTACCTTGCTCATAACGGTGCGCACTAGCTTTCGGTCGTTAGCTGCCTAAAAATGGCGCAGATCCTTTAACCCTTTAAATGCCAGCCACGTAAAACTTACGTGGTTGCTTCTCCTCCACTTAAGTGCCAGCCACGTAAAATTCACATGCCTGGCATTTACCCCTGCTAGCGGTCAAAAAAAAAAACAAATACTCACCTGACCCCTCGTTGGATCCGGCCGGGTCTCCTCTTTAATTGGGGGCTCGGATGGCTCCAGAACAGCCCCGGAATAGCGCCCCCCCCCATTTCGTAAAAAGAGAAAAAAAATAAAAATGACATTTACGTACCTGCAGTCGCGCTGCCTCCCTCCGGGTCTCCTCTTCACTGGGGGGCCTCCGATTGCCCCCCCTGGCTCTTCAGCTTCAGGGGAGAGCCTGAAAGGGCTCTCCCCCTCCTCTCCCGACGGGTGCCGCCATCTTGCCGTTAAGCCCCGCCACTCACCGGGTGTCATCCTGGCTCCCTGCTGATGTTCTTTCAGATGCGATCATGCTGGCCACAGGAGCAAAGGGGCAGGTGATCACATCATCACCTGCCCCTCTGCTACTGCAGCCAGCATGATCGCATCTGTCATCACATCGAGGGACAGAGGAGCTGACGATCGGCGGTAAGTAAAGTAAAAAAAGGTTTTATTTTTTAATAAAAGTCATTTTTTCTTATGTGTCAGTGTGTTTTTTTTACTGTTAACCCTTTGTGAACTGGTAAGGGGGTCCATGAGACCCTTTATACCAGTTCACAAGGCTGGGGGCTGGCAAGTCACCTGCTAGCCGCAGGTGACTTGCTATTAACCCCCGGCACCCCCTATTACCTGCCTCCCCAAAGCCCAGGGGGGGCAGAAGAGCCCGGGCCCACATAGGCTATGTGGGCTTGTAGGCTGCAGGGTGGGGGGCCACAAAAGCTGGCCCCCCCATTCTGTTCCTACCAGCCCCCATAACTGATCCTGGGCTGGTAATGCTGGGTAAGGGGGACCCCATTTCATTTTTTGGGGGGATTTTTAAGGGTTTTTAACCCTTAAAATTCCAAAAAATGCCCCCCCCTCCTCTGGAGGGGAGACCCTATGTCGTTTTTTTTTTTAAATTAACCCCTTATGTTCTTTCACCCAGCAGCTATAAAAGGCTTCCAGCAGGTGAGCAGAAGCCAGTGATTGCCGAGGGACACAGTGCAAGATGGATGGGAGGTAAGTATTAAAAAAAAAATAATAATAATAAAATATTTTTTCTCTGTGTGTGGTGTTTTTTTTTTACACATAACCCCTTGTGAACTGGTAAGGGGTCCAAGAGATCCCTATACCAGTTCACAAGGCTGGGGGGACCTGCGACTAGCGGGTGACTTGCCATTAACCCCCGGCATCCCCATTACCTGCCTCCCCAAAGCCCGGGGGGGGCAGAAGAGCCCGTGGCCACGGGCTATGCGGGCTTGTAGCCTGCAGGGCCAGGGGCCACAAAAGCTGGCCCCTGCGCCCTGTTTCTACAAGCCCTGCATAGCTGGTCCCGGGCTGGTTACTTTTGGTAAGGGGGACCCCATGTCAAAAAAATGGGGCCCCCAACCCTGGGAGGGGGGACTCTATGTCATTTTTTTTCTCAATTTAACCCTTTGTAGTGTGGATGGTAGTTGTATTTTATTTGTAAATGTTATAAAGTACTTGTTTCAGTTTGGGGGGTCTCCTGGGCAGGAACGGGGGGCTACCGATAAATATGTGGTACCGTTCTAATCGGTAGAAATGGGGATTTCACATGCAATATGGTTTTCTTTAATAAAATACATTTTTTATTTAAAATAAAGGAGACAATTTCTAAAAAAATTGTATTTATTTATTTTTTTTACTTAATAATAATATTGTAAAAAACAGAATAAAATGCACAAACAAGACATTTCAAGTTAAAGCCTAAACTCTGCTGCAAAAAAAAAATATATATAAATTGTTCTGAAAATTCCAGCAAAAATGTCGCAAAACATGGCGCAAAATGGGGAAAAATGACCTGTCAACAGAGGGTGACAAAATCTCAAGTAGGCTGTCAATTAAAAAGGTTAAAAGTAGCTATGCATGTTGGGTATTGTTCTGCTCGGGGGACCTGGCGCTTTCAGACTTAGCTTGTTTTTTCTTGTTTGCATATTTATATTTTAGGAAAAGGTGTTTTTTATTCAGCTTCCCTCTTTGAGGGATTAATTCCAGAAAGATGAGCCCACTACAACAAGCTGGGTACTCTTAGAAAGCTTAACATGTGTACTTTCGGGGAATATATGGTTTATGGGGGATATTCCAAATGTAAAGGTTTGTTTTAGTTGAAAAATCGCAAGGTGCGCACTATAGGGTCGATTCAAAGAAACATGTAACAGCTTTGATTTGGGTGCCGATCATCCTATTTTTCCCGTCCGCTCGTGCGTTCGTATGAACTTGCGAGTGATTCTATAAGCAAATACGTTTCTATCCTAAAATGTACGTCCGTTCGTATGTTATCTCCCGAACTTGCCTCAGTCAGTTGTCAATTGTAAAAAACAGGTTGATGTGATCACTTGTTGCGGCGGCAGCCTGTTTTTTCGGCCGCTTCCATCGTCCACCTCTTCCAATTACTTGCGTTTGCCTCTGGTTTTCAATGGTTTTTGGCCTCTTATCTTCGTTCGTTCGTATGTATATAAGGTCTTGCGCATGCGCGATCCAAGCTACACTCCACAAACCAATGTGGGCCCTATCTGACACTACCAATCTCACCACTACTGCCTCGCGCCAGGCTAACACTTACCTTTAGGAACCATAAAACTTACCCAAACCCCTTAGCGCTTGCATCCTTCTTCATGTTGACAACCCTAAAACTTACCCAAACCCCTTAGCGCTTGCATCCTTCTTCATTTGGACGACCCTAAAACTTACCCAAACCCCTTAGCGCTTGCATCCTTCTTCATTTCTCGGACCCTCAAACTTACCCAAACCCCTTAGCGCTTGCATCCTTCTTCATTTCTCGGACCCTCAAACTTTCCCAAACCCCTTAGCGCTTGCATCCTTCTTCATTTGGACGACCCTAAAACTTACCCAAACCCCTTAGCGCTTGCATCCTTCTTCCTTTCTCGGACCCTAAAACTTACCCAAACCCCTTAGCGCTTGCATCCTTCTTCATTTGGACGACCCTAAAACTTACCCAAACCCCTTAGCGCTTGCATCCTTCTTCATGTTGACGACCCTAAAACTTACCCAAACCCCTTAGCGCTTGCATCCTTCTTCATTTGGACGACCCTAAAACTTACCCAAACCCCTTAGCGCTTGCATCCTTCTTCATTTGGACGACCCTAAAACTTACCCAAACCCCTTAGCGCTTGCATCCTTCTTCATTTCTCGGACCCTCAAACTTACCCAAACCCCTTAGCGCTTGCATCCTTCTTCATTTCTCGGACCCTCAAACTTACCCAAACCCCTTAGCGCTTGCATCCTTCTTCATTTGGACGACCCTAAAACTTACCCAAACCCCTTAGCGCTTGCATCCTTCTTCCTTTCTCGGACCCTAAAACTTACCCAAACCCCTTAGCGCTTGCATCCTTCTTCATTTGGACGACCCTCAAACTTACCCAAACCCCTTAGCGCTTGCATCCTTCTTCATGTTGACGACCCTAAAACTTACCCAAACCCCTTAGCGCTTGCATCCTTCTTCATTTCTCGGACCCTCAAACTTACCCAAACCCCTTAGCGCTTGCATCCTTCTTCATTTCTCGGACCCTCAAACTTACCCAAACCCCTTAGCGCTTGCATCCTTCTTCATTTGGACGACCCTAAAACTTACCCAAACCCCTTAGCGCTTGCATCCTTCTTCCTTTCTCGGACCCTAAAACTTACCCAAACCCCTTAGCGCTTGCATCCTTCTTCATTTGGACGACCCTCAAACTTACCCAAACCCCTTAGCGCTTGCATCCTTCTTCATGTTGACGACCCTAAAACTTACCCAAACCCCTTAGCGCTTGCATCCTTCTTCATTTCTCGGACCCTCAAACTTACCCAAACCCCTTAGCGCTTGCATCCTTCTTCATTTCTCGGACCCTCAAACTTACCCAAACCCCTTAGCGCTTGCATCCTTCTTCATTTGGACGACCCTAAAACTTACCCAAACCCCTTAGCGCTTGCATCCTTCTTCCTTTCTCGGACCCTAAAACTTACCCAAACCCCTTAGCGCTTGCATCCTTCTTCACTTCTCGGACCCTCAAACTTACCCAAACCCCTTAGCGCTTGCATCCTTCTTCATTTGGACGACCCTAAAACTTACCCAAACCACATAATGTACATATGTCTATATGTTTCTAAGCATGTATTTTCATGTTTGTGTAAATGTCTTTTTGGGCGCATATTAGAAATGACACATTTATAAAGGCTTAAAATATTATTTATTATACATTTTTTTTTTTTGGGTGTTTTTGGTTTTTTTAAAACATTTTAAAATGTTAAAATTGTTTTTTTTTTTGTTTTTAAAAGTATAAAATTATTTACACTAAAAGCTACTTTAAAACTATTTTACAAAATTAGCCAGGACCAAGGGCACTAATCCTCCTCCTCTTCTTCTTCTGTTGGCCCCAACGTCGCCTGTATGGCCAGCAGCTTGGCCACCAACTCCTTTATTCTTTTTTTTTTGCCCTCCAATGTTTTGGGGATCATCCCTGTAACCAATAGAGAAATAAACATAAATAGGAGTACCAGACCGGTTTGTATGCTGGGAATAGATTTTGGGTTAATCAAATACATGTAAATGCATGACATATGTCATTCTTCTAAGGGATAAAGTAAATGCATTTCCCACAGGTAAGTATTGAAACTCCTTAAACCGGACCTTCAACATTATTTAATGAAAATCAATAACTATTCCCAAATGATTCTGCACCAGATCTAAGTACATTTTGGTGGATTTTTGATTACTGCGCCGCCATCTGGACTCAGAAGCATAACACTTAATGAGGAGAGGAGAGTGGGATAAAGTACAGGGGAGTAGGTTACAGTTGTGCTTTGGTAATACAGAGCATAGCTGGGTTCAGGGAAAGGTCAGCAGTCCCACAATGCATGGCAGCACCTTACTTTTTTAAATCTGTATGCCATGCTGCCTGTAAATATTGCGCATTCCATATGCCGCCATCTTGGATGTTTAAAGGCTCCTAACATGCAGTAGATGCCGGTAGCCTGTTTTGGAATGTTCGCAATCTGTATGTACAGTGTGTGGGATAATTATTAGCTAGGCTCTTAATACGAGTTAGGGTCCGCTTTAAGCTAACGAAGTGCCCACATGAAAGTGTTAACTATACATTGGCTACGCCTTTAGTTATGTGTGTGTTATTAGCTAAAAACACATAAATATGAATAATGGCATGGCTACTTACTTTGTTGGTGGCCGACAGATGGCTGGTTGGGGCCAACAGGATGCCCTTGGTCCTGGCTATGCTGTGAAGAAGTCCCTGGAGAAACATGTGACATTTGGTTAGTAGTTGTATAGAGTCACTATTCCCAACATATCTGGCTCCCAGTCTGGCTGACATCACTCACCTTCGCCAGGATCAACTTCCAGCATCTCTGCTGCCTCCTCCTCCACTATCTCACCCGCTCCCGAAGCTTCTACAAATACATAATAAAGGAGCACTTAGTTTTTGGCCTGGCATGTATATCTTTGTGCATATACATGAAGAGTGACATACCAGAGCCTTCCCCATGCCTGGCCGGGTATGACTCCACGCCCACGCGGTTGGGCCCCTCCTCTGTGGTAAGGTCCAGGGGCTGGTCTGAGGAGGCCACAGAGGAGGGGTAGGTCCGTCGCCCGGGAGATCCACCACCTTCACTCACAGATGCAGAAGCATGCAGCACTGGTCGGCCTGTGCGCCTCCGGGTGCGGCGAATTCTGAAATCCATTTCCAACACTAACAAAGAAAAGTCATTATAAATAAAGGCATAACTTATACATTTGAAACATATACCATGCTATCGCTTTGTACTTACTTGGGAAATGGATCCCAAAAAACCTCCGCACCCGGGGCATGTGCAGACGTTTCAGGTCCGACCAATGCTGCATTATCTGGGTGTGAGTGAAGGTGGTGCTGGTCACACGGTGGATTTCCGCGATGATCTCCCGGGCGATGTCCCTTTTTTCGCACACATTGGGCGCGAAGTCATACCGGCGCTGAAGCATGATCTGAAAAACATAATGGACACAGAGCTTTTACTTTTACACACAGAGCCATATGTGTTGCATCACAAGTTGCGAATGTCATGTCATTAACACACACATTTAGAGTGCCAGCCATTTTTGGGGAGTGCCTTAAAGCGGACGTTCACTCTGATTCAGAGTCTGGTCTTATGTTATATGTTTCACACACCATGTACATACAGATAGCCAACATTACAAATCAGGCCACCTGCATCTATGGCATGTTATGATGGTTTGAACATCCAAGATGTCGGCTTATGTAAAATGCCTTCTTTGCAGGCAGCCTGCAAACAGGAAGTTCATGCAAACTGTAAGTGTGTGTGCTGCTCGCCATTCTTGGACTGATGACCTTCCCATGACCACAGCTCTGCTGTGTCTGACCAAAGCACAGCTATAACCCACCCCCCTGTACCTTATCCCACTCACCTCTCCTCAGTAAGTGTGATGCTTCTGAGTACAGATGGCTGTGCGCATCTCTTACATTCTTGAGCAGAGTTTCAGGCCAGTGGAGGCAAGACTAATAAGTTATTGGCTTCAAATGGCCCATTTGGAAATGTCATAGGCTGTGTACTCGTTTTTTAGGTTTTATAGCTTTTTAGTCAATCACGCTGAAGGCCCGGTTTCTGTCTTTTTGACCACGTGTGTGGCTTGCCGTTGTGTTTTGAGGTCTTAGGCAAACAGTGGTCCTCAAACATCCGCATCAAGGTCCGAGACAGGCCAGGTTTGACAGCTAGCCACGCTACTCCACAGGTTAATTAACTGGTGATAAGCCAGAGCAATTGCCCTAATTAGGACATCAGAGAGGTGAAAACGTGGCCTGGCTCGGCCCTTGAGGATGAAGTGTGAGGAGCCTGTTCTTAAACATTAAGATCCCCAAAACTAGTTCCAACCGCATCATTTACATTTAGTACATCAGTCAGTATTAGCTTAAAAGGCAGAGCAAGGCACTTACCAGCATGAGGATCTCTTCCTGTTGACGGGTGAAGATAGTGGGCGCCATCTTTATGCTTCTTCAAGGCAGCAGATAAGTGAAACCCCAGCGGTTTCCTGGTTCCGCACGAACGTACGTCCGTACGAGCGCGTAGTCGTGCGCATAGGCGTCAGACGCTGGGCGCATGATTTAAAGGTCCCTGCACCCAAAGCTCATTCTCTTTGAGCTTTTTGCGAAAATGGCACCCAAAAAGGCAGCAGCTAAACGCGCCCAGCCAAGGCAGACCTCTGAGGGCCCAACCACCAGGTCCCAGCAAGGACCCAAGAAGCTAAGGGCCCAGAAGGCAAGTACCACCTCGGCCCCACCAAGGGACACTGGACCCTCCCTTTCCCAAAAAAGGGCCCCAAAGGCACGTGCCCCTGCGGCCAAAAAACAGGCCACAGCAGCCACCACCACCTCTGCCCCCAGAAGAGGCCGCCCAAGGGAGCCCACACCACCCATGCTTTCAAGCCGGGCACTTAGCCAACCCAGGCCCCGCAGCAGGCCCAGAACACCATCCAGGCCCCGCAGCAGGGCCAGAAGCCCAGCAAGGCAACACAGCAGGGCCCGAAGCCCAGCAAGGCCCCGCAGCAGGCCCAGAACACCATCCAGGCCCCGCAGCAGGGCCAGAAGCCCAGCAAGGCACCACAGCAGGGCCCGAAGCCCAGCAAGGCCCCGCAGCAGGCCCAGAACACCATCCAGGCCCCGCAGCAGGGCCCGAAGCCCAGCAAGGCACCACAGCAGGGCCCGAAGCCCAGCAAGGCCCCGCAGCAGGCCCAGAACACCATCCAGGCCCCCCAAGCAGGGCCAGAAGCCCAGCAAGGCACCACAGCAGGCCCAGAACACCATCCAGGCCCCGCAGCAGGGCCAGAAGCCCAGCAAGGCACCACAGCAGGGCCCGAAGCCCAGCAAGGCCCCGCAGCAGGCCCAGAACACCATCCAGGCCCCGCAGCAGGGCCAGAAGCCCAGCAAGGCACCACAGCAGGGCCCGAAGCCCATCAAGGCCGCGCAGCAGGGCCCGAAGAGCATCCAGGCCCCGCAGCAGGGCCAGAAGCCCAGCAAGGCACCACAGCAGGGCCCGAAGCCCATCAAGGCCGCGCAGCAGGGCCCGAAGAGCATCCAGGCCCCGCAGCAGGGCCCGAAGCCCCCGACCTGGCACCAGCCGGGAACATAGCCCCCGACCTGGCACCAGCCGGGAACATAGCCCCCGACCTGGCACCAGCCGGACCACATCTACACCTGGAAGTTCGGTGGCCAGCCACGCAAGAACACCCAGTCCCTTGGCCAGTCCAGTCCAGTCATTGGGAAGCCAGCAATCCTTCCATTCCCCTACCCAGCCCCAGGCCATAATGTCACCACATGTGTCTGCACACATGGAGGAGCACCCAAGCCAACCATCTGTCCGCACATTGCGGCGCAGACATTTGAGTGGGAGATTCTCCCATGACCAAAATATGGCATTGGCTAGTGGCCTTACATTATACTATGACGAGCTCTATGGGAGCAAATCAAAACACACCACTAAGCAGCGCAAGATGGAATTGTTTGAAACCATCCTACGACAAGTAAATGCAGCGGGGGAAGAGAGGAAAGATGTGGCCCAAATCCAGAAGAAAATTTCGGATCTCAAATATGCTGTACGTCAAAAAGAAATTAAAAGGCATAATTACAGGTAAATAAATGATGTCTCCAAATGTAATGATTAGGATGTACTGTATGCACCTTTTCTGGGTACCAAACTATTTTTTCATTTCAGCATGAAAACTGGAGGTGGCTTTCCAACCAAACTGGAGTTTACACCTGCTGAGGAGATTGTGCTGGGCCTTCTCCATCCTGTCGCGGTCGGTGGCCATGCGGGTCTAAGGGACACAGACTCACCGACCCGTACACAAGGTGAGTACTCTTAATCTGCATGTTTGCCTGTTTGCCCAGAAAATTAAAGTTCACTAGTACCAAGATGACGGTATGGCCCTATGGTGTGGCTTGCTTGGCCTCGCACTACTGTGCCTGTTTGTGTCCTGTTTTGGTCCCTGTGAATCACACATTTCGGACCACATACATTATGTAAAATAACAATTAACACTAATTATGTGTGAAGTAACGAAGTTTATGAAGAAAAGTGATATATTTGGACTCAATCACAAAACACACATCATTAGGGATGTGTTGGCTATTTGTTGTGTGAGTTGTGTTTGAGGTAACAATTTAATTCAACACCCCCAAACATATCTGACCTAGAGCAGCGATACTCAACTGGCGGCCCGGGGTCCCAATGCGGACCTTGGCACCAGATTCCCGGACCCCTGCCCAGACAGCCCTGCACTCAGTTACTTCTGTGTTGACGTGCTCAGAGCTGCCCCCTTGATCGGCGATGTAGTGGTTGGTCTCCTGGCCAATGTCATGGCTCCATGAAACCTAGCATTGCAATATGAAGTACTGCACAGGAAGTGGCATTGCAAGGTACACACTAACTTGGTGCATCATTCTCTTTGTCCAATCCTGTCCCGCTGCCCCAGCTCTGCCCCATCTGCCCCTGTCCCACCATCTGCCCCCCCCCACATCAGCCCCATCCATTCCTAACAGATTTGCTCCATCCATCCCATCACCATCCATTCCTGTCCTCCCAGCTTTAGCCATCCAATCCCTGTCCCCTCAGCTCTGCCCCATCCAGCCCAGCAAGGGCAAGCAGCCTTTATTAGTTTGCACTTGGCAATCTCTAGCCCCTCCCCCAGTGTGCTGATTTCTAACTAGACACCCCCTGCGACAGCCCCATGCCCGGACCTTCACCTCTCACCGGATACCTTTAAATGGACCTTTACAAGAAGTGGTTGAGTACCCCTGACCTAGAGAATGGTAGTCAAACTCAAAATAGTTGCTCTGCAAGTTGTATGCTGACTGGGTACACTTCCTGACTTCGAACTGAGGTCAGTTAGCAGTTTACTCGATCCATTGCACATATGTTAAATTGAGTGTATTTTACCAATTGGACCCATTGCTGTAGAGTTGCTTAATATTAGAAATAGTGGCTTGTTTTATTACCTACCCAAACAATGCTTATGTGTGTGTTTACCTTGTTTTGTTTTCTCTTCTTCAGCCCAGCATGACCCCTCAGCAAGTGTAAACTCACTCCCCATTTTGATTATGCCTACCAGGTCCGTACAGCATAGGAGCCCAGATCCGAGTTTTCCGGTAAGTTTATTTAGTACCCAAAATACTACCAAGTGGAATCCTAATTTGGGACGCCAACTTAACCTTTTTTTTTATATGTCCCTACAGACCCACACACTCATGGAAGAGATCCAGGAAATGGAGGAAGATGATGTATCCCTGCTGGCTACGTCCGATGACCTCCCCCTGGGTCCCAATCTGCAACTGCTCCCTAATGTTTCTCTGGCCAATCCTCAGCAGCAGAGTGAATCTGCATCCATTGTGCATGCACATGGGGAGACTGACACAACAGTCCCCAGTGTTCACTCTGCTGCTGAGGATTTGCCAAGCATGCCTGTTGCTGTTGAGGGGACGACACAACGCGGCAGGGCACGCCCAAGAGCCAGGGTAATTGTGCGGCGGACTCCATTACGCCGCCGCACAATTTCCCAGGGGAGGCACAGTGCCCTGCTTGATTTATGGAACCAAGAGAGGGACTCTTTTGAGGCACAGCTCGTAACTGAGCGGGAGGAAAGGCATGCCGATATGGTCAACCTAACACCTTACAGGGCATCCTCGCGGAGTTTCGGACCCTCAACAGCAACATGGTCAATGCAAGTAATGGCATCCAGTCAGCCATGGCTGAGATGACCAATATGCAGAGAAACATTATGGAGCAGTTGCAAATTCACAATGCAACCATGGCCCAGGTTAGGTCCCATCCCCACGGACCTCCACCTGGGTTTTATGGGCAGCCACCCTATTAATCCATGAATGTGTGGGACATCTTTTCTCTTCCCCCCCACTGTATTTACTTGTCCTTTGAGGTTTCAAACAATCCATTTTGTGTTTCACATGCAGGTTGTGTTTTGTATTTGCTCCCATAGAGCTCCTTAGAGTAATGATTAAGGCCACTAGCCAATGCCATAGGTCTATGTGCTGTCTAGTTGGCAACTATCATGTGCCAATTATGGCTTTTGACATTTGTTTGGTTTGTTGGTTTGTGCTCCTCCTGTTTGCAGACATGTTTGTGTGACATTATGGCCATGCCCAAATATCCCTTGGCACAGGCAATATTAATGACTGGACTAGGCTGGCCTTTGGACTGGGTGTCCTTGTTTGGTTGTGCCACTCTCTTCCAGGTGTAGATGTGGTAGATTTAATGTTAATACCTTCTTGGTTTTTGAGCCACAGTTGTATGTGGATTTTTATTTGTTATGCACCACCAATCAAAGTGCAAAAAGTAAAAAAATGTCAAACTTACAATACTTGTTGCGTTTTGAGTTGAAACACATTTAACATCACCTTGGGCTAAAGCAGATACATTTTTGGTTAAGAGGTGTAAAAATGCAAAGATCAATCTAAGTAAACACCAGGAAAAACATTAGGCAACAATTAAGGAAAATTGTGTATTTATTTAAGGTAATGCCACATTACGGCCAAACAAATATTGGAAAATAAAGGCAAATACACACACACAGAATGGCAAGCCAAAAAAAGGCTTTAACTAAAATGCTGCAATATCAAATTTGCTCTCACGGATTGGCCAGACTCACTGGGTGGGCCCACATAATTGTCACCATCATCTTCTCGGGCTGTAGAGGGCAGAACATCCACATAACGGGGGACACGTTCTTGAATGGCAAAATTATGCAGAACAGCACATGCCATTATGATGTCTATCACTTTGTTAGGAGCATATTGCAGGGCGCCCCCGGTATGGTCCAAACAACGAAAACGTGTCTTCAACAGTCCAAATGCCCTCTCAACAACAGCCCTGGTCTTGCGGTGCGCACGATTGTAGGCTTCCTGAGAGGCATCCTGGGGCCGCAGCACAGGCGTCATGAGCCAGGGGAGAAGTGGGTAACCAGAATCACCTTAACAAGACAATTAAATAACAAAAATTAACACATTGCAAGACAACAAACACAAACAATTTGACATATATCAAAATGAGGTAAGCTAAAGGGCCAAAAAAGACACCCAGGGCACATTAGAAAAAACACTATTGGGCCAAATGTAGTACATAACTAAAAATGCAGCTTAAATAAAGCCAAGAATGAAAAAACATCTGCACGGACAAGGCTTTTTAGAAATATGTTTTTGATTCTGGCTTCGCAAATGTTACAATTAGGATGCTGCTGAGGGGCCCACACCATTTCGATAAAGAATGCACTGTATGCAGTTTAAGTCCACTTTGGCGTTGCAAGACCAATACTACAAAAGGACAAAAAACTAGCAGATACTTCGGGACAATCTGCTACCCAATATATTTTGGGACATGGAAGTTACAGACATCCTAACCAAAGTTAAAAAAAAAACAGAAGCACAAAGTGAGCAAAGCGTTTGGTTGAAAAACAAAATACAATCCACAAAAGCCCCCCCAAAAAAATGCTGGTTCGTGTTTCTGACAAGAATTAGAAAGCTAAAATAGGCAAACAATACAGATTCCTGGGAAATATCAGTAACCAAAAATAGGACACACTTACCAAGCAGCCATGCACCCGAAAATTCCCCAGACTCAAATCTCCTAAACAAACCAGATCGTCTCAGGATATAGGAGTCGTGCGACGATCCAGGGTAGCCGGCAAGGACACTCAGGAAACGCATGTCCGGCCCCACCACGGCCTGGACATTAAGGGAGTGTCCCATTTTTCGATTCCTTAAGGCAAAAACAAAAAAAAAGGGTAAGTGATAAGGGCAAAAAACATTTAGAAAAAAAAACATGTCTGCACACAAATTCAAACAACAAATGAGAAGCCTAAATAAGGCATGTACACAAAAGGCCAAACAAAAATATGCTGCCGCCAAGGAAAATAGGTTACATTACACGTTGGGCCCCATAATAACCCAAACCCAAAATATATACCTATATATATATTCGTCGGATGCCCTAGGTACGAGTGCCACATGTGTGCAGTCAACAGCACCAATTACGTTGGGCATGTCGGCCACATTATAAAAACCAAGCTTAATGGCGTTTCTGGCTGCCATATCATCCGGGAAAAAAATATATTTGGGAGTTATGGTAGCCATGCCTTCCAAAAATTTAGAGAGTGCGCGGCTCAGCGTAGGCTGGGACAACCCCACGGAGAGGGCACCCAGCCTCTGGAACGAGCCGTTCGCCAAAAATTGCAGGCAGCCAAGCATCTTGGTCATACCTGAAATTGCATGCCCCTTCCTTGTGGTGCGGGCTAACCATGGCCGCAGCTCACTATATAATTTATGGAGGGAAGCGCGATTAAGCCTGGTCAGCTCAAACAGCTCAACATCATTCATGCTATCGATGTTCATGCGACGACGCAGGGGCAATCTGCTCTCAGACATCCGGATCAAATCGATGCCAAAAAGCATAAGCCCTTGATGTGCCACAAACTCGCTCCTCTCCATCCTACTCCCGAGGCCAAATAGCTGCCGGCAAACATTTCGGGAAGCAGCTCTTTTTAATGGGCTTCAAAACAATTAGCAATCACCTCTCTGAATTGGTCGCAAGCCCATGTGAAGCACGTAAAAAATAGGATCGGACCTAAAAAATACGATTTGGACGGGAAAAACACACGAACTAACGCAAAATATACGATTGACGTCCGGAAAGCGTATGTTCATATACGTCTATGCGCGAACGTTCGTGCGAATACGAAATGGCCAAAAAAAAAGGAAAAAATGACAAACACCCACCCAAACTTACGATTCTCGATCCGAAATCAATTAACTTTTGCTCTTTGAATCGAGGGGTATGTCTATAGAGCTGAAATTTTCAAGTAAAATTACCGTTACGCACATGCTTTACTTTGGGGTGTTTGGCAACTCTTCCCTTGACAGTAGCAATGCATGTTGGGTATCGTTCTGTTCGGGGGATGTTGCTTTTTCAGATTAAACTTGTTTTTTCTTGTTTGCACATAGTTTTTTTTAGGAAAATGTGGCTTTGATTCTGCTTTTTTATCCTTTTTTTAGGGAAACTCTTTGCAACCAAAGAATACATTGAGGGATTACTTCCAGAAAACTATGGCCACATCAACAAGCCTGGTACACCTAGAAAGCTTGAGGTGTGTACTTCCAGAGAAGATATAGTTTGTTGGGGGTATTTCAAATGTAAAGGGTTGTTTTTCTGGAAAAACTGCAAGGTGCGCATAGCGCATATCACAGTTGTATTTTTTCTGAAAATCCCCTAAAGCGCTGTTTCAGTTTGGGGGAGTCTCCTGGGCAGGAAAGGGTGTCTACCTATATATATGTAGTACTGCTGTAACCAGGAGAAATTGGGATTTCACACGCAATAAGATTTTATTGACAAACTTACATTTTTTATTAAAAAAAACACTACAAATTGTAAAAAAATAGATTTTTTTTTATTTTTTTGCACATATTTCACCCAAAAATATTGAGAATACACCTAAAAAATGACAAACAAGACATTTCATGTTAAAGCCCAGACTATTTTGAAAAAAAACAATATATCATTTTTCTGGGATATCCCTGGAAATCCCTTCAAAAATCACATTTGAACATGAGGAGCGCAAAATAGTGCAAAATGGTCTGGCAACAAAGGGTGACAAAAACTCCAGGTAGGCTGGCACTTAAAGGGTTAACCCTCCATTAGCGACCCTAACTGCCATATCCTATCGCTAGGCGCGTGCAAATTCAGGCATTTTGTGTACTTACATGCATTATAGTACCCTGCTACTCGCGGGTGAAAACTGAGGGTGCCATCTTTCTGCAGCTTTATACGTCATCTGACGTGCCCCAGCGGTTTCTGGAAGCTGGTATGCGCTCAAGCCTCGGCTTGCTCGGCGTGGGCAGATGTGGTGACGTAGTGGGGAGGTATATAGGTTATGTGTAGCCAGTTCCCCTCCCATACATCTGTTTTGAATGCCAGAACTCAGACATGATTGTCAGAAAACTCAGCCACAAGAGCCACAAACAGCCTCAAGCAGAGCACCCTGGAAGCTCTCGACATGGATCCCACCACCATTCACCTACGGCATTACGCACGCAAACACAATCTAGCAGAGGCAAGCCAGCCACCAGGGAATGGCATAGCAGCCCGACCCTCACTGCTCGCCCATCCCAGCCAACTAACACCAAGAGTGGGAAGCCAAAGCAGAGCAATGGGAGGCAATCTAGTAGGGCCACCACTGTTAGCCCCAGACATACTGAATGTCAAGCCAAAAGCTCCTCCACCAAGAGTGCCAAAGCAAAGGAGAGCAGAGGCCACCCTGTTACTCAGGCAAGCACTGCAAGCTGCTAGCCACTGCTAGCCAGACATAGGGCTAGCCCTAGCCAAACATCTACCAAAAGTCTGAAGAAGACCAAAGGAAAGGGTAAGGCAAAACACATTAGCCCCTCAACAATCCCCTCTCCCACTGGGGCACAGCAGGACAGCTCAATCCTGGAGAGCCCTGTATCACCGTCAACATCCACTCCTGCAACATCATAGGCCACACAGGACAACAAACCCAACCACCAACCTAACCGGTGCAGTCTTTGGCTACACCAATCTCCACCCAATCCGATTCCTCCACCACAGCTCAGGGCCACATGTCCCCCATTCCACCCAGCACCCAGGGAGATGAGGGCCAAAGCTTTGTGGGCAGACACCTGCACTTTAAGTGGTAGGTTTAGTGATGCCCAATGTCTGGCTTTGGCCACGGCTGTTTCTGACTTTCATGAGCTGTATGGCCAAAGTTCACGTGGCACATCAAAATCTTTGCAATACCACATCTGGGAGGCCATCACCCACCAGGCCAATAGTGTGGGTCCCAAAATGAAGGATATTGATCAGGTGCAACTGAAATTTTCGGACTTAATGTTGCAGACTACTGATGCATGCAAATACATGCATATTTAAACAGAAGCTTTAATGGGTACATCTAATAACAACAATCTAATGGATTTGTCTGGCCCTACAGACACCCCACTACTGGCTGTCATTCATTATCTTGAGGAGGATGTGCCACTCCAGCCTCGAAAACAAAAGCAGCATCAACAGTCTATGCAGCGCCAGTTGCAACTGCAGATGCTGCAGCAGCAACAACAGATGGCAATGCAACAGCACCAACATATGCCAGTGCAGCAGCACCTACATATGGCGCTTCATCAGCTAAAAATGCAGTTGCAGCAGCATCAGCTTAAAATGCTGTTGCAGCAGCATCAGCTACAAATGCTGTTGCAGCAGCAGCTACACATGCTGATGCAGCAGCAGCCACATATGCCAATGCAGCAGCAGCCACATATGCCAATGCAGCAGCAGCCACATATGCCAATGCAGCAGCAGCCACATATGCCAATGCAGCAGCAGCCACATTTGCAAATGCAGCGGCAGCAGCCACATATGCCAATGCAGCAGCAGCCTCCACCACTCCCTGAACTACAGCAGCAGGATCCACAGCTACAACCTGAACAGCAGGTTGAGCATGAGGAGCAGATGCAACCCTCACCACCATGGGCAGCTCTGTTACTGAGGATTTGGGCTCTCCCTCAACAAGCAATACCCATGTTGAAAGGCCAAATCACACTCCATCAGCAAGTGCCTCAGGCATGTCACCACCTTTCCCTGCTGAGGCGGGTGGAGATGATGGAAGCTGATTAGAGATGTGATAGTTGAACAAACAGGCAAAGCAATTTTCAGTTCAGGCAAACCCTAGACATAAATTTAAACAGGATCCACGAAGATATGCATTCGATGGTGGAGGCTTCCAATAATCAAAGGGAAACCCTGTTAGGGCAGTTGCAGATGCTCAATGACAACCTGTCCCAGTTGGTGACACTACAACAATTCAGGCAACATGCATACTTTGGTAGCCAGCCACCCTACCAATGATTAAACAAACTTTGATGTGTAATTTTCAACTTTCACTGCACAGGGATAGGGTGTGGGCTGGGTGTGTAGTTCTGGTTGGGCCATGATGTGGCAGGAGTGGATGGTGATGCAGGGCTCTCCAGGACTGAGCTGTCCCGCTCCAGTGGGAGAGGGGGTTGTTGGGGGCTAATGTGTTTTCCCTTACACTTCCCTTTGGTCTTCTTCAGAATCCTGCTAGATGTTTGGCTAGGGCCAGCACCATGTCTGGAGCTAGCAGTGCTTGCCCTAGTATTGGGGTGGCCTCTGCTCTCCTTTGCTTTGGCACTCTTGGTGGAGAAGCTCTTGGCTTGACGTTCAGTACGTCTGGGGCTAACAGTGGTGGCCCTAATAGATGGCCTCCCACTGCTCTGCTTTGGCTTCCCACTCTTGGTGTTAGTTTGCTGGGATGGGCGAGCAGTGATGTTTGGGCAGTTGCAGATGCACTATCCAGACAACCAGCATAAGTGGCTACCCAGCCACCCCAACAATGCTTACACATGCTTTGGTTTAGATTTATCCAAAAAAATGTTTAACATTTCTCTTCTTTTCTCTTGCATAAGATGTTCACTACATACTATGATGTAATAGCTGAGTGACCACAATAAAACCAACTACTAATAAATGGCTTTGTCTTTCAGTTCATCTCACTGAATTGATGTAAACAGGCTTTTAAGCAAATATAACACACTTTAAAAGGCAAGCCTTGCATCAAATGCAATTGGAGACATACACATATAGACATACAGACATCACAAAAAATACACTGGGGGGGGGGGAATAAACAAAATTAACTGAACACTCTGGGTGCCGCTATAAACAGTTGTGGGAATGTCCAATGTAGGGGGAGAGGGGGATTCATCCATATATCAGGGGACATTCTGTAGAATGGCAAAATGATGCAGTACCATGCATGTCACTATTATCTTGATGACTTTCTCTGGTACTGCAGGCCCCCGCCCCCCCCCCTCTGTGATCCAAGCACCGGAACCGGGTCCTCAGCACATTCTCTGGTCTTCCTGTTTGCCCGGTTGTAGGCAGACTGAAAAATAAAAATGTGATCACAAAAAGCATTGGAGGGGAGGGAAACAAGGGAGGCATTGACAAATCCAATACGTAAGCCTAATAAAAAAAATACAGGGACTCTAATTTTTAGACTTACCAAGTAGGCACCCTCCTGATAACTGGCCAGACTCAAAACGCCCATACAGACTCGAACTCCTCAGAATGAAAGCATCATGGGTGGAGCCCGGGAATCCAGCCAACACATATTGAACATTGTTGGAATGTCCAAGCTTACAGTTCCTACACAAAAGACACAAAGCACTCGGTCAAAAACAAAACTACATTAAAGCACACCTACAATGACTGAACAGATGCTATGCAGGAAGGAACTACCATTGGTAAGATTAGCTAATTTGGCTGAGTATATTACAGTGTGAGAGTGTAAGGTTGGGGACATTAACTTGTGTGTACAAAATAACAAGGAAGCAGGTAAATACATTAAAGCTTTGGGGGGTAGTAGATGACAGGGCAGATTGAGGTCCACTTTAATGAAGCTAACACATTGCAAGGTGACATGAAACATTGAATATGGCGAAGCTACACTACTTAAGGACAAGGAAGCAGGTAAATACATTAATGCCTTTGCTACACTACTTAAACTGGACCTTCAGCATGAATTAATGAAAAGCCCAAACCCTTAAAAAACTATTCCCCAGCATCTAAAATTAATATATTTTAGGTTTTTGTCACTTATTATTCTTTCTCCCACCGGGCTGCAACTCTGAGCAGAACTCTAGGATACGGGCGCCACCATCTTGAATCAGAAGTATCACCCATACTGAAGAGAGGAGAGCGGGATAAAGTACGGGAGGTGGGGTTATAGCTGTGCTTTACTCAGACAGAGCAGAGCTGGGGTCAGTAGATGCAGGTAAGATGATTAATGTGGGCAATCTGTATGTACAGGGTGTGGGAAACATATAAGATATGCTCTTTTCAAGGTGAAGGTCCGCTTTTACACACTAGATACAGTGCATGAAATGAAAGAGCCAAAGGGCAAACAAAGACATACCTGTACCTGTATAGATACTCTGCTTGCAATCGCACCCATGGCATGACTCGTAAAGTCCTAACTTGCCCGCATTCCAGGCTACCATGGTGTCAGGGAAACAAATGTATTTGTCCATCAAGGTAGCCATGTCATCAAGAAATGGGCGACTGAGCGTAGACTGGGACATCCCCACGGACAGGGCACCCAGCCTTTTGAACAAGCCGTTTGCCAAAAATTGCAGGCAGTAATTTGGTCATGCCTGAAATTGCATGCCCCTTTCTTGTGACGGGGGCCAACCATTGCCGCAACTCACAACAGGGTTTCTCAAGAGAAGGGTGGTCAAGTCGAGTGAGCTAAACATTAGCTAGCAGATAGTTAGTGAAAGGACGTATTGTTACCTAGCTGCCTGGGATACCCGTTTTCAGGATTAAAGGACCAGACGGTCGTGTTAAGGCTTGGCATCATAATCATTTACCCGTGCTCGTGGTTCCTCCGGCAACTGAGGATTCACAGTCTAATTCTACTGCTGAGCCCACTGAGCAGGTTGATAATGTGTCTGAGCCATATGATGAGTCCTCTAGTGGAGAAATGGCTCTGGTCAGTGAAACTGACTGCTTCACTCCTTCTACTGAATCCCCTGTGCAGACTTCGATACCCGCAAATGATGGCCTTCCTCAGAGGGGAGGTTTGAATCCTAACGTTTCCATTTTTAAACCGAGGCCCATGGGTTTAGTGTCAACACCGCCTACCCAGACTGGAATATCTGGTGTCTATAATGCCTCCATTTGGGGGATCGCTGAAGTGATGGCTGATGACGTTAGGAGAGGGTGTTGAATTCTAAGACCTCCACCTGTATTTACATATGATGACTTGGGAAGGCCCTGTTTTGCTGTACATAGTTATATGGTACAACCTTATGCTTTGATGGACATGAATGCTGCCCATTCGAGATTTGTTAGCATGATGCCTTTCTATGGTTAATATAATCTCTGTTTCTCTCTGTTGTAGCTGATCCCTGTAAAGGACTGTTCCTGAAGGAGCAGTCCACAGAAGATGACAATGATGTTGTAGTTTAATGTTACTGATTTAAAAAGTTATAAATGCCTTACCAATGCAGAAGGAATTTCACCTGGGGGGGGGGTATCAGGATGTGTTGTGTTTGCCTGCTATATGCTATCCTTCAAGATGGTAGAGAAACTGTTTCTGCTTGTGAGGTCATCAGCTGGTGATTTCCGCTGCTGATTCCCCAGTGTTGCCCTGGAGCAGAGTCTAGATAAGGGGGCTGGGCCTTTGTTCTAGGTCTTTCTCCCCTGCCTGGTGTGGAGAGCAGCAGCTTCATGTGTCTACAGAAAACAAGCCTATTGTTACATGTGAGAATTAACCTGAGAAGTGAAATCTTACTTTATAACTGTGAGTTATTAAGAGCTATTGCCAGTCGACATATCCCCTGTGTTCACCAGACTCGACTGGCGGAGGCACTGAACCAGAAATAAAGCTAATCTTGTTCTAGCCAAATCAACAGAGGGGGCTCAGTTTCTGTAACCACACAGAGAGTGCCATACTTTCTACCAGAAAGGGATTACTCAGCAGTAACTTGGCTACAACAGTCAATGGCCATCCAGTGATAAGGGATGATTGCACAGAGATTTTAAGACAATATTGACTGTGAGACTGGGTTGTTCAGGGCTGTCAAATGTGTAGCAATATGGCAGCTTACCTCAGTTCAAGGGGCGCCCTCTCAAATAGTTTACATCACTGATTGCCAGAGAGGGTTTTAGGGGAGCAATTTACATTGCTATGATTTTTAGACTGGAGGTCCACTTTAAGATTAATAGTTGACCCCACCATGCAACCCCAAAGCCCATCCATATGTTCAAGACCTCATTAAAGAAAACCCTCTGTACTACCCTTACTCCTCTGTGTCCTTATGCAACCTAGTCATCTACTTTCCAAGGCCTCCTTTATGAAACTGCAACCAACTAACGCTATCTGTGCCCACTGTGACCCCCACTGAGTCGGGGGTGAAAACTATGCAATTTTTTTAAGGGTTTAACCCTTGATGCACATAGTAGTTGTATTTTCTTTCAAAATCTCATAAGGCGCTCTTTTTACTTTGGGGTGTTTTCTGGGCAGGAACAGGTGTCTACCGATACATATGTGGTACTGTTGTGATTGAGAGGAAGCAGGCTTTCACGCTACAACATTTTTTAAATAGAATTTGTAAAAATGTTTTCCACATATTTCATCCCAAAATTTTGGGAAAGCACTGGAAAAAACTAAAACAAGACATTTCGCTAAAAAAATTACAGTTAAACTTATATAGTGCAGAATGCTTAAAACAAGTCTAGCAACAGAGGGCAAAAAACTCTAGGTAGGCTTGCAGTTAAACGGTTAAGGTTCCTTAGCCTGATTAAAGCTACCCAACACAATGACCAGTTCTATCACAAGTTGTAAGGGGCTTGCCTTAGGTGTGAATGTAGACCTTGAGACTTTATAGTGGCCTACAAGCTGTAAGGGGGTCACTCATTGGGTGAATGTTGCCCTTGAAAGTGTATAGTGGCCTACAAGGTGTAAGGGGGTTGTGAATGTTGACCACAAGACTGTATAGTGACTTACGTGTTGTAATGTGGATTGGCCTTGCTGTGAATGTTGACCTTGGGAATATATAGTGGCTTATAAGTTGTAAGGGGATCACCCTAGGTGTCAGTATTGGTTTCTCTGTCAGATCAGATATTTGGTGAATTTGGTGGCTGTAGCCCTGGTGAAATGGCATCCCTGCAATGCATTTTCTAGGAATTATATAGGATTATTGGCATTAGTTAAGGGTCCCATGTCATTAGAGGATACCTAATATAGAACAAAAATGAGTGGCTCCCAATGGAAGTAGATTTTGCTGCATTTAAGCAAAACCTACAATACACTATAAATCATTTGTCTTGCTATGAATCTGGGACATTCGTAATTACAGCCAATACATATATTTGAGCTCACATAATACAGCGGCTATAATCCCAATCGTTTTCTTATTTAATACTGCTCTGTGTACAGCTCTTAGGAAACAATCTGCTTAATAGAAGACAAAGAAAATAGGGAATATCAGTTGTGTCTCACTGCCTAACAGCACATTTGATTATGGTTCTTAAAAGCCTTTATTGCATTAATTTTCTTTATTTTCTGCATGGAAGTCACTAAGGATTTTTGTTTCCTTATGTTGCCAGCCCCTCCTTTTATTTTACAACCATAGTTTGTCCTAAATTCTTTCTCCTGGGGATACATGGCAACAATAGTTAAATGATCAATTTACATGCTGAATGTATATGCCGACATCTCAGGCTTTTATTGCTAGGGTAGAAATCAAATCATTGTCACCCAGAGTGCTAATTATGTCTGATTAATGTGTGATGTCTTCTGAGTGTGTCACAGTGATGCACCTCAAATTACCAGAAGCCCGTGGAGAAGCAGCCAGGACGGCGAGAGAAATACCGCCGAGCAGCTCTGCCCATCAATGGCCACCGACAGCCGGCCACTGACTTTGTTTTATGCGGCTCGTCATTTATTTTGTGGATAAAATAATAAAGTCAGGAGATAAGGTGCTAGGAAATACATGATATAGGTATTTATCTGCACAATCTAGCCCAGTCATCCCGATGCCTTGAAAAGACCTGCAGTACAGAAAAGTAAAGCTGGGCACACAGAAGTGTGTACTACAGAGCCACTACCAATACCAATGAGACGACAGGTAGATGATGGTATGGTGGGCAGAATGATTTACCATCTACCTTATGCTCAAATATATTAGATTGCCAGCCCTTCCATTGAACCCTAATATAAGTGAAGCCCCACTCCCCTCTTGAGCCTAGATTTATCCTAATACTGTAGATTGTAGGCTTCCAGTACTCCCTCATATATCCCAATAATATTCTTTTTTTTTCATCTTTTGTATCCCCCTAATCTGATTGTAAGCTCTTCCATCTTCTCTATTTTTTACACTAATTGTAAGCTCTTTCATCTTCTCTATCCTCTCTTCTAGCCTAATAAGTTATTAGCTCTTTCACCCTAATACTGTAATAGATTGTAAGCTCTTCCATATTTTTGTATCCTTTCTTATACCTTAAAAGATTGTGGGCTCTTCTACCTTCTGTATCTCCTTCTATATCCTAATAGATCGTTATCTGTTTGACCTTTTTAAATCCTTCCTTACACCCTAATAACCTGTAAGTTTTGTTCAGTCCCTCACCCAAATTGCAATCTTCTACATGTTTTGAATCTTTTATTATACCATAATAGATTGTAGATATACAAATGCCCCATACATCCACTCAGCATAGGAAAGCTGGAAGAAGGGGGCGCTGAGTGCCAACCCCACCTGTTTACACACCTCTACATTAAAGAGACACCAGAGCAGGAGGTGGTCCATAGTCTCCACCTCATCCTGGCACTCCTCACTGAGAGCCAGGCTATATCACAGAATCACTGACTCCATCAGCTGCACATGCCTCACCAGGGTAAGATGGTGATGTTGCAGAGGCTGTCGTCCTCCTCCCCGGGTTTGGACGCGTGCAGCTGGAGGTGGTCCTGGTCTAGATACATTTTGAGATGGGGATGGCAAATCATCTGCAGCAGAGCTTGCCCATGCAAGTGATGGTCCCTGCTGCTCCTCATGCTCCAGCTGCTGCCCTAGCTGGACCTGGGGATACAGTTGTGGCAGCAGAGGGCATGGTTGAGTCTGCTGCAGGGGGAGTGTCGTAGGCTGCAGCTGGTGCAGTCTTTCCAGTTGGGGGGGGGCAGATGTTGTGCCTGCATTATTTGGTTAGGCCACTGGTGCTATAGAGCCTGGTGTTGTAGCAGTTGTGCTTGTGCCTGATGCATGTTATCATCTTCTTCCAGATCATGTATGTCAGCCATTATAGGGAGGCAATTCTTCACATTGAAATGCATGGTGTGACATGCATCACCAGTTTGTGCACATTACACTTAACAGATCCAAATCTTCATTAATAGGACTCCTTGATAATCCATGCCTCGAAATACTGGCACCAGGACTTGCAGCTGGTATTTGTTGTGGCACAATTTGGTAATGTATTTGGTTTGCTGGAATGTAATAGGAAACTAAAGTTAATCCACACACATACCTTGTGTGCCTAAGGCATTTCAATCCATCTGCTTCCATGTAAATGAATTAAGGTATCTGCACTCATTCATTAAAATTCTTACCTACTGCCTATTATGGTCTGAGTCCATAGTCCCTGGCAAGCCCTGGAGTGTAGCTAGGTGTATTAATCCATAGACCAGTTCATTTGCAGCAGTAAATTGTAGTTTGACAGGATATCCACCTCCTGTTTGCAGCCTTCAACAAGAAATTAACATTTGTTCATGCACAACATCAACCTGCACAACCAAACCAACCATCATTACCCATGCTGCTTGCGCTTATAAATTTTCTGTAGAACAGCATACTTTAAGTCAGAAAACTTGCGTTGCACTTGGTCTTTGATCTTTGCGCTCCGGACCCCTGCAATTCACCTGCCTGGTGATCTCCTCCCACAGTTGGCATCTGTGTTTTTTGGTGGTAGCTCGGGAATTTCTCCCATACAGTTGGTGAAAATGGTCCGACATCCCAGTAGCCAACGCCATACATTGGCCCTCACTAAAGCGCCCACTCAAAGTGCCGTGCCGCAGGTTTCGCCCAACAAATGGCCTGTCTGCATCTTCGTGGGTACTTTGCATAATAGGTGACATTTGTGGGTGAGGTGTTGAGGATGAATGTGAAGATCTTTCACTGCCTACTGACTGAACAGGGCTTGCTTGGGAGCTGGGGGTGTGTTCTTTGCTGTCCCAGCCGTTGATGCAGATTGTGAGACGGGGCTCTCATTATTAGATTCTTCCAGCTGGCCTCCAGTGGGAGAGGGTGTTGTTGAGGGGCTAATGTGTGTTGGCCTACACTTTCCCTTGCCCTTACTACACTTGGTTGGTCATGATGTTTGGGTGGGAGATGTGCGATTAGGCCGAGCAGTATGCCTGGCTGAGAATTAACTTGAGGTAGTTTTGGGTAGAGATGCAGTCTGGCTCAAAGTAGATTGCCTTTGCCTAGTTGAAGCCCTGGTTGGCTCAACAGTCTTGCATGAATGAGACTTGCCTTTGTGAGTAGTATGTGTGATTTGGCTGGCCCTGGTAGTTGGCCTGCCACTGTGTTGTATTGAGGTGGAAGGCAAAGGCTGTTGCTGGCGTAAGCCTTGACGATCATCCTGCCGCTCATGTAGCTTGTGGCTCTTGTGGCTGTGTTTCTTCCCCGTCATTTTCCTGTGTTCACAGACAGTAGAGTTGTGGTGGCACCTACACTTTAAGAACTTATACCTCCCTACTACATCAGTGCGTAAGGCCACGTGGGATCTGGAAACCCGCTGGGGCGTGCCAGATAACTCTCCACTATGCTCCTCACCCGCGAGCAACAGGACACCATAATGCGAGTGAGTTGGCAGAAGCATGAGGAGACCGCATATTGCCAGAAAGACACACCCTGGAGTTGGCAGCAGCACGAGGAGACCATATAGTTCCAGAAAGACACACCCTGGAGTTGTCAGCAGCATGAAGAGACCATATATTGCCTAAAAGACACCCTGGAGTTGGCAGCAGCATGATGAGACTATATATTGCCTAAAAGACACCCTGGAGTTGGCAGCAGCATGAGGAGACCAACTATTGCCTGAAATACACACCCTGGGGTTGGCAACAGCATGAGGAGACCACATACTGCCAAAAAGACACACCCTGGGGTTGGCAGAAGCATGAGGAGACCACATAGTGCCAGAATGACACACCCTGGAGTTGGCAGCAGCATGAGGAGACCACATACTGCCAAAAAGACACACCCTGGGTTTGGCAGAAGCATGAAGAGACCACATAGTGCCAGAATGACACACCCTGGAGTTGGCAGCAGCATGAGGAGACCATATATTAACTGAAAGATATACCCTGCAGTTGGCGGCGGCATGAGGAGACCATATATTGCCTAAAAGACACCCTGGAGTTGGCAGCAGCGTGTGGAGACCATATATTGCCTAAATGACACACCCTGGAGTTGACAGCAGCATGAGGAGACCATATTTTGCCTGAAAGACACACCCTGGAGTTGGCAGCAGCATGAGGAGACCAACTATTGCCTGAAATACACACCCTGGGGTTGACAGCAGCATGATGAGACCACATACTGCCAGAAAGACATACCCTGGAGTTAGCAGCAGCATGAGGAGACCACATAGTGCCAGAAAGACACATCCTGGAGTTGACATCAGTGTGAGGAGACCATATATTGCCTGAAAGACACCCTGGAGTTGGCAGCAGCATGTGGAGAACATATATTGCCTAAATGACACACCCTGGAGTTGACAGCAGCATGAGGAGACCATATATTGCCTGAAAGACACACCCTGGAGTTGGCAGCAGCATGAGGAGACCAATTATTGCCTGAAATACACACCCTGGGGTTGGCAGCAGCATGAGGAGACCACATACTGCCAGAAAGACATACCCTGGAGTTAGCAGCAGCATGAGGAGACCACATAATGCCGGAAAGACACATCCTGGAGTTGGCATCAGTGTGAGGAGACCATATATTGCCTGAAAGACACACCCTGGAGTTGGCAGCAGAATGATAAGACCACGTAGTGCCAGCAAGACACACCCTGTAGTTGGCAGCAGCATGAGGAGACCACATAGTGCTAGAATTACACACCCTGGAGTTTGCAGCAGCCTGAGGAGACCAAATATTGTCTGAAAGACACATCCTAGAGTTGGCAGCAGCATGAAGAGACCATATATTGCCTGGAAGACACACCCTGGAATTGGCAGCAGCACGAGAAGACCAAATATTGCCTGAAAGACACACCCTGGAGTTGGCAGCAGCATGAAGAGACCATATAATCCACGAAAGGCCCACCCTGGAGCTGGCAGCAGCATGAGGAGACAACATAGTGCCAGAAAGACATACCCTGGAGTTAGCAGCAGCATGACGAGACAACTTAGGGCCATAACGACACACCCTGGAGTTGGCAGCAGCATGAGGAGAACATATATTGCCTGAAAGACACACCCTGGATTTGGCAGCAGCATGAGGAGACCATATATTGCCTGAAAGACACACACTGGAGTAGGCAGCAGCATGAGGGAACATATACAATTTTTGGGTACATATATGTTATCCTAAGAATATTATTAAAAATTAAGTTTTACTTAATGCATTTCCTCAATAGTTACTTGTGGTCTGATGCGGAAGAATGTCTGATACTGGGGAGCAGTGCCGTAAATCTGTTTTGCACTATCCATATTTGTGAAGTGTTGGTGTGGCACCATGATCAATCTACTTGGATGCATCAGGCATTGGTGGGGGGAAATCCTTGCTGGTTGATGCCTGATTCATCTTCACAAAGGTCAGTCTCTCCACATTTTTCAATGGCAGACAAGTTCTCCTTTGGGATACTATGGCCCTCGTCGCACTAAACATCCGCTCCAATGGCACACTACTGGCTGGACAGGACAGCTTTTCCATGGCAAACTCTGCTAGTTTTGGCCACAAATCAAGTTTGGCTGCCCAGATGTCCAGCGGATCCTCAAGGTGTGTTGGCATGGTCATGTCAAGGTATGCCACCACCTGCTGGTTCAGGTCCTGCTACCTGCTAATCATGAGCTGCCTCACTAAGTGGGTGAAGAAAGCTACTCATCAGCAACTGTAAACTCAGGCTGCTGCTGCCAGCCCACCTCTCCCCAGCAGCCATGGCAGTGGAAGGTGAGCGCAGAGGGCCCCCCGAGTCAGACCTGTGAGAGGATGGACGATGGCGCAGATTAGAGATGAGTGAACTTTTGAAAAATTTGATTCGACTGATTCGCCGAATTTTCCGACAAAAATCGTTTCGACCCGAATTTATTCGCTATTAAAAACGACTATTTCTTAGCTTCCTAGAGCCTCAATAGGGTTGTAAACCATTCTGCCTTGCTGTAACATGCATAGGAAGCGTGCTGGGTTAGTGAAATAATACTGTAAATAATTATGACATGCAGATCAGAGGCATCGCTATTAGAATCGCAGAGCGGCACAATTGCAGAGAGTTGAGATGGCATCACTATGAGGGGCCCCTATATTGCCTGAAAAACACACCCTGGAGCTGGCAGCAGCAGGAGCCCAAATATTGGCTGAAAGACATCCTGGAGTTGGCAGCAGGAGCCCAATAATTGGCTGAATGACACCCTGGAGTTGCAAGCAGCAGCAGCAGGAGCCCAAAAAATGACTGAGAGACACACCCTGGAGTGGCAAGCAGCAGCAGCAGCAGGAGTCCAAACATTGCTTGAAAGAGACACTGGAGTTGGCAGCAGGAGCCCAAACATTGCTTGAAAGACACACTGGAGTTGGCAGCAGGAGCCCAAACATTGCTTGAAAGACACACTGGAGTTGGAAGCAGGAGCAGCAGGAGCCCAAACAGTGCTTGAAAGACACACTGGAGTTGGCAGCAGGAGCAGCAGGAGCCCAAACATTGCTTGAAAGACACACTGGAGTTGGCAGCAGGAGCCCAAACATTGCTTGAAAGAGACACTGGAGTTGGCAGCAGGTGCCCAAACATTGCTTGAAAGACACACTGGAGTTGGCAGCAGGAGCAGCAGGAGCCCAAACATTGCTTGAAAGACACACTGGAGTTGGCAGCAGGAGCCCAAACATTGCTTGAAAGACACACTGGAGTTGGAAGCAGGAGCAGCAGGAGCCCAAACATTGCTTGAAAGACACACTGGAGTTAGCAGCAGGAGCAGCAGGAGCCCAACCATTGCTTGAAAGACACACTGGAGTTGGCAGCAGGAGCAGCAGGAGCCCAAACATTGCTTGAAATAAACTGTGGAGTTGGCAGCAGGAGCCCAAACATTGGCTCAAAGAGACACTGGAGTTAGCAGCAGGAGTAGCAGGAGCCCAAACTTTGCTTGAAAGAGACACTGGAGTTGGCAGCAGGGGCCCAAACATTACTTGAAAGACACACTGGAGTTGGCAGCAGCAGGAGCCAAAACATTGCTTGAAAGACACACTGGAATTGGAAGCAGGAGCAGCAGGAGCCCAAACATTGCTTGAAAGACACACTGGAGTTGGCAGCAGGAGCCCAAACATTGCTTGGAAGAGACACTGGAGTTGGCAGCAGGTGCCCAAACATTACTTGAAAGACACACTGGAGTTGGCTGCAGCAGGAGCCCAAACATTGGCTCAAAGAGACACTGGAGTTGGCGGCAGGAGCCCAAACATTGCTTGAAAGACACACTGGAGTTGGCAGCAGGAGCCCAAACATTGCTTGAAAGACACACTGGAGTTGGCAGCAGGAGCAGCAGGAGCCCAAACATTTCTTGGAAGAGACACTGGAGTTGGCAGCAGGAGCCCAAACATTACTTGAAAGACACACTGGAGTTGGCTGCAGCAGGAGCCCAAACATTGTTTGAAAGACACACTGGAGTTGGAAGCAGGAGCAGCAGGAGCCCAAACATTGCTTGAAAGAGACACTGGAGTTGGCAGCAGGGGCCCAAACATTACTTGAAAGACACACTGGAGTTGGCAGCAGCAGGAGCCCAAACATTGCTTGAAAGACACACTGGAGTTGGAAGCAGGAGCAGCAGGAGCCCAAACATTGCTTGAAAGACACTGGAGTTGGCAGCAGGAGCCCAAACATTGGCTCAAAGAGACACTGGAGTTAGCAGCAGGAGTAGCAGGAGCCCAAACATTGCTTGAAAGAGACACTGGAGTTGGCAGCAGGAGCCCAAACATTGCTTGAAAGACACACTGGAGTTGGCAGCAGGAGCCCAAACATTGCTTGAAAGACACACTGGAGTTGGCAGCAGGAGCCCAAACATTGCTTGAAAGAGACACGGGAGTTGGCAGCAGCAGCAGTAGGAGGCCAAAAATTGGCTGAATGACACCCTGGAGTTGCAAGCAGCAGCAGCAGGAGCCCAAACATTGCTTGAAAGAGACACTGGAGTTGGCAGCAGGAGCCCAAACATTGCTTGAAAGACACACTGGGGTTGGCAGCAGGAGCCCAAACATTGCTTGAAAGAGACACTGGAGTTGGCAGCAGCAGCAGTAGGAGGCCAAAAATTGGCTGAATGACACCCTGGAGTTGCAAGCAGCAGGAGCCCAAACATTGCTTGAAAGACACACTGGAGTTGGCAGCAGGAGCCCAAACATTGCTTGAAAGACACACTGGAGTTAGCAGCAGGAGCCCAAACATTGTTTGAAAGAGACACTGGAGTTGGCAGCAGCAGGCCAAAAATTGGCTGAATGACACCCTGGAGTTGCAAACAGGAACAGCAGGAGCCCGAAATTGTTTGAAAGACACACTGGAGTTGGCAGCAGCAGGAGCCCAAACATTGCTTGAAAGTCACACTGGAGTTGGCAGCAGGAGCCCAAACAATGCTTGAAAGACACACTGAAATTGGCAGCAGGAGCCCACAAATCGGCCTAAAGACACACTGGAGTTGCAAGCAGCAGCAGCAGGAGCCCAACATTGCCAGAAAGACACACCCTGGAGTTGGCAGCAGCATTAAGAGAACATATACAGATTTTCGGAACAGATATCTTATCCCAACAATATTAATAAAAAGTAAGAGTAACGTAAAGCATTTTCTCAATAATTATTTGTGGTCTGATGCGGAGGACTGTCTGTAACTGGAGAGCAGCGCCTTAAATCTGTTTTGCACGATCCATATTTCTTTAGTGTTGGTCTGGCCCCATGATCAATCTACTCTATTGCATCAGGCATTGGTGGGTGGAAATCTTGCCCGATTCATTTCCACGCAGGCCAGTCTCTGAAAAAAAAACATTTTTGAAGCATACTGGAGCACATTGAATTGCTCTCATCAGAGCATCACTTACGCACATCTAAGAGTTTCATCACTTTGTTCGTGTTAAAGTCTTCAGGGCCTAGTTACTACTTAGTGAAAGACCATAGATAGTTACACACCTGCTGCTCTTTTCAACAAATCCTGTTTTAAGTGCAGTGTAGCGTTTTGTCCTCCCCTCATATACGTTCTAAGTATGTCAGGCAGAGGAGTGGCAGGATGGGCACAGAGAAGTTGCAGAGGCCTAAATTCATCAAGCAGAGGTTGCAGCAGGAGTCTCAGTGAGAGGACTGATCTCCCGGGATCAGCTAGCGGTCGTGTCTTGACCAACAACCCATCTGCCATCATCCATTGGTTAACACGATCATCCACTGCATCACAAGTGACATCTGACACCCCCAGTGAACTGTCGGTTATGTCTTATGCTTAGGGTTCAGCTTCACTATTCAGTGAGGACGATCTGATAATCAGAAAAATCAGCAGCTACTGCCCAGCCAAGAAGTGGAGGAGACACTCTCCGCTTCTTCCACTAGGCGGGCAAGTAGTGATGAGGAGAGTGGCGTGGGAGGTGGTGTTGCAAGCGTTTTGGCTTCTTAAGCAGACACTGTTGAGGAACCTGAGGAGGACATCAGTGAGTTTTGAGGGCACTTTTAAAGGCTTGGAGTGATGGAAAGTGACAGATTTAGCGGCCAGCATGGTGGCAGAAGGGGAAAGTATGGAGGCAAATGTGCTCGGGGTAGACCACTTGCGCGGCAGGCTATATTCCCAGGATGTAGTGGAAGAGGGTCCCTGGAGTTGGCGGCGGCAGCAGCAGTGAATTAGTGCGGACTGTTGGTAGGAAAAATCAGCTACAAGGCCATGTGGCAGTTTTTCATCAAGCAACCGCGGGAGGTTAACATGGCTATATGAAAGATGTGTAGGCAGAAGGTGAAGTGTGGCCAGGGTCCCAATGTTGGACCCACAGCCCTGCGTCAACATTTGCAGCATCACCATCAAGCTCCAGATGCTTCTCCTCCTCTTAATCCGAGTCAGTCATTCCGCCAGCAATCCATTGGCCAAGCCATGTCCAAGAGACAACAGTATGTGCCCACTCATCCAACGTGCAGAAGCTAAATGTGCTCCTGTATAAGTTGCTGGTGCTGCAGTCCCTCCCTTTTAAAGTGGTGGACCTTTCAGAGAACTGATGGCTTGTGCCGAGCCGAGGTGGAGAGTCCCAGCTGTCATTTCTTTGCGAAGAAGGCAGTACTATCCTTGTACAATTTTGTTGAACAGAAGGTGAGCCTGTCAGTGTGTACCAAAAAGCACAGCAGTGCCTACGTCTGGAGCTGTAACTACGGTCAGGGACAATACATATCTTTTAAGGACCACTGGGTGATTGTGGTTCCTGCACAACCACAACAGCAACTTGGACAGGTCCATCTGCTGTGGCCTCCACGCTCCTAGGCCTTTGTGCCTGTGACAGTGCACTTGCACTTAGCAATGGTGTCACAGAAAAAAGTGGCTAATTGTCAATTACATATTAATAGTTAACTTTTATCTTATTTGAACATATTTATAATAATAACATAGCAACAATAACATCTAACATAATAACAGTAACATATAAAATGTATCAACATTTTTTTTTTATTATTTTTGGATATTTTTTGTTTCATTTTTTTTTTTAATTTTTTTTTTTTTGTATTTTTTTTTTTTCTAAATTTTTTTTTTTTTTTTCCCAGTGCCCTTCCAGCCTACCATGTGTGCAGGACATGGCGGTTTCACGCTGTTCTTCACATGGTTTGCCTTGAGCCACAGAGCCACACATGGGAGGAACTGCTAAAAATGAGAACTCAATAAATTAAATCATGGCTTACTCCACGAAAACTGCAAATGGGACCCATGGTCACTGACACTGGGAAGAACATCTGGTCTGCGCTGCGACAAGGAAGCCTGAGCCATGCGTCCTGCCATGGCACACGTGTTCAATCTAGTTGTCAAGCGTTTTCTGAAGTCTTCCCCCCATCTGAAAGACATCCTAACAACGGGAAGGAAACTTTGCATGCACTTCAGCCACTCCTACACCGCCAAGCACACCCTTCTTGAGCTTCAGCGTCAGAACAGTATCCCCAAACATAGTCTGATTTGCGATGTTTCCACCCGTTGGAATTCCACGCTCCATATGCAGGATCAACTATAGGAAGAGAGAAAAACCATCACGGATTTCTTGATGATCCAAATGGATAGGGGGACTCCCCTGTGTAACTTCAATGTAAACCAGTGGCAGCTCATACGTGACACCTGCCGTTTGCTCAGGCCCTTTGAGGAAGCTACTTTATTAGTCAGTCACCAGGACTATGAGATGAACAATGTGATTCCACTGCTTCATGTACTACAGCACACATGAAGCCTGTGGGGGCTGAAGTGGAGGAGGAGGAGGGGGTGGGGCACAGCGAAGCACAGTTTAGGTTTGACAAAATGGCCATTTTATCTAGTCATCTGACAGTAAAGGAGGAGCAGGAGCAGCCACAGGAGCTAGAGGGTTGTGAGGAAGGCGAGACAGAGGACCCAGACACACCTCTGTGTGTTTTTGTGTGTGCTGTAAAAACACCAGTCCTCAGGGTATCCCAAACCTCGCCATTTGTGCGAGTCACTTGCACAAATGGCACGATGCATGCTCACGTGCTTGCGTAGTGACCGCAGAATTGTCTCCATTTGTCAGCGGGATGACTTCTGGCTCTCCACCTTATTGGACCCTCGCTTCCGGCACAAAATGGGGGCATTTTTTACACCCACTGAGAGGGAGGACAAACTGACCTACTACAGAGACATCCTACGTAGTCAGTTGGGCGATGCCTATCTGCGCCATGGTCCATACTGTGATGCCCAGCGGGACACCAGCCTTCTGTAAGCAGGCAACCCCCAATCTCCACCACCGCTTCTGACTATAGTCAAGCCCCCGTTTGCCGGGGTGCTAGGTACGCCTCACCGGACACGGTTGCCCCCAGGTCTTAATAGGCGCAAAGGATGGCTGCTTACGGTGAAGGCCGATGAACCACAAGGGTATCCCGAAGCCAAGCTCATTCACAGGTAGTCAATCCGGAGGGTGCGTCAGAGTACAGGGATGAGACATTTGCGTAGTCAGGAGTAGCCAAAGGGTCAAGCCAGGAGGTCAGAGATTGCGGGGTATCCAGAGGGGCAGGCAGCTTCGTGGTCAGATAAAGCAGAAGTTGGTACAGGCAGCAGACAGGAATGGTCGATCAAGCCGTGTCGGAACTGAACCGGCACAAAATGGCATTTTTTAAACCGCCGAGAGGGAGGACAAACTGACCTACTACAAAGACATTCTACGTAGTCAGTTGGCCGATGCCTATCTGCGCCATGGTCCATACTCTCGCAGGTCTGACTTGGGGGGACCTCTGCGATCACCTTCCACTGCCATGGCTGCTGGGGGGTGGAAGGAGAAGCAGCAGCAGCTCCAACAGCAGCAGCCTCAGTCTTCAGTCGCTAATGAGTAACTTTCTACACCCGCATAGTGACTCTACTCATGAGCAGCATGAAGACCTGGAGCAGGACCTGAACCAGCAGGTCGTGTCATACCTTGACATGACCATGCCAACACACCTTGAGGATCCGCTGGACTTCTGGGCAGCCAAACTTGACTTGTGGCCGCAACTGGCAGAGTTTGCCCTGGAAAAGCTGTCCTGCCCGGCCAGTAGTATGCCATCTGAGCGGGTGTTTAGTGCAGCGGGGGCCATAGTCATGCCAAGGAGAACTTGTCTGTCCACGAATAATGTGGAGAGACTCACCTTTGTGAAGATGAATCAGGCATGGTTCAACCAGGATTTCCAGCCAACAATGGCTGATGCATGGTAGTAGCTGATGCATGGTAGCTCCTTATGCTGCTGCCAACTCCAGGGTGTGTCTTTCAGGCAATATATGGGCTCCCTATGCTGCTGCCAACTCCTGGGTGTGTCTTTCAGGCAATATATGGGCTCCCTATGCTGCTGCTGCCAGCTCATATGTGTGTCTTTCAGGCAATATATGGGCTCCTAATGCTGCCAACTCCAATGTGAGCACTCTTAAAAGACTCATGCTAGCATATTTGGGATGCCCCCCGGTTAAAGGCAATGGCTGCTGGCAATTTGACAAAGTGACTTTCTTTACAAAATGCAACCAGTTAATAGACAGGTACTCTTGAAATATTACTGCTAGTGTTTGGGATGCCCCCTCATCACATACAGAGGAGGCCTCCCTTGATTGTGGAAAAGTGACGTTAATTATAAAATGCAAGCAGTTATTAGACAGGTAGTCTTGATATATTTATGCTAGTGTTTGGGATGCCCATGTGGGCTGGGGTTTTTACAGCAGACACAGAAACAATTCAAACTGCAATATATTGATGAGAAATAGCCTTTAAAAGCTGCTTTAGTGTAACAGGGCCAAATGTGCAGGTTTGGGATACCCTGAGGCCTGGTGTTTTTACAGCACACACAAAAACAATTCAAACTGTGATATATTTATGAGAAATAGCCTTTAAAAGCTGCTTTAGTGTAACAGGTAGGGTCAAATGTGCAGGTTTGGGATACCCTGTAGCCTGGTGTTTTTACAGCACACACAAAAACAATTCAAACTGCGATATATTTATGAGAGTTAGCCTTTAAAAGCTGCTTTAGTGTAACAGATAGGGTCAAATGTGCTGGTGTGGGATACCCTGAGGCCTGGTGTTTTTACAGCACACACAAAAACAATTCAAACTGCGATATATTTATGAGAAATAGCCTTTAAAAGCTGCTTTTGTGTAACAGATAGGGTCAAATGTGCAGGTTTGGGATACTGTGCGGCCTGGTGTTTTTACAGCATACACAAAAACAATTCAAACTGCGATATAATTATGAGAATTAGCCTTTAAAAGCTGCTTTAGTGTAACAGGGTCAAATGTGCTGGTTTGGGATGCCCATGTGGGCTGGTGTATTTAAACCAGACAAAAACCAATTCAAAATGCAATAGCTTAATTAAAATGAGGCTGAACAACGCTTATTTAGTATAATCGAGAATGTAATACCGCGCTGCTCACAGAAACAATGTAATAATACAATGTGTTAAGGAAGGTGGAGCTCAACGTGTGGTGTGTAGGATTCCAATCCCTACAAAGAAGTTAACAATTGTCATATATATATATGGTTACACAGAGCTCTTAATAGTCCACCGTGATATAGGCAAATCCACACGTGTTCCCCACACACTGGACAATCCGCCACCAATCACTCAAGCCTCTTACCAGATGGCCAATATAAATCGGCAAAAGGTGTAATTTCTTAATTAAATCCTGGTCTCCCTTAGGTTCGCTCCAGATCATCAACACAGCCTCCAAGAGGTCAAATTTAGAACATAGGCTTGTAAGGAAAAAATCATCAACCTCCTAATCCAGAACCATGCTCAGAAAAGGGGACTCCGCACTATTGAATCATTGATGCGGAGTCCCCTTTTCTGAGCATGGTTCTGGATTAGGAGGTTGATGATTTTTTCCTTACAAGCCTATGTTCTAAATTTGACCCCTTGGAGGCTGTGTTGATGATCTGGAGTGAACCTAAGGGAGACCAGGATTTAATTAAGAAATTACACCTTTTGCCGATTTATATTGGCCATCTGGTAAGAGGCTTGAGTGATTGGTGGCGGATTGCCCAGTGTTTGGAGAACACGTGTGGATTTGCCTATATCACGGTGGACTATTAAGAGCTCTGTGTAACCATATATATATATATATATATGACAATTGTTAGCTTATTTAGTATAACAGATAGGGTGACGTGCTGGTTTGGGATGCCCATGTGGGCTGGTGTATTTAAACCAGACAAAAACCAATTCAAAATGCAATAGCTTAATTAAAATGAGGCTGAACAACGCTTATTTAGTATAACAGATAGGGTGACATGTGCTGGTTTGGGATTCACATTTGGGCTGGTGTATTTAAACCAGACAAAAAAAACAACTCAAAATGCAATAGCTTAATTAAAATGAGGCTGAACAACGCTTATTTAGTATAACAGGGTGACATGTGCTGGTTTGGGATGCCCATGTGGGCTGGTGTATTTAAACCAGACAAAAAACAATTCAAAATGCAATAGTTTGATTAAGCTGAGGAAGGATGAACAAGCGTATTTAGTACAACAAATAGGCTGCTAAGTGCAGGTTTGGGATGCCCTGTGGCCTGGTGTTTTTTTTGTTAAAGGCAGACCAAAAACCAATTCAAAATGCAATAATTTGATTAAGCTGAGGGAGGATGAACAAGCGTATTTAGTATAACAGATAGGCTGCTAAGTGCAGGTTTGGGATACCCAGGTGGCTGGTGTTTTTTTTTAAAGGCAAACCAAAAACCAATTCAAAATGCAATACTTTGATTAAGCTGAGGAAGGATGAACAAGGGTATTTAGTATAACAGATAGGCTAAGTGCAGGTTTGGTATGCCCATGTGGGCTGGTGTATTTAAAGCAGACCAAACAATATTAAAACTAAATTCAAACTAATCCAGTTAGGATAAATGATTGTGTGTAACAGATAGGGTTAAATAAGCCACTGCATAGATGGGATGCTCAGTGGAAAGGCAGATTAAAATTTACAGCACAAAGAACTGAAATTGAATTGAAGTAAAAAGTTTCACTGTCACTTCTTTGCTGTCCCTGGATGCTGTCCCTGGATGGTTCCGGTTTTTCACTATCTTTCACTATCTTTCCCTGGCTCTGTCTACCTCTCTGTCTGCCTCTCTGACTCTCCCCACCTATCTCTAACTCTCTCTCCCTATCTGCAGCAACCACCGCTGTCTCTGGAATGCAAGGCTGAAATGCTCAAAAGGAAAATGGTCACCGGGCTTCCTGGCTGCTGATAGGCTGCATGTGACTGTCCCATGATACCTTGCCCCAGGGGACATGTCCGGACATGTGCTTCCACCATCTTAGAATGCCTGTAATTGAAATTAATGGAGTTTAAAGGAAAACTTTGATCGATCGAATCGCGATTCGTTCAGAATAAAATTTTTCATGAAATTCGGAACGAATCCGGGTTTGTCCGGATCGATTCGCTCATCCCTAGCGCAGATAGACATCAGCCAACTAACTACATAGGATGTCTCTGTAATAGGTCAGTTTGTCCTCCCTCTCAGTGGGTGTGAAAAAGGCCCACACTTTGTGCCGGTAGCAAGGGTCAAATAAGGTGGAGAGCCAAAAGTCATCTCGTTGCCGAACAGTGACAATTCGGTGGTCACTACGCAAGCACGTGAGCATGCATTATGTTATTTAAGCAAGTGACTTGGAGGGACTACCTGCTTCCATCTCCGCTGGTTACTTCCATGGTGTGTCTAGGATCTCTGTCCTTAAAACCCTCAGCCCCCACAGGGTTCATGTGGCTGAGATGTAGGTGTCTCCATTGCCCTGACCAGCCATGGTTTCCAACACATTTTGTAGTAGATGGAAGTAGTAGAAGCAGTGGAATGACATTGTTCATCCTGTAATCCTGGTGACTGACTAATAAAGGGCCTGAGCAAACGGCGGGTGTCATGTATGACCTGCCACTGGTTTACATTGAAATTAGGGGAAAAACACAGGGGAGTCCCCCATCCGCTTAGATCATCAAGAAATCGGTGATGGCTTTTCTCTGTTCATATTTTCGGTCCAACATATGGAGAGTGGAATTCCAATGGGTGGAAACCTTAAAAATCAGACTATGTTGGGAGATACCATTCTGCTGCAGCTCAAAGAGGGTGTGCATTGCAGAGTGGCTAAAGTGCATGCAAAGTTTCCTTTCCATTGTTAGGATGTCTTGCAGATGGGGGGTAAGACTTCAGGAAATGCATGACAACTAGATTAAACACATGTGCCATACAGGGCGCATGGCTCAGGCTTCCTTGTCGTAGTGCAGACAAGATTTCCTTCTCGTTGTCCGTCACCATGGTTCCCATTTGCAGTTTGCATGGAGTGAGCCATGATTTGATTTCTTGATTAATTTTAGCAGTTCCTCCCTTGTGTGTTGTTCGCAAACCAAGGCAAACCATGTGAAGAACAACGTGACACCGCGGTGCCCTGCACACATGGTAGGCTGGAGGGGCACTGAGACTTCTCCATGCAGTGAGGCTGAAGAGACAGCGGAGGATAAGGAGGCAGAGTTGCACACTGTCACAGGCACGCCTGAGAGCGTGGAGGTGGAAGCGGCTTGACCTGTCCAAGTTGTTGTTGTGGCTGTGCAGGAACCACATTCACCCACCCACCTTGAAAAGGGAGGGACTGCAGAACCAGCAACTTGGACAGAAGCACATTTAGCTTCGGCATCGTTGGATGTGTGGGCGCATACTGTTGTCTCTTGGACATGGCTTGGCCAATGGTTTGCTGGCGGAATGACTGACTCGGAGTAGGAAGAGCAGGAGCATCTGGAGCGACAGAGGATGGGTATGACACACAGCTCCCTTCGGCTGAGGTGGTGGAGCCTTGGCTGGCTGAAACTGGGAGCGGCGTTCTGCTGGGTGATGCTGCAGGCTGGACCACCACTTCAGAGCCTTGGTTCTCCTAGGCCGCTTTATGGTGATGCTGCATATGTTGATGCAGGGCCGTGGTGCCAACATTGGGACTCTGGATATGCTTCACCTTCTGCCTACACATTTTGCATGTGGCCATGTTAACCTTCTGCTGATGCTTGATAAAAAATTGCCACACCGCGGAGTAGCTGACTTTGCCACCAACAGTCTGCACTAATTCACTGCTACTGCCGCTGACTCTAGGAACCCCTGTTCCACTACCTTCTGGGAAGGTAGCCTTCCACGAAGCAGGTGGTCTACCCCAGCCCCGGGCATGTTTGCCTCCAGACTTTACACTTCTGCCACCATGCTGACTGCCAACCATGCTACAACCTTGCTGACTCACAGGCAAACTGCAACCCTCTTCTCCTGATGATGATGAAGCCCCTTCTACATCTGGATCCCAAGTGCGATCGGCTTCATCATCATCGAGTTGTGTCTGCACATCACCGATGTCCTCCTCAGGTTCCTCAACAGGAGCCTGAACACTCGCAACTCCCACGTCACTCTCCTCATCACTAATTGCCCACCTCGCTGGAGAAGCGGCGGATGTTACCTCCACTTCTTGGCTGGGCAGTAGCTGCGGACTGTCCTCTATCAGATCCTCACTGAATAGTGGAGCTGAACCCAAAGCATAAGATACTTGACTGGGGGAAGGAACAGCATAGGACAGACGGAGGCAATAGGAAAACAGGGACTGCTCCCGGTCCATGCCAACTAAGGGAACCACTGACAGTTGACTGGGGGTGCCAGATGTCACTTGTGGTGAAGTGGATGACTGTGTTAACCAATTGATGATGGCAAATGGGTTGCTTTTCGAGACAGCTAGCTGATACCGGATGACTCCTGCTGCCACTCACCCCTAGTCTTCTCCAGCCTGATGAATTTAGGCCTCTGCCACTCCTTTGTGCCCATCCTGGCACTTCTCTGCCTGACATACTTAGTGTGTATTTGAGGGGAGGATAATATGCTGCACTATGCTTAAAACAGTATTCTTGGACAACAGCAGCAGGTGTGTAACTGTCTGGCCTTTCACAGTAACTAGTCCCTGATGATTTAACAGGAAAAGAAATGCTACAAATCTCAGTTGTACATGTGTGGTGTGCACTGATGAGGCAGTTCAATGTGCTACAGTGTGCTTAAAACAGTATTTTTGGACAACAGCAGCAGGTGTGTAGTTTTGTCTAGCCTTTCACACTAACTAGGCCATCTACATTTTAACATAAAAGAAATGCTTAAACTCTCGGATGTACTTATGTGGTGTGCCCTGATGAGGGCAGTTAAACGCCTTCCGGTAGGCTTAAAAACAGGATTTTGGTACAACAGCAAGAGGTGTATATTTTTGGGCAGGTGTGTAGTTTTGTCTGGCCTTTCACACTAACTAGGCCATCATCACTTGAACATCAAACAAAATGCTGAATGCTATGTGGAATGCCCTGATAAGGACAGTTCAATGAACAGAAGCAAATTGGTGCACCATTTACATGTATGCAAAAGTTACACTTAATAAAGCACAATACACTTTTAGTGCTCTACTCACTGGTTGGCTACTATTAGCTTTTGTGAAGAAAAAAAAAATAAAGCCTTTAGAATTGTAGATTTGCAGACACTGTCCCTGTGGAGAATCACTTTTTTTGTACACTGTCACTCTGTCTCTCTCTCTCTCCCGCACTCTGTCCTGCAATAATGAAGTGACTGGCCGCAAGATTGCCGGCAATTATATATGGCTGTGACATCACTGGGTTGGCTGGCTGCTGATAGGCTGCATGTTATTCAGCGCCATCCTGCCTTGCCGTCTTCCCAGGATTTCTTGCTCCATGTCCTGACATGTGGGTCTGCCACTTTAAATGGCCTGGAACGCCTTAAATGGAGTTTAATTCGTTGTGAATTGATTTTGTTTCTGAAATTCGTAACAAATTCAAATTCGTCACATTTCATTCGCTCATCCCTAAAGGTGAGTAGCCATAAAACATGGTCGAGGTTGCAGCTGGTAGTGAAGGTGAGAAGCCATAGAACAATGGTGAGGTCAGAGCTGGCAGTGAAGGTGAGTAGTCTTAGAACAAAGGTAAGATCAATGCTGTCTATCAAGGTAAGAAGTCGTAGAACAAAGGTGAGATTAGAGCTGGCAGTGAAGGTGAGTAGAAGTAGAACAGAGGTTAGGTCAGAGCTGGCAGTGAAGGTGAGTAGTTATATAACAAGGTTGGGGCTGGCAGTGAGGGGGGTAAAGTCGGAAATGGAGGGAAAAGTGTGTAGATATAGAGCAAGGCTGAGGTTGGAGCTGGCGGGGAAGGTGTGTAGGCATAGCACAGGGTCGAGGTTGGAGCTGGTAGTGATGTTGTGTAGTCACAGAACAGAGCTAAGAAATTGGTCAGTGGAAGCCAAGAAGCCAAGAGCGTGCTCAGAGGAAAGCTCTTTAGTCACAGTGAGGTTCACAGAGGCAGGTTCAGAGGCAGATTAGAGCTTGCCAAACAGCTGTGTGTCCTCACTAGAATGCTCTTTGTATACATCACTGTGAGGCCCTTTGGATGGCGCCCACATACCTGTACAGGGCATGTGCATGCACACTGGTTGCAGTCCTACTGAACGTGAGCATTTGCATGAGAAAATGCACATACAAGCTAGAAATGCCTTGATTACTTACACATCCAAAGATATTAATGGTCATTCTTTATTTTTGACTTACAATGGCAACAGTTTCCATATTTCTCAATTAGTACTTTTATTCTTATTGTTTAGTTTTCTAATGTCACTAATTCATGCACTTCTTTGCATTGTTTATTATGCCCTGTGGGCAGCTGTACCCAGACATTTGACACTGTGCAAGCTAGTCCCCTTTTTTTTGGATTTGTGTTGGTGCCGGGGCCACATGGGCATTTACCTTTTATCGCCAAGGGGAGTGCCCTGGTGATGAGCACCCAATCAGTACACTACAGGGGATGCACAGCCATGTACAGCCCCGCCCCTGGCATCTTCAGTAATCTACTTACTTACACCATCTGGATAGACACCTTCCCCTTCAGTTTGCATGTGGCCTCTCGTTTTACACATTAAACACAGACAACTACACATGGCCAGTTATGCTTTATGTATATATGGTATGCAGCCCACCACTTCTGATTCGGCTTTTTGTTCACACTGCTGATGGCTGATGGAACAAACCACATCATGTTTGAAGTAGGGTGCTTGTGGACCTTGCTTTGTTTGCTTACTTTTTACTGGGTACACAAATTCACACTATTCCACATGCTATTCTGTTACTGTTGCCCAACAGTTGGCCCTGCTCTTGATTGAGCAGCATGCCATTTCCTCTTGTTTCTTTTGTATTCTTAACACCAGTTGCATAAATTGTCCATAACTTGCTTTACATGTTTAGGTTACTATTTCATGCTGTGAAGCTAACTAAGGGAGACGTGAGTTTCCAACATCAGTCATGGCTGGGCTCACAGACAAGACTCTGATCTGAACATAGTTTAGTTCTGGTCCTGCTGCCAACTATACAATGCAACTAATTTCAGATTTGTCATCTGTTACAACAGCCAGTCATCTTGTGCACGGCCGAAAATTAAACACACATTATTCCAGTTACACTGATTAATATACGATGACAATACGGTGCCTGTCTGGGAGCCCAGGGTTTAATCATCTGTTGTTGGGGTGCTGTTGACAGCGAAGTGTTCGCTTGTTTACTTTCCCCCAGCCAGAGCAATGTCTTATTCCCAGTGCTGTGTGTGTAATTTAAACCCTCTTCTGGATTCAGACCTCCATCTCGACTATTAGAAAAAGCTGTTGGCTGTACACATGCCACAGACGGCATTTTACAAATTACAAATTCCTCAGCCAGCTGCTGGAGCAGCGCAGTAACACCACTTGTTATCTGACCCAAAGGGTTAAACCGGGTCATGCAGATATTTTTTTCACAGAATACATTTATTTGCAAATCACAACTACAGACTGGCTGAGGCTGCAATGCATAAAATATTTTTCACAGCCGCCCCCCTCCCCCCTGTTCTGTCAGCACTCTCAACACTTGGAAGGCCAGGCATTGAATTGGGCTTGAGCTGAATCTTGGTCTGCTGTTGAGGAATGGGTCAGTTTCAGTTCTGACAGGCTGTGCTAGTGGAATGTCCTGCAAGAGACAGATGTCAGTTGTCTATTTCATGGCTCTTTGCTAAAAAATAAGTAACATCACATTGCCCCTCTTTAAATGCACTGTATTGAAATATTGTCTAGTTTTAAAAATCTATATAAAGCATATATATAGACATTACCCCTTATGTGAAAAATAATTCCCATCAAGCTTGCTGTTTTCTTTTACTGGAAGGAAGAAAGATCAGGAGTAACGGGTTCTTAAAAGTGCCATTCCACTGCTGCAGGAGAGGACTGCTCATGTCTAACTGCTAAGTCAGCCTGTGGGAACAGTAGCAATATCCATTCTAATAGCTACCCAATGCATGACGGGTAGATGGGTAGACACACATAAGAAAAATTGCAAATAAGCCATTATCATGAAGAGCAGCTATTCTGGGGCACATTGGTGCCCCTAGGATGATGGTGCCCCACAGGGGCACACAGTCTGCATACCCAAGCACTGTCTGGAACAGTTTTGTAGGTGAGGTATAAAATGCAATAGTTAATGTTGGTGGATCCCATAAGCAACTATAACACAGAATATTCGTAAGGTCCCTCCAATCTAATCCGGTAATTTTATTGCATTACTGGAGGTATAGAATTTTTCTGAAATGATAGATATTATATTTAAAGGGATTGTGCAGGCTCCTCTACCCAATGCACGTGGATGTAGCTTACCTTTACCTACATTAACACAAGAGGAAACCACTATTAATTTCTCCTGTCTCTGGAACCTCCTCCCCCAAACCCTACCACCAATCAAAGCCTGGCTTTGTGCCGGGACATCTTGGGAAAAAGCACTATAGAGGGAGGAATAACCTCCCCTTCCACAGTGTCGGACTTGGTCTTAGTTCATTGACAGCTCCCAGTGAGCTTCATGTCCACCACCCGGAAAGGAGATTTTTCAGCCAAAATTCCAGGTATGATCTCTGAGGCTTAGAACACTGCAAGCAGCAGTATAAATATGATTATGTTTGTTACTGTTACTGTAACAAACTTTGAAATAATAACCTGAAATATTGGGAATTTTAACACATTAAAAAATATATATATATTTTATAATTCCTTGGATTTATTATTTTTTATTCTTAGTTGCATAGAGAACAATATAGAAAACAAAACAACAATAGAAACATATAACCTAAAAGTTAATTAGAATTATCATACATTCACTTATATACCCCATTCACATTGTTATTTATAAATTGGTAATAAAATATCTTCCTCACCTCTAGACCTGGAGTGGGGGGGGGGGAGGTTGTTCTTGAAAAAAATAATAAAGAAAGAAAAATATGTTTTGTCAGCTTTCTTGTGTATTGAATTTGAAAGTTTCTCAGCCAAAACAAATCTTAAAAGTTCTTTAAAACCAAGGTATGGGTACCAATTGCTCATACATGTATGACTGACAATCACATGACAGATAGAGACCAATTGCCGGTGATCACATTATTGGCTGCCATTTGCTGCCATACAAATGAATGAGAAAGAGATAACTTCACAATTGTGCCTCTTTAAGTTTCTTTGATGAATACAAATACTGCCCCCTATGGGACCTAAATATATTAAAGGGCCACTCCAGCCAGGTAAAAAAAATACATACGCCCTGCCCTGCCCCCTCCTATTAGCCATTATGCTCATGTAATAAAAGGAAAAAAGTCACTAATCTTCACTCCAAATCCAGCTAGCAAAGTCGGTGGTGCCGCAGCTGCAGCATCGTTTGCCAGATGCCATCTTCCTTAAGTCTGGGCCGGCAGCTTGGAGCCAGTGCTACCTGCATTGCGTGTGCTCCTGTTCGCCCATTTATGTGAGCACGCAATGAGAGTGTCGGCTTCCAGCGGCCATTCCGGACTTCAGGAAGACAGCGATGGTCATTTAGTACCTCAGCTGCAGCACTGCCGACTTCACCGGCTGGATTCGGGGTGAAAGTGAGTGTCTTTTTTTTTTTCTTTTATTACATGAGCATAATGGCTAATAGGAGGGGGCAGGGCTGGAGTGGTCCTTTAAGATATTTTTATTGTGATTATGTATTGTTGGTGGGTGTAGCCCAGAAATCCAGAGATCTCTCACTTATATTACTCTGGAAAACAATGTTGTTAGTATTGATTGTGCAGCATATTTACCTGCTTTTCACCTTTCTTCTGCCTCTTTGGCTGCTGTAAATGTTCAGCAAATGTGCGTGCAAGACGAATAATGTTCTTTGCTCTAAAGATACAGGAAATTAGTAATAAGACTGCCCTGCGGCTCATCAAGATACAAAGTTGTACAGCTATAAAAGAAGATTGAAACGCACCTTAATTCTATTTAATTCTCTGCTTTAATCCTTTTTTTTCCTTTAACTCATCCAGCAGTGGTAGCACTTCTCAAGCGTGTCTGCTAAATGCAATCCAGCTTTGCCAAACTTTAAAGAATAGAGAAGAATAAGAGACATTTTTGACTGATGTGTTTAGCCAATAAAAATAGGAAAGTAGTTTAGATGAAAATCCTTAAATGTCATCACAATCACAAAATATGGGGTTTAAACACAGCTGAGGCATATTATTATTATTATTATTAGTGTTGTGTTTATGATTCATTGCACACAAGGGCCCTAGATGTGGCCCAAATGTCCTACATACAGACTGCCGCACACTAGGACAATGTGTATAGATAAAATACTGAATTTATTAAATCATTTTAGATTATGACAAACAACAACATGGAAGACTCGATTAAAAGACATATATACATGTAAGACAACCTGGAGATAATGTTCCTGTTAATGGCTCTTTACTAAAATATATCGTATCATCCAAACATATATACCAAAATCACTTTGCTGTGATGGGACTATTGTACCTGTATGGTGGCGTTTTTAGAAAGAAATATATGATAGTAGTGCTAAAGGTTAAATAATTTTTTGTTGATAAATAAACAAAGTCCCTATGGAGTGTTAGTGCAGTGTACTATCCACTGTAAAGTGCATTAGTGCATTAGATCAGTGCAAACAGAGTGCTAAAAAGGTGCTGGGAGTGTACAATTCCTAGCCGGTGGAAGGAAAAGACTGTTGTGGCGCGCTAGGTAGAGTTACACTTTAAAGTTATGTCTCAGGTAGATTCAGAGATGTCCCCTTTACTTGGGAGATACCAGGTTTAGGGTGTATATTTTTATGCGCTGTGTACCTATAAGACACTGCACTGTGAGTGGCAGTTCTTATTTTTTACAGCATAAAACCATTTTCTTATATATGTAAATGTAATTCGTTTAACCGATAAAAGATATGAAATGAAAGACTTACCGCCAAGGCCCGGGGGTGCTTAACCTGCCCAGGGCCTCTGACGTAAGGAGGTTCTCAGCGACGTTAGGTTGGCTTCTTGTGTGGTGCTGTTAAATCACCTTGGAGTTGTTTCAGCGGGGTCTGGATCCCAGTCGGTGAATTGGTTGCCTTCAAGCGAATAAAGGATACCGCGGGAGTGTTTAGATTAAACACACTTTTATTCAGGAACAGGGATAAAACAATGGAAGGGGGTAGTGGTAGGAGAAAGTCACTGTGGGGGGATGGGGTCGGGGAAACCAGGCGGCGGTAGTCCGTGCTGCTGGGCTGATGGAAGATTCTTAGTTCATGGAGGTAAAGTTTATTGTCTATTTCAGACTTTTCAAACTTTCATAGAAGTAGTGGTCCGTTGTTTCCTTAAAAGTTTGATTGGAGCGGCGTCCTTGCCCGGCTCCAAAGATCCGACGCGCGTTTCGGTGTTGCCACCGTCCTCAGGGATTCAGTTATCAGCTTCTGAGTAGTAGCTGTCTTTTTATTGGTGGAAGTGCCCACGTGGTGTTTACAGAAGGGGGCGTTGTAGCTCTTCACTTGTAATTACTTCTCAGCTGTTACAAATGTTGCATTGGGAGGGCGCTGGGTCTTCTAAAGCTGATCTGTGGATGTTACAAATGTTTCTTTCTTGACATCACGTCTCCATTGTTACATTGGTGTTATTCTGGCAGCACGCCGGCTGTCATCCTTTTGCAACATTGTAAAACTTTTGACGGCAGCTCTTTAGCAAGTGCTTTTCACGGCCTGCGGCTTGTGCTTTAGTTGGTATTGGGAGCTGCGTATTGCCGGCATTAGCCGGCAAAGGTAAAAACCGAAAAAAAGGATGTTAAAAATAGGTGAAAATATATTAAAAGAAGTTCTGATAAGATGAAAAAATCGTGGGAGTAAAAATAGACCATAAAAACTCAAAAAAATATACCATGGAGGATCATGAATAGGAGGTGTTGTGTGATTAAAATGACCATGATAGGTTGTAAGCGAGATCCCTGTCTTACGGGATTATTTGTATGCAAGGAAATTGTTGGTGGGATATGATTTACATTAAAAGAGAGTAAAAGGAGAATATGAATGGTGTGGATGGGATAAAACATGGTAAGTAAGATGATAGTAAAAAACTAAAAAATGATTACACATATTGAAAGGGCAATAAAAGGTTCAAATAAGTTGTGCAAAAAGCAATGTGCAAATATAGCGGTGCAAAGTGTTATAAAGAAATTGCCATCATACAGTCAAGTCAGTAAATTGAAGGATTAGTAAATTACATCACCACATCTAATGAGCCCAGGATCTCCAGACCAACAACCTTCCACCGACGCGTTGCGTGGCCCAATGCCACTTCGCCAGGGTGTGTCCATGATTCAGGCCAGAGGTAATTTGTAGAGATGAGCGAATCGATTCGGACGAACCCGAATTCGCTCCGAATTTCATGAAATATTCGATTCTGAACGAATCCGAATTTCTCCGCGATTCGATAAAATTTTTTCTTTAAACTCCATTTACTGCAATTACAGGCATTCTAAAATGGTGGATCCACATGTCTGGACATATCCCCTGGGGCAAGGTATCATGGGAAGGTCACATGCAGCCTATCAGTAGCAAGGCACCACGGTGACATCACAGCACTATATAAGCTGCGTCCATCTTGCTGGTGCACATTTCAGCGTTGTATTGCGGCGAGAAAGGGGCTGGGTAGAGACAGGGAAAGACAGGGAAAGACAAACAGGGAGCCAGGGAGAACCAAAACAGAACCGAACAGAACCAGAGAGAGCCAGGGAAAGATCGAGGCAGGGACAGCAGAAAACACAGAGAAGCAGATAAAGTACCAGAGAAAGCCTTTTTTTTTATTTTCATTTGATTTAATAGCCAGATCACAGTTTTAAATTGCTTTTGTTTCTGCTGTAAAAACCCCTGATCACTGGGCATCCCATGTTTGCACATTTAAACCTATCTGTTACACACAAGCAGGTCTTAAAGCTGATTTCATCTAACTAGACCACAGTTTTAAAGATGTCTTTGTGTCTGCTTTAAAAACCCTGAGCACTGGGCATCCCATGTTAGCACATTTAACCCTGTTACACACAAACAGATCTTAAAGCTGATTTCATCTAACTAGCCCACAGTTTTAAAAGTGTTTTTGTGTCTGCTTTAAAAAAACCCTGGCCATTGGGCATCCCATGTTAGCACATTTAACCCTATCTGTTACACAGAAGCAGGTCTTAAAGCTGATTTCATCTAACTAGACCACAGTTTTAAAAGTGTTTTTGTGTCTGCTTTAAAAACCCCTGAGCACAGGGCATCCCATGTTTGCACATTTAACCCTATCTGTTACACAAAAGCAGGTCTTAAAGTGGACCATCACCCTCGGGTGATCGGCCCGGGAATCTATAAGATTCCCGGGCCGATCACCTCCCTCCCCGTGGGACATCCGAGATCGGGATGTCCCGCGGGGTGAAACCCCCCCAAAACCCCCAAACCCCCTTACCTTAGCTTCGGCGGCGGCCGGCCGGCGCCGCCTCCCTCGCACCCCTCTAGGCGTGCGCGCGCCTGCGCCGGCCGTCTGTGAATGGCCGGCGCGGGCGCGCGCACATCAAGAGGGACGCGCGGGAGGCGGCGGCGGAGGAGCCGCTTGTCCGCGGCTGTCAAATCCCTTGTCCGTCGGCGCGGGGAGAGGTGAGTTTTTAGGGTGATCGGGGGGGTTTCACACAGCGGGGCACCCCGATCGGGGGTGCCCCACCGAAGTGGACCAAGACCCAGGATAGTCAAAATCCTGGGTGTTGGTCCACTTTAAAACTGATTTCATCTAACTAGACCACAGTTTTAAAAGTGTTTTTGTGTCTGCTTTAAAAACCCTGAGCACTGGGCATCCCATGTTAGCACATGTAACCCTATCTGTTACACAAAAGCAGGTCTTAAAGCTGATTTCATCTAACTAGACCACAGTTTTAAAAGTGTTTTTGTGTCTGCTTTAAAAACCCCTGAGCACTGGGAATCCCATGTTTGCACATTTAACCCTATCTGTTACACAGAAGCAGGTCTTAAAGCTGATTTCATCTAACTAGACCACAGTTTTAAGTGTTTTTGTGTCTGTTTTAAAAACCCCTGAGCAGTGGACATCCCATATTGCCAATTTTCATGGTATCTGTTACAGAGAAGCAGCTCTTCAGCTGATTTCATATAATTAGACAACAGTTTTAAAAGTGTGTTTGTGTCTGCTTTAAAAACCCTTGAGCACTGGGCATCTCATATTGCCAATTTTCATGGTATCTGTTACAGAGAAGCAGGTCTTTCAGCTGATTTCATCTAACTAGACCACAGTTTTAAAAGTGTTTTTGTGTCCGCTTTAAAACCCTTGAGCACTGGGCATCCCATATTGCCAATTTTCATAGCATCTGTTACAGAGAAGCAGGTCTTTCAGCTGATTTCATCTAACTAGACCACAGTTTTAAAAGTGTTTTTGTGTCCGCTTTAAAACCCTTGAGCACTGGGCATCCCATATTGCCAATTTTCATAGCATCTGTTACAGAGAAGCATTTCTTCAGCTGATTTCATCTAACTAGACCACAGTTTTAAAAGTGTTTTTGTGTCTGCTTTAAAAACCCTTGAGCACTGGGCATCCCATGTTAGCACATTTAACCGTATCTGTTACACAGAAGCAGGTCTTCAGCTGATTTGATTTAAATAGATCACAGTTTTAAAAGTGTTTTTGTGTCTGCTTTAAAAACCCCGGAGCACTGGGGATCCCATATTGCCGATTTTCATAGTATCTGTTACACAGAAGCAGGTCTTTCAGCTGATTTCATCTAACTAGACCACAGTTTTAAAAGTGTTTTTGTGTCTGCTTTTAAAACCCTTTAGCACTGGGCATCCCATATTGCCAATTTTGATAGTATCTGTTACAGAGAAGCAGTTCCTCAATTTATTTACCTTCTGCTTTTTAAAGTAAACACATTTTTTAAAGTGCCTGTTGCGCATTTCAAATACATAAAAATGTCAGGCAGACAAGTACCAGGATGTTCACAGAGGAGTGGCAGAGGCCTAGATTCAGCAGGCAGAGGTCGCAGCAGACTAGGGGCGAGTGGCAGCAGGAGTCGCGGTGAGAGACCTGATCTGCCAGTATATGCTAGCGGTCGTGTCTCCACCAGTAACGCATCTGTCGTGGTAGATTGGTTAACGCGGTCATCCACATCATCACAAGTTACATCCGACCACCCCTAGTCTACAGTCGGTAGGTTCCTCTGACACAACCCTGAGTTGGCATGGCCCAGGAGCAGTCCCTAGCCTCCCATTGCCTCTGTCCTATGCCGTTCCCTCCCCCAGCGACGTATCCTATGCTTTGGGTTCAGCTCCACTCTTTAGTGAGGACGATCAGGTAGAGGACAGTCAGCAGCTACTGCCCAGCCAAGAAATGGAGGTGGCATCTTTCGCTAGGCAGACAAATAGTGATGTGGAGAGTGGCGTGGGAGGTGGTGTGGCGAGCGTTCCAGCTCCTGCACCAGACACTGTTGAGGAAACCGAGAACATCAGTGACGTGCAGACACAACTTGATGATGATGATGAAGCCGATCGCACTTTGGAGCCGGGTGCAGAAGGGGCTTCATCATCATCATCAGGAGAAGAGGGGCACAGGTTGCCCCGGAGTCAGCAGTTGAGGAAGCAAGGTATTAGCAGCATGGTTGGCAGTCAGCATGGGAGCAGAATTGTAAAGTCTGGAGCCAAACGGGGACGGGGCCGGGGTAGATCACTTGCTGCGCGGCAGGCTAACTTCTTGGGAGGTAGTGGAGCAGGGGTTCCTGGAGTTGGCGGCAGTAGCAGTGAATCAGTGTGGGCTGTTGGTGGGAAAATTAGCTACTCGGCAGTGTGGCAGTTTTTCATCAAGCATCCGCAGGAGGGTAACATGGCCACATTCAAGATGTGTAGGCAGAAGGTGAAGCGTGGCCAGGACCCCAATGTTGGCACCACGGCCCTGCGTCAACATATGCAGCGTCACCATAAAGCGGCCTGGGAGAACCGAGGCTCCGAAGAGGTTGTCCAGCCTGCTTCTTCACCAAGTGGCACGCCGCTCCAAATTTCTGCCAGCCAAGGCTCCAGCACCTCAGCCGAAGGCAGCTGTGCGTTATACCCATCCTCTGTCACTCCAGATGCTACTGCTCCTCCTCCTCCTCCAAGTCAGGCATCCCGCCAGCAACACATCAGCGAAGCTATGTCCAAGAGACAGCAGTATGCTCCCACTCATCCTACGGCGCAGAAGCTGAATGTTCTCCTATCCAAGTTGCTTGTTCTGCAGTCGCTCCCTTTTCAGGTGGTGCACCTTTCAGAGAACTGATGGCTTGAGCCGAGCCGAGGTGGAGAGTCCCAAGCCGTCATTTCTTTGCCAAGAAGGCAGTACCAGCCCTGCACAATTTTGTTGAACAGAAGGTGGGCGAGTCCTTGAGCCTGTCGGTGTGTACCAAAGTGCATGGCAGCGCCGACGTCTGCCGACATGTCATTTGCGGCCCACTGGGTGAATGTGGTTCCTTCAGCAGCAGCAACTTGGACAGGTCACGCCGCTTCGGCCTCCACGCTCCCAGGCCGTTGTGCCTGTGACACTGTGCGACTCGGCCTCCTCATTCTGCGCCGTCTCCTCACCCTCCACTGTAGGGTCAAGTCTCAGTGCCCCTCCAGTCTACCATGTGTGCAGGGCACGGCAGTGTGACGCTGTGCTTCACATGGTTTGTCTTGGCGAACGGAGTCACACGGGAGGAACTGCTAAAATTTATTCATCAAGAAATCCAAACATGGCTTACTCCAAGAAAACTGAAAATGGGAACCATGGTGACCGACAATGGGAAGAACATTTTGTCTGCGCTGCGACAAGGAAGCCTGACCCATGCGCCCTGCATGGCTCACGTCTTCAATCTGGTTGTCAAGCGGTTTCTGAAGTCTTCCCCCCCATCTGCAAAACATCCTAACAACGGGAAGGAAACTTTGCATGCACTTCAGCCACTCCTACACCGCCAAGCACACTCTTCTTGAGCTACAGCGTCAGAACGGTAGCCCCCAGCATAGTCTGATTTGCGATGTTTCCACCCGTTGGAATTCCACCCTCCATATGTTGGACCAAAGAAAAGCCATCACGGATTTCTTGATGATCCAAGCGGATAGGGGCACTCCCCTGTGTAACTTCAATGTAAACCAGTGGCAGCTCATACGTGACACCTGCCGTTTGCTCAGGCCCTTTGAGGAAGCCACTTTATTTGTCAGTCGCCAGGATTATGGGATGAACGACGTGATTCCACTGCTTCATGTACTACAACACATGTTGGAAACCATGGCTGGTCAGGGCACTGGAGACATGGTGCCTACATCTTACAGCTACATGAACCCCGTTGGAGCTGAACTGGAGGAGGAGGAGGAGGAGGAGGAGGGGCACAGTGAAGCACAGTTTAGGCTTGGCGAAATGGCTGGTTTATCTAGTCAGCTGACAGGATAGGAGGAGCAGGAGCCGCCAGAGGAGCTAGGGGGTTGTGAGGAAGGCGAAACAGAGGACCCAGACATACCATGGCAGTATGCAGTGGAGATGGAGACAGGTAGTCCCTCCGAGTCACTTGCATAAATGGCACGAAGCATGCTCACGTGCTTGCATAGTGACCCCAGAATTGTTTCCATTTGTCAGCGGGATGACTTCTGGCTGTCCACCTTATTGGACCCTCGCTACCGGCAAAAAATGGGGGCATTTTTTATACCCACTGAGAGGGAGGACAAACTGGCCTACTACAGAGACATCCTACATAGTCAGTTGGCCGATGCCTATCTGCTCCATCGTCCATACTCTCGCAGTCTCTGACTCGGGGGGCCCTCTGCGCTCACCTTCCACTGCCATAGCTGCTGGGGGGGTAGCAGGAGCAGTAACAGCTCCATTAGCAGCAGCCTGAGTCTACAGTCGCTAATGAGTAGCTTTCTACACCCGCATAGTGAGGCTACTCATGAACAGCAGGAAGACCTGGAGCAGGACCTGAACCAGCAGGTCGTGTCATACCTTGACATGACCATGCCAACACACCTTGAGGATCCGCTGGACTTCTGGTCAGCCAAACTTGATTTGTGGTCGCAACTAGCAGAGTTTGCCTTGGGAAAGCTGTCCTGCCCGGCCAGTAGGGTGCCATCTGAGCGGGTGTTTAGTGCGGCGGGGACCATAGTAACGCCGAGGAGAACTCGTCTGTCAACTAAAAATGTGGAGAGACTCACCTTTGTGAAAATGAATCAGGGATGGATCAGCCAGGATTTCCACCCACCAATGGCTGATGCATGCGAGTAGATTCATCATGGTGCCACGTTTTACACTTTCCAAATAGTGTAAAACATATTTATGTCTTTAGGCCAATTTTTGGGTTCCTGCTGATGCCAACTTCAGGGTATGCCTTTCAGACAATTTTGGGTTCTTGCTGATGCCAACTTCAGGGTGTGCCTTTCAGCCAATTTTTGGCTTCCTGCTGATGCCAACTTCAGGGTATGCCTTTCAGGCATTTTTTGTGTTCCTGCTGCTGCCAACTCCAGGGTTTGTCTTTAGGCCAATTTTTGGGCTCCCGCCGCCAACTCCAGTGTCTCTTTCAAGCAATGTTTGGGCTCCTGCTGCTTCTGCCAACTCCAGGGTGTCTTTCAGTCAATTTTTGTGCTCCTGCTGCTGCTGCCAACTCCAGGGTGTCATTCAGTCAATGTTTGGGCTCCTGCTGCTGCCAACTCCAGGGTGTCTCTTTCAAGCAATGTTTGGGCTCCTGCTGCTGCCAACTCCATTGTGTGTCTTTAGGCCAATCTTTGGGCTGCTGCTGCCAACTCCAATATCTCTTTCAAGCAATGTTTGGGCTCCTGCTGCTGCTGCTGCCAATTCCAGGGTGTGTCTTTAGGCCAATTTTTGGGCTGCTGCTGCCAACTCCAGTGTCTCTTTCAAGCAATGTTTGGGCTCCTGCTGCTGCTGCCAACTCCAGGGTGTGTCTTTAGGCCAATTTTTGGGCTCCTGCTGCCAACTCCAGTGTCTCTTTCAGGCAATGTTTGGGCTCCTGCTGCTGCTGCCAACTCCAGGGTGTGCCTTCCAGGACATTTTTTGCTCCTGCTGCTGCCAACTCCAGTGTGTCTTTAGGCCAATTTCTGGTTCCTGCTGTTGCTGCCAACTCCAGGGTGTGTCTTTATGCCAATTTTTGGCTCCTGCTGCCAACTCCAGTGTCTCTTTCAAGCAATGTTTGGGCTCCTGCTGCTGCTGCCAACTCCAGGGTGTGTGTTTAGGCCAATTTTTGGGCTCCTGCCACAAACTCCAGTGTCTCTTTCAAGCAATGTTTGGGCTCCTGCTGCTGCTGCCGCCATTTCCAGGGTGTGTCTTTAGGCCAATTTTTGGGCTCCTGCTGCCAACTCCAGTGTCTCTTTCAAGCAATGTTTGGGCTCCTGCTGCTGCTGCCAACTCCAGGGTGTGTCTTTCAGCCAATGTTTGGGCTCCTGCTGCTGCTGCCAACTCCAGGGTGTGCCTTCCAGCCAATTTTTGTGCTCCTGCTGCTGCCAACTTTAGGGTGCCTTCCAGCCAATTTCTAGGTTCCTGCTGCTGCTGCTGCTGCCAACTCCAGGGTGTGTCTCTCAGTCAATTTTTGGGCTCCTGCTGCCAACTCCAGGGTGTCATTCAGCCAATTTTTGGGCTTGTGCTGCTGCTGCCAACTCCAGGGTGTCTTTCAGCCAATATTTGGGCTCCTGCTGCTGCCAGCTCAAGGGTGTGTTTTTCAGGCAATATAGGTGCTCCTCATTGTGATGCCACCTCAACTCTCTGCAATTGTGCCGCTCTGCGATTCTAATAGCGATGCCTCTGATCTGCATGTCACAATTATTTACAGTATTATTTACCAAGGTAGAATGGTTTACAACCCTATTGAGGCTCTAGGAAGCTCAGAAATAGCCATTTTTTATAGCAATTCGCCGCAAATAAATTCGGGTCGAAGCGAATTTTGTCGGAAAATTTGGCGAATCAGTCGAATCTAATTTTTGAGAAATTCGCTCATTTCTAGTAATTTAGACCGGACGTTGGCAAATTCGAATTGTTTGGGCCAAAACAGAATATTGGCTACGTTTTTTAGTAAAAAAAATACAGTTAACCAACTAATGCATCTGAAAGTGATAAAATAAAGAAGAAATCCCCTTTAACTGTAGTAAACTTAACAATTGACATTAGAGGTCTCCTTTGAAAACACGTTACTCTATTAAGATAAAAATAATCCTCTTTAACAACTTTTTATCATCTTTGTTACATAGTTAATATGGTTGAAAAAAGACATATGTAGACTTTTTCCTTATCCAACACTACCTATTGCCGCAGGTCTCCGCTGCCTCAATAGGCAATATTACTATCTTGGATCATGCCCGGATATGTCTTAAGCTAGTTACGCACACTCTGGCAAACTCTGGCACCTCATCCTTGGTCTTGGAAACAAAATAACACTCTCATACAAGATCCAGTAATTAAGTAGCATGTGGAACAAAACCTTCAGAACTATTTTGCGACCAACACCACCCCTGACACTAGTCTACCCGTGGTCTGGGAAGCCTACAAGTGCGTCATCCGGGGATTATTGATACAGCACAGGGCTAGGGCCAAAACAGAAAGAAACAAATTTCTGAACTACTCGAGAAGATCCAGAAACTGGAATCCATACATAAGCAGTCAGTTGCTGTAACACATTTGGCTTCCCTGAATTCCCCCAGAGATCGACTAAGGAGGATATACAGTGACAGAACTAAACTCCAGCTCATTAAGAGTAGGAAAATCTTCTATAAATTAGGTGATAAGTGTGGGCACCTCCTGGACTCGGCTTTGAGGGGGGAAAGGGCTAAAACATTTATCCCCAGAATCCAGGTCCAAGGGGGCACATGATGCACTCAGATAAGGACATTTCTAGATTCTTCAGAAGGTATTATGAATCTTTGTACGACACACCATCCTGCCACCCGGGCCCTAGACTGGTGGAGATGAAGGGGTATATTCAACAATCGGGTCTACCCAAATTCCCCCCCTGGCTTGGTTGAAAAGTTGGAAGATCCAATTGCAACAGAGGAGCTAGATAAGGCTAAAATGGAATCAGCTAACGGGAAAAAGCCGAGCTCAGATGGGCTTCCCCTCCTGTATTATTTTTGAAGACGGACAACACCCTTCCAGCGGATAGCCTTTGAGCCCACATTTCAGTCATACCGAAAGAAGGGAAAGACTTTACACTCATTTCTAGCTTTAGACCGATCTCCCTTCTCAACACATATATAAAGCTGTTTGCGAAAGTACTTGCCTCTTGCCAATCCCCACACTTACACCACAAAATACATTTGGACCAGGTGGGATTCATGCCCCATAGGGAGGCACGGGATAACACTGCTAAGGCTCCTACACTCTGCCCTCAAAATGAATCTCCCCACAATCTTCCTTGGGACTGATGCCGAAAAGGCTTTTGATAGAGTGCAGTGGGACTTTGTTTGGAGTCCTGCAGCACGTAGGTCTCAGTCTTTACCAGCACCCCACTTCCTCAGTGAGAGTGATTGGTCTGTTGTCGGAGCCTTTCAGCATTGGAAACAGGACGAGGAAGGGGTGCCCCCTTTCGCCATTAATTTTTATCCTGTCTTTGGAACCTGTTCTCTGTAAGGTGAGAGGGAATCCTAACATTCAAGGGATCTCCCTCCCATCAGGTCACCACAAGCCCGTGGCTTATGCAGATGACCTACTCTTTTTTGTAACCGGCCCTGAGGTGACACTTTCCAATTTACTAAAGGAACTAGAGGTATACAAGTTTTTACCAACTATAAAATAAACTTGCAAAAATCAGAAGTCCCAAACATCAACCCCACAGCAGACAGGGAGGATAATCTCCAAAAATCTTTCCCCTTTAGATGGGCTAAGGACTACATCACATATCTGGCCTTCCCGATCCTAATTTGTATTATGCTTCTGATCTGAATGGAATACTGGACTGGTGTAGACACACGCAGTATAAGCAATTGGTCCAGATTGAACAGAGTACTCTTCCCCTGAGGTCTCTAACCTGGCTCATAAAACATGCCCTGGGCACCGAGATGAAGCATCCATCAATTGGTGCCTCTCTTAAAGTATTCCACAGATTCTTCCCGCTCAGGGAAATGTCACTGGCCACTGGCACTAGACCGGTCAATTGAGGGAACTCACTACACTTGAGAAACTTTGCAAGGAGAAGAGACAGCCAGGCATGTACTCTCATTCACTTACAAAATTCTGATTCGCTCGCAAGATCAGGATGCCCTCCCATTTATATTGAAATGGGATAAGGAATTGGCTGTTACCTTCATGCTTGAGCAAAGGAACAGAATAGTGCGCCTGACACACAAGAATAGTGCGCCTTTTTTCTTCTTCACCAGCCTTTTTCCTTCTTCATCACTCAGAGATGCCCACCAAGAGCTGCCAAAGATCTATCTTGAGACAAATGCTGCGAAGGTGTGCATCCCTTCACATTCGCAGAACCCAACACCCCCCCTGTGTTTCTTTATGGCTGAGCAAAGTGGCGGAGATAGAAAGGTATGAAGGTATCACTGGGCGCTTGCACGGTACCCACAAGGAGGCAAGGGGCCAGTTCCGTAAGTGGTGTTCTTGTAGAGCAGCACTTAGAGGTGAATGGCAGTGGGTTCTGTGGGGTGCCTGGGGGGTCGGCTCTCTGCATGACAGACTTGCCCCGGTGGTTGTAGCTACAGTGTTATACATATGACTGCACTATTTTGGATTGATAATGCTCTGTAATTGTTGCTTGTTTCTCCATTTTTATTGAGAATGTTTGTAAAATTTGAAAATGGAACATAAAGAATATATAGAAAAAAGACATATGTCCATTAAGTTCAACCAAGGGTGTTAGGGTAGGGGAAGTTATTGTTTTATTTATATTTTTTACTGATAACAGCTAATAACTTTGTTTTTTTTTTTTTTTTTAAATAAGGATCTAATCATTTTTTGAAGCTGTCAGCCATTGATGCCATAGCAAGCTTCTGTGGGAGGCCATTCCACAGATTTATAGTTCTTATGGTAAAAAATGATTGTCGCCACCGGAGATTGAATTTTTTTTTTTCCAGTCGAAGGGAGTGCCTCCTGATCTTTAGAGAGGATTTTACCTGAAATAGTGTTTCCCCATATTGTATTGCTCATTTATATATTTATACAAGTTAAGCATTTACTTCTCATAATCTTTCCTCATCATTAAGATCATTTATTCCTCTTATTATTATGGTGGCTTTCCTCTGCACCCTTAACATAGTCAAAGTATCCTTTCTATGAATGGGTGGCCAGAACTGCATATTTCAGGTGAGGACGCACATTGCCTTGTAAAGAGACAAAATTACATTCCTATCCCGTGATTCTATGCCTCTTTTAATGCATGATAATATCTTGGTGGCCTTGGAAGCAGCTGCTTGATATTGCATGCTGTTATTTAGCCTGTGGTGTACCAGTACCCCTCAGATCCTTCTCAACAAGTGATTCTCCCAGTTTTATTGCCCTGAGGACATATGTGGCCTTCAGGTTATTAGACCCCAAGTGCATGACTTTACATTTCTCCACATCGAACTAAATATGCCAAGTGGATGTGGAAGCTTGAAGCTTGTGAACATCTTCAATAGACTGCACTATGCTACATATCTTTGTGTCATAGTTAATAGTTATGTAGTTAATACGGTTGAAATAAGACATATGTCCATCAAGTTCAACCAGGGGTGTTGGGGTAGGGGAAGTTATGTTTTATTTTATTATTTTTTTTACTGATAACTAGGGATTAGCGAATCGATCCGGACGAACCCGGATTCGTTCCGAATTTCATGAAAAATTCGATTCTGAACGAATCCGAATTTCCCTGCAATTCGATCGATCGAAGTTTATCCTTTAAACTCCATTTATTTCAATTACAGGCATTCTAAAATGGTGGAAGCACATGTCCGGACATATCCCCTGGGGCAAGGTATCATGGGAAGGTCACATGCAGCCTATCAGCAGCCAGGAGCCCCGGTGACGTCACCGCGCTATATAAAGCGGCGGCCATCTTGCTTGTGCGCATTTCAGACTTGCATTCGTGAGACAAGGGTGGTTGCTGGCTGGCTGCAGACAGGGACAGACAGGGACAGACAGTTAGCGATAGGTAGGGAGATTTACAGATAGGTAGGGAGATTTACAGATAGGTAGGGAGATTTACAGATAGGTAGGGAGATTTAGAGTGGTAGACAGAGCTAGGGAAAGAGGTTTAAAACCGGAACAATCCAGCAGCATACAAGTCACATTGACAGGGTGCCTAGTGCTGGCTATGATTCATAATTACTGGGTTACTGTTAATAATATTTGGTTTGGTTTAAATACAGCTGCACACTGTGCATGCAATGCACATGCTATTTAACCCTATCTGTTAAACAAAAGGATTTCTCATACTTGGATTATAGTTAATACTTTTTGCTCAGCTTAAAATACATTACGCCACACTGGCATCCCAAGGCACATGCTATTTAACCCTATCTGTTAAACAAAAGGATTTCTCATACTTGGATTATAGTTAATACTTTTTGCTCAGCTTAAAATACATTACGCCACACTGGCATCCCAAGGCACATGCTATTTAACCCTATCTGCTAAAAGCATTTCTCATACTTGGATTATTGTTACTTTTTTTCAGCTTAAAATACATTACGCCACACTGGCATCCCAAGGCACATGCTATTTAACCCTATCTGTTAAAAGGATTTCTCATACTTGGATTATAGTTAAAACTTTTTGCTCAGCTTAAAATATATTACGCCACACTGGCATCCCAAGGCATATGCTATTTAACCCTATCTGTTAAACAAAAGGATTTCTCATACTTGGATTATAGTTAATACTTTTTGCTCAGCTTAAAATACATTACGCCACACTGGCATCCCAAGGCACATGCTATTTAACCCTATCTGCTAAAAGCATTTCTCATACTTGGATTATTGTTACTTTTTGTTCAGCTTAAAATACATTACGCCACACTGGCATCCCAAGGCACATGCTATTTTAACCCTATCTGTTAAACAAAAGGATTTCTCATACTTGGATTATAGTTAATACTTTTTGCTCAGCTTAAAATACATTACGCCACACTGGCATCCCAAGGCACATGCTATTTAACCCTATCTGCTAAAAGCATTTCTCATACTTGGATTATTGTTACTTTTTGTTCATCTTAAAATACATTACGCCACACTGGCATCCCAAGGCACATGCTATTTTAACCCTATCTGCTAAAAGCATTTCTCATACTTGGATTATTGTTACTTTTTGTTCAGCTTAAAATACATTACGCCACACTGGCATCCCAAGGCACATGCTATTTTAACCCTATCTGCTAAAAGCATTTCTCATACTTGGATTATAGTTAATACTTTTTGCTCATCTTAAAATACATTACGCCACACTGGCATCCCAAGGCACATGCTATTTTAACCCTATCTGCTAAAAGTATTTCTCATACTTGGATTATTGTTACTTTTTGTTCATCTTAAAATACATTACGCCACACTGGCATCCGAAGGCACATGCTATTTTAATCCTATCTGTTAAACAAAAGGATTTCTCATACTTGGATTATAGTTAATAATTTTTGCTCAGCTTAAAATACATTACGCCACACTGGCATCCCAAGGCACATGCTATTTTAACCCTATCTGTTAAACAAAAGGATTTCTCATACTTGGATTATAGTTAATACTTTTTGCTCAGCATAAAATACATTACGCCACACTGGAATCCCAAGGCACATGTTATTTAACCCTATCTGTTAAACAAAAGAATTTCTCATACTTGGATTATAGTTAATACTTTTTGCTCAGCTTAAAATACATTATGCCACACTGGCATCCCAAGGCACATGCTATTTAACCCTATCTGCTAAAAGCATTTCTCATACTTGAATTATTGTTACTTTTTGTTCAGCTTAAAATACATTACGCCACACTGGCATCCCAAGGCACATGCTATTTAACCCTATCTGCTAAAAGCATTTCTCATACTTGGATTATAGTTAATACTTTTTGCTCAGCTTAAAATACATTACGCCACACTGGCATCCCAAGGCACATGCTATTTTAACCCTATCTGTTAAACAAAAGGATTTCTCATACTTGGATTATAGTTAATACTTTTTGCTCAGCTTAAAATACATTACGCCACACTGGCATCCCAAGGCACATGCTATTTTAACCCTATCTGCTAAAAGCATTTATCATACTTGGATTATTGTTACTTTTTGTTCAGCTTAAAATACATTACGCCACACTGGCATCCCAAGGCCCATGCTATTTAACCCTATCTGCTAAAAGCATTTCTCATACTTGGATTATTGTTACCGGTACTTTTTGTTCAGCTTAAAATACATTACGCCACACTGGCATCCCAAGGCACATGCTATTTTAACCCTATCTGCTAAAAGCATTTCTCATACTTGGATTATTGTTACTTTTTGTTCAGCTTAAAATACATTACGCCACACTGGCATCCCAAGGCACATGCTATTTTAATCCTATCTGTTAAACAAAAGGATTTCTCATACTTGGATTATAGTTAATACTTTTTGCTCAGCTTAAAATACATTACACCACACTGGAATCCCAAGGCACATGTTATTTAACCCTATCTGTTAAACAAAAGGATTTCTCATACTTGGATTATAGTTAATACTTTTTGCTCAGCTTAAAATACATTATGCCACACTGGCATCCCAAGGCACATGCTATTTAACCCTATCTGCTAAAAGCATTTCTCATACTTGAATTATTGTTACTTTTTGTTCAGCTTAAAATACATTACGCCACACTGGCATCCCAAGGCACATGATATTTTAACCAGATGTATACAACATAAGCGTTGATCAGCATCAGCTGCTTTATTAAGCTACTTCAGTTTGCGCTTGTTTTTGACTGTTTTCAAGAAACCAGGCCGCAGGGCACCCCAAAGCTGCACCTTGCACCCTATCTGGTATACAACATAAGCGTTGATCAGCATCAGCTGCTTTATTAAGCTACTTCAGTTTGCGCTTGTTTTTGACTGCTTTTAATAAACCAGGCCGCAGGGCACCCCAAAGCTGCACCTTGCACCCTATCTGGTATACAACATAAGCGTTGATCAGCATCAGCTGCTTTATTAAGCTACTTCAGTTTGCACTTGTTTTTGACTGGTTTTAATAAACCAGGCCACAGGGCACCCCAAAGCTGCACCTTGCACCCTATCTGGTAAACAACATAAGCGTTGATCAGCATCAGCTGCTTTATTAAGCTACTTCAGTTTGCACTTGTTTTTGACTGTTTTCAATAAACCAGGCCGCAGGGCACCCCAAAGCTGCACCTTGCACCCTATCTGTTTATACTAAATAAGCCAATACATAAAAATGTCAGGCAGACAAGTGCCAGGATGTTCAAAGAGGAGTGGCAGAGGCCAAGATTCAGCAGTCAAAGGTCGCAGCAGACTAGGGGCGATTGGCAGCAGGAGTCACGGTGAGAGACCTGATCTGCCAGTATCTGCTAGCGGTCGTGTCTCCACCAGTAACGCATCTGCCGTGGTAGATTGGTTAACGCTCATCAACATCATCACAAGTCTGACACAACCCTGAGTTGGCATGCCCCAAGAGCAGTCCCTGTCCTCCCATTGCCTCTGTCCCACGCCGTTCCCTCCCCCAGCGACGTATCCTATGCTTTGGGTTCAGCTCCACTCTTTAGTGAGGAGGACGATCAGATAGAGGACAGTCAGCAGCTACTGCCCAGCCAAGAAATGGAGGTGGCTTCTTTAGCTAGGCAGACAAATAGTGATGTGGACAGTGTTGTGGGTGTTGCGAGCGTTCCAGCTCCTGCACCAGACACAGTTGAGGAATCCACGAACATCACTGACGTACAGCCACAACTCGGTGATGATGATGATGATGAAGCCGATCGCACTTGGGAGCCGGGTGATGAAGGGGCTTCATCGTCATCATCAGGAGAAGAGGGGTGCAGGTTGCCCCGGAGTCAGCAGCTCAGGCAGCAAGGTGTTAGCAGCATGGTTGGCAGTCAGCATGGGGGCACAATTGAAAAGCCTGGAGCCAAACGGGGCCGGGGTAGAGCACCCGCTGCGCGGCAGGCTACCTTATCGGGAGGTAGTGGAGCAGTGGTTCCTGGACTTGGCGACAATAGCAGCGAATCAGTGAGGCCTGTTGGTGGGAAAAGTAGCTACTCGGCAGTGTGGCAGTTTTTCCTGAAGCATCCGCAGGAGGGTAACATGGCCACATGCAAGATATATAGGCAGAAGGTAAAGCGTGGCCAGGGCCCAAATGTTGGCACCACGGCCCTGCGTCAACATATGATGCATCACCATAAAGCGACCTGGGAGAACCGAGGCTCCCAAGGGGTGGTCCAGTCTGCTTCCTCACCAAGTGGCACGCCGCTCCCAATTTCTGCCAGCCAAGGCTCCAGCACCTCAGCCGAAGGCAGCTGTGCGTCATACCCATCCTCTGTCGCTCCTCCTCCTCCTCCTCCTCCAAGTCATGCATCCCGCCAGCAATCCATCAGCGAAGCCATGTCCAAGAGACAGCAGTATGCGCCCACTCATCCTACGGCGCAGAAGCTGAATGTGCTCCTGTCCAAGTTGCTGGTGCTGCAGTCGCTCTCTTTTCAGGTGGTGGACTCTGCACCTTTCAGAGAACTGATGGCTTGTGCCGAGCCGAGGTGGAGAGTCCCAAGCCGTCATTTCTTTGCCAAGAAGGCAGTGCCAGCGCTGCACACTTTTGTTGAACAGAAGGTGGGCCAGTCCTTGAGCCTGTCGGTGTGTAGCAAAGTGCATAGCAGCGCCGACGTCTGGAGCTGTAACTATGGTCAGGGACAGTACATGTCGTTTACGGCCCACTGGGTGAATGTGGTCCCTTTGCAGCAGCAGCAGCAGCAACTTGGACAGGTCACGCCGCTTCGGCCTCCGCGCTCCCTGCTCGTTGGGCCTGTGACACTGTGCGACTCGGCCTCCTCATCCTCCGCCATCTCCTCACCCTCCACTGTAGGCTCAAGTCTCAGTGCCCCTCCAGTCTACCATGTGTGCAGGGCACGGAGGTGTCACGCAGTGCTTCACATGGTTTGTCTTGGCGAACGGAGTCACACAGGGGAGGAACTGCTTAAATGTATTCATCAGGAAATCCAAACATGGCTTACTCCAAGAAAACTTAAAATGGAAATCATGGTTACCGACAATGGGAAGAACATTTTGTCTGCGCTGCGCCAAGGAAGGCTGACCCATGCCCCCTGCATGGCTCACGTCTTCAATCTGGTTGTCAAGCGGTTTCTTAAGTGTTCCCCCTATATGCAAGACATGAACAACTTCACAAGACACAAACAACTTCAAGGAAACTTTGCATGCACTTCAGCCACTCATACACCGCCAAACACACCCTTCTTGAGCTACAGCGTCAGAACGGTATCCCCCAACATAGTCTGATTTGCGATGTTTCCACCCTTCACATGTTGGACCGATTATATGAACAGAGAAAAGCCATCACGGATTTCCTGATGATCCAAGCGGATAGGGGGACTCCCCTGTGTAACTTCAATGTCAACCAGTGGCAGCTCATACGTGACACCTGCCGTTTGCTCAGGCCCTTTGAGAAAGCCACTTTATTTGTCAGTCGGCAGGATTACGGGATGAACGACGTGATTCCACTGCTTCATGTACTACAGCACATGTTGGAAACCATGGCTGGTCAGGGCACTGGAGACATGGCGTCTACATCTTACGGCCACATGAACCCCGTTGGAGCTGAACTGGAGGAGGAGGAGGAAGAGGAGGAGTTGCCCAGGGAAACACAGTTTAGGCTTGGCGAAATGGCTGGTTTATCTAGTCAGCGGACAGGAGAGGAGGAGCAGGAGCAGCCAGAGGAGCTAGAGGGTTTTGAGGAAGGCGAGACAGAGGACCCGGACACACCGTGGCAGTATGCAGTGGAGATGGAGACAGGTAGTCCATCCGAGTCACTTGCGCAAATGGCAGGAAGCATGCTCACGTGCTTGCGTAGTGACCCCAGAATTGTTTCCATTTGTCGGCGGGATGACTTCTGGCTGTCCACCTTATTGGACCCTCGCTTCCGGCACAAAATGGGGGCATTTTTTAAACCCGCCGAGAGGGAGGACAAACTGAACTACTACAAAGACATTCCACAGAGGCAGTTGAATGATGCCTATCTGCGCCATGGTCCATACTCTCGCAGGTCTGACTTGGGGGGACCTCTGCGCTCACCTTCCACTACCATGGCTGCTGGGGGGGTTGGCAGGAGCAGCAACAGCAGCTCCATCAGCAGCAGCCTCAGTCTTCAGTCGCTAATGAGTAGCTTTCTACACCCGCATAGTGAGGCTACTCATGAGCAGCAGGAAAACCTGGAGCAGGAGCTCAACCAGCAGGTCATGTAATACCTTGACATGACCATGCCAACACACCTTGAGGATCCGCTGGACTTCCGGGCAGCCAAACTTGATTTGTGGCCGCAACTAGCAGAGTTTGCCCTGGAAAAGCTGTCCTGCCCGGCCAGTAGTGTGCCATCTGAGCGGGTGTTTAGTGCGGCAGGGGCCATAGTTACGGCGAGGAGAACTCGTCTGTCAACTAAAAATGTGGAGAGACTCACCTTTGTCAAAATGAATCAGGGATGGATCAGCCAGGATTTCCACCCACCAATGCCTGATGCATGCGACTAGATTCAGCATGGTGCCACGTTTTACACTTTCCAAATGGTGCAAAACATATTTATGTCTTTAGGCCAATTTTTGGGCTCCTGCTGATGCCAACTTCAGGGTGTGCCTTCCAACCAATTTTTGGCTTCCTGCTGCTGCTGCTTGCAACTCCAGGGTGTGATTCATCCAATTTTTGGGCTCCTGAAGCCAACTCCAGTGTCTCTTTAAAGTAATGTTTGGGCTCCTGCTGCTGCTGCTTGCAACTCCATGTTGTGATTCATCCAATTTTTGGGCTCCTGCTGCCAACTCCAGTGTCTCTCTCAGCCAATTTTTGGCCTCCTGCTGCTGCTGCCAACTCCAGGGTGTCTTTCAAGCAATGTTTGGGCTCCTGCTTATGCTGCTGCCAACTCCAGGGTATGCCTTCCAGCTAATGTATGTGCTCCTGCTGCTGCCAACTTCAGGGTGCCTTCCAGCCAATTTCTAGGTTCCTGCTGCTGCTGCTGCCAACTCCAGGGTGTGTCAGTCAATTTTTGGGCTCCTGCTGCCAACTCCAGTGTCTCTTTAAAGTAATGTTTGGGCTCCTGCTGCTGCTGCTTGCAACTCCAGGGTGTGATTCATCCAATTTTTGGGCTCCTGCTGCCAACTCCAGTGTCTCTTTAAAGTAATGTTTGGGCTCCTGCTGCTGCTGCTTGCAACTCCGGGGTGTGATTCATCCAATTTTTGGGCTCCTGAAGCCAACTCCAGTGTCTCTTTAAAGTAATGTTTGGGCTCCTGCTGCTGCTGCTTGCAACTCCAGGTTGTGATTCATCCAATTTTTGGGCTCCTGCTGCAAACTCCAGTGTCTCTTTAAAGTAATGTTTGGGCTCCTTCTGCTGCTTGCAACTCCAGGGTGTGATTTCTCCAATTTTTGGGCTCCTGCTGCCAACTCCAGTGTCTCTCTCAGCCAATTTTTGGCCTCCTGCTGCTGCTGCCAACTCCAGGGTGTCTTTCAAGTAATGTTTGGGCTCCTGCTTATGCTGCTGCCAACTCCAGGGTGTGCCTTCCAGCTAATGTATGTGCTCCTGCTGCTGCCAACTTCAGGGTGCCTTCCAGCCAATTTCTAGGTTCCTGCTGCTGCCAACTCCAGGGTGTGTCAGTCAATTTTTGGGTTCCTGCTGCCAACTCCAGTGTCTCCTTAAAGTAATGTTCGGGCTCCTGCTGCTGCTTGCAACTCCAGGGTGTGATTCATCCAATTTTTGGGCTCCTGCTGCCAACTCCAGTGTCTCTCTCAGCCAATTTTTGGCCTCCTGCTGCTGCTGCCAACTCCAGGGTGTCTTTCAAGCAATGTTTTGGCTCCTGCTTATGCTGCTGCCAACTCCAGGGTGTGCCTTCCAGCTAATGTATGTGCTCCTGCTGCTGCCAACTTCAGGGTGCCTTCCAGCCAATATCTAGGTTTTTGCTGCTGCTGCTGCCAACTCCAGGGTGTGTCGGTCAATTTTTGGGCTCCTGCTGCCAACTCCAGTGTCTCTTTAAAGTAATGTTCGGGCTCCTGCTGCTGCTTGCAACTCCAGGGTGTGATTCATCCAATTTTTGGGCTCCTGCTGCCAACTCCAGTGTCTCTTTCAGCCAATGTTGGGCTCCTGCTGCTGCTTGCAACTCCAGGGTGTGATTCATCCAATTTTTGGGCTCCTGCTGCCAACTCCAGTGTCTCTTTCAAGCTATGTTTGGGCTGCTGCTGCTTGCAATTCCAGGGTGTGATTCATCCAATTTTTGGGCTCCTGCTGCCAACTCCAGTGTCTCTTTAAAGTAATGTTTGGGCTGCTGCTGCTTGCAACTCCAGGGTGTGATTCATCCAATTTTTGGGCTCCTGCTGCCAACTCCAATGTCTCTTTCAAGCTATGTTTGGGTTCCTGCTGCTGCTGCTTGCAACTCCAGGGTGTCATTCAGCCAATTTTTGGGCTCCTGCTGCCAACTCCAGGATGTGTTTCAGCCAATATTTGGGCTCCTGCTGCTGCCAGCTCCAGGGTGTGTTTTTCAGGCAATATAGGGGCCCCTCATAGTGATGCCACCTCAACTCTCTGTAATTGTGCCGCTCTGCGATTCTAATAGCGATGCCTCTGATCTGCATGTCCTAATTATTTTACAGTATTATTTCAGTAACCCAGCACGCATCCTATGCGTGTTACAGCAAGGCAGAATGGTTTACAACCCTTTTGAGGCTCTAGGAAGCTCAGAAATAGCCATTTTTAATAGCGATTCGTCGCGAATAAATTCGGGTTGAAACGTTTTTTGTCGGAAAATTTGGCGAATCAGTCGAATCGAATTTTTCAACAGTTCGCTCATCTCTACTGATAACCACTAATAGTAACTGTTAATATTATCTTCTAAATAACCCTCTAATCCTGTTTTGAAGCTGTCAGCGGTTGATGCTGTAACAAACTTCTGGGGGAGGCTATTTCACAGACTTATAGTTCTTATGGTAAAGAATGATTGTCACCTCCGGAAACTGAATTTCTTTTATTCCAGTCGAAGAGTGTGCCTTCTTTTCTTTAGAGAGGATTTTACCTTGAAAGCAGCTGCTTGACATTGCATACTGTTGTTTAGCCTGTGATCTACTAGTACCCCCAGATCCTTCTCAACAAGTGTTTCTCCCAGTTTTACTCCCCCAAGGATATATGTGGCCTTCAGGTTGTTAGACCCCAAGTGCATGACTTTACTTTTCTCCACATTGAAATTCATTTTCCAAGTGGATGCCCAGATACTCGAAGTGTCCAAGTCAGCCTTATGCTTGTGAACATCTTCAATAGACTGCACTGTGCTACATATCTTTGTGTCATCTGCAAAAATAGAGAGAGTGCTTCTAATCCCATCTTCTATGTCATTTATAAACAAGTTGAATAAAAGTGGGCCCAGGACTGAGGTACACTGCTTACAACCGGTAACCATTCAGAGTAGGTATCATTAACCACAACTCTATGCACACGATCCTTAAGCCAGTTTTCAATCCAAACTGTATTTTCTAATCCTGAAGACCGCAATTTCCCCAATAAGTGTCTATGGGGGACAGTGTTAAATGCTTTTGCAGAATGCAGAAAAACTGTATCTGCAGTCGTCCCTCTGTTCAGGTATCTACTCACCTTCTCATAGAAACCGTTCAGGTTAGTCTGGCAGCTTCTGTCCTTAGTAAAACTGTGCTGACTTATATTATGTCCAAGTTACATATTCGTGTATGTAGTCCCTTAATAGCTCCCTAAGCAATGGATGTTAAACTTACAGGTCAGTGACTGCCCATAGAAGACCTAGAGCCCTTTTTAAAAATGGGCACCACATTTGCATTGCGCCAGTCCCTTTAAAGATCAAGAACAGGGGTGATGAGATAACTGAGCTGAGTTCTTAAAGAACTCTTGGGTGAAGTTCATCTGTCCTGCAATCATATTAACATTTTAATTATTTAGTCTTTCTTGGATGATATCCATGTCCGATTGGGGTGCCCTCGGTGGCAAGGACCAAAACCCAGGATATTTAAAATCCTGGGTTTTGGTCTACTTTAATGCGGGATTTTACCTCAGTCCAAAAAAATATAAAAAAAACTATCCTTTTTTTCATTTTCATAAATTAGATTGACTGTCCTCTTTTTCTATAGCCGATTTTTTCCTGCGTGAACAACCAGTCATTTAGGGTCGTTCTCTGTGACCTTGATTCTCTACAGTACAAAAGAAATACAGTAACCTTGTAAGTGCAAGATGAATTGACATGCTAAATCCATAACTCTATAATTCTAGGCACTATTTCAATACTCTTTTTATTAGAAAACCACTTCTTCAAGGCTGTTCCAGTGAATTTTCTCTTCCATTTTACTTCAGGCCATCAGACTATTCAGTAACTATTGGGTTAACTCCTTGGCCTGAAGGGTGAAGACTGCAAGAACAAAGGCGTGGTCCTCTCGGCCTATATATACTTCCGGCTGTTTTCTCACAAACCAGTTTTATTCTTGCAGTTGGAACTGGACTGCACGGGTGTATCCGAGCTCCTCACTCATTTATTTTTTTGTTTATAGGATTATACCTTGGAAACAAGGTTGGACTGGTTGGACCCACAATGCCTCCTCAGCTAATGCTGTATGCCAATCAAGATGGTAACGGTTGGCGCCAGGCTCTTGGGGTGCTTTAGGGTGTCGCTTTTGTTTTTTAAGAAGTTGGCACTCCTGAGCTGCAATTCCGGGTAACTTTTCCTCTTTTATTGCTTTTCCTATATTTTGTCTATTGTGTTGTGTTTACTTTAAAATTTGAATTTTCGCACCCTTTAAGGGGGCGAAGCTAAAGAGGCAGGAAGAGACAGGAGTTTTCTTCTGCCGGCGCAGCGAGCTGCCTTGTCCGTCACCTCTGGTTCTTTTTCGGCTAGGCTCAGTGCCTAGCACCACTGACGTTGCCACTGCTGCCGGTTCTCCCTCCGGCTTGCGGCACCCCTCTTCTCCACCAGCGGGTCGCTTCTCCAGCTGCGCTGCCATTTAGTCCCGCTGCGGGTCAGCTGGCTTCCTCCATCGATAGGTCCGCTGCCCTGGCAGCATACTGAGTCTCTTCGCCCGGGCTGCAGCTAATTTCAAGCAGACCTAAAATGGTTAGGTGATATGGTTATTATTGTATAATGTTGTTATTGTTGTTATAGTTAGTAATGTTATTCTTATTAGTGATGTTATTAATATTGTTAATGATGTTATTATTATTATGATTGGTAATGGCATTATTATTACTATTAATAATGATGTTTTTTTATTTTGTTTTGTAGATTATGGGAAAGGGAAAGCAATGATTGGTGTGGTTCACCCCTAAGGCCTTAGAGTAGTCACTTGTGACTATCGAGGCCTGTTATATACTTTGGTTTTAGTAAGCCGATCTGGTCTTTTAGTGGACAGGCTCACCCTAGGTCCAGTATTCATGCAAGTGGCACTGGACAAGGACAAATTGCTCTGTTTCGTGGGGGTTTCAAGAGTTGGTTATCCCAAACTGGGATGCACCCAAAAAGGGAAAAACATATTATAGATGCCAGGACTGGCTTTTGTTCCTCCTTTAAAGGACTGGGACTGGATACATGGGATGAAACCAGGACTATGCATGTATGGAAGCTGTATAGGAACTGGGCCTGTGGGACAGGATTATAGCCACTGGGTAGGGATGAGCGAATCGATCCGGACGAACCCGAATTCGTTCCGAATTTCATGGAAAATTCGATTCTGAATGAATCCGAATTTCCCCGCGATTCGATCGATCAAAGTTTTTCTTTAAACTCCATTTATTTCAATTACAGGCATTCTAAAATGGTGGATGAACATGTCCATACATACCCCCTGGGGCAAGGTATCATGGGTAAGTCACATGCAGCCTATCAGCAGCCAGGAAGACAGGTGACGTCACCGTGCTATATAAAGCGGCGGCCATCTTGCTTGTGCGCATTTCAGCCTTGCATTGCGGCCAGAGCACAGTTAGTTAGAGACAGGGACAGAGAGTTAGAGATAGGTAGGGAGAGTCAGAGAGGTAGACAGAGCCAGGGAAAGATAGGGAAAAACCAGAACCATCCAGCCAGGGACAGCTTAGAAGTGACAGTGACATTTTTTTTTTTTCATTAGCCAGATCAGTTTTCAATTCAATTTCAGTTCTTTGTGCTGTAAATCTGCCTTGCCACTGTGCATGCCATCTATGCAGTGGCTTATTTAACCCTATCTGTTACACACAAGCATTTATCATAATATATGACTGGATTAGTTTAAATATTTTTTGGTCTGCCTTTAACCAAAAAAACACCAGCCCACCTGGGTATCCCAAACCTGCACTTAGCAGCCTATCTGTTATACTAAATACGCTTGTTGATCCTTCCTCAGCTTAATCAAAGTATTGCATTTTGAATTGGTTTTTGGTCTGCCTTTAACAGAAAAAACACCAGGCCACAGGGCATCCCAAACCTGCACTTAGCAGCCTGTTATACTAAGTACGCTTGTTGATCCTTCCTCAGCTGAATCAAAGTATTGCATTTTGAATTGGTTTTTGGTCTGCCTTTAACAAAAAAACACCAGGCCGCAGGGCATCCCAAACCTGCATTAGGTAGCCTATCTGTTATACTAAATACGCTTGTTGATCCTTCCTCAGCTGAATCAAAGTATTGCATTTTGAATAGGTTTTTGGTCTGCCTTTAACAAAAAAAAACACCAGGCCGCAGGGAATCCCAAACCTGCACTAGGCAGCCTATCTGTTATACTAAATACGCTTGTTGATCCTTCCTCAGCTGAATCAAAGTATTGCATTGTGAATTGGTTTTTGGTCTGCCTTTAACAAAAAAAACACCAGGCCGCAGGGCATCCCAAACTTGCATTAGGCAGCCTATCTGTTATACTAAATACGCTTGTTGATCCTTCCTCAGCTGAATCAAAGTATTGCATTTTGAATTGGTTTTTGGTCTGCATTTAACAAAAAAAACACCAGGCCGCAGGGCATCCCAAACCTGCACCAGGCAGCCTATCTGTTATACTAAATACGCTTGTTGATACTTCCTCAGCTGAATCAAAGTATTGCATTTTGAATTGGTTTTTGGTCTGCCTTTAACAAAAAAAACACCAGGCCGCAGGGCATCCCAAACCTGCACCAGGCAGCCTATCTGTTATACTAAATACGCTTGTTGATACTTCCTCAGCTGAATCAAAGTATTGCATTTTGAATTGGTTTTTGGTCTGCCTTTAACAAAAAAAACACCAGGCCGCAGGGCATCCCAAACCTGCATTAGGCAGCCTATCTGTTATACTAAATATGCTTGTTGATCCTTCCTCAGCTGAATCAAAGTTTTACATTTTGAATTGTTTTTTTGTCTGCCTTTAACAAAAAAAAACACCAGGCCGCAGGGCATCCCAAACCTGCATTAGGCAGCCTATCTGTTATACTAAATATGCTTGTTGATCCTTCCTCAGCTGAATCAAAGTTTTGCATTTTGAATTGGTTTTTGGTCTGCCTTTAACATAAAAAACACCAGGCCGCAGGGCATCCCAAACCTGCATTAGGCAGCCTATCTGTTATACTAAATACGCTTGTTGATCCTTCCTCAGCTTATTTAAAGTATTGCATTTTGAATTGGTTTTTGTCCTGCAGTCAAAACACCAGCCCACATGGGCATCCCAAACCAGCACGTCACCCTATCTTTTATACTAAATAAGCTTCTACAGGCCCTTTTTTTTATTTATTTTTTTTATATAGAGCTGTAAATAGATTATATAGTGAGGTAATTTTTCGCAATTTTGCACCATTCTATAGAGAAGCCCACTGTGTAAATCTGAGGAGCAATTGTTTATACAGCATTGTGAGGTAAATTCGCTGTTTTGCACTATTATATATATATCAACCTAAATCCCTGTGTAAATCTGAGGAGCAATAGTTTATATTGTGAGGTAAAATTGCCATTTTATAGAGCAGGCCCTGTCTGAAAATCTCATTTTGCAATCTATGTTATATTGTGAGCTAAATTCGCCATGTTGCACCATTCTTTAGCGTGGCCCTCCTGTGTAAATCAGAGCAGCAATAGTTTATATTGGACAATACATTTGCCCTGTTTTGCACCATTATATGGAGCAGCAATAGTTTATATTGTAGGTAAATTCATGGTTTTGCACCATTACATAGAGCAGTCCCTATATAAACCTGAGAAATAGGTTATATTGTGTGAGTTAAATCCACTCATGGTTTTGTAGCATTATATAGAGCAGCTCCTGTGTCAATCTGAGGGGCAATAGCTTATACTGTGAGGTAAATTTGCCATTTTGCAGCATAATATAGAGCAGGCCCTGTGTAAATCTGAGGGGCATTAGCTTATATGGTGAGGTAAATTTGCCATTTTGCAGCATTATATAGAGCAGGCCCTGTGTAAATCTGAGGGGCAATAGCTTATATTGTGAGGTAAATTTGCCATTTTGCAGCATAATATAGAGCAGCCCCTGTGTAAATCTGAGGGGCATTAGCTTATATAGTGAGGTACATTTGCCATTTTGCTGCATTATATAGAGCAGGCCCTGTGTAAATCTGAGGGGCAATAGCTTATATTGTGAGGTAAATTTGCCATTTTGCAGCATAATATAGAGCAGCCCCTGTGTAAATCTGAGGGGCAATAGCTTATACTGTGAGGTAGATTTGCCATTTTGCAGCATAATATAGAGCAGGCCCTGTGTATATATAGTGAGGTAAATTTGCCATTTTGCAGCATTATATAGAGCAGGCCCTGTGTAAATCTGAGGGGCATTAGCTTATATAGTGAGGTAAATTTACCATTTTGCTGCATTATATAGAGCAGGCTTTGTGTAAATCTGAGGGGCAATAGCTTATATTGTGAGGTAAATTTGCCATTTTGCAGCATAATATAGAGCAGCCCAGTTGCCATCTACATCAACTACTGGCCGGGCAGGACAGCTTTTCCAGGGCAAACTCTGCTCTAGTTGCGGCCACAAGTCAAGTTTGGCTTCCCAGAAGTCCAGCGGATCCTCAAGGTGTGTTGGCATGGTCATGTCAAGGTATGACATGACCTGATGGTTCAGGTCCTGCTCCAGGTCTTCCTGCTGCTCATCAGTAGATTCACTATGCGGGTGTAGAAAGCTACTCATTAGCGACTGAAGACTGAGGCTGCTGCTGATGGAGCTGCTGCTGCTGCCACCCCCCCCCCCCCAGCAGCCATGGCAGTGAAAGGTGAGCGCAGAGGTCCCCCCAAGTCAGACCTGTGAGAGTATGGACCATGGCGCAGACAGACATCGCCCAACTGACTACATAGGATGTCTCTGTAGTGGGTCAGTTTGTGCCATTTTGTGCCAGAAGCGAGGGTCCAATAAGGTGGCGAGCCAGAATTCACCCCGCTGACAAATGGAGACAATTCTGTGGTCACTACGCAAGCACGTGAGCATGCATCGTGCCATTTGTGCAAGTGACTCGGAGGGACTACCTGTCTCCATCTCCACTGCAAACTGCCACAGTGTGTCTGGGTCCTCTGTCTCACCTTCCTCACAACCCTCTAGCTCCTCTGGCTGCTCCTGCTCCTCCTCTCCTGTCAGATGACTAGATAAAATGGTAATTTTGTCAAACCTAAACTGTGCTTCGCTGTGCCCCACCCCCCCCTCCTCCTCCTCCTCCACTTCAGCCCCCACAGGCTTCATGTGGCTGTGAAATGTATGCGCCTTGTCTCTAGTGCCCTGACCAGCCATGGTTTCCAACATGTGTTGTAGTACATGAAGCAGTGGAATCTCATCGTTCATCTCATAGTCCTGGTGACTGACTAATAAAGTAGCTTCCTCAAAGGGCCTGAGCAAACGGCAGGTCACGTATGAGCTGCCACTGGTTTACATTGAAGTTACACAGGGGACTCCCCCTATCCGTTTGGATCATCAAGAAATCCGTGATGGCTTTTCTCTGTTCCTATAGTCGATCCTGCATATGGAGGGTGGAATTCCAGTGGGTGGAAACATCCAAAATCATACTATTTTTGGGGATACTGTTCTGACGCTGAAGCTCAAGAAGGGTGTGCTTGGCGGTGTAGGAGTGCCTGAAGTCCATGCAAAGTTTCCTTCCCGTTGTTAGGATGTCTTTCAGATGGGTGGAAGACTTCAGAAAACGCTTGACAACCAGATTGAACACGTGTGCCATGGCAGGACGCATGGCTCAGGCTTCCTTTTAGCAGCGCAGACAAGATGTTCTTCCCAGTGTTAGTCACCATGGGTCCCATTTGCAGTTTTCGTGGAGTAAGCCATGATTTCATGTATTGAGTTCTCATTTTTAGCAGTTCCTCCCATGTGTGACTCTGTTGCTCAAGGCAAACCATGTGAAGAACCGCGTGAAACCGCCGTGTCCTGCACACATGGTAGGCTGGAAGGGCACTGGGAAAAAAAAACAAAAATTAAAAAAAAAAAGATATTAAAAGGCAATGGAAAAAAAATATAAAAAATAAATGTATATATATATATATATATATATATATATATTTAAAAAAATACAAAATATTACAAAAAAATACAAAATTAACCAAAAACAAAAAATGTTGATACATTTTATATGTTACTGTTATTATGTTATATGTTATTGTTGCTATGTTATATGTTATTATTATAAATATGTTTAAATAAGATAAATGTTAACTATTAATAATTGACAATTTGCCACTTTTCTCTGTGACACCATTGCAAGTGCAAGTGCAAGTGCACTGTCACAGGCACAAAGGCCTAGGAGTGTGGAGGCCACAGCGGAGGGACCTGTCCAAGTTGCTTTTGTGGTTGTGCAGGAACCACAATCACCCTAAAAGGATATTTATTGTCCCTGACCATAGTTACAGCTCCAGACGTAGGCACTGCTGTGCACTTTGGTACACACTAACAGGCTAAAGGACTGCCCCACCTTCTGTTCAACAAAATTGTACAGGGCTGGTACTGCCTTCTTCGCAAAGAAATGACAGCATGGGACTCTCCACCTCGGCTCGGCACAAATCATCAGTTCTCTGAAAGGTCCACCAACTAAAAAGGGAGGGACTGCAGCACCAGCAACTTATACAGGAACACATTTAGCTTCTGCATGTTGGATGAGTGGGCACATACTGTTGTCTCTAGGACATGGCTTGGCAATGGATTGCTGGCGGAATGACTGACTCGGATTAAGAGGAGGAGGAGCATCTGGAGCGACAGAGGATGGGTATGACACACAGGAGGTGGTGGAGCCTTGGCTGGCTGGAACAGAGAGCGGTGTGCCACTGGGTAATGCAGCAGGCTGGACCACCACTTTGGAGCCAACTCTCCCAGGCCGCTTTATGGTGACGCTGCAAATGTTGACGCAGGGCTGTGGGTCCAACATTGGGACCCTGGCCACACTTCACCTTCTGCCTACACATCTTTCACATAGCCATGTTAACCTCCTGCTGATGCTTGATGAAAAACTGCAACATGGGCTTGTAGCTGATTTGTCCTACCAACAGTCCGCACTGATTCACTGATGCTGCTGCCGCCGCCACCGCCGCCAACTCCAGGGACCCTCTTCCATTTCCTCCTGGGAAAATAGCCTGCCGCGCGAGTGGTCTACCCCGAGCACATTTGCCTCCATACTTTCCCCTTCTGCCACCATGCTGGCCGCTAAATCTGTCACTCTCCATCACTTCAAGCCTTTAAAAGTGCCCTCAAAACTCACTGATGGTCCTCCTCAGGTTCCTCAACAGTGTCTGCTTAAGGAGCCCAAACGCTTGCAACACCTCTTCCCACGACACTCTCCTTATCACTACTTGCCCGCCTAGTGGAAGCGGCAAGTGTCTCCTCCACTTCTTGGCTGGCCAGTAGCTGCTGATTTTTCTGATTATCAGATCGTCCTCACTGAATAGTGGAGCTGAACCCAAAGCATAACATACAACAGACAGTTGACTGGGGGTGTCAGATGTCACTTGTGATGCAGTGGATGATCGTGTTAACCAATGGATGACGGCAGATGGGTTGCTGTTCAAGACACGACCGCTAGCTGATCCCGGGAGATCAGGCCTCTCACTGAGACTCCTGCTGCCACTCACCCCTATTCTGCAGAGACCTCTGCTTGATGAAATGAGGCCTTATATGTTACTATGTTACTAATATGTTACTATGTTACTAATATGTTACTAATCTGTCACTCTCCATGTTTTTTTTTGAGAGACTGGCCTGCGTGGAAATGAATCGGGCATGGATCAGCCAAGATTTCCACCCACCAATGCCTGATGCATTAGAGTAGATTGATGATGGGGCCATACCAATCTCCAATTTTTGGGCACCTGCTGCCAACTCCAGTGTCTCTTTCAAGCTATGTTTGGGCTGCTGCTGCTGCTGCTTGCAACTCCAGGGTGTGATTCATTAAATTTTTGGGCTCCTGCAGTCTTCTCCAGTGTCTCTTTAAAGCAATGTTTGGGCTCCTGCAGCTGCTGCTGCTGCTTGCAACTCCAGGGTATGATTCAGCTATTTTTTGGGCTCCTGCTGCTGCCAGCTCCAGGGTGTGTTTTTCAGGCACTATAGGGGCCCCTCATAGTGATGCCACCTCAACTCTCTGCAATTGTGCCGCTTTGCGATTCTATTAGCGATGCCTCCGATCTGCATGTGATAATTATTTACAGTATTATTTCACTAACCCAGCACGTGTCATATGCGTGTTACAGCAAGGCAGAATGGTTTACATCCCTATTGAGGCTCTAGAAGGCTCAGAAATAGCCGTTTTTAATAGCGATTCCTCGCGAATAAATTCGGGTCGAAACAATTTTTGACGGAAAATTCTGCGAATCAGTCGAATCAAATTTTTCAAAAGTTCGCTCATCTCTACCACTGGGCATAGGGTGGTTATAATATCTTGGGGCCCCACTTTTAATTTTGACTAGGGCCATACATACTAAAATTTGCCCTGCTACTTGAACAACCCCAGGACAATAGATGTGCATTTCCTCACTTATCCTGCTTGGTCATCCACTTCAGGCCCCATGAAGACGAAGCAACAGATAGCGAACCCAGGTTTGTGGCCCCTAAATTTTCTACAGTGTCCCTGGGCAGTGTCCCCTTCAACTCCTCTGCCACTAATGGGTCCTACTATGCAGCTTACCCCTCTCCAGTTTTCATTGCCTTCTTCACTACCAGTAGTCATCTTTTGGTCCTTATCATCTACTTCACTGCTACCAATTGCCCTCCAGTCCTTATTGCATTTTTTGCTGCTTGTTGTCTTCTTCATTGCTACCAATTGCCCCATTCCTTATTGCATTATTTGCTGCTGCTAATCGTCCCCCAGTCTTTTCTGCCTTCACCACTGCTACTGAAGGGTCCACCATTGTGAGCAATCACCCTCTTGGCCTCCTCACCCCCTCCACTACCGATCACCCTTTGGTCCTCACCACCTTCTGAGCTGCCAACAGTCACCCTCCATTCCTGGCCACCTTATCATTGAACACTGATCATCCGCTGATCCTGAGGGCAGTCATGAGCAAGTCTTCACATGGGACATTTGGCTCAGTGAGTGGGGCCCATTGGAGGATCAACTTATGTACTTATCAAAGCCTAAGTGGGCCCCTGAAGATCCCAGGGACCCGGCAATTGCCCATGTATGCCTTGTGCTTGCGCCAGACTCTTCTTGGAAAGCCTCTCTACATTATTAGTGAAAATGTCCACCTTATGTGCATGATGCCATAATCAGAAATTATATATTTGTCTCATTGGAAAACTTAAAGACAGAATAAAAAAAAAACATGTTGCATTTTCTGGTGTGTTAAATCTTCAGTCAGTCATGCCTCAGGCACTCACAGGGACAAAATCTGTGTTTCAGTAAAGGTAAATATTCGAGATCTTACTGATTTAAGACCCGCACTAGTCATTATGCTTAATTTATAATGTGTGTTTGCATCTTCGGGGAGCCTTACCTATGACCTCTTACTAAAAACCATAGCACTTGTTTAACAAATCTTGGAGAGAAGGGCAGCCATTCAGTCATCCCACATTTTGACCCTTTTGACCTTTCTTTAGGATGAACCCATACTTTAGTTCTGCTCTTTAGGATCGACCTCACTCTAAAGAACTGCTCAGTGCTTAAGTTTACCCCATGCTTATATCTAGCGCTTTACAACAGATTCTCTATTGTTAACTACGCATAATCCTATTACACTTATATCCAAGACCTGTCACTATTCTGTCCACACAGCAGGAGGGAGCAAGCAAAGAACACTTCTAATAAGGACCCAAAGGACTACAGCCCGTGATTGTATCACTGATAAGCCTAACTTGGGGGCAGGGAGCCTCATCCAGGGGGATAGAGGTTCAATAAAATACAACATTTCTACAAGAGACTATGAAAATGGTTTTTAATGCTAAAAGGACTGTTTTTAATGCTAAAAGGACTGTATTTAACACTAAGCACGCCTCATGTTTCATATATATATATATATATATATATATATATATATATATTAATAATATTAGTTATGTAGAAGCATAATATAATATACAACTTTTTGCCAGATGCAAAGAAATCAAACCATAGATTTCCATAAATTATGTTCTTTTTATCAAGAATGTCTCAGTACATTTGTCTATTCACCCTTCTTTCAATAATATAAAGTGTGCCAGTGCCCAGTCCCACACCTAGATGTTCCCACCTTCAAACTTCACTGTTGGCATTGTTTTTTTGGGAGTGATATGAAATTCTGCATTTTTTTTAACTCCAAAATGATGTGTATTATGGCATCCAAAGAGTTCAGTTTTGGTCTGATCTGACCAGACTATATTCTCCCAATATATCACAGGCTTGTCTACAAGTTGTAGAGCAAACTTTAACCCTTTAAATGCCAGCTACATGGATTTCACATAGCTGCCTCTCCGTCAGTTAAGTGCCAGCTAGGTGAAAATCACGTAGCTGCCATTTTCCTTAGTTTAAAAGGCAAAAATGCTCACCTTGCTTGATTGCATGCTCGATTTAATACTGGCAGTCTCCTCTTCCCCCCGGGGACTTCAGTGGATGTGAGAAGGTCCGTTCTATGCTACCATCACTCAGGCACCGCAGGGAAGGGCCTTTTAAAGGAAGAGCAGGATTACATCATCCCTCTCTTCCAGTATAAAAGGCCTCTTCCAGCACCAGTGAACTGTCAGGAAGTCAGTAGTGATTGGTGGAGGGTGGGTGTGGGAGCCTTCACACGCAGCTTCCATCGATCACTACCGGCTGTCACAGCAGCAATGATCGGCGTTGGATCGGAGGTAAGTAAAGAAAAAAATGCTTTTTTCTCTTTCATTTTACTTCAGGCCATCAGAGTAACTGAGTCCCTATTGGGTTAACTTCTCGTCCGAAGGCGTGGCTCCTCCTCCAGGGCCTATATCCTTCCGGCTGATTTCCTCCAATCCAGTTTCTTTCTTGCAATTGGAAGGGGGCGGAATTCCTCTCCCATTTACTTTTTTGTTTTTAAGGATTATGCCTTGGAATTCCTCCGCAGCTATGCTGTATTCGGATCAGGATGGTAAGGGTAAGTCCCAGGGTCTTGGGACGCTCTGGGATGTCACCTTGTTTTGTAAAAAGAGCTGACACTCCTGTGCTGAAACTTCCGCCACAGGAAAAAGCAGCCACAGGTTTTTGTCTGGTGAGCCTGATTGGGGGTGACCAGGGGAATTATTTTCCCTCTTTTGTAAAATTCAAAATTTGCGCTCCTTTAAGGGGGCAGAGCTATCGTTTTCTCAGCTGCCGTCGCTGGAATTTCGGCTTAGCAAAGTAGCCAGGCACAACGCTTTTTTCTCTGCAGCCTCCCCAGCAACATTTTTGGCTAGACGAAGTGCCGAGCACCACCGACAGCTCCGGTTCTTCTCAGGGGCACAGCATGGTTTTTCAGGCCGCTGACGCTGGAAGATTTTCAGCTAGGCGAAGAGCCGAGCATCGCCGATGCCTCTGGTTCTTCTCAGGGGCACAGCGCGGTTTCTCAGGCCACCGACGTTGGAAGATTTTCGGCTTAGCGAAGTAGCTTGCACCGCAGACACCTCCGGTTCTCCTCCGCTTGCGCCGCTGATATACCTGGCCTGCTTATGGTTCTCCAGCTGGGACGCTTGCCTCTGCATGGTCGCTGGGGTTGCTGGCCGGCAGGGGGCTTCTTCCAAGCCGCTGCACGGCCACCCTCATGTGGACCTAAACCGTAAGGTAGTTTAATTTGATTGTATTTTTATATGATTTTCTCTTTCATTTTACTTCAGGCCATCAGAGTAATTCAGACACAATTGGGTTAACATCTCGGCTGAAGGGTGTGGACTGCAAGAACAAAGGCGTAGCTCCTGCTCCTGAACCTTTATCCTTCCGGCTGACTTCCTCCAATCCAATCCAATCCGCCCATATTTTTATAGTTTAATAATATATTATAATTAATATTGTTTTAATCTATATTTTTATATTTTGTGGGAAAGGGCAGATAATATATATGTATATATGGTGGTTCACCCCCTTAGGTCTCAGAGTAGTCTCTTGTGACTGCCGAGAACTGTTATATACTTGGTCTCAGATCCCCAGGGACATACCCCTCGATTCAAAGAGCAAAAGTTAATTGATTTCGGATCGAGAATCGTAAGTTTGGGTGGGTGTTAGTCATTTTTTCCTGTTTTTTTGGCCATTTCCGACTCACACGAGCCTACGTACGAATGCGTATATGCTCTTACGATCATCGTAAGTTCGTTCCTAAATTTTAGGATGAAAACGTAAAACTTAGGATCAAATCCTAAAACTTAGGATCAAAACGTAAAACTTAGGATAATCGAATGTGTTTAGGTGTGATTCAGAGAACAGTTTTCAAACTTCTAAATACGTTTTAAAAGAAAGCCACTGCCGACACCTTTTAGCAGTCGGATTGCTGTTCTTGAACAGGTTTTTTGGCTATGTGGAGGAGTCTGCGCGTCTTGAGCTCCAATGAACTGCATGTATCAGCATGGCCGAGGCCATAAATTGTATGGCAATGCATACCTGATTCAATACATTTCATGTATGCCTTATAAAAGCATTTTAATGTGGACCTTAATTAGTCCTTTGCATGTAAACCTTTATTTTGCAATATATTTGCGTTAATTAAAGAAACTTATGTCCTTTGTTATTTCTTTTTAAATTGATGTACTAGAATAATATTTTTAGATTGCATTTATTGGTGTAGTTGTTTACCTTTGCTTTGTTTAATTATTTAAGCACATCTTTGGTCAGATGCATCACACTTACTGAGGAGAGGAGAGCGGGATAAAGTGCAGGATGTGGGTTACTGCTGTATTTTGCACAGACACAGCAGAGCTGGGGGCACGGAAAGGTCAGAAATCAAAGAATGCAGAGCAACACAGTCACAAGGCCCTTTCTGTTTGCAGGCTGCCCGAGAATACCTGAGCCGCCATCTTGGCTGTTTCTAGGCTCATAACATGCTGAAGTTGCTGGGTGTTTTTTAATTTTTGAGAGCAAATCTGTATGTAGAGGGTGTGGGTAACCACACCCAAAATTTTAAGTTGTACCATTTGAAGCCAAAATATTAAAATTAAATCCACAAGTAAAAAATGCAAGTTAACTAAAAATTAAACAAAGTAAGATTTACTTATGCAAATGCATTCATTAATGGTTGGTTACTACAAAATGAATGAAATAAAGAAAAATAAAAGACCAAATATTTAGAATGCACTTTAATGAGGTAAGTTTGTAGTGCGCAGCCGCAAGATCAGAAGGATTTGCGTCCAGACAAAAAAGGAAAAAGGGCAAAACCAATGTTGCAACCTGAGAAATGAAACGGAAAATTCAGGATGGAAACTGACATAGGTCTGATTCCCGAACTGCCATACGAACGGACGTACTTGCTTATAGAATCACTCGCAAGTTCATACGAACGCACGAGCGTTCGGGAAAAATAGGATGATCGGCACCAAAATCCAAGCTGTTACATGTTTCTTTGAATCGACCCTATAGACTAGTATTTTTTCACCATGGCGGAGGCATCTGGGGTAAACGGATCTGATTCTTCGCAGATAGATTTGCCCAATGTCCAGTTTGCATGCAGAAGGCAATGGATGAGGATAGCACAGTGTGCTGGGAGTCTCCCCCCTGAAAGGTTTATGACTTTGAGCCTTAAAACCCCCTTGGCAGCCTTCAAGAGGACCTAAACCTTTAGTGAGTCATATCAGCTACTAAGAAGGTTTTTAAGAAAAAAATTCCTCTGAGTTTTGAAGAGGATATTGTGGCTGCCATAGTCTCCCTCTGAGTCTTAAAACTCTGTCGGCAGTCCTCAAGTGGTCCTAAACCTTTAGAGAGTCGGTTAAGAAGTATCGGCTACTAAGACGGTTTTAAAGAAAAAACATTTCCTCTGAGTTGATATATATGTGGCCGTCATCCAGTAGGGACTCAGATTCAGAGTCCTCTACACAAGGGGGTGCTCAGTTTGGTTTGGTTTGATTTCCTCCATTCTGGAGGATGTTGCGGTGCATACGCATTACTCTAATCTGATTAATAGGGAATGGCAGAAGCCAGATAGTCTTCCGCCCATTCCTAAAGTACTAGATACTATGTATCCCTTTCCTCCGGATCAGATTGAATTATGGTCTCACCCTCTGGTGGTGGACGCTCTGGTGCCAGGTCTTTTTAAGACTTTGGTTATGCAATCCTGGATCAGGTGGCACGTCATGCATATTATGGGGTCAACCTTGCGCCTAGCCTACGCTACATCCATAGCCTCTTTGGCAGGCAGGAGGTTGTTAAAACAACTGGACTCTAAGACTCGTTCATGCTCCCAGTTGATCAAAACCAGTCTGGATATCAACAGGTATGTGATCTTGTCTATGGAGGATAGCCTCTAAAAAGAATCTGATGGGACTCCCCTTTAAGGCGGGGCGTAGGTCTGTGGAGTGCTTGGTTGACATGGTAAAGCAGGCTACTGATGGTAAATCCACTAATCTGCCACAGAAGCTGAAGTCTAATACGGCTTTCCGCAGGGCCTCTATTGCTCCAGATTTTCGTGGGAGTAGAGATCCGGCTTCTTCAGGATACAGAAGAGATTTTGAAATAAGACCCAAAGTCCCAAATTAAGGCAACAGGTGGCTGGCGGAATAAAGCCAAACCCCATTCAAAGCCTGCTCAGGCATGAAGGGATGCCCCACCCTTGCAGGTGGCGGGAAAGCTTCTGCATTTTGCTCATAATTGGAGGCTTCGTGTAACAGATCTTTGGATACAGGAAGTTGTAGCCTCAGGTTACAAGATCGAATTAGGAGCCAGACCTCCTCAAGATTCTCTTGGTCAGGGGTATCCCAAAAGCCACAGAGAACAGAAGCAATATGATCTGCCATATCTCGCCTTTTAGAGATTGGAGTTGTTTGATCCACAGTGATGTTACTCCAACTCAGAGATTTTATAACCACAGTGTATATATAAAGATGTGTACCTACATTGCAGTAGGTGGCCTACATCTTCAGTTTGTGGAGCTACCCTTCGGTCTATCCTCAGCACCAAGGGTGTTCACCAGAGTGTTGGCAGGTTTCATGTTTTTCTAAGAAGTCAGGGTATACATATAATCCCTTACTTAGACGATCTGTTGATATGGGTTCAATCATGTTAGGGGGCCCAGAAGGATACACAGACTGTCTGATTGACATTAGATATCCGACTATCCAGTCTTTAGACATGTCTCAGGCAAAAGTGTTCTTCTAGAACAGAAGAGACTTTTACTCCAAGCCATGGTACAGGGTCTCCTGTCTTGTCCTCACCCGACGATTCGTCAAGGAATGCGTCTGTTGGGCCTGATAGTATCTTGCTTTGATGCAGTACTTTTTGCACAGTTTCACACATGATCCCCTGCAGATGGAATTGCTCATGATCTGGGATCGAGACACACAGACTCTGGACCACTCTTTTTGCATGACACAGTCAACAAGGCAATTTCTAGTCTGGTGGCTAAGTCCTAAGCCGCTTCAGATTGGCAAATCCTTCTTTCCAGTACGGTGGAAGATCACCACGGATGCTAGCCTAACTGGTTGGGGGAATTTCATGGAGTCACAAACAATCCAGGGACAGTGCAGTCAGAAGGAGGGAAGACTCCCCTTAAATAAATATCCTGGAACTGAGAGTGATTATATTGTGTCTCAGACATTGGACATCCCATCTGAGGGGGCATCCCATCCGGATTCAAACAATCGGATGGCAATGGCATATATAAACCACCATGGGGGCACCAGAGGTAGTAAAGTCCCCATGGAAATGAGCTGGATTTTACTTTGGGCCGAGAAACAGGTTTCATGCATCTCGGCAGTACACATACCTAGAGTGGACAACTTGCAGGCCGATCATCTGAGAGAGTAGTCCTGCATGAGAGGGAATGGTCTCTCGGTCAGAGGGTCTTTCAATCCCTATGCATGCACTGCCCTGACTCTGCAGTGGTCAGCATTCTTATGCATTCCCTTCAATTCCACTCCTGGGTCGAGTACTAAAAGAGAGAGCTTGCAAGGGAGTCCCAACCATTATGGTGGCTCCTCAGTGGCCAAGAAAAAGCTGGTTCTCAGACATAGTAAGAATGTCAGAGGGCGACTTGTGGAGGTTACCTGACGATCTAGATCTTCTCACACAGGGGCTTCTAACGCACCCCAGTTCACAAGTTCTGGCTTTGACGGCCTGGCTATTGAATCCTTCATCATGGCAGAAAGGGGGTTTTCTGCCAGAGTTATCCGGACTATGATTCAGGCCAGATCTTCATCAATGATCTACTATAGAGTCTGCCAAGCATTTATTGCTTGGGGTGAATCCAGAGGGTTCGTTTGTAAAACTTTTTCTGTTCCCAGAATATTGGGTCTTGATGAAGGTCTTCAATTGAGTACTTTAAAAGGACAGATATCTGCTTTATCTATCTTTTTTCAGAAGCCCATGTGTGGCCAATTCTGCTGGTTTGGGACCTGAACTTGGTTTTATCAGCTCTCCAGGGTCCTCCATTTGAGGTTATCTTTTTAGTGGCAATAACCTCAGTAAGGAGGGTTTCTGAATTAGCAGCTTTTTCGGTTAATCTCCTTATTTAGTGTTACATAAGGCCATCTTCTGCTTTAAACAGGATTTTCTTTCTAAAGTGTTTTTTCTCCTTTTCATCTTAATGAAGACGTGAATTTGCCTTTTTTACGTCCTACTCCAGTGTCCGATAAAGAGAGGATTCTTCATTTGCTGGATGTAGCTTTCACTGCAACACAATCTTTCAGTAGGTCGGATTCCTTTGTCATACCTGAGGGTCCACGGAAAGGTTTTTTTTCCAATCCATTCCAGACCCTCCTTACACTTGGGATTGCCTCCTTGCCGATTGGATGTGACTGCAAGACAAAAAAAGGTGTGGCCCCTCCCGGCCCCATAAGTAGCAGCTGCCTCCTTATACCAGTTTCATTCTTGCAGTTGAAATGACTGTGAAGGTTGTTCAAGATTCTCTCTTAAGAAATTGGCAGCAAGCGGGGGAATGCACCCTGTCGGCTTCCTGCGTAGCCTTATTCCCACGGATCCCCTAGACCCAATCGTGCCTCCCACAGCGTTGGCTGTTTTGGGGTTCGTGAAGGTAAGGTGGAAGCGCCAAGGTCTTGGGCGTTTTCGGAGTATATATGCTCTGGGCTGCAAGCTTTGTGATGAGCACGTCAGCCGCAGGTTTTTCTCTGGTGTACCTGCTGAGGAACATATTTTATATTTTCAACCCATCCTTCTTCCTTGTGTTTTGAAAAAAAAAAAATGTGTTTTTGTCTTGATTTTAAAAGATCGCTCCTTTTTCCTTTAAGTGTGGGGTTTGTCAAATGACGTCACGTGGGGAGGACGGAGTTAGATGTGGAAACACAAGGTTGTGTATTGGGGCCGCATCTTTTCCGCCGAACCCTTCAGGCTTCCTCCATTTTGGGAGGTAGGTGCCAGCAGCCTGAGGGCGGTGTGCGGTGCGGCCGCAGAGGTAGCAAGCGGTGCGGCCGCAATGGCGCAGCGGTGCAGCAGCAGCGGCGGCGGGGAGCGGCTAGTGCGGGCTGCCCCGTGGTCCTCACTGGGCCGGTCTTGTTTATGATCTTGCCCTGGGGGGGGACTCTGTCCTGGGGGGTTTTGGGTATTCTGGGTGGCCGCCATTGCTGTATATTATAGGCGGCTATGGAGCACAGACACCCGTAGGGACCACTGCTGCTGCTGAACGGACATCATAATGATAGAGTATCATGCTACATTTAATCTTCTTGTTATTGTCTAGGCATATATTTGTGGAGAGGGCTGCTGGGGTAAGTGGACGTCGACGTTACAATTTCATATTTCATGTTATATTTTATTGGTTGTATTGATGTTAGAGTATGGTTGTTGTATTGTAAAGGAAAATTATATTTTTTTTTTAATAGGGTTTTTTTTTGTTTATTTTTTAGACTTGGAAGAAGGATAAAAAGGGTTGTGGTTCCTCCCAGTCCCTTAGGATTGGCATAGGCTTAGGACCTTAGGTCTTTTTGGCAAATAAAAAAAAAAAAAAAAAGAGAAAAAAGGAAAGAATCACCATGAGGGAGGCATCAGGGGATAGTGATTCGGGCATCCCTCTGGAGCAGGGCAGGCTCTGCCAGTTATGTAAGCAGGATCCCCTGGGTAGTTTTAGTACGGTGTGTTCCGCTTGCGCCATAAGAATTGGGTTAGACCATAATAGAACGCCGGCTCCGGTCTCTAGCCCAGCAATTGTTTTGGGGAGCGCGACAGCTCAGCCTTTTAAATCCCCCGAAGAAAGGGAAGGCAGCGATGCACAGGCGGATGTGGCACACAGGTTGGATAACCTAGAGAAACAGTTATCCTTGGTCGTTCCTAAAAAAGCCACCTATAAGAGGAGGCATTTGGAGCTTGTTTATAAGGAAGAGGATTTATTTGCCTCTTTTGGGTCTGAGGAGGAGGAAGAATATTTAGATGAGCAGCTCTCAGAGGGCGCGTTACGCTCTGGTGAGGAGGATAGTAATTCTATTTTATTCTCTTCTGATGAGGATCCCCTTCTCTCAGATGAAACAGAGTGTTTACTTTCATCAGTTTTTGAAACTTTAAATATAGCCCCCCTCTAAGGTGGCAAAAAGAGGGAAGGACGACCTGTTTAGGCCAGTTAGGCAAAGGCAAGTTTTTCCGGAACAGCTGCATTTTCCAGAATGGTGTTAAAGGAGTGGGAAACAAATTACCGGCTGTTCCTAGGATCCTAGACTCTAGGTATCCCTTTCCGGCAGATATAATTAAACTTTGGTCTTTTCCACCCAAGGTGGATTCTCCTGTATCAGGCTTGTCCAATACTTCTATCATGCCGTCTGCTACCAATGCATCCTTAAGAGATCCCACAAAGAGACGAATGGATCAGTTGGCCCGCCATGCCTTTGCTATGGTAGGTTCCTTTCTATGTCCTGTTCCACGGCTATTGTGTCTTTGGCTTCAAGGAAGAAGGTGAAGAAGATTTGTCTTGCAGACATACTCAAGAGTCTAAGGATTTTAGAGCTTGTTTGGACTTTAACTCTTTTGCTATCACTGCTATGGATGATGCGGTCAGGCTAGGTGCTAGGACTTCTGCCCTTCTTGTTGCCTTGCGCCGTTCCTTAAGGCTAAGACAATGGTCGGTTGATGCCGCCGCTAAAAAAGCCCTTACAGATTTACCTTTTTTAGGGAGCAGACTCTTCGGAGAGAGGCTGGACCTTATGGTCAAGGATGGCAAACTTCCTCAGAGGAAGAGGTCAGCTCGGCCTTTTCAGAAGCCTACATCGTTTTGGCCCTTTCGGAGCGGTAGAGGCGCTTTTTTCATGCTCCCGTAGAGACTTTTGGGGCGGGGGCAGAGCCCGTAACAAGGCAAGAGGGGCCTGGAGGGGTAAGCCTAAACCTCCAGCCAAGCCCACTCCGGCATGAGGGGGCGCCCTCACCCAAGCGGGTGGGGGGACGGCCCTTGCAATTTGCTCCTATCTGGGGACGCCACGTGGAGGATTGTTGGATCCAAGAGGTGGTGTCATCAGGCTACAAGATTGAGTTTGCAGCCAGACCGCCCGCAAGGTTCCTGTGGTCAGGGACATCCCGGAACCAAGTAAAGGCAGATGCCCTGAGAGCCTCTGTTCAGCATCTCCTTCAAAAAGGGGTCATTCGTCTCGTGCCCTTTCAGGAGGAAGGTCAGGGGTTTTACTCCAACCTGTTCACAATTACCAAAAAGGATGGGTCGGTCCATCAAATTTTAGACTTAAAAGGTCTCAACAAGTATATTCGGGTGAAACATTTCCGCATGGAGACTTTGAGGTCAGCGGTAAGGTTGATTAAGCCCGGAGGTCTTATGACCACAATAGACATAAGGGACGCGTATCTTCATATTCCGATTTTTCCAGGGCATCAGAAACTCTTGAGGTTTGGCCTGGAAGGCCAACATTTCCAGTTGTGGCACTCCCATTCGGCATATCCTTGGCTCCAAAGGTATTCACCAAGGTCTTGGCAGGTCTCATGGCCATTCTGAGAAGCCAGGGGATATGCATAATTCCATACTTGGACAATCTCTTGATTTCGGCCGGGTCCCTTCAGCAGATCAAGAGGGATCTGCAAGAGCGAACTCTGGAGGAGTTCGGCTGTGTGATCAATTATCCAAAGTCCCATATCACTCCTGCGCCAGTAAGGCATTTTCTGGGAATGACTCTGGACACAGTTCAGGTCAAGGTGTTTGTGCCAGAGCAGAAGGCTCTGTTAATTCGGAACCAAATAGAATCCTTACTGGCCTGCCGGCAGCTGACCATTCAGCTAGGGATGAAACTAGCAGGCCTTATGGTGGCCTGCTTCGAGGCCGTGCCTTTTGCCCAGTTTCCCATGAGGCCTCTTCAGTTGAATCTGTTGTCAAGCTGGGATCGAGACCCGCAGTCGCTGGATCAAGTTTTTGTTCTGACTCCCTCAGCCAGGCAATCTCTCCTGTGGTGGTTGGACCCTCTACACCTGTCGGTAGGCAGGTCTTTTCTGACACCGCAGTGGCAGATCATTTCCACCGATGCCAGAAGATTTAGGGGCAGTGGGGTCCGAAGGAGAATTAGCTTCCCATAAATATTTTGGAATTAAGAGCGATCTGGCTAGTGCTTCAGTATCTGACCCCCAGTTTAAAGGGGCAGGCTGTCCAGGTCCAGTCAGACAATCGGATGGCGGTAGCCTATATCAACCATCAGGGGGGTACTCGGAGCAGGAGTGCTCTAAAGGAAGTGAGCCGGATTCTGATTTGAGCAGAGGAGAATGTTCCCGGCATCTCGTCGGTTTACATCCCGGGGGAAGAGAACCAGGAGGCAGACTCCTTGAGCAGGGGGTCGCTGCGTCGGGGGGAATGGTCTCTCAGTCAGAAGATCTTTCAGGCTTGTTGCCTTCGTTGGGGTTGTCCGGAAGTGGATCTCTTTGCATCCAGACAATCACAAACGGCCGAAGTTCATGTCCCTGTCAAGGGACCCTCTGGCCATAGCAACGGATGCCCTGCCAACCTCTTGGGCAAGGTTCAAGCTCCTGTACTTTTTTCTCCCGCTCCTGGGTCGTGTACTAAGAAAGATAGCTCAGGAGGGGGTACCAACCATTCTGGTGGCTCCTCGCTGGCCAAGGAGAAGTTGGTTTTCAGACATAGTAAAGATGTCGGTAGATCATTGGCGCCTACCAGTCGATCCAGATCTTCTCACACAGGGGGCGCTTCGGCATACGAATTTACAGATGCTGGCTTTGACGGCCTGGCTAAGAGACCTCGATCTTAGCAGAGAGAGGCAGCTGGTTTTACTGCTTTTTAATTAAAACTGGATTGGAGGAAGTCAGCTGGAAGGATATAGGCCCCGGAGGAGGAGCCTATGTTCTTTTAGTCCATGCCCTTCGCCGGAGATGTTAACCCAATTGTGACAGAATTACTCTGATGACCTGAAATAATAATGTAAGAGAAATCAATTCTACAGGTAAGTACTCTTTTTTTTTTGTAAATTTTAAAGGGGGGGGGGGGAACCCAAATATATATTTTTTTATTTTACCCTTGTTAAATTTATCCCTAGTTGTGTTTTATTTAAAAATACCATAAAGAGCTGTTTTCTGATTGGGGGTCTCCTGGCCAAGAATGAGGGTCTACCAATACATGGTATTGTTGTGGTACCGTTGTAATCGGGAATCGGGAGCTTTTACAGGCAATATGGTTTTCTTAGAAAAATTACATTTTTACCTGTATTTAAAAAAATCCAACAAAGTTTAAAAAATACAATTTTCTTTCTCTTTAAATTTTTTCCCCAAATTACAGAATTTTTCGCCCTATAAGATGCATTATTTTTTTCCTCAAAAGCGGGAAGAAATGTCAGTGCATCTTACATCTATCTTACATCTTACATTTATCTCGCGCCCGCTGTCCCAGCTTTGTGGCCACGGGTGGAGGCAGTGGCGGCTTTGGAAGCCAGAGCAGCCAGGCTGCATCCACGCTCTGGTTTCCTGCGCCCCCACTGCCTCTTGGGCAGGTGCGCGCTGACAGCCGAGTGTTTGTGTCACCGCACGTCTGGCAGAGATGCAGTGGCAGAGCAGGAGCGGGGACAGGCGGCATCCCCACTCTGGCTTCTGGTTCCACCACTGCCTCTAGATCAGCCTGTGCTGACACAAGCACCCGAGAGGCAGTAGCAGTGCTGGAAACCAGAGTGGGGACAGCGTTCATGTAAGTATACCTTTTTTTTTTCTAGTAGGTTGGGGGGGTGCCACTCTGATTAAGGGGATAGTGGTAATGCCACATTGCCTATATGGGGAATGGGATAGGGGGATATGCCACACTGCCTATGGGGAATAGGAGGGGGGAAATTCCACACTGCCTATGGGAATGGGAGGGGGAATGCCTCACATCCTATGGGAAATAGGAGGGGGGATGCCACACTGCCTATGGGGAATAGAAGGGGGGAAATGCCACACTGCCTATGGGAATGGGAGGGGGGAATGCCCCACTGCCTATGGAAATGGGAGGCGGGGAATGACACACTGCCTATGGGAATGGGAGGTGGGGAATGACACACTGCCTATTGGAATGAGATGGGGGAATGCCACACTGCCTATGGGAATGGAATGGGGGAATGCCACACTGCCTATGGGAATGAGATGGGGGAATGCCACACTGCCTATGGGAATAGGAGGCGGGGAATGACACACTGCCTGTAAGGAACTTACCTGGCTCTGGGGCCCCGTCCCGCAGAGCCTCTGTGCGGCGGCGCCCGGCTCCGGTCCTCCGGCGGTCGCCTCCTCGTCATCTGCTGGGGCTTCAGCCTCCGCGGCCCTCTCTACCTCGGCGGCGGCTGGGGTCGCCGGCGTCGCGGGTGCCTCCCGCACTGCTTCTGGCGGCTCCTCCGCCTCTTCGGCCGGCGCGGCATCCCCTCCTCTCGGGGACCGCGCCCGGCCCGTGGTCACGTGCTCGCGCTCGAGCACGTTCCGCATATGCCCCCCGGCGGCGCTGCTCCGAGCGCATTCGCCGGGGGCAAGTTTGAATGGGCCAGTCAGGTCCTAGGTCTGGGCTGGGATGAACCCAGGGACTGAACAGCCTGACTGCCAGGGTGGTCCAGTCCCTGGGGCTGCTCCTATAGGGAGCCAGTTCTTAAGTTACACCAATCACCCTCACAGTTGCACCAATCACCACATTCCCCTTCCCGTTGGTCAGTTCTCCTTTAAATATGTTCCTGCCCAATCCACCAGTGCCCGTTATAGCCATAATTAGCTTGGGTATGCTGTTTGAATTGCGTTTAGTGTGTTTTGATCCGGCTCCGTCTTTGACCTCTCCTGTCCGCTGCTGCACCGACCTTTTGCCTGTCCGACCTCGTCTCTGCCTTACCCCTTTGATACCGCGCTTTGGTGACCACCCGGCTTTGACCCCGGCCAGTCTCGACTATTCTCCGCCAAACCCCTTGGATACCGCGCCCTGTGACCACCCGGCTTTGACCCCTGCTTGTCTCGACCATTCTTTGCCTAAACCGCTGGATTTGACGTTCTTGAACTCCTGATTTGGGATACCCTGCAGTTCACCTGTCTTCACCATAAGCCAGCAATCTTTGCGCCAGTAAGTCCTGGGGGCAACAGAGTCTGGAGAGGCATAACCCGTGTCTCCAGCGAGCGGGGGCTTGACTATAGGCACAAGAGGCGGTGGGGATTGGGGATTGTTGGCTTATGAAAGAGGGGTGTCCGGCGATCCCTGACAGTATAACGGGCCAGTCCCATGGACCATATTTTGGAGCAGGCCTTAACTGCGGCCGTGAAGCCCCTGGCCCATCGTGTGGCGGCCCAGGAGAACCGTCCAACTCCAATCAACCCAGGCCCTCAGGGGGCCGTGGCCGCTCACCCAGTGGAACCTAAGATTCCACTCCCTGACAAATTTTCTGGGGATAGAAGCAAGTTCTCCAATTTCCGGGATGCTTGTAAACTCTACTTCCAACTCCATCCGTACTCCTCGGGGTCCCAAGAACAGTGTGTGGGCCTGGTCATCTCCCTCCTGCAAGGGGACCCTCAATCCTGGGCATTCAGCTTGTCGCCTCAGGATCCAGCACGGCAGTCTGTGGAAGTTTTCTTCTCCGCGATGGAAATCTTGTACGACGATCCGGACAGAGGTGCCACCGCAGATGCTAAACTCCGTACCTTGCATCAAGGTCATCGGCAGGCTGAAGAGTATTGTTCCGAGTTCCGTCAGTGGGCTGTGGTGGAATGACCCGGCCTTATGTGGTCAATTCCCTCTGGGCTTGTCCGATGCCATTAAGAACTTTTTCGTGAATCATCCTGTACCCCAGTCTCTGGATGAAACAATGCAACTCGCTATCCGAATCGATCGACGTTTGCGGGAGAGACGCCTTGAAAGAGGGGCGCATCCCGACACCAGCTGGAAAGCTGGAGCTCCAGCCCCATGTCCTACGGAGGAACCTATGCAGCTGGGAGCTACCAAGCTTTCTGAAGCTGAGAGGCGTTGACGATTATCGGAAGGGCTGTGTCTCTACTGTGGGGGGACCGGTCACCTGGTTAGTCTGCCCCAAGAAGCAGCCGGAAAACTTCAGAGCCTAGGTGGGGTCGAGGGAACCCACCTAGGCTGCAAGGTATTTCCTCAAGTTTTCTCACAGTTTATGGTCCCAGTCCAGGTTAAAGTGGACCTTGAGTATAGAAATTTGGAGGCTCTTCTGGATTGTGGGGCGGTGGGGAATTTTCTTGATTTTGAGTTAGCCCGAAGTCTGGAAATTCCTTTCCAGCCTCTGTCTAAAATTATTCGGGTGTCCGCCATTGATGACACGCCTATTGCTGGGGTCTTATTCATTTTAAGACTCCACCTGTGTTACTCAGAGTGGGAGCAGGACACTCTGAGTTGATCAGTTTTCTAGTACTAAAGATGCCCTCAACCCTTTTAGTACTCGGGTTGCCCTGGTTACAAAAACATAACCCTCAAGTTGATTGGATAGCGAGGCAGATTATTATATGGGGCCCACAGTGTTTTCACTCTTGTTTGGAACTCCCAGTGCGTGTCACACAGCAGTCCTCTGAAAGAATTCCAGGCCCCTACCACGACTTTCTCGACGTATTGTCTGAGAAAAAGGCAGATGTCCTAGCACGGTTTTTCTTCATTGAAAAGAAAGATGGGGAGCTCCGTCCCTGCATAGATTACCGGGGTCTGAATAAAATTACTATAAAGAACAAATACCCCCTGCCTCTGATTGATGGGTTGTTTACACAGATCATTGGGGCCCAAGTCTTTATTAAGTTGGACCTGCAAGGGGCCTATAACTTGATAAGAATCCGGCAGGAGGACGAATGGAAGACCACCTTCAACACCCAAGATGGGCATTACAAGTATCTTGTGATGCCCTTTGGTTTGTGTAACGCCCCGGCAGTCTTCCAGGACTTTGTGAATGAGATTTTTAGGGACTATCTGAGTCTCTTCGTAGTAGTGTACCTGGACGATATTTTGATTTTTTCTTCTTCCTTAGCAGAACATCGTAATCATGTTCGTCTTGTCTTGCAAAGACTCAGAGAAAATTGTTTATTTGCTAAACTCAAAAAATGCATGTTTGAAGTTGCAGAGGTCCCTTTTTTTAGGATATATTATTTCCAACACGGGTCTGTTCATGGATCAGTCCAAGGTTGCAGCAGTACTGAAATGGGAACAACCCAGGGATCTAAAGGGGCTGCAAAGGTTCCTGGGGGTTCGCTAACTTTTATAGGAGATTTATCAAGAACTTCTCTACTTTAGTTGCACCTCTTACTGACCTCACCAAGAAAGGGGGTTTCCCATCTATCTGGCCAGACCGGTCCTTCCAGGCCTTCAAAAGGTTGAAAGAGGTCCTTAGCTCCTCTCCAGTATTAGTGCATCCAGAATGTCAACTAGCCTTCATTGTGGAGGTCGATGCCTCCGAGCTTGGCGTCGGGGCAGTCCTCTCACAATACAGCGGTTCCCCAGAACGGCTTCATCCCTGTGCGTTCTTTTCTAAAAAGTTCACTTCCGCTGAACGCAGTTATGACATTGGTAAATCGGGAACTCTTGGCGGTTAAATTAGCCTTTCAGGAGTGGAGACACTGGTTAGAAGGGGCTCAGTTTCCTGTTACAGTCTTCACGGACCATAAAAATTTGGAATATATCCAGTCAGCTAAAAGATTAAACCCTAGACAAGCTCGATGGTCTCTGTTCTTTTCCCGGTTTAACTTCACCATTACCTACAAACCTGGGCAAAAGAACGTGAAAGCCGACACTTTGTCTCAAATTTTTTTCCTCGACTAGCTTACCCGAAACTTACCCATTCTGCCTCAACACTTGGTGGTAGCTGCCATCCAGCCGGAGCTTTCTGACCTGAATCAGTTTCAGTCTGAGTCTCCGCCTGGTAAACCAGCCCATGCACAGTTTGTGCCCATGTCTCACCGTGCTGCCATTCTACAGCAATTTCATGCTTCTAAGACTGTAGGTCATCCAGGAGCTAGGAAGACCATTTCCATGTGGTCGCGTCATGTTTGGTGGCCGTCTTTTAGAAAAGATGCTCGAGATTATGTGCGGGCCTATAAAGTCTGTGCCCGGAGTAAGACCCCAAGACACTCTCCTGAAGGTTCCCTTTTGCCTTTGTCCATTCCTTCCCGTCCCTGGACTCATCTTGCCATGGATTTCATCACCGATCTTCCACCATCCCAAGGGTTTATCGTCATCTGGGTGGTTGTCAACCGGTTCAGCAAGATGGCTCATTTTGTCCCGTTGAAAAAGTTACCCACCGCTCAAGATCTTGCTCAACTTTTTTTAGCTCATATATTTAAGTTCCATGGGATCCCGGAGGATGTGATGTCCGATAGGGGGGTTCAGTTTGTCTCTTGGTTTTGGAGGGCTTTTTGTGCCAGGTTGGGATTCACTGTCTCCTTGTCCTAAGCATTTCACCCCCAGTCAAATGGGCAGACAGAGAGGACCAACCAATTGTTGGAGCAATACCTTCGTTGTTTTGTTTCCGATGTCCAGACGGATTGGTTGTTGTTCCTTCCATTCGCAGAGTTCGCTCTGAATAATGCCACTCACACTTCCACTGGGGTATCACCGTTCCGCTGTGTTTTTGGTAGAGACCTGAAGTTTTCTGCTTTGTCGGACTTACCCTCTAACGTGCCCTCACTTGATGAATGGGTGTCCCAGTCTCCGGATTTATGGGCAAAAATTCAGCAAAATCTGACCAGGGCTGCCGGTCAACAGAAAAAGTTTGCCGATCGTTGTCGGTCCAGTAACTCTGATTATACGGTTGGGGAGCTACTGTGGCTTTCCACCAAAAATTTGGCTTTAAAGGAACAGTATCGCGAATTTTTCTTGGTGACTTATATTTAAATGGTACTTTGAATGTAGGTAAGTGCTGAGGAGAGGGGTGAAACAATGTATCAAAGTACCAGCTGTTCAGTGCTGGCAGCCGTCCAGCATAAGATAACAACATTGCAACATTGCCTGGCCAGAACGTATATATCTAAAACAGAGAGAAAAGCTCTAGAAGTCATTTAGCTGATTTTGACAGTTTTCCCTTCATGTTGGCTCTGCTGCAGAATCTTTCAGTTTACCATTTTCTCTTTCATATTCTTATTTTTCATTTTTCCATATGATCTTTCTTTCAGCTTTGTGTGTTTTGAGCAAAGCCCAACCCAGGATTTTCACTATCTGGAGTTTTATTTTTGTGCCCCTGGGGCATCTCGACTTGGGATGCCCTGATATGTGAAATCCCCAAGTTCGCCTGTGAAAACGTACCTTTCCCTATCCCACAGCACATGCGCGGGCTCTCATCCAATCAGCTCTGTTTGCACGCAGATGGGGAGCCTGAGCAGTAACTTTCCTGGCCGCCCGGCCTGTCTAAATGACTATCTGCATGAGCGCGCCAGAAAATTGGGGGGATCTGTGGTTATCCAGGGGTCGTTTCACACAGTGGGCATCCTGATTTAGAATGCCCAAGGGGCAAGGTCAATGGCCGGGTCTTATAGACTTCAGGGTCGGCAACTCAGGGTTTTGTTCCACTTTAATACCTTTAGATTTTCCTGCACAGTTATTCAAAGAAGAATTTCAGTTATTTTCTGTCAGTTTAGTTTATTTTGTATAGATTTTACACATTTGAGTCACCTGGTCTCTTAACAAAAGCAGCACCTCACACACACACAGCCGTTACCACTGATTACAGTGTCAGCCTCTGAGGTAAAGTGTTGCTAGGAGACCAGTGGGCTAAATGAAGCAGCTCACTAAATACAACTCAGCAGATCCCCCCTATTCAGCAAATGGACTGAGCCATTGTAATTATACAATCTAAAAGAAAGGCATATATTTTTTCCTATTTCTATCGCCAGATTATTTATACACATGTTAGAAGCTATTGTGTGGCTATTTAATTATTTATCTTTTTTAATGCAAATTTCGCGATACTGCTCCTTTAAGTCAACCTTCTGCCAAGCTGGCCCCAAGGTTTATTGGTCCTTTTCCTATACTGCAGAAAATTAATCAGGTTACTTACCGTCTAGGTCTTCCGCCTTCTATGAAAATTTGTAATTCTTTTCATGTGTCCCTGTTGAAGTCCGCTAACGGTATTGAGCCAGATGTTGTCCCGCCGGCCATTTTAGTTGATGGACAACAAGAATTCGAAGTAGCTCGGATTTTAGATTCACGTCTCTTCCGAAACTCTCTCCAGTACTTGGTAGATTGGAAGGGTTATGGCCCGGAGGAGAGGTCTTGGGTCCCAGCCAGAGAGGTCCATGCGGGGAGGTTGGTGAGGATGTTCCACAGGGAGAACCCTCAGAAACCCAGGTTGGAGGGTCCAGAGGCCCCTCCTCAGGGGGGGGTAATGTAAGGAACTTACCTGGCTCTGGGGCCCCGTCCCGCGGCGCCCGTCCCCGGTCCTCCGGCGGCCGCGCCTCTGCGTCATCTGCTGGGGCTTCAGCCTCCGCCACCCCCTCTACCTCGGCGGCTGGGGTCGCCGGCGTCGCAGGTGCCTCCCGCGCTGCATCTGGCGGCTTCTCTGCCTCTTCGGCCCCCTCCCCTCCTCCCGGGGAGCGTGCCCGGTCCGTAGTCACGTGCTCTCGCGTGCGCACGAGCACGTTCCGCATATGCCCCCCGGCGGCGCTGCTCCCAGCGCATTCGCCGGGGGGCAAGTTTGGATGGGCCAGTCAGGTCCTGGGTCTGGGCTGGGATGAACCCAGGGACTGGACAGCCTGACTGCCAGGGCGGTCCAGTCCCTGGGGCTGCTCCTATAGGGAGCCAGTTCTTAAGTTACACCAATCACCCTCACAGTTGCACCAATCACCACATTCCCCTTCCCATTGGTCAGTTCTCCTTAAAATATGTTCCTGCCCAATCCACCAGTGCCCGTTATAGCCATAATTAGCTTGGGTGTGCTGTTTGAATTGCATTTAGTGTGTTTTGATCTGGCTCCATCTTTGACCTCTCCTGTCCGCTGCCCGCACCGACCTTTGGCCTGTCCGACCTTGTCTCTGCCTTACCCCTTTGATACCGCGCTTTGGTGACCACCCTGCTTTGACCCCTGCCAGTCTCGACTATTCTCCGCCAAACCCCTTGGATACTGCAACCTGTGACCACCCAGCTTTGACCCCTGCTTGTCTTTGCGCCAGTAAGTCCTGGGGGCAACCGAGTCTGGAGAGGCATAACCCGTGTCTCCAGCGAGCGGGGGCTTGACTATAGGCACAAGAGGCGGTGGAGATTGGGGATTGTTGGCTTATGAAAGAGGGGTGTCCGGCGATCGCTGACACTGCCTATTGGAATGAGATGTGGGCATGCCACACTACCTATGGGAATGAGATGGGGGAATGCCACACTGCCTATGGGAATGGGAGGCAGGGAATGACACACTGCCTATTGGAATGAGATGGGGGAATGCCACACTGCCTATGGGAATGAGATGGGGGAATGCCACACTGCCTATGGGAATGAGATGGGGGAATGCCACACTGCCCATGAGAAATGGGATGGGGATTGCCACACTGTCCATGAGAAATGGGATGGGGTAATGCCACACTGCCCATTGGGAATGGGATGGAGGGATGCCACACTGCTTGTAATGGGATGTTTTAGCACAACATTTGGTTTAGAATATTTTTTTTCTTATTTTCCTCCTCCAAATCCTAGGTGTGTCTTATTGGCAGGTGCGTTTTATATGGCGAAAAAGACATTATGCCTTAGGGCGAAAAAATTACAGACAAAGCATTTCATGTTAAAACCCAAACTCTGCAGAAAAAAAACAATGTATAATTTTACTGGAAATCCCTGAAACATCACATTTAAAGTGGACCAAAATCCAGGATTTTGACTATCCTGGCTTTTAGTCTTTGCCCACTGTGTGAAACCCCAGGATGCACAAACTAACTCACCTTTCCCCGGCCCTACGGCGCATGCGTGGTCTCCTGTCCAATCAGCACACTCAATTGTGCTGTTGTGAAATCGTCTAAGCTTATATAAGGAGCCGAGCTCCACCATACGCGCCAGTGGCGCATCCCCTCTGCCCTTTAACAGGGAGCGTGCCCATGCCTGCCATTCACAAATGCCTTGCGCAGGCACGCACCCTGCAAGGGATAGTGGGGATGTAGTGCTGCTCGCGCATATACCGCAGGACCGGGGGAAAAGTTGAGTACACAGGGTGACCTAGGGGGTTTTCACACAGTGGGTCATCCCAATTCTGGAAACCCTGGGGGGAGGGAATTGCCCTGGAATCTATAAGATGGCCGTGGGTTTTGGTCCACTTTAAACATAGCGCAAAATGGTGAAAAATGATCTCTCAACAGAGGACGACAAAATCTCAAGTAGGCTAGCAGCTAAAGGGTTTGCATATTAATATTTTAGGAAAATTTGTTTTAGGGGAATGCTGTGCAACCAGGGATTTCCTTGAGGGTTTGCGTCATGAAAACTCTGCTCACGGCAACAAGCCTGGTGCGTCTAGAAAGCTTGAGGTGTGTAGTTTGAAAGAATATGTAGTTTGTGGTTGGAGGGGGTTTTTCAAATGTAAAGGGGAAAACTGAAAGGTGCGCAAAGTGGTTGTATTTTATTTGTAAAATCTCCTACGGCGCTGTTTTAGTTTGAGGTGTATTCTGGGCAGGAAAGGGTGTCTACCGATAAATATGTTGTACCGTTCTAACCGGAAGGAATAGGGCTTTTACACGCAATATGATTTTCTTGAAAAAGTAGATTTTTTATTTAAAACATAGGCTACGAAATGTAAAAAAAAATAACTTTGTTAAATATATTTCCACATATTTCACCCAAAACTATTGATAAAACATTGAACATGTTAAATCCCTGGCCATTCAAAAATCACAGTTAAACATGTAAAGCACAAAATGGTGAAAATTTGCCTAGCAACAGAGGTGACAACATCTCTGGGTAGGCTGGCAGCAAAAGGGTTAAAGGAGCCTCAGCATGCTATTTCTATATTTCAGAATTGAGAAAAATGTACCTGCAGATTCCAGGTCTTTCTGTAGCTCTCCAAAGCTGGTCCTTGGCTCTTCTAGTAATTCTTTTTTTACTCCTTTGTCTAAAAATCTATCAGGAAGCACCTGGTAGTGGTCGGTTTTAGGTGAAATTCTTTCCACTTCTTTCCACTTCCAGATTATGGCCAACAGTACTCACTGGAACCGTCAGAAGTTTAGAAATTATTTTGTAACCAATTCTATCCATTTTGCAACAATAGGCTTGATTCATGATCATGCGCCTTTGCTCACGTTTTTTGAGCGACAATTCGCTGAATTATGGTCGTCTAAAATTGAAGCCCATTTTTTAAGGCGGAAATTCGTGGGCCAATGTGGAAACTTGTGCCTGTAATGGTAAAAATCTGGAATAAACTGCTGACTTCACTAAGAGGTGTATTTCATTACTAAAACACATGCTGGCAGCATCCGGCATGTTTTTTAGCAATGAATGCATCAGCCACAAGTTTTTTTTTCCGCTTAATGTGGAGGGCTTTGTTTAGGGGGGTTTTGTTTAGTGTAAACAACCACAATTGTATATAAAACAACTATTGATTTATTTTGCAAATTTTTTTCACGTATTTTACAATGGGCCAAACCAAATTGACAAGGGTCATAACTCCACAAATACCATAAAATAATAATATTTTATTAAATGTTACACTATAGCAAAAATAAAAACACACATGCAACACAAAGACACAATTCATCCACTATTTCTGTGATGCTAAAATACTTAGCAATCCATATTATAGAAGACCACAAGGTATCAAAAAGTACAAGTCAGTATTAAATAGCTCCACAAATTGCATTATGTATATATTTTTTATATATTTCTAATTACTCAAGTGAGTGTTCAATTACTTCACTTTGTGCAAAAAAATATAAGTATAAAAAGGTAATTACTACAAATAATTCATCAAGACCATAAACCTGTGCAGTCAATCAAATCTAAAGTGCAAATGCATAGAACGCAGCAATGCTGCAGATGCTCATACTCCACAAGGTGTTCTGCGGTGGGCTCCATAATGCATTCTTGCAAGCCACTACAACACACTCCCACCAGTAAATTGAGCTGTAAGTGGAGCATGAAAGAACCCATTTTATTGGCCCCTCTCGTAGGCCAAATCATGCCTAATCAAAGCTCTGAATCATGCGCAAGCCCATACTAATCACCTATTATACACATAAATGTGAAAACAACATGAAGCAAATACACAATAGATACGGGAATGAAAAGGCTTAAACATAAGTATGCAAACACTAATACATCCAAAAAAAAACACACCAGAACCTCACTTTTTCATGCATAAGTGCATTTAAATGAGGCTGTGAATCGACCTTGTTGTTTGACTTAACATACATACATAACGGTAATATATTAATAGTAATAATAAGAAAACATTGCAATAGCATAACTGAATATTTTGGTAATTTAATTAATTTTAATACCTGGTATTTCTCCCTTTGGTCCTGTCCAGACAAAAAAAAAAATACTCACCTTTTATCATTCACGCAGCAGTCCGCATGGTCCCCTGTTAATAGAAATTTACCAAAGGCAGCAAACAGACCTTTTGATATCCTACTGCAACCCCCGATGCCTCTTACAGAGAAAGTGTGTTAAACCGAATCAACAACCTTTCACAGTTGGAAAAGATAACTCCCCACAACTCACTTGCCTCATCTGCATGCATGATACTGAATAATTGTCAGCACTTACATTTGCTCCTGCATCCACTCAAAGCTGAAATGCCACCTCACTGTTTTTTTAGTGGTAGTGGGCATTTTGAAGCTTCCTTTCCCAGCCATACTGCTGCATGGATTCAACTGACATAACTGACAATGCACATTAACAGGAAATGCCCATTTTGTTTTAAAAAATTACCACAGCAGGAGTTACAGAAAGGTAAATTAATTTGTATTTGCAGCAATCTGAATTGCCCTGGGGAGGGATGCAAATGGTTGTTGTGTTGTCCCGGTTTAAGTCATTTTTGACTGTTGGTCCACTTCAAGGCAGTGCCTGGTATGCCCCCCTCTGTCACTTGGCTTCAGACATTATGATGAGGTGGGTGGAATCTTGTCCAGCAATTTGTAAATGTTGGATGAGCTCTTGAAGAATTCACAGGCATTTGCATGTTGAAGGACCTGTTTTCTGGCCACTGGTATGTTTCAGCTCACCAGAGAGGGTGGGATATATGTGAATGGGCTTGTTTTTCTTGCCCGAACAGTCCCAGGGTTTTTAGTTGCCAGTCTGAAATTGTTTGGAATTTGTTTCAAGGTCCTCTTTTAGATGATTGCTTGAATTCATCGATTGATGCAATCTGTGATCATTAACCCTATCCTTTCCATGTAAATCCTGCTGCCTCTCTCTCTTTTTGGCATGCATTTTTGATTGATGCAATCTGTGACAATGAATCCTTTCCTTTCCATGCAAATCCTGCTGCCTCTCTTTTTTATGCACTGTTAGATACACTATTAATTATATCAGTTTCTTTGCTTCCTTACTAGTGCTTATATCTTAAGTATTAAGTGACCATCTTGACTGCCCTTCTGTTTCCCCAGCCCATATTTATATTTGTTAAACTGTTATCTGGTAATATATGTTACACTTCAATTGCTCAATTTTGCTCCTTGTTTGCTTACTGACCCAGAGAACCTAGCTACATTCCATTTAGAGTATAATATGTGCCCTCACAGGCCAAACTTTTGGGACTGACCTGAGCCCCACCCTTTAGACTCAGCTGCTGAACCTGAGCTAATCAAAAGGCATCTACAGTAGAAAAAGTTTATTTTGAATGCTAGCCACTGTTGGCTGAAATGCCCTTTCAATCCTTTCAAAGTCTACCATAAATTGAACCTGAAGGGAACCGGCAGCAAATTCTGCTTGTCTGAATATCCCAGCATCATCAGCAATGATTACCTGTTATCTCATTATACTACTTCCTCGAATTAACAGAAGGTGAAAGTACACAGTATCATCCTGCTCCTGGTAAGTCCATTGATTTCTCCCCCTCTCTGCTCTCATCCCCCTGCTTCTTTGCTCATGAATTCCTCTCACTGGCACTCACTCACCCCCTCTAAATCCAAGCACTAGAGACATTATGCAACCTTCAAAAGCCACAGCCATCTTTTCGCTCACTTTTTACTCTTACTTGCCACTGTTTACATCAGCCCTAATCTGGGGCAACCCTCCCCAGCCTCTCCTCCTGCATGTTTTCTCTTCTATTTTACTTCAGGCCATCAGAAGAATTCAAAGACGAATGGGTTAACCTCTCCCGAAGGGTGTGGTCTGCAAGAACAAAGGTGTGTCTCCACTTCCCGGGCCTATAACCACCTGGCTGACTTGATGCACTTCAGTTTCTTTCCTTGCAGTGGTCACTGCAAGGACTTATCTGAACTCCTCTCCCATTTACTTTTTGTTTTAAAAGGAATTATGCCTTGGAAGCGGGGGTAATGGAAACCTGACTGTTTCTTGGCCCTTATACTCCTCTGATCTGAATGGACCCACTTTTCCTCCGCAGCTAAGCTGCATTTGGGTCAGGATGGTAAGGTAAGCGCCAGGGTCTAGGGGGACTGTGAGGTGTCACCTTTTTTGTTTTTTAAAAAAGAGCGACACTCCTGGCTGAGAATTCCGCCACATGAAAAAGGCCATAAGGCTTTTGTCTGGTGAGCCTGATTGAGGGGAACCAGGGGAATTATTTTCCTCTTTATTGCTCTTCCCATGTGTTTTTACTGGTTGAAAAATTCAAAATTTGCGCTATTTTTTAAGTGGGCAAAGTTAAGCGGGACTCAAAGCATTGAATCTACCCGCGCTATGGAAACATTTTCGGCTCAGCATAGCAGCGAGCACCGTTGTGCGGCTCTTTTCCTAACCTGCTCTCACTGGAAGATTTTCGGCCGGGAGAAGCGGCAAGTACCGCTAACATTGCGGTTCTCCTCCGGCCGCTCGCACTGCAACATTTTCGGCCGGGGCTTAGCGGCAAGTACCGCTAACATCGCAGTTCTCCTCCGGCCACTCTCACTCGAAGATTTTCGGCCGGACAAAGTGGCAAGTACCGCTAACATCGCGGTTCTTCTCCAGCCGCCTTGAATGGAAGATTTTCGGCCGGGCGAAGCGCCAAGTACCGCTGAGATTGCGGTTTTTCTCCGGCCGCCTTCACGGGAAGATTTTCGGCTGGGGGAAGCACAAAACTACCGCCGATTTCACGGTTCTTCTCCGACAGCACTTGATACTGGGGTTGTTGGTTGGCAAAAGGGCTGCTTCTGAGCCACTGCACGGCAACCCTCAAGCGGACCTAAATCTGTAGGTAAGTCATTTTTTAATGATTGTGTATTATGATATTCATATATAAATATTAATGTTTTTAATTGTTATATATATATACATATATATATATAAGCGGTTGGGCGAACAGCAGTGACACGGACAACAGTCTTTCAACAGCAAAAACGGCTTTATTGAGCAAATAAAGGGTTCAAACGCAAATTATCACTCATTTCAGGGATTGCAGCATCAATGCAATAAATAAAAAGTGGTTACTTCACCCAAATCAATGTAAGTCCAGGGCTGGGTACTCCAGCAAGCTGTAACTCCAAGGCAAGTTAAATCCACTTTGCAGGCCATACAAGCCCTCCGCTGCTCATCCCCACAAGTCCACGGTTAGGGGGCACAAAAGCCAAGTCCTTTGGCTTGCATACAGTCCTTTTGTACACCACTTGTGCGCTTCAGCCTGGGCTCCCTCCTACAGGCTGGTCAATAGACAACTGACAGGACAGACTCCTTTTTATTCAGGCTTCCCCTGCAATCAGCCTGATCACCTGTGCAAGGCCTGAGATCATGGAACAAAGCTAAAAAAGGATTTGGGAAAGTGACCTGGGTCCTGAAAACCCGGCACGGATCGTGCCTGATACAGCCTAGCAGGGGAGAAATACACACCATTTATGACATTTTTATACACTTTACCCCATATCCCCCCCTCTTCTTCAGACCCGCGGTCTGACAATCTTCAGCGACCATACAGTGGGTTCTACAACTTCTACATTCCCCGGCCTATGTCCCACTTTCCAACACTTTCCATGTTCTAACTTCTCTCTACTTTCACCCGTGGGTACTATTCCCCGAACTCCAGCACCAGGATTAAAGGCCCTCACCCTGGTCGGCCTATTATTTAACCTGTTTGGGGCCACACGTTTAACGGACTTGACAGGGAGGGTTACCGGTTCTGCCAGAGGTACTTCGCTGTCCGCAGAAGCGTTACGCCTTTCTCACAGGGGCCAGAACAAGGGAAAATCACGCCCAATTACAGCATCATATACAAGGCGTTTTACTACGCCCACTTCATGGGTCAATGTTCCCGCGGGGTCTCAAACTTAACCACGGCTACAGGGTAAGCCACAATATCCCCGTGGATGCACAGCACACTAAGCTTTTTCTTTGGTTTACAAGCACCTTGCACAAGGTTGGCCCAGACCAAAGTTACCCGGCTACCTGAGTCCAATAGTGCCTTCACTGGGCAACCATTCTTTTCACAGTCACAACCTGTGTCTCAGTCTCTGACTGCTGACTGGCGGCACAACCCGGTTCTGCAAACAGAGACCTTCTGCGGGCAGCGTCACATTCCATGGGCTCAGGGGAAAGGGGGCAATCCATGGCTATAGGGTCGATTCAAAGAAACATGTAAAAGCTTTGATTTTGTTGCCGATCATGGTATTTTTTCCGAATGCTCGAGCACTCTATTCTATAACCTAATGAGTTTCCTATTGTAAAATGCCCGTCCGTTCGTATGCTATCTCCCGACCTTGGCCCAGTCATTTTCAAACGTAAATTTTAGGTTGAGTGATCTGTTGTTGAGACGGCAGCATGTTTTTTTTCCCTTCTTCCATCGTCCACCTCTTCGTATTTCTTGCGTTTCCCGATGGTTTTTCCTGCTTTTTAACCTCTAATACTCGTTCGCTCGTAAATGTAGAAGATCTTGCGCATGCGCAATACAAGCTACACTCAACTAATGTGGCCCATATCGTACACTACCTAGCTCAACCCAACTACTTTGCGACATTCTTACACTTACCTTTATTAACCCTAAAACTGACCCAAACCCCTTGCCGGTTCCATTCTTCTTATTTGTGTTGTTCAGAAATATTACCCCAACCACTTAATGTACATCTGTATTTATTTCTTAAAACATGCCTTTTTCGTGTTTGTCAAAATTTAATGTATGTTATAAATAGAAATGAGTCATTCTCGAATGTTAAAATATTTATTTTTTTAACAATATATATGTTGTATTAAAATTTTGTTTTGACTTAAAAATTTAAAAATATAATAAAAACATTAAAAACTATTTACAATCTTGAGCCAGGACCAAGGGCACTAATCATCTTCTTCAGTTGGCCCCAACGTCGCCTGTATGGCCTGCAGCTCGGCCACCAACTCAAGGATCCTTTTTTTTTTTCTTCCACTGTTTGCAGTGGGGTCCCTGTAACCATTCTTCTCCCGAGGCCAAAAAGCTGCCGGATAAGATTTTGGAAATCAACCATTAAATGTGCTTAGAAACACTTGGCAATCAGCTCTCTGAATTGATCGCAAGCCCATGTCATTAACGGCAAAATTAGGAACGATCGCAAAAAATACGATTTGGACTGGAAATATACAATAACTAACGCAAAAAATACAATTGACGGGCGGAAATCGAAAGAACATATACGCATATGCCCGAACGTTCGTGCGAATACGAAATGGCCAAACAAAAGGAAAAAAATGACCCACCCAAACTTCCGATTCCCGATCCGAAATCAGTTAACATTTGGATTTAGAATCGACCCTTATGTGACCCTACTCACGGCACCTCCAACACTGGGGACCCCGGAACCTCCTTGCCCGGGTGTCTTCCCTAGGATTAGGGGGCCTCTGGGGGTCAGGGTCAGTCTTTTGCCCTCTTACACCCCTCCACACACCTCCAAGGGGAACTTGCTTACCCACCGGTCTGCTGGTCTTAGTGGTTGCTGGTGCTGCAGGGGCATCCCGAAGATGGTCCTCGGTCGCAACGTATCTCTCAACGACGTTGACCAACTGTTCAGCAGTCTGAGGGTTGCCTTGTCCAACCCACCGCTGTAGCTTAGGCAGCAGGGTCCGAAAAACATGGTTCACCACGACCTTCTCGACGATCTGCGCCGGAGTGGACTCCGGCTCCAACCATTTCTGCACAAGATGAACCAAATCAAACATCTGTGACCGAGCAGGCTTATCCACAGCAAAAGTCCAGTTATGCACTCTCCGGGCCCGAACCACTGGCATGACTCCCAGGCGAGCAAGAATCTCCATTTTGAGTTTGGCATAGTCCCGTGCATCTTGCTCCCTAAGGTCAAAGTAAGCTTTTTGGGGCTCACCTGCCAGAAACGGTGCAATCACGTCTGCCCACTCGTCTACTGGCAGCCGCTCACTCTCAGCCATGCGCTCGAACACCATGAGGTAGGCCTCAACATCATCCTCAGGGGTCATCTTTTGTAGGACCCGCTGTACGGCTCTCCTCGCACCACCCGTCTCAACTGGGCTTCTCTCCGGTTGTGAGGCTTGAGCCACAACAGTCTCTCTGAATGCAGCAATCTGTTTTATCAACAGGTGATTTGTCTCCTGCTGCGCTTGGTGCTGTGCTAGGGCCTGCTGCTGCTGTGCCATGGCTTGCTGCTGTGCTTGCTGCTGCTGTGCCATGGCTTGCTGCTGTGTGTAACCCACACGCCACACCAGGGCCGGCTAACACGCGGGGCGAGCTGTCACGAGTTCTTGGAATCTTGAGGGATGGTTGGGATATGGCCAGGTGGAGTCACCACACACTGCAAATGTCTTTCCAAACGTTCTTGAAGCAACCACACTTCCATTTCAGCAACAGCAATAAGCAAAGTACTTCAGCATAAATAAGCAAACAGGCTCACAGGATCCCGGGGTCACTCTAGGGGCTTGGGGACTATGCTTCTGGTACCTTCGTGTATTGCTCCTCAGTGCACTCCACTCGGCTCCTCCTAGGCCCACACGGATGTCTCTCTGTGGTATCTCTCTGTCTTGCTGTGCACACTGTAACTCCCTCTTGCGTAGTAGCTCTCCTTCTCAAAAGGGTTAGCAGGCTCCATTCTGTACTGCTCACTACAGAGTCCTCTGCATGGCTATCTCCATGGCTCTCTCTCTCTCTCTCTCTCTCTCTCAGCAATCCATGTTATCTCAGCTCAATACATCATCTCTCGACAACAGCTCTGATGGCGTTTGGTGAGACATCTCAGTTGCCGCTTTCACCCTCGACATCCAAAATGCGTGTTTTTGTCACTCCATTGCCCCTAGCAACAGTCACTGTGCCCCTTGCATCCTCCACCAATTGTGAGCGGTTGGGGCAATCGGCAGTGACACGGACAACAGTCTTTCGACAGCAAAAAACGGCTTTATTGAGCACATACGGGGTTCATTTCAGGGATTGCAGCATCAATGCAATAAATCAAAAGTGGTTACTTCACCCAAATCAATGTAAGTCCAGGGCTGGGTACTCCAGCAACCTGTAACTCCAAGGCAAGTTAAATCCACTTTGCAGGGCATACAAGCCCTCTGCTGCTCATCCCCACAAGTCCACGGTTAGGGGGCACAAAAGCCAAGTTCTTCAGCTTGCATACAGTCCTTTTGTACACCACTTGTGCGCTTCAGCCTGGGCTCCCTCCTACAGGCTGGTCAATAGACAACTGACAGGCCGTGTGGCTTCCCCTGCAATCAGCCTGATCACCTGTGCAAGGCCTGAAAATCATGGAACAAAGCTGAAAAGGATTGGGGATAGTGACCTGGGTCCTGAAAACCCGGCACGGATCGTGCCTGATGCAGCCTAGCAGGGGAGAAATACACACCATTTATGACATTTTTATACACTTTACCGCAATATATAATATATATATATATATATATATATATATATATATATATATATATATATATGATTGTGGGATAAGACTGGCAATATATTAATGTGGTTCACCTTCTGAGCTCTCAGAATGGTCTTGCGACTATCAGGAACTGTTCATATACTAGGTTTTAGACCCCCTGGGAGGTAATCTAGTATTAATCACCATGACGGGGGCATCTGGGGTAATCAGATCTAGTCCTTTAGCAGATAGATTCACCCCATGTCCAGTGTGCAAACAGACACTGGACAAGGATAGCACGGTATGCAGGGTTATGCTACGGTAGTAGTGGATATGGAAGACAGTTGTCTCCTCCCTGCAAGGGTTCTGACCCTTGTTGCCCCCTGGCAGCATTCAAGCGGACCTAAAACCTTTAAGTCATATCGGCTTCTAAGAAGGTTTTGAAAAAAAAAAACATTTTCCTCTGAGTTTTGAAGAGGATATTGTGGCTACCATAGCCTCCTTTTGAGTCTTTAAACTCTGTCGGCAGCCCTCAGCCCTCAAGTGGTCCTAAACCTTTAGAAAGTCATTTAGAAGGATTGGCTACTAAAAAGGTTTTTAAAGAAAATATTTATCCTCTAACTTGAAGAGGAGATTGTGGCTGCCATAGTCTCCCAGGAAGTTATCCGTTGGGAGGATTTATCCAGTAGGGACTCGTATTCAGAAGTTCTCTACACACACAAGGGGGTGCTCAGTTAAGATGGATGGATGGTTCTGATTTCCTCCATCCTGGAGAGCATACACATTATTCTAATCTGATCAATAGGGAATGGCAGAAGTCAGGTTGTCTTCCGCCCATTCCTATAGTACTAGGTATTATGTATTATGTACTAGGAAGTTCTTCCTAAGGTGGTTTCCAACTTAATAAAGACGTGAATTGCCTTCCTTATGTCCTACTCCAGTGTCCGATAAAGAAAGCATTGCTGGATAGGGAAAAGCACTAACATACGATCTCACTGCTACACAATCTTTCCGTAGGTCGGACTCCTTATTTTGTCATACCTGAGGGTCCACGGAAAGGTCTTCAACCATCTAAGTCTACCCTCAGCAATGGATTAGACAGGCAGTGGTAAGAGCCTATATTCCCTAAGGGGAAGGATTCTTTTTTTAGGACTACTGCTCATTTGACAAGAGCTATTGGAGCTTCTTGGGCTTTTTAGCATCAAGCTTCAATAGAACAAGTATGCAAAGCTGCTACTTGGTTTTCAGCTCATACATTTACCAAATTCTAGGTAGAGCCTTTGGTAGGAAGGAACTACATAAAGTGGCAATTAGATGGTTTTGGAATGTCTTATTCCTGAAATGAATAAGGGTTTTTGGAATGTCTTGTTCCTGAAAGAAATAGGGGTTTTTGGAATGTCTTATTCCTGAAAGGAATAAGGGTTTTTGGAATGTTTTATTCCTGAAAGTAATAAGGGTTTTTGGAATGTCTTATTCCTGAAAGGAATAAGGTTTGGGGATCCCACCCGAATTAGGGAACTGCTTTTGGAGGTCCCATTCATCTCTGAATTCCTCTGATGAGAAAAGAAAATTCTGTGAGTACTCACCTGTAGAATTTATTTCTTTTCCATTATTACTTCAGGACATCAGACTCTCCCTGTCTGCTAGGTTACTATGTCCATGTCTTGGATGCCTAGTTTTAGTGGAGTGGTAAATATGTAAATAGTTGCTGTAAATAATGATCAGCATTGCAAAAAAAATAAAAAAATTAAACGGAGAGAGGAGTCTTGTATTTTGTCTCCAGCCTTTTGTTTCCAACAGGAGATATAGGTATGCCTCCCGGGCTGCTGGGTCTACTGCTTTTCAATTAAACTGAAGTGCATCAAGTCAGCCAGGTGGTTATAGGCCCGGGAAGTGGAGACACACCTTTGTTCTTGCAGACTACACCCTTCGGGAGAGGTTAACCTTTCGTCTCTGAATTCTTCTGATGTCCTGAAGTAATAATGGAAGAGAAATTAATTCTACAGGTGAGTACTCGCAGAATTTCCTTTTTCTCTTCAGCAAAGTCAAAGGCCTGCAACAGTATTAAACCTTCTAACACATGCAACCTATCTAATCTGATAAAATGTACTCCCTCGCCCCATCTTCCTGCCACTGTCACCGTCATATTTGCTTATATCTATGACCTGTTTCTCTTGAACTCTTTTAACTTTAAGAGATTCACAAAAATCATGGCTTACTCCATCAGACACAGCCTCATCCGCTGCCCTCTCACATGGGGAATTCTATCTCAACCACACCCCTAGATTCCAAAACAAACAGGGTGGGGGTTTGGGCATTCTTCTATCCGAATGCTGCTGCTTTACCCAATTCCTGCCCTTTCATCTGCTGAGCAAGCATAGTTTTTGTTACTTAGTTCTGCACAAGCCCCGGAATGGCAAACAACTATTTAACACTTTCAGCTCCCTCCCGCCCACCACTGTCTTCTCCAACCTCCCAAATAACAGCAGAAGAATTTTCAACATTCTTTGAAATAAAAATTGACAACATCTGACCTGGCTTTGCCCCTCAGAGTCCAACACTCCAAACAACCCCCTAGACAACAACAATCCCCTAGAAGGAGGGGGAGGGAATTTGGAACATAAGTGGGAGAAATATATAGAGCATGTGGAAAAAAGATAGAGGAGGGTATGTGAAAAAAAACAAGAAAGGAACGTAGAAGGAGTGAATGTGGAACAAAATGAGACAGATAAAGGAAGGAATATAAGAAAAACGGAATATGAAAATGACTGAAAAATGAAGAAAATGTGGAAAAGAGAGAAATATAAAGGGATTATGGAAAAGAAATAGTAATTGGAAATGGGGGGAAAAGGGAAAACAGAGAAAGGGTGGAGGATATATGATGATGGGGGATGTGAAAAAGATTGATGGAGGGAATGTAAAAATTAATGGTAATCTGAAAAAGAAAGAATGATGGGAATGTGGAGAATATAGAAAGAAGGTTTTGCTATATAGAAAACATGTCCTGGAGGGGTTATGTGTGTGTGGGGGGGGGGGGGCTGACACACATGTGCCGTCCCCACACCATCTGGGCCTGATCTGTAGTCATCAGTGCTCCCTTGACCAACAACCATCACCGCAATCAGGAATCAGCCCCCTTTGCAATGAGTGGCATAGGCGTGCCAGTATCGCTGTGACTGGTAGTGAAGTAAAGGCCCCTTGTAAGTATCTGTAAATCAATCAATGTTCTTGTTAACAAGGAACTGCCTGCATCCCTGCATTTTTATGTAAATGATTGGACTGTTGCCGGAATAGATAAAGAAAATGAAAAAGAAATGACTAAAAATACACAAATGCATGTTTGGGTGATTACCACAACCTGAAAAGTAAATCTATCTATATTTTATCTATATACCTTTTAATATACCTATTAATATAGACACAATTCTATTGATGCTATCCCACTCTACCAGCAGTGGACTGGGAACATCTCCTTGTCTCCCCCCAGAGTCAAGAGCCACAAGTTCCAGGAGCGATGCTGATAAATGGCAGATTGTGTTACCACTAGTCTCATTAGCAGCATGTGGTGATGTTCTCATTGACTCTTTACATAATAAACTATCACTATCCATTAACATTAACATAATGATTCGCCTGAGGTTATATAGCGCCCTATGCAAAATTTGACTATGACACTACCCCCCTCCCCCTGTGAAAAAATATAACTGTCACTCACCTCTTTACTTTTGCCACCGAAACTGACATATTGACCTACATCCTTGTTCAGAAAAAAAAACTGTGCAGTGTCATATTCAATAGATCCAGAAGCCATATTTCCCATTGCCTGAAAGATAGGAGAAAGCTTTCAAAAAGACTGGGGACGATTTATTAAAATTTAAAGAGCCTCTCTAATCTTTAATGAATAGCTGTTCAATAAATTTTGACAGTGCATTCAACTCAATAACACACAATAAACTAAAAAAGAAATCTCTTGGATGATATGCACACATTTTTCAATGAAAATAAAATAAAAAGAAGGACCCCCTATGGGGTATTCAATAATATTTAGAGATAAATTCCCCCAATGGAAACACTCTCCAAGTAACATGGAATCTTTCTCCAAATGTTGTTCTCCACATTTTTGTGGGTGTTGGTGGCCGCCGCTATCTGGCAGGCTGGGGGGCATCCATGCTGCAGCCCCCCTCTCACATAACCCCCCCAGGACACTCATGAATCTTACCTTTCTCTTGTTCCTCCGCCGGGAATCCAGTGTCATGATTGGCGGCCCAGCGCTCATGTGGGCAGTAACGTTTCGGCTCCTGCCCTTGTGAGTGCCAGCCAGCCAATCGTAGAGCTGGATTCCCAGCGGGATAGCAAGAGAGAGGTAAGATTTTCAGTCGTCGTGGGGGGCCTGACAGCGGTGGCGCTGACGGCCACCAACACCCTTGCCGCGGAGGGTCAGTTAGAGAGGCCCCTCTGTCTGAAAAACATTTGGAAGTCTCAAATCTGGCTTTAATGCGATGGGAAACTGTACAGTGCCCCTCTTGACTGTATGCAGCCAATCATAAAATAACTTCCCCTACCCCAAAACCCTTGGTTGAACTTGATGGATGTTTTTTTTCAACCATATTAACTAAGAGGCCGATTCATTAATAGCGCCAGGTAGCGACAGATGAGCGCCAGTAGCGTTATTTTCACAGCGCACGCTAGTATTCGCTGTGCTTGGCCGTTGTTCGGCTGTTGACAGTGACTCAGTCGGTGTGCGGTAATGTTGAATACGGGGTTAGGAGTCGCTGTTTGACAGGTTCCGCGCTGTATGGGAGCGCATGACAGCGAATGGCCATAGCGAACGGCTCCCAGCATATTCATTAACAAATCACGCTCAAAAAATTCTCGCGCTGTGAAATGCTTGTTTAAACCCCAGAGCGCTGCCGGCGATGGGTTAAAAGTAGTTTTTTTAACCCCCAAACAACCATATTTTTGGTTAAAAAAAACATGTTTTTACAAACATTTTGTAATATGAATACATTAATATCAGACCTGTAATATCAATTCTGCACAATTTTTTTTTTTTTTTTTACCTTAAAAAAAATATCTAACATTGCAGAAGTGGTCACAGAATTTTTGCCATTTAAAAAAAAAAAAAAAAACATTAATAGCAATTAGAGATGAGTGAGTAGTGAAATATTCGAAATTTCGAATTTCTATTCGAATAGACCGCGTTACTCGACTACTCGACCGATTATCGAATCCCATTATAGTCTATGGGAAAAAAATGCTCGCCACTTGGAAATCTCAATTCGACCACTTGGAGGTCACCAAGTCCACCCTGAAACATCAGAAAATGATGCCAACACTGCTGGAATGCAACTGGGACAGCGGGGGAAGCATGTCTGGGTGCATATAACGCGCCCAAGTCGCACTATTACGCCGCTATCACAGCCTCTCAACAATACACTCCAAACACAATATAACTTCTACGTAAAGTGAGACAAGACAAGGAAACCTTCTTTCCTCTACATTGCCATGGACCCCAAGCCAAACTGTACAAAAAAGAACAAAATTCTGCACCCCTTAAAATCACGTTGCCTATGACAACCACAGATGGCATAGGCAAGGGGGAAAACAAATAGACCCCACCCCAAATTGTCATTGTGTGTGTGTGTGTGTGTGAGATGTGGTCAGACATGTCTTCTTGTGTCATTGTGTCACCCCAGCAGTAAGGGAAGCTTAAAGGAGGAGGTTTGTTACAGTGTGTCACCCCAGCAGTAAGGGAAGCCTCTTAAAAAGTGTGTGGAGGCCCAAGAGCTGAGACCTCCTAAAAATTGTGTGGAGGCCCAAGAGCTGAGACCTCTTAAAAATTGTATTAAGGCCCAAGAGCTGAGACCTCTTAGAAATTGTGTGGAGTCCCAAGAGCTGAGACCTCTTAGAAATTGTGTGGAGGCCCAAGAGCTGAGACCTCTTAAAAATTGTGTGGAGGCCCAAGAGCTGAGACCTCTTAAAAATTGTGTGGAGGCCCAAGAGCTGAGACCTGTTAACAATTGTGTGGAGGCCCAAGAGCTGAGACCTCTTAAAAATTGTATTAAGGCCCAAGAGCTGAGACCTCTTAAAAATTGTGTGGAGTCCCAAGAGCTGAGACCTCTTGAAAATTGTATTAAGGCCCAAGAGCTGAGACCTCTTAGAAATTGTGTGGAGGCCCAAGAGCTGAGACCTCTTAAAAATTGCGTGGAGGCCCAAGAGCTGAGACCTCTTAAAAATTGTGTGGAGGCCCAAGAGCTGAGACCTCTTAAACATTGTTTGGAGGCCCAAGAGCTGAGACCTCTTAAAAATTGTGTGCAGTCCCAAGAGCTGAGACCTCTTAAAAATTGTATTAAGGCCCAAGAGCTGAGACCTCTTAGAAATTGTGTGGAGTCCCAAGAGCTGAGACCTCTTAAAAATTGTGTGGAGGCCCAAGAGCTGAGACCTCTTAAAAATTGTGTGCAGTCCCAAGAGCTGAGACCTCTTAAAAATTGTATTAAGGCCCAAGAGCTGAGACCTCTTAGAAATTGTGTGGAGTCCCAAGAGCTGAGACCTCTTAAAAATTGATTGTATTAAGCCCAAGAGGTGAGCCATAATTTTTTTTATTAATACAGCAATTCTACGGCGGTTAAGGAGGAGGAGGAAATGGCACTTCATACAGATGGCACTTCACTCTTGGCTGCTTTCCACTGTTGTACAAGCAAAGTCCGGGTCAATCCACTTGCTGTTCATTTTGATTAGCGTCAGCCTGTCAGCACTGTCGGTTGACAGGCGGCTGCGCTTATCGGTTATAATGCCCCTGGCTGCGCTGAACACCCTTTCTGATAGCACGCTGGCGGCAGGGCAGGCAAGCACCTCCAAGGCGTACAGGGACAGTTCCAGCCACGTGTCCAACTTGGAGACCCAGTAAGTGTAGGGCGCCGAGGGATCGGGGAGGACAGGGGTGTGGTCTGCCAGGTAGTCCCGCAACATCCGCCGATACTTGTCCCTCCTGCTGATAGCGGGCCCCGCAGTGATGGAAGTTGCACGAGGGGGTGACATGAACGTGTCCCACACCTTGGAGAGTGTTCCCCTGGTGGCTGTGGGCCTGATCGATGTTGTCAGACTCTGGGAGACACTCTCCTCTCTGCCGCCAGCGATGGTGGGTGGGAAAATCTGCATCATGTTCTGCACGAGTTCCCTCTGGTATTCCAGTAATCGATTCGTCCTCTCCTCTACCGGAATAAAAGAGGAGAAGTTATCTTTATACTGGGGGTCCAGGAGTGCGAAGACCCAGTATAGTTTGTTCTCCAATATCCGGACAACACGTATGTCCCGGGAAAAGCAGCCCAGCATGAAGTCAGCCATGTGTGCCAGACTCTGAGTAGGCATGACGTCACTGCCCCCACCAGAAGGATCATTTTCCATTTCCTCCTCTTCCTCCTCCTCTCCGCCCCATCCGCGCTGAACCAATGGGACGCACACAGCCTGACTGCTACCCTCGCCGCCAGCATCCTCTTCCACAGCCACCTCCACATTGTCCTCCTCCTCCTCATCCTCCTCCTCCTGCAACTGCCACCGAGCAGCAGACAAAAGTGTGGTCTGACTGTCTACCTGCGTTGCGTCTCCTCCTACCCCCGTCTCCTCTGTGTGCAATGCATTCTCCCTTATTGCGATGAGCGATTCTTTAAGGACGCATAGGAGCGGGATGGTTACGCTCACTATAGCGTCCTCGCTGCTGACCTTCTTAGTGGACTCCTCAAAGATACGCAATACATCGCATATGTCTGCCATCCATGGCCACTCGTGGCTGGCAAACTGAGGGAGCTGAGTTTGATGCACGCGTGGATGCATCATCTGGTACTCCATCAATGCTCTCTGCTGCTCACACACCCTGGCCAACATGCAATAGGTGGAATTCCAGCGAGTGGGCAGGTCGCACAACAGCCGATGTTGAGGCAAATGGAGGCGTTGCTGGATTTTTTTTAAGCTAGCAGCAGCTACAGTTGACTTCCGAAAGTTAGCGCACAAGCGCCGCACTTTCACCAGTAGCTCTGCCAGGTTGGGGTAAGTCTTTAGAAACTTTTGTACTACCAAATTAAAAACGTGGGCCAGGCATGGTACGTGATTGAGTTCTGCAAGCTCCAGAGCCGCCACCAGGTTACGGCCGTTATCGCACACGACCATGCCTGGTCCTAGCTGCAGCGGCGACAGCCACATCTCTGTCTGCTGCAATATGGCGTGCCTCACCTCTGCGGCACTGTGCTTCCTGTCGCCCAAGCTGATGAGCTTAAGCACCGCCTGCTGACGTCTCCCCGCGCCAGTGCTGCAACGCTTCCAGCTAGGGGCTGAGGGCGATGTTAAGGCAGAGGAGGAGGAGGAGGAAGAGGAGGGGGGTCTATCAGAACCCGTGCTGGCAATCTTGGGTGGGGGTGGTATGTAGGCCGTCCCTGTTTGCGACCCCGTCCCCGCTTCCACAACATTCACCCAGTGTGCCGTCAAAGAGATGTAGCGTCCTTGGCCGCAAGCGCTTGTCCACGAGTCGGTGGTCAAGTGGACCTTTGCGCTGACTGCGTACCTCAGGGCCCGCCTGATGTTACGCGACACGTGCTGGTGCAGGGCGGGGACGCCACACCGGGAAAAATAGTGGCGGCTAGGGACGGAATAGCGAGCCTAAACGGCAACATCTCCAGGGCCAGCAGTTTGGAGATGAGGCAGGTTAAGGCTTGGGCTTGGGGGTGACTGGAGGCGTACTTCCGCCTGCGGTTGAACGCCTGCGAGATGGACAGTTGATGGGACGAGGAGATGGAAGGTGCAGACGAAGATGCGGGGGAAGGGGGGGCTGAAGGAGAAGGCCCCAAAGTAGCCGAGGCAGAGGCAGATGTGGAGGTGTCCTGGCTGGAGGTCTGGACCGCAGTGGCAGCACACAACAAAGGGGAAGAGGCAGTGGCAGCAAGACCGGGCGCAGGTTGTATTGCGTTTGCTCTCTCCCACTCAGCCCAGTGCTTGACTTCCAAGTGACGGCGCATGCCTGAGGTGGTCAGATTGCTCTTCTCAGAGCCCCTACTCAGTTTTGAGTGGCAGATTGCGCAAACCGCGCTCAGTTTGTCGTCCGCGCAAACATTAAAAAATCTCCACACCACAGAAGTACGAGGCCTCGATGGGGGAGCTTCGCGCGACTGCCTGCTGCCGGGAAGAGCTTCGGCCCTGCTGGCTGTGGCCTGCCTTCTCTGTCTGGACTGTCCTCTGCCTCTGGACTGTCCTCTGCCTCTTGCTGCCTTATTCGGTGATGCGCAGACCGCATCTCCACTGCTTTCCCCGCTGGACATCACCCCTGTCCAAGTGGGGTCAGTCATTTCGTCGTCCACCACCTCCTCTTCCACTTCCTCTCTCTGCTCCTCCTCCTGCCCACTGGACATTCCAACAGCCTCCCTTGATGGCAACTGCGTCTCATCATCATCGCTCATGATAGCAGATGCTGGTTCCGGGTCCACATCACTAGGAGATGGCGGATACTCAAGTGTTTGGGCATCACTACAAACAAATTCCTCTGCTAGCTCCTGGGATTCTTGCAGCACATCTGGAAAAGGACCCGAAAAGAGGTCCTGGGAGGGTGGGCTGACTCTGTTGGCCAGGTTGGGAGGAAGGAGGGTCAGAGTGAGACTGTGTGGATGACTGGGTGGTGGACAAGTGACTGGAAGCGTTATCGGCCATCCATTGCACCACCTGTTCACGCTGCTCAGGCCTCAACAGAGGTGTACCCCGCCCCCCGCTTAACTGTCCCATAAAGGCAGGGAAGCTGGATGAGCGTAATGCTGGCTGCCCCTCACCAGCACGCATTGTATCCCCACTGGCTTCAGCGCGGTTTGTGCCCCCACCAGCATTTCCGCGCCCCCGTCCTCGTCCACGTCCCTTTGCGCTAGCCCTCCGCATTTCAGACGTTTTACTTTTTTGGCCACGCGTTATGCCAAATATAAATATATTTTTTAGGAGAACACCTGGCTATACAGCCGTATACTGCCAGAAGGTGAAATGGTGCCTATACGCACCGGGTATATAACAGGGTTTTGTTGGCACAGAGGACACAAAACAGTAGTGCCAAATATAAATATATTTTTTAGGAGAACACCTGGCTATACAGCCGTATACTGCCAGAAGGTGAAATGGTGCCTATACGCACCGGGTATATAACAGGGTTTTGTTGGCACAGAGGACACAAAACAGTAGTGCCAAATATAGTTTTGTATATAGGTGCTAATATACCACTGAAGTATTTCTGTCCCTATTCCAGCAGCAGCAGCTACCCCTCACTAAAGCAGCCGTTTTGTGCAGAGTGTATATAGTTTTGTATATAGGTGCTAATACAGCACTGAAGTCTTTCTGTCCCTATTCCAGCAGCAGCAGCTACCCCTCACTAAAGCAGCCGTTTTGTGCAGAGTGTATATAGTTTTGTATATAGGTGCTAATACACCACTGAAGTCTTTCTGTCCCTATTCCAGCAGCAGCAGCAGCTACCCCTCACTAAAGCAGCCGTTTTGTGCAGAGTGTATATAGTTTTGTATATAGGTGCTAATACACCACTGAAGTCTTTCTGTCCCTATTCCAGCAGCAGCAGCTACCCCTCACTAAAGCAGCCGTTTTGAGCAGAGTGTATATAGTTTTGTATATAGGTGCTAATACAGCACTGAAGTCTTTCTGTCCCTATTACAGCAGCAGCAGCAGCTACCCCTCACTAAAGCAGCCGTTTTGTGCAGAGTGTATATAGTTTTGTATATAGGTGCTAATACACCACTGAAGTCTTTCTGTCCCTATTCCAGCAGCAGCAGCTACCCCTCACTACAGCAGCCGTTTTGAGCAGAGTGTATATAGTTTTGTATATAGGTGCTAATACACCACTGAAGTCTTTCTGTCCCTATTCCAGCAGCAGCTACCCCTCACTAAAGCAGCCGTTGTGTGCAGTGTGTATATAGCTAGAATGAGCTATATACCGTTCAGCATAGTAGCCCTAATAAGGGCTCTCAATGACTCTCTTGTCTTCTGGTAGCTGGTATATATGGTGGTAAATGCGATATTCTGAGCTTCTGGGGCCCTGCCTGCCTACATATGGGCTATATACCGTTCAGCATAGTAGCCCTAATAATAAGGCCTCTCAATGATTCTCTTGTCTTCTGGTAGCTGGTATATATGGTGGTAAATGCGATATTCTGAGCTTCTGGGGCCCTGCATGCCTACATATGAGCTATATACCGTTCAGCATAGTAGCCCTAATAAGGGCTCTCAATGACTCTCTTGTCTTCTGGTAGCTGGTATATATGGTGATAAATGCGATATTCTGAGCTTCTGGGGCCCTGCCTTGCCTACATATGAGCTATATACCGTTCAGCATAGTAGCCCTAATAAGGGCTCTCAATGACTCTCTTGTCTTCTGGTAGCTGGTATATATGGTGGTAAATGCGATATTCTGAGCTTCTGGGGCCCTGCCTGCCTACATATGGGCTATATACCGTTCAGCATAGTAGCCCTAATAAGGGCTCTCAATGACTCTCTTGTCTTCTGGTAGCTGGTATATATGGTGGTAAATGCGATATTCTGAGCTTCTGGGGCCCTGCCTGCCTACATATGAGCTATATACCGTTCAGCATAGTAGCCCTAATAAGGGCTCTCAATGACTCTCTTGTCTTCTGGTAGCTGGTATATATGGTGGTAAATGCGATATTCTGAGCTTCTGGGGCCCTGCCTGCCTACATATGGGCTATATACCGTTCAGCATAGTAGCCCTAATAATAAGGCCTCTCAATGACTCTCTTGTCTTCTGGTAGCTGGTATATATGGTGGTAAATGCGATATTCTGAGCTTCTGGGGCCCTGCATGCCTACATATGAGCTATATACCGTTCAGCATAGTAGCCCTAATAAGGGCTCTCAATGACTCTCCTGTCTTCTCGTAGCTGGTATATATGGTGGTAAATGCGATATTCTGAGCTTCTGGGGCCCTGCCTGCCTACATATGGGCTATATACCGTTCAGCATAGTAGCCCTAATAATAAGGCCTCTCAATGACTCTCTTGTCTTCTGGTAGCTGGTATATATGGTGGTAAATGCGATATTCTGAGCTTCTGGGGCCCTGCCTGCCTACATATGAGCTATATACCGTTCAGCATAGTAGCCCTAATAATAAGGACTCTCAATGACTCATTGTTAGCATTGTTAGAACTTTTAGGATAGTTTGCACATGGTCACTCCATGTGCAGAACTTTCCTAGAGCTCTCTAGGAGGTTAATGCATATACATTATTTATATTTCTAACACTACAGTGACTTCCTTTGTTTAATGCAGCTGACACTGACCTTAAGTCCCTTTTTTGTCTTTTGACTATCCCCCATCTAGCACTGGTAAAACTAGGTGTCTCCATTTACCTGCATTGTAACTGGCGCAGAGGACAGGCCATTATTGACAGCAAGCATTGGCCATAGTCCAAGGAATTCTGGGGCGCATGCCCACAGCAGCACTCGTTCACAAAGACAGAGAGATTTCTGAGTGCATACTGGTAAGGAGCTGCTGCAATAAAGAAATGATGAGTACCTTTTTTTATTTGGATTCACAGACCCTTTATTATAGTGGATAAAAGAGATCAAAAAGCCTCCTGTTCAAGTGGAAAAGAGTGCTTTCCTAAAAAAGAAAGTATTTACATGGCACATACAGAACAAGAATTACAGGCTTTACCCATGCCCAAGAAAAAAGAAGTAAGGTGAATCTCTTAGGCACTCCTAAAGCCTTATTGATAAGGTCAGAAAAGAAGCTGGTTTGAGCCAATTACCTTCCAGAGCATCTGCGGTAAGAAGTAACATTTCTCACCCAACATGCCCAACATTGAGGCGGATGAGCAACAGCAGCATATGATTCCCTAATGTACTAATAGAGCTTTCATAGAGTAAAGTGTATTTGGTATAGTACAGTTAATGGCTAAAAGTGCTAAAAATCCAGCTAGAGATACCTGGATGAAATGGAGCCCTTAGGAAACGCACAGGTTGTTCATACAAATAGCACATTTCTGCCGGTTTCAATGTTATTGTTTTCTACGCCACGTTGACCAGTGCGATCATGATGTAGTCAGATGTTTTTATTTTCCCTTTTTACTGTATCGACCTGAAAATTATAGTACAAGCAGAATGTGGTTATATTTAGGCTAAGCCTCCTCGGCTCAGCCAGTCTCTGCCAACAGAGCAATGTCATTCTGACTGGAGACTTCATACTGTGACCCGCTCCTAAATTGGATCATGCTCTCCCCGTATCACAGTGATAGATGTGCGTATTTGATGACACGTGAAGGCAGTTGGCTATTTATTTTCTCGCTGCAGTGGGGGTTGGAAGGAGAACAAAGAAGAGCTCAGCTGCTTTTTGTTTAGTAATATTTTGTGCTTTTCTTTTTAAACTAAAGGGAATGCAATATACTAAAAAAACTCAAACATAAATGTTGCTTGTTTTATTTTCTGTTCTATTGTTTTGAATCCATAAGTTAAAGCGGACCAAAACTCACCAGTGATCTTAACTAAAGAAGCCAATCTCTCCGTGGATAGTGCCTTTCCTGGGAGTAGAAAGATAAATCTCTATTTTCACTTACCCTATCATATCATAAACTATATACTTGCAAAAATGGTTTGGAGAAATCAGGGGAGCTGCCATGGTGGTTTCAGAAAATAAAGCAATCTTGCTGAACACACTGTTAAAGCATATGTGAGCATGGGATGGGCCTCAGAATATATGTGAGGTGTCTCGGAAGTGTCTTGGTTCTTTGAAAAGCCTTATATAAAAAGTGGACCAAGACCCGGGTTTTGACTATCCCTGGTTTTAGTTCTTGTCCCCGGGGTACCCCAATGTGGAATGGTCCGCTTTCTGAAGTCCCCAGGTCACCCACTCCAACTCACCTTTCCCCAGTCCTGTGGTGCATGCGGGGCCTCCAGTCCAATTAGCGTGTTCGACTACGCTGATGCGAACTTGTCTAGGCTCGACTAAGGACCTAAGGCTACTGCCGAGTCTAGCCATATGCAGCCTGGCCAGTAAGGGAAGCTTACAGGTCCTGCTGGCCAAGTAGCCAGGAGTGCTATAAAGAGACGGGCTGCTGTATGGCCTGATGAGGTGCAGGCGGCAAGCCAAGTGTCCATGTCAGAGATGGAGGGTATTCTGTGGCTGACTCGAGGGCATGAAAGCCTCTGTCAGCCTGTAGAGAGACACCTAGAGTGAGGGGCTCAAATAAAAAGACAAGTGGCCTATTACAGGTGGGACCCCCTGCACCATGACTGATAGGCCAAAACTATGCATTTAAGCTTGTTTAAGTTAGATTTCTAAGATCAATTCCCTTGTATAGCCTGTGTCTGTGATGCCCAAAAGATCTGAAAAATCTTAAAACAACTACATGTTGAAATCCCAGGACCTGGGTCATGCTGCATATGGCAATTGCTGGTTCTGCCCCCAGCAATCTGGGACATTGCCAAATATATTGCTGGAAAAGCATAGAAGACAGGATGGCGACACCAACCAAAAGGTACTGTCTGTCGGTTGGGGGATATTTGTCAGAAAGGTGGGTTTTGGTCTGCTTTAACCCTTTCACTGCCAGTCTACCTAGAGATTTTTTCACCCTTTGTTGTAAGACTATTTTCACTATTTTGCGCTATGCATTTTTAACTGATTTTTGCAAGAATTTCCAGGGATTTCCAGGAACATAATATATAGGTTAAAGGCACTGTCCATGTAAAGGATCAATTACCTGCCAGCCCACAGAATTGATGCTTCATAGTTCTGCATGCTGAGACAGTCTGGTTATGGTGCCCCAGAGCCCTCCCCACCTGGCTCCCCCGACTGACCTTCCAACAGGGCTGCATCATGCGTATACTTCAGGCATTTACTTGGCCCTGTCCACTTTTCTCGCAATATTCACTTGAGTACACAGATACAGTATTACACTTCCCACTTTTCTCGCAATATTCACTTGAGTACACAGATACAGTATTACACTTCCCACTTTTCTTGCAATATTCACTTGGGGATACAGGCGTTACCCTGCCTACTTTTCTCAAGATATTCACTTGGAGATACAAATATTTCCCTGTCCATCTGTAAGATATAACCCCTTTCAAAATAATTATTAGAGATATTTAAAGCCCCAGTCTGGGGCAAGGGAATAATCTCTTACCTACTAGACTACAGACTCAACCCATCCTGTGGGGTGAGTCGGCTCGGCTGAAGCTCGTGACACTGGCGTTGGTCTTCTATTGCTTCTGACGCTGATAAGTCACATGACATGTACATAACTAGCACTTGGACCATTTTTCTTGGGGCCATATATAGGAGCTTTGACATCTACCCCTTGGACAAAAAGATTCTGTGGTTACAGGACAAATGTTAATTTGAAATGATATTGCCAGTATATCCACCACCTCCTACTTATAAATGTTCTTTGTTGACTGGAACATCTCTTAAAAGGATGTGTTATAGGGTTTCCGCACCCAGGGATGTAGCTTGGAGGGGCGCTGAGTTGTCAGGGGATGCCCCAGTGCAAGTTAGATGACATGACAGCAGCACTGTGGGAGGGGAGCATGAAGGGCTGGCTGGGCTGTTTATTCTGTGGTCGCCGGGGTCACACATTCAAAGAAACCGCACACAGTGTGTAATCGAGAAGGGTCCGCCCCCGAGCTCATGTCCTGGGTGGGAGACATGAAGCATCATATACTGACATGTGAGTGTGTCTGCATCTCTCTCTGCCTATGTGTGTAAGTCTGCCTCTCTGTGTTTGCGTGTCTGTTAAGACTTTGGAGTCAATTCAGAGCCTGGTGAGAAAACTCACTTATTTTTTTGGTGAGAAAATTGCTATTCACTTGTCTGCTGGGTGTATATTTTCACATAGCTGAATCAGCCCCAAGGTAGACAATGAAAGTGAATGGCAGTGGTTTCTCCTAAAAAAGGAGTACGTTTTCTCACCAGGCTCAGAATCGACCCCCTATATGTGGTTTACCATTTACCAAAGCATTGAACAATCTGGCTAATGGTTTGGGTGTTGGAACCAGGCTCAGCCTGGCCCACAGGGTTGCCAGGAAAAACCCAGTGGCCCCCTTCACAACCAAAACTAACCTCTTTAGCTTAGTTGTAGCATCCCAAGTGTACACAAAGAGATAATACAGTCTGGAATAATGTTTATGAGCATGGGCCTTGAATGTAAGACATTAATACTTGCATCTGAATGTGAGGTGGGCCCCCAGAGTCAGTTCTACTGGTGGGCCCCAGGCATCCCAGTTCAACACTGGTTGGAGCCCTGATTAAATTTGTATTTGGAATTAGTTGTGCAGGAATTATTTCATGGAATCCTGCCATGCTTTTATAGGGAGGAAGATGTTTATGTTTTGAGTGGGTTTTAGATGTATTGGACTATACAAGAGGAACAAAGTATATACTTAAGTATTTACTTTTTTGGGTTTTGTTCCTCTCTAGCGGCCGCATCCCTGCTCACCTCTAGCTGTTGGCATGTCATTCAGAAAGGCCTGGTACAGGCGCGCCCCCAGATAGAGGCATACTAGGGATACGGCCGTGGCACGACAAGGGCTCCAGGAAGAAGTGAGTAAATTGGGAAATCCAGGGGGTTTGACCCAGTGGGGCATCCCAATTCTTATAGACTTTAGGCCTGTTGGCTGCTGCTCTTTAATGTAGACTGAAACTACCTGGTCCCTAGTGTCTAGAAAAATCAGGGCTGGGTAAAATTCCTCCCCAGGGGCACCCCGATTTGGCATGCTCAACTGTCAAACACTCCAGAATCACTGCAATTTTTTTCTTGTTCCTTGCTCCCACTCTGCATCCCCCATCCCATTTATCTAAATGTAAACCCCTGCCAGGCATATCTGAATGGCCAGCAGGGGGCGCACAACTAGTGGGAGATGCCCCAGAATAGATTGCATTAATATGTATGGCAATCTATTCTGATTGGAGGAAAGTCTGTGCATACGCGCTATGGGAGGATGGAATGAGGTTGGTTTTGCAACTATCAAAGTGGTGTCACGTGCAGGGCCATCCCAAATCAATATGCCTGTGTAAAGCAGACCAAAACCCCAGTAGGGTGAAAATCCAGAGTTTTGGTCCACTTTAATAGACTCATCTACATTATATGCTGTACATGTATCATTCATGTTGATTTTAATTTTTTGGTTACATGTATTTTGCCATGGGATAAAGTAGGCGAGCTGAGAGTGATGTCACTCCACCAGTCCCAGCACCGCACGTTGCATGAAATTAGGGTCTCCCTCCCCCGGTGTTTAGTCTGGTAAGTCTGTGAATAAAAACAAATCCATCAAGCCTCATTAAAATATTTATTTCCACAGTGATCCTGGACAGTGGCCAGGGACCTCCGGGGGAAAGAGGCTCCCCCAATGAGCCTGACTGGGTTATATTCACAGACTTGGCACTGAGTGCTGGGGGCACTAATTTCACATTAGGTTATTTTTACCTACACTTATTTCTTACAAAATCAGTGTGCCTGATGATGTACTAAGCACAGGGGGCATCCCAATTGCCAGGGCCCCTCACACATACACCCACTGCAAAGTGTGACTCCGGCCCTGGTGAGCACCATCCTGGGGCTGGATTTCAGCAGGGGATCACTGGCAGGTAAGGCATTAAGGGCTTTGGACTTTTTGTAGAAGAATGCAGGGTGGGCCCCAGCCATTGGGATGCCCCCCTGTGCTTAATACTTCAGTAGCCAGCATCCATTTTGAAAGAAATGGGTGCTGGGCTGCTTTATTTGTCAGTCAGGTTTCCAATTACTCCTACTGCCTTGACTTGTAGCATGGTTTATACCCAGGCTGCCCCACAGCCTGGACTTCTGCTTTAAAATGGGCCAAAACCTGTGAGGGTCATCCCAGGTTTTGGTCCACTTGTGGCATCCTAATTTGGGATGGCCCAATATGTGAAACCCCCCAGATCATCTTTAAACTTACCTTACTACTGGTCCCACAGCGCATGCATGGGCTTGTGAACAATCATCATTCCTACATAGCTTAGTGAGAGAAGCTGCATTCCTGGACTCCTTGCGGGCTGCAGCATGTTCCTGTCCTCAGTCTATCTGCAGTGACGTGCTTTGCCACCATGCAACCCATGCAATTGCATGGGGCCCCCACCCCTCAGGGGTCCCTCAGAACTCTGCTGAGTGAACAATAGAAGCGGCTGTTGTCTTACTGTAATACTGGTGATGCTGTCAGTACAGAGGCTACATAAGACAGAAAGCTGCTTCTCTCTGTCAATTGTTCCTCTTTAATATTTTATTTTGTTATATAAAAATGCCTTTGATTAGGGAGCCCCAGGCACAACTTTGTATGATAAGTCCAGCCCAGCGTATCTGAATGGTTCATCCGCAAGATGCCAAAGATGCCAGAAAGGTGAATTTTACAGTTTATACCAGAGATTTCACAAAGTGGCATCCCATATTGGGGTAGCTAATCGGCCAGCCTTGGAGTAACCACCAGCTACCAATCTCTTTGAGGGCACAGCTGCTATAGCCAGCCGCAATGAGTACAGAAGCTCAGAAGCTGGAAGGCCAAGTGCATAGTGCGCCAAGATTGATAGGCAGGGCACATCCAGTAGCGATGGGGCAGCTGTAGCAAAGATTACATTGAAATTTTCTTGTGATGAGAACAGTGAGTGATGTTTGGTCCTGCTGCTTTACTGTGCCAGAGTATGGCTCATCTATTCATGGTTAGAAGTGACTTGTGCTTTGAAACTTAGTAGCGCCACCTACAGATGAACTGATTAGAGAAAATCTTGGTTGGTCAAATGCAGATTGTATAGTGATTATGGTGTCATTTTCCAATGTATTCCGTCTAATAGGAATAACAAGGTGATTCTGGTTTGCAAAAATGGCTACTCACCTTTTCTTCCCCGCAGCTAACCTAGTTAAAGTGGACACCACATGTTCACAGGCGGGTGTGGGTCCGGGGTCCAGCCGCATTCAAACAGGCTTGGGGGGCATCCAGATTAGCGAGTTAATGGGCGTGGGTCCGCTTTAAGTTAAATAACATGGTGGATCCTAATATTGAAGCCTTGGCACACCCCCTCTATTGTAGTGAATGGAGCTGGTATTTCTAGTAGCTGTGATTGATGGAGTGAGAGAAGACTTTTGACACAGTGGTCGCAGATGTACAAAATCTGCACACCATAGGAATCAATCTCAGGTTCTGGTAAGCTTTATTCAACTGAACTAGGATGGGTCAGCTGAAGAAAAGAAAATGTGAGTATCCATTTTTTCCTGCCTGGACTTGAATTTTAAACTGGTTACTTATACACATTGTGTTTTATATTATGCAATTTATGGGCAGGCTGATTCATTACTAGCGCCAGGTAGCGACAGATGAGCGTCTGTAAAGCGGATTTCAGAGCGACTGCTAGTAGTCGCTGTGCTTGCCCATGGTTCGTTGTTTCAGAGCGCCTCAGTCGCTGGCCGGCATTGTTGAATAGGTTATGTGATTCACAGTACTACGCTGTATTGGTGCGAATGGTAGCGCCAGTTCAGTGCGACTGACTCACACCACATGCATCAAAAAAACAGCCTCAAACGGCGCTCAAAATCGGGTCGATATAGCCCACAGCGCCAGAGGCTGTGTAATTAAAGTCTGATTTTGAACGTGTATCCACTAGTAAGAAAGCAAAAACATATGGAATGACATTGTTATTACATTGTAACATGAACACTTTAATACCAGACATGTAAGGACAATTCTGTATAAAAATATTATTAATCAAAAAAGTTTTCAAAAATGTCATTTTCTAGGCCAGGATACATGTCTGAAATATTTGAGTTTTTAAAAAAAAATTGGGATCAAGAAAGGGATTTAAGGATCGTCCATAGAAATGTATGGGAGAGCGCCAGGTAGCGAGAGGTAAGACGTGGCGCTCTGCAAGGCTGAACACCAGCGCTGTACGCTGAGCCTGGGATAATGATGAATTGTACGCTACATGGCGTTGTTCCAGTCGCTCACCAGATTCGGCTTCATAAATATGGCATTGCGTGCCGTGTCCGGCGTTCACCTGCCGCTACCTGACTCTTACAAGGCACTACCTGGCGCTATCCCTTCATGAATAAGGCCCTATGTTTTACTACTCTGATTAAAGTTGAAGTTCAGTCTTCTAAGGGGCGTGGCAATTCAGCTTAAACTTTATTTTGGTGGGGTGGGGGGCAACCCTTCTGAATCTTTGCCCATGTGCAGAAAGGCTAGCTAAGCCTGTCCTCACCTACACAAACTATGTAAACCCTGGAGATTATCTTTTTTTTTTTTAATAAATTACCTTAAATTATTTTAGACAAATGTAGTTGTCTGCCAATATGTCACCACAGCGTCAATACTTTACTGTTGTCTGGCATCCGCAGCTCTCCCCCTGAGGTGGGGGCCACCCCTCTGGGAGGCTTGTCTATCATAACCCAGAACCAGGCAGGAATCACAAGTTTATAACTCACACTTACCAGGGGAAAGAATTATGTGTTTCCACTTGTCAGCCTGACATGTTTTTTTAAGTTACACAATTTATTTCTAGACAGTAAGTGAACTGCTCAACATGACACAAGAAGGCAACACCAGTTCCTGCAATACATAAAAATGGAAAAAGGGAATCGGCAGATAGACATATCGTGTAACTCGCCAGTTGCCGGTGAGGGTCCTAAAGAGGAACATTGGACCAAAATTAAAAAGGGGATAATTCCCCCCCCCCCCCCCCCCCCCATCATCCCCTACTTATCTTTTGGATGTCATCTGCCTGATTCAGGGCCCAATCCTCTGCCCCCCCCACCCCCACCGGCTTAACCATCTGTAAATGACAGTACGGCTTTAGTTGTGCTCTTCAAAGTCCCACGCCGCTTAGCGAAGTTTCAGGGTATTTTGGGCGGCTCCATCGCATCCCATTTATGGGCACTGCGCAGGTGCGAGATTGGGGGCTGCGAACAATGCCTGATGGGATGTAAGGTTGGGCTGCCTGTCGGAGAATCGCCTGGAATCTGAGGGACCCAGAAAATTGATCCCCTGGTGAGGTGAATAAATATTGCCCAAAGGTAAAACCGTAGGGGGGGGGGGGGCAGCAGATCGGTGAGGTTTGGGGAGGTTTTAACCAAAAGTCAGATTATTAATCACTCCAGTCCTGTTTTCCTGCACTCAACATGAAACAATTCCCAAAGGCTTCCTTAAAGAGCAATAAGTAGTGCCGAAATTATAGCAGGTAAGTAGTTCTAGGTAGGAGTTTTTGATCTGATCTGCAGGCATTAAGGTATAAAAGTGATCCTATACCCAGAAAGGATGTTTATGTTGACCCGTTCTATCCCCAGCCCAGTGCCTCAAAACAGTCTATTTTTTTTCTTTTTTTTCAAGCCTTTGCCCAATATAAATAAAAACACTAACAATGCAGTATGATGTCTGAATGGCAGCCATATGCTAACTAATTCAGTTACAAACTAAACTGTTGCATAATGGCAGTTAGGCTGAAGTGCTTTCAGACTTATTGCAGTTATTACAACTGATAAGACTGACCCACAATACTGAGCTGTGTGTACTGTAACTGAATGTATCATCTCTGGAAAGCACCAGGGGGCAGGGTTGCTCGGCCAGGGAGCAATATGGCAGACTGTATTTGGTTAGTGTTTTTATAAATACTGGGCAAAGGCTTTAGTAAAAAAAATGAAACACAGGATGTTTGGAGTGGTGACCTGGGGATGGAAGCTGATGGCATAAACGTCTTTTCTGGGTATAGGATCACTTTAAGCTTTCACCGAAAACACTTTTTAACCAAGGGGCCACAACTAGCTGCTTGTCCTTAGAATGACAATTACAGCCTTCCAGACATGCACCATCCTTTAGGCCACTATTTAAAGCATCCTTAAAAACCCACCAGTGATGCAAAACAAAATTAGGCAATCTCTCCTGGTGGTGGTACAGATGCCACAGATGTGGCGGAGCAAACAGTACTGAGATAAACCAGGGATGCGGCTGCCCCAGCTCCGTATGCTGATGCTCTGTCTAAACCAATGCTTTATGCTGTGCAGTAGTATGCACATAAAGCGCTGATTGGATGAAAGCTTGCAAATGTGCCATGGTAACTGTGGAAAGGTAAGTGGGGAGTTTCACACAGCAGGTCATCCCCAATCAATATGCCTCTGGTAAGAGAACTAGTTATCGGGATAGTCCTGATGATTGATCCACTTGATTGGCGACTATTATAAAAGCCCCCTCATTGTTCATGTTTTGCATGGCTTTAGGCCCTCTCGTCTGTTACAGTTCTGGATGAAGTGTCAATGTTTTCCATTAAGATGAAGGCATTTAACACTCTAGTACTGTATACAGTAGCTCCTCCAGATAAAGAAGTGACTCAAGTTCTCCATGTAAAGCTGATTGGTTTTCCAATGAGGCTGAGATGTTGTTCACACTTTTTTTTACAAACTCTCTTTAATCTAAACCTGAATTCCTGCAATAATCATTAACCATATTCCTAACCTTTTACCCCTAACATAAGGGGGGGGATTCTGCACACTGTCTGTAATGGGGTGATTGGGGGAATATTTTTTGCATACCATTTGGTTTAGGATATTTTTTTTCTTATTTTCCTCCCCAAATCCTGGGTGCCTCTTATCGGGTGAAAAAAACGGTATGCCAACAATGCATAAGGAATTCCTTTTGGATGGTTACGCAAAGGGGTGGGTACAATAAACAGCTACATGCACAATTGAGATATATTAATGAAAACAGTTTGACATATGCACGTTTATCTACATAACAGTATGTTGTTTTATTCCATGACAAGTTTAAAATATAACAAGCATATTATGCAGGGAAGTTCACCAACAAGATAAAATATGTGTAAAAGAGACAACAGGTGAAGCATTCCAGGGCCATATGCCCCTTAGTCTAGATAAGACTAAGGTGCAAAAGGCACTAAACTGCATCACCTGTTGTCATATTTGGTACATTTTTTTTGTTTATAGGCTTGTTATCTTTTAAACTTGCCATGTTTTTAAGGGATGACCTGCTTGCTGGAAAACTATGTCTATATCTACCATTTTGAACTATTTCTGGGATCCATGCACCTGCATACAGGGAATGCGGAGCTGTGTGGGCTGTATAAATTTCTGTTTTTGAGTCATAATAGTAAATCGGTTCCTTAGACATTAATAGTACATGTCCTCGGTGGAATGGGTTTCCAAGCATCTTCTCCACTCTTGTTCTTATTCTCACATTGAAGCTCTCACAATTTTTTTCAGCCCCACTGATTGTTCTATTTAGCCAAGATTTGCCCCTTTTGGGTGCCCCATTAGACTTTATGGAGGAGATACTGAAAACATGATTACAAACTATTGAAATAATGCACCAACAGTTTCTCAGACAGACCTGTCTTTTTCATTTGAGGGGAAAAAAGTCACTACTGGGCCCTTCTTAGACCATGAGACCTGAGATAATAAAACCTAAAAAACCCTTGAAATCTCTTTCCCATCTATGAGAATAGGAAGAGTTATTGCTTGCTCCCTTCTAAAGTCAAATATCATCTCAACTGTTTGTGTTAACAACGTCCACCTTTATAATACAAAGCTTATGTCACCAATACTTTATATGCAGGTAGCCACCCATTTTGCTTTAACCCCTACCATAGCAACAGCTATCAGCAGAATGCTAGCACCTGTCATTTTTTTGGTGCAGATAACCGTGAGATGTGTGTATATATTAGTCTTTGGGATGCAGCTAGATGTCATGAATATGTCAGGGATATCCTGAACCTTTATTTAATGACTTTTTGTCTTTGGCTTCCATATTTATTAGAAACATTTACAGTTGGCCCAGCTCATCCTTTAATTTCTGGCTCATGACTGAAACACGGTAAAGAGAGATTTTTCCTTGGCCAGCTGAAAATACAGCTGCAGTAGCGTCAAAGAGTGCTTTTATCTTGCCACGGGCTTTGACAGTTTTTCTAACATTAATGTACCCTGCTAGATATCATTTTATGCCCATAGCAATCTTCCCTATTTCCTTTAGACTTTTGGTTTCCTAATTTTGCTAAAATATCCCTTACTGAAAGAGTGAAAATAGCTGCACGAAGGATAAAAGGCGATGTAAATGCGTAATAAATGGCTTGGGTGTGTGCCGTCTGCCAGACATCTAATCTCGTGCCCAAAGCCCAAGATGGAGGTTTACGATTCATACAGAAAATGGCTGATTGCTCAGCTGCCTTTAACTATCTCCAGTTCCATGCACGGCATCTCTGAGAATCCGTCAGGCAGAAGCGACAGAAGATGTGACCTTTCTCTTTCAGTCACGTGTTTGGTGGTGAGCGAGAGAGGGAATGGAATTAACATGATATGCCAGTGCCGGAGACCTTGATGTATGCTCCTTCCCTTGTTAGTGATTATAAGATGCACCTCAGAAATATCAAAATCTCTCTAGGAAGCTCGCACACTACCTGTTCAAATGGCAAGCAATAACTCGGTGCCTGACAGCGTTCCTGAAAGTTAACAGTTTAACTGCCAGTAGGATCACATATGGCCGCATCAAGATGGTGGCTGCTGATCCCAACACAGGGCACTACTTGTGTCAGGCGTTGCACATGCAGATTCCTTCTAGCCTGTAGAACAACATTCTAACCCTCCTATTAGACATTACCATTATGTATTAATAATAATAATAATATATATAAATATATATTATATATAATATATATCATAAGCTTCAGTTCACTGAACAGTCAGTCAATGACGTAATGTATAAACGGGGTGACCCGTTTAGCAACCATATGTACCGATGCACCTATAGACACATCTGGACCTTGATATGCAAAGCAGGCATTTTAAAAGGCCTGTCTGTAATAGGTTACTATTTACAATATTATCATTATTATACCTCATTCATTTAGTATGATCTCATATGTGCCATTGTAAAACCTATCGACACATCTAGCTATTAGTACATATAGCAGACATGTTAATACACTTTGTCTACATTTGGCTACTTTATAAACTATTATTATTTTTTTTTTTATAAATTCAGTACAACATTATATTGGCCATATTGGCCAGACTTCATTGTATATTGTAAACATGTTAGTTGTTTTTAATCATTTTTAATAATTTGGTACAACCATGTGTGGCTGTATATTATATAAAAACATCTAGACCTCAGTCAGTATAGCATGTATTGTATACGTCCCCATGCCTAAATATGATATTAACAACAGTATTTTTATTATTATAATATAATAATGCTTCATATATGTAGCATTACCTCATATGGGCCAATACAATACAATATACATGTGATGTTTACGTTCTATCGATCATTTACATCATTATTTGCATTCCTAATATTATTATATATTTTTTTATGTATGACCTAATATGAGCCTATTGACTTCAGTACATATAGTGTTCTATTTGCAGCTGTAATAATAGCATCAGCAATATTTTATTTTTTAGTGTCAGTATGACCTCGTGGGCACTGATGTAGTACTATAGACACATCTAGGCTTTGGTACATATAAGGTAGAAGGATTTGATGAGGGTATAGCATTACAATTGATCATATATTTTTAATTTATTCACTGTGACATTTAACTCGTAAATATACTACCAAAAGACACATCTAGATTTGAGCACAGCCAGTATTTTTAAATGGCCTGATTTTATATACAAATATATTATTCAATGCTATGATTATTGGTATGATATTCAAATCTTTAGCATGACCTCATGTATTATGTATGACTTACTGTGACCCATAGACACCTATAGACTTCAGTACATTGAATGTGTAATTCCAATTACATTACTAAGTTTGGTGATGTTTTATAATTATTGCCATTATCATTTTTGTATCATTTGGGGTCTATATTTACAAAAGATATCTTCATTATGATATTCTAACTATTTTTAAATAATCTTAATTCATTAGCCACATTTGTACACATTTTAAAAATCTAATACCTATATTTAGTTACATTTTATTGCATAACCTTAATTATTATAATTTTCATAATCATTTTAATTATTTTTTTTCTTTTTAGCATTTTACCTTAAGAAACACTTTTAGACTACCTACCTAAAGCTCCTTCTTAGGGCCTGGTGCCTATATTTGATTATCTTTCAGATCATTTAATTATTCATTTTATTTAAGTCGAAACAATAGATCATGTTAAATATTAGCATGTGCTAATAATAATTCCCATTTAAGTTGCAAAAAAAAAGTGAATTATTACCATTTTGGCAAATTGCCCAAAAAAAGTAAGTTTTGAATTGAATTGAATTTGCAAATGCAAATGCAAATCTATGATATAGTGATGTTGCTTATGTTCATATATTATTTTATGAAGAATTGCATAGAAATAATATATGTACATATTATAATATATATATAATATATATATATATATATATATATATAAATATATTAGGTGTGATGTGTGTACTTTAGCATCATTGCAGATATTTAACCATTAGCTTTACCAGAAATGTTTCAGATGAGTAATTTCATTCAGTTCACTTCCTCTGGTGATGTAGGGCGGAAACATGGAAAGATTGAATGACATATACCTTCTTCCTCAACAATGCATTTTGTACATGTTAGTATTTTTAAGATTCTGCCTGGAGCCGCGGTTAGAAGATACAGAAAAATTTCCCTGAAACCATTTTGCAGCAATGTACTGGAGCAGAAAAATCTGATTGATGTAAATATTTATTTGCCTGCCTATATCTAAGCCATTCCAAACCTCACCTATAAATATTTTTTTTCCTAAATTTTTATTTTGTGTTTAGAAATAATGTTCTAATAAGCTGAATATTTTAATTCTAATATCAAAAAATATTTAGCATATATAGTATAATAAATATATATAGTTTAATAAATATTATATTGCTAAGACAATTTAAAACATTTAATATAAATGTTTTACAGTTGTCGTCTTGTTCTCCATGGTCTGAGCCAGTTAGCCTCCGTGTTTGTAAAATATCTGTGTAATACATAGATTAACAAGTGAGTCTCAGCAGGAACTGTCCCAGCTGTCAGGCTGACAGTCCAAGCCTTGATGCAGCTAAGTCACCGTAGACTTGCTATCACTGTATCCTGCGGAAAAGATACTATAGCATTGAACTGACCCAGAGCTTGGACAGGCAAATGCCTGACTGAATAGGTTCAAGGCATCTTATTTTAGGCCATCAGATTTACCTTATTTAAAAGATACTACCAAAAATGGTGAGTGATGACTTTTCACATATGTACAGAGAATGTTAACATTTTCTTTTTAAAAAGTTACTTCATTAAAAAAAAATTAAAAATTATGAAGACAGTATTTGATTAATTTTAAAATTCGATGTAAAATATTTTGTTTGTGTTGATAATAAAAAAAATAGGCTTAAAACATTTGTACATACGTTTAATCTATACCTGACATTTTACAGTTTGCATGCTGATTTTACCTAAAGGTTTGATAGGTGTAGTCACCCTACAACAATTTTAAGAAAGTATTAAAGGGTACTAAAGGTTAATATAACATGTTTTAAGAGTTACTTCACATTATAATAATATATTTTGCATGCAAAATGAAAAGAAATGTATATTTAATATCATATTAAAAATGCAAAATTGTAAATGTCCTTTTTGATGCGGCAGTGACTAACCTGGAGTTAAGTATGGCCATAGTGATAAATGTTTCTGCCGTCACTTATTCAGCCTAGTGGCAATTACTACTATTTGCCCCCCCCCCCCAGCCCCTTTGTACCCCATGAAAGCAAATATACAAATAATATTGCTCACAAGCAAAAGATTGATAGATTTCAGTGTTATGTCCGTGTCCTGGGATTGCAGTAGCAAAACTAGTTTTATTTTTGAAAAAAAAAAATATATTCAAGCCAGAAGAATATTTGCAAGGTCACTGATAATGGCCATTTTTGAGACAATGTAAAGCAATGCATGAGTTTGCAATAAAAAAAATCTGTTTTTTTCCCAACATAATTATGCATTGCCAAAAACACAATATTGTCAATTGTGTAGATGAAGTCTGTGTTTTAATAAAACGAACTGTAACCTACTCTCTACTTCCTACTTACTGAATAAACAACTATTTGATTGACAAATTTACTCTTAATTACATTTATAATATGAGCAGAATGCCAGACTTTGCCAGTGAACCCCATTGGAACCAATAAATGTGATTCCAAGATTGAATTCTGCATTGACACCAGATATTTTGAGCTTGAACATCAGATAGTTAAATCGGAAGTCTAGTCTCTATGTAATGGGACAGGTTACAAAAAAAATAAATGTGTCACCTCGCTGAGATCCAGCGCTGTTCCCCCAGCATCTCAGGGCCTGGGTTCAGCCATCTTGGTGAGAAGGCACAGTGGTAGGTCTGTCAACCAATCCCATGCTGCACTGTGACTGTACTGATCATTTACTCAAGTCCAGCTGTTACTCAGGGCTATGGCTGCCATTCAGAACCCCATCCCCTGCCAGAATCAGGGAAGGATCAGGTGAGTTGTTTGGGCTTAGCACCAAGGGAGGTCAGGGTGGCTGCGAGTAACGAAAAGGTTGGAGTCCCTCTTTAACTAGTATTTGAAAAATGCCAGTGAAACTGTTTTCACTAGTTTTTTCCTATCACATTTATTGTTAAACTCATTATAAGGCTTTCCAAAGCCTTATTAGGCTTTCCAAACAACCAAGTCACTCCTGAGACACCACACATATATTATGAGACCCATACCATGCTGAGATATATTGTAAAAGAGTGTTTTCAGCATTTTGTTCACATAATGGGCAGCAGCCCATGTTAACTTGCTCCAAATCAGTCTTTCATCCAGGCAAAGTGCAGCAAAAGTTAGTGGTTTTATAGAACCTTTGGGTACATTTTATTGTACCTAATAAACTCATTGTTTTATATTTTGTAGTTTTTTGGTTGATTTATATTGTTGTATTTTGGTGGTTTCAAAATGGGTTTGGGTTTTGTAGGTTCAGAACCTCACCCCCGATCGGAGTGCCCCGGGAGAAAGGACCAAAACCCAGGATAGTCAAAATCCTAGGTTTTGGTCCACTTTAAGCATGTTGAAGGAAGATTTATCAAATGATGACCCACTGTGCTTTTTTAGTGCTCAGGGACCAGGACCCTGAGGTTTTATCACCCAATTGCCCACATAAGGTTGGCGCCAATCCTGACTAGGACCATACCTCTGAGCCAATACAGGGAAGACGCAATGGTAAGTTCTCTGTCCACCTTTGTTTTTGCTTCCCTTCCAGTAAAATAAATGAACAATGGATCAATCTTAACTCCAGAGGTGTGTGAATGAGATGCTATGAGATGCATTTGGTTTTTTATTACGAGCCCTCTTTTATATCAGATATCCCTCGCCTTCAGAAAGAAAAAAATTCAATTTAAGAAAAATCTCTTGATGCGACATGATAGTGAATTCATCTCCCAGAGTACAATGCAGCCCTTTGTGTCATTTAGATTCTAATTTGTAGCTGATTGCAAGTCGTCTGCTTTTTAGATGTGATTGATTTGTTTTGGCAACCCGAGGACGAATGTTGACAAATATGCGTAACAGGCAAATTATACGAAATCAATGGAATTGCCCCATAAATCTGCATCCCGCGGAAAACGAGGCAGTATGGAAAAGGCGGCTAATTAATAGTTAATTGACATTCGTACATAATTAACTGCTTCATTGATTGTTGCTTTTACACTTCGAACAGATAGATACATATGTATTCAATGTTCTGCATCCTGATTTAGAAAATGATGAGGAAAGTGCTTGTTCCATCGTTCCTTCACAAGATTAAACACTATATTTATTTAATTTAATGGCCAACTCATTCAAACTCTTTGTTTTAATGCTGGGATAGAGTGGTGGGAATATGATAATAGAGTAGACCTAATGCCAAAAATGATTTTAGGCCAGTTTATACCCCCCTCCCCCAGGGCAAGTTAAAGCTCCCATGCAACATACTCATCATTCTGCATCATATAGTGGCTCTGGTAGTGTATTTCTTCCTGATTTTCAGTCGGCGTAACCTGGCATCTAGTGAGGGAAGTTTTAAATACTATTCATTTTATTTTTTTTTAGCTCTTCCCATTCCGCTACCATACTGAATCCAGGACCATAGCTAGGAATGGGACGGTATAGAGTTAGTTAGCAAGCGATGGCGTATCTCAATGTGAAGGGGCCCTGGTGTAATATTAAATGGGGCCCTGTCAAGGCTCATACAGCAGACGTTTTCTGTCTTTTAACTTAGGTGTATGCAACTAGACAACTAAAGATTGAACCACCAGTGACAAATGGTGTTTCCTTTTTCTAATTTATGCGAAATGAGCACAAATGTGATAAATGGGGTTGAGGAGCAACAATAATTGGAACCCCTAACCTTCTGGGCCCTGGTACGTTCGCACCTCCTGCAATCAGCAGCTGAAACAAAGGGAATGAGGGCCCCAATCGCAAGCTCACAATCTAAGAGGAAATAGGGGAGACACAAAAAGTAAGTGCTTGCTGTTTACCATGGTCCAGCCTTCTTAGTTAAAGCGGACCAACCACGTCTTATGGAAGGTTAAATTTTTTTAAACATTTACCAGTGCCCTGGTAATGAATTGGATAAAAAATACTCACAAACGATTTGGGCTTTAAAGGAAAAATTGGGGGAAAATTAAATCTTCTTTTGGCTTTTATCTTCCTTCTAGCACTATTATCAGTAGGTTTAAGTGCTTCCAGCTTGAGATTGCGAGGAGGGGGGCTTAAACAGCTAATTTATAACAAGGATATCCTAGTCAGAAATCTATGGCATACCTGGGGAAAATGAAAATTAATACTATAACAGGAATACCTAGCCGCATTGAGGGCGCGGGAGCAAAATAGATTAGATAGTTGTTTTTGAGGGTTTTGACCTACTTTAAAACTTAGACTATACAAGCTGGATGGGCCAGCCAACAGCTGATCTAATGCTTTTGTGTGCAAGGATGTGGGGAATAAGTATATGATGGATCAGGTTGGGAAAGTGGTGTTAAAGATGGGTTAGAGAAAAAGAATAATATTATGGGATGTGAAAGTCTACCTTAGATAGAAGCATTTTTATGTGTTGGTTTCATGAGTTGATTTAATTGTTGGGGGTGAGGCATTCCAGAGAACTGATGAAGCTTGGAAGGAGTCTTATAAACAGGTTAAAGGTTCGGATTATGGGATCATGTTAGTTATAAATCATTGGTATTCGTAAAACCAGGCAATTTATTGTGAACCCTTACACTTTAACTACTCTTCCCCCTCAGAATCAGTTTTGATGATCGTCAGGTATCGTCAGGTATATTAAACCGGACCAACACTCTTACAGAGGCTCATGCGCATTGTGGGGTTATGTCATCTAATGTCAGGCAGCAGCACTTCTGAGATGCTGGCAAAGAAAGCTGCAAAATGGCCGCTACCAGGAGAAAATATCACATGTTCACCCTATAAGACGCACCTAGAACTTGGAGGAGGAGAATAAGAAAAATAATATTCATTGTCATTCCCCCATCCCATTCCCTATTTTGACATTGTGGCATCTCCCCTCCCATTCCCCATATAGACAGTGTGGTATTTCCCCCTTCCATTCCCCATTTAGGCAGTGTGGCATTCCCCCCCCCCCCATTTCCCATAGGCAGTCTGGCATTCCCCCCCCCATTCCCCATATTGACAGAATGGCATCCACCCCAATTCCCATAGGCAGCGTGGCATCCCCCCCAATTCCCATGGGCAGTGTGGCATTCCCCATATTGACAGCGTGGCATCCCCCTCCTGTTCCCTATATAGGTGGCAGAAGTCAACACACATGGAAAAAAAAAGTCAACATGCTACAGGCACTCCCACGTTGCTGGCCGGGCTACCATACTGTAGGAGGCTAGAAGAAGATGTTGGCTCCATGAAGCGGGTGGGTGTGGCCTACACCACATCAGCGCAGGCCACACCCACCCACACTATGGAGCCGGGTGTCTGCGTGGCCCGGCCAGTAAGAAGAAGCAGCACGATCTGTCCTCATCTCCGCTGCTGCTATCTCTGTCTTTTCTGGTAGAGACAGAAGCGGCAGGGACAGAAGCTTCTTCATCTGCTGCTTCTTCCGGCCAGGGCGCGTGCAAACACCCAGGTCAGTGCAGCGGCAGCAGTTGGAGGCCAGAAGAAGATGGAGTGGCGGCGACCGCTGTCTCTGTCCCTGCCACTGCTGTCGCTGCCGGAAAAGAGGATAGCAGCGGCGGGGACAAGGACAGAGCCTGTCGCTCTTCTATCTACTTCTAGCCTCCCGCAGTGTGGCAGGCAGACCCATCAGAAATGCGGGAGCGCCGATAACGTGTAAGTTTACTTTTTTTTTTTTTGTTTACCTTTGCCAGATAAGGCGCACTGACATTTTCCCCCCACTTTTGGGGAAAAATAAGTGTGTCTCATAGGGCAAAAAATACGGTAGGTAAAATTAGATTTCAGCTTTGAGTGGGTTCAGAAGCAAATGTAAGTGCTGACGATGTTTGAATACAGAGAACTTATCTTCACACATAAGCAAAGGCATCATAAAAAATTATAAAATATAACAATATTATTACTATTATAATAATAATGGTGTATTTTAGTACCGTTTTAGTAACATCTTCTTCCGTAGTGCTGTACAAGGCATAATAACAGACAAGATATAACATACAGTACAGAGATCAGTACATTCTAGATCCTACAAAGTTCAAACCAAATGAGCCTCCCAGCTTGCCTGCCACCCATGCCACTCATTTCTCTTCAACAGCTTTGGCGTGAGAAGCCCGGCCACAGGGTTAGTGTGGTTTATGTGCGCTATACATAACAATGTCCATGTACATAGTCACCCATTGTTCTCAATATAGCCAGGATACAGTAATAGTCTACAGCCACCCACAGGCCAAGCTTCTCATACTGGCACTGTGGGAGAGAAATGAGTAGCACGTGGCAGGTAAACGATGATCCTTGGCACGCTCTGATCTTTAAGTAACTGTGTTGCACATAGGAAAAAGCTGTCCAGTTAAGAGGTCCTGGTAAATTGGTAGCAGTTGTAAAAATTGGTGTTCCTGAATTGATAGTCCTCTGTCTGTTTCACTTCTTTGCTTCCTTCTGAATATAAAGAAAGTAGATGTAGAAGGTACCTAAAACAGACTCAATTGGTGTAGGCGTAGAACATACTCATGGTGTCTTTTGGCTGGCAATATGTTTTCAGCTATCAGAGAAAAGATACTGCTGAGTTTTTTTAGTATCTCACTTATGCAGGGCTCACTGATAGCATGAGGCTATGTTAGTTTAGTGTCCCCTGTGAGCTCGGACCTTTTCAGGAGTTTTCAGAGTAGTTTAGAATTGCTTTAAAGTCCCTGTCCAAGCACTAACTTCCTCCCACATTATCCCCTTGACAAAACTGTAAAACAAGCCAAAGGAAGGTCTATGATTATATGCAAATACCCTATGTATTCTAGGAAAAGACACTTTATTCACATCCCTGGGTTGCGGGTATATGTTGAGAATGGCATGTCATGGTGTAGCTTTATGAATCATAAATGCGCTTTCCTGTAGTCCAAGGCAGCTGTGGGACCACTGCGAGTTGCCGTACTTGCTCATGCTGAAGGATCTAATGCTCCAGAGTAGCTTTTGTGTAATTCTGGAGGAATGAATTGGAAAGAAGGGCAAAATACAGAACCCCGCACTGTAAGAAATGGAGGAGAGGCACATGGAATGGGCACCAGGTGAGCTGCTTAATGCCATCATTTTGCAGTTTGGTCTACAGTCTCTTTAAATCCATGCATCTGAAAGGTGTTTAAACTGGAACAACAACCTCCTAAACCGTACCCTGCACATAGGACACATCCCCATGGCTGTAACATCTGGTAAAACACACAATCTTTTAAATCATTCCTGCGGCAGAATAGAGCCCCGTGTTTAGGATTCCTGCAGAACATATGACTGCGGGGGATAGAAGATTTCCCTGAGGGAAAGGTATAGCATTTTCTGTTTAACTTCTTGTTACTCTGGCAATCAGGATGCCCTCCTGTGTTCTGGTTTAAAGTGAAAGAGTTTTCTGAATAAAAGCTATATCTTTAGTAAATACTCACATTTCTAAGAGCAAAGACGAATTTTACACTACGTGGGATGAAAATAAGCTTAATTAGTCTTCATCAGATACATAATAACCGGATGTGTATTTTGTAGAGAAGGGCATCTGTACTAGTTTTCCAGGGGTGTCACCATGTCAAGTGGTTGTGAACATCTAATATACACTATAGGATGTTTAGGAAGACATCTGAGCAGTGTACATTTAGGAAGTGCATTAATAATAAAACATATATTGGACATATGATCCAGATCTACCTTTTCATTTTTATTCTGAAATAATGAATTTTCTTGGACCTTTCACCCCGAAGAATCATGTTTAGATATCGAGAAGGAATACTATCACAAAATGGTCCTTGCCCCTGTTCCTTTTGGCTGCCCAGTGCATTTCATGTAAAAGATACTGCCTCAATGGGTCATGTAATGCCGTCACCTGATAAGGCGCAATTCAAGGAACGCAGACTCTTGTCTGAAAGATGAGATCATAAGTGATAACCCTGAAACCTGGAGAAAACTAAATATCCAACTCACATTCATGATTTATTTAAAATATTTATTGTCTTAGGTCACATGAAGAAATCGTTTGTGCCCTTAAGGTTCCTCATTGGTGCAACCTCTGTAACCTTTGAAGATCATTATCCTACTTACAGTAAATATCTCATCGACAGTAAATAGTGGTTTAGGTTTCTTGCTAAGTAAAGCAAAATTGATAACTTAAAATAGTCCTGCCAACTATTTTGTCTTAGAGTATTGATAGTGCCTATTAAAAATATCAATCATTGTTTCTTTTCATATTTTTGTATTGACATTGCATTTAATTTGTTCTTTTTTTTGTTTTTTGGATGAAAAACAGAAATGGACCCTCTCGTACCTGCAAAATGTAAATGTTCTACACCTCAGTTTTTAGTAGACGCTAAATTGGCAGTAACTACAGCTACAGATCTGTATGGGTAAGTCAGTTTTACACATGTGGATACAATACTACAATTATACCAATTGTGCTGGGTTACGGCCAGTATCGGAAACCGACCATCCTAGGCAAGTGCAAAACTCAACTTTGCCCTGGCTCCTGAGTGCAAAACTCACCTTTGCCCTGGCTCCTGAGTGCAAAACTCACCTTTGCCCTGGCTCCTGAGTGCAAATCTCACCTTTGCCCTGGCTCCTGAGTACAAAACTCACCTTTGCCCTGGTTCCTGAGCTCAGCCATTCATATAGACTGGGGATGGGAGTCCCCAGTATAAAGAGAACTGGGGATGCAACTGCTCCCACTCCTGATTGCCAAGCTCTGTGTCTAAACAGAGCCGTATGCTGGGCATTAACATTAACGTCATATGATGCTGATTGGACAAGAGCCCGCGCATGCACCATGGGTCTGGGGAAAGGTACGTTTTATGGGGGATTCAAGAGGTTTCACATAGCGGGGCACAGAAAATTTGATACACAGTTTTAAGTGGATTTAACTTATTCCATATGCGTTGTTACTGCCCCTTGTGTCATGATCCCCCACAAAGGGACCCCCTGAGATGCCAGCTCCTATAAGGAGCGAACTGCAAATTCTTTACTGCGATCTGAGTTTGAACTCCCATGGAATAGATGGTGGGAGCATGTACGGACCCGGGGCTTGTCGCTTTGTGTATTTTTAAAGTAACTAGGCAATACTTCTATGAATGGTGTCTCCAAACTCAGCCACTGAGACTCCTAACTTCCAATTTTGTTGGTCTCCCCTTACTAACCTTTATCCTCCTTACCTATATGTCTTACTTCTCTATTTCTTAATGAATGAGAGACTTATGTCAGGTTTGTTTCCCACTTAACTTTGATTTTGGACTATTCTTTGCTTCCTCTATATTCCTTTGCCACCACATGTACTGAGATTTTATTGTACATGCATATCATATACTGTTTTTTTTTTCTAACTTTACTTCATCAAAACAGTTGAACAAAAAATATTTCAGACCACAAGAGACTGACAACACTACTGAAGGGTTAAACCCTTAAAAAAGCACCCCCCCCAGATGCATTTCTTTTTTTATTTTTAAGCGATTAAACCCTTAATAATTATTGCGAGTTAAATGCAAGTTGTGCATAGCAGTTGTATTTTTAAGGAAATGCTATAAAATTTTAAAAAATTGCATTTTTAAATTCTTTTCCACATATTTTACCCAAATAATAAGAAAGCACCCACAAAACAAACAATGTTAAAGCCCAAACTATACTAAAAGAAATTCCTGGAAATCCATGCAAAAAAGGACTCTGCTGAGGTGTGCAATGCTCAGGTATGGCTTTTAAATTTTAAGCAGCCATAGTTATCTCACTTGTGGACACTGGTTTTGGCCTCTGGCCCTCATCAGGTATGAATGTGTCAAGTGTAGCAAGGGAATGCCAAGGGTAGCAAACCATTTTAGGGAGATCCATGTCAGGCTTAATAAAGTGGACCACAAAAGACCAAAAAGTCCACTACTAAAGGGTATAAAAGGAAAAAGTGCCTTTGAAACAGTATTTTCATGGCACATACTGACCAGGAAAAATGTTTACGTTGTCTGTAGTAGACACAACTGTTTTAAAGAACATTTAAGTGGCTCTGTTGAGTGCTCTAACACTACAGCTTGTGGTCCCCCTGGAGAGTTGAGTGAACCATCAGATACCATGGTGAGCATGTTGGGTATGTAGGTAGGATCTACCACTTATTGCTATTCATCTTAGCAGAGGACCTTCTCAATGTATCTGTCTCTGCTGATATTATTTTAATGTGTGATATACTTTTACATCTTCCTGTCTTTAACAACTAGATGATGACTTTTTCATGTCAACCCTTGGTGCCTCGCCTTTAGTTATGATAGTCTAGAGACATTGAATCATTGTTCTGTTTTTATCCCAAGAAGTAAATATTTGAACCCATTCTTCAGCTTCTGGGAGTCAGGCTCAGAGCGACCCTGCATTCATTAGTGCTCCGTCTCTATACACTGCATTTGCTCAAATGAAAATATTGTTTTTACAACTTGATAGAGGTGGATTGATCTGGCTCTGTCTGTTTTCTTTATCTGATTAAATTATTTGTACCAAAGCCACTGTGATGGGAAATGTGATTGGTTTTCAACTAAATTAAATGGGGAAATATCAGCAAACAGTAATTTGGGCTTATTGATTGTTAGGAAAAAATATTGTATTTTATGCTTAATGCTGAAGATAGTATCCAATGACTGATGAGACACATTCATTCTCTTCAAATTAAATACTCGCAAGCAAGTACATTTTTACTAGTGACTTTGCTACTGACTTTGTTATATAGTGTAAGTCTCTCTCTGGGTTCACATTTCATAATTTTGATATTATTATTGTTGTTGTGGTTTGAATAGTACCATCTTCTACTTTAGCACTGTACAAAGTAGCAATTACAGACAGGGAAATATATACAGTATATAGACTATTACAAGCAAGATGCTACAAAGTTCAAAGTGAACGTTATGCACTTGCGAGATATTCTAAAGGATATGGAGAGAAGAGAAGAGGGGAAGCATCACAAGTGGTGGGTATTGAGTTAGATAGCATGTGCTCTGTAAAGGTTTTAAGGGTTACTTAACCAGCTGCAGGTCCAGGTCGTTTTTAAAAGCTTGGCGTTTTGGGCAGTAAATTGAGCCGGGAGGGCGTTCCAATATCAATACCCATATCAATAGATATAAGGGTGGGCTCAAGTATTGACAGTCCCCATGTAGCTTCCTGTGGGCTGTCTTCAAATTACCCATTTGGTATAAGGAGACATTCCTACATTATTAACACAACCTTATATTGTGAAACTTATTTGGATCCAGTCTTTTATCCGGGGGTCCCCAACCTTTTTTCATCAAGTACCAATTTTCTTTAACTAATTTTCTTTAACTCTTTTCTAGTAACTCATGTACCACCTGTGTAGGGTACATGGGATTTGAAGATAGTAGAAAATACAGGTCAACCTGCAGCCTTGTTGAGTCCCACCTGATACAATTTTGCAAACCACCAATGCTATGAGTATCACTGGTTGGCAACCTTTACTCCAATCTAATCCCTGATTCAATTACATTCTTGTACGGCTGCCTAAGAAAGCTGCTCCTGGTTCAACGAGACTAACCTTCATTTTGTTACTTTAAAGGGAAAGTACAATGCCAGACTGAGTTGCCTATTGTAATCTATGTGCGCCCTGGTCAAGGTTTGCACTCCGTTCACCTTTGGTGAGATAAAAACTGGTGTAGTTACCGGGGCTTTGAGAGCAGTATAGATGCTGTGGGGGCACTGGAACTTAGGTAGAGGAGCCTTGTGGCGGTATGGTCCTCCTTTTGAGGTATCTAGAGGAGTCCACCAAAGTAGACTTTCCTTTGAATTGAATCTTTCCTTTTAATTTAATTCTCTTCCCAGTACTTTGGGATCAGGACTCTCCTAAATGGTGCTTTGGCCTAGGCAGGGTGACCTTGGTAATGAGGGATGTTTCTTAACCTGTTTCCCCTATTTGCTGTTTGTATATATGTATGTACAGTGGTGTAACTGTGACAGGGCCCTAGTTCAAACATTAAATCTGGCCCTTTCAAGGCTTATACAGTAAACTTTTTTTTGTAACTCCATCAGATGCAGTTAGACAACTTAAGACAGAAACAGCAAGAACCAATGGTGCATCCTTTCTCTAAATGATGCCAAGTGAGCACCACTATGATAAATAAGGTTGAGGAGCAATCTATTTGGGGCTTCCCAGACCTTCTGGGCCTTGGTGCAGACACAGCCCCTGCACCCTCTATATTTATGCCCCCGTGTATGTGTTTGTATATGTATTCTTGTATGTATGTATCATATGACCTCAGTAAAATTTTATATTTAGAGTTGATTTACTGGAAAGCAGGATAATAGACAGGTAAGCTTTATACTGATTTGGGAGGCAGATAAAAGCTAGATAGATATGGTTCTTTAGCACAGGTTTTAAAAACTAGGGTAACTAGAGACCCCTTCAGTTCTACTATAGAACAGGGTCAGACGAATGCAGTTTATGGTGTAACATCCATTCTTGGTGTGGTATTTTTTTTGGATATTCTATGAGAATCTGTTTTCGTATTGATGAATAGCAGTGTCTTGCAAACACATTGTTGTGAATGGCAGCAACGATGCATTATATATACTCTAGTCCCTGTTCCTATAATAACTTCCCATCCCCGCCTCCTGTTGCCTGCCAGCAGTGCACTATGGAGCATATACAGCTTTACATTTTTAACCCAGTAAGCAAATTGATAGCGATGCTCGAAAGACAAAAGTGGCGAATGAGATTTAAGAACTATGATTAGGGCAGACCGCTCTGGACATGTTCAAGGACTACCAGCAGTGATGTACTAATGTCTAACGGAATACTGTTACTTGTTTCTGCAATCTTGCCTTCCTTATTTTAATCCCACCTTGGAATGTCTCATGCATACTGGGTGTGGCAAATCTTAAAGTGGAGCGCCGCTCTACCCCCTCACCCAAGTAGATTGGATGTTGCTGCCAGATGCCGAATCAACCACGTCCAATCTGCCCTATCTGCCAGTTGGCCACAACCCCGGCTTTCACGCTGGGCTAAACCGCTCCTGCACTGAGCTATGCAGAAAGCCTGGGCGCAGGAGCGCGCACAGCTGCAGGTAGGCCGGGGATGCATTTGCAGCATCGCGGAAGGGGGAGCAGGGAAAGGGGAGTTTACCCGTGACCTCAGGGGTTTCACACAGCAGGCGCATCCTGCTATAGGATGCCCCAGGGGCAGGCTAGCGGCAAAAGAGTTTTGGTCCACTTTAAACATAAAAGGGTAAGCAGCTGTGTACCTAAATTCCACCAAAACCCAATTCTTCTAGAGTCTAGACCACAACATAAACCCTTAAAGTTCTATTCACACAACCAATGTAAAATGTACGAAGCATCAAAAATAACAGACAGAAAGGTACACATGGGCCCCCGTGGAAGGCTAGCTGAAGGAAGTTTCTGGAATAGTCTAATGGTGTAATTCTCAGTTTTTTTAGTATCATGAGTAGGCTGTATGTTTTGCTCACTAGGTGTCTAAATTTAAGCAGTAAAATCCCAGCCCTATTTGTATTTTGTTTAATAAATAATAAAACAACATCTAACCAAATTGCCTTGTTATAGTTTCACTTGTAACCAATTTTACAGCACAAAATAAAACCCCAGGATAGATCATTTTCTGCATATTTCGGGGGTAATTTGTTAAACGATTTGCTGGCATTTACCAGGTTTACGCATTTACCAAGTGAAATTTTGCATGTTCCGCGGCAATGTTTTTTGGATTTACTTCTACTTCAGTTTGGTTCGGCGAATGCTGGCAGACACTTTTGCATTCACCACCATTTAGTGGCAAACCCCATTGAAATCAATGTTATTTAGTGAGAGATTTTTAACTTGTTTTTCACCTATTGGGTAATTTTCTAATGTTCACGCTCGAAAAATAACTACCATATTTTCAGCCTATAAGTCACACTTATTTTTCCCCAGAAGTAGGGAGGGGAATGTCAGTGCATCTTATCAGACAAATGTAAAAAAAAAAAAAGTAAACTCACATATCCTTCACTCCCGATGTCCCTGCCGCTCGAGCTGTCCCACTGTCCCGCTGTCCACATTGTCCCCGCCGCCGCAGCTACTTCTCAGACACCTCCTGCACACACAGCGTACACACCTGGCTCCATTCTGCTGAATGGAGCCTGGTGTTTGCGCTGTGTGTGCAGGTGCCACCGGAGACGAGGTGGAGACAGCGTGCAGTGGGGACTTCGAGGACGGTGAGGACATCGGGAGCAATAGATATGAGTTTCCTTTTTTTTTTTCTTTTGCACTGCCTATATGGGATGGGATGGGAGGGGAGGACGGCCACACTACCTATGGGGAATGGGAGGGGGTAATGCCACACTGCCTATATGGGGAAGGGGAGGGGGGAATGCCACACTGCCTATATGGGGAAGGGGAGGGGGGAATTCCACATTGCCTATATAGGATAGGATGGGAGGAATGCCACACTGCCTATGGGGATGGGATGGGGGGAATGCCACACTCCCTATATGGGGAATAGAAGGGGGGAATACCGCACTGCCTATATGGGGAATGGGAGGGGGGGAATGCCACACTGCCTATATGGGGAATGTAGGGGGGAATGCCACACTGCCTATATGGGGAATGGGAGGGGGAATGCCACACTGCCTATATGGGGAATGGGAGGGGGAATGCCACACTGCCTATAAGGGGGTGGGAGGGGGATGCCACACTGCCTATATGGGGGTGGGAGAGGGATGCCACACTGCCTATATGGGGATGGGATGGGGGGAATGCCACACTACCTATGGGGAATGGGAGGGGGTAATGCCACACTGCCTATATGGGGAAGGGGAGGGGGGAATGCCACACTGCCTATATGGGGAAGGGGAGGGGGGAATGCCACACTGCCTATATGGGGAAGGGGAGGGGGGAATTCCACATTGCCTATATAGGATAGGATGGGAGGAATGCCACACTGCCTATGGGAATGGGAGGGGGAATGCCACACTCCCTATATGGGGAATGGAAGGGGGGAATGCCACACTGCCTATATGGGGAATGGGAGGGGGAATGCCACACTGCCTATATGGGGAATGGGAGGGGGAATGCCACACTGCCTATAAGGGGGTGGGAGGGGGATGCCACACTGCCTATATAGGGAATAGGAGGGGGGGAAATACCACACTGCCTATATGGGAATGGGAGGGAGGAATGCCACACTGCCTATATGGGAATGGGAGGGGGGAATGCCACACTGCCTATATGGGGATGAGAGGGGGTAATGCCACACTGCCTATATGGGGATGGGAGGGGGATGCCACACTGCCTATATGGGGACTGGTAGGTGAAAGCCACACTGCCTATATGGGGAATGGGAGGGGGGTATGCCACACTGCCTATATGGGGAATGAGAGGGGGGAATGCCACACTGCCTATATGGGGAATGGGAGGGGGGGAATGCCACACTGCGTATATGGGGAATGAGAGGGGGGAATGCCACACTGCCTATATGGGGATGAGAGGGGGTAATGCCACACTGCCTATATGGGGATGGGTGGGGGATGCCACACTGCCTATATGGGGATGACAGGGGGTAATGCCACACTGCCTATATGGGGAAGAGAGGGGGGAATGCCACACTGCGTATATGGGGAATGGGAGGGGGTGTCACCCTGCCTATATGGGGAATGGGAGGGGTGAAAGCCACACTGCCTATATGGGGGATGGGATGGAGGGAATGCCACACTGCTTATATGGGGATGAGAGGGGGTAATGCCACACTGCCTATATGGGGATGGGTGGGGGATGCCACACTGCCTATATGGGGACTGGTAGGTGAAAGCCACACTGCCTATATGGGGAATGGGAGGGGGGGAATGCCACACTGCCTATATGGGGAATGAGAGGGGGGAATGCCACACTGCCTATATGGGGAATGGGAGGGGGGGAATGCCACACTGCGTATATGGGGAATGGGAGGGGGGGAATGCCACACTGCGTATATGGGGAATGAGAGGGGGGAATGCCACACTGCCTATATGGGGATGAGAGGGGGTAATGCCACACTGCCTATATGGGGATGGGTGGGGGATGCCACACTGCCTATATGGGGATGACAGGGGGTAATGCCACACTGCCTATATGGGGAATGAGAGGGGGGAATGCCACACTGCTTATATGGGAATGAGAGGGGGTAATGCCACACTGCCTATATGGGGATGGGTGGGGGATGCCACACTGCGTATATGGGGAATGAGAGGGGGGAATGCCACACTGCCTATACAAATTTATGATTTAAGACTTTTATCATCTTTCTGGTGGCTATAGTGCCAGTTATGGAACGCCAGCATTTTTGTCCTTTTTGCGGCTGCGATGTGGACTACAATGGCACTAGACTAATTTGCTGTGGTAGTTGCACTAGGTATTGGCTGTCCTGTGTCAGCGTCTGTTGGATCCGACTGACGATTATTCCAGCACCAGGCGCTGCACAGCCTATTCATGAATTTTTTCCTCTTTAAAAAAAATATTCACTTTCAAAAATTCAGTCGAAAGTGGACTTACCCTTTGAAGATGACATTCCTATTTTTCAGTTAAAATGCTTTACAAGTACCTTCCTATGAAGCTTTTCAGCCCATAACCATGTTTACAGGAGTAATACTTGACTGGGCTAGCGTTCCAAATGCCCTGCGTCGTATATCTACCTCCACCAAAATAACAAGTCCGGACCATCATGTCGTTGGAAAGATTAAATTTTATCGGCCACAGACCAACATGTATAAACAAAATGTACAGGCAGAAAAGAGTCCCCCCTATTGTTCCGAGTCTGAGAAGCCTAGGATCCCAAGAATGAAGGGAAGGGGAGGGAACAAAATTAACATCCCAACCCCCCACCAAGCGGAAGCCAACATAAACTCGGCCGCATACCTCCTAGGCCAGGGAGCTTAATCGGGCTAACCGTCAGTGGCCAAAACATCCCCTTCCCTACTTGAACCCCAACCATCCGAAATTCTTTAACCAAAATCATCCTGGCTGGTTTCCACTGGAAACAGCTGCATACCCTACCCATGGAAATGCTGCCTCAGACCCGAAACCCGAGAGGAGACCCGCCCAACGGCTGTGACAAATACAAACCAAATTTTCCAAAAAAGAAAACCAAAAACTTAACATAGATAAATACATTTATGTACAAATTATGACAGGCTCTCCTTTTTTTTTTGGGTACAACATATTTCAACACAAATAAATAGCAAATACTGCAGCACCACCAACAGGTACCAACAAACATATTACAAAAATACATTCTTTTTTTTTTTTAAATACAATAAATAACTAGCCATACAAAACCTTAACACATATTCAAAAAACCTCCCAAAGACCCCCCCCCCCCCCCCAGGACTGTGGCCGAAAAACCCAACCATGACCAAAAACAGGACGGGAGAGTGGGACTGCTCGTCCATCCATGCCAGGGGTCAAAGAGGAAGGAAAAGGGGACGGACGGTCCCTTTATACTCCCCCTCCCCCCTGAGGTCACTTCCCCCAGTGACTACTTCCACATGGCTGGTCTGCCCCCGGACAGGAATGCAGGCCAGTCATGTGGGCTGCCCTCCTTAACCCTTTAACTGCCAGCTACGTAAAATTCACGTAGCAGCCTCTCCTGTCCTTAAACGCCAGCTACGTAAATTGTACGTACCTGGCTTTCCCCCCTGCTAGCTGGCAAAAAAAAAAAAAGACACTCACCTGACCCATCGTTTGATTCAGCCGGGTCTCCTCTTCAAGATGGTGGGCTCTGATCGTCGGTCGGACCTCCTCCGGCTGCAGGGGAGGGCCCGGAATAGTGTGCCCCCCCCATTTTCCTGTAAAAAAAAAAAAAAAAACATTTACTTACCTCCGTGTGCGCTGGCTCCCGCTGTCCCTCCTCTTCACCTGGGGGGCCTCCGATCCCCCCAGGTCTTTCCGATCTTCAGGAGAGAGCCCGGGAGGCTCTCTCCCCTCTGCTCCTCCGACGGCGGCCGCCATCTTTGCGGGGCCCTTTGAGGGTGAGGCTAATGACGTCATCCTGGCCCAGATCACTGGCTTTAGCGCTCTCAGATGTTAGATGCTGGTGATCGGTGCCCGGGGAAGGAGGGGGCAGGAGATCCTCTGATCTCCTGCCTCCCCCTTCTCTGGATGCCGATCACCGCCATCAGTCATTAGAGCAGCGAGGGACAAAGGAGCTGACAATCGGAGGTAAGTACAGTAAAAAAAAAAAATTTTTTTAAATAAAATACTTTTGTGTGTGTCTTTTTTTGAACAGTTAACCCTTTGTGAGCTGGTAAGGGGTCTATGAGACCCCTATACCAGCTCACAAGGCTCTAGGTCTGGCAAGTCACCTGCGGCTAGTGGGTGACTTGCCATTAACCCCCAGCCCCTCCATTACCTGCCTCCCCAAAGCCCAGGGGGGGGGGCAGAAGGGCCCGAGCCACTTAGTGGCTATGTGGGCTAGTAGCCTGCAGGGCCAGGGGCCACCAACGCTGGCCCCTGCGCCCTGTTCTACAAGATCCCATAGCTGGCCCGGGTCGGTAACGCTGGGTAGGGGGGACCCTACGTCATTTTTTGGGGGGATTTTCAAGGGTTTTTAACCCCCTGGGAGGGGGGACCCTATGTCAATTTTTTTTAATTAACCGCTTATGTCCTGTTACACAGCAGGTATAAAATGTGGTGTGTTTGTGTTTTTTTTTTTTTTACAATAAAGTGGACCAACACCCAGGATTTTGACTATCCTGGTTATTGGTCCTTTCCCCCAGGGCATCCCGATCGGGGATGCCCCGCTGTGTGAAACCCCCCCCCGATCACCCACAATAACTCACCTCACCCCGGTCCTAAGGTGCATGCGCGGCCGCTCATCCAATCAGTGCGCTCAGAGCGGCTGAGTTATGGACGTCTAAGAGACGTCTAAGCTCAGCCACTCTGAGTGTGCTGGAGACTGCATCCCCCACTTCCCTCTAACAGGGAGCGTGCCCGCGCTGGCCATTCATAAATAGCCAGCGTGGGCACACACCCTGCTAGAGGGATAGCGGGGATAGCGGGGACCGAGATTCAGGTAAGTGGTAACGGGTGTTCCGGGGGCTTTCACACAGAGGCGCATCCTGATATTGGATGCCCCGGGGGGAGGGAATAGAACGGTCTGGGAATCTTATAGATTCCCAGGCCAATCAGCCCTGTGTGTTGGTCCACTTTAACCCATTGTGAACTTGTAAGGAGTCCATGAAACCCCTATACCAGTTCACAAGGCTGGGGGGCTGTCAAGTCACCTGCGGCTAGCGGGTGATTTGCCATTAACCCCGGCCCCCCTATTACCTGCCTCCCCGAAGCCCAGGGGGGGCAGAAGGGCCCGGGGTGATTTAGGCGGTGCGGGCTTGTACTTGGCAGGGCGGGGGGCCACCAAAGCTGGCCTCTGCACCCTGTTCTACAAGCCCTGCATAGGCTGGTTATGCTGGGTAGGGGGGACCCCATGTCATTTTTATGAGAATTTTTAAGGGTTTTCAACTCTTAAAATTAAAAAAAAAATGGGGATTACCCCCCACGCCAATTTTTTTCTTGATTTAACCCTTTATAGTGTGGATTGTAGTTGTATTTTATTTTTACATGTTATAAAGTGTTCAAGTTCAGGTATTCAAGTTGGGGGGTCTTCTGAACAGTAACGGGGGTTACCGATACATATGTGGTACCGTTGTAATCGGGAGAAATGGGGCTTTCACATGCAATATGGTTTTCTTTAAAAAAAAAAAGGTTTTATTATATAAAAAAAAATATTTTTTTTGTTTTGTTTAATTTAGTCAAAAATATTTAAAATAACATAAAAAAATTACAAACAAGACATTTCATGTTAAAGCCTAAACTCTGCCGCAAAAATAAAATATATCATTTTCCTGGAAATTCCTGCAAAAATCACAGTTAAGCATAGCGCAAAATGGTGAAAAATGACCTGTCAAGAGAGGGTGACAAAACCTCAAGTAGGCTGACAGTTAAAAGGGTTAAAAGTACCTATGCATGTTGGGTATTGTTCTGCTCGGGGGACCTTGCGCTTTCAGATTTAGCTTGTTTTTTCTTGTTTGCTTATTGATATTTTAGGAAAACTCATTTTTTATTCTGCTTTATTATACATTTTTTAAGGAAACCCTGTGCGACCAAAGAATTCTTTGAGGGATTACTTTCAGAAAGATGGGCCCACTACAACATGCTGGGTATGCTTAGAAAGCTTATCATGTGTACTTTCAGGGAATGTATGGTTTGTGGGGTATTCCAAATGTAAAGGGTTGTTTTGGTAGAAAAAGCGCAAGGTGCGCACTTTGTCTGCAGAGCTGAAATTTTCAAGCAAAATTACCATTGTGCACATGCTTTACTTTTTGGTGTTTGGCAACTCTTCTTTTGACAGAACCTATGCATGTTGGGTATCGTTCTGTTCGGGGGATGTTGCTTTTTCAGATTAACTTGTTTTTCTTGTTTGCATATAGTTTTTTTTAGGAAAATGTGGCTTTGATCCTGCTTTTTTTATCCTTTTTTAGGGAAGCTCTGTGTAACCAAAAAATACATTGTGGGAGAACTTCCAGAAAACTGTGGCAACATCAACAAACCCGGTACGCCTAGAAAGCTTGAAGTGTGTATTTCCAGAGAATATATAGTTTGTGGGGGGTATTTAAAATGTAAAGGGTTGTTTTTATTAAAAAACTTCAAGGTTCACATAGCGCTTAGCATATCTGTATTTGATCTAAAAATCTCTTGTGTTGTGCTGTTTCAGTTTGGGGGAGTCTCCTGGGCAGGAAAGGGTGTCTACCTATACATACGTGGTACCGTTGTAACCGGGAGAAATTGAGATTTCACACGCAATAAGATTTTATTGACAAACTTAAATTTTTTATTACAAAAAAACACTACAAATTGTAAAAAATAGAGTTTTTTTATTTTTTTTCACATATTTCACCCCAAAATATTAAGATTAACTTGACCAATGGCAAACAAGACATTTCATGTTAAAGCCCAGACTCTGTTGAAAAAAAAAATATATAATTTTCCTGGGAAATCCCTGGAAATCCCTTCAGAAATCACAGTTGAACATGCATAGTGCAAAATAGTGAAAAATGGTCTGGCAACAAAGCGTAACAAAAACTCCAGGTAGGCTGGCAGTTAAAGGGTTAAAGGGACGGCGCTTTCTGAAAACATTGCTGCATAAATAAGATCCTCTACGATTTGGCCTCTTTTCTAATTACTCTGTCCAAACCATCCTGTTCCTAATCCTCCTCAGATCACACATTTAAGGCTTGATTCAGTGATAGTTTTGACTTTCCAGAGTATTGGTCCTTTGCCCGGGGCACCCGGATCAGGGGGTGCCCCGCTGTGTGAAACCCCCCAGGAAGCCGCAGCCAACTCTCCTTTTCCCAGTCCCATGGCACGTCTAAGAGCGTTCACAAAATGCCTGGCGTGGGCACGCGCACTGCTAGGGGGAAGCGGAGGATGCGGCCGTCAGAGCCGCTGCTCTTAGAAGCGGTGTGGGACCGGGAAGAGGTGAGTTGGCTGCGGCAATCTGGGGGGTTTCACACAGTGGGGCACCCCTGGGGAAAGGACCAAAACCCAGGATAGTCAAAATTCTGGGTTTTGGTCCACTTTAATAGACTGTCTCTGGGGTTAAATTTGGTCCCCAAATCATGCAAGTGGATAAGCAATGGGAAAGTCAAGCATAACTTGTATGGACTCCTTCCAATACTCCACCAGGGTTACATCCTCGGTATGGCATCTATGTTGGGCCCAAACCACTTTGATGTGAATTAAATGGTCCGTCTTGCATCAAAATAGTTGCCCACAACACTTGTATGTTATGTTGCCCACCATGTGTGTTCCAAGCCAGCCCTCCAACTTTGGGCGTGCTTGTGGATAGTCATGTTGCTGTATTTTCTTTGGTTTCCTCCCCCCCCCCACGTGTCAATCTGCATATTGCAGCCAACTCTTACGACTAGGGATGAGCGAATCGATCCGGACGAACCCGGATTTGTTCCGAATTTCATGGAAAATTCAATTCTGAACGAATCCGAATTTCCCCGCGATTTGATTGATCGAAGTTTTCCTTTAAACATTTATTTCAATTACAGGCATTCTAAAATGGTGGATGAACATGTCCAGACATATCCCCTGGGGCAAGGTATCATGGGAAAGTCACATGCAGCCTATCAGCAGCCAGGAAGACCGGTGACGTCACCGTGCTATATAAAGCGGCGACCATCTTGCTTGTGCGCATTTCAGCCTTGCATTGCATCCAGAGCACAGCTAGTTAGAGACAGGGACAGAGAGTTAGAGATAGGAAGTGAGAGTCAGAGAGGTAGACAGAGAGGTAGACAGAGCCAGGGAAAGATAGGGAAAAACCGGAACCATCCAGCCAGGGACAGCTTGGAAGTGACAGTGAACATTTTTTTTTTTTCATTAGCCAGTTCAGTTTTCAATTCGATTTCAGTTCTTTGTGCTGTAAATCTGCCTTGCCACTGTGCATGCCATCTATGCTGTGGCTTATTTAACTCTATCTGTTACACACAAGCATTTATCATAATATATAACTGGGTTAGTTTAAATATTTTTTGGTCTGCCTTTAACAGACTGTTATACTAAATACGCTTGTTGATCCTTCCTCAGCTTAATCAAAGTATTGCATTTTAAATTGGTTTTTGGTCTGCCTTTAACAAAAAAACACCAGGCCGCAGGGCATCCCAAACCTGCATTAGGCAGCCTATCTGTTATACTAAATACGCTTGTTGATCCTTCCTCAGCTTAATCAAAGTATTGCATTTTGAATTGGTTTTTGGTCTGCCTTTAACAAAAAAACACCAGGCCGCAGGGCATCCCAAACCAGCACGTCACCCTATCTTTTATACTAAATAAGCTTGTTCAGCCTCAGTTTTATTAAGCTATTGCATTTTGAATTGGTTTTTGTCCTGCTGTCAAAACACTAGCCCACATGGGCATCCCAAACCAGCACATGTCACCCTATCTGTTATAATAAATAAGCTTCTACAGCCCTTTTTTTTATTTATTTATTTTTTTATATAGAGCTGTAATAGATTATATAGTGAGGTAAATTCGCCATTTTGCACCATTATATAGAGAAGCCCACACTGTGTAAATCTGAGGAGCAATAGTTTATACAGTATTGTGAGGTAAAGTTGCTGTTTTGCACTATTATATATATCAACCTAAATCCCTGTGTAAATCTGAGGAGCAATAGTTTATATTGTGAGGTAAAATTGCCATTTTATAGAGCAGGCCCTGTCTGAAAATCTCATTTTTCACCATTACATAGAGCAGTCCCTATATAAACCTGAGAAATAGGTTATATTGTGTGAGTTAAATCCGCTCTTGGTTTTGCAGCATAATATAGAGCAGTCCCTGTGTAAATCTGAGGGGCAATAGCTTATACTGTGAGGTAAATTTGCCATTTTGCAGCATAATATAGAGCAGTCCCTGTGTAAATCTGAGGGGCAATAGCTTATACTGTGAGGTAAATTTGCCATTTTGCAGCATAATATAGAGCAGGCGCTGAGTAAATCTGGGGGGCAATAGTTTATATTATGAGGTAAATTCATGGTTTTGCACTGTTATATACAGCAGCCCCTATATAAACCTGAGGAGTAATTATATGGAGCAGCAATAGTTTATATTATGATGTAAATTCATGGTTTTGCACCATTACATAGAGCAGTCCCTATATAAACCTGAGAAATTTATATTGTGTGAGTTAAATCCGCTCTTGGTTTTGCAGCATTATATAGAGCAGCTCCTGTGTCAATCTGAGGGGCAATAGCTTATACTGTGAGGTAGATTTGCCATTTTGCAGCATTATATAGAGCAGGCCCTGTGTAAATCTGAGGGACAATAGCTTATACTGTGAGGTAGATTTTCCATTTTGCAGCATAATATAGAGCAGCCCCTGTGTACATCTGAGGGGCAATAGCTTATACTGTGAGGTAAATTTTCCATTTTGCAGCATAATATAGAGCAGCTCCTGTGTAAATCTGAGGGGCAATAGCTTATACTGTGAGGTAGATTTTCCATTTTGCAGCATAATATAGAGCAGCCCCTGTGTAAATCTGAGGGGCAATAGCTTATACTGTGAGGTAAATTTTCCATTTTGCAGCATAATATAGAGCAGCCCCTGTGTAAATCTGAGGGGCAATAGCTTATACTGTGAGGTAAATATGCCATTTTGCAGCATAATATAGAGCAGCCTCTGTGTAAATCTGAGGGGCATTAGCTTATACATGCCTCCCAACTGTCCCCATTCCTCCGGGATTGCCCCGATTTTCCCCAGTGATCCCGCGGTCACGGAAAGTTCATTACCTTCCCGGGACGCCCTGCGCTGTGGCCAGTCACTTAGTCAGCCTGCGCGGTCGCGCACCGCCTCCTTGTCACATTATAGCTCAACCCTCGCGGAAGCAGCGGGTTGAGACTAATCTTGAGTTGTGGCATTGCTCTGAATATCCCTGCCAGGAGTGAGATGAAGATCAGTCAGCAGGATGTCAACTTGCACAGAGGCATTATTTGTGGAAGACAGGCATTAGCAAACAGCATTTCTAGCCAGATGCCTGCCAGGGACTTTTTCTTCTGTTTGGGGCGCATTGATCTGTTTTCCTTAGCAGCCTCAGAGCTCTCCCCTGAGAGGGAGGGGCGGGACCAGCTACAGCACGGCATTGCAAGGAAGACAGACCAGAGAATGGCTCTTGTGGACAGACAGCTCGTGTGGAGAAGATTTAGTGAGACAGCCCCTGCCAGCCAGACACAGCAGCATTTCCTGACCCCATGGACAAAAGGTCAGGCTGAGCAAACAACAAACGCTTGTGTCTCATTCACTGTAGTAGTGCCCAGTGTAAACTCCTTATAGTAGTTCCATTGAGGCAGTGAAAGTTAGGTCATTTAATCTAGGTTGCCTGCAAAAGTTTAGATTGCAGTTTGGTGGCTTTCTATTCTCTTTCCACCACATAGTCTCTCCTTTTACAGTTAGCTCCAAGTCCTGACATTAATGCCAAAAGAACCTATTAACAGGTGGTCATGCCTACCGGTCTGACTGACTTCTGACCTTATAGCAGACCAAATCCCAGGAATATAACTTACCTAGGTTGCATCAGTCTGCATTACAGAGGTATCCCAATTTTGGATGCCCCTGTCTGGGAAACCCCCGGATAAGCTGTTTACCCACCTTGATCCCCACTATCACTGCACATGCACAGACTTTCATCCATTCAGAAGAGAGTGCAGTGCATAATGGCTGGCAATCTATTCTGAATGAACAGATGGCTGAGTGCCATCCACTGGCCGCTCTCCTCACAACACATCAGCAGTGTATACCCGGGGATTATAAAGGGATCAATTCAAGGGGATTATAGGGGTGGTCCAAGGAGTTTCTCACAGTGGGGGCATCCCAATCCAAAATGCATTTAGGGTGGACCACTGTTATGATACATAAAGGTGCCCTGGCACTGGCTGCATACTTGCAGATACCACATGGGGGAAAGAAACAAAATCCTGTGTTTTGGTCCACTTTAAAATAAGATCAATGGCGTTTGAGCTGCTGATTGGGAGGAGAGCCCACACATATGCTGTGGGATTGCCAGGTGAAGTAAGAATTATTGTCACACAGTGGGGCATCCCAAATCAGGATACCATACTGGAAAGGAACCATCAACAGGATAGTAAAATAACTGGGGGTTGCTCCTTTTTAAAAGTGGGTAGGTAAATTTGCCATTTTGCAGCATAATATAGAGCAGCCCCTGTGTAAATCTGAGGGGCAATAGCTTATATTGTGAGATAAATTTGCCATTTTGCAGCATAATATAGAGCAGCCCCTGTGTAAATCTGAGGGGCAATAGCTTATACTGTGAGGTAAATTTGCCATTTTGCAGCATTATATAGAGCAGGCCCTGTGTAAATCTGAGGGGCAATAGCTTATATTGTGAGGTAAATTTGCCATTTTGCAGCATAATATAAAGCAGCCCCTGTGTAAATCTGAGGGGCAATAGCTTATACTGTGAGGTAAATTTGCCATTTTGCAGCATTATATAGAGCAGGCCCTGTGTAAATCTGAGGGCAATAGCTTATATTGTGAGGTAAATTTGTCATTTTGCAGCATAATATAGAGCAGCCCAGTTGCCATCTAAATCAACTACTGGCCGGGCAGGACAGCTTTTCCAGGGCAAACTCTGCTAGTTGCGGCCACAAGTCAAGTTTGGCTTCCCAGAAGTCCAGCAGGTCCTCAAGGTGTGTTGGCATGGTCATGTCAAGGTATGACATGACCTGCTGGTTCAGGTCCTGCTCCAGGTCTTCCTGCTGCTCATGAGTAGATTCACTATGCGGGTGTAGAAAGCTACTCATTAGCGACTGTAGACTGAGGCTGCTGCTGATGGAGCTGCTGCTGCAACCCCCCCCCCCCCCCGCGGGGCAGCCATGGCAGTGGAATGTGAGCGCAGAGGTCCCCCTGAGTCAGACCTGCGAGAGTATGGACCATGGCGCAGATAGAGATCGCCCAACTGACTACGTAGGATGTCTCTGTAGTAGGTCAGTTTGTCCTCCCTCTCAGCGGGTGTAAAAAATGCCCCCATTTTGTGCCAGAAGCGAGGGTCCAATAAGGTGGAGAGCCAGAAGTCTTCCCGCTGACAAATGGAGACAATTCTGTGGTCACTATGCAAGCACGTGATCATGCATCGTGCCATTTGGGCAAGTGACTCGGAGGGACTACCTGTCTCCATCTCCACTGCAAACTGCCACAGTGTGTCTGGGTCCTCTGTCTCGCCTTCCTCACAACCCTCTAGCTCCTCTGGCTGCTCCTGCTCCTCCTCTCCTGTCAGATGACTAGATAAAATGGCCATTTTGTCAAACCTAAACTGTGCTTCGCTGTGCCCCACCCCCTCCTCCTCCTCCACTTCAGCCCCCACAGGCTTCATGTGGCTGTGAAATGTATGCGCCATGTCTCTAGTGCCCTGATCAGCCATGGTTTCCAACATGTGTTGTAGTACATGAAGCAGTGGAATCTCATCGTTCATCTCATAGTCCTGGTGACTGACTAATAAAGTACCTCAAAGGGCCTGAGCAAACGGCAGGTGTCACGTATGAGCTGCTTTGAAGTTTACATGGTTTACATTGAAGTTACACAGGGGAGTCCCCCTATCCGTTTGGATCATCAAGAAATCTGTGATGGCTTTTCTCTGTTCCCATAGTCGATCCTGCATATGGAGGGTGGAATTCCAACGGGTGGAAACATCGCAAATCAGACTATGTTGGGGGATACCTTTCTGATGCTGAAGCTCAAGAAGGGTGTGCTTGGCGGTGTAGGAGTGCCTGAAGTGCATGCAAAGTTTCCTTCCCGTTGTTAGGATGTCTTTCAGATGGGGGGAAGACTTCAGAAAACGCTTGACAACTAGATTGAACACGTGTGCCATGGCAGGACGCATGGCTCAGGCTTCCTTGTCACAGCGTAGACAAGATGTTCTTCCCAGTGTCAGTCACCATGGGCCCCATTTGCAGTTTTCGTGGAGTAAGCCATGATTTCATGTATTGAGTTCTCATTTTTAGCAGTTCCTCCCCTGTGTGACTGCTCAAGGCAAACCATGTGAAGAACAGCGTGAAACCGTCGTGTCCTGCACACATGGTAGGCTGGAAGGGCACTGGGAAAAAAAAAATTAAAAAAAAAAGAAATATTTAGAAAAAAAAAGTAAAAAAAAAAAAATTAAAAAAATTATTTGTACAAAAATTCACAAAATATTAGCCCTTTAAATGCCAGCCACATAAAATTTACGTGGTTGCCTCTCCGCCACTTAAGTGCCAGCCACGTAAATTTTACGTGCCTGGCTTTCCCCAATCACAGTAAAAAAAGTAAAAAAAAGGCACTTACCTGACCCCTTGTTTGATCCGGCCGGGTCTCCTCTTCAGCCAGCGGGGCTCCGATCGCCGATTAGGGCTCCTCCGGCTGAGGGGGAGGGCCCGGAATAGGGTGCCCCCCCTTTTCAACAGCCGCCGAGATTGCCTGCAAAATAAAAAAATGACAGTTACTCACCTCGGCTCCCGCCGCCTCTCCTCTTCATGGGGGGGGGCTCCGATCACCCCCCCGGCTCTTCTGTCTTCTGGAGGGGGGGCATAACAGCCCTCCCTCCGCCGCAGCTTCAGCAGGGCTCGGGGGTCTGGCAAGTCACCTGCAGCAAGCGGGTGACTTGCCATTAACCCCTGGCCCCCCAAATTACCTGCCTCCCCAAAGCCGAGGGGGGGGGCAGAAGAGCCGTGGCCCTAGGCTATGACGGCTTGTAGCCGCAGGGCCAGGGGCCACTAAAGCTGGCCCCTGCGCCCTGTTCTACAAGCCCCCATAGCTGGTCACAGGCGGGTTATGCTGGGTAGGGGGGACCTCACGCCATTTTTTTGGGATTTTTAAGGGTTTTAACCCTTAAAAATCCCCCCAAAAAATGGGGTCCCCCTCCCTGAGAGGGGGGACCCTATGTCATTTTTTTTTAAATTAACCCTATGTTACCTGTAACCCAGTAGGTATAAAAGGCCTCCAGCAGCAGCAGGAGAGCAGAAGCCTAAGTGATCAGCGTGGGACACAGGGATGGATGGGAGGTAAGTATTAAAAAAATATATATTTTTATTTAATAAAGTTATTTTTAAAAAGTGTCTTTGTGTCTTTCTTACTTTTAACCCTTTGTGAACTGGTAAGGGGTCCATGTGACCCCTATACCAGTTCACAAGGCTCGGGGGTCTGGCAAGTCACTTGCAGCTAGCGGGTGACTTGCCATTAACCCCTGGCCACCCAAATTACCTGCCTCCCCAAAGCCCAGGGGGGGGCAGAAGAGCTGTGGCCCTAGGCTATGATGGCTCGTAGCCGGCAGGGCCAGGGGCCACTAAAGCTTGCCCCTGCGCCCTGTTCTACAAGCCCCCATAGCTGGTCACAGGCTGGTTACGCTGGGTAGGGGGCACCTCACGCCATTTTATTTTGGATTTTTAAGAGTTTTAACCCTTAAAAATCCAAAAAAAATGGGGTCCCCCTCCCTGGGAGGGGGGACCCTATGTCATTTTTTTTTAAATTAACCCAATGTTACCTGTAACCCAGTAGGTATAAAAGGCTTCCAGCAGCAGCAGGAGAGCAGATCAGCATGGGACACAGGGATGGATGGGAGGTAAGTATTAAAAAAAAAATAATTAAAAAAAAATATTTTTTAATAAAGTTATTTTGAAAAAAGTGTGTCTGTGTTTTTTTTACTTTTAACCCTTTGTGAACTGGTAAGGGGTCTATGTGACCCCTATACCAGTTCACAAGGCTCGGGGGTCTGGCAAGTCACCTGCGGCTAGTGGGTGACTTGCCATTAACCCCGAGACCCCCCATTACCTGCCTCCCAAAAAAACCCTTATATTCCCCCAAGAAATGGTGTCCCCCCCCCCCCCTGTGAAGGGGGACCCCACACCAATTTTTTTTTATTTAACCCTTTATTATGTGGATAGTAGTTGTATTTTATTTGTAAATGTTATAAAGTGCTCTCCTGGACAGAAACGGGGGGCTACCAATACATATGTGGTATCATTGTAATCAGGAGAAATGGGGCTTTCACGTGCAATATGTTTTTCTTTAATAAAAAAAAATGTTTTTGTTAAAATAAAGGAGACAATTTAAAAAAAAATATATATATATATTTTTTTTTACTTATTTACTTAAAAATATATAAAAAAAGTAGAAAAAATATATTAAAAAAAGTAAAAAAAATACAAACAACACATTTAATGTTAAAGTCTAAACTCTGCCACAAAAAGAAAATATGCCATTTTCTTGGAAATTCCTGCAAAAATCACACTTAAACACGGCGCAAAATGGTGAAAAATTACCTGTCAGCAGAGGGTGACAAAATCTCAAGTAGGCTGGCAGTTAAAAGGTTACAGGTACCTATGCATGTTGGGTATTGTTCTGCTTGGTGGACCTTGCGCTTTCAGATTTAGCTTGTTTTTTCTTATTTGCATATTGATATTTTAGGAAAAGGTGTTTTTTATTCTGCTTTTTTATAGAATTTTTTGTGAAACCCTGTGCAACCTAAGAATTCTTCGAGATATTACTCCCAGAAAGATGAGCCCACTACAACAAGCTGGGTACGCTTAGAAAGCTTAACATGTGTACTTTCAGGGAATATATAGTTTATCAGGGATATTCCAAATATAAAGGGTTGTTTTGGTAGAAAAAGCACAAGGTGCGCACTTTGTCTGCAGAGCTGAAATTTTGAAGTAAAATTACCGTTATGCATGCTTTACTTTGGGGTGTTTGGCAACTCTCTCCTTGACAGAACCTATGCATGCTGGGTATTGCTCTGTTTGGGGGATGTTGCTTTTTCCGATTTTCAGTTTTTTTCTGGTTTGCATATAGTTTTGTTTAGGAAAATGTGGTTTTGATTCTGCTTTTTTATTCATTTTTAGGGAAACCCTGTGTAACTAAAGAATACATTGAGGGATTACTTCCAGAAAACTGCACCTATGTCAACAAGCCTGGTACGCCTAGAAAGCCTGAGGTGTATACTTCTACGGAATATATAGTTTATTGGGGGTATTTCAAATGTAAAGGGTTGTTTTTCTTGAAAAACTGCAAGGTGCGCATATTGCATAGCATAGTTGTATTTTATCTCATAATCTCCTAAAGGGTTGTTTCAGTTTGGGGGAGTCTCCTGGGCAGGAAAGGGTGTCTACCTATACATATGTGGTAACGCTGTAACCAGGAGAAATTGGGGTTTCACACAAAATAAGATTTTATTGACAAACTTACATTTTTTATTACAAAAAAAACTACAAATTGTAAAAAATCGTTTTTTTTTTTATTTTTTTGCACAATTTTCACCCCAAAATATTGGGAATACACTTAGAAAATGACAAACAAGACATTTCATGTTAAAGCCCAGGCTCTGCTGAAAAAAACAATATCATTTTCCTGGGAAATCCCTGGAAATCCCTTAAAAATCACAGTTGAACATGGGGAGCGCAAAATAGTGCAAAATGGTCTGGCAACAGAGTGTGACAAAATCTCCAGGAAGGCTGGCGGTTAAAAGGCAATGGGAAAAAAAAAAATATATATATATATATATATATATATATATATATATATATATATATATATATAATGCAAAATATTAAAAAAAATACAAAATATTAAAAAAAAATAAACAATACAAAATTAACCAAAAAAAAAAAATGTTGATGCATTTTATATGTTACTGTTATTATGTTATATGTTATTGTTGCTATGTTATATGTTATTATATGTTATTATTATAAATATGTTCAAATTAGATAAATGTTAACTATTAATATGTAATTGACAATTTGCCACTTTTCTCTGTGACACCATTGCTAAGTGCAAGTGCACTGTCACAGGCACAAAGGCCTAGGAGCGTGGAGGCCACAGCGGAGGGACCTGTCCAAGTTGCTTTTGTGGTTGTGCAGGAACTAAAATCACTCAGTGGTCCTAAAAGGATATTTATTGTCCCTGACCATAGTTACAGCTCCAGACGTAGGCACTGCTGTGCACTTTGGTACACACTGACAGGCTAAAGGACTGCCCCAACTTCTGTTCAACAAAATTGTACAGGGCTGGTACTGCCTTCTGCGCAAAGAAATGACAGCATGGGACTCTCCACCTCGGCTTGGCACAAGCCATCAGTTCTCTGAAAGGTCCACCAACTCAAAAGGGAGGGACTGCAGCACCAGCAACTTATACAGGAGCACATTTAGCTGCTGCACGTTGGATGAGTGGGCACATACTGTTGTCTCTTGGACATGGCTTGGCAATGGATTGCTGGCGGAATGACTGACTCGGATTAAGAGGAGGAGGAGCATCTGGAGCAACAGAGGATGGGTATGACACACAGGAGGTGGTGGAGCCTTGGCTGGCTGGAACAGAGAGCGGTGTGCCACTGGGTAATGCAGCAGGCTGGACCACCACTTTGGAGCCAACTCTCCCAGGCCGCTTTATGGTGACGCTGCAAATGTTGACGCAGGGCTGTGGGTCCAACATTGGGACCCTGGCCACACTTCACCTTCTGCCTACACATCTTTCATATAGCCATGTTAACCTCCTGCGGATGCTTGTTGAAAAACTGCAACATGGGCTTGTAGCTGATTTCTCCTACCAACAGTCCGCACTAATTCACTGATGCTGCTACCGCCGACGACGACTCCAAGGACCCTCTTCCATTACCTCCTGGGAAGATAGCCTGCCGCGTGAGTGGTCTACCCCGAGCACATTTGCCTCCATACTTTCCCCTTCTGCCACCATGCTGGCCGCTAAATCTGTCACTCTCCATCACTCCAAGCCTTTAAAAGTGCCCTCAAAGTCACTGATGTCCTCCTCAGGTTCCTCAACAGTGTCTGCTTAAGGAGCCAAAACGCTTGCAACACCTCCTCCCACGATACTTTCCTTATCACTACTTGCCCGCCTAGTGGAAGAAGTGGCAAGTGTCTCCTCCACTTCTTGGCTGGGCAGTAGCTGCTGATTTTTCTGATTATCAGATCATCCTCACTGAATAGTGGAGCTGAACCCAAAGCATAACATACAACAGACAGTTGACTGGGGGTGTCAGATGTCACTTGTGATGCAGTGGATGATCGTGTTAACCAATGGATGACGGCAGATGGGTTTCTGGTCAAGACACGACCGCTAGCTGATCCCGGGAGATCAGGCCTCTCACTGAGACTCCTGCTGCAACTCACCCCTATTCTGCAGAGACCTCTGCTTGATGAAATGAGGCCTTATATGTTACTATGTTACTAATATGTTACTAATCTGTCACTCTCCATGTTTTTTTTTGAGAGACTGGCCTGCGTGGAAATGAATCGGGCACGGATCAGCCAAGATTTCCACCCACCAATGCCTGGTGCATTAGAGTAGGTTGATGACGGGGCCAGACCAACACTAAAGAAATATGGATCGTGCAAAACAGATTTAAGGCGCTGCTCTCCAGTTACAGACATTCCTCCGCATCAGACCACAAGTAATTATTGAGAAAATGCTTTACCTTACTCTTACTTTTTATTAATATTCTTCGGATAAGATATATGTGCCGAAAATCTGTATATGTTCTCTTCATGCTGCTGCCAACTACAGGGTGTGTATTTCTGGCATTTTTGGGCTCCTGCTGCTGCTGCTTGCAACTCCAGGGTGTGATTCGTCCAATTTTTGGTCACCTGCTGCCAACTCCAGTGTCTCTTTAAAGCAATGTTTGGGCTCCTGCTGCTGCTTGCTACTCCAGGGTGTGATTCATCCATTTTATGGGCTCCTGCTGCCAATTCCAGTGTCTCTTTCAAGCTATGTCTGGGCTCCTGCTGCTGCTTGCAACTCCAGGGTATGATTCATCCAATTTTTGGGCTCCTGCTGCCAACTCCAGTGTCTCTTTCAAGCAATGTTTGGGCTGCTGCTGCTGCTTCCAACTCCAGGGTGTGATTCATCCAATTTTTGGCCTCCTGCAGCAAACTCCAGTGTCTCTTTCACACAATGTTTGGGCTCCTGCTGCTGCTGCTTGCAACTCCAGGGTGGGATTCATCCAATTTTTGGGCTCCTGCTGCCAACTCCAGTGTCTCTTTCAAGCTATGTTTGGGCTCCTGCTGCTGCTGCTGCTTGCAACTCCAGGGTGTGATTCATCCAATTTTTGGCCTCCTGCTGCCAACTCCAGTGTCTCTTTAAAGCAATGTTTGGGCTCCTGCTGCTGCTTGCAACTCCAGGGTGTCATTCATCCAATTATTCTCAGTGTGCCACACACCCCGCTTCCCCTTTAATTCTTTTGATCGGGTTACTCACCGGCAGGTGACGAAGTTGCAGAGAGGAAGTCTTGTAACGAGCCCTCTTCCGGCCCATATATACCTGGTACCTCCCACTTAACACCAGTGTTTTTCTCTCTGCATGGCGACAAGACAGAAGAAAGAAGTCTCCTGCTTGCAGGTAGCCGGGGTCTTACCCCGGCACCCCCTTTGGGTTTATTTCTGCCCAGTTTGATTGTTTGTTACTTAGATGGTTAAATGGAAGCCTCCCAGCCCAGGCTGCTCACTGGGCAATGGTAGATGGCACTATAGGTGCCTAGGAGCTTATCTCCTCTGCTCGACCTCACGCGTGGGGCAATGCGGCTATCCGGCATGGTTATCCGGATTTGGGATGCCCCTGTCCCGAGGTTCCCCTTTGGCCTTTTCTCTCCCGTTACGGTCCCTTCTCCCTTCACTATGGGGGGGGGGGGGGGGGTTGGGGGGTGTATTATATGGTGCATGTGTTTACTTTACTGTATATATTTGAAGTGATGGCTCAGCGCCACGGGATGCGCGCACGCGGCCTGAACTGCTAAAGGGCTGTGTATGTGTGTGTGTGTTTACCCCCCCACTGACTCCGAGGGTGTCGGGGCGCCCTCTCTGTATGCGGCACCGTCATTGGGCGGGCCGCGCTGTTTGAATTGAGGGGCCGGGGCCTCGGCCCGCGTTTCGATGACGCGATGGTGGGGGCGTGGCTTGGGCTGGTTGTCTCGCAGCCCAGCCCCGCCGCACTTCCTCCTTCTAATCAGGAGTCAGGTGCGGGGGACTCGGCTGCAGGAAGCGGTGTCTCTAGTTGGCTGCTACTGCTCTTCGTGCTTGGATCAGGTTAATTATCAGGATTGCTTCAGCATGTTTTAAAAAAAAAACAAAAAAAACGTGTATGTTGGCTGGCCTCTTAAAGCACTTTGGGGCTTTTGCTATATATTTGTATATGCTGCTTTCTGTGATGAATGTTTATACTGCATGCTGCCCCTTTTTTTCTGGGGATCTTACTGTTGTCTCTTTTCCCCACAGATCCTGGGATCTCCTCCGGTTCTGTTATACCTGGCTAGTCTTATTACTCTAAATTGGGAAATTTAAAAAAAAAAAAAAAAATTAAACTTCCCGGGACATTAATTTAACCCTTTAAGTGCCAGCCTACCTGGAGTTTTTGTCACACTCTGTTGCCAGACCATTTTGCACTATTTTGCGCTCCCCATGTTCAAATGTGATTTTTGAAGGGATTTCCAGGGATTTCCCAGGAAAATGATATATTGTTTTTTTCAGCAGAGTCTGGGCTTTAACATGAAATGTCTTGTTTGTCATTTGTTAGGTGTATTCTTAATATTTTTGGGTGAAATATGTGCAAAAAAAAAAAAAAAACATATGGACCCCTTACCAGTTCACAAGGGGTTAATAGTAAAAAAAATGACACACACACAGAGAAAAAAAAAATCTTTATTTTTCTTTTTTTACACCATACTCACCTCCGATCCGACGTCGCTCGCCGCTGTCCCGCGCCGATCACCTCACTGACAGATGCCGGTGGTGATCGGCGCAGGGCGGGTGACAGGCGAGGGGGCTCCGATCGGAGCCTCCTCACCTGACACCCGCCCTGCTCCGATCACCACCGGCATCTGACAGATGCCGGAGCTCGGAGGGGGTATAGGAGGAGCGGGATGACGTCATCCCGCTCCTCCCACAATGGGCGGGGCTAAGCGGCGGCGGCCATCGCCGCCATTACAAGAGGTGAGGACCCGGAAGAGGGTCCTCACCTGAAGACTGCGCAGCCCAGGGGGGGGATCGGACCCCCCCCTGGTGAAGAGGAGACCCGGACAGAAGGCTCGGGCGCGGAGGTGAGTAAATGACAGTTTTATTTTTTTTTTTTTTTACAGCGGCGATCAGCGCTGGAAACGGGGGGGGGGGCGGCTGGTTTCGGGCCCCCCCCTGAAGACGGAGGACGACGGGGGGGCGATCGGATGCCCCCCCAAGGAAGAGGGGACCCCAGGCTTCACAGGGATACCGGAGGTAAGTGATTTTTTTTTTCTATTTTTTAACTGTTTGGGGGAAATGCCAGGCACGTAGTTTCTACGTGCTTGGCACTTAACGGTAGGAGAAGCAACCACGTAGAAACTACGTGCTTGGCATTTAAAGGGTTAAAGGGGCATCCCGGGTGGCTTTATGCGTAAAACCCAGGGTTGTTGCGAATACCATAAAATCACCATATGGAGGCTTCCGACAATACCGGAAATGGCTCTTCGGGGCCATCTAGGCTGTGTGGGGGTTGTGGGACTCCGCTCCCAGGCGATGATGTTATATTATGCATTCCTTGTGCAAAGCAGAATATTGTGCGTCAGTCCGTCGCTCCGGCTTCTGGCTCCTCGCAACTTCCGTCATCTCCTACCCCCCTCCCTATTCCGGACCCCGTGTGACATTGTCAAAAGTGGGGATTCGCAATCCGAGGTGTGTGCGCGTCTGACCAACCTCGAGAAGATAATTTCCGCCAAAAGTAGCTCAGAAGGCTACAGCGAAGCGGAAACACCTTTCTCCGGCAGCACCTGCTTCGGAGGATGAGAGGTGTGAATTAGTGGATTGGTCCGATTATTCCCTGGACGAGGAGGGGGTACTCCTTGTGGAGTCGGATGAGCCTGCAGACCAGCTAGAGATTAATGCTGTTGGCGATCAGGCTACGGGGGTATCCCTCGACACCCCTTCCATTTTGGCTCAAATGTTTGAAATTTTGAATTTGGATCCGCCTGAGGCAGTCGCCCTGCCAAAGGGTGAGTTGTTTGATGTGCCTCAGCCGTGTTTGGTGTTTCCCAGGCAACAACACTTTGAGAGGGTTGTGCTTAAGGAATGGGAACGACCCACGCGACTGGCTGGAATCCCTGCTAGTTGGGATAAACGCTATCCCTTTCCGGAGGATTTGGTGAAGCTTTGGTCAGTTCCCCCTGACGTCGATACCCCTGTGTTAGGGCTGTCTAGCACGGCTGTGGTACATTCTTCTGACACCACTGCCATTAAGGATGGTGAGGATCGTCGGATTGATCAGTTTGCTCGCCATGGTTTTATCAGTGCTGGATCGATGCTGCGGCCAGTGTGTGCTTCGGCGCTTCTTCTGTTGGCAGTTAGGTCCATTATTAGGGATCTGTGGGCAGATCTTGATCCCGCTTGTGATGAGTTTAGTTCTCTTAAACAGTGTGAGTCATTTATTTCCTTTGTCTTGACCGCTCAGGACGATGCTCTGGCGATGAGTAGCAGGACAGCGGCAATGCTGGTGGCTATTCGTCGGTCCATGTGGCTGCGCCAGTGGTCGGCGGATTTTGTCTCTAAAAAGGTGCTCACAGCACTTCCTTTTTTGGGTTTGCGACTGTTTGGTGATAAATTAGATTCAGTTGCAAAAGGTAGTAAATTGCCTCAACGCAAGAGGCCTCATCACCCCTTTCGGGGTACGAGGGCCTTTAATCCTTCCTTTCGGGGAATTAGAGCGGGTAGGGGGGCTTCCTTTCCCGCTACCAGAGGTGCAGGTTGGACCCGGGGGAGGGGCCGTGGCCGTCCCGGTCAGTCCTGGGGCGCCAAGCCCAAGCCTGCTGGTAAGCCCGCTCAGCAATGAGGGGCTGCCCTCACCCGTGCGGGTGGGGGGACGATTGCGAGACTTCTCCCAGGTTTGGGACCAGGAGGTTCCGGACAGATGGATCCAGGAGGTGGTGTCGTCCGGTTACAAACTGGAGTTCAAGTCTCGCCCTCCTTCACGTTTCTTTCGGTCTCGAGTGCCCATCGATTCTTTGGCCACACAGGGGCTCCTGGCGTCGGTAAGGAATCTTTTAGAAATGGCGGTCATCCGGCCGGTGCCGCGCTTAGAGATGGGCCTCGGTTTCTACTCCAATCTTTTCGCAGTCCCCAAAAAGGACGGGTCGGTTCGTCCCATCCTGGACCTGAAATTACTCAACAGGTTCATCCGTACTCGGAAGTTTCGCATGGAAACTTTGCGTTCGGCCGTCGGTTCGCTTCGGCAGGGGGACTTCATGACGTCCATAGACATCAAGGATGCTTACCTTCATGTTCCCATCTGCCAGGCTCATCAACGTTTTCTTCGATTCGTGATGAAAGATCAGCATTTTCAATTCGTGGCACTTCCGTTTGGCCTTACCTCGGCTCCAAGAGTGTTCACCAAGGTGCTGGCAGGGGTGATGGCCATTTTCAGATCTCGGGGCATTCGCATCGTACCTTATTTGGACGACCTTCTCATCATGGCTCCGTCCCTCAATCAGTCAGAGACAGACACCAGGATGGTGGTCTCCACGCTGGAAAACTTTGGTTGGGTGATCAACTTTCCCAAGTCCTCCCTTGCTCCGGCCAGGGTAGTGTCCTTTCTGGGAATGCAGTTGGACTCTTGTCAACACAGGGTGTTTCTCCCTCAGTCCAAAATGTATCTGATTCAGGAGTTGGCTCGGGTCCTACTTTCCAATCCTCGGCCGTCCATCCGTCTGGGGATGAGGCTGGTAGGGTTGATGGTTGCCTCGTTCGAGGCAGTTCGTTTCGCTCAATTTCACATGAGTGATTTTTGATACTTCCTTTTGCAAATAACGTTGATATGTTTGGCACAATTGCACAATTGATTGCAGATTTGCACATATTTTAGATTGATTATTAGGTGCCCTTGTTTTAGGATGATTTTTAGGGTTATTTGATTAATTTGGCAGACCTCCGGTGCCCCCTGATGTTTTTATATTTGTTTTGTTATGTCTATTGTGTTCATGTAAATTGTGTCAGTATGTCATAATTGTTCAACCATTTAGATTAATAAACTTTTCCTAATTTCGTATGTTTATGAGTAGTGCCACTCATTCTTAGCCCGGTACTTGTTTTTGGGGGAGGGTGGGTTCCCCCTATTTCTTCAGTCCAATTTCACACGAGGACGCTTCAGCTCCGTCTGTTGGTGTCCTGGGACCGGCGGCCACGGACGCTGGATCGGCCCTTCCAGTTGTCCTCCCGGGTCCGGCAGTCCCTCCAATGGTGGTTGGTCTCGGACAATCTCGTGAAGGGCAGGTCTTTCCTGACCCCTCTTTGGGAAATTGTCACCATGGACGCCAGTCTCGTCGGGATGGGGGGGATTCTGGAAGGATCTTCAGTTCCAGGGGCAGTGGGGACCTCAAGAGGCCCACTTACCTATCAATATTCTGGAACTGAGAGCCATCCGTCGGGTTCTTGCTCTTCTGACTCAACAAGTTCTGGGCCTTCCGGTCCAGGTTCGTTCAGACAATCGAACAGCGGTTGCTTACATCAATCATCAGGGAGGGACTCGCAGTCTGGGTGCTCTCAGAGAGGTGTCCCTGATCCTGACCTGGGCGGAGGCCCATGTTCCTTGTCTCTCGGCAGTGTACATCCCAGGGGTGGAAAACCAGGAAGCGGACCTGTTGAGCAGGGGCTCTTCCCGTCTGGGAGAATGGGCTCTCCATCCTCAGGTTTTTCGCTCACTGTGTCTCCGGTGGGGGACGCCGGAGGTGGACCTGTTTGCCTCTCGTCACAATTGCAGGCTCCCGAACTTCGTGTCGCTCTCCCAGGATCCTCTGGCTCTGGCAGTGGACGCCATGTCCCTGAGCTGGGGGGATCTGGGTTTCTGTACCTGTTTCCTCCGATACCCATGCTGGGCAGGGTGGTACGGAAGCTGGCTCTGGAAAGGGTGTCCGCCATTCTTGTGGCCCCAAGGTGGCCAAGGCGAGTATGGTTCGCAGACATCGTTCGACTGGCAGTGGACCAGTTCGTTCTGCCTCTTCGGCCCGATCTGCTCACTCAGGGTCGGCTGTGTGAGCCCAATTTACCAACGCTGGGTTTGACGGCCTGGCTGCTGAAACCTCCATCTTGAAGGAGGAGAGTCTTTCTGACTCGGTCGTTAAGACTCTGATCAGTGCCCGGAAGAGGTTTTTCAGTTTTTACAATCTGGCCTGGACTCTGGTCTTCAGCTAAGTACTTTGAAAGGGCAAGTTTCTGCCTTATCTATCTTTTTTCAGAAGCGTTTTGCGCTTCATCCTTTAGTTAAAACTTTTTTTCCAGGGGGTTACGCATGTGCGACCTCCCAGGAAACCATTGCTCCCTGTTTGGGACTTGAATTTGGTTCTTTCTGCACTTCAGGCTCCTCCTTTTGAGCTTTGCAAGATATTGCTTTGTCTACCCTGACTCAGAAGATTGTCTTCTTGGTGGCTATCACTTCGGTTCGGCGTGTCTCGTAGTTGGCGGCCTTGTCTATTCAGGTGCCCTACTTTGAGAGGCATCAGGATAAAGTGGTCTTTCGGTTCAAACCAGACTTTCTTCCTAAGGTTGTTTCTGCTTTTCATTTGAATCAGGATATTGTTCTTCCCTCCTTGTGTCCTAAGCCTAAGAATGACAAAGAGAGGGTTTTGCATTGTTTGGATGTAGTACGCTGTGTTAAGTACTATTTGATTATTACTTCTCCTTTTCGTAAAACGGATGCCTTTTTTTTTGTTGTGCCCTGTGGGCCTAAGAAGGGTTTGGCACCGGCCAAATCTTCCATTAGCAAATGGATACGTCAGGCCATTATTGCAGCCTATTCTGCTAAGGGGAAAGTTCCCCCTTTTCGTATCACTGCTCATTCTACTCGCGCCGTTGGAGCGTCTTGGGCTTTTCAGCACCAAGCTTCTGTTGAACAAGTTTGTAAGGCTGCTACTTGGTCTTCTGTTCATACTTTGTCTAAGTTTTACAAGGTTGATGTGCGGGCCTCAGCGGATGCTGTTTTTGGCCGCAAGGTTCTGCAGACTGCAGTCATTTAAGTTATGCTTCATTTTTGCCTTCGGATACCCATCCCTTGTGGACACTTCTTTTGGATGTCCCGATCGTAAGAATTAAAGGGGAAGCGGGGTGTGTGGCACACTGAGAATAATACCATTTTGTGAGTACTCACCTGAAAAATGGATATTGTCAGTGTGCCACACCCCGCTTCACCCGCCCTTTTCGGTATCCCGAATCCTTTATATGGTGAAGCTTTTCTTTATTTTGAGGTTACCGTTGGATTTCCTGGTACCTTGTCTTTCTGCTTTTTAAATCACTGGTGTTAAGTGGGAGGTACCAGGTATATATGGGCCGGAAGGGGGCTCGTTACAATACTTCCTCTCTGCAACTTCGTCACCTGCCGGTGAGTAACCCGATCGTAAGAATTAAAGGGACAGAGGGGTGTGTGGCACACTGACAATATCCATTTTTTAGGTGAGTACTCACAAAATAGTATTTTTGGGCTCCTGCTGCCAACTCCAGTGTCTCTTTTAAGCTATGTTTGGGCTCCTGCTGCTGCTTGCAACTCCAGGGTGTGATTCATCCAACTTTTGGGCTCCTGCTGTCAACTCCAGTGTCTCTTTCAAGCTATGTTTGGGCTCCTGCTGCTGCTTGCAACTCCAGGGTGTGATTCATCCAATTTTTGGGCTCCTGCAGCCAACTCCAGTGTCTCTTTCAAGCTATGTTTGGGCTCCTGCTGCTGATTTCAACTCCAGGGTGTGATTCATCCAATTTTTGGGCTCCTGAAGCCAACTCCAGTGTCTCTTTAAAGTCATGTTTGGGCTCCTGCTGCTACTGCTGCTTGCAACTCCAGGGTGTGATTCAGACAATTTTTGGGCTCCTGCTGCCAACTCCAGTGTCTCTTTCAAGCTATGTTTGGGCTCCTGCTGCTGCTTGCAACTCCAGGGTGTGATTCATCCAATTTTTGGGCTCCTGCTGCCAACTCCAGTGTCTCTTTCAAGCTATGTTTGGGCTCCTGCTGCTGCTTGCAACTCCAGGGTGTGATTCATCCAATTATTGGGCTCCTGAAGCCAACTCCAGTGTCTCTTCTTTAAAGTAATGTTTGGGCTCCTGCTGCTACTGCTGCTTGAAACTCCAGGGTGTGATTCAGCCAATTTTTGGGCTCCTGCAGCAAACTCCAGTGTGTCTTTAAAGCAATGTTTGTGCTCCTGCTGCTGCTTGCAACTCCAGGGTGTGATTCATCCAATTTTTGGTCTCCTGCAGCCAAATCCAGTGTCCCTTTAAAGCAATGTTTGGGCTCCTGCTGCTGCTGCTTGCAACTCCAGGGTGTGATTCATTCAATTTTTGGGCTCCTGCAGCCAACTCCAGTGTCTCTTTCAAGCTATGTTTGGGCTCCTGCTGTTGCTTGCAACTCCAGGGTGTGATTCATCCAATTATTGGGCTCCTGAAGCCAACTCCAGTGTCTCTTCTTTAAAGTAATGTTTGGGCTCCTGCTGCTACTGCTGCTTGAAACTCCAGGGTGTGATTCAGCCAATTTTTGGGCTCCTGCTGCCAACTCCAGTGTCTCTTTCAAGCTATATTTGGGCTCCTGCTGCTGCTTGCAACTCCAGGGTGTGATTCATCCAATTTTTGGGCTCCTGCAGCCAACTCCAGTGTCTCTTCTTTAAAGTAATGTTTGGGCTCCTGCTGCTACTGCTGCTTGAAACTCCAGGGTGTGATTCAGCCAATTTTTGGGCTCCTGCAGCAAACTCCAGTGTGTCTTTAAAGCAATGTTTGTGCTCCTGCTGCTGCTTGCAACTCCAGGGTGTGATTCATCCAATTTTTGGGCTCCTGCAGCCAAATCCAGTGTCCCTTTAAAGCAATGTTTGGGCTCCTGCTGCTGCTGCTTGCAACTCCAGGGTGTGATTCATTCAATTTTTGGGCTCCTGCAGCCAACTCCAGTGTCTCTTTAAAGCAATGTTTGGGCTCCTGCAGCTGCTGCTGCTTGCAACTCCAGGGTGTGATTCAGCTAATTTTGGGCTCCTGCTGCTGCCAGCTCCAGGGTGTGTTTTTCAGGCACTATAGGGGCGAATCGAATTTTTCAAAAGTTCGCTCATTTCTACTTACGACATGTGGGCACATGCCAGCGATCAGTGTCGCAGGTCCCCGACAACCCCTGGTAGGTTTTGGGATTCAGCACCCTCACAACCCGCTCCTCTGTATGTGTCAATTGAACGGTTTTCTCTCCCAGTTTGCAACCTACAAAAATCCCAAAAAAATTGGATGTGGAGAGTGTTGCCAAAAAATCCCTCTGCTCACTCAGCACTTACCCCTCAGCCCATCAGGTGCGGATTTTCTTCCGGAAAACCATTTCAAGATCATCCCATTTCTTTTTGGCCTGCTCAGCATCCTTCGGCTCAGGCCCTGTACCCGTCACGTTGCAGTCAATATCTGCCCACATCTGCTGCAGCAATGGTTTGAGGGTAGAGCAGGACCGTGACCCAGCCAGGTGGTCATAATTTGCCAAAACACCATCCAGCTGGACCCCCAGCAGGGCATCATTAAACTTGCCACTCAGCTTGCCCCTGGTGAGTTTGGGACCAGTCTGGTTGGCCGATTCTGGGGTCTGCTAGGTGGTGGAGGGGAAGCCACTTTGTGCACTACCAGGGCCATAAAGACTGGATCGCAGGCTACTGGCCAGGGAGCCAGCAGGCTCAGCTGCAGCTCCACTGCTGCGCCTCATGCTCTGCCATTGGATCTGCAGGGACTCCGGATTGGGGTCCGTACAGTGCTCCTATGTCCCGATCGGTGGGCTGTGCCGGGAGGCCAGGGAGCTTTGGGTGTGGGTCTCCCGCTGCTGCTGCCTCACATTGCTATGGATGACCCGCTCAGAGTGGGTAGTGTGGGAGCCAGCAGGGGATTACCTACGGGAGAAATGGTGGGGCCTTGGGCTGCGGTACCTTGGCCGGGTGCTGTGGTGGCGCCTATAGTGTAGCATAGTGATCTCCTAATTCAGCAGTGGCAAGAAAATCTGAGCCTCTGCTGTGTTTTTTTTATACCTATTTGAGTGGTAAATTGTGGTGGAAACACTTTGGTTTATTTAAGAGGCCATCACAGGCACCAGCAACCTATAGGCTACATGGGCATATGAACGCAAGCACACTTCCGGGGCCCGCCAGTGCGCGTCAGTGCTTCTGCTCCTCAGCACAGGGGTGCATTGTACAGATGAAATGCCAAGCTCCAATATGGCAATCAAGGTGTTCACCTGTAAGCAGCAGGAGGAAATTATGATGGTAAGTCACACTTTCTTGCCAACTGTCTACGAATGTGTGGCGCATTACAATCCTGCCAAAGTGCCCACAAGTGGCAGTGGCCATGAAAATACAATTCTGTGAAACTCACCTGTAGAATTGTTTTTGAATATATCCAGTCCAGGTCGTCCCAGAAGTGATGATAGTTGGGTAATCCACCGCTAGGTGGCACCTGACTGCAGGATCAAAAGCTGTCGCTCCTCCCGCCCCCCAAAAAACAGGTGTCTCTCTATGATTCCCCAGTGGTTAAACAGCAGTAAGAAAAGAGACAGGCCGGGAGGCCAAGAAACCATGTTACTTCACATAGCTTCAGCATGTACTCTCTCCATCAAACTAAGGAAAACGGTCCAATATAAAAATGGTAAGCACCATAACAGGCAATCCAGATAAAATTAATAAGGGTGGGGTGGGACGACCTGGACTGGATATATTTAAAAACAATTCTACAGGTGAGTTTCACAGAATTGTATTTTTCACTATATCCAGTCCAGGTCGTCCCAGAAGTAATGACAGTTGGGACATCCAAAAGCAGTGTCCATTAGGGTGGGATCGCCAGTGCGAAATAGCATGTCGTTCATTTCACTGCCGCCTCAAGCACTTTTTGGCCAAGACAGCATCAGCTGAGGCCCTAACATCAACCTTGTAAAAACTTTGTAAAGGTATGAACTGAAGACCAAGTGGCGGCCTTACAAACTTGTTCAACAGAGACCTGGTGCTGAAAAGCCCAGGAAGCACCAATAGCTCTAGTAGAATGAGCTGTAACATGAAAAAGGGGGTTCCTTCCCCTTGGCAGAATATGCTTGCACCACCGCCTGTCTGATCTGCTTACTGAGAGTGGACTTGGCCGGAGGCAAGCCCTTCCTAGACCCCTCAGAGAGGACAAAAAGACAATCCGACTGAAGGACTCAGTCGCAACCAGGAGTGCTTAATGGCTCTGACCACATCCAGGGAATGGAGTGTCCTTTCCTTAGAGTTAGTCAGAGCTGGACACAAGAAAGGCAAGACAATTTCCTCATTAAGGTGAAAAGAAGACACGACCTTAAGCAAAAAATCAGGTTTTAGCGAAATACCACCTTAACCCTATGCCGTCCAAAGTAAGGAGGCTTCACACCAATCGCGGCCAGCTCTGACACGCGACGCACCGAGTTGATAGGTACCAAAAATACAACCTTTAGGGCAAAATTGACAATGCAGCATCACACAAGGGCTCGAAGGGGGGGCCCTGAAGAGCAGAAAGCATCAGATTCAAGTCCCACATTGGTAATACAGGCTTACGCAGTGGGCGTACATGGGTAACCCCTTGGAAGAAGGTCTTGATCAGTCTATGATTGGCAATGGATCTCTGGAAGAATATGGCTAAGGCCGAGACCTGGCCCTTGAGGGTGCTCAGCTGGAGACCCAAGTCTAAGCCGTGTTGTAAAAAACTCCAAAATGCTAGAGATAGGGAAAGTGCGACAAGGAAGGCTCTTGGATTCACACCAAGCAATGTAGGCATGCCAAACTCTGTAATATATCATGGAAGTAAACTTCTTCCGCGTCTGAATCATGGTCTGAACAACCGTGGCTGACAGCACATTGTCCGTCAGGATTGAGGTTTCAATAGCCAGGCCGTCAAGCCAGTGTCTGTAAATTGGGGTGCCGCAGCGACCCCTGAGTGAGAAGCCCTGGATCCATGCGCTTGTCAGATGGATCACGTAGGGAAGCAGTCTCGGGTGAAGGCATGACCGTAGTGTTGGACAGACCCGACACGGGGACATCCACCTCGGGAGCATGGGACCATAGCCGGACCAGCTACTCGAGAAAGGAATACCGCCTGTCCAGGCCCTTAGGCACCGACGGTAACTTGTTAGGCCTTTCCCATTCCTTGAAAACCATGTTAGAAAAATGGGCCTGCTCCGGAAAGACTCGTCTCTGTCTCTCAGGCTGAAACAATCCACCCTGCTTCCTCTTAGCCACTCTAGGAGGGACAATGTGCAGCATCTCAAAGATCGCAGTTAGCAACCGCTCCATATCATCAGGGAGCCATATATCCTCATCCGAGGAAGACCGGGCCCACTATCAAGGCCAACACCTCCAAAGAGATCATCATCATCATCTCCATCATTATCAGAATAGACCGGCTCAATATGCCGCCTCTTACTTGTGGCCTTCTTAGGAGCCAAGCGAGAGATCTGTCTCTCAAGGCTGGCCACTCAATACACCAAATCAGATTGGGACCCCCTACTGGCTTCCCCCTCGCTGGGGGCTAAGAGCAAGCACAGGGGTTCTTGAGAGGCCGCAGGCAATAACGGGCTAGGAGCAGATACGCCCGCCCGATCATGCTCCGAGATAACACTTCTGGCGCAAGTGACACAACCGCGCTGAGTCTGCCCAGCAGGCTAGCACCACACATGGGGCAGAGCTTCACCCGCCCAGAAGCCTCCATTATGGTGATTTGAGTTATGTTAACAGGTACAAGGCACTAACGACCCAACCTGGCCAGCCCGCAAGAAATGATCCCTCTTAAGTGATCCCTCTTTACAGGGAGAGGGCTTGGAGACAGAGGGGGGGGGAGCGGAGGCCGAGAGGAACCACAATCCTTAATATCAAGGGGCCCACCTGGAAGACACAAAGTGAACAACATATAAGCATCCCACAGCACATGCCCAGCGCGTAAAAGACAATATGTCAAGAGGGACTCGCAACATCAGGTGGCCCATGGAGGAGCCCAGCAGAATCACTAGCCCAGCGCCCTCACGCAGCCCGGGCCGGCCGGCAGCACGCGCACACCCGGCGGCGGAGCCCACAGCCCCAGACATACTCTGTCCGTGAAGCGCGGACGTTCTCCACCCCCCCTCTCACAGCGCGGTAGCATGAAGGAGAGGGGAGAGAGTGGAGCCACGAAGGAGCGAGGAGGGTGAGCATGTGAGGTAAAATTTCAGTAAAAAACACAGGAGGGTAAATACGTGAGGTAAAAAGTCAGTAAAAACACAGGAGGGTAAATATGTGAGGTAAAAAGTCAGTAAAAAACACAGGAGGGTAAATGGGAGGTAAAAAGGCAGTAAAAAACACACCAGCACGCAAGGGACAGCAAGTCCAATCAATAAACACCAGCACAATACAACAAAAAAGCTTGTGGGGCAGGGAGGGCATAAGCCCCGTGGGCATATAGTGGTTTCCCCCCCCCCCTAAATAGGCTCACCATCAGCCTATGGCCAGCTACCCTTTAGGCAGGGTCTGCGGCCCAGAGCCTAGCTCTGTCAACACCTGACCCCGGCGTTCACCCTACCTTCACCGTCCCGGTCAGCTGAAGCTGGGAGGCAGAAGTGGGTCCATGGGAACAGTGGTAATAAGTATGCAGCGGCCGACGGGCTAGGAGGCCCCGCCCGCTCAGCTGCAGTATCCAGGAGAGAGTATCCATACGATCCTTATGCAGCAAGACTGCAGGAAGAACAATGGGAAATCATAGAGAGACACCTGTTTTAATAGGGGGCCGGGAGGAGCGACAGCTTTTGATCCTGCAGTCAAGCTCCACCTAGCGGTGGATTACCCAACTGTCATCACTTCTGGGACGACCTGGACTGGATATAGTGAAAATACAAGCGAAGGCACAGGGTGCCACAGTAATGGCGGAAGCCTGGCCTTCCAATGTTACAGAGCCACAGTACTTTGCTGCCACTGTCACATGGACGTGGCGATTGGGCCACCCGATACTCCACAAGGCTCAGGTGGGTGTCAAGCCAGTGAAGCAGAACAATACCCAAGCATTACACAAATAACACATGGCCAAAAATACTAACGCTTTCCCTCTACAGACCATGAAGAAGGGATGGCGCCGCGGAGGAGGGTGGCCCCTAAAACTATGCGTCAATCAGTTTAGGTAAGTATGTAAAAATGTGCGTGCATGTACAGGCACACATGTGCCATTCACAGGTCCCAACAAAAAGTTTTACCTAATTTTAAAATGTTCTTTATTTTATTTTAAATGTAAATAATTATTTAAAAAACATTTTAATAAAACAAGCGGTGTAAAACAGAACACCAAAACAGAAGGTGGCCAAAGTAGGAGGTGAGTAACAGTGGGTAGAAGCAGACAATATGGCAACCAAGGTGCAAAGGTAAGTGTGTGCAGGGACATGCAGACTACATGGGATGCCTAAATACCAGCAGGGGCGCAAAGGTAAGTATGTGCAAGGACATGCAGACTACATGGGATGCCCTAGATGTCAGCAGGGGCGCAAAGGTAAGTATGTGCAAGGACATGCAGACTACATGGGATGCCCTAGATGTCAGCAGGGGCGCAAAGGTAAGTATGTGCAAGGACATGCAGACTACATGGGATGCCCTAGATGTCAGCAGGGGGAGAAAGGTAAGTATGTGCAAGGACATGCAGACTACATGGGATGCCCTAGATGTCAGCAGGGGCGCAAAGGTAAGTATGTTCAAGGACATGCAGACTACATGGGATGCCCTAAATACCAGCAGGGGCGCAAAGGTAAGTATGTTCAAGGACATGCAGACTACATGGGATGCCCTAAATACCAGCAGGGGCGCAAAGGTAAGTATGTTCAAGGACATGCAGACTACATGGGATGCCCTAGATGTCAGCAGGGGGGAGAAAGGTAAGTATGTGCAAGGACATGCAGACTACATGGGATGCCCTAAATACCAGCAGGGGCGCAAAGGTAAGTATGTTCAAGGACATGCAGACTACATGGGATGCCCTAAATACCAGCAGGGGCGCAAAGGTAAGTATGTTCAAGGACATGCAGACTACATGGGATGCCCTAGATGTCAGCAGGGGGGAGAAAGGTAAGTATGTGCAAGGACATGCAGACTACATGGGATGCCCTAGATGTCAGCAGGGGGGAGAAAGGTAACTATGCCGGAAAGCCACCGAAGGACACGACACACCGAGAATATTGGAATCCGCAGCAAGTTACATCTGAAAACAGGTAAAAATTATGTTACAAATAACGTAAGTGCTCAGCTAAACCGTATGTGTACGCAAAGCAAATACGGCCTCTCACGCATAAATGACCTTTTCTCAGTACGTGGCTGTTATTGATAAGAGCGTTCACAATTTCCTGGTATCCGAGATCAGTTCCTGAAAAAAAAATGAGCATTCACGGGCTGAATCAGGCCCTTAGTGTATCTTACTTCTGTACCACAAAGTTCTGTCCTAAGACCTCAGTGCTTCTACGGTAGGTTTACACCTATAGTCTAGGTCTCTAGGATAACTTATAAACTCATTTGACTTCCAACATCACTATGCAGACGGTATTCAACCATTTCTTACTCTCTCTTGCTTTCTATCTCATGTTCCAGGTTGTCTAATATATATCATGTATTTGTGGACTCTCACTCCCTCGAACATAAATAAAACCGGGCTGCTAATGCCTCTAATATCAACATCTGTCAACAATCTAACAATCACTGCAGCTCCCCAATCACAATGGCTTGGTGTTATACTGGACTCACTTTTAGACCTCATATTCAAACGCTAGCCACCTCCTGTTGTTTCCAACTTAAAAACATCCCCTGCATCTCTCCCTTCCTCACACCAGAAACCACTAAGGCCCTTATCTAAGAAGGGATAGCGTCAGGTAGTGGCTGGTTAATGACAGGTAGCGACAGGTAGCGACTGGTGAACGCCGGACACGGCACGCAATTACACATTTATCAAGCAGAATCTGTTTAGCGACTGGGATAGCGCCATGTAGCGTCTGATTCATCATTTTCACAGCCTCAGCGAACAGCGCCGGCGTTCAGCCTTGCACAGCGCCAGGTATGACCTCTCACTACCTGTCGCTCTCCCATACATTTCAATGGAGGATACTTTTCTTCTCTTTAAAGACGGTTTTTGTTTTTTTTTTCCCAAAAATCTCAAATTATTCTGTGACCTCGCCTGGCATTGAAAAAGCAGTTTTCTGATAAATTTTTCATTTTTCAGATATTTCTGCAGAAATGACATTACAGGTCTGGCATTAAAGTGTTCATGTTACAATGTTATTACAATGTAATTCCATATGTTTTCGCTTTGTTACTAGTGGATAGATGCTAAAAAACAGACTTTAAACACACCGCCTCCTGCGCTCTGGGCTTCAAACAAGCATTTTTCAGCGCCAGAGTTTTGTGAGGCTGTATATGGTGTGAGTCGGTCACTATGACCAGTCGCTAACATACGCTCCCATACAGCACTGTACTGGTCAAATAGCGACTCCTCACAATGTATTACTGAACAGCGACTGAGTCGCTATGAAGTAGCGACCCACGGACGAGCACAGCGACTACTAGCGGGCGCTCTGAAAATGCTTGCTACAGACGCTCATCTGTCGCTACCTGGCGTTAGTGATGAATCAGCCTGCCCAGTTCTAGAAGGTGCCGTCCCTTTAGGGAGGGCAGCCCACATGACTGGCCTGCGTTCCTGCCCGGAGGCAGACCAGCCTTGTGGGAAAGGTCACGGGGGGAAGTGACATCAAAGGGAAGGGGAGTATAAAGGGACGTTCGTCCCTCCTCCCCTTCCTCTTTTGACCCCCGGCTTGGATGGACGAGCAGTCCCACCAGCCCACCCTGTTTTTGGTTATGGTTGGGTTTGTTTGGCCACGGTTCTGGTGGAATGGGGTATTATTGTGTGGGTATTTTGTGAGGTAGGTTATATAGATTAACTATGTACATGTTGATAAAAAAAAAAAAAATATGGTAAAATAAGAGATGTTCTTTCTGTTTTGTACTATTGTTATGGGCACCTGTTGGGGGTGCTTCAGTTTTAATGTTATTTATTGTGTTAGATGCAGTTTGTTATGTAAACAAAAAAAAAGAAATGTTTTATTTTATTTATATGTTAATTTATGATCCTTTGTTATGGGGGAATTCTGGTTATAACGGGGTTAATTTTTGTAATGTAATTGTCACAGCTGTTTGGCGGGTCTCCTCTCGGGTTTCGGGTCTGAGGTAGCAGGTTTCATTTGGTTGGGTATGCGGCTGTTTCCAGCGGAAACCGGACAGGAAGGTTTTGGTTGGTAAGATAAGGAATTTGGTGGATCAATTAGGGAGCGGGGGGGGGGGGGGCAGGGGGAATTTTGTCTTCTGGCGGTTAGCTCAGTTAAGCTCCCAGGCCTAGGAGGTACGTGGCCGAACTTACGTTGGCTTCCACTTTGTGGCGCGTTTGTCTCTCCCCCCTCCCATGGTTGTCTTATCTTGGGCTTCTCAGACCGGGAACAAAAAAGGGGGGGCCCTTTAATTGTGTGTAATTTATTTATATGTTTGGCTGTGGCCGACTAAATTTTAATCTTTCCAAAGATATGGTGGTTCGGAGTCATTATTTGGTGGTAGAATTTAAAGGAGGTAAGGGCATATGGAGCGCTAGCCCAGTCAAGTGCATGCCCTGACCATTTCGCAGCTAGACTACTGCAACACTCTCCTCTCTCCATGTCCAATGGCACTCCCTACATGAGAAGGCCTGGAAAACCACAGTGCCCATGCGTGGCTCATCGAGCAGCACAACTCACACTTCCTGTCATTAGCCATGCCCAGGAATGGTGAAATGGTGAAAACAGCAGTTTTCTTATAGAATATGAGGTATTTTATTATTGTTATATTATCGTATATTTAAAAATGTTTTATAAGGTTGGATTTTATACAGCTCCCAAGTGGGATGGGGGAGGACATGGACTTTAAAGGAAGCCATAAGATAAATACAGGGTCAAAGCAACAACCAACGCCTTTCTCTGGTATACTCGCTCATTCTATTATTCTGCAATATCTTAATTTTATTCTTTTTGTTATTTCCATCAGATTATGTAATTTGTTTATTACATTTCAATCTGAAAGAAGTGAAATATTTCCATTAAAATTCAAACCTTGCACAAAGAGGTGGGAGATATGGTCAGCTCCTGCGACTTCATTCCTAAATCTTATCTCCCTGGATGTTGGCGGTGGCACAGCTGTGCTCTGCCGTTTCATAATAGCCAAGGATCTGCCAGAAGCTTCAACAATCACACGCTTACCATTGAGCACAATGAAGGGACGCTCAGCCAAGCTCAGCAGTAAATATAGAGAGTAATTAAATACCCCTCCCCACTGAAAGGTCCTGTAATGCTACAACCTCCTGTATGCTTCCATATACTGGAAACTCTAGAAAGATAGGCAAATACAAGGTTGAATTTTTTTTTTTTTAGCTACCATATTACTTGTAGTTCGGTTCTGTCATCAGAGCTCACTGCATTGCCAGCTCAGTGTGGCCTCTCCTGTTTCATTCAGACACACTCTTGGTGTCCTCCTCACTGGTGAATAAGGGCCCTCTTACATTATGCAATTATGCATTTCCACCACATGGCAACACTTCCATATCCCATGCTGTCACCATTGCAGTGGAGGCCGTTCAAGAGACCAGCCAGCAATGGGTGAAGTTGTGATGCCATCTAGCAGCTGCTTCAGTGGCTGACTGGAGGTGTCTCTACAGTAGCCAACATCAGAAGCCACCTGCAACAATTTTAGCAAAAAGACTGCCCAGCAGTTTCAGTAGCTGCCTGCATCGACCTGGGACCTGGGAAACATCAGTGATGACAAAGAGAAGGTAAATGTGAAAAATGATCCAGAAGCCATTAGCATTGACCAATAGAAGGCAGTGGCAATTGACTTGGAGGAGAGGGTGAGTATCAAACTGCAATGCAATGCAGTTAGAGTGCACTGCAACTGCACTGCTTTAGACTTAAATAGGTTTCTTTGAGTTGGCAGACCAGGCACTTCACGCAGCATGTCCCAAAACAAAAAGCATAGATGTGTAACAGATTTGGTAGGAGACTCAGCGCAAAAAAGATGGGGATTGTAGTAGCTGCACCTAATAGGGAGATAGAAGATCCTGAGGTAAAGGTAAGTAATAGGTGCGCTTGGGGATTCCAGAAATAAGGAGTTTTATTTCAGCTTCGGCTGAATAGTCCAGACTTCCTGTTGTCACCCTCTGCTATTGGGAAGTCCCAGAGAGTTCTATGGGGAAGCCAACTTCAGGTTCCTGCACATGTAGCTTGATGATGATGATGGCTGTTATGATGGCATCAGGATGTCACAAAGCCGGTGGCGAGCCCTCCTCGGAGTAAATCCCACTGGGATTTACTCCGAGGAGGACTCGTAAGTAATAGGTGCGCTTGGGGATTCCAGAAATAAGGAGTTTTATTTCAGCTTCGGCTGAATAGTCCAGACTAGGAGTAAATCCCACTGGGATTTACTCCGAGGAGGACTCGCCGCCGGCTTTGTGACATCCTGGTGCCATCATAACAACCATTATCATCATCATCAAGCTACATGTGCAGGAACCTGAAGTTGGCTTCCCCATAGAACTCTTTGGGACTTCCCAATAGCAGAGGGGGACAACAGGAAGTCTGGACTATATAGATGTGTAACAGCCCAAATTATTTCATTGTTGCACAAATTGGAAGGCAGGAAGTGGATGTGAGGAGGGATGTTAAAGTGGACCAAAAGTTGTTGACACTCTTTTAGAGATTTCCCTAGGTACATCACGAGTTTGAATGCAAAACCATGTGTACTCACCTCTATCCTCAGTCTCATAGCTGTGGCTAAGCTTAGCCACACTTCACAACAACCCACAGCATCCCGCCTCTCTCTGGACCACACAGGCTTGGCAACAGACATTCCAGTCCACTGATTAGTGAGCCGGAATTGCATCTGAGACCAGCATATGCGCAAGGATCAAGGTATACTGGGAAACCAGCCATTTATTAAGGAAGAATTTTGGGTCACGTTTAAAGAGGTACCAGTAAATACTGACTCAGGCTCTGATTGAGCTGGGGTCTTCACCTAGCCCAGTTGGGCCTAAAGCCAAAGTGCACTCTGTGCTTCATTTTGCCAATCCACATTCGGTCCATATGTTATCATGCTTTGGGCATACGCATACTGATCTAGCACATATGCTGATACAAAAATCACATGTGATACCACCAGAGGTTTATCATAGTATCATTTGACTGTCATCTCTACCACCATTGCTGATATCTGCAGCTTACCAATGTTTTTTGTGTCTTTTCTTTATGTCATTGCTAAAGTGTTCAGAAGTGTGAAATGCCATTGCCCAGGAGTTCTAAATAAAACAATGCAATCATTTGGGTCAATTTACAAAAATAGTATTACTTCCTTTCATACTAAATAAAAGCTAAATAAAAGAGCAAGATAAAGGGCCCAGCACGAATTGCAAAGCACTAAAAATCTGAATATTAAAAGATGACCCCTGCAGTGCCTGCCAAGATACTTTCCACTTTTGGCAAGGTCTTGCCTGTTAAACTGGGTAGGGACAAAGACCATGACAAGGCATTGCTACAAACATTCCCAGAAGTTAGCTACCCCAGTTTCTTTTTCGTTTACCACCTCCAATACTTACCTTTTCTAGTTCCCTATGTGTACGACGATGCCCCCCCCCCCCCACACACACACCAGTAGAGCAGATAAGTGTTTTAACCTTTTTATTTGATGAGATGGCAGTGCAGCCTGTACATGCTCCATGAGAATATTGGTGAGGTAAGTATACTATGCAATTTGAAGTATTGCACACAGTGGGGCATCCTGATTTGGGACAGGGAATCAGCGGGCCCTGGAGTCTCGTTTTTTCTTTAACCGGTGTTGATCCTGCAGACAGCTCATAAAAACAAGCTCAGGTGGGCATCCAGAATGCTGACGCACATGGGTGGGCCGTGGGCAGGGTGTTCCTGTAGCTCGGGGGAGGTTATGTGTGGGTGGGCTCCAGTATTCTGGATGCCTCCCGAGCTTGTTTTTATACATTGTCTGCGGGACAAACTCCGGCTAACAAAAAAAATGGGTATTGGTCCGGTTTAAAGTGGACCAAAACCCAGGATTTGGCTATCCTGAGTTTTGGTCCTTTCCCCATGGGGGAAGCCTCCAGATCACCGAAGGTAACTAACCTCTTCCCGGTCCTACGGTGCATACACGTCCGCTCGTCCAGTCAGCACTCTTGGAGATGCTGACGCTACGTTGTCTAAGGCTTTGTCTAAGCCAGCGGGAGCGAGAGTGCTGGCAGCCGCATCCCCCGTTTCCCTCTAACAGGGAGCGTGCCTGCGCCGGCCATTTACAAATGCCTGGCACGGGCACGCGCCCTGCTAGAGGGATAGCGGGGATGCGGCTGCAGCTTGTACATGTGCCGTTCAACTGGGAAGCAAGGTAAGTGTATGGGGCGACCTGGGAGCTTTCACACAGAAGGGCACCCGGACTTTGGATGCCCCCCGGGGAGAGGGATTCGAAACTTAAGGATTCCTGGGCTGATTGCGGTGGGTTTTGGTCCATTTTAAGCTCCATGTGGACAACCCAGAGGTCTTGGCCTGTAGGAACGTAAAATCCTACTAACTCACCCCCTCCTGCCATTTGTGATCCTGACTATAAGTAGATGCTTACCTTTTATTTTGTCTACAAAGGGGACTAGGAAATGGCCCAACAGTTACACCCTCCAAAGGAATGTGTGCTGTGTAGTAGTGTGCAGCCATTTCCAGGTCCTCTTGGAGTCAAAGGTGTGGAATGGGTGTGATCATGGGGCGTGGCTTAATTGCGAAAAAAAAATGTTGGCGTGCTACACAAGCCAATCGTCTACACCCCTCTTTCCCATTTTACAGAGTTGCGAGGTTGCTCCTTGTTGCTCCTTTCTAGACCACAACTCTTCCAGGCCACTGACCTCCCCAAGCCAGACTCCCCCAGGGCAAAATCCTGGGTGCTCCACTGCACTCTATTCACTGTAATAAGGGGGGACCTACATCCTACATCCTGCATGTGAACAGTGGAACAGGTCTGTATGTCACAGGCCTTGATCTTGAGAGTTTTATATAACTGGAGTAGGACAGTACCAGAGCAGGGGACAGAAGTTGAGTACAAATTTTATATTATTTATTCTTGCCTGGACGGTACCTTTAAAGGCTCAATAGTGTGAGGAAATGGCGAAAGTTGTCTGGTCGTTATGCTGAACCATAAACAAATCATATCTTATTACATGCAGTTCTATGGCCTAAAACCATGAGTCAAACACACTAAAAAGCAGTTTGCAGGATTCTGAGGCAACATGATTAACCTCCCAGGCAATGCTGCTCTAAGAAGAAGTCAGTCAGTCAGAAGTCAGCCAGTCTGGAGGCTCGCAAACTCACTCCCCCCCCAGCAACATGTCTGTAATACTTGACCTTTCTCTATATCACTCCACGCAGTGGCAGACTAGAAATTGCTGCACAAGCTTATGTCCACAGTTTGCAGTAGGTGGTGCTTTCTCTGCATTTTCAGTGTCTCTTATTGCAGGATGTGCAACAGCTTCAAGCATGTAGAGGTGGGTTAGGACCAATATACTCCATGAGTGACGAAATGTCAGGGAGGGTGAAGATGTAATTTAACCCTTTAACTGCCAGCCTACCTAGAGATTTTGTCACCCTCTGTTTCCAGACAATTTTTCACTATTTTGCACTGTACATGTTCAACTGTGATTTTTGAAGGGATTTCCAGGGATTTTTAGCAGAGTGTGGGCTATATTTTTTTTATATATTTTTGGGAGAAATATATGCAACAATTTTTTTTTTTTTTTTTTTTTTTACAATTGGTACAGTTTTTTTGTTTTGTTTATTTGTAACAAAAAATGGAAGTTTTTCAATAAAACCATATTGCAGGTAAAAGCCAAATTTCTCCCAGTTACAGTGGAACCACATATGTATTGGGAGACACCCTTTCCTGCCCAGGAGACCCCCCCCCCGAACTGATTTTTTTTCAAGAAAAACGACCCTTTACATTTGAAATACCCCCAACAAACTATGGGGGTTATTTAAGAACGGATAGCGACAGGTAGTGCCTCGCAGCGGCAGGCAGCGCCTGGTGAACGTCGGGCGCTGTACGCAAAACCACATTTAAGAAAGCGAATCTGGTGAGCGCCTCTAACAGCGCCATGTAGCGTCACATGTATTAATCCAGGCAGCTCAGTGTATAGCACCGGCGCTCTAGGCTCAGGAGCGCCATGTAGTACCTGTCGCTCTGTAGTGCTCTCCCATACATTTCAATGAGGCTTTATTAGTTGTGTATAAATAGCATATTTGACTTTTTTTTTTTTTTTGCCCAAATCACATCAAATACATTTTTTTTACTTTTTATATTTTTAAGCAGAATTGTATTAACAGGTCTGGCACTAAAGTGTTATTGTCCCAGTGTTAAAATAATGTCATTCCATGTGTTTTCGCTTTGATACTGGTGTATATGTGTTCAAGAACAGACTTTGATCACACAGCGTCTGACGCTCTATGCTGCAGCGCCCAGCTTTAAAACGCTGGCGCTGTGTGTGTCTATTGTTTTGTTAAATATGGTGTGGAGCGCCAAGTGCACTGAGCTTAATGTGCATGGTCCCCCAAACAGAACAATACCCAACATGCATAGCTACATTAACCATTTTAACTGCCAGCCTACTTGAGATTTCTGGAAGCCATCAGGGCAGATTGATCATGCTTGATCGGGTGGGCAATCAGGCTGGCTGGTGGGCGATTGGGCAGACGGGAGGCTTGATCTTGGGGGGCAATCGGGCAGATGGGCTGTTTGATCAGGCCAGCGAGAGGACAATGGGTCAGCTGCTGGCAGGCTGGAGGCTCAATCGGGTGGCAATCCAGCAGGCGATCATGCAGGCAGGTGTGCAGCTTGATCAGGTTGGGTGATCTGGCTAGCACGTGGGCAATCCAGAGACTCAATCCAGGTGCTCATCCCCCACTCTGCTAGAAGCAAGTGCCCTCAGTCACTGTCAGTGAACCCGGGAGGGAAAGGGGGGCGTTGCACTCACCACTGATACACACAGGAGGGAAGGAGCCGGGAGAACCTTCCTCTACTTCCTGCTTAACCATCAAGGGAAGGAGCCGGAAGAACCTCTCCTTCTCGCTGCTAGCCGTATCACTGAATGCCGAGGGAAAGAGCATATAAGAGACTGCTATTTCCCCCGACATTCAACGCCCACCTCTGACTGTTTCGGAGCTAACTGCAGCGCTGCCCTCCCATTCCCTCGCTGTCTATGCTGAAAGCTTGGGAGCGAGGACACCCCTTGTAGGTAGGGGGGTGTGGTTCCATTATGGGACCACAACATTTTATCAAAGGACCGCTGGGGCAGTGAATGTGGAAGTCTATTTCCTTATTTATAACGCCTACTTGAGAGGAGGGACAGCACTAGAATGACGTTTGGCAAAGTAAGCTACTTAACATTTGCCTTTAAAATCACTTAAGGGTAAAAAAACACACAGAAACAAAGAGAAAAATATTTTTATTGTTTTTTTTTTAATACTTTCCTCCCATCTATTTGGAGCACTGTGTTCTAAGCCTATCACTCTGGCTTCTGCTCTCCTGCTGCTGCTGGAAGCTTCCTTTATCTGCTAGGCGACTGGACTTAAAGGGTTATTTTAAAAAAATGATAAAGTGTCCCCCCTTAACAATCCCCCTCAAAAATGATGTGGGGTCCCCCCCTACCAAGCATAGCCAGCCTGGGGACCAGCTATGTAGGGCTTGTAGAACAGGGCACAAGGGCCAGCCTCTGTGCCCCCCTTGCCCTGCAGGCTACAAGCTCACATAGCCGTCGTGGCCCCTGGACTCTTCTGACTCTCCCTGTGCTTTGAAAAGACAGGTAATGGGGGGCTGGAGGTTAATGGCAAGTCACCCACTAGCTGCAGGTGACTTGCCGGCCCCCGAACCTTGTGAATTGGTATAGGGGTCTCGTGGATCTTCAGCTCCCTCCAGCGATCACCCCTGAATCTGACAGCTCAGCGCTGGGAGTGGGGTGATCTTCCTCATCCACAAAAGGCGATGCTAGCAGCAGAGAAGGCCCGTTTTGTGCCCTCTCCTCACAGGGGAAGAGCCCAGAAGGGAATCGGAGACCCGGCGGGAGGGATCACAGATGCAGGTGAGTAAACGTCTTTTGGGCCCCCTTCTGAAACCATAAGAGCCCCGGGGGGGATCGGATGCCCCCCAGGTGAAGAGAAGACCCCAGCCGAGTTGATAAAGGGGTCAGGAAACTAGGAAAACTAGGCCTATGAGTCTCACATGCTTGGCAGTTAATGCTTGGAGAGGCAACCATGTGGGACTCATGGGCTTGGCGTTTAAAGGGTTAATGAACGCATAACGGTGCATGCGCAGGCTCTCACCCAAACAGTGCTCTTTGCTGTGCATATTAATGATCTGCAATACAGCTCTGTTTAGAAGCTTTGCAATAGTGAGCAGGAGTGGCCACAGTTCCCTTTAGGCGTGGGCACACTTCTGCACTCAGCCCATCCGAGCAGCTAAGCACGGGAGTGTGCCTCAGCCCAGAGAGCAGGGTATCTTGATTTGGGATACCCCAGGGGAAGGCCAATGGCAGGTCCTGGGATTCTTTTTGTTCTGTTTTAAGCTAGTGGAGGTAAAAAATTGACCAATAGATCTAAGCACTGTTTATGTGAGCATGTTTCTTCTTATTGCTAATGCTTTATGGCTTTGGGTACCCTTCTCCATCATACCACTAATTGTACACCTGGTAATAGGGTGTTCTTTCTACTAGAAGATATCCTCATTGGCCCCAGGAAATCCCTAAGGGCCCCAGTGGACAACAAAAGTATAAAGGAGCTAACACTTGGTTTACCTTTTCTTTCAATTCACGCGTCCACTTTAATAAAAAAAAACAAGGGGGATCTCCTGGGGAATGCCCCTCCATACACCTTCCTCCAGTTAAGTTTTGGTCACACGGGGAGATTCCAGAGAGGCATCACCTCCCAGTTATAGAAGCCTTCTCTCTGGCCTGACACAGCCCTTGGCTGGCAGCCAAGGCAGTAGGTGGGGAGATTTGTCTATTAAATTCTCCCATCTGCTTTATTTTAATAGATACAGCTCTGGACAGAGGATGGGTAAAGTGAACATTAAAGTGGTCCGAAACCCACATTTTTAACTAGCATTCCCTGAATTGCTCCCCCCATATGGAATACCTTTTGGCAAATTTCCCTGCTCTTGCTTTACTCTGCTCCCCGCTAATGCTGATTGTTTTAGCTTTAAAGCCCGCCTCCTCCATTCATTGTCACCGTAGTCAGTGGTAGTGATATCATTTACGCACCTGTACAATGACGGATAGTCTGCAATGTTATAGAGGGGGACAGCAAAAGAAAAGAGTGTTCCAGGACAATTCTGTTGGCAAAAATATCCTTTTCTAGGTCTACAGCCTAAGAAGGAAATACTGGCAGGATCATTGGCCAAATTGGCCAAAAATTGTGTGGTGTCTCTTTATTTTTACTACTTTTGAACGGGTAGTGGGTCCAAAAGCCCCCTATACCAGTTCAAAGGGCAAAGGGCCTATAAGTTACCTGCCCAACATCCTGGCAGGTATCTTGCTGCCCCCCAGCCACAATACCCTCACCCCCAATGGTCAGGGGAGTGTGGATGAGCCCATTCCCCAAAAGCATGGGCCCAGCGCTCGGCAACATACCTGTGCTGTGGGTCAGAGAGGCTGACAATCACTAGGATTGGAAGCAGTCTGTTCAGCTCTTGAGCCCTGGGATTACCAACCTTTATACTTGGTGTGTCTGGTCGGTAAGTACCCCTCTCACCCCAAATAAAAAAAAAAAAGCATACTCCCCAGCTAGGTGGTGCTGTGGGCTACCTATGTCTGTTGCCCAAGCTAGTTGGCTCTGGGGGAGGGGATGGGGGGACATTTTTTTTTTTTATTTATTATTTGTAAAAAAAGAAAAATAAATCCTGCCTGCCGTTGTCATTGAAAAAAAAAACAATGCAGCAATTGCAGCATGGATTTTTTAGTGAAATAACTTACAACTCGCATACTATTCGCTTTCAAAGATGACATTATTCGCATCAGCTGATGACGTACACATTTCACCTTCCAGAAGAATATGACATTTACACAAAACATTTTAGTTTTTGGATAAATGCTTTAGATACATTACCGGTAATTAACATGACTGATCCTAAACTAAAATTTGTTTTACATCGTGGGAGAAATAATTGGCATATCCATATTCATGTGTTTACATTCAGTACATTAATATTGAATATATAGTTTTTTTTGACAAAAAAAGTATATATATATATTTTTTTCTCCACCATATCTAAGCCTGCCATGTCAAATCGCCTGAACTGCTTTCTTCTCTATCTGTCACTGCTGCTCACAATTACATTTTCCTTCAGTATCTGTCTGTGACACATGACTTGATGACAAACTAAATTCAGTCTAGTGCCTCCTACCTAAAAAAGCGTCATTTTCTGCGTAGGGTCTTTAAATGCACAACATATATGCAACCATATTTTATTTACACATTTGTACCTAAAATGTTTATAATGTTATTTTAAGGGGACTATTTTTCTTATCGCATTGTTGTATTTCTTAATCAAATTGTTAGTATTTACATTGAAGCAGCATAAAGCTCGCTCAAGTCCGTCTTTTCATCAGAGAGGGGGTAATTGTTTCCTTTACAAAGAGGGACCACTTGCCGCGCTCTGGTCACTAAATGGCTTTCTGAATCACCTTTACCACATCCATTTAAATACCACAGATAGGTGTCTAATCAGTCCAAACTAGTCAGTCAATCTACATGAAATATTTGCAAATATATATGTAAACTCTAACAGTATAGGAAAAATGATTTAGTTGACCATTTTGCTAGTCCAACTATTTTCCCTCATTCATTAGTATAATTAACTAAAATCTGCATTATTATTATTATTATTTCATGACATAATTTGAAAACGAGTTTGCATGATTTAAATAGTTATTTGTTTCTATTGTTTTGATTTTACTATTTCAGCATATTTGACCTAATTACCATATGTAATAATTGTTTTTGTTTGCTTAGTTACTATAATTAAATGTATGTAAAGGAGTTAAAATAGTAACCTGAATAATGTTTGATTACCTATGTATTTATTATTTGATTTTATTTAAAAAAAGTCAAAATAGTAATATAAATAATGTGCATTTAATCATAGTAAAAATGATTCTCCTTTTGATTTTTCCTTCTGTTCTTCACCTTTTTATTTTCTTTGCTTATTGCTGTTATCATATCAATGTAGAAAAGCAATAATAATAATTACACCATATTTAATTTATTAAAATCACCATGCTTCATTCTTATATGTTTATTATTATTCATGGTAAATTTTAATATTTTTTATATATATTTAAATCTATTTTAAAATGCCAACAGTTCACCTACAGCAAACGTAATACATAAAAGCTCCAAACTAAAATTTTAACAGAAATGCTTCAAGCATGCCATTTTTTATTTTCTTGAATTTGCAATCAGCTTGTCACAACTTTTTTTTCTGACATGACATCAATTTTTTAAAATAAACATGGAAATGGAAGGTAGGGCAAGTTGGGAAAAGAAGGATAAAAACATTTTAATCTTAATTATTTATAAAAATGCGCCTCAAGTTCATTCTCCCATAATGTCTTTTTGACCAAGAAATAGATGCCTATTTTCTAGGACAAAATGGCTGCAGGAAGAAAAAGCATTTGACTTGTATATTTTACTCTAAACGAATTTGGCAAATCAGAATTCAGCATCCATTGAAAAAATGAATTATCTGGATAGGTAAGGTCAGCAAAAAAAAAGGGGGCAAAGGCATTTTTTGTGTGAGCGCGAGTGTTAACTCTTTGCTGCAGACAAAACAACATGTATGGAAAACACATTTTAAAGAACAGGCTGCAGTTTACGCTTGGAAATTCTATTGTGCCGTCTCCTCCTGCCTGGCGTCGGGTTCTCCCCTCCAATCATCGGGAGCATCTCTCCTGCTCCAACCTGCAAACACAACACCCACACAAGAATCACACAGAGGTCAGAAATAAATATTGTAGCCTGCACTCTGGAGCCACATTTCTGCCACCAAACATATTTATGGAGATCCCCTTCATGCACAACAAATTATTTGTTCTTTGTTTTTCCCTGTGGTTAAAAAAAAATATATAATAATGATGTTCAAAATACATAGTTGCCTTGCTGTTTTGGACAAGGTCTGGAAATCTCAACAAGACAGTGGCAACAATTTGACAAAATAATTTGCACATGACTTAGGAAAATTCCATGTGACTTTTTGTATTGCCTGATTCCTAGTTAAATTTAATTTGTAGCTACAATACAAAACAATAATTAATTAAATACCATATTTGCATTATTCCTTTTTACAATATGTAGGCGATTCTTTTAATTTGCGTATAATTTATAACAGCCTTGTTATTAATATATAAATATGCTATAACAATTGTTAATAAATCGCGCTCAGAAATTCAAACAATATATTATAGTTTCCTCTTATTTCTGTTTCATTGTTATTAAAGTCCTCAGCGCAAGGAGATATATTAATGTGCATTATTGTTATGTGTAAGTAACTTTCTGTATCTTTGGAATGAAATGTTGATGTTCTGTTAAATCATGAAACAAGTTATGTTAATAATTATAATTTTGCAAATTAAAAAGAGAGAAAACAATGCTAAAAAGATATTTAAAATGATTTTTAAGATATGAACAGGTGGGCACAACACAAAAAAGAAACTTCTTAAATGTGTTGTATACCTGAACGCTTTTCATATTATTAATGATAAAATATTAACATTTTACGTATAATGAAAGACTAATATATATATTTCAAAAATGTCAATTTGTAGAGTTTACCATTGGATCCCTTTACTGTCTATTTGCATAAATCTTTGTTTTGTTTTTTTAAAACAAAATGTTAGAGCATTTGACATCTTGTTTAGTTATGTTCTAGTTATGTATAATAATTGTTTAGTTATGTATAATAATTCATAATAAAGGTTTTGTATTAAGGCTTTGAATAAATGAAATAGTTCATGTTGACAAAAGTATATATCATTCATGATTATCTTTCCAGTAGTGGCTATAGGTTTGGCATACCTGTATGTAGGGTTATTTAACTGAGGCTGCGAAAGGTTCTGAAGTTCGCCCTCACGTAGCACAAAATCAAGTGAGACCAAAAGTTGTTTTCTTTAATTTAGAGATATAAATAACCTTACAATGGGGCAATTCTCCAGGTGAAGTGCAAACTATTTTTGTTAAGTTGGATATTCTGTATTAGAAGTTTGGAACTAACAGCAGCCTATAGGTAAATGAAATAACAACTTGTATGATCATAGGCTGCTGTTATTTCCAAACTTCTAAAATAAAATAACTTACTCAATAAAAAAAATAATTTGCTCTTCAACAAAAATAAAAAGTTAAAAACTTTTTATTTTTAATAAAAGAAAACATTTGTTTTTTTACTTTAATACTCCCCCCCCCCCCCCAAATTCTTACATCCATTATATATTTTATTATTATTATTATTATTATTATTGTTTATTTATATAGCGCCATCAACTTGCGTAGCGCTTTACAAGTTATTGGTATATATAGTATTCTGGTTATAATATTTGTGTTATTCTACACATGTGATATTAAATAGCACACATTTACCTATTTTACTGTAGCTTTTTGTAGTCATTTGTTGGGTAAAATATTATATGCTTAAATGGTGAGGCATTCTGTTTACGTCTATGCTACCAACCTAATATGATAGCAGAGATTGGCAAAACTAGCTTTGAAAATCTGACCATTTTAAAATATAGTTTTTAGCCTTGTGTTGAAGATGAGAGACAGAATAAAAGAAGCTTATCTTGCTCATACTCTATCAGCCTAACCCAAAGTTCCCCGTGGCGGCAATAATGTAGACAACAATTCAGATTCTTTCGCTTCTGGTTGATCATTTTCTGGTTGCCAGACCTGCAAAGTGTTTGTAAGCAGGCAGCCGGTGTTGCTTTCCCTCCATGTCCTTGTAGGCAGCACATTGGACAAAGCTACATGACATTAGCAGCTTCATCCCAAAGAAGCTTCTCCTCTTCAAACAGTAATTGAGACAATCCAATCATTTGACAGGATGCAAAGTTTTTTTTTTTTTTCTGGAGGAAGTGTGCCTTCCAGCAGCTTGCTTCCGTATTAACTGTATGTTTATATACACATTTCATTGACAAGTCTAATATCGACATCCATAATTCATATCTTTGGAACCAATTTGTTATTGTAATACATTTTTTTTTTTTTGGAGACCTGCATGAAGGTCCTGGAGAGGAGGATGTTAAATTATACATGCACCCTCGCCAAGTGAATTCATTCAGCTCAGTAGGCAGGTGAATCTCCTCGTGACCTTGGAAAACCGGTGGGGTAGCCTGGAATTGCAATCAGAGCTAGCCCTGGAAATCTTAACCATTTCCAAATATTAACAACTTCCTTCAAAGCAAAAGCTGATTTCAGCAGTTATGATAATGAGCACATCAGTAGTGGCTTCTGAGAGGAATACAAAATAAAAAAAAAAACCTAAAAAAAAACAGAAGCCGCTGTTTTAATAAGATTAAAATCAAAGCTTCTTATTTTTGAATTCTAATTTGTTTTCTATCGGTTGTCGCTGTCCAGAGCCTTAGGCTTGCCGGGATATTTTCATGCTTTCCACATATTCAGTCACCATTTATGACAGCGAAAAAAAAAAAAAAAGTGTATATTCTCAAGTTGCCTTGATGACTGGACTTCCGGCTCAATGTCAGTAGAAAGCAGGGCTGAACACGCTAGCCTTACAAGCTTTAGCCATGTCTAGGAATGCATAGGAAAATGCAGATGTGGTTGTGGAATTTTGACAAATTTTTGCACCATACCATATAGCGATCTGAAACCCTGTAGGGGGTGCAGAAAATGGGCTCCAGAAAAACGATACTCTGAATCTAGGAAATTAAGCTGATGGTGGTTACAGCAATAAAATCAATACAAATCCCCCCCTAAGTCGGCTCATGGCTGCTGGCCTTTTGGGTGTTCAGCTTGCGCGATCACACAGGGTTGACATCCTAAAGCCTACATAAGGGGGCACAAGTAAACATCCCTTACAAAAGACAGCTCGTTGCTGGCTCAGCAGTCCTGCCTCTTCCCCTGTTCAATGCCTGTGGGGCTGCTGGAGAACACACACACACGCTTTTAGCTTTATTCCATTGCTATCCCGTTGCTTCTGTTTTCCTCTCTAATCCAATTTACCTCTTCACCTTCCCTCTGCCTCCCTTTTATTTTTATACTTCCTCATTTTTTCTTTTCCACATTCCTTACTGTTTTTTTCCTCTTTTCACATTTCTTCAGACTACTTCTTTTTTGGTTCATTAATTTTTATTGAAGATTATAGATGTACAGTCTCATCATAAAATAAATTAAAGACATATCCATTAAATTAAAGACATATCCAACGTTATGTAATGGTGCCTTTCATACAGCTTCTCAATGCTGGACATGAAGTTACACACAGTATTAGCCGCAATGACTCAAGGTTATACATATAACCTAAATAAAGGTCTTCTTCATTTAGCTGCATTTCCTTTGCATCCTTCTCTTTCCAAATGTTCCTTTGTTTCCCTTTTCACCCTCATTTTCTCTATCTCCTTTTTTCTGCATTCTCTTTGTCTCCCATGTTTTACACATTCCCACCTTCCTCTTTCTTCTTTTCCACATTTTCCCCAACTTCCACTCTTTTCCAAATCCCTTTCATTTTATCATTCCCTATTTCTGCTTGTATTTACATTCCATTGGTCTGTTTCTATTCCCTATTTCTCTCTTTTCCACATTCTCCCTGTCTTTCTTTTCAAAATTTCCTTTATTTTGCTCTCCTCACTCTCACTCTTTCTCTTTTCGTCACACCCCCTCTTTTTTCCCACTTTTTTTCTGTCTTTCTCTGTTTTTTCCACATCTTCGTATTTCTCTGTTTTCCACATTCTCTTCTTTTTTATGCCCCCCCCCCAGTTTTTCTTTTTCCCTTTCCTTCCTTTTTTATGTTCCCTTCTCATCCCTCTCTCTCTTCTTCTCATACTTTTTATTCATTGTGTAAGTATGTATGTATGTGTGTTGGGAGGGCACCATCCTAAAATCTTGTACAGGGCATCTGTGGTCACTTAAACACCCAAACTGAATAAAACTCCCACCATGCTTGTGGTTTATTCCCCTGGTAGGAATACAATCCAGGGCTCACAGGTTTAGTGTACAGAACCGGTCACCCCTGATTTCCATTCAAATAAAAAAACAAAGCCTTGCTAAATACTTCTTGATGTGGGGTGTATAAGTGACCTCTCTTCCTGCCATCCAGCATATTTATATAGATTTTTATCATTGGGCCAATTGTTGCAATATTGCTACTTTAAATATTGATTATTCTGTTTAACAGTCTTATCTGTCTGCTTTTTGTCTTATTAGCTAAACTCAGATGGCTGCATGCATCAAGGGGCAACAGGAAATGGTATGTTCATTTAATAGTGTTACTTCCTTTTTTTCGTTTTACCATTACTACCTACATCCATTCATACCTGTAAGTGACACACACACGTACACACTTACACACGTGCTAACTTGGACAGAGGAACATGTTTTTACCAATTTAGAGAAGCACTGGTGTGCCATGTGCAGAAATTGTGGTATAGGGTAACCTCAGGAAAGCTGGTTCCAAATGTATCCATGACTCTGCATGTCTTATGTAGGGCTCTCATAGATTAGGACCACACCTTGCAAATGTATGCAATAGACAGATGTTCATTTTATCACTGGTCCTTGTTTTTTTCATGTCACCTTCATGTCTCTCTAGACATGTCTCTTTTATCTTCATGGTCTCAATTCAGGGCAGTACTGGAACCAGTCATAGCCAGGTGCACTTAAAGCGGACCTTCACCCTAAATAAGAGTCTATCTTATATGTTTGCCCCACGCTGTACATACAGATTGCCCACATTAAAAATCTTCCTACCTGCATCTATTGCATTTTCTGAGACTTTAAACATCCAAAATGGCAGCCCATGGAGGTGCAGGCAGCCTGCAAACAGGAAGTGTCTTCTGACTGTGTCGCTCTGCATTCTGGGATTGCTGACCTTTTTCTGACCCCAGCTCTGCTCTTTCTGTTCAAAGCACAGCTATAACCCTACTCCCCTGCACTTATGACCCCTCTCCTCTCCTTAGTATGTGATGCTACTGAGCCAAGATGGCGGCACCCATATCCTAGAGTTGCAGGCCAGTGAAGGAAAGAATAAAAAGTGATAAAAAACTTTCGATTACGGTTATCTATTGATACACATTCTTCTTTTTGGCCATATGTGGCCTCTTATCTTTGATCTTAATTACTAATATTGACACTTTTCCTCTCTTGAGGCTGTTTTTGCACACACTATATGCACAATCTCTAGGAGAAACTCCTGGGCATATATTTGATTCTTTTGTATATAATGAATTAGGATTAATGTATTATTATGACATATGTAAAGTAGTCCACAATACACCCGTGCCAGCAATCATGTTTTTAATTGTTTTTAAGATATGTCTGGGCTATTAAATAAAGTATTTTGACTAATGTAATTATTAACATTTTGGTGTATCTGTTGAGCGGCTGACTCTGTGGGCTCTAGGGTCTGAGCTGGCAGTCCCTCTCTTCGCTTTTTGATTAAAAACTTTAAATATATCAATTTTAGATGCTGGGGAATAGTTTTTGAAGGGTTTGGGCTTTTCATTAAATGATGCTGAAGGTCTACTTTAAGACGAACCTCCCATCAGAAATGTCTCAAGGCCTGCTTTAACCTCCAGCCCTAGACATCCCGATTTGGAATACAACATCCTGTGTACACTTGGCCTTTCACGTTTCCTTGGTGGCAGTTGCCAGGGACGAGCCCACTGGGCTTGCTTGAAGTGTGCATGTGACATATCCGCCTGCCTGGTGAACCCCATTGACTGCTGACAGTCACAGTCAGAGATGGGTTTAGGGGCTCCAGATGAGTGGGCACTTTAACCAGGCAGTGGGCAAAGCAAGCAGGATGCTGGGCTGCATAGCTGCTGTACAGAGCTCTGTTAAGGCGACATATGAAAAACTGTATACATTTCTGGAGACCCCCCCTACAAAAAGACTTTATTAAAAAAGAACAAGTCCAAAGGTGAACTACAAAAATGGTGGAAGGACTCACTCAAATATAAGTCTTGTCAAAAAATAATGTAATTTGTGCATCCTGGAGAAACATGAAATATGACTGAAATCTTTATATTTGTGAAAGATTTGAGTAATGGTCAGGAGGGAAGTGTGTTTAAAAAGAAATTTAAAGCTGACCAAAACCCACATTTTTAACTAGCACTCCCTGAATTGCCCCCCCCCCCCCCCCCCATGAAGAGTACCCTTTGACAATTTTCGCTGCTCCCTGCTTCACTCTATTCCCTGTTAGTGCCGCCTGTTTTAGCTGTAAAGCTCCGCCTCCTCCATTCATTGTCACTGCTGTGTGTGGCAATGACTGATCCTCTGCCAGGTCATAGAGATAGACAGCAAAAAAAGTGTTTCGAATAGCAAAAATATTCATTTCTAGTTCTACTCCCTAAGAAGGGAGTATGGCGGGGGGGTTGACCCCAATTTCAGTGGGTTTGGTCTGCTTTAATGATAGAAAAAGGGAGCAAAATTTGAAGCTAGATTGGAGAGCACAACCTCAATGGCAGACTGTATGGGCCATGTGGCAACTTCTACCATCAACCTTTCTATGTTTAAAGTGGCTTGAAGCCCAGGGGGGATCGGCCCGGGAATCTATAAGATTACCGGACCGATCAGATCCCTCCCCACGGGGCATCCGAAATCGGGATGTCCCGCGGGGAGGAACCCCCCAGGAGGCCCACAAACCTTACCTCAGCCCCGTTCCATCGGCGCATGCGCGAGACGCGGCCTCCAGGGCTCAGAGCCGCTGAGCTGCTATGCGCGTCCAAGCGGCCTTGGACGCGCATACCACAGCGGCTCTGAGCGCTGTGATTGGCTGGAGCGGTCACGTGGGAGCGTGGTGAGGTGAGTGTTTCTGGGCTTTCAGGGGGGGTTTCAGACAGCGGGGCCCCACCGAAGTGGACCAAAACCCAGGATAGTCAAAATCCTGGGTTTTGGTCCACTTTAAGGCTTTCTAGTAGTTCTACAGCCAATAGGCACCCTCATTTGGGATACCTGGGGAGGGGGTGGTATAGCTTCTCTGAGGGGTTGTTCTGGAGAATCAAGTTTTTGTCCTTCCTATGGGTCATTCCCATGGGGGAGGGTATGTGGTAAATCTCAGATCTTTTGCTTCATGTCTATTTTAGCAGGGGATCTTTTTCACCATTACTAGTGATAAGTGAAGCAATCTGTACCTTGGCTCCCATGTGTATTCAATGACTCCCCTGACTTTTGTGTTTATGGTTCCATACTGTCCCCAGAAGATAGACCTCACAGATGCACATTTATGTATAGTACAGCCATTTACAACCCTTTGACATGTGATGCACAAGTGATCTCTTGGTAACTAATGTTGCCAGCCTCAGTGGTGGCTACTCATGCAATCTGTTATTAGATGCTCTTTTAGAGATTTGTTGACATGAAGGAGTCTATTTCTGTTTATCGACGTAACAGAATCTAATGAAATCCACCGCGATTCACTGACAAGAATACATGACAGCTTCCATAGGGGGTACATGTTATTTTATAGGTTCGGCATTTACAATCTGCTGCTGCATTCTCCATAATCCTCGGGTCCTTTTTAATTCTCGAGTTGGCTGGTAGTTAAATACAAGTGCCATATGACCTCTGCCTCTGTGACAAAGCAGCCTCAACACAGAAGAGAAGAAACAAAGACCCAAATCTGAATGTAGGGGGAAGTAAACATGCCGAGCTGACCTTGCTGTCAGAACGTGAAAGCGATCTTCTGAAGAGGAAAGTGAATCTGCCAGGAGCGCACATTCACATGCTGCCACTGATTTACTATAGTGACGAAAGCCTGTGACATAAAGCATTGACAAAACACATGGAAAGTTCTCCAGCACTTGATTCGATGGTTCATGTGACCGATTTAGGGGTCGTATTTATGAGTGTTGAGTGGTCACAGACAGTATAATAATTACTTGTATCTTGCTTGTTTTATGCATTGAGAATGGGGTACAATAGGGCCGATTCAGCACGGCATGAAAATGACCTTTCTCGGCATTTTGCCAAAAACACAATACTTGAAAAGAGCAGGTTAGAGGGAGGGGGCCACTGTCCAGCAGAACTTAAGATGGCAGAAACAGACAAGGCCCCCAGACCATGGGTGAGGGCCAGACACAGGGAACATGACCGATAGTTGACTGCAGGAGGAAGACAGAAGGGTGAATATTGATACATATGGAGGTTTATTCACTATTATTGGTGCGGGTGTCGGCTTCTGGCCAGCGGCACTGTTAGCTGTAGCACTCCTGGCCAGGCAGGGATCGCAGCACACGGCTTATATAAGCTTATGCACTAGCAACACATAGAGGCCGATTCATTAATAGCGCCAGGTAGCGACAGATGAGTGCCAGTAGCGTTATTTTCACAGCGCACGCTAGTAGTCGCTGTGCTTGGCCGTTGTTCGGCTGTTGACAGCGACTCAGTCGGTGTGCGGTAATGTTGAATACGGGGTTAGGAGTCGCTGTTTGACAGGTTCCGCGCTGTATGGGAGCGCATGACAGCGAATGGTCATAGCGAACGGCTCCCAGCATATTCATTAACAAATCACGCTCAAAAAATTCTCGCGCTGTGAAATGCATGTTTAAACCCCAGAGCGCTGGCGGCGATGGGTTAAAAGTAGTTTTTTAACCCCCAAATAACCATATTTTTGGTAAAAAAAAAAACATGTTTTTACAAACATTTTGTAATATGAATACATTAATATCAGACCTGTAATATCAATTCTGCACAAATTTTTTTTTTTTTTTTTTTTTACCTTAAAAAAAATATCTAACATTGCAGAAGTGGTCACAGAATTTTTGCCATTTAAAAAAAAAAAAACATTAATAGCAATTAATTAAGAATATTTAAAGATTGCTCCATTGAAATGCATTGAAGAGCGCCAGGTAGCGAGAGGTCATACCTGGCGCTGTTCAAGGTCGCTCGCTGGCGCTGTGGGGTGAGGCTGGAATAATGATGAATGATTCGCTATCTGGCGCTCTGTCAGTCGCTAAGTAGGATCGGCTTGATAAATGTGTGATTGCGGAGGGGAGCCGGCGCTCTCGTGGTGGTGAGCGTCATTACCGTTCGCTCACCATTCGCTACCTGGCGCTATCCCTTGTTAAATAAGGGCCCTAGTACCAGCCGAGAGAGCCGCAAGCTGAAAAAATGTATGAAAAAAATACCATGCGCATTTTTGGCAGGTTTTTGGTTTTCTGCCATCTGCAGTAATTACCACCCCAGGTGAGAAGACTGCTAGTAACCTTTTAGCTACTGGAACACAAGATTGTGATCCCGATATCTGAATATGTGAAACCTGTCATCTCTGCCTTAGCCAATCAGATGATTAGCAAGTCAGAGGAAGTCTCTGATTGTTCTCTCTTTTCTTTTATAACACAGCGTTTCAAACAAAGAGAAAAGAAAAAATAACAGATAAGCTTAGCACATTGAAGACATCATTTTGACAAACAAAAGTGAAAAATGTCATCGGAAGTGGAATTACGGTACCCTTTGATCTATAAACATTTATACTGGCAAATTGATAACAAGACGGCCTAATGGCTACTTGTAGTTGCCTATTTTTGGTCATCAAGTGTGAGGTACAATACCTTTGGAGTTCTAGTAATGTAGATCGAAAGAGGACGAGGAGCTTTTGGATTTTATAGAACAGACCTAAAGTCTTATAAGTGAATATGAAACCCATCCTGTGTCTTTAGCAATCAAGAGACTTTCTTTATGAGTGTTAAGTGGCCACAAACATAGTTCACATTGGGCTGCACAGCTGTGGGGCCTGTGGGGCTGCTGCTTATTTTACCCTTATGAAATTTCTACCTTCGTAGTTTCACACTCAGGCCCTTATTTATGAAGGAATAGCGACAGGTAGCGACTGGTGAGCGACCGGTAATGACGGGCCCCGCCACGAGAACGCCGGCTCCCCACCACAATCACACATTTATCAAGCCAATCCTGCTTAGCGACTGAGATAGCGCCAGATAGCCACTCATTCATCATTATTCCAGCCTCAGCCCACAGCGCCAGCGTCCGACCTTGAACAGCGACAGGTATGACCTCTCGCTACCTGGCGCACTCCAATGCAACAATCTTTAAATATTCATAATTAATTATTATTAATTTTTTTTTTTTTTTTTTTTTTTAAATGTGAAAAATTCTGTGACCACTTCTGCCATTTTAGATAATTTTTTTAAGGTAGAAAAAAAAAAATTGTACAGAATTGATATTACAGGTCTGATATTAATGTATTCATATTACTAAATTATTTAAAAAACTTGTTTTTTTTTGGTTTCCAAAAATATGGTTGTTTGGGAGTTAAAAAACTACTTTTAACCCATCGCCGCCAGCGCTCTGGGGTTTAAACATGCATTTTACAGCGCAAGAATTTTTTGAGCGTGATTTTCTAATGAATACGGTGGGTCGCTAGGGCCAGTCGCTATCAACTACCGAACAATGGCCAAGCACAGCGACTACTAGCGGGCGCTCTGAAAATGCCACTACAGTCGCTCAACTGTCGCTACCTGCCGCTATTAATGAATCGGCCTCCCCGTCCCCTGTACACAGCCTGTACTGTACTCTCCTAGCCAAGAAACCCCAGCCTATGTTTTTCCCCCAATGCTAGTCCCTGGGGGGGGGGGGGGCTGGGGGGTATACCTACCCCTGCCAAATTATCTGATCTTAGATTACTAAAGCTTCAATACCAGCAGGTTTTCCATATCCAGCCCATGTTCATGACCTGTCTCTGCAATGCTTAGCCTCAGCTTTGCAATGCACTTGGGCTCAGTGGGAATGTATTGGGCTGGCTGGGCCGATAAAATCTCAAGCAGATAGTCTAATAACTACTTGTAGCATGCCTGTTTCTGGGCCTCAAGAGTGGGGTACAACACATTTGTGGCGCTAGTAATGCAGATTGGCCAAAGGTGCTGAAGCTCTGGGTCAAGAGGCACCCCAAAATCAGGATTTCTCTGCCGTGTAAACAAAGCATCCGGCTTTGCTGCAGCACCCCTGGTCTACACATCAAAGAAAGCTGCAGCAAATCAGAACACTCTGTTTATTGCTAATGTGACTGTCACAGGTTACTGGGATACGGTGAGTTTTATGTTGCAGGGAATTCTGATTTGGGATGCCACCCCACGGAAGGTTTTAAGTTGGAAGAGTATTTTAAACTCTGGTTTCTGGTTCCTCTTTAAGGTAATTATCCAAGCTAAGTGTAAAAACAATAAGAAATAGGAAATATTCTGCACCATCAACAAGATAAATTCAGTTGATATTATATGTGGCCATGCTTGTATTTAGGGCTGCTGTATACAATCTTAATTCCAAAAAGAAAAAGGTGGCCCCCAACAACCCCCTCAAAAAAGCAGTCCCCCAAAATACCGCACCTCCTCCACAGACAATCACTTCAATTTAATTTCAAAATATCATCATATTTATTGGGTTTTCCATCTAAAATCTACATACAATACACATTAAAAATACCCAGGGTTATCCATTAAGTAGGGCATCCCGTACTGACCCGCAAAAGTACCCCAATTTGTGCAAAAAACATGTTAATGATAATAATGAATTATCCCATTAATTAATTAAAGTGCTATCCTGTGCAAATAACAAATCCCACACAACGTTCCGCAGCCAGGCCCCCAGCTGCTTTTTAAAGGTAGAGTATGTCATACTCTACCTTGAAAAAGCAGCTGGGGGGCCTGGCTGCGGAACGCGTGGGGGCCCATTTCCAGGCAACTCCGTGTGTGGGGGACCCGTGGGGACTCGCCATTATTTAGGTCATGTGATTTGGACGAATTTTTATGAGCACTGTGCACTTTATTCCTCTTGTCATTTTTTTGCTGTTTGAAGATATCAAATTGATTGTGTGGGATTTAATTGTTATTTGCACAGGATAGCACTTTAAGCACTTTATTAATTATCATTAACATGTTTTTTGCACAAATTGGGGTACTTTTGCGGGTCAGTACGGGATGCCCTACTTAATGGATAACCCTGGGTATTTTTATTGTGTATATTGTTGTATGTATTGTATGTAGATTTTAGATGGAAAACCCAATAAATATGATGATATTTTGAAATTCAATTGAAGTTATTGTCTGTGGAGGAGGTGCGGTATTTTGGGGGACTGCTTTTTTGGGGGGGTTGTTGGGGCCACCTTTTTCTTTTTGGGATTAAGTGTAAAAACAAATCATTGTTTGTTTACCTGCCATGCAGAGGATTGATCCAGTGTTGCGGCCAGTGTGTGTCTATACAGCCCATTAGAGATGAGCGAACTTCTTGAAAGTTCGATTCGGGCGATTCACCGAATTTTCCCAAGAAATTCGGGTTCGCCCGAATCGAACTTTCACGAATCGCTCATCTGAAAAAAAAAATGCCGGCATGGTGGGAGCTGGCAGGCCGGCTACGCTGTCAGCTGTCATCAGAGGACGCGTCATCAGAGGGCGCCTGAGAGCGGCGCCGGCCTCCACGCTCCGACCATGCAGGTAAGTGTTTGCTTTTTAAAAAAATGCCGGCATGGTGGGAGCGGGCAGGCCGGCTGCGCTGTCAGCTGTCATCAGAGGACACGTCATCAGAGGGCGCCTGAGAGCGGCGCCGGCCTCCACGCTCCGACCATGCAGGTAAGTGTTTGCTTTTTAAAAAAATGCCGGCATGGTGGGAGCGGGCAGGCCGGCTTCCACCGCCCGCTGACAGCGTAGCCGGCCTGCCCGCTCCCACCATGCCGGCATTTTTTTTTTTTTTTTTTTTATTTCAGGGAAAATTCGATCGGCACAAACCAAAAAAAATTCGGGTTCATGCCGAATCGAATTTTCCCTGAAATTCGGAGCGAATTCCAGTTCGTCCGAACCGGTTCGCTCATCCCTACAGCCCATCCTTATTTATTGGATGTTTTGAACAGGCGCAGATTGGCTCAGACAAGACACACTTGATTTAAAAAAAAAAAGAGCCATAAATACATTTCTGTGCTCCTCTTATTTCCCAAATTCCATAGTCGAAAAAAAAAAAAAAAACTAAAATGGGTAAAATAACAAACAGAATTATTTGCCCATTATATCTTATGAGAGTAGCAAGCTATGCGCCACGAAAAGCATGCGCAGCAAAATGTCGGGTGTATGTGCGCTCATGGATTAATAAATGCCTGCTTCACACTTGCACTGACATGCACTGATGTGAAAGCTTTGATTAATGCAGTTTGCATACAAAACTGGCGCAACATGTGCTTAAACTGGCGTAAAACCGGCGCAGTGCTTTGATGAATCAGGCCCTTGCTGTCAGAATTAGAGGGAAGTAAAAGCAATGCCTGGGGTTATATCCCAGCTTTTCATACAATGTTTATTTCTATGTAGGAAGAGATTTTGCCCATTAGAAAGCGCCTCTGAAGAAGAAAGAAGCATCATTGGTACTGTTAGATGCAGACTGTGGTGTGTGCCATTAGGTCTCCAGCTACATTGAGGGCAGAACTCATCCCTAACCTTTCTGGACACAGGCAGTCTGTGCCCAGCCCTGCCCTTCCTTATCCTACACATTTGTAAAATAAACTGTATTTCCCACAGTCATGTTTGGCACCACAGCTGACATTTTTGGGGGGGATTTTCTCCTTCTCTTTCTGGATTGCTGGGGATGAAGTGAAGGGGATCACCTAACATAGCATCTATTTCCATGAGGCTCCTGCTAGCACGTTTTGGATTATGTCCCTAATAAATTGCACTGACGTCCTTTCTGACTCCTCCTAATTGGACACCCACATTGTGGTTGAGTTTTCTTTTGGCTGCCTGTGATGGCATTTATGGCACCCTACACTGTCAAGCAAGCTGGACCTCCGGCAATGTACTGAAACTTCGGGTGACAGCATTTCGGAAGGTTTATATTTTTGTATTTTGTGCTAAGAAGTTTATTTTTTTTCTAACAAAGATTCCTGTTAGCTGTCCCTATTTTTATTTTTAATAGATCATTTATAACTTAAGCTGTCCAAAACCCATGTTTTTTACTAATTTCCCCCAAATCTCTCACTCCACAGGCAGTAGTAGCAAAACTTACTGCAGCGAAATTGTTGTCCCATTGGACTACACGTTGTACTGTCCCAAACTTAATTTTCAAAAAGAACCCGTATTTCCTAAGTTATTAGTATTAAAAGTAATTAAGTATTAGAGCATCAGAGATTCAGAGAAAAAATTTGGAGAAACAATGGATGTGGCAACAGCCATGTGATGTAAGCACACTGTATGCTTATATATCATAGTAAAAATAAGTGCATTGTTGTGCCTCTAGTTATCACTGCCAGCAAATAGTGTCACCGGAAAAAGGGGGTGAGAGATGCTGCGATCTCCAGCCTGCCAACACATAAGCCTCGATTCAAAGACACATTCGTCCGGACTTCCGTAGCTGTCTGTGAAAGTTTGGGTGGGTGTTAGTCTTTTTTTTGCTTTTTTTCGTTCATTTTTCATTCGTACGAACGTTCGGGAAAATGTGTTTATGCGCTTTCGATGAACGGAAACAAATCGGATCATTTCCGTTAGTTCGGATCATTTTCCAAACAAAATCGGAAAATTTTCGTTCGTTCAGATAACTTCCGTTGTTGGGATGGGTTTCTGTCTGATTCAGAGAGCTGATTTCCGACGGATCACCACCCTATAAATCCGTTTCATTTCCGATCCACTTACGGGACCTTTGAGGGCTCGGTTTGCTATTGTTGAACATGTTTTGCGACTATGTGGAGCAGTCTGCGCGTCTTTAGCACCAATGCATTGCATGTATCAGCATGGCCGAGGCCATAAATTGTATAGCAATGCATACCTGAATCAATACATTTCATGTATGCCTTATAGATGCATTTTAATGCTGACCTTAATTAGTCCTTAGCATGTAAACATTTATTTTCCCACACATCCATATAATTGATATATTTTTTTAGACTTATGTCCTTTGTGAATTATATTTGGATTGTTGAACTTGAATCTTAATTTGTTGTATGAGTTATTGTTTTAGTCGGTTACCTTTGCTTTGTATAATTATTTTATATTTGGTTGCAGGAACCGCAAGATGTGCCACTCACACAACATACAAGCAGTGTTTGGTCCAGCTATGCGATTCCTCAGTGTTCTTGCAGGGCATCCAGGGTCGACCCATGATGCTTATATATTGCAGAGCTCCAGCTTATTTCGTCAGTTTGAGTCAGGAGAATTATCTGGTGGATGGCTCCAGGGTAAGTTTGCTCACATTCCATCAATCCATTTTCACTGTATGGCAATGAATATAGTTGATGACTCATGTCTTAACCTATGGCTGTTTTTAGCCCTTGATGACATGTTAAACAATATTGTAGCTTAGAATGTGTATTTTATGTTAGTATTTTTAAATTCTTTCAGGGGATTCTGGATATCCACTCCTGCCCTTACTCCTGATGCCCGTTCTTTGCCTGCAGAATGCGGGCCAGGAGTTCTCTAATTGGGCCCTATGCAAAACCCGGGCCGTGGTGGCGAGGGCCCTCTGGCTTTTGAAGTCCAGATTTAGCTGTTTGGACAATACAGGGGGGTGCACTGCAGTATGACCCCAACAAGGTTATACCAATATTTTAATTTTCGTTTTTTAACAAGGACCACACGAGTGGCACAACTGAGTGTCAGGGTCCTTCAGTTGGTGGGCGAGTTGCAGGAGCTGCGCAACTCGTTAGGGACCACAGATGAAGAATAATGTTATGTGGGAGGATACGATGGGAAAAGGGCAAAAACGAAAGCCTACGTTGTAACATGTGAAAATGAAACGGAAAAGTCACGCTGGAAAATGACATACTCGTATTCATAATCTGCAGTACGAACGGACGGAAACTTTACAGAAGGATTGCAATGCATGCATAGAATCGCTCGTAGACTCATACGAGAGTGGAAACATTTAAAAAAAAAAAAACAGATTGGCACTAAAACTGAAGTTTTTTTTTTGTCTCTCTGAATCAGGCCTATAGTGTGACCAGAGAGGAGGGTGGAGTTTCAGAGCTGCGGAGAGAGACAGCCAATCAGGGCATCTGAGGAAGGAGAGGGGGGTGTTTCCTTTCTTGGTCCACTGAAGGTTGATTGAAAGACCAGGTCAGTGGGGTGGGGATTAAAAGCTGAATGAGGAAGTGATTTCCTAACTAATGAGACTGACAGAGTAGGAATCACATCATTATTTGTACCCAATGAACACATTTTTAAATGTTTCAGTACAAAGTTAAACAGGACCAACAACGTTGCACATTTGGGGAAAAAACTCCCCAAAACTCACTCATCTGCTTGCATTATACTGAATCACTGTCAGCACTTACATTTGGTCCTGCATCCACTCAAAGCTGAAACTCTGCCCCCAGGTATATTCTTGGTTGCAGCCATTTTGGAGATTCTTTTCCCAGCATGAGTTACAGAAAGGTAAATTAATTTGTATGTGCCGCAATCTGAATTGCTCTGGGGAAAATGCATTTGAGCACTGTTTCTTCTAAGGGTGCTGGTCCAGTTTAAAGAGGAAGAAAACCTGTCTGGCCTGACCTTCCCCAGGGGAAGGCTAAGGCCAGCCACTGGCTTTCCCCTGGGGCATCCTGAATAGTGTTTGGCATTCAGGCCAGAAAGTTCAACTGACCAGAGAACCTTCTTCCACAGGCTTGCTGTGTCCCCTACATAGGCCTTATTATTGCTTTCCTTTAAAACTGGCTTTTCTTCTTGCTGCTCTTCCATAAAGGCCAGATACGTACAAGCCCAATAGTCCTGTGGACCCACCCGAGGAGCTCCAGAGTGACCCTGGGCCTCTTGGCTACGTCTCTGATTAGTGCTCTCCTTGCCTGGGCTGTGAGTTTAAGTGGTTGGCCACATCTTGTTTGTTTGCAGTTGTGCCATATTTGTTCAATTTACAGAGGATGGATTGAACAGTGCTCCGTATGGTATTCAGAGCTTGGGATATTTTTTTCTATAACCTAACCCTGCAATACAGTTCACCACATCTTTATCTCTCAGCTGTCTGGTATGTTTCATGGTTTTCACAATGCTGTTTATTTGCAATGATGTTTTTTGTTCTCTAGCAAAGAACAAATTACATACAGGAGGTCTCTATTTACTAATTAGGTGACTTCTAATTTGGTCATGCTAGATTTTATTAAGCAGTGAGTCCCCTAGCCAAAATAGGACATTAAAATAAAAAAAGCACTGATCTTAACAGAGCCGAGCCGTGAAAACCACTGTGTCCCAGTGCTTGTGGGTTCCATGTCAAGAGTGACACTGCACTGTGCTTGGGTGATTCAGAGTCACTGAAGGTCTTAAAGTGGACAAAAACTCGAATAAATGAGTTGGCTTTCTTCAATAGATTTCCTTAGGGGCATCCCTATTTGGGATGTCCTGCAGCGTGAAAACCCCCTTGTTTCCCCATAAACCCGCCGATCTACACACTCCCAAAACATCCCCAATTTCTATCAGCCTGTCTGGCCCCTCTGGCAGACATCCAAGCCTGCTGAGCGAGACAAGCATGCAGAGCAGGGATGTTGTAGAGGCCCAGGCATGCACCGTGGGTTTGGGGAGAGATGAGTATACAGAGAAACCAGGGAGTTTCACACTGTGGGGCATCCCAAATTGAGAAGCCCCATAAGGAAATGCTTTAACCAGGGCTAGATTCTTTTACACTCTAGTCCTGCTTTTGGTCCTCTTTAATGAGAGCTTCACGGCAGCTTCCACAAGCAGCCCTGGGAGCAACACCGTGCATACGGGGTTAGAGGTAAGCTGTTTTAATATTAATGCCCACATCAGGCATATTGCTGGGGAAAGGGGGAAAGGGAGGTCCTGTTTCAAAATGAACTTCCACTTTAAGGCTTTTAGATATCTTACAGATCAGACCGTAAGCTATGTGGCCAGCATTATTGCACAGAAGATAAAATACATGACTGTAAGGCAAGCTCATTTGAATTTGGAGGAGCGCACAGGGCCGTTGTGCACTGACATTTTTCTTCCGAATGACAAGCCAAGGCCGCTGTAAAGATGCCGCACTATTAAACAGCACGTGCCTTTATTCATCCCTCCCATTATGTTCCCACTTTTGTCATCTCACCCCCCCCATTGATCCTTCATGCTGTAGTTTAATTTATTAATTAGCTCTTTAATTACTACAACAAGTTGCCTTTCATTCTAGCAGATGGCTAAATCACATCCCCTCTCAGATCATGGTTAAAAGGCAAAGGAAAAACACACACACACAAAGGCCTCGATTCAATAACGCTAGAAAAAAAATCTCATGGTAGTAAAAAATTCAATTGATGAGAAAAAAGCCTGAGAATGTCTCTGTTACTGAATCACTAGATAAAAAGACAATAAAAGTCAATGGCAGCTTTTACTACAGGGTAGAAAGAAGTAAACAGTTCTCTACTTTTCTTAGGAGTAAAAAAGTGCCATTGACTTTCATTGTTTTCTTATCTGGTGATTCAGCAACAGTGAAATTCTCAGGCTTTTTTCTCATGAATTGAATCTTTTACTACCATGAGATTTTTTTTCTACCTTTATTGAATCGAGGCCAAAGAGTCCTGATCTCAATATACTGCGCCAGGATTTTTTTTAAGAAGCTTTATAGTAATGAGCATGTGATTGAGAGCACTAAGCTTAAAATCTCAAGTCAGCAGGAATATTCCTTTTGTTTTTGGCATTTCAAATTGTTTATATTATAATTATAATTTTGCCTAAATGCTAAGAGGATAAAGCTGCAGGGTAAACTCGCGCCCGGATTGCATTGTCTGCAACTCTGGTCAGCCTGTTAATCTAGCAGCTTATTTTTAAGGTGAATAAAATGAATACGAGCATTGCACTAGAGACTGCATGCTGAGAACCTGTAAGAAAAGAAATGTGCTTGTTTTGAAAAAAAATGGCCTTAATGTGGCAAAAAAGTGCCTTGGGTGATGCGTCCAACTTGGCCGTTTTTTTACATCCTAGGCCATACCCACTTGTCATTTTTGAGATCGCCAGCTGGCTGATTTTAAGAATGTTGGCTGCCATGACCCAGCCCATTGACTGCATCCCTGGCTTCCCTGTAGACCGAATTGCTGGGTGCAGGAGCATGCCACAGCTACAGGGAGTCCAGGTGTGTAGCTGCTGCCAGAAAAGCTCTATGGAAAAGTAAAGGTAAAGATGAGTTTACCAGCGACCCCCACGGGTTTCACAAGTGTTGCAGACTAGCATGTGGCTTTTGTGTCGCTTTAATGCAGGTCTTATATATGGGCGGAGACTGTACTGTGGTGGGTGTATATAACTCATTAATTCATATAGGTTATATGGTCCTCCCAGTATAGATTTTACAATGTATTCCTCCTGTATCTGTAGTGTGGTTGCGAAGCTGAATACCACTAGTTACCAGGTTATAGCGGGCCCACACACATTTCCTACCTAATGGGTAGAGATGAGCGAACTTTTGAAAAATTCGATTCGACTGATTCGCCGAATTTTCCGACAAAAATCGTTTCGACCCGAATAAATTCGCGACGAATCGCTATTAAAAACGGCTATTTCTGAGCCTCCTACAGCCTCAATAGGGTTGTAAACCATTCAGCCTTGCTGTAACACGCACAGGATGCGTGCTGGGTTTGTTAAATAATACTTTGAAGAAATATCACATGCAGATCAGAGGCATCGCTAATAGAATCGCAGAGCGGCACAATTGCAGAGAGTTGAAGTGGCATCACTATGAGGGGCAGAAGGAGCCCAAATATACACTGGAGTTGGCCTCAGGAGCCCAAAAATTGGATGAATCACACCCTGGAGTTGGCAGAAGTTGGCAGCAGCAGCAGGAGCCCAAATATACACTGGAGTTGGCTTCAGGAGCCCAAAAATTGGATGAATCACACCCTGGAGTTGGCAGAAGTTGGCAGCAGCAGGAGCAGGAGCCCAAATATACACTGGAGTTGGCCTCAGGAGCCCAAAAATTGGATGAATCACACCCTGGAGTTGGCAGAAGTTGGCAGCAGCAGGAGCCCAAATATACACTGGAGTTGGCCTCAAGAGCCCAAAAATTGGATGAATCACACCCTGGAGTTGGCAGGAGTTGACAGTAGTAGCAGCAGGAGCCCAAATATACACTGGAGTTGGCTTCAGGAGCCCAAAAATTGGATGAATCACACCCTGGAGTTGGCAGAAGTTGGCAGCAGCAGCAGCAGGAGCCCAAATATACACTGGAGTTGGCCTCAGGAGCCCAAAAATTGGATGAATCACACCCTGGAGTTGGCAGAAGTTGGCAGTAGTAGCAGCAGGAGCCCAAATATACACTGGAGTTGGCTTCAGGAGCCCAAAAATTGGATGAATCACACCCTGGAGTTGGCAGAAGTTGGCAGCAGCAGCAGCAGCAGGAGCCCAAATATACACTGGAGTTGGCTTCAGGAGCCCAAAAATTGGATGAATCACACCCTGGAGTTGGCAGAAGTTGGCAGCAGCAGGAGCAGGAGCCCAAATATACACTGGAGTTGGCCTCAGGAGCCCAAAAATTGGATGAATCACACCCTGGAGTTGGCAGAAGTTGGCAGCAGCAGCAGCAGGAGCCCAAATATACACTGGAGTTGGCCTCAGGAGCCCAAAAATTGGATGAATCACACCCTGGAGTTGGCAGGAGTTGACAGTAGTAGCAGCAGGAGCCCAAATATACACTGGAGTTGGCTTCAGGAGCCCAAAAATTGGATGAATCACACCCTGGAGTTGGCAGAAGTTGGCAGCAGCAGCAGCAGGAGCCCAAATATACACTGGAGTTGGCCTCAGGAGCCCAAAAATTGGATGAATCACACCCTGGAGTTGGCAGAAGTTGGCAGTAGTAGCAGCAGGAGCCCAAATATACACTGGAGTTGGCTTCAGGAGCCCAAAAATTGGATGAATCACACCCTGGAGTTGGCAGAAGTTGGCAGTAGCAGCAGCAGGAGCCCAAATATACACTGGAGTTGGCTTCAGGAGCCCAAAAATTGGATGAATCACACCCTGGAGTTGGCAGGAGTTGACAGTAGCAGCAGCAGGAGCCCAAATATACACTGGAGTTGGCCTCAGGAGCCCAAAAATTGGATGAATCACACCCTGGAGTTGGCAGGAGTTGACAGTAGCAGCAGCAGGAGCCCAAATATACACTGGAGTTGGCTTCAGGAGCCCAAAAATTGGATGAATCACACCCTGGAGTTGGCAGAAGTTGGCAGCAGCAGCAGCAGCAGGAGCCCAAATATACACTGGAGTTGGCTTCAGGAGCCCAAAAATTGGATGAATCACACCCTGGAGTTGGCAGAAGTTGGCAGCAGCAGCAGCAGCAGGAGCCCAAATATACACTGGAGTTGGCTTCAGGAGCCCAAAAATTGGATGAATCACACCCTGGAGTTGGCAGGAGTTGACAGTAGCAGCAGCAGGAGCCCAAATATACACTGGAGTTGGCCTCAGGAGCCCAAAAATTGGATGAATCACACCCTGGAGTTGGCAGGAGTTGACAGTAGCAGCAGCAGGAGCCCAAATATACACTGGAGTTGGCTTCAGGAGCCCAAAAATTGGATGAATCACACCCTGGAGTTGGCAGAAGTTGGCAGTAGCAGCAGCAGGAGCCCAAATATACACTGGAGTTGGCTTCAGGAGCCCAAAAATTGGATGAATCACACCCTGGAGTTGGCAGGAGTTGACAGTAGCAGCAGCAGGAGCCCAAATATACACTGGAGTTGGCTTCAGGAGCCCAAAAATTGGATGAATCACACCCTGGAGTTGGCAGAAGTTGGCAGTAGTAGCAGCAGGAGCCCAAATATACACTGGAGTTGGCTTCAGGAGCCCAAAAATTGGATGAATCACACCCTGGAGTTGGCAGAAGTTGGCAGTAGCAGCAGCAGGAGCCCAAATATACACTGGAGTTGGCTTCAGGAGCCCAAAAATTGGATGAATCACACCCTGGAGTTGGCAGAAGTTGGCAGCAGCAGGAGCAGGAGCCCAAATATACACTGGAGTTGGCCTCAGGAGCCCAAAAATTGGATGAATCACACCCTGGAGTTGGCAGAAGTTGGCAGCAGCAGCAGCAGGAGCCCAAATATACACTGGAGTTGGCCTCAGGAGCCCAAAAATTGGATGAATCACACCCTGGAGTTGGCAGGAGTTGACAGTAGTAGCAGCAGGAGCCCAAATATACACTGGAGTTGGCTTCAGGAGCCCAAAAATTGGATGAATCACACCCTGGAGTTGGCAGAAGTTGGCAGCAGCAGCAGCAGGAGCCCAAATATACACTGGAGTTGGCCTCAGGAGCCCAAAAATTGGATGAATCACACCCTGGAGTTGGCAGAAGTTGGCAGTAGTAGCAGCAGGAGCCCAAATATACACTGGAGTTGGCTTCAGGAGCCCAAAAATTGGATGAATCACACCCTGGAGTTGGCAGAAGTTGGCAGCAGCAGCAGCAGCAGGAGCCCAAATATACACTGGAGTTGGCTTCAGGAGCCCAAAAATTGGATGAATCACACCCTGGAGTTGGCAGAAGTTGGCAGCAGCAGCAGCAGCAGGAGCCCAAATATACACTGGAGTTGGCTTCAGGAGCCCAAAAATTGGATGAATCACACCCTGGAGTTGGCAGGAGTTGACAGTAGCAGCAGCAGGAGCCCAAATATACACTGGAGTTGGCCTCAGGAGCCCAAAAATTGGATGAATCACACCCTGGAGTTGGCAGGAGTTGACAGTAGTAGCAGCAGGAGCCCAAATATACACTGGAGTTGGCTTCAGGAGCCCAAAAATTGGATGAATCACACCCTGGAGTTGGCAGAAGTTGGCAGCAGCAGCAGCAGGAGCCCAAATATACACTGGAGTTGGCCTCAGGAGCCCAAAAATTGGATGAATCACACCCTGGAGTTGGCAGAAGTTGGCAGTAGTAGCAGCAGGAGCCCAAATATACACTGGAGTTGGCTTCAGGAGCCCAAAAATTGGATGAATCACACCCTGGAGTTGGCAGAAGTTGGCAGCAGCAGCAGCAGCAGGAGCCCAAATATACACTGGAGTTGGCTTCAGGAGCCCAAAAATTGGATGAATCACACCCTGGAGTTGGCAGAAGTTGGCAGCAGCAGCAGCAGCAGGAGCCCAAATATACACTGGAGTTGGCTTCAGGAGCCCAAAAATTGGATGAATCACACCCTGGAGTTGGCAGAAGTTGGCAGCAGCAGCAGCAGCAGGAGCCCAAATATACACTGGAGTTGGCTTCAGGAGCCCAAAAATTGGATGAATCACACCCTGGAGTTGGCAGGAGTTGACAGTAGCAGCAGCAGGAGCCCAAATATACACTGGAGTTGGCCTCAGGAGCCCAAAAATTGGATGAATCACACCCTGGAGTTGGCAGGAGTTGACAGTAGCAGCAGCAGGAGCCCAAATATACACTGGAGTTGGCTTCAGGAGCCCAAAAATTGGATGAATCACACCCTGGAGTTGGCAGAAGTTGGCAGTAGCAGCAGCAGGAGCCCAAATATACACTGGAGTTGGCCTCAGGAGCCCAAAAATTGGATGAATCACACCCTGGAGTTGGCAGGAGTTGACAGTAGCAGCAGCAGGAGCCCAAATATACACTGGAGTTGGCTTCAGGAGCCCAAAAATTGGATGAATCACACCCTGGAGTTGGCAGAAGTTGGCAGTAGTAGCAGCAGGAGCCCAAATATACACTGGAGTTGGCTTCAGGAGCCCAAAAATTGGATGAATCACACCCTGGAGTTGGCAGAAGTTGGCAGTAGCAGCAGCAGGAGCCCAAATATACACTGGAGTTGGCTTCAGGAGCCCAAAAATTGGATGAATCACACCCTGGAGTTGGCAGAAGTTGGCAGCAGCAGCAGCAGGAGCCCAAATATACACTGGAGTTGGCTTCAGGAGCCCAAAAATTGGATGAATCACACCCTGGAGTTGGCAGAAGTTGGCAGCAGCAGCAGCAGCAGGAGCCCAAATATACACTGGAGTTGGCTTCAGGAGCCCAAAAATTGGATGAATCACACCCTGGAGTTGGCAGGAGTTGACAGTAGCAGCAGCAGGAGCCCAAATATACACTGGAGTTGGCCTCAGGAGCCCAAAAATTGGATGAATCACACCCTGGAGTTGGCAGGAGTTGACAGTAGCAGCAGCAGGAGCCCAAATATACACTGGAGTTGGCTTCAGGAGCCCAAAAATTGGATGAATCACACCCTGGAGTTGGCAGAAGTTGGCAGTAGCAGCAGCAGGAGCCCAAATATACACTGGAGTTGGCTTCAGGAGCCCAAAAATTGGATGAATCACACCCTGGAGTTGGCAGGAGTTGACAGTAGCAGCAGCAGGAGCCCAAATATACACTGGAGTTGGCTTCAGGAGCCCAAAAATTGGATGAATCACACCCTGGAGTTGGCAGAAGTTGGCAGTAGTAGCAGCAGGAGCCCAAATATACACTGGAGTTGGCTTCAGGAGCCCAAAAATTGGATGAATCACACCCTGGAGTTGGCAGAAGTTGGCAGTAGCAGCAGCAGGAGCCCAAATATACACTGGAGTTGGCTTCAGGAGCCCAAAAATTGGATGAATCACACCCTGGAGTTGGCAGAAGTTGGCAGCAGCAGGAGCAGGAGCCCAAATATACACTGGAGTTGGCCTCAGGAGCCCAAAAATTGGATGAATCACACCCTGGAGTTGGCAGAAGTTGGCAGCAGCAGCAGCAGGAGCCCAAATATACACTGGAGTTGGCCTCAGGAGCCCAAAAATTGGATGAATCACACCCTGGAGTTGGCAGGAGTTGACAGTAGTAGCAGCAGGAGCCCAAATATACACTGGAGTTGGCTTCAGGAGCCCAAAAATTGGATGAATCACACCCTGGAGTTGGCAGAAGTTGGCAGCAGCAGCAGCAGGAGCCCAAATATACACTGGAGTTGGCCTCAGGAGCCCAAAAATTGGATGAATCACACCCTGGAGTTGGCAGAAGTTGGCAGTAGTAGCAGCAGGAGCCCAAATATACACTGGAGTTGGCTTCAGGAGCCCAAAAATTGGATGAATCACACCCTGGAGTTGGCAGAAGTTGGCAGCAGCAGCAGCAGCAGGAGCCCAAATATACACTGGAGTTGGCTTCAGGAGCCCAAAAATTGGATGAATCACACCCTGGAGTTGGCAGAAGTTGGCAGCAGCAGCAGCAGCAGGAGCCCAAATATACACTGGAGTTGGCTTCAGGAGCCCAAAAATTGGATGAATCACACCCTGGAGTTGGCAGAAGTTGGCAGTAGTAGCAGCAGGAGCCCAAATATACACTGGAGTTGGCTTCAGGAGCCCAAAAATTGGATGAATCACACCCTGGAGTTGGCAGAAGTTGGCAGTAGCAGCAGCAGGAGCCCAAATATACACTGGAGTTGGCTTCAGGAGCCCAAAAATTGGATGAATCACACCCTGGAGTTGGCAGAAGTTGGCAGCAGCAGGAGCAGGAGCCCAAATATACACTGGAGTTGGCCTCAGGAGCCCAAAAATTGGATGAATCACACCCTGGAGTTGGCAGAAGTTGGCAGCAGCAGCAGCAGGAGCCCAAATATACACTGGAGTTGGCCTCAGGAGCCCAAAAATTGGATGAATCACACCCTGGAGTTGGCAGGAGTTGACAGTAGCAGCAGCAGGAGCCCAAATATACACTGGAGTTGGCTTCAGGAGCCCAAAAATTGGATGAATCACACCCTGGAGTTGGCAGAAGTTGGCAGTAGTAGCAGCAGGAGCCCAAATATACACTGGAGTTGGCTTCAGGAGCCCAAAAATTGGATGAATCACACCCTGGAGTTGGCAGAAGTTGGCAGTAGCAGCAGCAGGAGCCCAAATATACACTGGAGTTGGCTTCAGGAGCCCAAAAATTGGATGAATCACACCCTGGAGTTGGCAGGAGTTGGCAGCAGCAGGAGCAGGAGCCCAAATATACACTGGAGTTGGCCTCAGGAGCCCAAAAATTGGATGAATCACACCCTGGAGTTGGCAGAAGTTGGCAGCAGCAGCAGCAGGAGCCCAAATATACACTGGAGTTGGCCTCAGGAGCCCAAAAATTGGATGAATCACACCCTGGAGTTGGCAGGAGTTGACAGTAGTAGCAGCAGGAGCCCAAATATACACTGGAGTTGGCTTCAGGAGCCCAAAAATTGGATGAATCACACCCTGGAGTTGGCAGAAGTTGGCAGCAGCAGCAGCAGGAGCCCAAATATACACTGGAGTTGGCCTCAGGAGCCCAAAAATTGGATGAATCACACCCTGGAGTTGGCAGAAGTTGGCAGTAGTAGCAGCAGGAGCCCAAATATACACTGGAGTTGGCTTCAGGAGCCCAAAAATTGGATGAATCACACCCTGGAGTTGGCAGAAGTTGGCAGCAGCAGCAGCAGCAGGAGCCCAAATATACACTGGAGTTGGCTTCAGGAGCCCAAAAATTGGATGAATCACACCCTGGAGTTGGCAGAAGTTGGCAGCAGCAGCAGCAGCAGGAGCCCAAATATACACTGGAGTTGGCTTCAGGAGCCCAAAAATTGGATGAATCACACCCTGGAGTTGGCAGGAGTTGACAGTAGCAGCAGCAGGAGCCCAAATATACACTGGAGTTGGCCTCAGGAGCCCAAAAATTGGATGAATCACACCCTGGAGTTGGCAGGAGTTGACAGTAGTAGCAGCAGGAGCCCAAATATACACTGGAGTTGGCTTCAGGAGCCCAAAAATTGGATGAATCACACCCTGGAGTTGGCAGAAGTTGGCAGCAGCAGCAGCAGGAGCCCAAATATACACTGGAGTTGGCCTCAGGAGCCCAAAAATTGGATGAATCACACCCTGGAGTTGGCAGAAGTTGGCAGTAGTAGCAGCAGGAGCCCAAATATACACTGGAGTTGGCTTCAGGAGCCCAAAAATTGGATGAATCACACCCTGGAGTTGGCAGAAGTTGGCAGCAGCAGCAGCAGCAGGAGCCCAAATATACACTGGAGTTGGCTTCAGGAGCCCAAAAATTGGATGAATCACACCCTGGAGTTGGCAGAAGTTGGCAGCAGCAGCAGCAGGAGCCCAAATATACACTGGAGTTGGCCTCAGGAGCCCAAAAATTGGATGAATCACACCCTGGAGTTGGCAGGAGTTGACAGTAGTAGCAGCAGGAGCCCAAATATACACTGGAGTTGGCTTCAGGAGCCCAAAAATTGGATGAATCACACCCTGGAGTTGGCAGGAGTTGACAGTAGCAGCAGCAGGAGCCCAAATATACACTGGAGTTGGCCTCAGGAGCCCAAAAATTGGATGAATCACACCCTGGAGTTGGCAGAAGTTGGCAGTAGCAGCAGCAGGAGCCCAAAAAATGGCCTAAAGACATAAATATGTTTTGCACCATTTGTAAAGTGTAAAACGTGGCACCATGCTGAATCTAGTCGCATGCATCAGGCATTGGTGGGTGGAAATCCTGGCTGATCCATCCCTGATTCATTTTGACAAAGGTGAGTCTCTCCACATTTTTAGTTGACAGACGAGTTCTCCTCGCCGTAACTATGGCCCCCGCCGCACTAAACACCCGCTCAGATGGCACGCTACTTGCCGGGCAGGACAGCTTTTCCAGGGCAAACTCTGCTAGTTGCGGCCACAAATCAAGTTTGGCTGCCCAGAAGTCCAGCGGATCCTCAAGGTGTGTTGGCATGGTCATGTCAAAGTATGACATGACCTGCTGGTTCAGGTCCTGCTCCAGGTCTTCCTGCTGCTCATGAGTAGCCTCACTATGCGGGTGTAGAAAGCTACTCATTAGCGACTGAAGACTGAGGCTGCTGCTGCTGATGGAGCTTCTGCTGCTGCTGCTGCCAACCCCCCCAGCGGCCATGGCAGTGGAAGGTGAGCGCAGAGGTCCCCTCGAGTCAGACCTGCGAGAGTATGGACCATGGCGCAGATAGGCATCGGCCAACTGCCTACGTAGAATGTCTTTGTAGTAGTTGAGTTTGTCCTCCCTCTCGGTGGGTTTAAAAAATGCCCCCATTTTGTGCCGGAAGCGAGGGTCCAATAAGGTGGACAGCCAGAAGTCATCCCGCCGACAGATGGAAACAATTCTGGGGTCACTACGCAAGCATGTGAGCATGCTTCGTGCCATTTGCGCAAGTGACTCGGATGGACTACCTGTCTCCATCTCCACTGCATACTGCCACGGTGTGCCCGGGTCCTCTGTCTCTCCTTCCTCAAAAACCTCTAGCTCATCTGGCTGCTCCTGCTCCTCCTCTCCTGTCCGCTGACTAGATAAACCAGCCATTTCGCCAAGCCTAAACTGTGTTTCGCTGGGCAACTCCTCCTCCTCCTCTTCCTCCTCCTCCTCCTCCAGTTCAGCTCCAACGGGGTTCATGTGGCCGTAAGATGTAAACGCCATGTCTCCAGTGCCCTGACCAGCCATGGTTTCCAACATGTGCTGTAGTACATGAAGCAGTGGAATCACGTCGTTCATCCCGTAATCCTGCCGACTGACAAATAAAGTGGCTTCCTCAAAGGGCCTGAGCAAACGGCAGGTGTCACGTATGAGCTGCCACTGGTTGACATTGAAGTTACACAGGGGAGTCCCCCTATCTGCTTGGATCATCAGGAAATCCGTGATGGCTTTTCTCTGTTCATATAATCGGTCCAACATGTGAAGGGTGGAATTCCAACGGGTGGAAACATCGCAAATCAGACTATGTTGGGGGATACCATTCTGACGCTGTAGCTCAAGAAGGGTGTGTTTGGCGGTGTAGGAGTGGCTGAAGTGCATGCAAAGTTTCCGTGAAGTTGTTAGGATGTCCTGCAGATGGGGGGAACACTTCAGAAACCGCTTGACAACCAGATTGAAGACGTGAGCCATGCAGGGGGCATGGGTCAGGCTTCCTTGGCGCAGCGCAGACAAAATGTTCTTCCCATTGTCGGTAACCATGATTCCCATTTTAAGTTTTCTCGGAGTAAGCCATGTTTGGATTTCCTGATGAATACATTTAAGCAGTTCCTCCCCTGTGTGACTCCGTTCGCCAAGACAAACCATGTGAAGCACTGCGTGACACCTCCGTGCCCTGCACACATGGTAGACTGGAGGGGCACTGAGACTTGAGCCTACAGTGGAGGGTGAGGAGATGGCGGAGGATGAGGAGGCCGAGTCGCACGGTGTCACAGGCCCAATGGGCAGAGAGCGCGGAGGCCGAAGCGGCGTGACCTGTCCAAGTTGCTGCTGCAAAGGGACCACATTCACCCAGTGGGCCGTAAACGACATGTACTGCCCCTGACCGTAGTTACAGCTCCAGATGTCGGCGCTGCCATGTATTTTGCTACACACCGACAGGCTCAAGGACTGGCCCACCTTCTGTTCAACAAAAGTGTGCAGCGCTGGTACTGCCTTCTTGGCAAAGAAATGACGGCTTGGGACTCTCCACCTCGGCTCGGCACAAGCCATCAGTTCTCTGAAAGGTGCAGATTCCACCACCTGAAAAGGGAGCGACTGCAGCACCAGCAACTTGGACAGGAGCACATTCAGCTTCTGCGCCGTAGGATGAGTGGGCGCATACTGCTGTCTCTTGGACATGGCTTCGCTGATGGATTGCTGGCGGGATGCATGACTTGGAGGAGGAGGAGGAGGAGCAGGAGCGACAGAGGATGGGTGTGACGCACAGCTGCCTTCGGCTGAGGTGCTGGAGCCTTGGCTGGCAGAAATTGGGAGCTCACTTGGTGAGGAAGCAGACTGGACCACCCCTTGGGAGCCTCGGTTCTCCCAGGTCGTTTTATGGTGACGCATCATATGTTGACGCAGGGCCGTGGTGCCAACATTTGGACCCTGGCCACGCTTCACCTTTTGCCTACATATCTTGCATGTGGCCATGTTACCCTCCTGCGGATGCCTCAGGAAAAACTGCCACACTGCCGAGTAGCTACTTTTCCCACCCCCTGGCCTCACTGATTCACTGCTGCTGTTGCCAACTCCAGGAACCCCTGCTCCACTACCTCCCGATAAGGTAGACTGCCGCACAGCAGGTGCTCTACCCCGGCCCCGGCCCCGGCCGGCTCCAGCCTTTGGAATTGTGCCCCCATGCTGACTGCTACCACCTTGCTGCCTCAGCTGCTGACTCCGGGGCAACCTGCGCCCCTCTTCTCCTGATGATGATGATGAAGCCCCTTCATCACCCGGCTCCCAAGTGCGATCGGCTTCATCGTCATCATCATCATCATCACCGGGTTGTGGCTGTACGTCACTGATGTTCGTGGATTCGTCAACAGTGTCTGGCGCAGGAGCTGGAACGCTCGCAGCACCCACGACACTGTCCACATCACTATTTGTCTGCCTAGCTAAAGAAGCCACCTCCATTTCTTGGCTGGGCAGTAGCTGCTGACTGTCCTCCTGTATCTGATCGTCCTCCTCACTAAAGAGTGGAGCTGAACCCAAAGCATAGGATACGTCGCTGGGGGAGGGAACGGCGTAGGACAGAGGCAATGGGAGGACAGGGACTGCTCTCGGGGCATGCCAACTCAGGGTTGTGTCAGAGGAACCTACCGACCCTAGACTGGGGGTCTCAGATGTAAGTTGTGATGATGTTGTTGATGAGCGCGTCAGCCAATCTACCACGGCAGATGCGTTACTGGTGGAGACCCGACCGCTAGCAGATACTGGCAGATTAGGTCTCTCAGCGTGACTCCTGCTGCTACTGGCCCCCAGTCTGATGCGAGCTCTGCCTGCGGAATCTTGGCCTCTGCCACTCCTCTTTTCACTTCCAGGCACTTGTCTGCCCGACATAGTCTAACTGGCGTGGTAGTAGGTGATATTTTAAGAACCCCCAGGCAGCAGTGGGTCTATATAAAACAGAATATAATGCACACCAAAAGTGAGCAGTAACACTCAGCCTCCAACAGGCCTGCTTAGTGTAAATAAGAGAGCTGCTTAGTGTAAATAAAGAGGGGTATGCTATGTTACAGAATGGGATGCCTCAACAGAAGTGCACCTGGCAGGCAGCAGTAAGCCTATGCCCAGCAAAAGTGTCTTATAATATAAATATAATAAGAGCAAATGCTTATATGGTCTTAAACAGAGGCTGCTTTAGTCACAGAATGGGATGCCCTGGGCAGGAATGGACCTGGCAGGGTCCAGTAGGGCTTTGGCCAGCAAAAGTGTCTTTATCAGGCCTGATTTCTATGAGAATAAGTGCAAATGTTTATTATGCTATTAAATAGAGGCTGCTTTAGTCACAGAATGGGATGCCAGTGCCACAAAAACCAGAGAGCATGCACAGCAAAAGTGTCTTTATCAGGCCTGATTTCTATGAGAATAAGTGCAAATGGTTATTATGCTATTAAATAGAGGCTGCTTTAGTCACAGAATGGGATGCCAGTGCCACAAAAACCAGAGAGCATGCACAGCAAAAGTGTCTTTATCAGGCCTGATTTCTATGAGAATAAGTGCAAATGTTTATTATGCTATTAAATAGAGGCTGCTTTAGTCACAGAATGGGATGCCAGTGCCACAAAAACCAGAGAGCATGCACAGCAAAAGTGTCTTTATCAGGCCTGATTTCTATGAGAATAAGTGCAAATGGTTATTATGCTATTAAATAGAGGCTGCTTTAGTCACAGAATGGGATGCCAGTGCCACAAAAACCAGAGAGCATGCACAGCAAAAGTGTCTTTATCAGGCCTGATTTCTATGAGAATAAGTGCAAATGTTTATTATGCTATTAAATAGAGGCTGCTTTAGTCACAGAATGGGATGCCAGTGCCACAAAAACCAGAGAGCATGCACAGCAAAAGTGTCTTTATCAGGCCTGATTTCTATGAGAATAAGTGCAAATGGTTATTATGCTATTAAATAGAGGCTGCTTTAGTCACAGAATGGGATGCCAGTGCCACAAAAACCAGAGAGCATGCACAGCAAAAGTGTCTTTATCAGGCCTGATTTCTATGAGAATAAGTGCAAATGGTTATTATGCTATTAAATAGAGGCTGCTTTAGTCACAGAATGGGATGCCAGTGCCACAAAAACCAGAGAGCATGCACAGCAAAAGTGTCTTTATCAGGCCTGATTTCTATGAGAATAAGTGCAAATGTTTATTATGCTATTAAATAGAGGCTGCTTTAGTCACAGAATGGGATGCCAGTGCCACAAAAACCAGAGAGCATGCACAGCAAAAGTGTCTTTATCAGGCCTGATTTCTATGAGAATAAGTGCAAATGGTTATTATGCTATTAAATAGAGGCTGCTTTAGTCACAGAATGGGATGCCAGTGCCACAAAAACCAGAGAGCATGCACAGCAAAAGTGTCTTTATCAGGCCTGATTTCTATGAGAATAAGTGCAAATGTTTATTATGCTATTAAATAGAGGCTGCTTTAGTCACAGAATGGGATGCCAGTGCCACAAAAACCAGAGAGCATGCACAGCAAAAGTGTCTTTATCAGGCCTGATTTCTATGAGAATAAGTGCAAATGTTTATTATGCTATTAAATAGAGGCTGCTTTAGTCACAGAATGGGATGCCAGTGCCACAAAAACCAGAGAGCATGCACAGCAAAAGTGTCTTTATCAGGCCTGATTTCTATGAGAATAAGTGCAAATGTTTATTATGCTATTAAATAGAGGCTGCTTTAGTCACAGAATGGGATGCCAGTGCCACAAAAACCAGAGAGCATGCACAGCAAAAGTGTCTTTATCAGGCCTGATTTCTATGAGAATAAGTGCAAATGTTTATTATGCTATTAAATAGAGGCTGCTTTAGTCACAGAATGGGATGCCAGTGCCACAAAAACCAGAGAGCATGCACAGCAAAAGTGTCTTTATCAGGCCTGATTTCTATGAGAATAAGTGCAAATGTTTATTATGCTATTAAATAGAGGCTGCTTTAGTCACAGAATGGGATGCCAGTGCCACAAAAACCAGAGAGCATGCACAGCAAAAGTGTCTTTATCAGGCCTGATTTCTATGAGAATAAGTGCAAATGTTTATTATGCTATTAAATAGAGGCTGCTTTAGTCACAGAATGGGATGCCAGTGCCACAAAAACCAGAGAGCATGCACAGCAAAAGTGTCTTTATCAGGCCTGATTTCTATGAGAATAAGTGCAAATGTTTATTATGCTATTAAATAGAGGCTGCTTTAGTCACAGAATGGGATGCCAGTGCCACAAAAACCAGAGAGCATGCACAGCAAAAGTGTCTTTATCAGGCCTGATTTCTATGAGAATAAGTGCAAATGTTTATTATGCTATTAAATAGAGGCTGCTTTAGTCACAGAATGGGATGCCAGTGCCACAAAAACCAGAGAGCATGCACAGCAAAAGTGTCTTTATCAGGCCTGATTTCTATGAGAATAAGTGCAAATGTTTATTATGCTATTAAATAGAGGCTGCTTTAGTCACAGAATGGGATGCCTCACAGCAGACTTAAGATCAGTTCAGTATATATGCACAGTTAGTTACTATAAGCAGCCTGAAAACGCTAACAAAGGCTGGATGAAAAAAAAAAAATCTCCCTGTCAGCCAGCTCCGTTTTTCCTACCTTTCCCTGGCTTTCTGTCTGTCTCCTGTCTGTCTCCTGCCTGTCTCCTGCCTGTCTCCAGCCTGTCCCTGTCTGTCCCTGTCTGTCCCTGTCTCCAGCCTGTCTCCAGCCTGTCTAACTGCCTCAGCTACACAGCGTTCTGTCTGTCTGTCACGAATGCAATAGAGAAATGAGGAAAAGCAAGATGGCCGCCGTTAAATACCGCTGTGTGACGTCACCGGGCTTGCTGGCTGCTGATAGGCTGCATGTGACTGCCCCAGCTTGCACTGGCGCGGGATACATGTCCAGACATGTCCCGCCCGCCATCTTAGAATGCCTGTAATGTAAATGAATGGATGTTAAAGGAAAACTTCGAGTGATCGAATCGCGGGGAAATTCGGATTCGATCCGAATCGAATTTTTCCTGAAATTCGGATCGAATCCGGGTTCGTCCGGATCGATTCGCTCATCCCTACTAATGGGTGTAGGTCCAGCCCAGGCGGCATCCACTCAGCACCGACATTGCTGGAGCTCCCCGACGCATCAACCCTTACAACCCCCCACGATGCTTACCTTCAGCCCCGATCCCAGGCCTAAGTGGAGCCCTACGATTGTCCACCAGGAGTCACATGGGTCGGGGTCGTGTTCTCTTTTCTATCCACTAATAAGTGGTGGCCCAAGTGACCGCTGTGATTTTTGCTGGAATTTCCAGGAAAATTATTTGTTTTTTCAGCTTGTTTGGGCACTAATATGAAATGACTTGTATGTCATTTTTTCAGTGCTTTCTTAAAAAAAAAAAATGATATTATTATAAATGCCCCATTCCTCCCGATTACAGTGGTACAACATATTTATCGGTAGACACCCCAAACTAAAAATAGGGGTTTGCTGAGCAGGCACATGCACTTAACATGCAGACCGGGTTTGTCGTGGCTCTAGGAGTGCACAGTGATGAGTTTTTACCAGTTTTTCAGGTTTTCTTTGGGGTTTTACTCAGCCCACAGGATAGGAGCCCCAGTACCACTCATGCATCCCATGTGACCACCTTCAACCAATTGATGGGCAGGCACCCAGCTCATCAGCACCTGAGCAGTCAGAGTACAGACAGCAGGAGCATAAACTGATAAGTATCTTGAAACTTTTTCAGGCTTTCTTTGGCGTTTTACTCAGGTATCCAGAGTTGGGATGCCCCAGGGGATGGATTAAAGCAGGCAGATGGTAATTTTTTTCATAGAGCTTTTTCTGTCAGCAGCCACATGCCCAGACTCCCTGTAGCTGTGGCATGATTCTGCACCCAATTTGGATGCCCCCCCCCCCCCCCCGAGCCTGCCATGATGCCGTCCCACACACTTTAGCTAGAAAACGGGTGTGGGATGGCTTTAAACATGTCAGGTCCCTCGCTGCAGTTGGGATCATTCATCTCCACAACTTACACAGTCTCACACACCTGGAAAAAGCATGCAGGTTAAAGATTGTAAGAAGATTTAAAGACTTGTTTCTTGTTAGTGGCTCACTAATCTAGGCATACTGCATTTTTCAAAGAAGATCGGCCATGTCGGCCTTTTTGTTTGCATTTTACGATGATCAACAATAGCCCTCAGACCTGTTAAAGGCTTCTCCAACTTACAAGTGAGTGGTCAGCATCTATCAATACTAGAATGTCTTTTAAATTAGCCAAGGTCACTGCCAACTAGACATTGACAAGCCCAGGGTGGATTTTTTTTGTGTTTTACATGTTTGAACACTCATAATAATAGCCATGAAGCTGGTGACATGTTTGTCAAATTAGCTCTTATTGTGGCAATAAATAAACTTTTATCTGCTACCCACGGTTGGTTGTTAGGCAATTTGCAATCATGTTCACAGTAAAAACAAAAAAGTTAATCTGACTCTTGTAGTGACCTTTTCCACTGAAGCTGACATTAATGGATATGTCCTGTGCATGGATTGCCTCTGTAAGTTTCCCCTTCTCTTTTAAAAATATATAATATACAGTACACACTGGCAGGACTGGGAACTAAAGAACGAAATGGATTGGGCTCGAAAACAGACTGGGTACTGAAACTCGGGCATGAATTGGGAACTGGTGCGCAGTACTAGGTTTATACAAGGAGGACAATGGCATCAGCTGGGTTACAGGAAGGGAACAGGGGCACACACCAGGAAAAAAAAGAAAAAAACTAGAAACAGGTGTTCAGAGTCAGGAATTGGGAGCAGGCGGCCAGGGCCACAGACTGGGAATAGGCGGTCACAGTCATAGACTCTCAGTAGGCGGTCAAGGTCAGAGAATGGGAGAAGATGGTCAGAGTTACACAGTTGGCACACAAAGACATAGACAACCTGTGTTAGTCACCAGAGCAGCTAGAGGCTGATTACTTGGGGTATGGGATGCATGGTACCCTACTGCGTTCCATAACCACCCTGCATGTTCGGCCAAACCCTAGAGGGTGCAGGGGATGGACAGGTCCTGGGCAGTCCTCTGGTGGTCACAAACTTCGAGTAGGGGATACAGAGGGCAGACAGGCAAGAGTACTCACTGAAACCAGGAATCAGACACTGAGCAAGAAGGCTGAACCACAACATGGAGTAAGGTGTGGTCATCCGATGGCAGAAGCTCTGCTGCACTGATTGGCTGACTAAGCAGCCAGTCATGGACAGTAAAGCAACTCAGAAGCTACTCCCAACAGGGGATTGGGTGCCTGGTTTATAAGGCTTAGCACCTGGGGAGGGTGGGACAGGTAATATTTGACCAAACTACCATTTTAGTTCACCTGTCATATTGGCCATCATATTATTTAGAATATATTGCAATGCTTTTAAGTCAACTGTCAGCAATAACTGACAGTATCACTATCAAAAATGATTACAATCACCCTTGATTGGTTGCCTCGTTCAGTTGCCTACAATTGTAGCGTATATGATTAGCACAATATATATATATATTTAGACTGTAAGCTCGCAGGGGCTGGGCTCTCATTCCTATTGTCTCCTGTGCTCACAACACTTGGTTTAACTTTGTGGCATCTAATTTTGTATTGTTCCCTGTACTATATGTTTTACCTTGTCTGTAATCTTACCTTGTAAAGTGCTACGGAAGATGATGGCACTATAAAAATAAACAATAATAAATATATAAATATATATATATATATATATATATATATATATATATATATATATATAACTTTAAAGTGTACTCACAGCTCAGCTAAATGCATCTCGACTCTCAGTCAACATTTAGTGCACAGTGTCAATGCAGCTCCTTCCACTGATCCTCCAGTATTACAAGAATTAGGTGGGTACGCCAGCACTTCCAATTAAATCCTTGGTTTATTGTAGAAACACTCAATTGATATTGAAAGTGACTTTAAAACCATCATGTCCGCCCTGTTTCCGGAGGGGAGAAGGAGCCCCCATCCTCGCTCGTGGTCAATCCAACGCACACCTGGACAGTGGTGGGAAAACCTCCTATCCAGGGTAATCCTACCCTGGAAATCATCCCATGCACGCAGGTGCCGCGGAGGAGAAGTTGCGGCAGCAACAGATACAGCGAGGGCAGTGGGGACAGCGCGAGTGGCGGAGGCAGGGATCAGGGAATGTCCGGTGCAGGCGCGCTCCCTGTTAGAGGGAAGCGCGAGACGCGGCCTCCAGCGCTCAGAGCCAGCTGAGCTGGTATGCGCGTCCAAGGCCGCCTCCAAGCCAAGGCGGCTATGAGTGCTGTGATTGGCTGGCGCGGTCACGTGGGAGCGGGGAGAGGTGAGTTTTTTGGGGCTTTCTGGGGGGTGTCAGACAGCGGGGCACCCCCGATCGGGGTGCCCCACCGAAGTGGACCAAAACCCAGGATGGTGAAAATCCTGGGTGTTGGTCCACTTTAAAGGGACTGTAAACCCAATGGCAAGAAAAAGGCAGAAAACAGCTCTCTTAAAGTGGACCAACACCCACCGCTGATCGGCCCGGGAATCTATAAGATTCCCGGGCCGATCAGCTCTCTGCCTGCGGGGCACCCTGATCGGGGGTGCCCTGCTGTGTGAAACCCCCCAGGACGCCCGCAAATCCTACCTGTTCCTCGTTCCAACGGCGCATGCCTCTCAAGCATCCCTCTAGCAGGGCGCACACCCGCGCCGGCCGTTTGCGAATGGCAGGCGCCGGCGCGCTCCCTGTAAGAGGGACGTGCGAGAGGCGGCGGGCGCTCTAACCTTGTCCGTCGACGGACCTCGCTTGTCCGTCGGCGGTGATTGGTGGAGCGAGTCACGTGGGAGTGGGGTCAGGTGAGTTTTTGGGGCTTTCTAGGGGGTCTCACACAGCGGGGCACCCCCGATCGGGATGCCCCGCGGAAGTGGACCAACACCCAGGATAGTAAAAATCCTGGGTGTTGGTCCACTTTAATGACTGTACTATGTGCCTCCCCTACATTTCCTGCAGCGCCAGATAGAAGCTGTAGCAGGTCCCCAAAATTTGCCTTCTTTTCAATTTTATTTCTCCGGGACTACGAAAAAAGAGGTCTAACAGTCACTCTGTCCCTTGGTATTCTCAAGGTGGGCGTGCATGGCAAGCCCCATTGGTCCCACAGCTGTCTTTGACCACAGCAGAGGGTGTACATACCTTATAAAGTTGTGCCATGACACACCCTTCCTAGCTCATTTGAAATCCAGAAATGGAGACAGCAGAAGAAAGCAGCTTCACTCAGAATACATAAAGTATTTACATATAATGCGAGACGTTGAAATGCTTTACACTGGTTCCAAGAGGAAGAAAGTTAGTGTGTGCAGTCTCATCGACTCTAGGGTGTGGTTAGCTCCCATTGAGGTGGATCTTCATGTAGCTGGATTAGTCAGGCCAACCACAGAAGCAGCCACCTATGGTAGGCTAGATTTCCAGGGCAAACACACTTTTGACACGGTTATCTTGGCTTTCCATCAAGCCTTTACCTCTTTATGGGTAAAGCAGCCTGGTTTGGAATGACATAAGCCTTCAAAGGATACCTAGGAAAGCCTTAAAGTGGTGGTGAAATTGACTCATTGTGGTCATGGTGTTAGTGTTCCCACCAGGGGACACAGATTTGCTATAAGCTACACATGTCCCTTTTTTAAAGTGGACCAAAACCCATGATTTTCTCAATCCTGGGTTTTGGTTCATACCCTTGGTGGATTTTAGGGTGCCCGATGTATAAAACCCCACCTATTGCCTGTAAAACATACTTCACCTACGATCCCACAGCACAGGAGCAGCACCGCTCCAATCAGCTTCTTTCGGCACATAAAAATGAGCAACTAGAGAAGCTGAATGGGGGCTTACTCGCGATCAGCGGTGGCACCCTTTGCATCCCTCTATGGCTGCAGGAGATGCTCGCCTCGGCCATGCTTGCACTGTGGAATCACCAGTGAGGTATGTACAATGGTAGACTGTTGGGGTTACACACAGTGGGGATGCCCGAAGGGTGGGTATTTAACCAGATTAGGGAATTTTAGGTGTTCTAAGTTCAGATTGTTAACACCATTAGACAGCATTTCAGTTAGCATCAGCACCCACACTGACCTAGTCAGACGGATGTGTGTTAACGCCTTCTTCTGCGTGCATGCTCACAACAGAACATGCCAATTGCGCATGCATGAGCCTCACAATGAGACTTCGTGACAACCCTTTGTCTGTCCTCCTACTATAGTGACAAAAAGGTCACTATAGTAGTTCCAACTGTTCCCCACTCTATCCATCCAAAATATCTGCATCAAGAATCACTATGAGAACAGAGGCTTTTGTGTTCAAATAATGGGAAAGGCCTTGCTGGTGTAACAGGCCAGATCATACCTTCAGCCCAGACAATACAGGGGGTTAAAGTGGCCGAGGCTAGATTATACCCCAGGTATATTATGGCCTAGGCTATTTTACACCTTGGAGTATAAACTAGTCTAGGCCAATTCATACCCCTCGGGCCATATTATACCCCCATGACTCACAGCATTGAGTGAGATACACAATAAATAGTTAATTTTCTACTTTTTATTGTGAATTCAGCTTTGTCTGGTAAGTTATGTGAAAACTTAATGACTTAAATCTTAAAAGTCTAAACACATATACTTTTATTACTTAAACCAGAAAAACTTGACTGTTCATAATATAATAAACTTCGAATTATAAAGGTGGGTTTACATGGGGTGTATATCGTCCAAATGTTTATGGGTTACCTGATCAGCGTATGACTTGTCATACACTGATCAGGTTACCTGGAAGCCCTGCGAAGATTAAATTCAAAAGCTGCAGCCTGAGACATGAGAAGTTGCTGCTGGCAGAGACATGAAGGAGAGGCTGAAGACGGCAAGAAAATGTGTTGCGGGGGGGAGATCTCTATGGAATGGTATGGATACATGGGGTGTAGGATGCCTCTTTAACTCATACACTCTACAGCCAGGCACCAATGCAGCTTTCTTTATTGTTATATGTCCCCAAGGGACGGTAGTTCCAAATTCACAACAAAGAACAACGTAATCAATATCACAGTTACAAGCACACAGTTCTCAGCATAAGGGATAGATACTCTTGCTCATCTCTCAGTCAGAGGACACAAGTACACTTGTTTTACAGGCACAGTTCAGATTAAATATCATCAGTAACTTCCAGGCTCACTTTCTTAACGCAAAGCAGACTGTAAAGTGGGTTGGGGAAGGGGTGGACCACCAAACTTCGAGGAGACTTCTCCCTGGGGTTTTTACACTTCTCTTCCTTCAAGGACAGAGACAGGCCCAGACAAGAGAGTCAAGGGATGAGACTTGAGAATGAACGAAGGCACACCACTCTTTTGGAAATGTCCACAACACATATGCACCCAGCAGTGTGGGGGGACCCAGCAACTTGGGAAGTTTAGGGTGTTCCAATAAATGTTTCCACCAAGCACAGGGACTCCCTTGGGACTCTCCCAGGAACAAAATCACTAACACACTAACAGGTCATGGGGCAATGACCCTAGTATAACAGGGGCGACGGCGGAACGGGACCTACCAGCTGGTTCACCAGGGTACACTGGGCAGACAGGCCCTCATCCTCCCACCAACACTCACCCTCGGCCAGGGTTCCAGTTTCGGCTCATGCTCAGTCCCAGGATGGCTTCTCTCAGAGTTGTGCAGGTTTCACCTACCTTCACCCATAGCGACGACAGAAGTTCCCGCCATTCAACCAGGTTCCCCTTTTATACTAGGGGAGATGACCACATATATCCACTTAAGCTCCAACCCTCTCTGACTCCGCCCACCCTCTGCTCTGGCCCCATGATTCTCAGGAGCCACCCCCCTTTTGCACCACTCCTGTACTTTACCTGTTGTTTTTCAGAAGAGGGACTGCTGTGACTCAGAGCCGCTGAGGAGATCCTGGACCACTCCAGCTGGGGATGGAGAGGACCATGACACCCCAGTTCTCTATCCCTGGGGATACCAACACCTACGGGTGACAACCTGGTGAGTAACCCATGAATTTTCCTTAGAGGGCGAAAGCCAGGAGGAGACCCATAATTACCTTGGGATCCAGTCTCAAACCTATCCCAACAGTTCCTCCCCTGTTCTGTCTCTACAGGATCCCTCTACCCTACACACCAACTGCAGTCTGGAGGAATACCCTGGGATGTCCGCAGTAGGGAGCATCCCTGGACACAAAAAAAAACTCATTTGTTGGGGGCCATGTTGACTCCCTTTACCTCCCTGTACCCTTTCCTTAATAAATCATAATGCTTGTAAAGCAACTGTGGTCTGATGTATTGTTTTGTACGGCCCTACTACACATGCTGGGCTGTGAGTAATGTTTTGTTCTCGTTAGCTTGAGACCAGAAAATACTAAATATGGACCGCACCAGCCTGGTATCTAATGGTGTGCTCACTATATTGTTCTCCTTAGCGATAAGTCACTTTTTCGACTTATCACCCAATAATCGTCCCATGTATTGGAACCTTTAGACTAGCAAGTCCTTTCTACAATATAAACATTTAAATTTACACACTGATAATGGATTAAGATGAGTTTTTAATTGTGGGTGTATATGATTAGGGGGGACTTTCACTATGGTTATATTTATGGTTTGATCCTCTTGAATACTACTGGTCCACATGGGATGCAAAGACCTTTGGGTTGTAAGTAATAAAGTTGTGATTTTAACATGTTAAAGAGAGAAAGAGTTCTAGTTTCTGTCAGGATGTAGGTGATGGCCCAAACATAGCAGTTCCCATCACCTTTGGTTTTATATTTACGCCATGGTTGTCCAAGGTTACTTGCGCATCCATAGTATACAACCTTACCAATCGTGACCCTACCAAGAGTGGTGCTAAGATACTTTCTTCCTGAACTTGGTAGTGGGTTGAAAGTCTTAGTTTGCTTGTGTTTCTGTGTGGTAGAGTCATTGGGAAAATCATTTTTTGATGGGTATATTCTGGCCTTGAGGGGTATAGTTTGGCCTAGGGGAGAACAGACTATACCCGGGTCTTACATTAGATGGGCATATTCTGTCTTGAAGGCATATAGTTTGCTGGGTATATTTTGTCCTGGAGGTGTATAGTTTTGTCAAGGCTATTTTCTGCTCTCCGAGTAAAGTTTGGCCCAGGTCAATTTATACCCCGGGGTATACTCTGGCCTAGGCAAATCTATACCTGGGTTTAATTTGGCCTGATACACCGGTCTCTGGCCTGGCTAACAATTCAGTTAAATGGTGATCACAGTAAATGAAGATATCATCATCCTTGATGTGTTTGTTTTTTCGTAACAACTTTTTTTTCAATTCCTCTTCCTGTTCATTCTGTGCTTCCCAATTCGTAATGCTCCATGCACCTGGGAGCTACATTACAACATTAAACAATTAAATTCTGATTGCAGCTTTCCACAGTGGGCTCTGATCAATAATACACAAGGGCTGGCACCCAACCCTGAAGTGAAAATTGATTTTAGTATTTTGATATGATTAGGTTTTTGTGTTTAAAGGCAGCACGCAGTTAGCACAGCGTCCTCGTTAAAAGGAGGCAGTGCCTTGCGGCTGTTTCACGCCCGAATCTTTACAAGGAGTCTCCAAATATAGAGAAGCCTGGGCTTTGGTTTCCCTTCGGTCTGCGTACTTGTTGCGGCCTTGCCGGCTTTTCTCCCATCTGTTGGAAATAAAAAGTATGCCTGTGCTTCTTTAAGCGAGCGAGCTGCATCCTTCCTCCGCCTGCTCAGTAAGTGCTTTTGATGCCGAGAATTTCATCGCTCACCAGAAGATCCAGATCTCTAGAGAGGGCACAAGCCTGCAAGTCATCCCATGCTCCAGGCCTGTAGCTTGGAAGCTTTTACAAAGCAGTTGTTAACATGAAATGTTTATGAGTAAACGGTCTTCTCATTTACAGGACATCTGCTTAGTGTCTCTGTCTGAAAGTCCTGAATTTACGCAAGTGGCTGAAGCCCAGGCAGACAGCAATTAGGATGAATTAATATCGTGGCCACCACTTAACCAGTTCACCTTGTTGTGGGCTCTGTAATACAATGCTCTGCTAGGAACCCTCAAGACATTGATCGGTTTCTATATGGTCTGTCTTCTCACGTGGCTGAAACCGCACACAGCAGCATAAATCAGCTTCAGTTACTAAAACCGTTAGACATTTAAAAAACACATCTCCACACATTTATATGCTGAAAGATTCATTTAGCCTAGCCTGCTTTGTTAATACATCCTGTCTTGTTGGTGTGTGACATGAGGAACTCCTTTTTGTCACAATATATTTAGGTTCAAAAAAACTAAATTCTTCCGGTAAAGTGACCCTAAATGATCACGGGCAACTCGTATGCCAAGTATGGTCCAGGGCTGGCTCCTCAAGGTCAATTTGGCACCTTGGCTGATAGACTCTTAGTAGTCAGATTGCATATTTAATAACTGAAATCTACTAAAAACTAGACAGAGCCCAGTACACAATCCAGATATTGGTTTCATGGCGAATCTGGTGAAACTTTTGTTGAGAATGGCAATTCTAGATGCATTCCAAGATGCACCTGCACACGTACTTTCCTCTCAGGTCTCAAGCCAGTACACACATGAATTGGCTGTGGTAGCTATCAGCGGGCTCCTAGGCCCTGACAGTTGCTCACGTTTGCTGGGTTTTGATGCCGGCCATGTCCAGTGTCTACAGGGACCCAAACCATTCTACTCTGGCCCAAATTTAGAAAAAACGCAGCTTCTCCTTATAAAGCTCTATTCAACAGGAGACAGAAAACAGCTTTTGTAATACCCGCCCCTTTTTGGATGCAGCTCTACTAGGTGACTAAGTTACCTCTCTAAGACAAGAGAGTGGTAAGATAGAACCTAAACCCTCCCTGACAATTTTGTGCCAGGGAGCTTCTAGGTCCTGTGGTACATTTATCCAGTACTTCACACCTAATAAAGGAAATACTTTCCTTTAACTCCTGGAGCATTGTCTTAAAGGGAACCCAAAAACAGGTGCATACTACAATGATGCACAACCCACTATTAGTAGAGGCTTGGCTGCTGCATTTGTGTGCAGCCTTTTCTGGGTTCCTCCTTGGATGGTAATGTAAGTATCTCTGTATGGTATGTATGAAGCTGTTTAACATTAGTTTAGGTATGCATTAATGTATAATACATGCAGTTCTACTTTCACTAGAGGTAGTAGGGCTTACACTCTAGTTTAACTTAGAACGGGCTAAGTTACATAAACTAAATCGCAGTTAGTTCAGTGGAATTGCAGAGGACAAAAAAAAAATAAAAACACACTCACCTAAGCCCTCGAACAATCTCTGCTCTCAGGGGTCTCCAACCCCCCGGGCTCTTCCGGCTTCAGGAGATGGTAGAGAGGGGTGTAGGGGCAGGAGACGAGAGACATGATCGGTGTGGGACAGCGGAGGATCGAAGGTGAGTAAAAAAAATATTGTTTTTTTAAAATAAATGAAATTTTTTTGTGTGTCTTTTTTACTGTTAACCCTATGTGAACTGGTAAGGGGCCCATGAAAACTCTATACCAGTTCACAAGGCTTAGGGGGCTGGCAAGTCAACTGTGGCTAGCAGGTGACTTGCCATTAACCCCCAGCCCCCCCATTACCTGCCTCCCCAAAGCCCGGAGGGGAGGCAGAAGAGCCCAGGCACCGTGAAGGCTACACAGACTTATAGCTTTCAGGGCTGCAATTCACCGACTTTGGGGGATTTTTAAGGGGGGACCCTATGTCATTTTTTAAAATTAACCCTCTATTCGTTTCAAGCAGGAGAACAGGAACCAGAGTGATCTGCGTGGGACACAGTGTTCAGGGATCAGAGGTAAGTATTAAAAAATAAAATAAAATTTTTTTTTTAGATTTAACTGCTTGTGAACTGGTAAGGGATCCATGAGACCCCTATACCAGTTCACAAGGCTTGGAGGCTGGCAAGTCACCTGCGGGGAGCCCCAGGGCCGTGAAGGCTGGCCTCTGTGCTACAAGCCCCCATAGCCTGTGCCCGGGCTGGTTATGCTGGGAAGGGGGGACCACACGTCATTTTTCAAAATTTAAAAAAAAATTTTACTACTAGGAATTTAGTGGTCCTGGAATAGATTCCAAGACCAATGGTTGTGGGTTTTCACCCACTTTAAACATTGCGCAAAATGGTGAAAACATCTGAAGTAAGCTTTTTTTATACATTTGTACGGAAAGCTGCGCAAGCAAAGAATTCTTCTAGATATTACTTCTAGAAAGATGAGCCCACTACAACAAGCCAGGTATGCCTAGAAAGCGTATTGTGTGTACTTTCAGGGAATAGCGGGTGTGGCAGGTATTTTAAATGTAAACGGTTGTTTTGGTTGAAAAAGCAAAGGTGTGCACTTTCAAGTATATTTACCCTTACGTGCATGCTTTACTTTGGGGTGTTTGACAACCTTACCCTTAAAAGTAGCTATGAATGTTGGGTATTGTTTTGTTCGGGGGACCTTGTTTTTTCAGAATCAACTTTTTTTTTCTTCTTTGTGTTGTTGTTTTTTTAGGAAAATGTGGCATTAATTCTGTTTTTTTATTCCTTTTTTTAAAGGAAAGCCCTGTGCAACCAATTAAAGGATTACTTCCAGAAAACTTCATCCATGTCAACAAGCCTGGTACGCCTAGAAAGCTTGAGGTGTATACTTCCAGAGAATATATAGTTTGTGGGGGGTAATGTAAGGTGTTGTTTTTCTTGAAAAACAGTTGTATTTAACCTGAAAATCTCCTAAAGTGCTGTTTCAGTTTCCAGGAGTCTCCTGTTCAGGAGAGGGTGTGTACAATACATATGTTGTAACCAGGATATTTTTTTAAATTTTTTTGCACATGTTTCACCCAAAAATATTGAGAATACACTAAAGCCCATGTTAAAGGCCTGTAAAACAATTTCCTGGGAAATCCTTGAAAATCGCTTAAAAAATCACAGTTGAACAATTGAAAACAATTGATATTGAAAAATGGTCTGGCAACAGAGGGTGACAAAATCTAAAGGTAGGCTGACAGTTAAAGGAGTACTTTTGCAAAATTGTGTAATATTAAAAATCGATATATAAAAATCAGTCGGCTAATTAGAGGAGTCTCTTGAACTGAATAAAACAGCTGCCAAGTTTGTGGTTTCTTCTCCTAGTAGGAATAAAATCCAGGGGTGACAGGTTTAGTGTATCATGGGTAACAGAACCTGTCATCCCTGACTTCCCCTTCCTTCCATTAAAATAAAAAAAAAACAGCCTGGCTGGATATTTCTTGATGCGGGTTGTATAAGTGACCTCGGCTCCCGCCATCCAGCATATTTATATGGAGTTTTATCATTGGACCATTTTTCACTTTAGTGCTCCTTTAAAGAGGAACAAAACACATGAATTTTAATTTCCTGTGTGTTGTTCCTCTCTGAGTCTGCATCCCAAATTGGGATGCCCTGCTGTGTGTACCCCCCGTTTAACTCGCCTTCCTTCCGCTCCCACGGCACAGACTCGCGCTAAAGTGAGTGCCCTGATTGGCTGAGCGGCTCGCTCAGCCAATCAGCACGCTCGCTGTCACTCAGCTCTCTTTGACACCGAGGACGACTAAGCAGTCGAGCATCTGTGCGGGGATGTGGCGCCGCTGGTTGCATCCCCGCACAGGCGCAGAGAGGGCTCCGGGAGAGGGTGAGTGTGCCGAGGGGTTCAGGGGGGTTTACGCAGTGGAGCATCCCAATTCGGTATGCCTCAAGGACTGGAACTCGGGAGGCCCTGGAATCGTTTAGACTCCAGGGCCTCCGATGGTTCTCTTTAAAGTGGACCAACACCCAGGATTTTGACTATCCTGGGTTTTGGTCCACTTTGGTGGGTGCACCCCGATCGTGGGTGCCCCGCTGTGTGAAACCCCCCAGAAAGCCCCACGTGACCGGGTGCGAGCGGCGGCGGCTCGTGCATGCGCCGCTGGATCGAGGAGCAGGTAGGGATTTTGGGGCTTTCTGGGGGCTTTCTGGGAATCTTATAGATTCCCGGGCCGATCAGCATCGGGTGTTGGTCCACTTTAATGTATCAGTTTAGGAGCTTAGATCCTGTAAACATCCTGGAACCTGCTTTGATGGTTGATGGATAGATACATTGATGGAAGGAATGACAACCATGAGGTATATCTGTGAATACTGAAGTGTGTACCAGCAAGATACCAATAAAGTGAATAACTTCTTGTTTAAAGAGACTCCGGTCTCCGGTGGAGTGTCCGTGTTCCCTGCCAGCGTCCCAAGCCGATCAGCAACCCCATCCCACATCTCTCCTATGAGGGCCACTGAAGCCCAGCATCCCAAATTTACTCCCGACACATCTGAGTATTAACCCATCAGCCAACGTGTGCTACTTCTTTACTGTGAGTATTACATCACTGGTAGTGGGGGGAGGTTAGGTTAGCCTTGTTTGGGGGCCAGGACCCTCCCTAGCACAGAGCTGCCAGGATCTGATTCTTCCTTATTTTAAGTTAAACCTATTGGTTGCTTCTGATGTTACCTATATTATTGGGAAGTTGAGAAAGGATGTCTCTGGGGTGCTTCAAAATGTAAGCTACCAGAAGTGTTTCTGATTTGAGTGAATGCAGGAGTAAATGTTGTGCTGACAATGATTCAGTATCATTTTTTTTTTTAATGCATAGATGGCCATTGTATGCTTGCGCACACATAGGAATTTGTCCTCCGAATTTAACCCATCCGTGCATACCCGGAGCGGTGGGCTGCCCTAATTATGGCGCCTGGGGAGCAGTTGGGGGGTTAGGTGCCTTGCTCAGGAGCACTTCAGTCATGTCCCAGGACCAGGATTCGAACCTGCCACCCTCCGGTCACAAGTATGCTCCTCTTACCTCTAGGCTGCAACTGCAAAAATGCTGACAATGATTCAGTATCATGCATACAGATGAGGCAAGTTAGTTTTGGGAAGTTTTTCAGCTGTGCAAGGATGTTGGTCTGGATATAGCCCACATGGAATCATGTCATTGCTGAAAAGGTTTCTATATAGCGGCGGACCACCCCCCCCCCCCCCCATTGCCTCATTGCTGGTTCTTCCATGCCTTTCCCTGTCTTAAACATGATTTAATGAAAAGCCCAAACCCTTAAAAAAATATTCCCCAGCATGTAAAATTAATATATTTCAAGTTTTTAGTCACTTATTATTCCTTCACCCACCGGGCTGCAAGTCTGTTCAGGACTCTAGGATACAGGCGTCGCCATTTTGACCCAGAAGCATAACACATACTGAGGAGAAGAGCTGGGGTCAGGGAAAGGTCAGCAATCCCAGAATGCAGAGCGACACAGTCGGAAGACACTTCCTGTTTGTAGGCTGCCTGATGCCCCATGAGCCGCCATCTTGGATGTTTAAAGGCTCATAACATGCAGCAGATGCAGGTAGGATGATTTTTAATGTGAGCAATCTGTATGTACAGGGTACTTAAAATTTATTAATTTTAGATGCTGGAATAGTTTTTTAAGGGATTGGGCTTTTCATTAAATCATGCTGAAGGTCCGGTTTAAGAGAAGGTCTTTTGGAATCCAAGGGTATTGGTCTAAACTTGTTGGAAACTAGATGGGCTGCAGATCATAGATGATAATATTGTAATGAAGAGAAGGCTGTCTTCCCGCCCTGTAGTAATGGATAATTCACAGACACCTAAATAAGGATCTGTTTAGGAATGGCTGCCGGTTATGCATCAATGCTACCATGTCAAAGTGACAGATGACATATTTTTGATCAATTAATATGGCTTCATGCTTCGTCAGTGTGACGGTTGCAGCTGAGCTCACCTTCTGAGGCGAGACACAAAAGTAGTCCAGCTTTCAGAGGAACTGATAGAAAACATATTAATCATCTCTAGAGCGTACACAAAAAAATGAGGTCACACAACAAAGGCTTTAAAGTGTAATTCCACTTTTGATGGCATTTTTAAAAGTGTCCACTATTGTGTACCAAAATGATGTCTTCGAAGTGCGGAGCTTATTTATTTATTTTTTTTTATTCTGTATTTGTTTCCAACTATGTGTTTTAAAAGAAACCGTTTTTTCTAGCAACAATCTGTTTAACTTACCAACTATACGCAATCTGGTATTTTGGTGTATGAAGCTGACAAAAAACTGAGGCTTCCTTTAAGCCTTTAAAGTGGACCAAAACCCACCGCGATTGGCCCAGGAATCTATAAGGGCTGATCGATTCCCTCCCCCCGGGGCATCCCCCCCCCCCTGAGTGAAACCCCCCAAGTTACCCCATACACTTATCTTGTTTCTCGGTCCAGCAGTGCATGCATGAGCCGCTGCCGTATCTCCGCTGTCCCTCTAGCAGGACGCGTGCCCGCACTAGGCATTTGTGAATGGATATTTGTGAATATTCAGCGTGGCATCCCCCCTCCCATTCCCCATATAGGAAGTGTGGCATTCCCCCCTCCCATTCCCCATATAGGCAGTGTGGCATTCCCCCCCGCCTCCCATTGCCCATATAGGCAGTGTGGCATTCCCCCCTCCCATTCCCCATATAGGCAGCGTGGCACTCACCTCCCCTCCCATTCCCCATATAGGCAGTGTGGCATTCACCCCCTCCAATTCCCCATATATTCACTGTGGCATCCCCCCTCCTATTCCCCATATAGGCAGTGTGGCATTCACCCCCTCCAATTCCCCATATATTCACTGTGGCACCCCCGGCAGCGTGGCACTCGCCTCCCCTCCCATTCCCCATATAGGCAGTGTGGCATTCACCCCCTCCAATTCCCCATATATTCACTGTGGCATCCCCCCTCCTATTCCCCATATAGGCAGTGTGGCATTCACCCCCCTCCCATTCCCCATATAGGCAGTGTGGCATTCCCCCCTCCCATTCCCCATATAGGCAGTGTGGCATTCCCCCTCCCATTCCCCATATAGGCAGTGTGGCATTCACCCCCCTCCCATTCCCCATATAGGCAGTGTGGCATTCCCCCCTCCCATTCCCCATATAGGCAGTGTGGCATTTCCCCCTCCCATTCCCCATATAGGCAGTGTGGTATTCACCCCCCTCCCATTCCGATATAGGCAGTGTGGCATCCACCCCTGCCATTCCCATATAGGCAGTGTGGCATTCACCCCCCCTCCCATTCCCCATATAGGCAGTGTGGCATTCACCCCCCCCTCCCAATCCCCATATATTCAGTGTGGCATCCACCCCTGCCATTCCCCATATAGGCAGTGTGGCATTCCCCCCTCTCATTCCCCATATATTCAGTATGGCATCCCCCCTCCCATTCCCCATATAGGCAATGTGGCATTCCCCCCTCCCATTCCCATATAGGCAGTGTGGCATTCACCCCCCTCCCATTCCCCATATAGGCAGTGTGACATCCCCCCTCCCATTCCCCATAGGCAGTGTGGCATCCCCCCTCCCATTCCCCATATAGGCAGTGTGGCATCCACCCCTCCCATTCCCCATATAGGCAGTGTGGCATCCCCCCCTCTCAATCGCCATATAAGCAATGTGGCACCCCCATCCCATCCCCATATAGGCAGTTTGGCATTTATCCCCCCTCCCATTCCCCATATAGGCAGTGTGGCATTCCCCCTCCCATTCCCCATACAGGCAGTGTGGCATTCCCCCCTCCCATTCCCCATATAGGCAGTGTGGCATCCTCCCTCCCATTCCCCATATAGGCAGTGTGACATCCCCCTCCCATTCCCCATATAGGCAGTGTGGCATCCTCCCTCCCATTCCCCATATAGGCAGTGTGGCATTCACCCCCCTCCCATTCCCCATATAGGGAGTGTGGCATTCCCTACTCCTATTCCAATATAGGCAGTGTGGCATTCCCCCTCCCATTCCCCATATAGGCAGTGTGGCATTCACCCTCCCTCCCATTCCCCATATAGGCAGTGTGGCATTCACCCCCCCCCCCATTCCCCATATAGGCAGTGTGGCATTCCCCCCTCCCATTCCCCATATAGGCAGTGTGGCATTCCCCCTCCCATTACCCACTTAAGCAGTGTGGCATCCACCCCTGCCATTCCCATATAGACAGTGTGGCATTCACCCCCCCTCCCATTCCCCATTTAGGCAGTGTGGCATTCACCCCCCTCCCATTCCCCATATATTCAGTGTGGCATCCCCCCTCCTATTCCCCATATAGGCAGTGTGGCATTCACCCCCCTCCCATTTCCCATATAGGCAGTGTGGCATCCACCCCTGCCATTCCCCATATAGGCAGTGTGGCATTCCCCCCTCTCATTTCCCATATATTCAGTGTGGCATCCCCCCTCCCATTCCCCATAAAGGCAGTGTGGCATTCACCCCCCTCCCATTCCCCATATAGGCAGTGTGGCATTCCCCCCTCCCATTCCCCATATAGGCAGTGGGGCATCCACCCCTGCCATTCCCATATAGGCAGTGTGGCATTCACCCCCCCCTCCCATTCCCCATATAGGCAGTGTGGCATCCCCCCTCCCATTCCCATGTAGGCAGTGTGGCATTCACCCCCCTCCCATTCCCCATATAGGCAGTGTGGCATCCCCCCTCCCATTCCCCATATAGGCAGTGTGGCATTCACCCCCCTCCCATTCCCCATATAGGCAGTGTGGCATCCACCCTTCCCATTCCCGATATAGGCAGAGATGACTAGAAAAAGAAGCCCCTCCCAGTCCATAAATACCTGGGACCTCCCACACATTCCCCAGATAAGTCTCTGCAGATGGCGAAGCAAGTCAAGAAGATGGCTGTCTCTTTCCTTTGCAGGTAAGCCGGGTGTACACCTGGTCCCATTTGTTTCCTATTTCCACCCGGACTATTTTTTAATTTCCCCATGCCTCCCAGCCTTGGCTGTAGGTCCGGTTGAGGGTAGGGCACACCTTTAGAGGTGTTTTAAACAGGAGCTATGCTCCACCGCAAATCTCCCACCAAGGGGTAGGCGGTCGTCAGGTTACGGTGATCCTGACATGGGATGCCCTGTCCGTCATGAAGCCCTCGCTACATGCCCAAATGTAGCTATCGGCTCCCCCCCCATTACTCCCTGTTCCCGGTTAGTTGGGGGGGGGGGGGTTCCCTCCTTGGTTAATCTCCCCTAGATTGTGTGAGAGTGTGTTTTAGTGTGCTTGGTGTACGTTTTTCGTTACTATTACGCGCTGGCTACTGCCAGAGCGCCTTAGTGTGTTTATCGCTGTTTACTTTACACCTGTTGCGGCCCGCGGGCCCGCCTTCCTCCTCCTTCCTTCTGCTGGCTCTACGCCGCCATCTTCCCTCATGCATGGCTGCGGGCTTCTGTGAGTGCCCCTCGGGGGCCCTTGTATTTATATTATATGTATATATATATATATATATATATATATATAGTGGTGGTGATGACGCCGGATAGGTTTGGGTGGGTAATAAACTATACCAAGTCCTCTCTCTCTCTCCGTCAAGGGTGGCTTTGTTCCTGGGAATGACTCTGGATACCATTCAGACCAGGGTGTTCCTGCCCCAACCGAAGGTGGATGTTCTCCAAGCACTAATTCGTCTTCTTCTGTCCAACCCTCATCCGTCCATCAGACAAGGGATGAGGCTGGTAGGATTGATGGTTGCTTGCTTCGAGGCAGTGCCTTTTGCTCAGTTTCACATGAGACCTCTTCAGCTCCATCTGTTATCGGCTTGGGACAAATGTCCTCTGTCTCTGGATCAGACTTGTGTTCTGTCCCCTCTGATCCAGCGGTACCAGCCTGTCGGACTGGGGGGGCTTCTGGAGGGAATATCATTCCAGGGGCTGTGGGGTCCTCAGGAGGCTCACATCCCCATCAAAATTCTGGAGCTGAAGGCGGTTCGGTTGGTGCTGTCGCACCTGACACATCACCTGCAGGGTTTACTACTACAGGTTCGCTCCGACAATCGGACAGCGGCCGCTTACATCAATCACCAAGGAGGGACTCGCAGCAGGAGTGCCCTCCGGGAGGTGTCTGATTCTTGCTTGGGCCGAGAGCAATGTTCCGTGCATCTCGGCAGTCTACATTCCAGGGGTGGAGAACCTGGAAGCGGACTCTCTGAGCAGAGGGACCTCTCGCCGGGGGGAATGGTCCCTCAGCAACAAGGTCTTTCTATCCCTCTGTCACAGGTGGGGGATGCCGGAGGTGGATCTGTTTGCCTCTCATCACAATCACAAGCTTCCTGCATTTGTGTCTCTGTCTCAGGACCCTCTGGCTCTGGCAGTGGATGCCATGTCTCTGTCCTGGCGGGAGCTTGGTCTCCTGTATCTGTTTCCTCCCTTTCCCATGGTGGGCAAGGTGGTACGCAAGCTGGTTCAACAGCGTGTGCCAGCAATCCTGGTGGCCCCAAGGTGGCCAGGGCAGGTGTGGTTCGCAGACGTCGTGCGGCTGGCGGTCAATCAATTCAGGCTGCCTCTGGTTCCGGATCTGATCAGACAAGGTCAGCTTTGTTACCCCAATTTACAAACGCTGGCTTTGATGGCGTGGCTGCTGAAACCTTCAAACTAAAAGAAAGAGGTTTGTCTGAAGCTGTTGTCCAGACTCTTGTCAGGGCTAGGAAGAAACCTTCCTTTAATATCTACTACAGGACCTGGCGGACCTACATTGATTGGTGTGAGGCTAGGGCCTTTCCTTGTCAGGTGTTCTCCTTACCTCGCATTCTGGAGTTCCTTCAGCATGGTCTGGACCTGGGTTTTCAACTTAGCACTCTGAAGGGGTATGTTTCCCCTCTGGCAGTTTTCTTTCAGATGTCTTTCGCTCTTCATCCTTTGGGATTTAAATTTGGTTTTGTCTGCCCTTCAGGGTCCTCCTTTTGAACCAGTGCAGGATGCTGCTCTATCCATTTTCACCTTAAAGGTTGCCTTGTTGGTGGCTATCACCTCTGTTCGACGTGTTTCTGAGTTGGCGGCTCTGTCTATTCTGGTCCCCTATTTGAGAGACACCAGGACAAGGTGGTTTTCCGCTTTAAACCAGACTTCTTGCCAAAGGTTGTCTCTGCCTTTCATCTCAATCAGGACATTGTGCTTCCTTCTTTGTGTCCTAAGCCTAGCAACGACAAGGAGAGGGCCTTGCACTCTCTGGATGTTGTTAGATGTGTTAAGTACTATCTGGTGGCTTCTTCACCATTCCGGATGATATTAGGGCCTATGCTGCCAAGGGGAGGGATCCTCCTTTCCAGATCACTGCTCATTCTACTTGTGCTGTTGGGGCTTCCTGGGCGTTTCAGCACCAGGCCTCTGTTCCACAAGTTTGTAAGGCTGCTACTTGGTCTTCTGTTCACACTTTTTCCAAGTTTTATAAGGTTGATGTGCGGGCCTCAGCGGATGCTGTTTTTGGCCGCAAGGTTCTGCAAGTTGCAGTGGTTTAATTTGTGCACTATTGCCTGTTGGGATCCCCACCCTTTTTGGACACTGCTATTGGATGTCCCACGTGTAATTAATACTTCCAAAGCAGGGTGTGAGACATACTTGGAATAATACAATTTTGTGATTACTCACCTGTAAAAAGGGTATTATAAGTATGTCTCACACCCTGCTTTGTCCCACCCTGAGTTGTATCTTGGATCCTCTATGTGGTGAAACTTTTTTCTCATAGATTTTATTGGCTCTTCCTGGTCCTCTTACTGCTGTCATATACTGGGGAATGTGTGGGAGGTCCCAGGTATTTATGGACTGGGAGGGGCTTCTTTTTCTAGTCATCTCTGCAGAAGTTCGCCCTCTACTGGACCATAACCCACGTGTAATTAATACTTCCGAAGCAGGGTGTGAGACATACTTATAATACCCATTTCACAGGTGAGTATTCGCAAAATGGTATTTTTCCTTTAACCCTTTACAATTTGTAGTGTTTTTTGTTTTCAATAAAATCATATTGCATTTAAAATCCCGGTATTTGCCGGTTACAGCAATACAACAAATGTATTGGTAGAAACTCATTCCTGCCCAGGAGAATCCCCCCCCCCAAAATTGAATCAGCAAAAAATCTGCTTTGTGCAACTTTCAGCTTTTCAAGAAAAACAACCCTTTACATTTGAAATCTCCCTAATAAACTCTATAATCGTACACACCACATGATTAATTCTGTGAGGCAGTGGTTAAAGGGGACCTAAAGTTATTTTTGACTGGAACTGGATTTAAAACCAATCCAAGAATTTAGATTGCCCCCCCCCCCCCCACACCACTTCCCTCATGTATTCGGGGAAAGATTTTAATTTTTCTATTTCTCTAGTCCAACTGGCTTGACACTGCCCTTATTTTATTCAGCCATATGTATATATTTATCCATAATATGGATATGTAATATCAAATGTAAAACTATACATTTAGTTTTTGATGATACCATGAATAATTAGTAATTCCCACACCTATTTGCATGTTTATTCGGGATGCCATCTCAGTGAGCGGTAACGCCACAGGATTATATCAAGGTCTGCACGTGACGCTCCCTGGAGAATATTGCCAGACTCTCCTTTGTGAAACGCTACCGTGGTTAAAGATAACATTGAAATAAAATGTCAACCTCAGAAGAGTAATTTTTATTATCAGTTAATGAAATCAGAGCCAGTTCACAACATTATCCGCCTAAACGCATCCCCATCACACAACTTTGATTGCTAATAATAATGCGCAGTTTATTAAAAAAAAAAAAGGTATATGTATAAATATGAAACAAAATGTATAATAGACATATGTGTTTCCCTCCATTAAATAAAAAAAACATTGGCAAGGTTTTGCGAAAAAATATATTTATGTAGAAACATTTCAGAGGTTTTATTAACAGGACGCAGTGCATGAAGATGAGAAATCTCCAATACAAACAGCTTTAAAGAAAATGCTTTGCTTAAAGCAGAACAAAACCCACCAGAGTCCGGCCTGGAATCTAAAAGATTCCACAGCTGGCCTGTGGCTCTTCCCCTAGTCATCCCAAATCAGGATGAAATCTGTGTGAAACCCCCCCAAGGATGCCCCTACAACTCACATTTCCCCTCCCCAACGGTGCATGCGCAGGCTTCTTTTCCAAGTATACAGCACGTCCTGTTCCAGTAATTCCTTACGTCTGGGTTATTCCGCCACAAGGTGGCGCAGTGGACTGCAGAAAGATTTGTGGCCACTCCCGGCCCCATAAATAGCCAAGTACCTCCCACCAATTTCCATTGTTTCTCTGCAGTCTGGACGGCGAAGATAGAAGATGGCTCTCTACTGCGCAGGGAGTGGGGCTTTTCAAGCCTAGGGCCCTGCAGGCTTATTTCCACCCGTTCTGGACCCACTGCCTCCCAGCGTCGGCTGACTGCTCGGGTGAAGGTAGGACAGCACTAGGATCAGGTGCTGAAGGAGCTCGGCTCCGGGCCGCAAGACCCTGTACCAAAGGGTAGCCGGCGACAGGCCTTCTATGGTAAGCCTCATTGGGATGCCCCAGCCTCAATCCTTGGGTCTTGGTTCCCTTCACCCTTCTCCCCTCCCCTCTAGAAGGTTGTGCGTGACCCCTTTGTTGTGGCCCGCTCGGTGGGCAGGGGGCGCCCGGAGGGGCTGTATTTGTGTGCTTTGTGTGCTTTTTTGGTGTTGTGCGGACCGTTGTACGGCGCTCCGCTGTGGTTGGCGCTATGTTTTTTTTAGGCTACTGTCATGGCGCCGGCGTCTCATGTGATCACAGTTTCACGCTCTTCGGGGGGGGGGCGGGAACCGCGGTTTGACGCGTTTTGCGTCATACTCTCGCGGTCCGTCCCTCTCGGTACTGCTGCCGGCGCCATTTTGTGTCCCCGTCCTTGCGGTGCTGCGACGCGGTCTGATCTCTGAGCGATCTGTCCGATTGGTCCATGAGTCCCTTACGGGGGTTTTGTTATATTGCTTTACTATGTATACGCTGGGGATGTTTATTGTGTGCTTATAGTGTCTTGCAGGCGGGTCACCTCTGACTGTGGTTCTCCTGGCCCTGCCCCTTGCCATTCTCCCACCTTCCCTAGCGGACTTTGGGGGGCATCCCAAAAAGGGTGGCTATTGCTAGCTGTTTCCCTGTACTGGCCGTTACGCCTGTATCTAAATCACCATATGGAGGCTTCCGGGGACGATGTGCTTTGGGTTCCTTCGGGACAAGCCCAGCTGTGTGTTGCGTGTGGGGTATCCCCTGTTAGTGTCAGGGTGTGTGTTGACCTGTGCCCAACATGTACTTGCGCTGCAGCCTGGGTCCTCTGCTACGGATCCCGGTGCCGCGCCCCTTTCTGCTTCGCCTACCCCCCCCCCCCCACGCTTGCATCTGACCCCCAGTGAGGGGCACATTGGCGGGGAGTCTCATTATGAATTGGCTTCACGGGTGGCCAGCATTGAAAAGCATATTGCTGGGTCAGCCCCGCATAAGGCTTCTGTTAAGAAGCGGCATTTATCTCCGGCTGCTTCCCTCTTTCCTGTGGAGGATGAGGGACTTTACTCATTTTCTGGCTTTTACCCCCTCGAGAAGGGGGTATTATTCGCTGATTCAGAATCCTCTGAGGAAGTTATATGGTGGTACCGGGTCTCCCTTTGGAGAAGACCCATGGTCCTCAGATGACACTGACAGGTTGACTCACATTTTTGAAGTGCTCCGCAGCAGCAGGGTGAGCTTTTCCATACTGTTAAATCATGCTTGGAGTTCCCTGAGCAGAATCACTTTAATAATCTGGTGCTCAAGGAGAGGGAACGTCCTAGTTAGCTGGGGTGCCCAAGAGTTGGGACAGGAGGTATCCTTTTCCCGCTGATCTGATTAAGCATTGGTCCTGTCCTCCTAAGGTGGACGCGCCCGTCCTAGTGTTGTCTAACACATCAGTCACGCATTCACCTGATACTACTACCCTGCGGGATGGTGAGGACCGGCGCTTGGACCAGCTGTCCTGTCATGCTTTTGCCTGTGTGGGGACTGCACTGCGCCTGGTTTGTGCCTCTGCCATAATGGCTATTGCTATTAAAAGGTTGCTTAAGTGTCTCATAGATGGGGCCTCTGATGACGCGGGAGGTGAGGATTATAGATCTCTCCTACTTTGCTATGAATTTGATGCAAGTATCCTTTCTGCCATGGATGAGGCCATTAGAATGTGTGGTAGGACTTCTGCCCTGTTGGTGGCTATACAACGCTCTGTCTGGCTAGGTCAGTGGGTGGCTGATAATACTGCTAAAAAGGCCCTCACTGGCTTTCCCTTTATGGGGCTGCCTCAACATAGGAGGCCATCTCGGCCCTTTCGGGGGACCGGTGCTTCTCTCCCCTCCTTCCGCTCTTCCAGGGCTGGTCGAGGAGTTTCCTTTACTGGGGCACGCAGAGACTATTGGGGCAAGGGGTAGAGGACGAGGCCGTCCAGGGCTCTCTTGGGGTCCCAAGCCCAAATCCTCCCCCAAGCCCCCTCAGGCATTTGGAGGCACCCTCCCCCATCCGGGTGGGGGGACGGCTTCGGCTCTTTGCTCACGTCTGGAGGCTACGCGTATCAGACAGATGGATTCAGGAGGTGGTGTCCTCTTGATACAAGATAGAGTTTGCAGCCTGGCCACCCCCAAGATTTATCAGATCCTGGATGGCTCAAAACCCCCTGTCAGCTCAGGGCTTGCGGTCCGAAACCTTTTGGAGTTGTGGGTCATCTGCCCTGTGCCTCTCAGGGAAAGGGGCAGAAGCTTCTAATCCAATCTATTCACTGTTCCCAAAAAGGATGGGTCCCTCAGACCCATCTTGGTGGGTCCGGTGATCGGCCTGGGAATCTATAAGATTCCCGGGCCGATCACCTCCCCCCAAACACCCCAAATCCCCTTACCTTGTCTTCGGTGGCGGCCGGCCACAGCCGCCTCCCTCGCACCCCTCTAGACGTGCCCGCGCCGGCCGTCTGTGAATGGCCGGCGCGGGCACGCGCGCGTCAAGAGTGCGGGAGGCGGCGGCGGAGGGGCCGCTTGTCCGCGGCTGTCAAACGGCTTGTCCGTCGGCGCGGGGAGAGGTGAGTTTTTCGGGTGATCGGGGGGGTTTCACACAGCGGGGCACCCCGATCGGGGGTGCCCCACCGAAGTGGACCAAGACCCAGGATAGTCAAAATCCTGGGTGTTGGTCCACTTTAAAGCACCTCAACAAGTTTGTCAGATTCAAGCATTTTTGAATGGACGCTCAGCAGTCGCTACTCTGCGCCCGGGCGACTTCATGACATCAGTAGACATCAAGGACGCTTACCTTCATGTACCAATCTTCCCAGGTCATCAGAAATTTCTCAGTTTTCCTCTGGAGGATCAGCACTACCAATTTGTGGCCTTACCTTTCGGTATCACCTCAGCTCCCAGGGTATTCACCAAGGTATTGGCGGGTGTGATGGCTCTGTTGAGATCTCAGGGCATTCGCATTCTTCCTTATTTGGACAACATTCTGATCTCGTCTCAGTCCTTCCATCAGGCAGACCTAGATACCCAGATGGTGGTGTCCACACTAGAGTCCTTTGGCTGGGTGATCAACCATCCCAAGTCTTTCCTGTCCCCGTCACTGGTGAAGTCCTTTCTGGGCATGACTCTGGATACATCTAGATACATCTAGTCTAAATCCCTGTCGGGTGTTTTCTGTTCCCAGAATTCTGGAATTCTTGCAACATGGTTTGGATTTTGGCCTTCAAGGTCATGTATCAGCTTTGGCAATTTTCTTCCAAAAATCTTTTGCCAGTCACCGTTTGGTTAAGATTTTTTTCTAGGGGGTTTCTCATGTGCGTCCGCCACGTAAACCTATGTTACCAGTTTGGGATTTAAATCTGGTGTTATCTGCTCTGCAGGGTCGTCCTTTTGAACCTCTCCGTGAGGCTGCTTTGCCCATTTTGACTCTCAAGGTAGCCTTTTTGGTGGCTCTTACTTCTGTCAGGCGTGTTTTTGAGTTGGCGGCGCTTTCCATCAAACCTCCTTATTTTGAGCGACACCAGGACAAGGTGGTGTTTCCTTTTAAACCAGATTACTTGCCTAAGGTTGTGTCTGCTTTTCATCTCAATCAGGACTTGCCTTCCTTGTGTCCTAATCCTGCTTATTCCAAGGAGAGGACTCTGCATTCTTTGGATGTGGTCAGGGTTCTGAAATTTTACTTGGTAGCTACTGAATCTTTCAGGAAGACTGATGCTCTTTTTGTTCTTCCTTCTGGTCCTAGGAAGGGTTTGCCTCCGGCTAAGTCCACTATCAGCAAGTGGATTAGTCAGGCGGTGGTGCAAGCCTATTCTGCTAAGGGGAAGGAACCTCCCTTCCGCCTTACTGCTCATTCCACTCGTGCTATTGGGGCCTCTTGGCCCTTTCAGCACCAGGCTTCTGTTGAACAAGTTTGTAAGGCCGCAACTTGGTCTTCTGTTCATACATTTTCCAATTTTGACAAGGTTGATGTTAGGGCCTCAGCTGACGCTGCTTTTGGCCGCAAAGTTCTGCGGGCAGCAGTGGTTTAAACTGCACTTTTGCTCTTTGGGGATCCCACCCTACCTTACGGACACTGCTTTTGGATGTCCCAGATGTAATGAATTACTGGAACAGGACATGCTGTATACTTGGAAAAATACAATTCTGCGAGTACTCACCTGTAGAATTGATTTTATAGTATACAGCACGTCCTGTTCCACCCCTCCCTTGTTATCATTTTTCCTGGTTACCTCTGTATGGTGATTGTTCAAGTTTATTTTGGGTTCTTATCCATTTTTTTGATTCTCCCGGCTTCTTGTATAACTGCTTGTCAACACTGGAAATTGGTGGGAGGTACTTGGCTATTTATGGGGCCGGGAGTTGCCACAAGTCTTTCTGCAGTCCACTGCGCCACCTTGTGGCGGAATAACCCAGACGTAAGGAATTACTGGAACAGGACGTGCTGTATACTATAAAATCAATTCTACGGGTGAGTACTCACAGAATTGTATTTTTGGCAAATGGATCTTATTGTTTTCAATGGGTTGTTTTCAATGGTTTTCAGCCTTTCATTTCCACCTCTGGGGATGTGGGGGATGCAGCAGCATGCACTCGGGCAGGCTGATTCATCACTAACGCCGGGTAGCGACAGATGAGCGTCTGTAGCAGGCATTTTCAGAGCACCCGCTAGTAGTCACTGTGCTCGGCCGTGGGTCGCTATTCAATGATGAATACATTGTGATGAGTCGCTATTTGACCAGTATGGGAGTGCATGTTAGCGACTGGTCAGCGCGACCGACTCACAACATATTCATTAAAAAAACAGCCTCACAAAACTCTGGCGCTGAAAAATGCTTCTCTGAAGCCCAGAGCACCAGGAGCTGTGTGTTTAAAGTCTGTTTTTCAGCATGTATCCACCAGTAACAAAGTGAAAACATATGGAATTACATTGTAATAACATTGTAACATGAACACTTTAATGCCCGACCTGTAATGTCATTTCTGCAGAAATATATAAAACATGAAACATTTTTGAAAAAACTGCATTTTCAATGCCAGAAGAGGTCACAACATTATTTGAGATTTAAAAAAAAAAAAACCCAGTTAAAAGAGAAGAAAAGGATCGTCCATTGAAATGTATGGGAGAGCGACAGGTAGCGAGAGGTAATACCTGGTGCTGTGCAAGGATGAACGCCGACGCTGTTCGCTGAGGCTGGGATAATGATGAATCGAACGCTATATGGCGCTATCCCAGTCGCTAAACAGATTCTGCTTGATAAATGTGTAATTGCGTGCGGTGTCCAGCGTTCACCTGTCGCTACCTCTCATTAACCAGGCACTACCTGACGCTATCCCTTCATGAATAAGGGCCTTGATTGAATTCAATTAGATCCCCTTTGCCGAAGGAAGTAAACACGTCAAAAGACTCTGATTGGATTTACACTGCGTCAAATTCCCAGGTTTTGTTTCTCTTTAATGGCTGATCAGGACAACCATTATGGCAGTACAGTGCATCGTACTTGTGGATGGAAACATTCCCTGTGGGCCAGTCAGACCTCTGCACCCTGGAAGTGCAACAAAGGGGTGCTAACAAAAAAAGAGTGGTCATGACTGCAAGGGATGCTGACACCTCCATGTTTGTAGCCAGCACATGCAGGGGTGCACCTGTAATGAGGCCAGGTGAGGCAGCCACCTCGGAAGGCACCATCTAAAAGATGAGTGGGCATTTCAATTTGGGATACCTCTCCCAAACACAAGCAGCAGTTCCACACCACCCAGCAGGGCGTGGGGCCACATTAATAAGCTGTGACTTCCAATGTTATTGCTGTACCTATTTAGAATGCAGTTTTGAAGAAAATGATTTGAAGACAAAATCCAACTCTGAAATCAGAGATCCCAAACTACCCATTAAAAATAATCTCACTGTTTGAAAGTGATGTTGTCTGTTATGTCTTTACCGTTTATCAGGCAACATAAACTTAGGCCCTTATTTATATAGGGATAGCATCAGGTAGTGCCTGGTTAATGACAGGTAGCGACAGGTGAACGCCGGACGCGGCACGCAATTACACATTTATCAAGCAGAATCTGTTTAGCGGCTGGGATAGCGCCATGTAGCGTCTGATTCATCATTTTCACAGCCTCAGCGAACAGCGCTGGCGCTCAGCCTTGCACAGGGCCAGGTATGACCTCTCGCTACCTGTCGCTCTCCCATACATTTCAATAAACGATCCTTTCCTTCTCTTTAAACCGGGAATTTTTTTTATTTTTTTTTTCCCAAAAATCATAAATAATTCTGTGACCTCTTCTGGCATTGAAAAAGCAGTTTTTTCATAATTTTTTCATTTTTTATATATTTCTTCAGACATTACAGGTCTGGCGTTAAAGTGTTCATGTTACAATGTTGTTACAATGTAATTCCATATGTTTTCGCTTTGTTAATAGTGGATAGATACTTGAAAACAGACTTTAAACACACCGCCTCCTGCGCTCTGGGCTTCAAACAAGTATTTTTCAGCGCCAGAGATTTGTGAGGCTGTTTTTTTCCTGAATATGGTGTGAGTTGGTCGCTATGAGCAGTCGCTAACATGCGCTCCCATACAGCGCTGTACTGGTCAAATAGCGACTCCTCACAATGTATTCAACATTACTGCACAGCGACTGAGTCGCTATGAAGTAGTGACCCACGGCCAAGCACAGTGACTACTAGCGGGCGCTCTGAAAATGCCTGCTACAGACGCTCATCTGTCGCTACCTGCCGCTAATGATGAATCAGCCTCTTATTCCATCTCCATAATCAAAGGCCCGCTTAAAACACGCCACCCAGGCCGACCTCCCAGCCATCTTACTGTGTCATTTATTTGGTTAATATGCGAAATGACACGCTGTCATTCTCTGCCTCTCCTCAATCACTGTTTGTTCAGATCTCGCCAGATATGATCCTCTATTTGTCATTTCATGAATATCTGATCTTTGTCTGCAAACCAAAATTTGCAAAAATGCCATGGGCAAATAATCATTAAGACTCTACTTAAAATCCTCCCTCTCTGTCTGCCACAGACCTCACCTATTACCCCTCTGTGCAGACAAAAGGTTTTCCTTTTAACATATTTTAATTGTGAACTGCTCATTTTGGCACAAAAGGTTAGTGAGGAAGAGTGGGGGCGATTAAAAAATAAATAACCCTTAATCAGATCAGATGCATGTCACCCCTGTCCTTTCTCATGCCTGGTGCCCTTTCCTATGCCTGAGCCATTTTTATTTTTATTTTTCATGTGGTCATGACTTGTTTTTTTTATTCTGTAGATTTTTAATAGATGGGTATTTAAAGTTAATTTAGACTCATACACAATCTGTTCGAAGTAGCTAAAAATGACAAACTAAAGCCTTGATAACTTGCTTGGTTAACTTGCCCTAAGTCATTGCCTGTGTCATGCTTTATTTTAGAGATAGATATGAGTTGAAATAAGAATGAAAAAGAAGTAAAGGCAGAAAATTAGAGCATGATTTTTCACCTAAAGCTTTTCTTTTTAATTCTCCAAAGGTTTTTATTTCAACTGGACCTCCACCCTGAATAAGAGCCTATCTTGTGTGTTTCTCCCACTCTGTACATACAGATTGCCCACATTAAAAATCATCCTACCTGCACCTAGGGCATTTTCTGAGCCTTTAAACGTCCAAGATGGCGGTCCATGGAGTCTCAGGCTGTCTGCAGACAGGAAGTGTCTTCTGACTATTCCGCTCTGCATTGTGGGATTGCTGTCCATTTCCTGACCCCGGCTCTGCTCTGTCTGTGCAAGCTATAACCCACCCCTGCACTTGTCTCCCCTCTCCTTTGCTCAGTATGTGATGCTTCTAAGGCATGATGTTGGCGTCCGTATCCTAGAGTCCTAAAAACATAAGTGACCAGAAACATAAAATATATTAATTTTAGATGCTGTGGAATAGTTTAAGGATTTGGGTGTTTCATTAAATGATGCTGAAGGTCCAGTTTCAGTTCACCTAAAGTTTTTACTAGAGCAATGTGACAAATATTTAATTTGTTTTTTTTTTTAATTAAAACGTCAGGAAATCTTACGTTTCAGATCCTTTTTACAGATCCTTTTTAAAAGTGGACCAAAACCCTGAATTTTCAGGATACCCTAGGGGCATCCCAATGTGTGATGCCCAGCTGTGTGAAGCCCTCCCACCGCCCGATGTACATACCTCACCGGTGTTTCCACAGCACAGGCTGGGCTCTTGTCCAATCAGCTTCTTCTTTAAAGAAACTGAACAGGAACTTAGCCACACTCGTGATCGGCATGCAGCAGCCTCTGCATACCTCTATGGATGTGCACGGCCAAGCCAGCCATTCATTTATGGTTGGTGTGGCCGTGCACAGACCTAGAAATATGTGAGAGATACCACCTCTGTCCATGCATGTTGATTATTCTGGGCCTTGGTGCAGCCCAAACTTACACACTCAGTAAGAGTACACATGAAGTCGCAGGTCGGTCTTTTGCAGTACACAAATTCTTAATTAAAGAAGACCAAACCCCTCATAACACGTACCTTGATTGAGAAGGTTGCATAGCCCAATGTCCATTCAGCACCATTACTGATTTGGGAGACCCAAAAGGTCTTAAGTCAGGCAAAATACTCAACACATCTAGTCCTTGCTCCCAAAACTCCTCCTGCACCAAGAGTTCATCATGCTGGTGTATGACCCTGCACATGTAATCTTGATGTTCTCCATTGGCCACCAATAGTCACATGAGACACACAAACAGCATGTCAGCGCAGACCTGGTGAATAATTTCACCTACTCTTGGACTTTGTCTGCCTGATCTGGGGTCTCTGATTGAACCTTCAATCACTAATGCCTGGAGATCTACTTTAATTGTGGAGCAACACTAGAGGGTGTTGAGTTGGGTGCCATGGACCAGGACACACTGCCAACTTTGTTCCGGGGTCCAAAGCACCCTACCCCTATTGCCACTAGTAAGCCCTACAATTCAAGCAGACCTCCAGTTTATGGCAGCTTAAAGAAAACAATGCATTAGAAACTTGATGTAAGTTTCAGTGCAGATAAACCACCATATTTTTACAAATCTATTTAATAGACATGGATGAGACATTTGAGACGAGACAAAATTATTTAAATCCAAAAACAGAAAAAAATTGTATTCCTAGCATGTCACACACCCCACTTCCAACATTCATGACACTTGGGATACCGGCCTGTAGAGGGCGATCTTGCAGAGATGACATGAGAAAAAGGAGCCCCTCCTGGTCCATAAATACCCGGGACCTCCCACTATTTCTCAGTCTTTTCGTCTCTGCAGTCGGCGAAGCATTCAGAAGATGACTCTCCTTCCTGCAGGTAGCCGGGTTATGCCCGGCCTTTTTCTATTTCTGCCTGAAGCCACATTTTTGTATTGTGATATGTATTTTATGCCTCCCAGCCTTGGCTGATGGGCTCGAGCAAAGGTAGATACACCCTTGGGTGTATATGGGAGCTTGCTCCCTCCGTGAGACCTCAAATAAGGGGTAGGCGGAATCCGGGTTGGTGTCCCCCGGCATGGGATGCCCCGTCCCTTTAAATCTCCTTGTGCCTATTGGGTGCTTATTGTTTCCCCCCTTTTGGCCCTCCTGGACCCTGCTTGGGTGAAGGGGGGAATCTTTATTTAGGGAGTATCTAAAAAAAAAAAGGAAAGGATAAGAAAGGGACATACCCGTTTTGGGTTTTTTTTTTAATTTCCCTCTCTTTTTTTCGTTCAGCCCCGTTCTATGATGTCATGCTATTGTCTTTGGCTGACCCGCCCTCTGCTCTCTGAGCAGTGCTAGGTGGTGGGCGGGGCTTCGAGTCGGCATCGCATTTCTGCTTCCTCTTCCTGTTTGACATGTGGTTTGCTGGTTCCTGTTCTGGTGCTGACCTCCACTGGTCCTGGCTGCTGAGTTGGTGCCGCTGCTGGGCTTTTCTTTTATCGATTGGTCGCAGGGCTGTCGCTGGGCCGTCGCTGGGCCTTTGTGGTCACTGTGAGTACCCTTTAGTTATACTAAAGGGAAATCTTTTTTTATTTACTGTCATTTCTTTCTTGCATATGCATAAGGCTCATTGTGTTTTCTCTATCTTCCAGGGGGAAACTCTCTTAATAGGGGTTTCTCCTGGTCCTTGTTTAAAATCCTCCCACCTAGGGACTATTAAGGGTAGCTTCGGCTGTAAAAATCCCATATACTTGGCGACTATAAAAAAAATTAAGTATTTTAATAAACACCATATGGAGGCATCTCAGGATACTGGCTTTTCAGTACCTGCGGGACAGACTCGGCAGTGTTTGCAATGTGGGGCATCCCTTGTTGGGGATAACGCATTTTTTTTTGTGTATCTTGTGTTCAATTGGTTATAATGCAGCAGTAAGGGGCCCATGCCTCAGGGTAGGTGGCTCCTGCCTCTTCCCCCACACCGCCTTGTCTTGTTCATACCCCCAGTGATATTGTCATGGGTAGAGAGTCGCTTTCTGATGTATGTGCCTGATTGGCTCACATTGAAAAAAATAAATGTCTAGCTCTGTGGCCAAGAGGGCCTCAGCTAAAAGAAAACATTTTGCTCTGGCCGTTGAGGCAAATGAGCTTGATTGCAGCGAGCATTTTTGATTGTTCTCCGTTTGAAAAAGGAGAATTCTTTGAAGTATCTGATGTTTCAGATGTTCAGCAATTGTGGGTATTGATGCTGAACAAGGTGAAGGGGAGAATTTTGACACCCCTAAAGCTCTTGCTCAATTATATGAGGTCTTGGCTATCGATTTTCCAGAAGCAGTCCCTCCTCAGAAAGGGGAGGTCCTTGGAGCCTCCAAGCCTCGTTTTGAATTTCCTAATCAGAAACATTTTGAAGATATCATTCTTAAGGAATGGGAAAAGCCTGCGTGGCTTCCTGGCATTCCTTTGGGCTGGGATATAAAAAAAAAAATATCCCTTTCCTGCAGACACTGTAAGCGTTGGTCATCCCCCCTGTGGTGGATTCACCTGTGCTCAGTTTGTCCAATTCCTCTGTTTTGCATACTCCGGAATCTACTTCCCTTAAAGGATGGGGAGGACAAACGTATTGAACAAATGGCTTGCCATGCGTTTGCTAGCGTTGGCTCGGCCTTGCGGCCTGTGGGTGCCTCGGCATTTATGGCAGTCGCTATTAGGTCTGTTATTAGAGACCTATTGAATACCTCAGGGCTTGATCCAGCCTCTGATGAGTTCTCCGCTCTCAAGCGATGTGATTTATTTGTGTCTTTTGTACTTTCTGCATTAGATGACTCCATGATCTTGTGTAGCAGAACTTCTGCCTTGCTTGTTGCGATTCGGCGGTCTATTTGGCTACGCCAGTGGGCGGCTGACGCGGTGGCAAAGAAGCCGCTTACAGCACTTCCCTTTGGAGATTACGCCTCTTTGGTGAGAAGTTGGATTCTGTCATTAAAGGAGGCAAATTGCCTCAGCGTAAGAAGCAACGTCGTTCCTTGCGGGGATCGGCTTCCTTTTGACCCTTCCTTTCGTGGTTCCAGAACGGGCAGAGGATCGGCCCTTTTCAGCCCCAAGGGGGACTGCATGGAACAGAGGAAGAGGACGTGGCCATCCAGGTCAGAGTTGGGGATCTAAGCCCAAGTCCACTTCCAAGCCTGCCCAGCAATGAGGAGGCGCCCTCACCCGTACGGATGGGGGGACGGCTGCGATTCTTTTATTCTAAGTATACAGTACGTCCTGCTCCAAATATAATACTTACACTTGGGTTATCCTCCGCCAGAGGGCACTGTGGCACTGCAGACATGCAAAGACAGGCTCCTCCCGGCCCTTCATATACCCAGGGACCTCACACAAATCCCCAGATTTCTCTGCAGTGCTGACTGCGAAGACATGAAGTATCACTCTCTCCCAGGTGAGCGGGGCTATTACAGCCTGCGGCCCTGTGGGGCTATTACCACCCGTCGTCCTTGTGATGTGCCTCCCAGCCTGGGCTGCGCTGGTCGGGTGAAGGTAAGCAGCACCATGCGTGCTTGACGGAGCCATGCTCCACCGCAGTCCCCCTCCATAGGGTAGGCGGTTTAGGCTAATGGTGAGCCTTGTAGTGGATGCCCCTCCCGCTTAATTGTCCCACGCCCCGTGTAGCGGTGGACCCTGTGTACAGGGTCGCCATCCTCCCTCGTTTCCCCCCTAGCCAGGGGGAAAAGAAAGGGGGGGAGGGGTCGTGAGTATGGCGGCCTCAGTGTACCCTATCACACGCTTATGGCCCTGGTGTCGTGTTTGACTGAGAATGGATGTCAGAGCCGAGTTTTGTACTTTACTTATTGGTAGCCGCCGCGCCCTTCCATATTGCACGGACGACCGTGGTTTTGTTGATGCTGCGGCGTCTTTTTCTCCTAATCCGTAGTGACTCCGCTGCGGTAACACCGACCATCCTTCAGGGGCTTGCCTTGACTTCGTCACTGCCCTGTTCCCAGCTTCTCTGTTTGCTTAGCACTTTCGGAGCTTTGTGCTCTTCGGGGGGGGGGGGGGGGAGTCCTGACTTGGCGCGCCCCGCGTCACGTTTTGGCGCGCTCCGCGTCACCTTCAGCTCTGGCCCGCCCGCCCTCCGAGGATCGTTTAGCGCCATTCCTTTTCGCGCGCCCACTTCCCAGCAGGTTATTGGGGCATCCAGGGTAGCTTATAGCGTCAATCCCTACGGGCCTACTGTGCCGATCACCATATGGAGACGTCTCAGGATATTGTGAACGGGGTTCCTTCGGGACAAGCCCGGTTGTGTGTAGCTTGTGGGGTCTTATCTAGCAGCGGTGACAATGCACGGGTAGTGTGTTCCTTGTGCACAGCAGGCGCTATCGGCTCTTCCCGCCTCTTCCGTGGCTGGGCCTGCACCTCGCCTCACTTCACCTACTCCCCCAAGCCTGAGTCTAACCCCCAATACAAGTGGGGATTCTCATCCAGATATGGCTACTAGACTGGCCAGTGTTGAAAAATTGCTTGCTAGCTCGCTAGAGCATAAGGCCACCGCCAAGAGGCGGCATTTAACCCCTGACTCTGCCCTTTTCCCTATGGAATCTGATGACTTGTTGCAGCCTTACGGCCAACCCCCCTCGGACGAAGGGGAGCTGTTCTCTGACTCTGGGTCATATGACGAGGAGTCCAGGGGTCATGACGAATCTGGTTCCAAGCACTGGACCTCGGATGATATTGACAGACTGCTGGCTCAGATATTTGAAGTTTTGTCTATCTCTCCCCCTGTTGCTGCTCCCAGACAAAGGGGCGAGCTCTTTCATACTGCTAAGGCTCGTCTTGAATTTCCAGAGCAGACTCCTTTCAATAGCCTCGTGCTTAAGGAATGGGAACAACCCAGCAGGCTGCCTGGGATCCCTAAGAGTGTGGATAAAAAGTATCCCTTCCCGGCTGACTTGGTTAAGTGCTGGTGATCGCCTCCCGAGGTCGATGCTCCTATTCTAGGGTTGTCCAACACCTCTATTATGCACTCCCCTGACACTACTACGCTACGGGACTCTGAGGACCGGCGTCTTGATCAATTGGCATGCCATGCCTTCGCTTTTGGTGGGGCGACCTTGCGCCCCGGTTTGCGCCTTAGCCATTACGGCAGTAGCGCTCAGGGCCATGGTTAGGAATGCACTCGACAGCACAGATGAGTTGCCCGCTGATACTGTCAATAATCTGTCTAACTGTGACGTGTTCATAAACTTTATCCTGTCTGCATCGGACGATGCTATAAAGATGTGTGCCAGATCTGCCTTGGCGGTAGCTATTCGCCATACGGTTTGGTTGCGTCAGTGGGCGGCTGACAATGCCGCTAAGAAAGCCCTTACCGGGCTTCCATTTAAAGGGCTATGTCTGTTTGGTGACCGTCTAGACCTCTTCGCCAAAGTAGGCAAGCTGCCCCAGTGCAGGCGGCAGTTTCGGCCTTTTCGAGGCCAGGGCACCCTTTCAATCCCCTACCGTGCTGATTCCTGGCACAGGAATAGAGGACGCTGTCCCGGTTCCTCCTGGGGGCCCAAGCCCAAAGCCCCTCCTAAGACCCCTCAGGCATGAGGGGGCGCCCTCACCCGTCAGGGTGGGGGGACGTCTACAGCACTTCGAGCACGTCTGGCGGCACCACGTCTCAGACCGGTGGATTCAGGAGGTAGTGTCCTCCGGACACAAGATAGAATTTGCTGTACGGCCCCCCACCAGATTCATTGGGTCCCGAATCCCTCAGGACCCCGCCTCAGCCCAGGTCTTGCTGCTGGCCGTGCAGGGTCTCCTGGATCTAGGAGTCATTTGCAAGGTCCCCTTTGGAGACAGGGGCAAGGGGTTCTACTCCAATCTCTTCACAGTACCCAAGAAGGATGGGTCAGTCAGGCCCATTCTGGATTTAAAAATCCTCAACAGATTTGTCAAGAACAGGCATTTCCACATGGAAACTCTGCGCTCGGCCACTGGCTCATTGCGCCCAGGGAACTTAATGTCGTCAGTAGACATCAAGGATGCTTACCTTCACGTTCCGGTGTTTGCAGGACACCAAAGGTTTCTCAGATTTGCACTGAAAGATCAGCATTACCAATTTGTGGCTCTGCCATTCGGCCTCACGTCGGCTCCCAGGGTGTTCACCAAGGTGCTAGCAGGGGTGATGTCACTGATAAGGCTAAGGGGCATACGCGTGCTGCCTTACCTGGACGACATCCTCATCACCTCTCGGTCTCTGCGGCAGGCAGAGTTGGACACCCAACTGGTAGTGTCCACCCTGGAGTCCTTCGGTTGGGTGATCAATTACCCCAAGTCCTCTCTGTCCCCATCCTCGGTGACCCCGTTCCTGGGAATGATTCTGGATACGGTTCAGTCACGGATATTCCTTCCTCAACAGAAGGTGGAACCTCTGACTGCTCAAGCCAGGTTCCTGCTCTCGTGCCCACAGCCCTCCATCAGGCAGGGAATGCAGCTGGTGGGCCTGATGGTGGCGAACTTCGAAGCGGTGCCCTTTGCTTAGTTCCATTTGAGACCTCTGCAGCTTCACCTTCTGTCAGTATGGGACAAGAACCCGGCGTCCTTGGATGGGGTCTGTGTGCTTCCCCCCTCGGTCAGACAGTCCCTTGCGTGGTGGTTGGACCTCGAGAACTTGACAGGGGGCAGGTCCTTTCTGGCCCCTTCCTGGGAGACGGTCAAAACGGATGCCAGCCTGTCAGTTTGGGGGGGATTCTGGAAGTCCCTGCGCTTCCAGGGGACGTGGAGTCCTCGGGAGGCCCATTTATCCATCCACATTCTGGAACTGCGGGAAGTTCGGTTGGTGCTGGAGCGGTTGACCCAAAACCTGAGGGGACTATCGGTCCAGGTACGCTCAGACAACACAAGACGGCGGTTGCATACATCAACCATCAGGGAGGGACTCGGAGCAAGAGTGCCCTCCGGGAGGTGTCTCAGATTCTGACATGGGCGGAGGCCAATGTACAATGCATTTCGGCTGTTTACATTCCGGGGGCGGAGAATCTGCTTGCAGATGCTCTGAGCAGGGGAACGTCCCATCAGGGAGAGTGGTCCCTCTGCGACAGGGTATTTCAGTCCCTGTGTCACCGTTGGGGTCTACCGGATGTGGACCTGTTTACGTCCCGCCACAACCACAAGCTCCTGGCCTTCGTATCCCTGTCTCAGGACCCTCTGGCCTTGGCCACAGATGCCCTGTCCATGTCATGGAAGGAGTTTCGGCTCCTGTATGTGTTTCCACCATTCCCCCTGCTGAGCAGGGTTCTGCGCAAGATTGCTCTGGAAGGGGTGCCGGTGATTCTAGTGGCCCCCTGGTGGCCAAGAAGAGTGTGGTTCGCAGACGTGGTTCAAATGGCAATAGACCAGTACGATCTGCCAGGGGTGCCAGACCTGCTAACTCAGGGCCCCCTACGCCATCCCAATTTACAAACGCTGGCTTTGACGGCCTGGCTGCTGAGACCTCCATCTTAATGGAGAAAGGTTTGTCTGCCTCTGTGGTGGGCTCTATGGTGCAGGCTAGGAAGAAGACTTCTGCTGCTATCTATTATAGAGTATGGCGTACCTACATTGACTGGTGTGAGTCTAGGTCTCTTCCCTGTAGGGAGTTCTCTGTCCCAAGGGTCCTGGAGTTCTTACAGCATGGTTTGGAGTTAGGTCTAAAACTCAGTACTCTGAAGGGTCAGGTTTCTGCCCTGTCCGTCTTCTTCCAGAAGACCTTTGCTCATCATCATTTGGTTAAGACCTTCTTTCAGGGGGTCACTCATGTGCGTCCCCCTCGTAAACCTGTGGTTCCCGTTTGGGATTCAAACTTGGTTTTATCTGCCTTGCAGGGTGCTCCCTTTGAGCCTATTCAAGAGGCTGCTCTGGTTGTTCTTACTCTCAAGGTTGTCTTTTTGGTGGCCATAACTTAGGTTAGGCGTGTGTCTGAGCTGGCTGCTCTATCCATTCAGTCTCCATACTATGAGAGACACCAGGACAAGGTGGTGTTCCGCTTTAAGCCGGATTTTCTGCCTAAAGTTGTGTCTGCTTTTCATTTGAATCAGGACATTGTTCTTCCTTCCTTGTGCCCCAATCCAAGTAATGACAAAGAAAAGATTCTGCACTCCTTGGATGTGGTCGGGTGCTTGAAGTACTACCTGGTTGTCACTGCGGCTTTCAGGAAGACTGATGCTCTCTTCGTTGTGCCTTCTGGGCCTAGGAAGGGCTTGGCTCCTGCCAAGTCTACTATCAGCAAGTGGATCTGTCAGGCTGTGGTACAAGCCTATTCTGCTAAGGGGAAGAGTCCTCCCTTCCGTATTACTGCTCATTCCACTCATGCTATTGGTGCCTCTTGGGCTTTTCAGCACCAGGCCTCTGTTGAACAAGTTTGCAAGGCCGCTACTTGGTCTTCTGTTCACACCTTTTCAAAGTTTTACAAGGTTGATGTTCGGCCCTCAGCTGATGCTGCTTTTGGCCGCAAGGTTTTGCAGGCGGTTGTAGTTTAAGCTACGTGCCGTTGCCTTTTTTGTTGGGGATCCCACCCTACTGTTATGGACACTGCTATTGGATGTCCCAATTGTAAGTATTATATTTGGAGCAGGACGTACTGTATACTTAGAATAATACAATTCTGTGAAATACTCACCTGTAGAATTGCTATTATACGTATACAGTACGTCCTGCTCCACCCCACCCTGTTTTTTTGCATTATTCTGGATCCCCTGTATGGTGATTGTTGTTATTGTTATCATTGCCAGTTGTTTTGGTGGTTGGTTTCTCCCGGCTTCTGGTTCACTGCTTTTCAATGCTGGGGATTTGTGGGAGGTCCCTGGGTATATGAAGGGCCGGGAGGAGCCTGTTTTTGCATGTCTGCAGTGCCACAGCGCCCTCTGGCGGAGGATAACCCAAGTGTAAGTATTATATTTGGAGCAGGACGTACTGTATACGTATAATACCAATTCTACAGGTGAGTATTTCACAGAATTGTATTTTCCAGGCTTGGGTCAAGAGGTATCAGACAGATGGATTCTGGAAGTTGTGTCCTCCGGTTACAAGCTGGAATTCGAGGTTCGGCCTCCTCCCAGATTTTTCAAGTCTCGGATGCCCGCAGATCCGGTGATCTCACAGGGGCTGCGGGCAGCTGTGGCGAACTTTTTAAACATGGATGTTATCCGCCAGGTTCCTCCAGCAGAAAGAGGTCTGGGGTTTTACTCCAACCTATTTACGGTTCCCAAAAAAGGACGGCTCTGTTCGGCCTATTCTAGATTTGAGACGACTCAATCAGTTTATGCGTTTACGAAGGTTCCGCATGGATTCGTTGCTTTCAACGATCGACGCTCTCCGCCAGGGGGACTTTATGACGTCCATAGACATCAAGGATGCTTATCTGCACATTCCTATTTTTGCCGCTCACCAAAGGTTTCTCAGATTCACAGTAGAAGACCACCATTTTCAGTTTGCGGCTCTTCCATTCGGTCTCACTCCCATCCCCAAGAGTGTTTACCAGGGTCCTGGCAGGAGTAATGGCTATTCTCAGGGTCCAGGTTTGGTTGGGTGATAAACCATGCCAAATCCTCTCTTTGTCCCGTAAGGGAGATTCCCTTTCTGGGCTTGATTCTGGATACCCTTTAGGCCAGGGTATTTCTTCCTCAGTCCAAGATTGTTCTGATTCAGGATTTAATTCATCTGTTCCTGTCCAATCCTCATCAGAAGCTTCAGCTCTTTCTCCTGGCGAAGTGGGACAAGCGCCCGTTGTCTTTGAATCGGACTTGTCTGTTGTCTCCCCTCGTCCTGCAGTCCCTCCAGTGGTGGCTGATTTCGAGCAATCTCAGGGACGGCAAATCATTTCTGACCCCTTGTTGGGAGTTGGTCACCACAGATGCCAGCCTTACGAGGTGAGGGCCTCTGGAGGCTCATTCCCCAATCAATTTATTGGAACTTCGGGCCATTCGTCTTGTGCTGCTCCGACTGACTCATCTCTTGCGGGGTTTGCCTGTTCAGATTCGGTCAGACAACCGAACAGCAGTTGCATACATCAATCCCCAGGGAGGGACTCGCAGTTGGGGTGCCCTCCGGGAAGCGTCTCTGATCCTTCAGTGGGCAGAGATCAATGTTCCCTGCATAGCGGCAGTTTACATTCCGGGGATAGAGAAGGTGGAGGCAGACTCCCTGAGCAGAGCATGCGCTCGCCAGGGAGAATGGCCTCTCAACCCCGAGGTCTTTCAGTTCCTTTGTCACAAGTGGGGGACACCGCAGTTGGACCTGTTTGCGTCTCGCCACAACTACAAGCTTCCAGCCTTTGTGTCTCTATCTCAGGATCCTCTGGCAATGGCAGTGGATGCCATGTCTCTTGCCTGGAAAGGATCTGGGGTTCCTGTACCCTTTTCCCCCATTCTCCATGATAAGCAAGGTGGTGCGCAAGTTGGTTCTGGAAGGGGCACCAGCAATTCTGGTGGCTCCAAAGTGGCCAAGACGCCTGTGGTTCGCAGAGGTCACAAGGCTGGCAGAGGATCTGTTGCCTCTGCCTCTTCTTCCAGATCTCTTAAACTCGGGGTCAACTTTGTTACCCCAATTCACCAACGCTGGCTTTGACGGCGTGGCTGCTGAAATCTCCATCTTAAAGCAGGAAGGCCTTTCTGATGCTGTCATTCTGACTCTTGTTAGAGCTAGAAAGAAGTCTTTCTCTGTGGTTTATTACAGGACTTGGAGGTCCTATATTGACTGGTGTGAGTCTAGGTCCCTGCCTTGCAGGGTATTTTCTATCCCTAGGATTTTGGAGTTTCTGCAACGGGATCTGGATTTGGGCTTCCAGATTAGTACTTTGAAAGGGCAGGTTTCTGCTTTGGCTATTTTCTTTCAAAGGTCATTTGCTCTTCACCCTTTGGTTAAGATTTTTTTCCAGGGGGTCACGCATGTGCGGCCTCCTAGAAAGCTCCTACTTCCAGTTTGGGATCTTAGTCTGGTGCTTTCTGCTATGCAGGCGGCTCCTTTTGAACCTTTACAGGAGGTTCCTCTTCATATTCTCACTCAGAAAGTTGCCTTTTTGGTTGCTATTACCTCTGTCCATCGGGTTTCTGAATTGGCGGCCCTGTCAATACAGGCTCCTTACTATGAGAGGCATCAGGATAAGGTGGTTTTCCGTTTTAAACCAGATTTTCTTCCTAAAGTGGTGTCTGCCTTCCACTTAAATCAGGATATAGTTCTTCCTTCATTGTGCCCTAATCCTAGTAATAACAAGGAAAGGGTTTTACATTCTTTGGATGTTGTTCGTTGTGTTGAGCCTTCTGGGCCTAGAAAGGGTTTGGCACCCGCCAAATCTTCCATTAGTAAATGGATTCGTCAGGCCATTGTTGGGGCCTATTCTGCTAAGGGGAAGGTTCCCCCTTTTCGTGTTACTGCTCATTCTACTCGTGCTGTCGGTGCGTCCTGGGCTTTTCAGTAGGGATGAGCGAATCGATCCGGACGAACCCGGATTCGATCCGAATTTCAGGAAAAATTCGATTCGGATCGAATCCGAATTTCCCCGCGATTCGATCACTCGAAGTTTTCCTTTAACATCCATTCATTTACATTACAGGCATTCTAAGATGGCGGGCGGGACATGTCTGGACATGTATCCCGCGCCAGTGCAAGCTGGGGCAGTCACATGCAGCCTATCAGCAGCCAGCAAGCCCGGTGACGTCACACAGCGGTATTTAACGGCGGCCATCTTGCTTTTCCTCATTTCTCTATTGCATTCGTGACAGACAGACAGAACGCTGTGTAGCTGAGGCAGTTAGACAGGCTGGAGACAGGCTGGAGACAGGGACAGACAGGGACAGACAGGGACAGACAGGGACAGGCTGGAGACAGGCAGGAGACAGGCAGGAGACAGACAGGAGACAGACAGAAAGCCAGGGAAAGGTAGGAAAAACGGAGCTGGCTGACAGGGAGATTTTTTTTTTTTCATCCAGCCTTTGTTAGCGTTTTCAGGCTGCTTATAGTAACTAACTGTGCATATATACTGAACTGATCTTAAGTCTGCTGTGAGGCATCCCATTCTGTGACTAAAGCAGCCTCTATTTAATAGCATAATAAACATTTGCACTTATTCTCATAGAAATCAGGCCTGATAAAGACACTTTTGCTGTGCATGCTCTCTGGTTTTTGTGGCACTGGCATCCCATTCTGTGACTAAAGCAGCCTCTATTTAATAGCATAATAAACATTTGCACTTATTCTCATAGAAATCAGGCCTGATAAAGACACTTTTGCTGTGCATGCTCTCTGGTTTTTGTGGCACTGGCATCCCATTCTGTGACTAAAGCAGCCTCTATTTAATAGCATAATAAACATTTGCACTTATTCTCATAGAAATCAGGCCTGATAAAGACACTTTTGCTGTGCATGCTCTCTGGTTTTTGTGGCACTGGCATCCCATTCTGTGACTAAAGCAGCCTCTATTTAATAGCATAATAAACATTTGCACTTATTCTCATAGAAATCAGGCCTGATAAAGACACTTTTGCTGTGCATGCTCTCTGGTTTTTGTGGCACTGGCATCCCATTCTGTGACTAAAGCAGCCTCTATTTAATAGCATAATAAACATTTGCACTTATTCTCATAGAAATCAGGCCTGATAAAGACACTTTTGCTGTGCATGCTCTCTGGTTTTTGTGGCACTGGCATCCCATTCTGTGACTAAAGCAGCCTCTATTTAATAGCATAATAAACATTTGCACTTATTCTCATAGAAATCAGGCCTGATAAAGACACTTTTGCTGTGCATGCTCTCTGGTTTTTGTGGCACTGGCATCCCATTCTGTGACTAAAGCAGCCTCTATTTAATAGCATAATAAACATTTGCACTTATTCTCATAGAAATCAGGCCTGATAAAGACACTTTTGCTGTGCATGCTCTCTGGTTTTTGTGGCACTGGCATCCCATTCTGTGACTAAAGCAGCCTCTATTTAATAGCATAATAACCATTTGCACTTATTCTCATAGAAATCAGGCCTGATAAAGACACTTTTGCTGTGCATGCTCTCTGGTTTTTGTGGCACTGGCATCCCATTCTGTGACTAAAGCAGCCTCTATTTAATAGCATAATAAACATTTGCACTTATTCTCATAGAAATCAGGCCTGATAAAGACACTTTTGCTGTGCATGCTCTCTGGTTTTTGTGGCACTGGCATCCCATTCTGTGACTAAAGCAGCCTCTATTTAATAGCATAATAAACATTTGCACTTATTCTCATAGAAATCAGGCCTGATAAAGACACTTTTGCTGTGCATGCTCTCTGGTTTTTGTGGCACTGGCATCCCATTCTGTGACTAAAGCAGCCTCTATTTAATAGCATAATAAACATTTGCACTTATTCTCATAGAAATCAGGCCTGATAAAGACACTTTTGCTGTGCATGCTCTCTGGTTTTTGTGGCACTGGCATCCCATTCTGTGACTAAAGCAGCCTCTATTTAATAGCATAATAACCATTTGCACTTATTCTCATAGAAATCAGGCCTGATAAAGACACTTTTGCTGTGCATGCTCTCTGGTTTTTGTGGCACTGGCATCCCATTCTGTGACTAAAGCAGCCTCTATTTAATAGCATAATAAACATTTGCACTTATTCTCATAGAAATCAGGCCTGATAAAGACACTTTTGCTGTGCATGCTCTCTGGTTTTTGTGGCACTGGCATCCCATTCTGTGACTAAAGCAGCCTCTATTTAATAGCATAATAAACATTTGCACTTATTCTCATAGAAATCAGGCCTGATAAAGACACTTTTGCTGTGCATGCTCTCTGGTTTTTGTGGCACTGGCATCCCATTCTGTGACTAAAGCAGCCTCTATTTAATAGCATAATAAACATTTGCACTTATTCTCATAGAAATCAGGCCTGATAAAGACACTTTTGCTGTGCATGCTCTCTGGTTTTTGTGGCACTGGCATCCCATTCTGTGACTAAAGCAGCCTCTATTTAATAGCATAATAAACATTTGCACTTATTCTCATAGAAATCAGGCCTGATAAAGACACTTTTGCTGTGCATGCTCTCTGGTTTTTGTGGCACTGGCATCCCATTCTGTGACTAAAGCAGCCTCTATTTAATAGCATAATAACCATTTGCACTTATTCTCATAGAAATCAGGCCTGATAAAGACACTTTTGCTGTGCATGCTCTCTGGTTTTTGTGGCACTGGCATCCCATTCTGTGACTAAAGCAGCCTCTATTTAATAGCATAATAAACATTTGCACTTATTCTCATAGAAATCAGGCCTGATAAAGACACTTTTGCTGTGCATGCTCTCTGGTTTTTGTGGCACTGGCATCCCATTCTGTGACTAAAGCAGCCTCTATTTAATAGCATAATAAACATTTGCACTTATTCTCATAGAAATCAGGCCTGATAAAGACACTTTTGCTGTGCATGCTCTCTGGTTTTTGTGGCACTGGCATCCCATTCTGTGACTAAAGCAGCCTCTATTTAATAGCATAATAAACATTTGCACTTATTCTCATAGAAATCAGGCCTGATAAAGACACTTTTGCTGTGCATGCTCTCTGGTTTTTGTGGCACTGGCATCCCATTCTGTGGCTAAAGCAGCCTCTATTTAATAGCATAATAAACATTTGCACTTATTCTCATAGAAATCAGGCCTGATAAAGACACTTTTGCTGTGCATGCTCTCTGGTTTTTGTGGCACTGGCATCCCATTCTGTGACTAAAGCAGCCTCTATTTAATAGCATAATAAACATTTGCACTTATTCTCATAGAAATCAGGCCTGATAAAGACACTTTTGCTGTGCATGCTCTCTGGTTTTTGTGGCACTGGCATCCCATTCTGTGACTAAAGCAGCCTCTATTTAATAGCATAATAACCATTTGCACTTATTCTCATAGAAATCAGGCCTGATAAAGACACTTTTGCTGTGCATGCTCTCTGGTTTTTGTGGCACTGGCATCCCATTCTGTGACTAAAGCAGCCTCTATTTAATAGCATAATAAACATTTGCACTTATTCTCATAGAAATCAGGCCTGATAAAGACACTTTTGCTGTGCATGCTCTCTGGTTTTTGTGGCACTGGCATCCCATTCTGTGACTAAAGCAGCCTCTATTTAATAGCATAATAAACATTTGCACTTATTCTCATAGAAATCAGGCCTGATAAAGACACTTTTGCTGTGCATGCTCTCTGGTTTTTGTGGCACTGGCATCCCATTCTGTGACTAAAGCAGCCTCTATTTAATAGCATAATAAACATTTGCACTTATTCTCATAGAAATCAGGCCTGATAAAGACACTTTTGCTGTGCATGCTCTCTGGTTTTTGTGGCACTGGCATCCCATTCTGTGACTAAAGCAGCCTCTATTTAATAGCATAATAAACATTTGCACTTATTCTCATAGAAATCAGGCCTGATAAAGACACTTTTGCTGTGCATGCTCTCTGGTTTTTGTGGCACTGGCATCCCATTCTGTGACTAAAGCAGCCTCTATTTAATAGCATAATAAACATTTGCACTTATTCTCATAGAAATCAGGCCTGATAAAGACACTTTTGCTGTGCATGCTCTCTGGTTTTTGTGGCACTGGCATCCCATTCTGTGACTAAAGCAGCCTCTATTTAATAGCATAATAAACATTTGCACTTATTCTCATAGAAATCAGGCCTGATAAAGACACTTTTGCTGTGCATGCTCTCTGGTTTTTGTGGCACTGGCATCCCATTCTGTGACTAAAGCAGCCTCTATTTAATAGCATAATAAACATTTGCACTTATTCTCATAGAAATCAGGCCTGATAAAGACACTTTTGCTGTGCATGCTCTCTGGTTTTTGTGGCACTGGCATCCCATTCTGTGACTAAAGCAGCCTCTATTTAATAGCATAATAACCATTTGCACTTATTCTCATAGAAATCAGGCCTGATAAAGACACTTTTGCTGTGCATGCTCTCTGGTTTTTGTGGCACTGGCATCCCATTCTGTGACTAAAGCAGCCTCTATTTAATAGCATAATAACCATTTGCACTTATTCTCATAGAAATCAGGCCTGATAAAGACACTTTTGCTGTGCATGCTCTCTGGTTTTTGTGGCACTGGCATCCCATTCTGTGACTAAAGCAGCCTCTATTTAATAGCATAATAACCATTTGCACTTATTCTCATAGAAATCAGGCCTGATAAAGACACTTTTGCTGTGCATGCTCTCTGGTTTTTGTGGCACTGGCATCCCATTCTGTGACTAAAGCAGCCTCTATTTAATAGCATAATAAACATTTGCACTTATTCTCATAGAAATCAGGCCTGATAAAGACTTTTGCTGTGCATGCTCTCTGGTTTTTGTGGCACTGGCATCCCATTCTGTGACTAAAGCAGCCTCTATTTAATAGCATAATAAACATTTGCACTTATTCTCATAGAAATCAGGCCTGATAAAGACACTTTTGCTGTGCATGCTCTCTGGTTTTTGTGGCACTGGCATCCCATTCTGTGACTAAAGCAGCCTCTATTTAATAGCACAATAAACATTTGCACTTATTCTCATAGAAATCAGGCCTGATAAAGACACTTTTGCTGTGCATGCTCTCTGGTTTTTGTGGCACTGGCATCCCATTCTGTGACTAAAGCAGCCTCTATTTAATAGCATAATAAACATTTGCACTTATTCTCATAGAAATCAGGCCTGATAAAGACACTTTTGCTGTGCATGCTCTCTGGTTTTTGTGGCACTGGCATCCCATTCTGTGACTAAAGCAGCCTCTATTTAATAGCATAATAAACATTTGCACTTATTCTCATAGAAATCAGGCCTGATAAAGACACTTTTGCTGTGCATGCTCTCTGGTTTTTGTGGCACTGGCATCCCATTCTGTGACTAAAGCAGCCTCTATTTAATAGCATAATAACCATTTGCACTTATTCTCATAGAAATCAGGCCTGATAAAGACACTTTTGCTGTGCATGCTCTCTGGTTTTTGTGGCACTGGCATCCCATTCTGTGACTAAAGCAGCCTCTATTTAATAGCATAATAAACATTTGCACTTATTCTCATAGAAATCAGGCCTGATAAAGACACTTTTGCTGTGCATGCTCTCTGGTTTTTGTGGCACTGGCATCCCATTCTGTGACTAAAGCAGCCTCTATTTAATAGCATAATAAACATTTGCACTTATTCTCATAGAAATCAGGCCTGATAAAGACACTTTTGCTGTGCATGCTCTCTGGTTTTTGTGGCACTGGCATCCCATTCTGTGACTAAAGCAGCCTCTATTTAATAGCATAATAAACATTTGCACTTATTCTCATAGAAATCAGGCCTGATAAAGACACTTTTGCTGTGCATGCTCTCTGGTTTTTGTGGCACTGGCATCCCATTCTGTGACTAAAGCAGCCTCTATTTAATAGCATAATAAACATTTGCACTTATTCTCATAGAAATCAGGCCTGATAAAGACACTTTTGCTGTGCATGCTCTCTGGTTTTTGTGGCACTGGCATCCCATTCTGTGACTAAAGCAGCCTCTATTTAATAGCATAATAAACATTTGCACTTATTCTCATAGAAATCAGGCCTGATAAAGACACTTTTGCTGTGCATGCTCTCTGGTTTTTGTGGCACTGGCATCCCATTCTGTGACTAAAGCAGCCTCTATTTAATAGCATAATAACCATTTGCACTTATTCTCATAGAAATCAGGCCTGATAAAGACACTTTTGCTGTGCATGCTCTCTGGTTTTTGTGGCACTGGCATCCCATTCTGTGACTAAAGCAGCCTCTATTTAATAGCATAATAAACATTTGCACTTATTCTCATAGAAATCAGGCCTGATAAAGACACTTTTGCTGTGCATGCTCTCTGGTTTTTGTGGCACTGGCATCCCATTCTGTGACTAAAGCAGCCTCTATTTAATAGCATAATAAACATTTGCACTTATTCTCATAGAAATCAGGCCTGATAAAGACACTTTTGCTGTGCATGCTCTCTGGTTTTTGTGGCACTGGCATCCCATTCTGTGACTAAAGCAGCCTCTATTTAATAGCATAATAAACATTTGCACTTATTCTCATAGAAATCAGGCCTGATAAAGACACTTTTGCTGTGCATGCTCTCTGGTTTTTGTGGCACTGGCATCCCATTCTGTGACTAAAGCAGCCTCTATTTAATAGCATAATAACCATTTGCACTTATTCTCATAGAAATCAGGCCTGATAAAGACACTTTTGCTGTGCATGCTCTCTGGTTTTTGTGGCACTGGCATCCCATTCTGTGACTAAAGCAGCCTCTATTTAATAGCATAATAAACATTTGCACTTATTCTCATAGAAATCAGGCCTGATAAAGACACTTTTGCTGTGCATGCTCTCTGGTTTTTGTGGCACTGGCATCCCATTCTGTGACTAAAGCAGCCTCTATTTAATAGCATAATAAACATTTGCACTTATTCTCATAGAAATCAGGCCTGATAAAGACACTTTTGCTGTGCATGCTCTCTGGTTTTTGTGGCACTGGCATCCCATTCTGTGACTAAAGCAGCCTCTATTTAATAGCATAATAAACATTTGCACTTATTCTCATAGAAATCAGGCCTGATAAAGACACTTTTGCTGTGCATGCTCTCTGGTTTTTGTGGCACTGGCATCCCATTCTGTGACTAAAGCAGCCTCTATTTAATAGCATAATAAACATTTGCACTTATTCTCATAGAAATCAGGCCTGATAAAGACACTTTTGCTGTGCATGCTCTCTGGTTTTTGTGGCACTGGCATCCCATTCTGTGACTAAAGCAGCCTCTATTTAATAGCATAATAACCATTTGCACTTATTCTCATAGAAATCAGGCCTGATAAAGACACTTTTGCTGTGCATGCTCTCTGGTTTTTGTGGCACTGGCATCCCATTCTGTGACTAAAGCAGCCTCTATTTAATAGCATAATAAACATTTGCACTTATTCTCATAGAAATCAGGCCTGATAAAGACACTTTTGCTGTGCATGCTCTCTGGTTTTTGTGGCACTGGCATCCCATTCTGTGACTAAAGCAGCCTCTATTTAATAGCATAATAAACATTTGCACTTATTCTCATAGAAATCAGGCCTGATAAAGACACTTTTGCTGTGCATGCTCTCTGGTTTTTGTGGCACTGGCATCCCATTCTGTGACTAAAGCAGCCTCTATTTAATAGCATAATAAACATTTGCACTTATTCTCATAGAAATCAGGCCTGATAAAGACACTTTTGCTGTGCATGCTCTCTGGTTTTTGTGGCACTGGCATCCCATTCTGTGACTAAAGCAGCCTCTATTTAATAGCATAATAAACATTTGCACTTATTCTCATAGAAATCAGGCCTGATAAAGACACTTTTGCTGTGCATGCTCTCTGGTTTTTGTGGCACTGGCATCCCATTCTGTGACTAAAGCAGCCTCTATTTAATAGCATAATAACCATTTGCACTTATTCTCATAGAAATCAGGCCTGATAAAGACACTTTTGCTGTGCATGCTCTCTGGTTTTTGTGGCACTGGCATCCCATTCTGTGACTAAAGCAGCCTCTATTTAATAGCATAATAAACATTTGCACTTATTCTCATAGAAATCAGGCCTGATAAAGACACTTTTGCTGTGCATGCTCTCTGGTTTTTGTGGCACTGGCATCCCATTCTGTGACTAAAGCAGCCTCTATTTAATAGCATAATAAACATTTGCACTTATTCTCATAGAAATCAGGCCTGATAAAGACACTTTTGCTGTGCATGCTCTCTGGTTTTTGTGGCACTGGCATCCCATTCTGTGACTAAAGCAGCCTCTATTTAATAGCATAATAAACATTTGCACTTATTCTCATAGAAATCAGGCCTGATAAAGACACTTTTGCTGTGCATGCTCTCTGGTTTTTGTGGCACTGGCATCCCATTCTGTGACTAAAGCAGCCTCTATTTAATAGCATAATAACCATTTGCACTTATTCTCATAGAAATCAGGCCTGATAAAGACACTTTTGCTGTGCATGCTCTCTGGTTTTTGTGGCACTGGCATCCCATTCTGTGACTAAAGCAGCCTCTATTTAATAGCATAATAAACATTTGCACTTATTCTCATAGAAATCAGGCCTGATAAAGACACTTTTGCTGTGCATGCTCTCTGGTTTTTGTGGCACTGGCATCCCATTCTGTGACTAAAGCAGCCTCTATTTAATAGCATAATAAACATTTGCACTTATTCTCATAGAAATCAGGCCTGATAAAGACACTTTTGCTGGCCAAAGCCCTACTGGACCCTGCCAGGTCGATTCCTGCCCGGGGCATCCCATTCTGTGACTACAGCAGCCTCTGTTTAAGACCATATAAGCATTTGCTCTTATCATATTTGAAATTAGCCTGATAAAGACACTTTTGCTGGCCAAAGCCCTACTGGACCCTGCCAGGTCCATTCCTGCCCAGGGCATCCCATTCTGTGACTAAAGCAGCCTCTGTTTAAGACCATATAAGCATTTGCTCTTATTATATTTATATTATAAGACACTTTTGCTGGGCATAGGCTTACTGCTGCCTGCCAGGTGCACTTCTGTTGAGGCATCCCATTCTGTAACATAGCATACCCCTCTTTATTTACACTAAGCAGCTCTCTTATTTACACTAAGCAGGCCTGTTGGAGGCTGAGTGTTACTGCTCACTTTTGGTGTGCATTATATTCTGTTTTATATAGACCCACTGCTGCCTGGGGGTTCTTAAAATATCACCTACTACCACGCCAGTTAGACTATGTCGGGCAGACAAGTGCCTGGAAGTGAAAAGAGGAGTGGCAGAGGCCAAGATTCCGCAGGCAGAGCTCGCATCAGACTGGGGGCCAGTAGCAGCAGGAGTCACGCTGAGAGACCTAATCTGCCAGTATCTGCTAGCGGTCGGGTCTCCACCAGTAACGCATCTGCCGTGGTAGATTGGCTGACGCGCTCATCAACAACATCATCACAACTTACATCTGAGACCCCCAGTCTAGGGTCGGTAGGTTCCTCTGACACAACCCTGAGTTGGCATGCCCCGAGAGCAGTCCCTGTCCTCCCATTGCCTCTGTCCTACGCCGTTCCCTCCCCCAGCGACGTATCCTATGCTTTGGGTTCAGCTCCACTCTTTAGTGAGGAGGACGATCAGATACAGGAGGACAGTCAGCAGCTACTGCCCAGCCAAGAAATGGAGGTGGCTTCTTTAGCTAGGCAGACAAATAGTGATGTGGACAGTGTCGTGGGTGCTGCGAGCGTTCCAGCTCCTGCGCCAGACACTGTTGACGAATCCACGAACATCAGTGACGTACAGCCACAACCCGGTGATGATGATGATGATGACGATGAAGCCGATCGCACTTGGGAGCCGGGTGATGAAGGGGCTTCATCGTCATCATCAGGAGAAGAGGGGCGCAGGTTGCCCCGGAGTCAGCAGCTGAGGCAGCAAGGTGGTAGCAGTCAGCATGGGGGCACAATTCCAAAGGCTGGAGCCGGCCGGGGCCGGGGCCGGGGTAGAGCACCTGCTGTGCGGCAGTCTACCTTATCGGGAGGTAGTGGAGCAGGGGTTCCTGGAGTTGGCAACAGCAGCAGTGAATCAGTGAGGCCAGGGGGTGGGAAAAGTAGCTACTCGGCAGTGTGGCAGTTTTTCCTGAGGCATCCGCAGGAGGGTAACATGGCCACATGCAAGATATGTAGGCAAAAGGTGAAGCGTGGCCAGGGTCCAAATGTTGGCACCACGGCCCTGCGTCAACATATGATGCGTCACCATAAAACGACCTGGGAGAACCGAGGCTCCCAAGGGGTGGTCCAGTCTGCTTCCTCACCAAGTGAGCTCCCAATTTCTGCCAGCCAAGGCTCCAGCACCTCAGCCGAAGGCAGCTGTGCATCACACCCATCCTCTGTCGCTCCTGCTCCTCCTCCTCCTCCTCCAAGTCATGCATCCCGCCAGCAATCCATCAGCGAAGCCATGTCCAAGAGACAGCAGTATGCGCCCACTCATCCTACGGCGCAGAAGCTGAATGTGCTCCTGTCCAAGTTGCTGGTGCTGCAGTCGCTCCCTTTTCAGGTGGTGGAATCTGCACCTTTCAGAGAACTGATGGCTTGTGCCGAGCCGAGGTGGAGAGTCCCAAGCCGTCATTTCTTTGCCAAGAAGGCAGTACCAGCGCTGCACACTTTTGTTGAACAGAAGGTGGGCCAGTCCTTGAGCCTGTCGGTGTGTAGCAAAATACATGGCAGCGCCGACATCTGGAGCTGTAACTACGGTCAGGGGCAGTACATGTCGTTTACGGCCCACTGGGTGAATGTGGTCCCTTTGCAGCAGCAACTTGGACAGGTCACGCCGCTTCGGCCTCCGCGCTCTCTGCCCATTGGGCCTGTGACACCGTGCGACTCGGCCTCCTCATCCTCCGCCATCTCCTCACCCTCCACTGTAGGCTCAAGTCTCAGTGCCCCTCCAGTCTACCATGTGTGCAGGGCACGGAGGTGTCACGCAGTGCTTCACATGGTTTGTCTTGGCGAACGGAGTCACACAGGGGAGGAACTGCTTAAATGTATTCATCAGGAAATCCAAACATGGCTTACTCCGAGAAAACTTAAAATGGGAATCATGGTTACCGACAATGGGAAGAACATTTTGTCTGCGCTGCGCCAAGGAAGCCTGACCCATGCCCCCTGCATGGCTCACGTCTTCAATCTGGTTGTCAAGCGGTTTCTGAAGTGTTCCCCCCATCTGCAGGACATCCTAACAACTTCACGGAAACTTTGCATGCACTTCAGCCACTCCTACACCGCCAAACACACCCTTCTTGAGCTACAGCGTCAGAATGGTATCCCCCAACATAGTCTGATTTGCGATGTTTCCACCCGTTGGAATTCCACCCTTCACATGTTGGACCGATTATATGAACAGAGAAAAGCCATCACGGATTTCCTGATGATCCAAGCAGATAGGGGGACTCCCCTGTGTAACTTCAATGTCAACCAGTGGCAGCTCATACGTGACACCTGCCGTTTGCTCAGGCCCTTTGAGGAAGCCACTTTATTTGTCAGTCGGCAGGATTACGGGATGAACGACGTGATTCCACTGCTTCATGTACTACAGCACATGTTGGAAACCATGGCTGGTCAGGGCACTGGAGACATGGCGTTTACATCTTACGGCCACATGAACCCCGTTGGAGCTGAACTGGAGGAGGAGGAGGAGGAAGAGGAGGAGGAGGAGTTGCCCAGCGAAACACAGTTTAGGCTTGGCGAAATGGCTGGTTTATCTAGTCAGCGGACAGGAGAGGAGGAGCAGGAGCAGCCAGAGGAGCTAGAGGTTTTTGAGGAAGGAGAGACAGAGGACCCGGGCACACCGTGGCAGTATGCAGTGGAGATGGAGACAGGTAGTCCATCCGAGTCACTTGCGCAAATGGCACGAAGCATGCTCACATGCTTGCGTAGTGACCCCAGAATTGTTTCCATCTGTCGGCGGGATGACTTCTGGCTGTCCACCTTATTGGACCCTCGCTTCCGGCACAAAATGGGGGCATTTTTTAAACCCACCGAGAGGGAGGACAAACTCAACTACTACAAAGACATTCTACGTAGGCAGTTGGCCGATGCCTATCTGCGCCATGGTCCATACTCTCGCAGGTCTGACTCGAGGGGACCTCTGCGCTCACCTTCCACTGCCATGGCCGCTGGGGGGGTTGGCAGCAGCAGCAGCAGAAGCTCCATCAGCAGCAGCAGCCTCAGTCTTCAGTCGCTAATGAGTAGCTTTCTACACCCGCATAGTGAGGCTACTCATGAGCAGCAGGAAGACCTGGAGCAGGACCTGAACCAGCAGGTCATGTCATACTTTGACATGACCATGCCAACACACCTTGAGGATCCGCTGGACTTCTGGGCAGCCAAACTTGATTTGTGGCCGCAACTAGCAGAGTTTGCCCTGGAAAAGCTGTCCTGCCCGGCAAGTAGCGTGCCATCTGAGCGGGTGTTTAGTGCGGCGGGGGCCATAGTTACGGCGAGGAGAACTCGTCTGTCAACTAAAAATGTGGAGAGACTCACCTTTGTCAAAATGAATCAGGGATGGATCAGCCAGGATTTCCACCCACCAATGCCTGATGCATGCGACTAGATTCAGCATGGTGCCACGTTTTACACTTTACAAATGGTGCAAAACATATTTATGTCTTTAGGCCATTTTTTGGGCTCCTGCTGCTGCTGCTGCCAACTTCTGCCAACTCCAGGGTGTGATTCATCCAATTTTTGGGCTCCTGAAGCCAACTCCAGTGTATATTTGGGCTCCTGCTGCTGCTGCTGCTGCCAACTTCTGCCAACTCCAGGGTGTGATTCATCCAATTTTTGGGCTCCTGAAGCCAACTCCAGTGTATATTTGGGCTCCTGCTGCTACTACTGCCAACTTCTGCCAACTCCAGGGTGTGATTCATCCAATTTTTGGGCTCCTGAGGCCAACTCCAGTGTATATTTGGGCTCCTGCTCCTGCTGCTGCCAACGTCTGCCAACTCCAGGGTGTGATTCATCCAATTTTTGGGCTCCTGAAGCCAACTCCAGTGTATATTTGGGCTCCTGCTGCTGCTACTGCCAACTTCTGCCAACTCCAGGGTGTGATTCATCCAATTTTTGGGCTCCTGAAGCCAACTCCAGTGTATATTTGGGCTCCTGCTGCTACTACTGCCAACTTCTGCCAACTCCAGGGTGTGATTCATCCAATTTTTGGGCTCCTGAAGCCAACTCCAGTGTATATTTGGGCTCCTGCTGCTGCTACTGTCAACTCCTGCCAACTCCAGGGTGTGATTCATCCAATTTTTGGGCTCCTGAAGCCAACTCCAGTGTATATTTGGGCTCCTGCTGCTGCTACTGCCAACTTCTGCCAACTCCAGGGTGTGATTCATCCAATTTTTGGGCTCCTGAAGCCAACTCCAGTGTATATTTGGGCTCCTGCTGCTGCTACTGTCAACTCCTGCCAACTCCAGGGTGTGATTCATCCAATTTTTGGGCTCCTGAGGCCAACTCCAGTGTATATTTGGGCTCCTGCTGCTGCTACTGTCAACTCCTGCCAACTCCAGGGTGTGATTCATCCAATTTTTGGGCTCCTGAAGCCAACTCCAGTGTATATTTGGGCTCCTGCTGCTGCTGCTGCTGCCAACTTCTGCCAACTCCAGGGTGTGATTCATCCAATTTTTGGGCTCCTGAAGCCAACTCCAGTGTATATTTGGGCTCCTGCTGCTGCTGCTGCCAACTTCTGCCAACTCCAGGGTGTGATTCATCCAATTTTTGGGCTCCTGAAGCCAACTCCAGTGTATATTTGGGCTCCTGCTGCTGCTACTGCCAACTTCTGCCAACTCCAGGGTGTGATTCATCCAATTTTTGGGCTCCTGAAGCCAACTCCAGTGTATATTTGGGCTCCTGCTGCTGCTACTGTCAACTCCTGCCAACTCCAGGGTGTGATTCATCCAATTTTTGGGCTCCTGAGGCCAACTCCAGTGTATATTTGGGCTCCTGCTGCTGCTACTGTCAACTCCTGCCAACTCCAGGGTGTGATTCATCCAATTTTTGGGCTCCTGAAGCCAACTCCAGTGTATATTTGGGCTCCTGCTGCTGCTGCTGCTGCCAACTTCTGCCAACTCCAGGGTGTGATTCATCCAATTTTTGGGCTCCTGAAGCCAACTCCAGTGTATATTTGGGCTCCTGCTGCTGCTGCTGCCAACTTCTGCCAACTCCAGGGTGTGATTCATCCAATTTTTGGGCTCCTGAAGCCAACTCCAGTGTATATTTGGGCTCCTGCTGCTGCTACTGCCAACTTCTGCCAACTCCAGGGTGTGATTCATCCAATTTTTGGGCTCCTGAAGCCAACTCCAGTGTATATTTGGGCTCCTGCTGCTGCTACTGTCAACTCCTGCCAACTCCAGGGTGTGATTCATCCAATTTTTGGGCTCCTGAGGCCAACTCCAGTGTATATTTGGGCTCCTGCTGCTGCTACTGTCAACTCCTGCCAACTCCAGGGTGTGATTCATCCAATTTTTGGGCTCCTGAAGCCAACTCCAGTGTATATTTGGGCTCCTGCTGCTGCTGCTGCTGCCAACTTCTGCCAACTCCAGGGTGTGATTCATCCAATTTTTGGGCTCCTGAAGCCAACTCCAGTGTATATTTGGGCTCCTGCTGCTGCTACTGTCAACTCCTGCCAACTCCAGGGTGTGATTCATCCAATTTTTGGGCTCCTGAGGCCAACTCCAGTGTATATTTGGGCTCCTGCTGCTGCTACTGTCAACTCCTGCCAACTCCAGGGTGTGATTCATCCAATTTTTGGGCTCCTGAAGCCAACTCCAGTGTATATTTGGGCTCCTGCTGCTGCTACTGCCAACTTCTGCCAACTCCAGGGTGTGATTCATCCAATTTTTGGGCTCCTGAAGCCAACTCCAGTGTATATTTGGGCTCCTGCTGCTACTACTGCCAACTTCTGCCAACTCCAGGGTGTGATTCATCCAATTTTTGGGCTCCTGAGGCCAACTCCAGTGTATATTTGGGCTCCTGCTGCTGCTGCTGCCAACTTCTGCCAACTCCAGGGTGTGATTCATCCAATTTTTGGGCTCCTGAAGCCAACTCCAGTGTATATTTGGGCTCCTGCTGCTACTACTGTCAACTCCTGCCAACTCCAGGGTGTGATTCATCCAATTTTTGGGCTCCTGAGGCCAACTCCAGTGTATATTTGGGCTCCTGCTGCTGCTGCTGCCAACTTCTGCCAACTCCAGGGTGTGATTCATCCAATTTTTGGGCTCCTGAGGCCAACTCCAGTGTATATTTGGGCTCCTGCTCCTGCTGCTGCCATTTTTGGGCTCCTGAAGCCAACTCCAGTGTATATTTGGGCTCCTGCTGCTGCTACTGCCAACTTCTGCCAACTCCAGGGTGTGATTCATCCAATTTTTGGGCTCCTGAGGCCAACTCCAGTGTATATTTGGGCTCCTGCTGCTGCTACTGTCAACTCCTGCCAACTCCAGGGTGTGATTCATCCAATTTTTGGGCTCCTGAAGCCAACTCCAGTGTATATTTGGGCTCCTGCTGCTGCTGCTGCTGCCAACTTCTGCCAACTCCAGGGTGTGATTCATCCAATTTTTGGGCTCCTGAAGCCAACTCCAGTGTATATTTGGGCTCCTGCTGCTGCTGCTGCCAACTTCTGCCAACTCCAGGGTGTGATTCATCCAATTTTTGGGCTCCTGAAGCCAACTCCAGTGTATATTTGGGCTCCTGCTGCTGCTACTGCCAACTTCTGCCAACTCCAGGGTGTGATTCATCCAATTTTTGGGCTCCTGAAGCCAACTCCAGTGTATATTTGGGCTCCTGCTGCTGCTACTGTCAACTCCTGCCAACTCCAGGGTGTGATTCATCCAATTTTTGGGCTCCTGAGGCCAACTCCAGTGTATATTTGGGCTCCTGCTGCTGCTACTGTCAACTCCTGCCAACTCCAGGGTGTGATTCATCCAATTTTTGGGCTCCTGAAGCCAACTCCAGTGTATATTTGGGCTCCTGCTGCTGCTGCTGCTGCCAACTTCTGCCAACTCCAGGGTGTGATTCATCCAATTTTTGGGCTCCTGAAGCCAACTCCAGTGTATATTTGGGCTCCTGCTGCTGCTACTGTCAACTCCTGCCAACTCCAGGGTGTGATTCATCCAATTTTTGGGCTCCTGAGGCCAACTCCAGTGTATATTTGGGCTCCTGCTGCTGCTACTGTCAACTCCTGCCAACTCCAGGGTGTGATTCATCCAATTTTTGGGCTCCTGAAGCCAACTCCAGTGTATATTTGGGCTCCTGCTGCTGCTACTGCCAACTTCTGCCAACTCCAGGGTGTGATTCATCCAATTTTTGGGCTCCTGAAGCCAACTCCAGTGTATATTTGGGCTCCTGCTGCTACTACTGCCAACTTCTGCCAACTCCAGGGTGTGATTCATCCAATTTTTGGGCTCCTGAGGCCAACTCCAGTGTATATTTGGGCTCCTGCTGCTGCTGCTGCCAACTTCTGCCAACTCCAGGGTGTGATTCATCCAATTTTTGGGCTCCTGAAGCCAACTCCAGTGTATATTTGGGCTCCTGCTGCTACTACTGTCAACTCCTGCCAACTCCAGGGTGTGATTCATCCAATTTTTGGGCTCCTGAGGCCAACTCCAGTGTATATTTGGGCTCCTGCTGCTGCTGCTGCCAACTTCTGCCAACTCCAGGGTGTGATTCATCCAATTTTTGGGCTCCTGAGGCCAACTCCAGTGTATATTTGGGCTCCTGCTCCTGCTGCTGCCAACTTCTGCCAACTCCAGGGTGTGATTCATCCAATTTTTGGGCTCCTGAAGCCAACTCCAGTGTATATTTGGGCTCCTGCTGCTGCTGCTGCTGCCAACTTCTGCCAACTCCAGGGTGTGATTCATCCAATTTTTGGGCTCCTGAAGCCAACTCCAGTGTATATTTGGGCTCCTGCTGCTACTACTGCCAACTTCTGCCAACTCCAGGGTGTGATTCATCCAATTTTTGGGCTCCTGAGGCCAACTCCAGTGTATATTTGGGCTCCTGCTGCTGCTGCTGCCAACTTCTGCCAACTCCAGGGTGTGATTCATCCAATTTTTGGGCTCCTGAAGCCAACTCCAGTGTATATTTGGGCTCCTGCTGCTACTACTGTCAACTCCTGCCAACTCCAGGGTGTGATTCATCCAATTTTTGGGCTCCTGAGGCCAACTCCAGTGTATATTTGGGCTCCTGCTGCTGCTGCTGCCAACTTCTGCCAACTCCAGGGTGTGATTCATCCAATTTTTGGGCTCCTGAGGCCAACTCCAGTGTATATTTGGGCTCCTGCTCCTGCTGCTGCCAACTTCTGCCAACTCCAGGGTGTGATTCATCCAATTTTTGGGCTCCTGAAGCCAGCTCCAGTGTATATTTGGGCTCCTGCTGCTGCTGCCAACTTCTGCCAACTCCAGGGTGTGATTCATCCAATTTTTGGGCTCCTGAGGCCAACTCCAGTGTATATTTGGGCTCCTTCTGCCCCTCATAGTGATGCCACTTCAACTCTCTGCAATTGTGCCGCTCTGCGATTCTATTAGCGATGCCTCTGATCTGCATGTGATATTTCTTCAAAGTATTATTTAACAAACCCAGCACGCATCCTGTGCGTGTTACAGCAAGGCTGAATGGTTTACAACCCTATTGAGGCTGTAGGAGGCTCAGAAATAGCCGTTTTTAATAGCGATTCGTCGCGAATTTATTCGGGTCGAAACGATTTTTGTCGGAAAATTCGGCGAATCAGTCGAATCGAATTTTTCAAAAGTTCGCTCATCTCTAGTTGGCACCACGGCCCTGCGTCAACATATGATGCGTCACCATAAAACGACCTGGGAGAACCGAGGCTCCCAAGGGGTGGTCCAGTCTGCTTCCTCACCAAGTGAGCTCCCAATTTCTGCCAGCCAAGGCTCCAGCACCTCAGCCGAAGGCAGCTGTGCGTCACACCCATCCTCTGTCGCTCCTGCTCCTCCTCCTCCTCCTCCAAGTCATGCATCCCGCCAGCAATCCATCAGCGAAGCCATGTCCAAGAGACAGCAGTATGCGCCCACTCATCCTACGGCGCAGAAGCTGAATGTGCTCCTGTCCAAGTTGCTGGTGCTGCAGTCGCTCCCTTTTCAGGTGGTGGAATCTGCACCTTTCAGAGAACTGATGGCTTGTGCCGAGCCGAGGTGGAGAGTCCCAAGCCGTCATTTCTTTGCCAAGAAGGCAGTACCAGCGCTGCACACTTTTGTTGAACAGAAGGTGGGCCAGTCCTTGAGCCTGTCGGTGTGTAGCAAAATACATGGCAGCGCCGACATCTGGAGCTGTAACTACGGTCAGGGGCAGTACATGTCGTTTACGGCCCACTGGGTGAATGTGGTCCCTTTGCAGCAGCAACTTGGACAGGTCACGCCGCTTCGGCCTCCGCGCTCTCTGCCCATTGGGCCTGTGACACCGTGCGACTCGGCCTCCTCATCCTCCGCCATCTCCTCACCCTCCACTGTAGGCTCAAGTCTCAGTGCCCCTCCAGTCTACCATGTGTGCAGGGCACGGAGGTGTCACGCAGTGCTTCACATGGTTTGTCTTGGCGAACGGAGTCACACAGGGGAGGAACTGCTTAAATGTATTCATCAGGAAATCCAAACATGGCTTACTCCGAGAAAACTTAAAATGGGAATCATGGTTACCGACAATGGGAAGAACATTTTGTCTGCGCTGCGCCAAGGAAGCCTGACCCATGCCCCCTGCATGGCTCACGTCTTCAATCTGGTTGTCAAGCGGTTTCTGAAGTGTTCCCCCCATCTGCAGGACATCCTAACAACTTCACGGAAACTTTGCATGCACTTCAGCCACTCCTACACCGCCAAACACACCCTTCTTGAGCTACAGCGTCAGAATGGTATCCCCCAACATAGTCTGATTTGCGATGTTTCCACCCGTTGGAATTCCACCCTTCACATGTTGGACCGATTATATGAACAGAGAAAAGCCATCACGGATTTCCTGATGATCCAAGCAGATAGGGGGACTCCCCTGTGTAACTTCAATGTCAACCAGTGGCAGCTCATACGTGACACCTGCCGTTTGCTCAGGCCCTTTGAGGAAGCCACTTTATTTGTCAGTCGGCAGGATTACGGGATGAACGACGTGATTCCACTGCTTCATGTACTACAGCACATGTTGGAAACCATGGCTGGTCAGGGCACTGGAGACATGGCGTTTACATCTTACGGCCACATGAACCCCGTTGGAGCTGAACTGGAGGAGGAGGAGGAGGAAGAGGAGGAGGAGGAGTTGCCCAGCGAAACACAGTTTAGGCTTGGCGAAATGGCTGGTTTATCTAGTCAGCGGACAGGAGAGGAGGAGCAGGAGCAGCCAGAGGAGCTAGAGGTTTTTGAGGAAGGAGAGACAGAGGACCCGGGCACACCGTGGCAGTATGCAGTGGAGATGGAGACAGGTAGTCCATCCGAGTCACTTGCGCAAATGGCACGAAGCATGCTCACATGCTTGCGTAGTGACCCCAGAATTGTTTCCATCTGTCGGCGGGATGACTTCTGGCTGTCCACCTTATTGGACCCTCGCTTCCGGCACAAAATGGGGGCATTTTTTAAACCCACCGAGAGGGAGGACAAACTCAACTACTACAAAGACATTCTACGTAGGCAGTTGGCCGATGCCTATCTGCGCCATGGTCCATACTCTCGCAGGTCTGACTCGAGGGGACCTCTGCGCTCACCTTCCACTGCCATGGCCGCTGGGGGGGTTGGCAGCAGCAGCAGCAGAAGCTCCATCAGCAGCAGCAGCCTCAGTCTTCAGTCGCTAATGAGTAGCTTTCTACACCCGCATAGTGAGGCTACTCATGAGCAGCAGGAAGACCTGGAGCAGGACCTGAACCAGCAGGTCATGTCATACTTTGACATGACCATGCCAACACACCTTGAGGATCCGCTGGACTTCTGGGCAGCCAAACTTGATTTGTGGCCGCAACTAGCAGAGTTTGCCCTGGAAAAGCTGTCCTGCCCGGCAAGTAGCGTGCCATCTGAGCGGGTGTTTAGTGCGGCGGGGGCCATAGTTACGGCGAGGAGAACTCGTCTGTCAACTAAAAATGTGGAGAGACTCACCTTTGTCAAAATGAATCAGGGATGGATCAGCCAGGATTTCCACCCACCAATGCCTGATGCATGCGACTATATTCAGCATGGTGCCACGTTTTACACTTTACAAATGGTGCAAAACATATTTATGTCTTTAGGCCATTTTTTGGGCTCCTGCTGCTGCTGCTGCCAACTTCTGCCAACTCCAGGGTGTGATTCATCCAATTTTTGGGCTCCTGAAGCCAACTCCAGTGTATATTTGGGCTCCTGCTGCTGCTGCTGCTGCCAACTTCTGCCAACTCCAGGGTGTGATTCATCCAATTTTTGGGCTCCTGAAGCCAACTCCAGTGTATATTTGGGCTCCTGCTGCTACTACTGCCAACTTCTGCCAACTCCAGGGTGTGATTCATCCAATTTTTGGGCTCCTGAGGCCAACTCCAGTGTATATTTGGGCTCCTGCTCCTGCTGCTGCCAACTTCTGCCAACTCCAGGGTGTGATTCATCCAATTTTTGGGCTCCTGAAGCCAACTCCAGTGTATATTTGGGCTCCTGCTGCTGCTACTGCCAACTTCTGCCAACTCCAGGGTGTGATTCATCCAATTTTTGGGCTCCTGAAGCCAACTCCAGTGTATATTTGGGCTCCTGCTGCTACTACTGCCAACTTCTGCCAACTCCAGGGTGTGATTCATCCAATTTTTGGGCTCCTGAAGCCAACTCCAGTGTATATTTGGGCTCCTGCTGCTGCTACTGTCAACTCCTGCCAACTCCAGGGTGTGATTCATCCAATTTTTGGGCTCCTGAAGCCAACTCCAGTGTATATTTGGGCTCCTGCTGCTGCTACTGCCAACTTCTGCCAACTCCAGGGTGTGATTCATCCAATTTTTGGGCTCCTGAAGCCAACTCCAGTGTATATTTGGGCTCCTGCTGCTGCTACTGTCAACTCCTGCCAACTCCAGGGTGTGATTCATCCAATTTTTGGGCTCCTGAGGCCAACTCCAGTGTATATTTGGGCTCCTGCTGCTGCTACTGTCAACTCCTGCCAACTCCAGGGTGTGATTCATCCAATTTTTGGGCTCCTGAAGCCAACTCCAGTGTATATTTGGGCTCCTGCTGCTGCTGCTGCTGCCAACTTCTGCCAACTCCAGGGTGTGATTCATCCAATTTTTGGGCTCCTGAAGCCAACTCCAGTGTATATTTGGGCTCCTGCTGCTGCTGCTGCCAACTTCTGCCAACTCCAGGGTGTGATTCATCCAATTTTTGGGCTCCTGAAGCCAACTCCAGTGTATATTTGGGCTCCTGCTGCTGCTACTGCCAACTTCTGCCAACTCCAGGGTGTGATTCATCCAATTTTTGGGCTCCTGAAGCCAACTCCAGTGTATATTTGGGCTCCTGCTGCTGCTACTGTCAACTCCTGCCAACTCCAGGGTGTGATTCATCCAATTTTTGGGCTCCTGAGGCCAACTCCAGTGTATATTTGGGCTCCTGCTGCTGCTACTGTCAACTCCTGCCAACTCCAGGGTGTGATTCATCCAATTTTTGGGCTCCTGAAGCCAACTCCAGTGTATATTTGGGCTCCTGCTGCTGCTGCTGCTGCCAACTTCTGCCAACTCCAGGGTGTGATTCATCCAATTTTTGGGCTCCTGAAGCCAACTCCAGTGTATATTTGGGCTCCTGCTGCTGCTGCTGCCAACTTCTGCCAACTCCAGGGTGTGATTCATCCAATTTTTGGGCTCCTGAAGCCAACTCCAGTGTATATTTGGGCTCCTGCTGCTGCTACTGCCAACTTCTGCCAACTCCAGGGTGTGATTCATCCAATTTTTGGGCTCCTGAAGCCAACTCCAGTGTATATTTGGGCTCCTGCTGCTGCTACTGTCAACTCCTGCCAACTCCAGGGTGTGATTCATCCAATTTTTGGGCTCCTGAGGCCAACTCCAGTGTATATTTGGGCTCCTGCTGCTGCTACTGTCAACTCCTGCCAACTCCAGGGTGTGATTCATCCAATTTTTGGGCTCCTGAAGCCAACTCCAGTGTATATTTGGGCTCCTGCTGCTGCTGCTGCTGCCAACTTCTGCCAACTCCAGGGTGTGATTCATCCAATTTTTGGGCTCCTGAAGCCAACTCCAGTGTATATTTGGGCTCCTGCTGCTGCTACTGTCAACTCCTGCCAACTCCAGGGTGTGATTCATCCAATTTTTGGGCTCCTGAGGCCAACTCCAGTGTATATTTGGGCTCCTGCTGCTGCTACTGTCAACTCCTGCCAACTCCAGGGTGTGATTCATCCAATTTTTGGGCTCCTGAAGCCAACTCCAGTGTATATTTGGGCTCCTGCTGCTGCTACTGCCAACTTCTGCCAACTCCAGGGTGTGATTCATCCAATTTTTGGGCTCCTGAAGCCAACTCCAGTGTATATTTGGGCTCCTGCTGCTACTACTGCCAACTTCTGCCAACTCCAGGGTGTGATTCATCCAATTTTTGGGCTCCTGAGGCCAACTCCAGTGTATATTTGGGCTCCTGCTGCTGCTGCTGCCAACTTCTGCCAACTCCAGGGTGTGATTCATCCAATTTTTGGGCTCCTGAAGCCAACTCCAGTGTATATTTGGGCTCCTGCTGCTACTACTGTCAACTCCTGCCAACTCCAGGGTGTGATTCATCCAATTTTTGGGCTCCTGAGGCCAACTCCAGTGTATATTTGGGCTCCTGCTGCTGCTGCTGCCAACTTCTGCCAACTCCAGGGTGTGATTCATCCAATTTTTGGGCTCCTGAGGCCAACTCCAGTGTATATTTGGGCTCCTGCTCCTGCTGCTGCCAACTTCTGCCAACTCCAGGGTGTGATTCATCCAATTTTTGGGCTCCTGAAGCCAACTCCAGTGTATATTTGGGCTCCTGCTGCTGCTGCTGCTGCCAACTTCTGCCAACTCCAGGGTGTGATTCATCCAATTTTTGGGCTCCTGAAGCCAACTCCAGTGTATATTTGGGCTCCTGCTGCTACTACTGCCAACTTCTGCCAACTCCAGGGTGTGATTCATCCAATTTTTGGGCTCCTGAGGCCAACTCCAGTGTATATTTGGGCTCCTGCTGCTGCTGCTGCTGCCAACTTCTGCCAACTCCAGGGTGTGATTCATCCAATTTTTGGGCTCCTGAAGCCAACTCCAGTGTATATTTGGGCTCCTGCTGCTACTACTGTCAACTCCTGCCAACTCCAGGGTGTGATTCATCCAATTTTTGGGCTCCTGAGGCCAACTCCAGTGTATATTTGGGCTCCTGCTGCTGCTGCTGCCAACTTCTGCCAACTCCAGGGTGTGATTCATCCAATTTTTGGGCTCCTGAGGCCAACTCCAGTGTATATTTGGGCTCCTGCTCCTGCTGCTGCCAACTTCTGCCAACTCCAGGGTGTGATTCATCCAATTTTTGGGCTCCTGAAGCCAACTCCAGTGTATATTTGGGCTCCTGCTGCTGCTGCCAACTTCTGCCAACTCCAGGGTGTGATTCATCCAATTTTTGGGCTCCTGAGGCCAACTCCAGTGTATATTTGGGCTCCTTCTGCCCCTCATAGTGATGCCACTTCAACTCTCTGCAATTGTGCCGCTCTGCGATTCTATTAGCGATGCCTCTGATCTGCATGTGATATTTCTTCAAAGTATTATTTAACAAACCCAGCACGCATCCTGTGCGTGTTACAGCAAGGCTGAATGGTTTACAACCCTATTGAGGCTGTAGGAGGCTCAGAAATAGCCGTTTTTAATAGCGATTCGTCGCGAATTTATTCGGGTCGAAACGATTTTTGTCGGAAAATTCGGCGAATCAGTCGAATCGAATTTTTCAAAAGTTCGCTCATCTCTACTTTTCAGCACCAGGCTTCTGTTGAACAAGTTTGCAAGGCTGCTACTTGGTTTTCGGTTCACACTTTTTCTAAGTTTTACAAGGTTGATGTGCGGGCCTCAGTTGTTGCTGCTTTTGGTTGCAAGGTTCTGCAGGCTGCAGTAATTTAAGTTATGCCTTATTTTCCTTGTGGGATCCCCGCCCATTATAGACACTGCTATTGGATGTCCCAAGTGTCATGAATGTTGGAAGCGGGGTGTGTGACATACTAGGAATAATACCATTTTGTGAGTACTCACCTGTAAAATGGGTATTACGAGTATGTCACACACCCCGCTTCCCCCGCCCTTTTTTGTTCTGGGATCCTTTATATGGTGTTTCTTATTATTTTTCACTATATAATTTGCTCTTCCTGGTTTTTCACTGCTTTTTTAAAAGACTGAGGAATAGTGGGAGGTCCCGGGTATTTATGGACCAGGAGGGGCTCCTTTTTCTCATGTCATCTCTGCAAGATCGCCCTCTACAGGCCGGTATCCCAAGTGTCATGAATGTTGGAAGCGGGGTGTGTGACATACTCGCAATACCCATTTTACAGGTGAGTACTCACAAAATGGTATTTTTTCCAGGGCCTGCATTTATTTCATCTAGCGTTGTTTCTCAACCTGCGGTATGCATGGGGGGGGCTGATCTGGTATATTATTTAAAACAGTAAAACATTACTCATTCTTTCTCCTTTAAAAGTACTATTAGTACTAAAAGTACTGTAGCATACTTTTATGGTAAGATCTATAGTTGATCCCCTACAGAGGTACTGGGTTGGAACTTTTCACTTGGGGGGTACTTGGCATAAAAAAGTTGAGAATCACTGCTCTATAGGATTGCAGATGGAGACCCCTTGACAGGCCAGGTGCCAGATTTAACCAGGTTACCCAGTCACCCATCCACCCCTACTTAACTTGTTTTTGTCTCTCTCCAGCTTTAGCAACAATAACATTTGTCATTTGAATGTCAGGCGAGGGCAGCCAGTCACTGCAGCCTGGGGGTCAGGCAGGCAGGCTGTCCGGCGCACTTCAGAATTACACAGATGGTGAAGGTTAAGTGAGTGCTCTGTGACTAGCTTTTCAAGTAATTGGAGATCATTTGTATGCCAGATCAGAAATCGGACCACTCCAGACAAGGGAAAGGGGTTAATATGTAAACACTTTTGTATTTGCCCCCTCATCGCGAGTCTCCCTCTATTTCTATAATGCCCTAAGATGGTTCTCGGCTTAATCCTTGCTCCAGGCAATGGGAAGAAGGAACGTGCTCTAATTCATTTTGGGCTGCAGCTCATCTAAAAGCCAGCAACATCTTATTAAAGCCTTTGATAATCTCCTCTTCTAATGCATTATTTCTTTTTATGGTCTCCAATTAAGAGCCGGAGATCTCTAACCAGATCCAAGGAGGCTAAGCACACTTTCTTTCTGCAACATTTTGCAAACAGTTGCACAATCTGTTCCTTAGCACCTTCATTCAAATTAGCAGTGGCTTTCATTTATGGTGTGAGCCTTTACTAAGAGGCTCTTGTTGTATCCAACTGAATGGTTTCCGGGGATAGAGGTTTGCCCTTATATTAACCCCTTATTTATTGGCTCAATCTGAGTGAGTGTCTTAAACCGGACCAACAGCCTGGCACAGTTGGAAAAGAAAGTGGCCATTTTGGAGCTTCTACTCCCAACTGTTTTAACTGACAATACACAGTAACAGGAAGCTCAACAGCATTTCCTGTTTGCAGGCGGCCTGCAAATGCATGAACCACCATCTTGTTTTTAAAATTTACCACAGCATGAGTTAGAAAATGGTAAATTATTTTTTATGTGGAGCAGTTTACAGTGCCCTGGGGAGGGATGCATATGAGGACTGTTTGTTGTGTTGGTCTGGTTTAAGTCATTTTTGACTGTTGGTCTGCTTTAATGCAGAATAACAACGTGGGATTTTAACTTTCCTGGGTTTTGTTTCTTGTCCCCGGGGCATCCTGTACTGTTGTCAGGCTACCGGGTGTGAACCCTGATTGCGGAGACGAAGAACCGACTGTCAGGCTACCGGGTGTGACCCTGATTGCGGAGACTAAGAACCGGCTCACCTCTCGACCGGGAAGCCTGGAATCTAAGGACCAACCTGGTTTTCACCAGAGCCTCTAATGGTGAGGATAGACTGGGCTGCAGGAAGGCCCCAGGTCAGGCAACCTAGGAGTGGGTATTACCAAGTTCTGGGTAGAAGGCAGACCAGAGCTGGACTTGAACGTAGAACAAGCCGAGGTTGTGGGCAGGCAGATCAGGATCAGAGTCGTAAACAAACCGAGGTCGTGGGCAGGCAGATCAGGATCGGAGTCGTAAACAGGCCGAGGTCATCAGGAGAGTAATCAGGATCAAGCTGGGTCGGTACACAGGAATGGATGACTGGAACTCAGGAACAAGCAGTAGAAATGACCAACTGGCAATGAAGCTCAGGGCTCGGCAGTATTTAAAGGCCCATGTGCATGCGCAAAAGCGAGCGCATTTTCGCGCGTCTGCAATGCGCATGCGCGCGCATTATCGCACATACGCACAAATCCATTGTTTCAAAATGATGCACAAATGCGCACGCATTTTCGCGCGCTTACTGGCCCTACTATTTCTATTGTGAAAATGCGAGCGCGCGGGGAACCTTGGCGCCCTCTGCTGGGAAATCATAGGAAAATTCCTGGTTGTATGACAACTGTTTGAGACCTCCCAGTTTGCCCAGAACAACTCACCTCTTCCTATAGTGCATGTGCGGACTCTCAGAGCCATTTCCCATGTATTCTAGATGTAAAATGGCTCTTGTTTATGGCAATCGAAGTGAGACCAGCTGCATTGCCTGCAGCACATGTACCCACAGCTTATCTAAAAAGCTGGACGAGGGAGCGCGTGCACAGCCTTAAGATGCAAGGGATGCGGCTGTTGGTGTTTACATCAGCAAGGGAGCCTGGAAGCAGGGTGCTCGGGGGGGGGGGGGGTAATTCATACAGCAGGGCTTGCTGGTCTGGGATTCTCTGGGGGGAGGCCTGTGAATCTGTACAACTTCAGGGCCATGCTTTCTTAATTTGTGCACCTTTAAAGGGGCGGAGCTAAGGCGGCCGCAAGGACAGCGAGGAAGGATTGCTGTCTCATCCGGGTCACACCACTTCTTCTCGGCCGCAGCTGCACCTGGAACAATTTCGGCTAGGGGAAGTACCTAGCACCGCTGAAGCGGACGGTTCTCCTCCGGGTCACATTGCTTTTTCTCTACCGCCATCTTTGGAACAATTTCGGCTAGGCGGGGTACCTAGCACTGCCGAAGAAGCCAGTTCTCCTCCGGGTGACATCGCTTTTTCTCGGCCGCCGCCTCTCAAACAATTTTAGCTAGGCAAAGTGCACAGTCACCCTCATGCGGACCTAAACCATTAGGTAGGTTAATTTGATTTTATTTTCTTATGATTGTGTTTATTAATATTGTTTTTATTGCTTTAATCTATATTGTTATAGATTTTGGGAAAGGGCAGGCAATATATAGTCTCGGAGTAGTCACTTGTGACTATCGAGAACTGTTATATACTTGGTCTCAGATCCAGGGAGGTAGACTAGTAGTATTTTCACCATGATGGAGGCATCTGGGGTAATCAGATCTAAACCTTAGCAGGCATGCAGGGATTATGCTACAGTAGCAAATCCCCTTGGCAGCTCTCAAGCAGACCTAAACCTTTGGTGAGTCGTTCAAGAATCGGCTACTAAGAAGGTTTTAAAGAAAAAATTTCCTCTGAGTTTGAAGAGCATATTGTGGCTGCCATAGTCTTCCAGGAAATGTTATCCATTGGGGAGGATTCATCCAGTAGGGACTCTACACAAGAGGGTGCTCAGTTAAGGAGAAGATGGATGGTTTGATTTCCTGCATTCTGGAGGTTGTTGCGGTGCATACGCCTTATTCAAATCTGATTCTTAGGGAATGGCAGAGGCCAGATAGTCTTCCGCCCATTCCTAAAGTGCTAGATACTATGTATGTCTTTCCTCCAGATCAGTAACTTATTGATATCAATATTGAATAAGACAAAGTCCCAAATTAAGGCAAGAGGTGTCCAAACCCCCTTCAAAGACTCATCAGGCATGAAGGGACGCCTTTCCCTTGCAGGTGGGGGGGGACAGCGTCTGCATTTTGCTCACATTTGGAGGATCCATGTAACAGATCTTTGGATATTGTATCCTCAGGTTACAAGGTCAAATTAGGAGCCAGACCTCCTTGGAGATTCTCTTGGTCAGGGGTATTCCGAATTCCACAGAAAGCAAAAGCAATGAGATCTGCCGTATCTTACCTTCTAGAGATTGGAGTAGTTTGATCCACAGTGATGTTACTCCAGCCGGGAGATTTTATACCACAGTGTATATATAAGGATGCGTGCCAACACATTCTGATTTTTCGAAATCATCCAAAATATTTGCAGTAGGTGACCTACATCTTCAGTTTGTGGCGCTACCCTTCAGTTTATCGGCAGCACCAAGAGTGTTTACCTAAGTGTTGGCAGGTCTCGTGTTTTTTCTAATAAGTCAGGGTATAAATATATAATCCCTTACATAGACGATCTGTTGATATGGGCCCCATCATGTCAGGGGGCCCAGAAGGATACACAGACTGTCTTATCAACATTGGATAACTAACTATCCAGTTGAATTCTTCTCAAGTCAAATATCATACCTTCAAGAGTTATTTATTTTCTGGGAATGTCTTTAGGCATGTCTCAGGCAAAAGTGTTTCTTCCAGAACAGAAGAGACTTTTAATTCAGGCCAGGGTACAGGGTCTCTTGTCCTGCCTTCACCCGACGATTCATCAAGGAATGCATCTGTTGGGCCTGATGGTATCTTGCTGCGAAGCAGTGCCTTTTGCACAGTTTCACACAAGACCCCTGCAGATGGAATTGCTCACAATCTGGGATCGAGACCCACACACTCCGGATCACTGTTTTTGCATGACACCGTCAGCAAGGCAGTCTCTAGCCTGGTCCTCAGCCTCTTCAGATTGGCAGATCCTTCCTTCCAGTACAGTGGAAGATCTTTAGTCTAACTGGTTGGGGGGTTGTCATTGAGTCACAAAGGATCCAGGGACAGTGGAGACCAAAGGAGAGCAGACTCCCCATAAATATCCTGGAACGGAGAGCAATTCTATTGTGTCTCAGACATTGGACATCCCATCTGAGGGGGCATCCCATCCGGATTCAAACAATCGGACAGCGGTGGCATACATCAATCACCAGGGGGGCACCAGATTCTACAGGTCACATAATTATCTTTTTTGTTGCAGAAGAGGTGCAGCTATAGGTAATAGCTGTCTGGCAGCTGTGGGTAAAAAATCGTTTGACTTTGTGTCAGTACATAATCCCTCATCACATCCTCAGACAAGCTCACCTGATACTGTGTAGGTGGCCGCCACTGCTTCCCACGGACGTCAGGATTGGCTTTTGGTTTTCCTAGGTTGGGTTACATTGAATAAATGTCATGTCTGGATGGCCTGACAAGTTCACCTGTTCGTGCCCTAGCAGTGCATGGGGCCTCTGAGTCAGGCACGAGAGAAAAAAAAATGGGAGATACAGACACAATAAACAAAGAGAAAGCAAAAACGAGAGCAAAAAAAGACAGATGCAAGATATATGGAGAATAATGAGAGAGAGAGAGAGAGAGAGGAAGAGACAAGATAGACAGACATATGAAAATGAAAAATAAAGAGAGAGAAACAGGAGAAAATGGCACATGAGAGCGATGAGTACAAGAGAGAGAGAGACAGAAGTTGGAAATTAAAAAATGAAAGAAACACACACAAGAGAGAGAGACATGCAATATAGAGAAAGACAGAGAGACAGACATGAGAGGGAGAGAGAGAGAGAGGAGGGAGACAAAACAGACATACAGAGACTGTAGATATGCAGGCATAAGAAAGAAACACACAAAAGAGAGAGAGAGAGAGAGACATGCAATATAGAGAAAAGACAGAGAGACAGACACGAGAGAGAGAGGAGGGAGACAAAACAGACATACAGAGACTGTAGAGATGCAAGCATAAGAAAGAAGTAGAGCGACAAGAGCAAAAGAGTGCAACAGGGGGAGACTCAAGAGAGACAGAAAGAAACAGTAAAAAGTCAGAGCCCGAGCGAGAAACAAGAAAGACAGAAGCGAGAGAAACAGGAGAGGCAGAGAAACCAGAGATAGACAGAGAGGGGGTGATGTTGGTCGTGGTGGGGGGCATAAAAGAACTGCTCTGTATCTGACCCTGTCACTAGGTAAGCAAGTGAGGGACATACACTGTCAGGTAGGCAGGTACAATAGATCTCTTACACATTGTATAAAGCTAGAAGGCCTGAAGACTTCATAAGTCCTTTCTGTAAAGTCATGTTTCCACTAATAGTTAATAAATTAACTAAAAAATAGTATAATATATATATATATATATATATATATATATATATATATATATATATATAATTAAGTACTGAACTGAATAATAAGCACAGACCATGGACCACCAGCCTGTCTTTCCCAGGGCTACATGAAAGACATAGTGAAGTCATGGGGCAAAAGTGTTTGTTACATTACACTAAAGTGCTGTTTCCCTAAAGAATGCAGCGGGGCACTATGTGATTTTATTTGAAATGCCTTGTGCTTATTATAAAGCCTCAAATTTCTGCAACTTCAAGAAGGCAGATGAGAAATTGCCTTGTTATTTCTACTCTGTTGTTAACCAGGCAAAGTAAAGAAATGGTTGCAGAACCTTTAGAAGCATTCAAGTACCCTGGTGACTTTCATTAGCCGCAATGTGTACAAGAAACAAGGAAAAAAATAACCTCTATCTTTTTTTTTTTTATTTTTACTTTGCTTTAATCTTGTTTGATGATGTCTCAACAGACTGGGACATGCTTTTTTCAGTGGCAATTTCTCTGCACCATATGTGTGTCACATAAGAGGCTGTAAGACCACTTGTTTAACTCCCTCTCATCCAAGAAACAGTAACCAACCAATGCATCTGAAGCTGGCCGTCCACTTATCTGTCTGGCTGGACTATTGGAGGCAATCTTGGTTAGGCTATGAATAGAATTCATTGATTTGCTTTGTTTAGATTGCCCGCTGATTGGCAATGGGTGATTAAAAGTGGATGGTTAGGGATAGCAAGAAAATCTAAAATGATAAGACATACTCTAAACTGATATATATATATATATATATATATATATATATTGTAAGACTCCAGGATCTTCTTGGCTTGGTCACAGACACAGGCATACAAGGGGGCAATTAACTCAAAATGGTTTTTGACATCCACAAAATCAAACTTAAAGGAGCACTATCGCGAAAAAATGGACCAATTATAAAAATCCATATAAATATGCAGGGTGGCGGGAGGACAGGTCACTTATACATCCGACATCAAGAAATATCAAGCCAGGATTGTTTTTTATTTTAAAGTGGACCAACACCCAGGGGTGAACGGCCCGGGAATCTATAAGATTCCCGGGCCGATCACCTCCCTCACCGCGGGGCATCCGAGATCGGGATGTCCCGCGGGATGAAACCCCCCCCAAAAGCCCCAAAAAACCTTACCTTATCGGCGACGGATCAGCCGCCGCCACCTCCTGCGCACCCCTCTAACAGTGTGCACGACGGCCGTTTGTGAATGGCCAGCGCGGGCGCGCGCCCTGTAAGAGGGACGCGCAAGAGGCGGCGGCGGCTTATCCGTCGCTTGTCCGTCGCCGAAAAGGTACGTTTTTTGGGGCTTTTGGGGGGGTTTCACACAGCGGGGCATCCTGATCTCGGATGCCCCGCTGAAGTGGACCAACACCCAGGATTGTGAAAATCCTGGGTGTTGGTCCACTTTAATGGAAGGAGAAGGACAGCCGGGGTGACAGGCTCTGTCACCCCTCATAGACTAAACCTGTCACCCCTGGATTTTGTTCCTACCATGTGAGAATAAACCACAAGCTTGGTGGGAGTTTTATTCAGTACAGGTGTATAAGTGACTCGTCCTCTCATTAACCAATGAGTTTATGTAGATTTTTAACATTACACACTTTCGCGATAGTGCTCCTTTAAGCAAGCTTTCTTCAGCACATAAAAAGAAACACAGGTCTTCTCAGCAACTGTCTTCACAGTCCCAATTTCATATGGGCACACAGGCCTACTCATAGTTCATATAATGGCACTTCAGCCCTGACATCCATCTCACTTGATTTAGCAGCAGCCTCTAGCCAGCCCTGCTCCTGATGGCCGCCCACACTCTGGAGTTACCTGGCTGAGATCTCTGCTCAGCCTGACCATCTGCAGTGCACTCCAACACTTGGCTGCAGGTTCCACCTACACCTCAGCAAGTCCAGCAGCAGCAGCGCGCCGCTGCACCTCATCAGCCTCTGTATAAAACCCCTGCATGGGATCAGTACTGAACTGGGCTACTTGGCCAGCAGGACCCACCCAGCTTCCCTTACTGGCCACACTCCTGGACCCTATAGAGCACCTTACTGGCTGCCTCTTAAAGGGCCGGTAACAACATTAATGACACTCTTTCCTGAAGTCTGTAGCCAAGTACTTTTCAATCCAGAAACGCTCAAATAAGGCAATATTTATACATTTTTACGTGGTGTGGCAGACACCCTGCCACTATATATATATATGTAGAGTGCAGAGGCATAACTATAGGGGGTGGGCCCAAGAGGTCAGGGGGCACATCATTGTTGCTCCTCCACTTTATTTATCATATTTTTGCTCACTTAGAGAAAGGAAGCGCCATTTGTCTTTGCTGTCTTTAGTTTTTAGTTGTCTTTAGTTGTCTAGATGCATCCAACTGAGTCAAGACAGAAAAACGTTTTTTGTATGAGCCTTGAAAGGGCCCAATGTAATCATCGCAGCAGGGTCCCGTCACATTTAGGGGGTTATTCGAGAAGGGATAGCGCCAGGTAGTGCTTCGTAGCGGCAGGCAGCGTCTGGTGAATGCTGGGAGCTGCACGCAAAACCACATTTACGAAAGGGAATCTGGTGAGCGACTCTAACAGCATCATGTAGCCTCCGATGTATTATCACAGGTGGCACAGCGTAGCGCCGGCGCTCTAGCTTTCAGAGCGCCAGGTATTACCTTTCGCTCACTGTCGCTCTCCCATACATTTCAATGGCCGTTCATTTGCTTCTGTTTAAACAGTGTTTTTTTTTATTATTTTTGGCTCAAATCAATGTGTCGCCTCACCTGTCCTAAAAAAAATAATTTTAATTTTTTTTTTTTTTTTTATATTTTTCTGCAGAATTGTCATTACAGTTGTGCCACTAAAGTATTAATGTGACAGTGTTCAAACAATGTCATTCCATGTGCTTTCGCTTTGTTACTGGTGGATATGTGTTTAAAAACAGACTTTAATCACACACCGTCTGACACTCTATGCTACAGCACCCAGCTTTAGAACGGCAACGCTCTGTGTGTTATATATGGTGAGGGGGGGAAGAGGTGCCTTTGCGGTGGTACCTCTAATGTGAGAGCTTTAGCAATAGGGGTGTATTGATTTTCAGTTTGTATACCCAGAACTGACCATACTATGTTTACTCATTTTTCTAAAAATACATTTGTTTAATCAGTTCAGATAACCGATCTGGAAAAGGAGGAGGAGCTCCAAGAAGGCGCTTACCCCTCACCCCCCCTGTTATATATGGTGTTGAGCGCTGATTGCCGGACGCACTGAGCAGTCGCTAGCTTTCGCTACCTTTAGCGCTGTACTGTTAGATGTGGTGTAGGCTTGGGCACTATAGTTCATAACACCGCCTTGCGTTCGCTGCGACAAATAGGGAAGCAGTGTGCAAATAGTAAAGGTAAGTATTTTGGTTGAATTTATCATGCTTGCTGTGTTGTGGCCTGCTTTCAATGTGGTGTGTTGTGGACTTCGTTCAATGTCTTAGCTTTGCCTGCTTTTTTAAATGTTTTATCCTTAATTTTTATTTTTGAATGTTTCCATTTTTGTGTTTTTTCTGGGTGTTTTTTTTTTTTTACTTTTTAAAGGTTTTTTTCATTTAGATTTTTTGTGTTCTTATAGATGTTTTATTAGTTACTACTGTTATTAAAGGGGATCCCAACCCATGGGACAGATCATATTTTGAGGAGTGGAGGCACCCCGCCTTCACCTCCGAACCCTCCCTGGGAAACCAACAACATCTCATCCCCTGGTGAGTGTTCTTCATTGTTTGGCTTTTGTGTAAAATAGTAACATTGTTGTGTGTTAATTTTCTATTCTCCTTCAATCTTTTTCAGGGCATCATAGAGCCGACACCTCCTCCACAAATGTTGGACTCCCTGGGTCTCTTCTGGTGTTCGACAAGATCCAACAGTTATGTGGCTTGATCTTGTGTTAGCCAAAGTAGTTTTGTTTTTGTTTTAGCTAACACATGGCCAAGTGTGTAACAATAATTAATTATAATTATCATGATTAAACTCTTCCCTACAGCTATATTGTTGGTGTATAAATAATCTTACAAATACAATGTTCTTATGTTATGACAGCTGTTCTCCCCACCCCATTTCCCGGAAGCTCCAGCAACATGGGCCAAGGCCACAGCTGTGATGGTGAGTAATGGGGTTTGTGACAATAAGCTTTTAGACATTTATATTTATGTGTCCATGACCATGTACCCATGTTAGTGGCAGTCTAGAGTTGACACTCATACCTGGAGAGCCTCTTTTCAGAATAATCAATCAGAATTGGCTCAAAGCATGCACGTTGGTTAGGTTATTTGCTTTGTGATGTTAGACTAGGTTGGTTATGTTTAATAGCTACACAGGTTAATTTACTTTGCCATCACAAATTATGAAAGGTTGGCCTGTTGTGTATGGTTCAAAATCTTTGAAGTTACTTTATGGTAAACATCAATCTTTACCAAAGATCATAGGGATATACTATATTTGTAAAGCTGTGGTACTTAATTGTGTCTTTTCTTTCCCACAACTTGCAATGAGGAGCATCACAGACTGTGGCAATATGTGAGGGTATCTCGAAATATGCTGCTTTAGATGAGAAATGAAAGAGGGGGTGGGGGAAATAATTTTTCTGCTGTGCGGAACTTGCTTGTTTTTTGTTAAAATTAAAAATGTTTCTATTTTTCTACATACATTTGTGTTGTATCCTTACAGGGGTACCCCCGGTTGGTCTGTATAAATGCACTGTTACTTTTTCTTTGTGTTATCATATTTTTGAATAACTGTTTATTTCCCTTGCACACCCTGGTCAGTCCTCCTGTGATTTCTTTGAGTGATTTTGGAGAGTTTTTTCCATTAAATAGTGTTGATATATGGCACATTGCACACACTGATTGTAGATTTGCACATAATTATGATAGATTACTAGGTTTTCTTTTTTCAGGATGGATTTTAGGGTCTTTCTATGAATTGAACAGACCCCTGGGGCCCCCTGTTGTTTTTATACCTGTATGTCATGTCTATTGTGTGTATGTAACTGTGGTAGTATGTTTTAATTGTCTAACCATTTTTGAATAAATAAACTTTCATAGTTTTGTATATTCATGAGTAGTGCCACTCATTTTCAGCCCGGTACTTGTTTTTGGGGGAGGGTGGGTTCCCCCAATTTTTAGCCTTGGTTTCTACATTTGTGTTTTGTTTTTATTTATCATAGTAATGTCTGACTCCACACACACACACACACGATTAGGTATTTTTGTTTACACCTGTGTTAAAAAAAAATATAGAAAGAAAAAAGAACAAAGAAAAACAACTGATAAATAAAACAAAGAAAAATATCCCAAAAAAATGATTTACAAAAAAAAATGTCATATAGTCACATTTAAAAAACGTGACTATATATGTTACAACGTCCGATACCCCCTTACAGTGTCTACTAGCGGTCACTCTAGGTGCCACTATATAGACGCTCATCTGGCAATACCTGGCGTTAGTAGTGAATCAGCCTCCACGTTATGCCACTGATGGTGTGGATTTCCACCTGGGTTATGGTCCGCTTTACAGGGGTATCCCAATTTGGGATCCATTCTCCCATATGGCATGCAAGTACACTCCTCTGAACAGAAATCACAGCTGTGCATATTCATGCGTTATGAAGTTCGGATTACTGGGCGCCTTTCACTGGGCGCTCCCTTGTTCTGTGCAAACTTGTCATCAGAAGTGCCAGGGATGCCGCACATGTACCATGAGATCGATTCTCAAGGTGAGTATCTGGTGAACCAGGGAGTTTCTCATAGCAGGACATTCCAAAGTCTTTTAGACATTAGTCTGCTTTATCCTACCCCACAAAGACTTCCTGAGTGGACTTGAAAAAAAAAAAAAAAAATCTTGAAAGGAATGTCACAAAATTGATTACTCCCATCTATGTGATCAAATGATCTGTGACATGTGTGTGAGCTGCTTTCAGCATAGAAATGCAGTCACGCCGGAACATAAGCCAGTTTAGATAGAGATCCAGGCTAGGCCATACAGAGAGAATAAAGAGATCAAAATGCCCCCAATTAACAAAACCCTGAGTGGCCAGCCCTGGAAACTTAAAGTTTCCAATCTTGGCTGCTGGTCTCCCCCCTGGGGCATCCCACATTGGAATGCCCCACTGTGTAACTCCCTAGATCGCCCCCCCCAGATCGCTCATAAGAACTCAGCTTTTTCCGGTCCAATGGCGCATGTGTAGGCTCTCATCCATTTAGAGCCGACTGTCATTGGGCAAACGTCTCTGATTGCTTTTATTGGGGATAGAAAGCAGCCACATCCCCTGCATCTCCAGGCTGTGCATGCACTTCTTCCCTAGTTATACTGATAGCCAACACCCGCCCATACTGATGGGTACCGATCTATACCGCACCCCCGGTGTCTCAATAGGGGGGTGGGTAATCAGACAAGGTACCTCCATGTCACCCGCCAATGCTGGCAGGTGACAGGGTGGCCCCCTACCAGTTCACCCCAAGTGTCATCAAGCACACACACTAAATACAATTAATACATCTTCTCTCTGGGTGTTTTTTCCTATTTCAAACTAGGTGCATAGACATCACATATAGGTTATGGGGAGGCAGACTATACAGTGTCCCTGTTCCCTGGGGCCCATCATAGCCTATAATGCAATGGCTAGGCCACTTGCTTAAACTTCAGTTCCCATATAGTCTGAATACTAGGTCCCATTTCAAACTAGGGAGCCCAGCTATCACATACAGGTTACAGGGCGGCTCAGATTCAATAAAACCTATATCGTGATGGCTGGGCCCCCAGGCTGAGCTTCTGTTTCCTATAGTCCGCATTTTTAGGTAAGCTTGGCTGCCATGAGGTCAAAAGTCCAGTTCAAACAAGGGGTTGATATATCACATAGGTTACGGGAAGGACAGGAATTTCAGATGGTGGCTATGGTCAGAGCTGAGAAGCAATAGTAGCCACACTTGTTTGTTCCCATTTTTACTTGCCATTTTATACCTTTTATCTTGCTAAAAGAAAAGAAAATACATCCCTATAATAATATTATCAGATACCATTTAATATTATTAAGCAGTTTCCTCAGAGTAGCTATTATTTTTATCTATCCTGTGCTAGTACTATATGTATGTGTGCTGATGGAACAAATGACGTTTCTTTTTGAAGAAGACGGTTTCCCAGGGAACATTTTTGTGAATTGGAAAGGCGGTCTCGGGTTTCGATCTTTGCTGAAATATAAAAAAAGAAAAATCAAACTCGAACAGTACTCTGGAGACTGAATTTGTTAAACATTTTATGAGCTATTTTTAAATAGTGGAAGGGAGGCAACGTTCTTTTACACTTCTGACAGTCTGATTCCAGAGAATAGCATCACGCTGAGCTTTATTGAGAGTCTATTGACTATCGGCTATTGAGGGGCGCAGCGTGGGACTGTAAGGTAGGACAGGAAGCCGGACGCCAAGGAGGATTGCAGGCCATTGCTACCATTTATGATCAGAACATGTAATTTTAAACAATATGCTTGGTGTAAGCATATAAATACACGTTAGTGCTACTGAAATAATAATTTTATGCATGTCACTTGCAGTTTAGTGTCATTTTTCTTGTGTTAATGCTTACATGGTTAGGTTTTACACTCAGCTGGTCAGGCTTATGTTTCTTGCATTATGGGCCTGATGTAGTAAGTGTGGCAGCACAGGGAAGCAAAGCCGCCGAGTCGCTAGCTGGCATGTGCCAAGGTTAAGTCTGTTACAGACATAGTGAGACTTAGGCCCTTATTTAAGAAGGGATAGCGTCAGGTAGTGGCTGGTTAATGAGAGGTAGCCACAGGTAGCGACTGGTGAACGCCGGATACGGCACGCAAATACACATTTATCAAGCAGAATCTGTTTAGCGACTGGGATAGCGCCATGTAGCGTCTGATTCATCATTTTCACAGTCTCAGCGAACAGCGCCGGCGTTCAGCCTTGCACAGCGCCAGGTATGACCTCTCGCTACATGTCGCTCTCCCATACATTTCAATGGACGAACCTTTTTTTCTCTTTGAACGGGGTATTTGTTTTTTTTTTTTTCAAAAAATCACAAATAATTCTGTGACCTCTTCTGGCATTGAAAAAGCAGTTTTTTTCACAATTTTTTATATATTTCTTCAGAAATAACATTACAGGTCTGCCATTAAAGTGTTCATGTTACAATGTTGCTACAATGTAATTCCATATGTTTTCGCTTTGTTACTAGTGGATAGATGCAGAAAAAACGACTTTAAACACACAGCCTCCGGCGCTCTGGGCTTCAAACAAGCATTTTTCAGCACCAGAGATTTGTGAGGCTGTTTTTTTTGCTGAATATGGTGCGAGTCGGTCGCTATGAGCAGTCGCTAACATGCGCTCCCATACAGCGCTGTACTGGTCAAATAGCGACTCCTCACAATGTATTCAACATTACTGAACAGCGACTGAGTCGCTATGAAGTAGCGACCCACGGCTGAGCACAGCAACTACTAGCGGGCGCTCTGAAAATGCCTGCTACAGACGCTCATCTGTCGCTACCTGGCGTTAGTGATGAATCAGCCTGTTAGGGTCTGATTCAGATCATCTGCCAGAATTCGCCACGTAGTGCAAAATATCATTTAGTTTTTTTTTCTGCATGTTGCTGTAAAGCTAATGTTTTAGTAAATGTTTTTCTTGCAATGCTGCAACATGGGCCAATGTAAAAAAGAAAATTCGATATAATATTTAGCATCACTTTCTTTTCACTGATGTGGCGTATTCTGGCAAATAGTGCTTGATATATCAGGCCCTCGCTGTAGGTCAGCACAGAGTGCACATAAGACAGCTCATAGTAAATTCCACATAACACTGATCACAATGTAATATGGGATTTCAAAGATTTATACAGCATTGCTTGAACTAAAAGCATGTCATGTCCTCTCCCTGTAAAATTTCATCTTAGTATTTAAAGCTCCCATGAGGCTCAGAAAATGCCAATGTAGAAAAAATATTTAATAATTACATATAAGCAATATAAGATTGAATATATTATGGGGTTTTTTTTAAGAAACCTGGGCAGCACAGCACTCATTTGCACAGTCAGGCATAGTCAGGAGCAAAAGTCACTTGATCCATTAGCTTGAAAAGTGGAAAAAACTAGAAAAAAATGAATTAGGTGTGTAGTGCCATTTTTATGTATACATAATTATGTGAATATTTACAGAGTTCCAAGTAAATAATCGATGACCTTGAGGATCTTTTGACTATCAACTATTGAGGGGTGCAGTTGGTGACTGTAAGGTAGGACAGTCCGTGGAGGATTTCAGGCCACTGCTACCATTTACACATATAAATAAGCATTAATGCACTGAAATAAGAATCTTGTGGATGTCAATTGCAGTTTAGAGACTGATTCACTACTAGCGCCAGGTATTGCCAGAAGAGCGTCTGTATAGCGCGCTTAGAGCGACCGCTAGTTGACGCTGTAAGGGGGTATCGGCGCTGTAACAGAGCTTCACGGTCACTCTAGTAACCTGGCCGTCATACAGTACAGCACTGCAGTGAGCGAGAGGTAGCGCCATCTCAGTGCATCGGGCACCCAAAAAACTACACACAGCGTCGGCGCTCCTCTAAAACTGGGCGCTCTAGCATAGAGCACCAGACGCTGTGTGATCAAAGTCTGTTTTTGAACACATATACACACACCAGTAACAAAGCGAAAACACATGGAATGACACATTGTTTTAACACCTGTAAATACAATTCTGCATAAAAATGTAGTCCAAAAAAATTGTAAAAGTGTTTGTTTGCAGCCAGGAGAGGTCACACAATGATTTGAGCAAAAAAATTAAATAAATTGCCAAACCTGCTATGTATACACAACTAATGAAGCCCCATTGAAATGTATGGGAGAGCGCTACAGAGCGACATGTACTACATGGCCTAGAGCATCGCCTAGAGCACCGGCGCTATACACTAAGCTTAATATATGTGACGCTACATGGTGCTGTTAGAGGCGCTCACCCGATTCTTAAATAACCCCCCTAGTGTAATTCTACTTGTTTTATTGCTTCCATGAGTAGGTTTTAAATTCAGCTGGAAAGACGAACATCTCTCGCATTATGGGCCTGATTTACTGAATGTGGCAGCACAGGTAATAAAGCAGCCAGCTGGCTATCTAGCCTGTGCCTAGGTAAAGTCTAGTTCAGGCAGAGTGAGGCTTTAGATCAGCACTGCAATGCCAGAACTGCACATACAATTCTGCATAAAAAAAAAAAAAAATCACAATAAAAGTTTTTGGTTGCTGGGCAGGAAAGGCCACACAATGATTTGAACCAAAAATTTAGAACATTACTTTAGGAAAACGCTATTTATACAGCACCAAATAAAACACCATTGAAATGGATGGGAGAGTGATACTGAGAGACAGGTACTACATGGCGCCGCTGAACACACAGCACCGACGCTTTACACTAATCCGCCGATAGTGATACATGTGACGCTACAAGACACTATTAGAGGCGCTCACCAGATTGACTTTCATATATATGGTTTTCACATACTGCGCCCAGCGTTCACCCGACGCTACATGGCGCTTTGTGGCACTACCTGGCATTAGCGTTTCTTAAAGAAACCCCTTAGAACAGTTGCAGATACTACTCTCTTCCCAGAATGTTGAAAAGGTGTGCACCAGCTAATTTTCTGGGCACTGCATCTAGGGACAGGATTAGCGGCGGTACAGTCAGAAGGCTTGCTGTGTAGGGGCGTGGCTAGAAGCCCTACCGCCGCCATCTGGCACCTATCAGAGGGCAACATAAAAAGGCTTGGCGGCCCACATCCATCCCCTGGCCTTGAGTTTGACACGTGTGATCCAGAACTACTACTTTATCCACTATCATGACACCTCAGAAGCAAGCATAAAGGAATTTAAAAATACTGCCCTGGAACGTAGTATATCCACATTGGGTTAGTCCGGAGGAGAAGGATGGAGCTCACACACATTCTATTCCAGACTACCCTCATGTGGAAATACTATTTTTAGAGTCGTTTAAGAATTACATATAAGCACACACACCTGCATCCCGGCACCGGTCCTCTTAAGGTGTCCCCGGGCTCGGTGACCTCTTGTGTGACAGCATTCCCATCTCATGCAACAGCATCCCTCCCCCTAATGGCACCCCTGGTCCTTCCACATCTCTGCTTCCGGTCATCTCATGCCCAGTCCTGCTACAGCCATCTACTGCGCCGGCATGCAACACAGGCACTACTGCACATGAATGGTCAGTAGGATCTGTTGTGCAGGCGCAGATTGCCCAACAATTCCCTAGTGTTGCACAATCCCTGTATCCTCTGTGCCAACTGCCCCCTCTACTAAATGAGCACATCTGGGGTTAGCAGCTGACCTTGGGGGGTCCAGTAGCAGCCTCCCTTTTTGGACTTGCTCTGAAGATTACCCCTTGCTAGACTTGTATACTCATGTATGATCCTTGGCAGGGCCGGTTTTAGACAAAGTGTGGCCCAAGGCAAAACTAGGGCCCCAAATGGCAATAAAGCGGAATAGAACCCAGCACGGCCAGCCCCTGGTGCATCGCAAATCAGGATGCCCCGCTGTGTAAAAGCTCTCCTCCAATCAGATTTTAGGACCATACATATCAATGAGCAGCTCTAAAAGCTTGCAGCTCCCCTGTGTGAGCCAACTAGTCAAAGCTTCATCCACCCATTCTTCTTATATGACCCATAGACCACTGCCAGCAGCGCTAATATCCCAATTTCCCCCCCTCAATATAGGTCATGTAGGAATTGGGAAAGGTGGGTGAGTGAAGGGTTGGTCATGTTAGTGCTGACAGTAGCCCCCCCCCCCCCCAATTATAGGTACAGCTCAGCTGCTGAGCTCCTTCCGCAGGCTGGAGCACAACTTTAAAGAGGAATTTCAAAATTCTTGGAGTCTTGACTTGAATTGGGATGCCCCGCTGTGTGATGGCCAGTAATGGTGACGCAGCTGAGCTTGTGACTTTTGACCTCGGCTCCCGTCTCATCATCTGCCTCTCAGCCTCTGACCAGGTGACCACTGCTGTCAGCTCAGCCCTTGGATTTCCCTGGGCATGACCTGGGGTCACTCCCTCAAACATTTCCTCACTTTAAAAAAAAAAACCAGGGTGGCCCTCAGACTCTGGGCCTTCTAGGTCTGTCTTTTCAGCAGTAGTACCCAGGACTTTTGACATCAGTGCTCGTCACCAGGTCAGTATCCATTGACACAGTTTTTTAAAGATAACAAAATCCTGGACTGGGAACGAAAGCCTCATTAGAGTGTCTAAAGGTGCGGCCATGGTGAAAAAGAATGTGCATAGGTGGTATATGCTTCCATTTAGGATTTCCCGCTTTGTTAGGTGGTATATGCTTCCATTTAGGATTACACGCTTTATTAGGTGGTATATGCTTCCATTTAGGATTGTCCACTTTGTTAGGTGGTATATGCTTCCATTTAGGATTGCCTGCTTTGTTAGGTGGTATATGCTTCCATTTAGGATTGCCTGCTTTGTTAGGTGGTATATGCTTCCATTTAGGATTTCCCGCTTTGTTAGGTGGTATGTGCTTCCATTTAGGATTGCCCGCTTTGTTAGGTGGTATATGCTTCCATTTAGGATTGGCCGCTTTGTTAGGTGGTATGTGCTTCCATTTAGGATTGGCCGCTTTGTTAGGTGGTATATGCTTCCATTTAGGATTGGCCGCTTTGTTAGGTGGTATATGCTTCCATTTAGGATTGGCCGCTTTGTTAGGTAGTATATGCTTCCATTTAGGATTGCACACTTTGTTAGGTGGTATATGCTTCCATTTAGGATTGCACGCTTTGTTAGGTGGTATATGCTTCCATTTAGGATTGCCCGCTTTGTTAGGTGGTATATGCTTCCATTTATGATTGCCCGCTTTGTTAGGTGGTATATGCTTCCATTTAGGATTGCCCGCTTTGTTAGGTGGTATATGCTTCCATTTATGATTGCCCGCTTTGTTAGGTGGTATATGCTTCCATTTAGGATTGCACGCTTTGTTAGGTAGTATATGCTTCCATTTAGGATTGCACACTTTGTTAGGTGGTATATGCTTCCATTTAGGATTGCACGCTTTGTTAGGTGGTATATGCTTCCATTTAGGATTGCCCGCTTTGTTAGGTGGTATATGCTTCCATTTAGGATTGCCAGCTTTGTTAGGTGGTATATGCTTCCATTTAGGATTGCACGCTTTGTTAGGTGGTATATGCTTCCATTTAGGATTGCACGCTTTGTTAGGTGGTATATGCTTCCATTTAGGATTGTCCGCTTTGTTAGGTGGTATATGCTTCCATTTAGGATTGTCCACTTTGTTAGGTGGTATGTGCTTCCATTTAGGATTGCCTGCTTTGTTAGGTGGTATATGCTTCCATTTAGGATTGCACGCTTTGTTAGGTGGTATATGCTTCCATTTAGGATTTCCCGCTTTGTTAGGTGGTATGTGCTTCCATTTAGGATTGCCCGCTTTGTTAGGTGGTATATGCTTCCATTTAGGATTGGCCGCTTTGTTAGGTGGTATATGCTTCCATTTAGGATTGCCCGCTTTGTTAGGTGGTATATGCTTCCATTTAGGATTGCACACTTTGTTAGGTGGTATATGCTTCCATTTAGGATTGCACGCTTTGTTAGGTGGTATATGCTTCCATTTAGGATTGCCCGCTTTGTTAGGTGGTATATGCTTCCATTTAGGATTGCACGCTTTGTTAGGTGGTATATGCTTCCATTTAGGATTGCCAGCTTTGCTAGGTGGTATATGCTTCCATTTAGGATTGCCAGCTTTGCTAGGTGGTATATGCTTCCATTTAGGATTGCCAGCTTTGCTAGGTGGTATATGCTTCCATTTAGGATTGCCCGCTTTGTTAGGTGGTATATGCTTCCATTTAGGATTGCACGCTTTGTTAGGTGGTATATGCTTCCATTTAGGATTGCCAGCTTTGCTAGGTAGTATATGCTTCCATTTAGGATTGCACACTTTGTTAGGTGGTATATGCTTCCATTTAGGATTGCACGCTTTGTTAGGTGGTATATGCTTCCATTTAGGATTGCCCGCTTTGTTAGGTGGTATATGCTTCCATTTAGGATTACACGCTTTATTAGGTGGTATATGCTTCCATTTAGGATTGTCCACTTTGTTAAGTGGTATATGCTTCCATTTAGGATTGCCTGCTTTGTTAGGTGGTATATGCTTCCATTTAGGATTGCCTGCTTTGTTAGGTGGTATATGCTTCCATTTAGGATTGCCTGCTTTGTTAGGTGGTATATGCTTCCATTTAGGATTGTCCACTTTGTTAGGTGGTATGTGCTTCCATTTAGGATTGCCCGCTTTGTTAGGTGGTATATGCTTCCATTTATGATTGCCCGCTTTGTTAGGTGGTATATGCTTCCATTTAGGATTGCACGCTTTGTTAGGTAGTATATGCTTCCATTTAGGATTGCACACTTTGTTAGGTGGTATATGCTTCCATTTAGGATTGCACGCTTTGTTAGGTGGTATATGCTTCCATTTAGGATTGCCCGCTTTGTTAGGTGGTATATGCTTCCATTTAGGATTGCCCGCTTTGTTAGGTGGTATATGCTTCCATTTAGGATTGGCCGCTTTGTTAGGTGGTATATGCTTCCATTTAGGATTGCCCGCTTTGTTAGGTGGTATATGCTTCCATTTATGATTGCCCGCTTTGTTAGGTGGTATATGCGTCCATTTAGGATTGGCCGCTTTGTTAGGTGGTATATGCTTCCATTTAGGATTGCCTGCTTTGTTAGGTGGTATATGCTTCCATTTAGGATTGCCTGCTTTGTTAGGTGGTATATGCTTCCATTTAGGATTGTCCACTTTGTTAGGTGGTATGTGCTTCCATTTAGGATTGCCCGCTTTGTTAGGTGGTATATGCTTCCATTTAGGATTGCCCGCTTTGTTAGGTGGTATATGCTTCCATTTAGGATTGCTCGCTTTGTTAGGTGGTATATGCTTCCATTTAGGATTGCCCACTTTGTTAGGTGGTATATGCTTCCATTTAGGAATGCCCGCTTTGTTAGGTGGTATATGCTTCCATTTAGGATTGCCAGCTTTGTTAGGTGGTATATGCTTCCATTTAGGATTGCCAGCTTTGCTAGGTGGTATATGCTTCCATTTATGATTGCCCGCTTTGTTAGGTGGTATATGCTTCCATTTAGGATTGGCCGCTTTGTTAGGTGGTATATGCTTCCATTTAGTATTGCCTGCTTTGTTAGGTGGTATGTGCTTCCATTTAGGATTGCCTGCTTTGTTAGGTGGTATATGCTTCCATTTAGGATTGTCCACTTTGTTAGGTGGTATGTGCTTCCATTTAGGATTGCACGCTTTGTTAGGTGGTATATGCTTCCATTTAGGATTGTCCACTTTGTTAGGTGGTATATGCTTCCATTTAGGATTGCCCGCTTTGTTAGGTGGTATATGCTTCCATTTAGGATTGCACGCTTTGTTAGGTGGTATGTGCTTCCATTTAGGATTGCCCGCTTTGTTAGGTGGTATATGCTTCCATTTAGGATTGCCTGCTTTGTTAGGTGGTATATGCTTCCATTTAGGATTGCCTGCTTTGTTAGGTGGTATATGCTTCCATTTAGGATTGTCCACTTTGTTAGGTGGTATATGCTTCCATTTAGGATTGCCCGCTTTGTTAGGTGGTATATGCTTCCATTTAGGATTGTCCGCTTTGTTAGGTGGTATATGCTTCCATTTAGGATTGTCCACTTTGTTAGGTGGTATGTGCTTCCATTTAGGATTGCACGCTTTGTTAGGTGGTATGTGCTTCCATTTAGGATTGCCTGCTTTGTTAGGTGGTATATGATTACATTTAGGATTGTCCACTTTGTTAGGTGGTATGTGCTTCCATTTAGGATTGTCCACTTTGTTAGGTGGTATGTGCTTCCATTTAGGATTGTCCACTTTGTTAGGTGGTATGTGCTTCCATTTAGGATTGCCCGCTTTGTTAGGTGGTATATGCTTCCATTTAGGATTGCCCGCTTTGTTAGGTGGTATATGCTTCCATTTAGGATTGCCCGCTTTGTTAGGTGGTATATGCTTCCATTTAGGATTGCCCGCTTTGTTAGGTGGTATATGCTTCCATTTAGGATTGCCCGCTTTGTTAGGTGGTATATGCTTCCATTTAGGATTGCCCGCTTTGTTAGGTGGTATATGCTTCCATTTAGGATTGCCCGCTTTGTTAGGTGGTATATGCTTCCATTTAGGATTGCCAGCTTTGTTAGGTGGTATATGCTTCCATTTAGGATTGCACGCTTTGTTAGGTGGTATATGCTTCCATTTTGGATTGCCCGCTTTGTTAGGTGGTATATGCTTCCATTTAGGATTGCCTGCTTTGTTAGGTGGTATATGCTTCCATTTAGGATTGCCTGCTTTGTTAGGTGGTATATGCTTCCATTTAGGATTGTCCACTTTGTTAGGTGGTATATGCTTCCATTTAGGATTATCCCCTTTGTTAGGTGGTATATGCTTCCATTTAGGATTGCCCGCTTTGTTAGGTGGTATATGCTTCCATTTAGGATTGCCTGCTTTGTTAGGTGGTATATGCTTCCATTTAGGATTGCCTGCTTTGTTAGGTGGTATATGCTTCCATTTAGGATTGTCCACTTTGTTAGGTGGTATATGCTTCCATTTAGGATTGCCCGCTTTGTTAGGTGGTATATGCTTCCATTTAGGATTGCCTGCTTTGTTAGGTGGTATATGCTTCCATTTAGGATTGTCCGCTTTGTTAGGTGGTATATGCTTCCATTTAGGATTGTCCACTTTGTTAGGTGGTATGTGCTTCCATTTAGGATTGCACGCTTTGTTAGGTGGTATATGCTTCCATTTAGGATTGCCTGCTTTGTTAGGTGGTATATGATTACATTTAGGATTGTCCACTTTGTTAGGTGGTATGTGCTTCCATTTAGGATTGTCCACTTTGTTAGGTGGTATGTGCTTCCATTTAGGATTGTCCACTTTGTTAGGTGGTATGTGCTTCCATTTAGGAATGCCCGCTTTGTTAGGTGGTATATGCTTCCATTTAGGATTGCCCGCTTTGTTAGGTGGTATATGCTTCCATTTAGGATTGCCCGCTTTGTTAGGTGGTATATGCTTCCATTTAGGATTGCCCGCTTTGTTAGGTGGTATATGCTTCCATTTAGGAATGTCCGCTTTGTTAGGTGGTATATGCTTCCATTTAGGATTGCCCGCTTTGTTAGGTGGTATATGCTTCCATTTAGGATTGCCCGCTTTGTTAGGTGGTATATGCTTCCATTTAGGATTGCCCGCTTTGTTAGGTGGTATATGCTTCCATTTAGGATTGCCAGCTTTGTTAGGTGGTATATGCTTCCATTTAGGATTGCCCGCTTTGTTAGGTGGTATATGCTTCCATTTAGGATTGCCTGCTTTGTTAGGTGGTATATGCTTCCATTTAGGATTGCCTGCTTTGTTAGGTGGTATATGCTTCCATTTAGGATTGTCCACTTTGTTAGGTGGTATATGCTTCCATTTAGGATTATCCACTTTGTTAGGTGGTATATGCTTCCATTTAGGATTGCCCGCTTTGTTAGGTGGTATATGCTTCCATTTAGGATTGCCCGCTTTGTTTGGTGGTATATGCTTCCATTTAGGATTGCCTGCTTTGTTAGGTGGTATATGCTTCCATTTAGGATTGTCCGCTTTGTTAGGTGGTATATGCTTCCATTTAGGATTGCCTGCTTTGTTAGGTGGTATATGCTTCCATTTAGGATTGTCCGCTTTGTTAGGTGGTATATGCTTCCATTTAGGATTGCCTGCTTTGTTAGGTGGTATATGATTACATTTAGGGTTGTCCACTCTGTTAGGTGGTATGTGCTTCCATTTAGGATTGCCCGCTTTGTTAGGTGGTATATGCTTCCATTTAGGATTGCCCGCTTTGTTAGGTGGTGTATGCTTCCATTTAGGATTGCCCGCTTTGTTAGGTGGTATATGCTTCCATTTAGGATTGCCCGCTTTGTTAGGTGGTATATGCTTCCATTTAGGATTGCACGCTTTGTTAGGTGGTATATGCTTCCATTTAGGATTGCACGCTTTGTTAGGTGGTATATGCTTCCATTTAGGATTGCCTGCTTTGTTAGGTGGTATATGATTACATTTAGGGTTGTCCACTCTGTTAGGTGGTATGTGCTTCCATTTAGGATTGCCCGCTTTGTTAGGTGGTATATGCTTCCATTTAGGATTGCCCGCTTTGTTAGGTGGTGTATGCTTCCATTTAGTATTGCCCGCTTTGTTAGGTGGTATATGCTTCCATTTAGGATTGCCCGCTGTGTTAGGTGGTATATGCTTCCATTTAGGATTGCACGCTTTGTTAGGTGGTATATGCTTCCATTTAGGATTGCACGCTTTGTTAGGTGGTATATGCTTCCATTTAGGATTGCCCACTTTGTTAGGTGGTATATGCTTCCATTTGGGATTGCACGCTTTGTTAGGTGGTATATGCTTCCATTTAGGATTGCCAGCTTTTTTAGGTGGTATATGCTACCATTTGGGATTGCCCGCTTTGTTAGGTGGTATATGCTTCCATTTAGGATTGCCCGCTTTGTTAGGTGGTATATGCTTCCATTTAGGATTGCTCGCTTTGTTAGGTGGTATATGCTTCCATTTAGGATTGCCTGCTTTGTTACTAGCTACTCACCAATTAGCGAATGCCAGATGGGGGATAGTTACCTATGCATCTGGTGAAAGCGTCCCATGTTTGCACGGTCAGGCATTGTTAGGGGCAGCTAAACTCACTCACACCACTATCTTGCAAAGTGGGAAAAAGTAAACAAAAAGAAAATCAGGTGTTGGGTGTGGGGGACTTTCCGACATCTAGTACAAAGTGGTCACACTTTCTCCAGTCTCAGTGACTCTCTTTAGACTGGAGAACTAAGGCTTTGGAACTCTGGGCCTTATTTAAGAAGGGATAGCGTTGGGTAGTGCCTGGTTAATGAGAGGTAGCGACTGGTGAACGCCGGACACGGCACACAATTACACATTTATCAAGCAGAATCTGTTTAGCGACTGGGATAGCGCCATGTAGCGTCTGATTCATCATTTTCACAGCCTTAGCGAACAGCGCAGGCGTTCAGCCTTGCACAGCACCAGGTATGACCTCTCGCTACCTGTCGCTTTCCCATACATTTCAATGGACGATCATTTTCTTCTCTTTAAACAGGTTTTTTTTTTGTTTTTTTTTTGCAAAAAATCTCAAAAAATGCTGTGACCTTTTCTGGCATTGAAAAAGCATTTTTTTTTCACAAATCTTTCATTTTTTATATGTTTCTGCAGAAATGACATTACAAGTCTGGCATTAAAGTGTTCATGTTACAATGTTATTACAATGTAATTCCATATGTTTTCGCTTTGTTACTAGTGGATAGATGCTGAAAAACAGACTTTAAACACACCGCCTCCGGCGCTCTGGGCTTCAAACAAGCATTTTTCAGCGCCAGAGTTTTGTGAGGCTGTTTTTATAATGAATACGCTGTGAGTCGGTCGCACTGAACAGTCGTTACATGCGCTCCCATACAGCACTGTACTGGTCAAATAGCGACTCCTCACAATGTATTCAACATTACTGCACAGCGTAGAACTAAGAACTAGCGACCCACGGCCGAGCACAGTGACTACTAGCGGGCGCTCTGAAAATGCTTGCTACAGACGCTCATCTGTCGCTACCTGGCGTTAGTGATGAATCAGCCTGCCCGTCTGCCTTCATTTACAAAATTGGATGAATCACACCCTGGAGTTGCAAGCAGCAGCAGGAGCCCAAACATTGGCTGAAAGAGACACTGGAGTTGGCAGCAGGAGCCCAAAAATTGGATGAATCACACCCTGGAGTTGCAAGCAGCAGCAGCAGGAGGCCAAAAATTGGCTGAAAGGCACACCCTGAAGTTGCAAGCAGCAGCAGCAGGAGGCCAAAAATTGGTTGGAAGGCACACCCTGAAGTTGGCATCAGCAGGAGCCCAAAAATTGGCCTAAAGACATAAATATGTTTTGCACCATTTGGAAAGTGTAAAACGTGGCACCATGCTGAATCTAGTCGCATGCATCAGGCATTGGTGGGTGGAAATCCTGGCTGATCCATCCCTGATTCATTTTGACAAAGGTGAGTCTCTCCACATTTTTAGTTGACAGACGAGTTCTCCTCGCCGTAACTATGGCCCCCGCCGCACTAAACACCCGCTCAGATGGCACGCTACTTGCCGGGCAGGACAGCTTTTCCAGGGCAAACTCTGCTAGTTGCGGCCACAAATCCTCAAGGTGTTTTGGCATGGTCATGTCAAGGTATGACATGACCTGCTGGTTGAGGTCCTGCTCCAGGTCTTCCTGCTGCTCATGAGTAGCCTCACTATGCGGGTGTAGAAAGCTACTCATTAGCGACTGAAGACTGAGGCTGCTGCTGATGGAGATGGAGCTGCTGCTCCTGCCAACCCCCCCAGCAGCCATGGCAGTGGAAGGTGAGCACAGAGGTCCCCTCGAGTCAGACCTGCGAGAGTATGGACCATGGCGCAGATAGGCATCGGCCAACTGCCTACGTAGAATGTCTTTGTAGTAGTTCAGTTTGTCCTCCCTCTCGGCGGGTTTAAAAAATGCCCCCATTTTGTGCCGGAAGCGAGGGTCCAATAAGGTGGACAGCCAGAAGTCATCTCGCCGACAAATGGAAACAATTCTGGGGTCACTACGCAAGCACGTGAGCATTCTTCCTGCCATTTGCGCAAGTGATTCGGATGGACTACCTGTCTCCATCTCCACTGCATACTGCCACGGTGTGTCCGGGTCCTCTGTCTCGCCTTCCTCAAAACCCTCTAGCTCCTCTGGCTGCTCCTGCTCCTCCTCTCTTGTCCGCTGACTAGATAAACAAGCCATTTCGCCAAGCCTAAACTGTGCTTCACTGTGCCCCTCCTCCTCCTCTTCCTCCAGTTCAGCTCCAACGGGGTTCATGTGGCCATAAGATGTAGACGCCATGTCTCCAGTGCCCTGACCAGCCATGGTTTCCAACATGTGCTGTAGTACATGAAGCAGTGGAATCGCGTCGTTCATCCCATAATCCTGCCGACTGACAAATAAAGTGGCTTCCTCAAAGGGCCTGAGCAAACGGCAGGTGTCACGTATGAGCTGCCACTGGTTGACATTGAAGTTACACAGGGGAGTCCCCCTATCCGCTTGGATCATCAGGAAATCCGTGATGGCTTTTCTCTGTTCATATAATCAGTCCAACATGTGAAGGGTAGAATTCCAACGGGTGGAAACATTGCAAATCAGACTATGTTGGGGGATACCGTTCTGACGCTGTAGCTCAAGAAGGGTGTGTTTGGCGGTGTACGAGTGGCTGAAGTGCATGCAAAGTTTCCTTGAAGTTGTTAGGATGTCTTGCATATGGGGGGAACACTTCAGAAACCGCTTGACAACCAGATTGAAGACATGAGCCATGCAGGGGGCATGGGTCAGCCTTCCTTGGCGCAGCGCAGACAAAATGTTCTTCCCATTGTCGGTAACCATGATTCCCATTTTAAGTTTTCTTGGATTAAGCCATGTCTGGATTTCCTGATGAAAAAATTTAAGCAGTTCCTCCCCTGTGTGACTCCGTTCGCCAAGACAAACCATGTGAAGCACTGTGTGACACCTCCGTGCCCTGCACACATGGTAAACTGGAGGGGCACTGAGACTTGAGCCTACAGTGGAGGGTGAGGAGATGGCGGAGGATGAGGTGGCCGAGTCGCACGGTGTCACAGGCCCAACGGGCAGGGAACGCGGAGGCCGAAGCGGCGTGACCTGTCCAAGTTGCTGCTGCAAAGGGACCACATTCACCCAGTGGGCCGTAAACGACATGTACTGTCCCTGACCGTAGTTACAGCTCCAGACGTCGGCGCTGCCATGCACTTTGCTACACACCGACAGGCTCAAGGACTGGCCCACCTTCTGTTCAACAAAAGTGTGCAGCGCTGGTACTGCCTTCTTGGCAAAGTGACGGCTTGGGACTCTCCACCTCGGCTCGGCACAAGCCATCAGTTCTCTGAAAGGTGCAGAGTCCACCACCTGAAAAGGGAGCGACTGCAGCACCAGCAAATTGGACAGGAGCACATTCAGCTTCTGCGCCGTAGGATGAGTGGGCGTATACTGCTGTCTCTTGGAAATGGCTTCGCTGATGGATTGCTGGCGGGATGCATGACTTGGAGGAGGAGGAGGAGGAGCAGGAGCGACAGAGGATGGGTATGACGCACAGCTGCCTTCGGCTGAGGTGCTGGAGCCTTGGCTGGCAGAAATTGGGAGCGGCGTGCCACTTGGTGAGGAAGCAGACTGGACCACCCCTTGGGAGCCTCGGTTCTCCCAGGTCGCTTTATGGTGACGCATCATATGTTGAAGCAGGGCCGTGGTGCCAACATTTGGGCCCTAGCCACGCTTCACCTTCTGCCTACATATCTTGCATGTGGCCATGTTACCCTCCTGCGGATGCTTCAGGAAAAACTGCCACACTGCCGAGTAGCTACTTTTCCCACCAACAGGCCTCACTGATTCGCTGCTATTGTCGCCAACTCCAGGAACCCCTGCCCCACTACCTCCCGATAAGGTAGCCTGCCGCGCAGCAGGTACTCTACCCCGGGCCCGGCCCCGTTTGGCTCCAGGCTTTACAATTGTGCCCCTATGCTGACTGCCAACCATGCTGCTAACACCTTGCTGCCTGAGCTTCTGACTCCGGGGCAACCTGCGCCCCTCTTCTCCTGATGATGACGATGAAGCCCCTTCATCACCCGGCTCCCAAGTGCGATCGGCTTCATCATCATCATCATCGTGGCTGTACGTCACTGATGTTCTCGGTGTCCTCAACAGTGTCTGGCGCAGAAGCTGGAAATCTTGCAACACCCACGACACTGTCCACATCACTATTTGTCTGCCGAGCTAAAGAAGCCACCTCCATTTCATGGCTGGGCAGTAGCTGCTGACTGTCCTCTATCTGATCGTCGTCCTCACTAAAGAGTGGAGCTGAACCCAAAGCATAGGATACGTCGCTGGGGGAGGGAACGGGCATAGGACAGAGGCAATTGGAGGACAGAGACTGCTCTCGGGGCATGCCAACTCAGGGTTGCGTCAGAGGAACCTACCAACCCTAGACTGGGGGTCTCAGACGTAACTTGTGATGATGTTGATGAGCGCGTTAACCAATCTACCATGGCAGATGCGTTACTGGTGGAGACACGGCTGCTAGCAGATACTGGCAGATCAGGTCTCTCACCGTGACTCCTGCTGCCACTCGCCCCTAGTCTGCTGCGACCTCTGCCTGCTGAATCTTGGCCTCTGCCTCTCCTCTTTGAACATCCTGGCACTTGTCTGCCTGACATTTTTATGTATTTGCTTATTTAGTATAAACAGATAGGGTTCAAGGTGCAGCTTTGGGGTGCCCTGCGGCCTGGTTTATTAAAAGCAGTCAAAAACAAGTGCAAACTGAAGTAGCTTAATAAAGCAGCTGATGCTGATCAACGCTTATGTTGTATAACAGATAGGGTTAAAGGTGCAGCTTTGGGGTGCCCTGCGGCCTGGTTTATTGAAATCAGTCAAAAACAAGTGCAAACTGAAGTAGCTTAATAAAGCAGCTGATGCTGATCAACGCTTATGTTGTATAACAGATAGGGTTCAAGGTGCAGCTTTGGGGTGCCCTGCGGGCCTGGTTTATTAAAAGCAGTCAAAAACAAGTGCAAACTGAAGTAGCTTAATAAAGCAGCTGATGCTGATCAACGCTTATGTTGTATAACAGATAGGGTTCAAGGTGCAGCTTTGGGGTGCCCTGTGGCCTGGTTTATTAAAAGCAGTCAAAAACAAGTGCAAACTGAAGTAGCTTAATAAAGCAGCTGATGCTGATCAACGCTTATGTTGTATAACAGGGTGCAAGGTGCAGCTTTGGGGTGCCCTGCGGCCTGGTTTATTAAAAGCAGTCAAAAACAAGTGCAAACTGAAGTAGCTTAATAAAGCAGCTGATGCTGATCAACGCTTATGTTGTATAACAGATAGGGTTAAAATAGCATGTGCCTTGGGATGCCCGTGTGGCCTGGTATATTTTAAGCTGAACAAAAAGTAACAATAATCCAAGTATGAGAAATGCTTTAGCTTAACAGATAGGGTTAAAATAGCATGTGCCTTGGGATGCCCGTGTGGCCTGGTATATTTCAAGCTGAACAAAAAGTAACAATAATCCAAGTATGAGAAATGCTTGTGCTTAACAAATAGGGTTAAATAGCATGTGCCTTGGGATGCCCGTGTGGCCTGGTATATTTTAAGCTGAACAGAAACTTTTGACACTAATCCAAGTATGAGAAATGCTTTTGCATAACAGATAGGGTTAAAATAGCATGTGCCTTGGGATGCCCGTGTGGCCTGGTATATTTTAAGCTGAACAGAAACTTTTGACACTAATCCAAGTATGAGAAATGCTTTTGCATAACAGGGTTAAAATAGCATGTGCCTTGGGATGCCCGTGTGGCCTGGTATATTTTAAGCTGAACAAAAATTAACAATAATCCAAGTATGAGAAATGCTTTAGCTTAACAGATAGGGTTAAAATAGCATGTGCCTTGGGATGCCCGTGTGGCCTGGTATATTTCAAGCTGAACAAAAAGTAACAATAATCCAAGTATGAGAAATGCTTGTGCTTAACAAATAGGGTTAAATAGCATGTGCCTTGGGATGCCCGTGTGGCCTGGTATATTTTAAGCTGAACAAAAAGTAACAATAATCCAAGTATGAGAAATGCTTGTGCTTAACAAATAGGGTTAAATAGCATGTGCCTTGGGATGCCCGTGTGGCCTGGTATATTTTAAGCTTAACAAAAAGTAACAATAATCCAAGTATGAGAAATGCTTGTGCTTAACAAATAGGGTTAAATTGCATGTGCCTTGGGATGCCAGTGTGGCGTAATGTATTTTAAGCTAAGCAGAAACTTTTAACACTAATCCAAGTATGAGAAATGCTTTTGCTTAACAGATAGGGTTAAATAGCATGTGCCTTGGGATGCCAGTGTGGCGTAATGTATTTTAAGCTGAACAAAAAGTAACAATAATCCAAGTATGAGAAATGCTTGTGCTTAACAGATAGGGTTAAATAGCATGTGCCTTGGGATGCCAGTGTGGCGTAATGTATTTTAAGCTGAGCAGAAACTTTTAACACTAATCCAAGTATGAGAAATGCTTTTGCTTAACAGATAGGGTTAAATAGCATGTGCCTTGGGATGCCAGTGTGGCGTAATGTTTTTCAAGCTGAACAAAAAGTAACAATAATCCAAGTATGAGAAATGCTTTTGTTTAACAGATAGGGTTAAATAGCATGTGCCTTGGGATGCCCGTGTGGCCTGGTATATTTTAAGCTGAACAGAAACATTTGACACTAATCCAAGTATGAGAAATGCTTTTGCATAACAGATAGGGTTAAAGTAGCATGTGCCTTGGGATGCCCGTGTGGCCTGGTATATTTTAAGCTGAACAGAAACTTTTGACACGAATCCAAGTATGAGAAATGCTTGTGCTTAACAAATAGGGTTAAATAGCATGTGCCTTGGGATGCCCGTGTGGCCTGGTATATTTTAAGCTGAACAGAAACTTTTGACACTAATCCAAGTATGAGAAATGCTTGTGCTTAACAAATAGGGTTAAATAGCATGTGCCTTGGGATGCCCGTGTGGCCTGGTATATTTTAAGCTGAACAGAAACTTTTGACACTAATCCAAGTATGAGAAATGCTTTTGCATAACAGATAGGGTTAAAATAGCATGTGCCTTGGGATGCCCGTGTGGCCTGGTATATTTTAAGCTGAACAAAAAGTAACAATAATCCAAGTATGAGAAATGCTTGTGCTTAACAAATAGGGTTAAATAGCATGTGCCTTGGGATGCCCGTGTGGCCTGGTATATTTTAAGCTGAACAGAAACTTTTGACACTAATCCAAGTATGAGAAATGCTTTTGCATAACAGATAGGGTTAAAATAGCATGTGCCTTGGGATGCCCGTGTGGCCTGGTATATTTTAAGCTGAACAAAAAGTAACAATAATCTAAGTATGAGAAATGCTTGTGCTTAACAAATAGGGTTAAATAGCATGTGCCTTGGGATGCCCGTGTGGCCTGGTATATTTTAAGCTGAACAAAAAGTAACAATAATCCAAGTATGAGAAATGCTTGTGCTTAACAAATAGGGTTAAATAGCATGTGCCTTGGGATGCCCGTGTGGCCTGGTATATTTTAAGCTTAACAAAAAGTAACAATAATCCAAGTATGAGAAATGCTTTTGTTTAACAGATAGGGTTAAAATAGCATGTGCCTTGGGATGCCCGTGTGGCCTGGTATATTTCAAGCTGAACAAAAAGTAACAATAATCCAAGTATGAGAAATGCTTGTGCTTAACAAATAGGGTTAAATAGCATGTGCCTTGGGATGCCAGTGTGGCGTAATGTATTTTAAGCTGAACAAAAAGTATTAACAATAATCCAAGTATGAGAAATGCTTTTGTTTAACAGATAGGGTTAAATAGCATGTGCCTTGGGATGCCAGTGTGGCGTAATGTATTTTAAGCTGAGCAGAAACTTTTAACACTAATCCAAGTATGAGAAATGCTTTTGCTTAACAGATAGGGTTAAATAGCATGTGCCTTGGGATGCCAGTGTGGCGTAATGTATTTTTAGCTGAGCAGAAACTTTTAACACTAATCCAAGTATGAGAAATGCTTTTGCTTAACAGATAGGGTTAAATAGCATGTGCCTTGGGATGCCAGTGTGGCGTAATGTATTTTAAGCTGAACAAAAAGTATTAACAATAATCCAAGCATGAGAAATGCTTTTGTTTAACAGATAGGGTTAAATAGCATGTGCCTTGGGATGCCAGTGTGGCGTAATGTATTTTAAGCTGAACAAAAAGTATTAACAATAATCCAAGTATGAGAAATGCTTTTGTTTAACAGATAGGGTTAAATAGCATGTGCCTTGGGATGCCAGTGTGGCGTAATGTATTTTAAGCTGAGCAGAAACTTTTAACACTAATCCAAGTATGAGAATAAATTTTGACCTTCTTTACAGCGCCATACTTTGAAAAAAAATCCTTAATTTCATGCCGATCAATCCAAAGGTCAATGCCCCCAACAAAAATAGTGTTCGGCATAAGTTTTCCTTCTGGAAGGACGTAACCTTTAGTTTACATGGTTGTGGTAGGTTATATTACAAATTGGGATACCCCAGGCAGCAGTGTCATTGATAGAGACAGATTGTAATGCAGACCATACGCAAGCAGAGAAACTCAGGCTGCAACAGGCCTCTTTAGTTTACATGGTTGGGGTAGGTTATCTTACAAATTGGGATACCCCACTGTATATGAAACTGAATATAATGCACACCCAAAAGTGGACAATCAGCCTCCAAGAGGCCTGTTTAGTTTAAATAAGAGAGCTGCTTAGCTTAAATAAGAGAGCTGCTTAGTATAAATAAGAGGCCTGCTTAGTTTAAATAAGAGAGCTGCTTAGTGTAAATAAGAGAGATAGGTTATGTTATGTTACAGAATGGGATACCCCCAAGCAGGCTTTAGAACAGTATATATGCACAGCAACAGTGGATAAGCAGGCTCCAACAGGCCAAATTACTTTAAATAAGTGTGCAGCTTAGTGAAGATCAAGAGGGGTATGGTATGTTATAGAGTGGGATACCCCCAAGCAGGCTTTAGAACAGTATATATGCACAGCAACAGTGGATAAGCAGCCTGCAACAGGCCAAATTTCTTTAAATAAGTGTGCAGCTTAGAGGAAATACAGAGGCTAATGGGATGTTACAAAATGGGATGCCCCCACAGCAGACTTGAGATCAGTATATATGCACAGTAAAAGTGTCTAAGCAGGCTGCAACAGGCCAAATTACTTTAAATTAGTGTGCAGCTTAGAGGAAATACAGAGGCTAATGGGATGTTACAGAATGGGATACCCCCAAGCAGGCTTTAGAACAGTATATATGCACAGAAAAAGTGTCTAAGCAGGCTGCAACAGGCCAAATTACTTTAAATAAGTGTGCAGCTTAGAGGAAATACAGAGGCTAATGGGATGTTGCAAAATGGGATGCCCCCACAGCAGACCTGGGATCAGTATATATGCACAGTAAAAGTGTCTAAGCAGGCTGCAACAGGCCAAATTACTTTAAATAAGTGTGCAGCTTAGAGGAAATACAGAGGCTAATGGGATGTTACAGAATGGGATACCCCCACAGCAGACCTGAGATCAGTATATATGCACAGAAAAAGTGTCTAAGCAGGCTGCAACAGGCCAAATTACTTTAAATAAGTGTGCAGCTTAGAGGAAATACAGAGGCTAATGGGATGTTACAAAATGGGATGCCTCCACAGCAGACTTGAGATCAGTATATATGCACAGCAAAAGTGTCTAAGCAGGCTGCAACAGGCCAAATTACTTTAAATAAGTGTGCAGCTTAGAGGAAATACAGATGCTAATGAGATCTTACAAAATGGTAATGTTCCCACAGCAGTCAGTATCAGTTCAGTATATATGCACATCAAAAGTGTATAAGCAGCCTGAAACAGCTAACAAAGCCAGTCAGCCAGCCAGTAACACTCAGGCTGGATGAAAAAAAAAATCTCCCTGTCACTGCCTCCGATTTTTCCTACCTTTCCCTGCTTCTCGCTGACTTCCTGCCTGTCTACTGGCTGTCCCTGGCTGTCCCTGGCATTCTAACTGTCTCTCCCTGAATACAGCAGTGTCCTGTCTCTCACGAATGCAATAGAGAAATGAACAAAAGCAAGATGGCCGCCGCCTTATATAGCACTGTGACGTCACCGGGCTTGCTGGCTGCTGATAGGCTGCATGTGACTGCCCCAGCATGCACTGGAGCGGGGTAGATGTCTGGACATGTCCCGTCCGCCATCTTAGAATGCCTGTAATGTAAATGAATGGATGTTAAAGAAAAACTTCGAGCGATCGAAGTACGGGGAAATTCGGATTCGATCCGAATCAAATTTTTCATGAAATTCGGATCGAATCCGGGTTTGTCTGGATCGATTCGCTCATCCCTATTCATAGTGTATACATAAAGTTGTCAAGAGCTGCATATATTTATATTTTTAAAATAAATGTTTGCATATGACCTAATAACGAGCAAAATGTGTAATACTATTTAAATGTGTCTAAGCAATATTAAGTAATTGTAAAAATTATTTGCGCCAGGGTCTCCTCAGTTCTGACAACTGCTACAATTCTCAACTGGTTTCTGCAGAACCAGGGAGAACCTGCTGAATCCCACCCCTGTATACAAGTAATGCAGATATATCAGGTAACAGAATTACTATTATTATTATTATTGTTTATTTATATAGTGCCATCATATTCCATAGTGCTTTACAAAGTATAATTACAGACAAGGTAAAACATATAGTACATGGGCCAATAAAAACTAGATGCTACGAAGTTCAAACCAAATGTTGTGAACACAGGAGACAATAGGGAGGAGAGCCCTGCACTTGCAAGCTTACAGTCTAAAGGATGTAGGTGGAGACAAAAAGGGGCGGGATCACAAGTGGTAGAGCTTGAGTTTGCCGACATGTACCCGGGAAAGGTTATAAGAATTGCTTAAGCCAGGTTATATGCGTGTCTGAGAGTTTTGAGGGCACTTTTAAAAGCTTTGAGCATTGGAGAGTGGTGGGTTGAGCCGGAAGTGCATTCCAGAGAAGTGGGGAGGCGCAGGAGAAGTCTTGAAGACGGGAGTGTAAGGAGGTGACCAAGGATGAGGACAGACCAATTTCAGAGGCAAAGCTGAAGTTGCGTTTGGGTTAGTATCGCTGAATCAGACATGAAATGTAGGGAGAGGCCTGGCTGGAAGTCTGAACTGAACTCTCTTAGAGACAGGTAACCAGTGGAGGGATTGACACAGAAGAGCAACACTGGAGAAGTGAGAGGAGAGATGGATGAGGCGACCAGCAGAGTTTAGGATAGATCAGAATAACCACATCTTCCCCTCATTTTTAGGATTTTCACTATCCTAGGTTTTGGCCCACTTTAAAGGGGCATACCGAATTTGGATAACTTTGTGTGTGAAACTCTTGTATCCCTGAGCAACTCACCTTGCTCCCAAAGCGCATACCTGGAAATTCAGAATAAATGTATTTTGGGGTGCCTCCCACTGGCTGTTCCCTGACTGAACGTACCCATATTCAGCCAATCAGATATGACAAGTGGGGGTATGTGCAATGGATGGACGGTACTGGAGATGCCGTGGGGGGGCCTGTGCATGATTTGAACCTAAATTTAAAGCAGGCCAAAGCACGCTAAACCCTCTATGACCTCACCTGTACCCTCCACTCGAGTACCCACTAGTCTGAGGCATGCTCCCCCCCACTTCAGCCTTTTTGAATGCCTGGGCGTTGGAGCACGCCTCACCTATAGGAAAGCCAGGGATGCGGCCATGACAACACAGTGGGAGCCCAGTGAAATGTAAGTTTAGTGGGCGAATGGCAGGTTTCACAGAGTAGGGCATGCCTACCCAGGGACAGCTGGGCCAGCCAAAATAAGGGCTTTAATCCGCTTTAAGTGTACTTTCAAACAGGGAGGTTTCACACAGCGGGGTGCCCTGATACAGGAAGCCCAGGGTGGGGAGCTCTTTTAGATTCAAGAGCCAGGTTACAGGGATTGTGCTAAGATGTAAAGAGGACCAAAATATCCCATTGTGTGAAGCCCCCTTATTCGCCCCTCACCTTGAACCGGTGATCCCATGGCATACCCTCGCGAGGGACAAGACAACAATCATTATTGGCTGTGAACAGAAAGAACGGCACACAATAGGCCGCCACAAACAGGGCAAATTGAAAACATAATATGAAAAATAACGAGATATATAACAAATGATTGTACGGAAAATTAAATACAACCAAATACATCTCTGAAGTAGTGGTGCTGTGTTTTGGAATGTACAATTCTGCTTTTACAGGGGAGATCTAATGAACCCAAACAGCCTGTCCCTGAGCAAGCCTGTGCCGGTGCAACCACTTATTGCAATGATACTTCTTCTAATGTTTGTAGAGCCTTTTACCCATCAAGCAACTATTCTCAACAGGCCAGCTCAGGAGACAATGCAACCAGAAGCCAACAGTTTCCTCCTCCCCCACTCTGGAGAGAAATATGCGCTAAAAAACTGCCATCACTGACGCAAGCTAGGTTTTAATATTATACAATTTCAAGACAGAGCTTTTTAAAGAGGACCAAAGCCCATCCTGGAGTCTATGAGACTCCAGGGCAAGAATACTTGCTCCCCTCAGAGTCCCCCCGCTGTGTGAAACCCCCCAGGTTGCCAAAAAACTCACATTGACAAATTGTGCAGGATTGTGTTTGGTATATATATATTTATTTTTGTATTTCTATTTATTTTTTTTAATTATTGCTAAGACACTCTCTGAGCCTCACTCCACAAATAAAATCATCCAGCAGCCATAGTGAGGCAGCCTCTGTTCTGACAAATATATGAAAGGAAGATGTAGTGAAATATGCACGGTAACACACATATTCATGTACATATACATATTCCATAAATTAAAGAAATAAGCAGAGCTAACATATATTTATATATAAGTGCTGTGCGAGATATCAACGCCTTGATTTGCACCTTCATATATTATGTACTGGAAACAACTTGTTAAATTCTGCTTAAGAAGACAGAAAATTGGAGTAAAAAGAAAACGAGAATGCCAGGGGAAAGGAAAGGAAAAGAACAGTCATGAAAGGATATAGACTAAGGAGTTAGAAAGTCAACATGAGAGGAGAAAAAAAGAAAAGGACCATTTAAAAGCAAATGAAATAATTGAATGTTAAATACAAGATAGGTAGATAGATGGATGGATGGATAGATAGATAGATAAGGAACAAAGATTTGGATATATACAGACAAAGATAGGTAGGTAGACAGAGGGGTGCTACCTGCATAGCTCAGGCTTTGCCCGGTTGTTTGGTCCTGAGAGGGGCACTATGCTGCATTCTTGCATGGGGCACATTCCATTGTAAGCCTGGCCCTGTACATAGATAAGTCAGATCCTTAGGCGGTACATGGCGAGGCTACAAACTGACCTGTGCTACAACCTGTTCTGCTGCTATCTATATTTTAAATACGCCTGATTTGCTCTCTAAATACAAAAGTGTTTCAAAATCTCATGAAAACTGTTTATGTGCATTTTCCCTGCACTGTAAATGTTTGGTCTGTGCAGTTTTAGGCACCTCATAACCTATTTGCACTACCCAGTTGTACTTGGGGTAATCTAAAAATTGGCTGGCATGCCATATCAGAAATGATTTGCCTTCCCATGGGCAAATAACTTAATTTTTTATGACCATTCATTAAGAGGACCTACACCCAAGTGGTTCCAAGGGGAAGACAGGCCCTGGCCTCACTTAAGTGTAGGCCTGCTGTTTCAGTGTGTGTTGTGCCCCCCAGTGCCATTGTCTCATGAGCAAGACCACATTAATTACCTGAGCAGAAGGTCTAGTCTGAAAGAGTGCCCAGTGTCGTAAGATGTGAACAACAAGATGCAATCCGGCAATCACTGGTCCTGCCACTCAAGCCCTGGGTAACCTGGGATTTAGGCGAAATACCAGATGTATGGCTGGAAAAGAGAGAGAAGAGAGGGAGAAGACAGGATGGTAAAACTATACAAAACGTAGCTCCACTGGGGTTAAGGTTGTGGGATTAATGTTAGTTTGATTTTCATCCACTTGGTAAAATGAAGTCATGTGATTTAGAAAATATGACCTGTGAGTTAGAAAATATCTCCAGTTAGTTAAAAAATATGACCTGTGAGTCAGAAAATCTTACCTGTGAATTAGGAAAGGTGACCCATGAGTAAGAATATATCATTCATTAATCAGAAAATCTGCTTTGGCAGTTAGGAAATGCTGCCCATATGTAAGGAATACCTGTGAGCTAGAAAAGCTTGATCTGTGAGTATAAACATAGGACTTCTAAGTTTGGAAGTAATGTCTTTAAGTTAGGAAATGGCACCAAGTAAGGAAAGAACCATTAAATTAGAAAATATGTCTGTGAGGTATGACACATGGTCCGAGTGCAGGGTGGCATCCCGATTGTCACTACCTGCATGGCAGGTCACCTATAGTCAGATCGTCTGGACAGCTTTTGGCTGCCAAAGGACCACGTCTGGACCATGTGACCACTGACTACCTAATGCAAAGGAGCACCCTGCAGATATAGAGAACAGGCCTTGCAGGGGTGTACTCACATGGAGATGTCAGCAATGAAATGGGTGCTGGTCTGCTTTATGACCCTAGTTAGGAGGGGTGAACTGTGAATTAGTAACTGTGATTCTGAATTAAGAAATCACCAATTAAACATCATTGTCATGAATGACTTGCCTTCAACCCGTGCCCGTAGTGTCCCTAGGCAACTGGCTGGGGATCCTCCTGCCCAGCAGCCGCTTCTGCCTCGGGTGCCATCCCCAGCGGCGCATGTGTCTCCAAGCAAGCCCTCCTCCCTTGCCCACTGTCATTCAACTCGTGCTTGCACACGTGTACATTCAGCTCATGTCCTCCGGTGGTGCAATACACAGAATGGTCACTGGAGGCTGTTTAAAAGAGCGAAACCTAGGAGGTGCAGCTCTGAGCAGTATGCCTGTGGAGTTCAACTGGGGCAATCAGCCCAGAGCTCTCTGAGTGCACCAATCAGACCACAGGGCCGAAATGCACAAATCAGCTCACAGATCCAAAGTGCACCAATCACAGCCACTGCCTCCCTGTCCAATCCAGCTGGGTCTACCCCTATAAAGGGATTGCCACTGCAGTGTGTCAGTGCCTGTTATAGCGCCTAGTACCAAGCTTGCATTGAAGCTCTACTGATTTCCAGTTGCCGACCTCTGCCTGAATTGACGCCTCTTGATCCAGAACCCCAGTTGCTGACCTCTGCCTGAACCCCGACTACGTCTTGCCTGACCCCTGGTGCCGCTACGATCTCTGCCTTCCCGTTATCGACCTATTGCCTGTCTCTGGACTTCCGTCACTCACGCTCTTGCTATTGGTTCTCCAGTCCTCCCACATATAAGCTTACATCCTTTGAGCCATTAAGTCCTGGGGGCAACCGATCCCGGGTAGGCGTATCTTGTGTCCCGGCAAGCGGGGGCTCCTACAGGTGAAGCTGTCTGCGGAGATTGGGGGTTGAGGGCTTACCAGGAGGGCTGGAGTTACCTGAGCGTGACAATCATGATATATACCCTGTGAGTACTTTGAAACCACATCCGCAAATTAGAAATACTGAGTTGTGAGTTAAAAAAATACCACCAATTAAAGTGGACCAACCACATCCTATTGAAGGTTAAATGAAAAAAACAAAACATGTAACAACTTCCCTTAGTGTCCTGGCAATGAACTGGATAAAATACAATTTTGGCTTCAAAGAAAAATTTGGGGGAAAATTATGGGAAATGTCATCTTCTTTTGGCTCTTATCTACCTTCTAGCACTATTTCCAATAAGCTCTAATTGCCTCCAGCATGAGATGCGAGGGGGGGGGGGGACTGGCTTCAACAGCTAGTTTATTACAATGTTATCCTGTCAGAAACCAATGGCATACAAATGGCGTACCCAAGGGAAAACGAAAAATAAAATTACTATAACAGAAATATCAAGCAGCATTGAGAGCAAGAAATATGTAGTAATATATGCATGTACCTGGGGTGGGGGAGCAAAATAGATTTAGCTGTTTTGAGGGGTTTTGATCCACTTTAAAATATATGTCCCATGAGTTGTAAGTTTCGACTGGCGTTCAGCTATACAGCACTGCACCCGGGGAGGTCCAGGTGTTTGAACATCCCCCCCCCTCCTAAGACCTGATGGAGCACACCGTTGTTGCATTGGGGGATGCAGTAATAAGCAGCCAGGTAATGTTACAACTGAGAGCAGGAAAGCAGGGTCCGGGAAGAGGAATGGGGGGGTGGGGAAAAAGATTGTGGAGCCCAGGACGCGTTTTAGGAAGAGCAGGATGTCCCAATATAGGGCTGAATGGACACAAAGGATCCCCAGCATCTTCTAATTGTCCTTTACACAGTGACTACCTGATTTAACTTTCTTTTCACACTTCCCCCCCCCCCCATGCACGTTTTAGCACAATTTAAAAAAATAAAACATATTATTAATAAAACAAACTATTGATAAAGTTAATAAAGCACAGACTGTGATGCAGAATTGTGGGTCAAAAAGTTTGTACAAGTATGAAAATAAAATCAGCCACTTTCAATTATTCTTCCCCGCCGTCTCTCTTGTACATTTCCACATCAAATAGCGAGTAGCAAAGATTTTTTTTGCTTCCACTGTTTAATACACTCCTACTGGGTTTTGAAAGTTCTTTGAAACACAGCGGGGCGTTTAACTTGTGATTTTTAAATGACTCTACTACTGAATTACTTGAAACCATATTCCCAACATCTGCTTTTGTTATTAGGTATTTGTGTTGTGAGGCGCAAGAAGGGTGCGCAAATTATGTGTTTTCAGCAGCTGGAAAAATGGCCGTGTGTTTTTCCTATATAACACGCAAGTTTTTTTCTCTGTTTTTTTTACCAAGCTAATGACCACTCGTAATACAGCAACTGTTAGTTTCTTGTGGGCCCATATCCTGCACTTATCAAATAGGCTGCTCTGAGGGCGCTCCCGCTGCTCTGAGGACCAGGCTGCTGGGGGAGCCTCTAATGCTGTTGTGGGGATCCTTTTAGGCTTCTATGAGACCAGGCAGTGGTAGGGCCTGACCAATCAATGCATAGCAGTCAGCAGAACATCGTATACCTTATCTGGCTACCCGAAACAAAACATCCTTAGGATAGGAGTCCCAGGATACCAGCTACCATTTGTGGGTCCAGAGACTCCAAAGTGTTGGAGGCCCCTGGGTAGTAGGTTTGGTGAAGAGGGAAATAAATAGAGGGAATTCTGAAAACAGACAGATAGAAGAATAAAAGACAAGATAAGGTGGAAATTAGAGAGATGAGAAAAGAGAGATAGCGAAGAAGGTATTGTGGAAGAAAGAGAAGAGAGAGAGGTTAAAAATGAGGGAGATATAGAGACTTGAAAGTCTTAAAAGAAAAGGAAGAAGGAAAAAGGAGAATGAGAAGGAGCAGCTTTGGGAAAGCGGAGGAGGGAATGGGGAAATGAGAATGCAGGAATGTGAAATGTAAGGGAAAGTTGTCTCCTAGTCCCTCCCAACAGAGAAAATGTGTGTATGCCTTAATAATAAGCCTAAAGCCTTCCTGGCAACTCTGTGCCACGGAGTATCCTGGGCCACAGAGACATGAAACTAACCTAATCTAGTCCCTCACTCCATCAGTAAGTCCTGCATTAGAGAGATACTCACCTTCATCTTGCAGACTGTCTTCCCCTCGGCCCCTAAAACCTCTTCTGCCACAGTGAGCAATACTCCAGTCCAAATTGTTTCTTATAGGGGCTAACACAAGTGCACACTACAGAAGATAGTGCCATCATGTCACAGAGACTAGGGACTGTAGGGTGGGTATGATAGGTCTCAGAGAGGACTTACACTCTTCTGGGGACAGTCAATGAAACACTTGACTAAGCACAATCTACTGTAACAGGATAGTCCCCTGGCTAGAGGTGCACCTGGGAGGGAGGTCCCCAGAGAATGGGGGGATACCCTGGGTGGGGTGGACTGTGCTAGAATTTATATGTGTTAAAAATGTATTATTTGTATAGTTTATATGTAATGTAATTATTAATTTATACTTGCTAGGAGGTTGTATAAGTGCTAGGAGAACAGTATGGACTCCCTGGTATCTAAAGGGGAATTAAACTGGATACAGAGAGGAAAGCGAATTTCTTGAGAAATAGGATAGCAGAGACAAAGGAAAGACAGAAGAGAGGAAAAGAATTTGCCAGTAGAGACTGTCGGGCCCAGTGAGCACCCTTTAGACTCCCAACAAACTGCCCTTGGACATGCCTGGGTGTGAATGTTCCACCAAGGGGGACCAGGTCTTTAGGAACCTGGAGTGCCTGTCTTGCAGGATTGCTGTTAGTTTTGTGTAAATCATGAAACCATCCATTCTTGCTTTAAATTCATAACATTTAACTGAGAATCTCTGCTTGGGTATACACAATATGACATTATTATCACCTTCACCGAACTGCCTTGTGCAGCATGGACAGCAGCTAGACAGCCTGGTAGTGACTCAGTGAGATCCTTGTAGGGTACCACAGGTAGCTGGAGCCAAGTTGATTAGAGTGCATCCCTTTATTCAGTGGGACAGCTGCTAAAGGGTGCATGGAGGAGTAAACACAACACTCAGCACTGTTTCGCAGATGCTCAAAAATCTTGGTCATGCTCTTTCAACCAATTTCATACATTTCTAGTTTTGTGACATTTTACATTGCCTTTCAGAAAGATCCCGTCTACCCAATATGAAGGAAATATGGGTAAAACCGACCAGATGACCCACTTTAGATGAGACAGTCCAACTTTGAGGCATTTTGCCCCACTGTGCCTTGAAAACTCTGGGACAACTAAATGTCCCACTTTGCTGACAGCATGGGAAAGACTGTCCCACCTATTACAGGATGCAGGATATCTGGTCGGTATTGGCTCAATCACCAACAACTTTTATGGACCGAAAATTATGTGGATATTCTTTCCTCAAAAGTCTGTAAATAAGCCACAGCCCCATAAACCACACTTCCGCCATGTCTATCACCAACAAACTGGTTTATACTGCCCCACTTTGAGGACCCAACAAATGCTCAGTTTATGAATGGGCATACTTCTACAAGACTAGATTTATACCCACATGAGATGAATGGGCCCAACAAATGCCTCAAAAACATTTTCTCAGACTATAACATTGTCACCACCAGCAAAGTCCATCCATTATCCGATAAAGCAGAAAACGTGACTGACTCATCAGAGAAGGCAACCCTATGTCCTGAGCATGGGTCTAATTCCAAGCCTGCTGTGAGAATTAAAGCCTTCTCTGCAAATGAACATTCGTTTGCAGAGATGCAGTGACCATCCACCTGCTCAAGAGCCCCATTCCCAGTACAGTTCACTAAAATGTTGTTTTAGACACAAGTCTTGTAGACTCCTGGTTTATGCTCCATTATATCGTGTTGGTCCACCCTTGCATACCTACATAGTCAAGGTTCACCTCTCACATTAATGGCACATGGAGCTCCGCAGTTTCCACATCTTTTGTTTGCAATGGTGCCATTTGTCTACTCCACTTTCACCACAGCAGCATGCAAACAGTTCACCAACCGGGCAGCATAGGGCTGTAGTGAGGGATGTAGCAGCTTTCCTTTCTTGTGTATTGAGGTTTAATGTAGGTGGTTCAGCACTTTCTAGGGCTGGGCAGCATAGACGATTCCTAGAAGGTAATTATATGTATCTTTTTGGTCCTTTGTTCTCCAACCCTTTCCATCAATTCTTTACTTGCTGATGGGAGATAATGGGAGACAGGGATTTCCTCTGTCCATTTCTTTCCATTTATCCACCCACTTCCAATGTTTTTTTCCCCCTTCCTCACTTCACAAGATAACCCACCCTTCCATTACCTCAATCTAGCCCACTCCAGCAATGGAAGAGAAAATGCAAATGCCCAGAGTTGTTCACTTACCTCCAGATTGAGTGTAGTCCGACAACCTTCAACCTCAGACGAAGATGGGGAGGGGTCAGCTGCTGCCAACAATGGGGAAGATTAAGCAAGAAATGATATTTCCAGGATGCTTGCTCAGGTAAAATTACATGTATTCTTTAATCATCAATATAAAACAAATCATTATCTTTCAGTCTTCCCATAGCTTCACATTTCAAGCATTGGAGCTCTTATCCCAGCCAGTATCTAATTCGGAGTATTGTCAAAATAAATAGCCCACCAGATTTAAAGAATAGCCCCAAATGTGTATGCCAGCGGTCAGAAGGAAACCATGTATTGTTGATAAGGGTCACCTGTCCTGCCCTGCTCCCCGTTGGGGGGCAGGCCTGGAGCGGAGCCAGATGGAACTGCAGCCAATCACAGGCCAGTTGGGGACAAGCATCAAAGCCCTAAAACCCACCTAGCCCCAAAGCCGACCACTAGATATTGCCACTCCAAGAATGCCCAGAATCCTATTACCATGAAGGTCAGAGTGGACACCATAATCCTAACTGGACCTTTTAAGGCCCTAAGAGCAAAACTATTCAAAAAATGACACTAACCACTGGTCTCACTTAAAGCGGACCGACATCCATTTTTCCACAAACAGGTGTTGATCCAGGTCCCAGTGCTTTAAAACAGGCTCGAAGGAGCATCCACAATGCTGGTGCACCCCCCCCCCCGCATATCACCCCCTGAACTTAGTCTCAGTCCTCACCAGGAATGCAGCGCAGCAATTGGCAGCCATCGTTCACGTGGGTGGGGCTTTCTGGTGGCTGGAACAATGAAAATACCCACTACACACGTGACCGTCCATAGCCCCAGTGACCCCGAATATGCTGCATTCCTGGCGAGGATCTAGGCCAGGGGTACTCAACCACTTCTTGTAAAGGTCCATTTAAAGGCATCCGGTGAGAGGTGAAGGTCCGGGTGGAGGGCTGTCACGGGGGGGGGGGGGTGGATAGTTATATATAGATTCCCCAGGCTAAAAAAGGCTGCTTGTACCCTGCAGTGCCACTCTCCGCCCGTGCAGTACTACATATTGCAATGCTAAGGTGCCAGGGAGTCATGACACTGGCAGGGAGACTAAGCACTACATCGCCGATCAAGGGGGCAGCTCTGAGCACAGCAACACAGAAGCAACTGAGTGCAGGACTGTCAGGGCAGGGGTCCATAAATCTGGTCGCATTCAGACCCTGGTCCGCCAGTTGAGTATCGCTGATCTAGGCTAAGGTAAGAATTTGGGGTAAGAATTTCAGTCTCTCCGATGGTGATGTGCGGAGGGGCTCCAGCATTATGTGCGTGTCCCCAACCTGTGTTATTGTGGCAGGACCAGCACCCGCACCCGCACGGGTACTGGTCAGTTTTTACAACATTAGGCCCAAATCTGCTTCCTGTGCTGGAGCGTTCTGGTTTTGTGTCAGTTTTCCAGGATTTTTTGTATTTTCTTAAGGACAAAAGCCCGTTTCCAGACTTTTCAGTTGGCTGCAGAGCTAACTTTATTGCTCCTTCAGTTCCTTTTGCAATATTTTTTTAATTTTGTTAGGGGGTCAGCTGGCTCGATCAAACATAACATGTCGAGGACTTTAGCAGGTTCTGTCGTGTGAGGAACTAAGCACACGGTTAGAAAAGAGTTATTCGTTGCATCGACTGATCAAAAGGCGACACAGCTGTTTTAACATCTGTGCCCCTTCTTAATATATTTAATAGTGATCTTTGTACCTCTGCACAGAAGTGTATTTGGGCTTCTTACTCTTGACATTTTTCTCATTACAGTCCTTATGACTTACAGATGGTCTGGAATTAGTTTGGGGGGGTATTCCCTTTTGCCGGGCTCCATTCTTTTATTTTAATTTTATTTTTTGCGCATTTCGACATTTGACTCTTGGCCGTGCATTTTGCTTATATGTTTATTATGTGAGATTTATTGATTCTCCTGAGAAAGGCAACAATATATTTTACCTAAACCAATACAACACAGGCTCCATGTTGCTTGCAATAAAAAGAAAGAAAATCTGCTGTATCAGACGCAATTCCTTTTGGGCTGCTGGGAGTTATGGAAACACAGAAGCCGAGGATGTCGTGTTTAAAAGGAGATACACATTCAAATATGCTTAAATTGAAGCTATAACGATGAGTAACATTGCATATTCCACAACCTCAATCACTCGGAACAAAGCCCCTTCATTCATTTTCTACAGCCTGGATTTTTCTTTTTCTGTTTTTTTTTTTTTTTTTTTGAGGAGGCTTTGCTCGGCAGTGGGGGCCACGTGTCTCTCCCACCATCCCCTCCCACCTCCTTCAGCGTTTTCAGTTCTTAGAGGAGAAATGACAGAAATGAAACGCCTCTCAGAAAAACTGCCATTAAAATATATATTAGATACTGTGCTGAATGCATTCTCCAGTTCTGCAGGCTGTCTGAAATCCTGTTTGATCTCGCCTAACGGAAAAAAGGGCAGAGGACTTCTCACTGGATGATGTCTTGAAGCAAAGACAATAAACAGTCGAGAGCTGCTGAATGGGTTGTGCGCATATAGGAGGCAGCGTGGTGCTTCGTCAAAATGCCACTCTTTTAACTAGCACTAGCCTTTGTTGTCACAAACACTTTGACCAAACAATGAACAACTCCTCTTTTAACTGTCTAAACAACCCTTATTATTTCCCATTTGATAGTTTAAAAATAAATCATTTTGAAATCAATAAACAGAGAAAAAAAACAATTTCTTGTAATTTTTTTCCAGGCAAATAAAAATATCCCCGTGATATAGGAGGCATCTGTTTTGTGTAGTAAATGGAGGTCATGCATACCACTCTCTATGCCAGGGCTCGGCTGTCAGCATTGGCCGGCTGGGTCTAAGGCCAAAGCCCCGCCTGTAGAATCCGGTTTATCGTCCACTCCATCAAAGAGTCTAATGGTCAGCAGAGGAGGCACAATCTGTCCCCCGTGGCTTGACATTAACAGACTTCACTTGTTTAAGTGTTACCGGGGATGTCTGAGGATGATCTGGACGCCAATACCAGTTTTCTTCATTGAGCCTCCCTCGCTCGGATCACAACTCAATACAGCTTGATGGTGACACTGCCGAGCTGCAAAATGCTCCCAGGGGCCTTGCCCTCACCTCCCAATCTAAAGCACAGAAAGGGCTGATCAATGCCCTCCGACAACAAGCCAGGCAGTCACCTTTCGGACCTTTTTCATTGCCCCCCTCCCTGAGCAAAATAACGATAAATAGGACAATAACGACACACTGCAAATACCCACAGATCTTCTCACGCCATGACCAATATCATCGACCAGTCCTACAACAAAGATCAAGAAGGGGAGTGTACACATATTGATATCGCCGTCACTCCTTATTTGCCATATTCCCCGACCTGGCTTTAAATAGGTGTGAGGTCAATTCTCATGTAATGCGTTTTGATTAAAGTCTTAAAAGGCAGACAAGGATGTAACTGAAGAAAGCATTGATTTAAATGTGCACATCTGTTGGGGCAAATATATATATATATATATATATATATATATATATATATGACATATACAGTAATATCTCACAACAGTTAACAGCAGATAATAGGTTACAAAAACAAATAACATTGTGTAACTACCTAGTACCATATAATAGGTCAGCTGGAACGTAGAAATCCAGAACAGGCAGACGGCAATAGTAGAAAGGCAAAAAATAGAACACAGATTTTAGCAAGAGGAAATAAAAAGTAGGAAAAATAAGGAGAAATTAAAGAAGAAAAGCAACGAGGGGGAGGGGGTGGACTCACCTCAAGCGCCTCAATTGATCAATGTGCATATAAAGATAGATTTTTTTGTATATTTTTGTCTATCTTTTAAAGTTAAATTGCACTGAAATATTTTAGAGCACTTTTACAGAATATGCAGAAACCTTTTATGGTTAATCCACATAAACTATTTGATCCCTATGAGATCAATTACTTACTCCACGGGATAAAAAATACATACATATAAATAAATATATAAATTATAAAATGCATGTGCAGTCCATAAAGTGCAATCAGTATCAAACACAGTTCATAAAAATTTAGAAATCGACCTTCATGTGTTCACCCGATGTGTAGATATCAATATATACTTTTATGGTTAATGCCTTTCATAGGATTTCCTAGTCACCACATTTGTCTGCTTACTACCTGCTGCCCAAATCATTTCTAAAATGTTTTTTACCCAGGGAAACGTACAACTGTCTAATTCACAACTCAACATTTGGTATTACTTTCAATTTTAGCACATCTTGAATTGGTTGTTTTATAAATGTATATGTTTTGCCTTCATTTTCTACAGTGCTGACATAGTAGAGAGCACCTGGAGGTATCTACATTTGTTTCATGCATGCTCTAGTCCTTCTTTTTTTTTTTTTTTTTTTTTTTAATACACTAACTAACCTGACAGTATATTTGGGAGTTTGGAACACAAAGACGGTATCACAAGAAAATACATTTGTTTAACATTACCCAGGGATTCTTTTGATCCACAGATCTGATCTGACTACACCTGAGAGTTGATTAGTTTTTTCCTCTCTAATATGCATCATTAGTTACTATTTATCTGATGGGGTTTTTGTTTTGACTTCCCCTGTACTAAAATTTAGACTGTCAGGGTGACAGGGTTTGATCTTGTTTAGCTTACAATTATTATTGGAGTTATTTTAGCTACAGGTGAGGTTTAAATTATTTTTCGTTGGTTAGATATGTTTTTTTACATTTTTTTAATATTTTATATTATATCTACTTCATGTTTTTATATGTTAAATTAAAATTAAAAAATAAATGAAAATTTAAAATAGCAGCCTAAATACACCACTGGCCTTGTTATTTCCAAACTAACATAAAATATTTATGTTCAAAATAATCTGCACCTCACCAGTAGAATTGCCCCATCATATCCTATGTATTATATTATTCATATTATTTTATCAAATTATTTGGTAATATTATGAGCCTTATTTAAGAAACATCTGCACAACACAGCGCTACTTTTTTGGCACTCAGCGCCCAATTTAAGAAATTAAAAAATGGCAGAACCGATGCAGCCGCCAGCTAGCGTCTTATTTAACACTAGTGCCAAAAATGTTTCAGCGCCAGGTGCTCTGGTTGAAGCAACACCAGATGAAACCTGGCACAGTAGGTCAAGGTTTTTTAGAGTGCAATGGGCAGGGAATGTATGTGTTTAAGCCCACCTTCCTGGGAATTTTGCCAGACCATTTTTAATTTTTTTATTTTGCGCTATACATGTTCAACTGTTTGAAGGGATTTCCTATTTAAATTATATATATATTTTTTTTCTTTTTCAAGAGAGTCTGGGTTTCCCTAAAAAAGCAATAACATAGTAAAAGCTACACTTGCCTAAAAAAACAATACGCAAACAAGAAAAAACAAGTCAAATCTGAAAAAGCAAGGTCCGAACAGAACAATATCCAGCATGCATAGGGTTGCCAAACACCCCAAAGTAAAGCATGCGCGTAACGATAATTTTACTTGAAAATTTTAGCTCTGCAGACAAGGTGCGCACCTTGTGCTTTTTTAAGCAAAATAACCCCTTACATTTTAAATACCCTCAACACACACAAATATGTTCCCTAAAAGTATACACATTGAGCTTTCTAGGCATACTCATCTTGTTGTAGTGGGCTCATCTTTCTGGAAGTAATTCCTCAAAGAATTCTTTGGTTTTACAGGGTTTCTCCCCAAAAGATTGTGAAAAAGCAGAATAAAAAACACATTTTCCTAAAATATCAATAAGAATATCAATAAAAAAACAATCTAAATCTGAAATTGTAAGGTCCCCTGAACAGAACAATACCCAACATACTTTTAACTGCCAGCCTACTTGAGATGTTGTCACCCTCTGTTGACAGGTCATTTTTCATTATGTTAAATAAATATATATATATATATATATATATATATTTTTTTTTTTTTTATTTGTTATTTATTTTCAGAATTTCATTCAATAAAACCATATTGCGTGTTAAAGCCCCATTTCAATGGTGCCACCCCCCAAAATGAAAAGAGCACTTTATAACATTTACAAGTAAACTACAACTACTATCCACACTTTAAAGGGTTACATTTGAAAAATGGGCCCTGGTGGCCCCTCCAAAGGCTAGAAGCCCACACAGATGTTGCGGCCCCTGGGCTCTTCTGCCCTCCCCAGGCTTTGACTCAAATTAAAAAAGGGTAAATTAAAAATTCCCCCCAAAATGGGGATCTCCCCTACCCAGCATAACCAGCCCAGTGACCAGCTTTGCAGGGCTTGTGGAACAAACCGCAGAGGCCAGCCTTGGTGGCCCCTGGCCTGGAGGCTACAAGCTCTTTTAGACTCCAGGGCCTCCGAAGTTCCTCTTTAACAATGTGTAATTTGGACAACAACAACTAAAATGAAGCTGTAAAGTTTGTCCCCAGTAGTAATTTCTTGTAACTGTAATGATGAAAAGCTGACCAGCACCGGGAAAATACAGCGGCAAAAGATTTCCAGGTGGCAAACATTCCTAAATATGCTGTTGAGCACCGGAAAAACAGCTAAAGTGGTGCTCACTGGTGCTGGGATAATCAGCAGGCGAGTTACTGACATAGGCCGGCCTATAACTAGTGCAACAATCAAAGCTTTTTAGTTAGCGTTCGGTGCTGCGACTGCTAGCGACAATGTCCACAGCACAGTGAAGATAACACCAAAATGCCGGAGCTCTGGAACTGGCACAATAGCCACAAAAAAGATACTAAATGGCGCACATCATAAATAAGGCCCTATATATATATATATATATATATATATATATATATATATATATATCATGTATTATTATTACAATCATTATTTTTGTTGTTGTTGCTGCTCATATTATTATAAATTATGTTATACATATTATAAAATAAATCATTTTATAAATTGTATAATTGTATTACAAATTATTTTTATGTCCATTATATATATGTCCCTACACGCTCACTATAGCCAGTTTAATTAGATATCCATTAATCAACCACCTTTGTGTTTGGGTTGTGGGAGGACAAGAGAGTACATGGTGGAAACCCACACAAACAACATCTGTTCATTTAAATCTGTATTTCTATAATTTAAAATTCATTTGTTTAATACATTTATTTGGCACTGAATTGGCTTTACTGGGTAAATAAAAGCATCTACATTCCTGTCCTCACAGTTTACACTCTAGTGAACATGTTAGGGCCTATTTAGCCAGTGGGTTTAAGGGACTGTCTGCGCAAAAAATGAAACAATACATATTTGCCTATAGTCCTGTGTAGCTGCATTATTATGGAGATTTGAAACCTGGCATATGACTACAGGGGTAATGCTAAATATTTGGTGAAGCTAGTGTAACTTCCGGTGTGGATTGCAACCTGCTTCCCGGTGAGCTTTTTACTGATAACACACAAAAAAAGTACAAAAAAAAGTATTTGTGCTACATCCCCCCCCCCCCCATAAATCATATGTAGATGTGATGACAGATTTTTACGATTTAGGTACATTATTTTTCCAGTGTGTAAGGCTATAATTTTAATATTTGGAGGTAACAGCACCCTATGGGCTATGCTAAAGATTTCACCATTTTATTCTGTATAGGGTTCTGTTGTTTCCAAACTTAAAACAAATTTCCTTAGCTCGTTGGAAACATGATGTTCCTAATGGGTAAATATGGTCCCATCACAGGTACAGGTCATTTTGGGGGGGAAGCGTAGAACAAACATTGTTTTGCAATTTTTTTTTTGTGTCTAAACACTAAAAAGCTCACTAGGATGCACAATTGCAATCAACACCGCAGTGCACACTGCAAGTCACACTGGCTTCACCAAATATTTAGCATGACCCCCTCCCTCACCTGGCCACACCTGCTCCATTCATTTCAAAGGAAGGGACATGCCCCCTTTATTATAGTGAATGGAGCAGGTGCGGCCAGTCATCGTGACTGAAATGTAGGGAGGAACGCTTGACTTCCGATGCCGGTAAATTTCAGACTACTGGTATTGTGCAAGTTAGCTGTGTGGGGCTATAGGTGAATATGTGATGTTTATTGATGTTTATTGTTCTAGCCCGGACAGGCACTTTAACCTACCATAATGTTTTCATGTGAAAGCTGGAGCACCTGGAGAAATGCAAAAAATACCATCTCTGTAATTTCATTTAAAACTCAAGAGGAACATCAGACCTAAAAAGACGATCCCCCCCCCCCCCATCAGCTCCTACTTACCTCTTCTGGCTGTTTCAGGGCCCGATCCTTAGCCCGTCGCTTGCTTAGCCGTCGCTAACTGACAATGTCCCACGGCGATCTCGCAGCTCAGCAAAGTCTCGCAGAATTTGGGGTGGCTCCATTGCATCCTATTCATTGGCACTGCACAAGATCTGGGGCTGTGCAAAGTGCCTGATGGGATGCAAGATGGCTTCGCCGGCTGGGAGGTCACCCTGAAACTGAGGGATCCAGAAGATGGATCCCTGGTAGGGTGAGTAAATACTGCCCAATTCTGAAAATGAAGGGGGGGCAGTCCTGTGAGGTTTGTGGGAGGTTTTAACCTTCCCCCAATGTTTCTCTTTAATGGCTTATACTGGCATACACATACAGGTAGTTTGTCTCCTTGTTTCCTTCGCTGCATCCCATGTTTGTGTGCATTCCTGCAGTGTGACTTACCTTCTCCCTGCTGGTTCCTTGAGGGGCATCCCATGTAATGTGCCTTTCTGCAGTGTGACTTACCTCCTTCCTCCTGGTTCCTTAGGGACATCCCATGTAGTGTGCCTCCCCGCAATGTGACTTACCTCCTTCCTCCTGGTTCCTTAAGGACATCCCATGTAGTGTGCATCCCTGCAGTGTGACTTACCTCCTTCCTGCAGGTTCCTTAAGGACATCCCATGTAGTGTGCCTCCCCGCAGTGTGACTTACCTTCTCCCTGCTGGTTCCTTGAGGGGCATCCCATGTAATGTGCCTTTCTGCAGTGTGACTTACCTCCTTCCTCCTGGTTCCTTAGGGACATCCCATGTAGTGTGCCTCCCCGCAATGTGACTTACCTCCTTCCTCCTGGTTCCTTAAGGACATCCCATGTAGTGTGCACCCCTGCAGTGTGACTTACCTCCTTCCTGCAGGTTCCTGAAGGAGCATCACATGTAGTCTGCATCCCCGCACTGTCACTCACCTTCTTCTTCCTTGTTATTACCTGCTTCTCCCTAGTGTTTCCATCTCCTTCCCCCACCCCAGCTTACCTCTTATCCACTTACCTCTGAAGTTCTGGCAGAAAAACTGCCTCACCGTGGCTTGTGTCTTTTTTTTGAGGTCTGACCAGTGCTGCATAATTTGGGCATGTGTGTAAGCTGTCGGTCCCTGGCCACTGAGATGTTTGCCCATTTCTAATGTGAATATCCTTGGTGTGGGTTTTGCCTCTGCAATATGAAAACACATCAAAATGTCACTTTACTGTAGACCATGTATTGTCCTAGTTTAGGTCCCCCATGTGAAGCAGGCCAATGCATGTATTGGCCTAGCCCTTTGGCCTGGCGAGTGATCTCGCCAGTATGTGCATATGCTCCGCTGACGCTACTCCAAACCTGCATGTGCCTAGGCATCTCCAAATCGTTCCCAGCTCTCCCGGCCACCATTACTGGTAGAGTGGATTCGCTAATGCACATAGGCAAAGTGTCGGCCCCAGCTCTCCAGGCCACCATTACTGGCAGATTGGAAGGTCTAGGGTTTTGCTCCTGTTTGATGCTGAAACGGTGTCTTCTACCCTTCAGTATATACAGCAGAGCCCCCACTGGGGTCTCCTACAAACAGGAAAGGGTGGTACATGTGACAGTGGCCGGAGGGTATAACTGACGGCACGTTCACTTTTTGGCACATGTGGGGTAGCCTGTTTCATGTCTCATTTTCACATGCGCAGAGCGAAAAGTCCTCGGAAAGAAGCTAACTTGGTCCAAAAACGACTACACTGAATAACATGAAACGGAAAAAAGGCCAAAACCAAGACTTTTAAGCATTCCTGCTGGAGGGGCTATGAATGGAAAAGGCTTATAGTCTTGGATCTCTTTTAGTTTGTTGCTGGTGGCCCTGGGTTAGTGACTGGGGACCACCAAGGGATCCTTTGGTGCTCTGGTGGGCCAGTCTGACTCTGAATAACAGTCCCCTATGAGGTACTGGAAAAATTCTACACCTCACCTGTAAAAATATTATAAATATACCCCCTAACAGTTAATTTGGATAAGCATCCACACTTTTTCCGTGAAAGTGACCATTGACTCCAATAGGGGTCTACCTGCCGGATCATGCTCTGAGGCCTATGGCTTCTCTTCCGAACCTTTCTGGTAACAGATTCACTTTAAAGATTGGGGAGGCTCTCAGAAATGGAAACAGCATCTCCATATCTCAATTACTCACATACTGCTCATTTAAATCATTTACGTTATATTGTAGAGACTCTTCTAACCCAATTTAAACATATACAGTAAACATTGGAGAGGCTCTTGGGATGGTAAGAACCTCTCTAAATCATAATAAATTACCCCTTTAAAGGCAACTGAAATTATTTGTGGCCCCTTATATGCGGAGATGGGGATAATCTCATCTCAATCTAATATTCATGGAAGATTTAAACTTTACCTGCCATCAAAGGAAGCCCAGACCATCTGACCGCCAACTGCCAATCGAGGATTCAGATTTCATCAGTGGATGTAGTAAAAGTAAGTGGGTAAATGGGTTTGCTAGGGGGTAAGTGCCAAGGGGCAATGTCCCATTTATGCCCTTTTTATGGGACCACCAGAGAAGATGGACCTTTTTAAACCGGACCTTCACCATGATTTATTGAAAAGCCCAAACCCTTAAAAAACGATTCCCCAGCATACAGTTGCCTTCTTGGGGAATCCTTGGCCCAGGCACTAGGTAGAAAGCTAGTGTTGGTCAAGTCAGATTCAACTAACAAGTAGAGACTTAAAGGGTAATTCCACTTTTAATGGCATTTTTAAAAGTTTCTATTATTTTATACCAAGATGATGTCCTTAAACTGGACCTTCACCATGACTTATTGAAAAGCCCAAACCCTTAAAACATGATTTCCCAGCATCTAAAATGAATATATTTTAAGTTTTTAGTCACTTACTTTCTATTCTTTCCCCCACTGGGCTGCAACTCTGTTCAGGACTTTAGGATACAGGTGCCGCCATCTTGACTCAGAAGCATCACACTTACTGAGCAGAGGAGAGTGGGATAAAGTAAAGGGGGTGGGTTATAGCTGTGCTTTGCTCAGACAGAGCAGAGCTGGGGTCAGGAAAAGGTCAGCAGTCCCAGAATGCAGAGCAGCACAGTCAGAAGACACTTCCTGTTTGCAGGCTGCCTGATGTTCCATGATCCGCCATCTTGGATGTTTAAAGGCTCATAACATGCAGTAGATGCAGGTAGGATTATTTTTAATGTGAGCAATCTGTATGTACAGGGTGTGGGAAACATATAAGATAGACTCTTATTCAGGGTGAAGGACCGCTTTAACATAAAAATATTAAAGGGCAGTTCAGGTTAGAATAAAGGAAACAATATTTGGGGCGGAGGAATGCTTTTTTCTGTCTTGCTCCCAGACCAATGATTGAAGGCCTACCAGGGGATGAGTAGGCCCCAGGCACATGAATCTGGATGGCCAGGACATGACTGAAGTGTTCTTGAGCAAGGCGCCAACCTGCTGCTGCTCGGGTGCCATTGCCAGGACAGTGCACTGCTCTGTGTCTGTATGTACTCACTGCTTGTGTCTGTTTCATTGCATGGATTGATAAACACAGAGGGAAAAATTCCCTGTGTGTGTGCAAAAGTATACAATGACCATGTATGTCCAAATATCCAAATACTCAATCCATCATATCTATGTATGGAAAGATTAATACAACATAGAAGTGACAAATGCAAAGCAAATCGGCACAACAGAGTCTGGTAGAGATATGGTAGAGATATGGTAGAGATATAGAAGTGCAGTTTCTAGGCTGACAATTTGCATAAAACAGTCTCTTGTATTTTCATTACATAAATCAAATATCAAGCAAAAACAATTGAGTGATCAGGCCCCTTTATTCCCCTTTTATTTTTTTACTCCACCCCCCCCCCACCCCTTATCGCCTATTTTTCTATAATACTTACGGACCAAATTACTATGAAAAAAGAAACTTTATTTTGCTAACTTTATTAATGTATAATTTAGTTTTACGTGCTTTTATTGCAATGACTTACAAAGTGTACAATACCATGATATAGTTGCAGCAAATGCTGCATAAAAAATAACAAAAAAACATGATAAGCTTCAACTTTTTATGTTTAATTTACATATATTGGGTATTTAAAATAGATCTTTTTTTTTCATAAATACATATAGTAATACAGATATAATACAAATATAAAAATGCTGTATTGTAAATGACACACAAAAGATACACAGGGGGATATATTATTACAAAATAATATTGGTAAATATTATTCATTAAGCAGGGGAGCAATGGGGGGAATGGGCAGGGGCGGACTGGCCACAAGGCATACCAGGACAATGCCCGGTAGGCCGCCACATCCCCTGCACTGGCCTCAAAGCTTGTTATGCCTCAGAGCCAGTTATGGGGGGATTTTGCCACTCAGCATAATATAGGGGAATTCTGCCACTCAGCATGTTATTGGGGGGGTTCTGCACACTGCCTGTTATGGGGGGGGGTGTGGATACCAGTCTGGACACACTACAGAAGGGCCAGTGTGAGCAGGAAAATCCTGTTTTTACCCCAATCTACCCCTGGGAGTGGGTAATATGAATGTCTTTAGTCAGTGCAGCAGCCCCTCCAGTTGAAGGGTGCTACTGAGAGAAGGCACAAATATGTAGAGGGAAAGAACCAATGAGAATAAACTAAAATAAGAGTGGATAAAGAAAAAAGGGGGAGGTTGAGATCTCAAGGTCAAGGCTGGTGAGGTGGGAAAGACCCAATGCTTTATGTGCTAATATGTTCTTATTTCTCATTATATTATTTTGAGGCCTTTCATTGTACTAACTGCCCATTTTAGTTGAAAAAGTACTGTACATATACATAAACACATATATACAAATATTATATAATATAATATATGAACTGCTTTATGACTGAGAGCGCTACACATATCATATCATATCGTCTTTATTCGCAGCGGCCATATTAGAGGTTTATGCAGCCAAAGTCCTTAGAAATTCATTATTGGTCTGCGCTGTGTTTTTGATACATTAATGGAACAAAGGGATAGAATTCAGCCACTCGGTGCTTCACTCTTAACGGCAGACTAGCGTCCCCTTCCTGGAACGTGCAAATATTTATTGTGGAATCATCCTTAAAATGAGCCTTTGCCGTGTGAGAAGTCAGATGATGAAACGCAGAGTGCTGCAATGCAATAAAAGTGATATGTCACCAACTGCAGGCAGGAGGGGAACCACATACAAGGAGAAAATAGTTCCATGGTTATTTTTATGCTTTATAATCTGTAACAACGTCTCTGCCCATGTTGCCTAATTATCCATCTGTTTATCTGTCTAATTATCAATTACTACTATCTACAACTATTTTTTTACTTATGAATACGTCTACCTATCTATTGTTATTCTCTATCTATCTTTCCATCTGTCATCTATTATTCTAAGTATCCATGACTGTCTCGGACCAACCTTATGACTACCTACTTCTCTCTTTCTCTCTTTCAATATCGAATTATCTATTTTATCTATCATTTATTTTTCTTGTTTATCTATCTATCTATCTATCTATCTATCTATCTATCTATCTATCTATCGTCTATTTTTCTCAGCATCTGTGACTGTCTTTGTCTATCTCTGACCAACCTTATGACTACCTACTTCTCTCTTTCAATATCGAATTATCTATTTTATCTTCCGTTTATTTTTCTTGTTATCTATCTATCTATCTATCTATCTATCTATCTATCTATCTATCTATCGTCTATTTTTCTCAGCAACTGTGACTGTCTTTGTCTATCTCTGACCAACCTTATGACTACCTACTTCTCTCCTTCAATAACGACTTATCTATTTTATCTATCATTTATTTTTCCTATCTATCTATCTATCTATCTATCTATCTTCTATCGTCTTTTTTTCTCAGCATCTGTGACTGTCTTTGTCTATCTCTGACCAACCTTATGACTACCTACTTCTCTCTTTCAATAACGACTTATCTATTTTATCTATCATTTATTTTTCTTATCTATCTATCTATCTATCTATCTATCTATCTATCTATCTATCTATCGTCTATTTTTCTCAGCAACTGTGACTGTCTTTGTCTATCTCTGACCAACCTTATGACTACCTACTTCTCTCTTTCAATAACGGCTTATCTATTTTATCTATCATTTATTTTTCTTATCTATCTATCTACCTATCTACCTATCTATCTATCTATCTATCTATCTATCTATCTATCTATCTATCGTCTATTTTTCTCAGCATCTGTGACTGTCTTTGTCTATCTCTGACCAACCTTATGACTACCTACTTCTCTCTGTCAATAACGACTTATCTATTTTATCTATCATTTATTTTTCTTTATCTATCTATCTATCTATCTATCTATCTATCTATCTATCATCTATCGTCTATTTTTCTCAGCACCTGTGACTGTCTTTGTCTATCTCTGACCATCCTTGTGTTTTTACAATGACCTACTTTTCTTGCAATCTCAAAATGTAATTTTATCTATTTTAATTTTATATTTTTGTCAAAGATAGATAGATAAAGTTATTGATACCTAGAAAAATAGATATGTATTTTCTCGATAGCTGTTACTATCTCTGTCTCTGACTATCCCTGTGTTTTACTTTTCCAATCATTTTTTTCTCCTCTCTCTCACATGACATTTATTTATCTTTCTTGCCCCTATCATCTATTTTTCTAGGTATATACTGCTATCTCTATCTTTTTTTGACAATCTTTTTTTACATTTTATTGTCTTTCTTGCCCCTCATCTATCTATTTACAGTATCTGTCAATCTAGTTTACCTATTTTTCCAGGTATCTATTACTATCTCTGTCTGTCTTTGACTATTGTTCTGTTCTACCTCTATTTTTACTCTTTCTCTCTTTTTACATCTGTCTATCTATCTAGCTATTATGTGTATCTACTATTACTATAACTATTTCTTCTATCTGATTTGTTCTCTCTATTCTTCTCTATGTAACTATCTTTTTGGCTCATACTTTTCTGTATGTGTGTGTTTATCATTGAGTGTTTATAGCACATGCTCTTCCTCACCAGCTTTTTATTCTATCATTTCTCTCTTTTATGGTTTATGCACCAGAATTATGGTCAGATTAAAATGCAATTTAATCATGGGGGCAGAGCAACATATTTGACCAAGATGACTATGTATACAAGTATAAAAGCTTATATTAAATGCGTTGAATACGATAGACTTCAGTGTTATAAAAATACCGCGCTTTTTTGGAAGACATTGGCTTCACATGTAGAGAAATTTGGTTTTGCCACAAATTGAGCTGATTTAAATTGCAATGTGCTTTTTTATCATCTTCATATCTCCCAAATGGAGGTTCGCAGCCAGCGGTCATTTTGGCGTGCATCATGAGTCCCATTTTAGCATTGTGATTTTATTTCTGCCTCTGCTGTCATCCCCAAAACAATGGCAGCAGGAGCAGAGTGGCGGTAAAAAGAGAAAGAAGAAGAGGGGGTAGGAGTGGATAGCCAAGGTCTGATCTGACAGACAGGGGAGATCGGCTAAACAATGGAATGACCCTGACATTGGAGAAATAAATAAAACATGCAAATAGCCATCCCCGTAGGTCGCCTTATCCACCCCCCTCCCCCTAGCGTCGCTCCCCAACTGTGATTACATTTGCTGTGGTCATTTCCCAAATGTCTACTTTGTACAGAGAGGAAGAAAAATAAAAAGCGCCCACAGCCTTCTCTCACACCACTGCTTAAAGCAAAGCCCCTTCCCGCAGCTTGCAATCTGCAGGCCTGCCAATCACACACACTTCTAGCGCCAGGCACTCTACTTTCATTAGGCTAGAATGCATCACATCTGATTACTGCACAACCCCAAAAACACAGAGCAACAATGAGAGGGAGAAGTGTGACATTGTCCCGCTAATCATGGAAACTGCTCCGTTCAGCCTTCCATGCCGGACCTGACCGAAGGGCCTGCTGTAATAAGGCTGAGAGCTTACACTTATCTCCCGGTGAATCCGCTCTTTAGAGACTCAACAAGGAGGTGAGAACGCCTAAAAGTGAGAGAGACCAATATCTCCCAAGCTAATGACAAGTGTCTTAATATCCGGCATTGTCAGATCCGCCCAATAAGCAGCCTTTTTTTTGCTTTTCCTATTGGAGCATTTTCTAATTAAAGATTTTAATCTGGTTTCACGTAGAGTTAATAAGCCCTTTGATTGATTAGGATTCATAAAATTGTCATTTTTCCACCACTGACACTGTTGCGTGCTTCAGGGACAAGTGTAAGGTGCTACCATTGTTCAGCTACCCCCCGCATAGATTAATGCGAAAGTCAGTCAATAATCTTTCAAAATGGAGGCACACATGCCGACAGCAGACAAGTCACACGAGTAAATTATTCCAATGTGATCATATTTTAATGCTCCGCACAATACACTCATGGACTTATATGCCGGTAGCTGAAGCAGCGGGAAGTCGGTGCTAAAGGGTAAAAGATTGCAAGGTTTTCAATAAGGATTCAAAACTTTATGCTTATAGAATCACGGTCTAACCAAAAACTGAAAATAATATATTGTTATTTATTTTACTCATTTGTATAACACTGATATATATTACTGGTACATTATATTTTACACATGTAGTGTTCGATTTGAACATTAACCGATTTGAGCATTAACCATAGCTGTATTTTTTTATTCACTGCACACTTGACGATGAGTGTATATTCTTGTGTGTCATATATATATATATATATATATATATATATATATATATATATATCCTTAAAGACCCACTTGGCAAAACAGAAAAGAACAGAATACTTACTAAATATGACAAGGACCTCGTACAGACACCAAAGTGTATGTGAAGTCAAAACATAAAAACCAGTAGACTCACCTTATCTCCCATGCAGCTGTCTCCTCCCAGACTGACAATCCGAAAATTTGCAGTCTCTGAAAAAGGGTCCCCCTCCATGTGTGCGACCAACGGCGTGCCAGTAGCATCCTTGGGCAGTTGTGGCTCCACCTCCACGTCAGTCACAGCTGGGAGCATGACCAGTTTGCAAGGGATTGCAGAAAGTGGAGCTAGGCGTGCTGGATGAAGCAGCTGTGAGGGATAGAGGGTGAGTATACTGTCTTTCGATTTTTTGCCGCCACAGACCATTTAAATGGGACCCTTTTCCTGCCATTTTAAATGAATTGGATACATTAAGACCACTAAAGTCTGAACAGCAGAGGCAAATGGTGCCTGCTTCCTGGGCTATGTATCTGATAAATAAGGTGACAGATCAACAATAATGGGGCCCTTTGACTCCATGGGCATGATGCAAGCACAACCTCTGTAGCTCCTGTAGTGATACCCCTACTTTCATCCTTTTACAGCATAGATGCATGCAGCCTGCACTGCCCTCACTTGCGGCCCACAGCACCCCTAAGGAGTAAGCGATCAGAGCTTTCCACGCATAGCAGGCGGCTGACCACTAGAGAGCAGTGTGTCTTTAATTTTCGAAGCAGAAAATGGGTCACAGATAAACTTCTCTGTAGAGGTGGGTTACTCGCATGTGCTTCTGGAGTGTTGTTGGAGCTTGCTGTGTCTGGAGATGTCCAAGTAGACTCATCCCAGCTGACCTCTGCACTGTGTTCATTTTACCTCTGCCTACCTCTACTCAACTCTTTCCGTCTTGTCCCATCTTACCCGTGCTCGCCTCACCTCAACCTATCTCTAGCCACCTTTTACCACCTCACCCCTATCCATCACTTCTCTTACTACCTCACCTCTGCTCATCACACTTCTTGACTCAGCTCTGCCCACCTCTCCTCAATTCTCCTCTCCCACCTCTTCCTATCTTCCTTCTACCCACCTTACCCCTGTCCATTGCTTCTCTTACCATCTTTCTTCTGCCCACCTCACCTCGACTCACCACACCTCTTTCCACTGAAATAACCTTTCCCTGCCTTACCTTTGCCCACTCTCTCCCCACCTCTGGTAACCTTACCTCTTCCACCCCACCTGTTCCTGCCACCTCTGCTCACCTTTGCATATTCCTTAAGGCATTCACAGCTTACTTTTTTGGGGGCACCTTGATGTGGAACAATGTGGCCTCTAAACCAAAAATAGTTGTGCATCCTTGCTTTACAGCATATCCCTCCAGCTCAACTGCTGGTGGGATATGCTGTGAAGGAGAGTCTTCCAGGTTCCCTTGCAGGATTGACTGTGCCATCCAAACATCACAGGAGCGGTGTGTTCAATGTAAAGAGACTTGGGGCTTTGTTCTTGAAGGGATAGTGACAGGTAGTGCCTTGTAAGCGTCAGGTAGCGGCAGGTGAATGCCGGGCAAGGCACGCAACTCCACTTTTATGAAGCCGATTATGGTGAGCGACTGGAACAACGCCATGTAGCGTACGATTTATCATTACCCAAGGCTCAGCGTACAGCGCCGGCGTTCAGGCTTGCAGAGTGCATGTCTTAACTGTCGCTACCTGCCGCTCTGCCATACATTTCTATGGACAATACTTTTCTTCACTTTAAACAGGGTTTATTTTTATTTTTTTATTTTTTTTTTTAATTATCAAATAATTGTGTCACCTCTCCTGGCCTATTTAAAGTCATTTTTGAAAACTTTTTTGATTTACAATATTTTTATGCAGAATCGTGCTTACATGTCTGGTATTAAATTGTTCATGTTACAATGTAATAACAATGTAATTCCATGTGTTTTCGCTTTGTTACTAGTGAATACATGTTCAAAAACAGACTTTACATCACACAGCGTTTGGTGCTCTGGGCTACCACTACCCAATTTTGAGCGCTGGCACTGTGTGGGGCTGTTTTTTTTGATGAATATGGTGTGAGTCGGTCGCACTGAGCTGGCGCTACCGTTTGCTCCCATACAGCGCTGTACTGGTGTACAACTCACACAATATATTCAGCAATGCCGACCAGCGACTGAGATGCTCTGAAATAGCGAACCATGGCCGAGCACAGCGAATTCTAGCCTCAAAGCCTTGCTACAGACACTTATCTGTCGGTACCTGGCGCTAGTAATGATTCATCCTGCTGGTAGCCCGCTTACGGATTTTCCCATCTGCTTGCTGTCTTTTTTGAACACATGATGCATGTATGCCTCCTGATTGGCTCATACCTGCTTTATAAGGAAGTGCCTTGTACCAAGAAAATAGCTGGATTGTCCTTGGATCTTCTCAGCCCTTGACCACCTGCCGGTACCCGCTCTTGGCCCCTGGCACTCCTGGAAGAGCAACAGACCTTACCAAAAAGCATAGAGGCTGGAAAACTGTCAGGGCCGGGGCAAAGCGACTATAAATATAGAGATCCACTTTTATTTCTATGTCACAGATCCCTTCAGGTAAAAACTTAAAAATGTACTCGTTCTGTAGATCTTGGTCAGGTTATTCTCTTACACCTCTAATAATTATATTGCATAGTAAGTTTGCTAAAAGCTGTGAAAAGCCATCCTTACCTGCATAGGCTTCCCTTGAGTGGTCTTGTTTCTTCCAACAACCCCAAAACATATACAGTCTGAAGTGCGTGTGTGTATTGGACACATTACATTGTGAGCTGCTTTAATCTGAGATTTGTTACCCCTAAAATCAATCTGTAGTGAGATGCATGCTGCACTGTCAGCCTTCTAAAATATTAATTGATTGGCTGTTATCCAAGTTACTTATTTGAAACACAAACTGCAAGTGCGATCAAATGAAGGTTATAAATCCTGATCTACACATCTATTCCTGGTCACAAGATCACTATAGAAAACTACAGCATGTCAATGAGGAAGCTCTGTACCAAGGTGTAGGGTGAAACACGGGTCTGTGCTCCAACCAAAAGATGGGGCCAGTCAGACACCAGAAACGGGCCAGTGGAATGGTCCGATACTCCCCTCTAAGCAAGAAGAAGGTAATTGAAAAGAACTGAAGAAAATTTCTGAGAAGGGGTTTCAAGACAGCTACAAAAGGTGGTGGCACTGGTGTTTAAGCATTTCCAAAGTGGTACTCGTTGCCAACAACAGATGAGAAGCATGAGGACAAAAAACACCATGTACCAGCTACTGTATAATTTTCCATAAAAGGCATGTAGTACATTGCATAGTCTACAAACTACCACCAGCAGTGTCAGCATTCTAAGATTCTGCACGCTGGTGCTCATTCGATATCATGCACTCTTGGTGGTCAAGTCATCAGGCTTGCACCATTGGACCAAGTGGAGCGCATTCAGTATCTGTGCTTCTAAGAAGACCTACATCCTCCAGGATTGGGTTATAATTGAGATGTTTATGGATGTGGAAATGTTACTTCTTGAAAAAAAGGTTAGGAAACCCTGCACTAGTAGAATTCTAGTTAACCATTGGTCTAGATTGAGGTTATGCAAAGTGGGGGTTAGCATATCACTAGAGATGAGCAAAATTATGCGAAAAATTATCGTTATCGTTAAACCTCAATCTATTATTTTGAGTTGCTTTTCTGTGTCTCTCTCTATATATATTGTGGTAAAGTGTATGAGAAAGTACTGGATGGTGTCTATTTGTCCCTTGCTTTTCTCAGTCGGGCACATTCCATGCCGGGTTTACAGGACCCCAGTCCACATTCCCAGTCCTTCTATGGGTTTTTCCCCTAATCCCAGTTCTCACACAGGTGATGAGGCTAATTGCAAGGAAGCCTGATAAAAGGAGCCGATGAGGTTTCCAGTTTGCTGTTGGACAGGCTGGGACGAGGAGCCCAGGCCTTGCTGCTCCCAAAACTGAAGCTGAAGGACTTTTTTTGTGTGATCCGAACTTGGAACCTGGGGATTAACAGGCTGGACTTGTATGCCCTGAAAGAGGACCTGTCACAACAAGGACTTGCAGTACGCTGTATTATTCTACCCTGGACATTGCTAGAGCTGGTGAGGTAACCGCTTGCTGTACTGCATTGTATGCTGCAACCTTCTCTGAAGTTAAGAGATATTGGCTGTTGGAATTTTATATTCAATAAAATGCTTATTATTTGAATAAGAACTGTATTCCGAGTCATTGCAGTTGGCCCCAGATCCTGACAATATATATATACAGGTCCTTCTCAAAAAATTAGCATATAGTGCTAAAGTTCATTATTTTCCATAATGAAATTATAAAAATTAAACTTTCATATATTTGAGATTCATTGCACACCAACTGAAATTTTTCAGGTATTTCTTTGTTTTAATACTGATGATTTTGCCATACAGCTCATGAAAACCCCAAAATCCTATCTCAAAAAATTAGCATATCATGAAAAGGTTCTGTAAACGAGCTATTAACCTAATCATCTGAATCAACTAATTAACTCTAAACACCTGCAAAAGATTCCTGAGGCTTTTAAAAAAGCCCAGCCTGGTTCATTACTCCAAACCGCCATCATGGGTAAGACTGCCGACCTGACTGCTGTCCAGAAGGCCATCATTGACACCCTCAAGCAAGAGGGTAAGACCCAGAAAGAAATTTCTGAACAAATAGGCTGTTCCCAGAGTGCTGTATCAAGGCACCTCAATGGGAAGTCTGTGGGAAGGAGAAAATGTGGCAGAAAACGCTGCACAACGAGAAGAGGTGACCAGACCCTGAGGAAGATTGTGGAGAAGGACCGATTCCAGACCTTGGGGGACCTGCGGAAGCAGTGGACTGAGTCTGGAGTAGAAACATCCAGAGCCACCGTGCACAGGCGTGTGCAGGAAATGGGCTACAGGTGCCGCATTCCCCAGGTCAAGCCACTTTTGAACCAGAAACAGCGGCAGAAGCGCCTGACCTGGGCTACAGAGAAGCAGCACTGGACTGTTGCTCAGTGGTCCAAAGTATGTTTTTCTGATGAAAGCAAATTTTTCATGTCATTCGGAAATCAAGGTGCCAGAGTCTGGAGGAAGACTGGGGAGAAGGAAATGCCAAAATGCCTGAAGTCCAGTGTCAAGTACCCACAGTCAGTGATGGTCTGGGGTGCCATGTCAGCTGCTGGTGTTGGTCGACTGTGTTTTATAAAGGGCAGGGTCAATGCAGCTAGCTATCAGGAGATTTTGGAGCACTTCATGCTTCCATCGGCTGAAAAGCTTTATGGAGATGAAGATTGCATTTTTCAGCACGACCTGGCACCTGTTCACAGTGCCAAAACCACTGGTAAATGGTTTACTGACCCCGGTATTACTGTGCTCAATTGGCCTGCCAACTCTCCTGACCTGAACCCCATAGAGAATCTGTGGAATATTGTGAAGAGAAAGTTGAGAGACGCAAGACCCAACACTCTGGATGAGCTTAAGGCTGCTATCGAAGCATCATGGGCCTCCATAACACCTCAGCAGTGCCACAGGCTGATTGCCTCCATGCCACGCCGCATTGAAGCAGTCATTTCTGCAAAAGGATTCCCGACCAAGTATTGAATGCATAACTGAACATAATTATTTGAAGGTTGACTTTTTTTTTATTAAAAACACTTTTCTTTTATTGGTCGGATGAAATATGCTAATTTTTTGAGATAGGATTTGGGGGTTTTCATGAGCTGTATGGCAAAATCATCAGTATTAAAACAAAAAAAGACCTGAAATATTTCAGTTGGTGTGCAATGAATCTCAAATATATGAAAGTTTAATTTTTATCATTTCATTATGGAAAATAATGAACTTTAGCACTATATCCTAATTTTTTGAGAAGGACCTGTATATATATATAAATTGTCATCATATCAGTAAATATGAAGTTAAAGGCTACTTTCAATGGCATTTTTGAAAGTTTCCACAATTTTGTGCCAAAATGATGTTCTTGAAGTGCTGAACATATCTGTTTTTCTTTCTGTTTGTTTGCAAGTCTGTATTATAAAAAGATATAAAAAGATAAAAAGTTTTCTCTAGCAACAATGTGTTTACCTTAGCAACATACACCAGCTAGTGTGTTGGGTGTATGAATCAGAAACTTCAGCTGTAATTCAGCTTCAGATGAGTGAATCACAACCTTGTGTTCCAGGAGCTAAAGTGTTACTGACAGTGTTCTCTTCAAGAGAGGTCATTACTGCTGCTTGATTTAGCCAAAGCTGTTGATAAGTTCACCTGTTACATTGGAAAGATTCTGGGACTTGTAGTTATTACGCAACGGCAGGAAAGCTACTCCCGCTTTAGCAACACAGAGCCACAGAAATATAAGATACTTGGAAACAGGTTTCTGATAAGTGAGTCACAACTCATATTTTAATTTTACATTCCAGAATGGAAAACAACACCAGGCAACATACCAAAGCCTTATAAAGGGGTGATTTCATTTAAAGTGATACCATTCATTGGGTAATGTAATAGTTTTCAATCTATTAGAGTAGAAGTCCATTCTTAACATGACGCACTGAGGTAGAACGGGAGGTTAACATTTGCTGCCCCTGTTCAAGTTAATGGGCCAGCAGGTGCACTCGCAGATGGACAGTGCTGGATTGTGAAGACCTGGGCGACCTGTGGGGTTTCACACAGAAGGGCATCTCCAAATCTCTGGGGCCAAGGACCAAAACCCGAGACCCATTTTTTTTACTTAAAGTGGACCAAAACCTGGGATTTTGACTATGCTGGGTTTTGGTCAACTTTAAGTAAAAAATTGACTGGTTTAGCAACTCAAAGGAAAACATTTATGGGATCTAGTTACATGCTGGTCCAGTGCCTTATCCGTTACACTACCTAACACACAGTGGAAACTATACAACCTACTAGTTGTTAAATAGTCAGGATCTATTCATCGCTATGATACTCAATTTTCCGATTTGTCTCAATTTGAAAATTGAATTGAATCAACTTGAATCAAGAATGAATCTGCAGGTTTGCTGACCTTTACATATGACTATTGCACTTATTTTTCTCCAAAATTATAAGTTGACTACTGGTGAAGCGCCGGTGACGGCCCCACCACGTCTCCTTCCTCATCTCCACTGCACGAGCTTTGTATTGTGGCCTGATTTACCGGGACTAAGACTGGCAGGATAGCATGAGGCAGCACATGGATCACGTGGCAGTACTGAGGTATAATGGTATAAAGGTGGAGCCCTGACAAATAAACAGTCATCTTTGCAGCACCTGTGGGCTCCAGCTCCTGCCTCTCTTTACTCAATTTAAATAAGCCTATTGTGTGTCCGCCCCAAAAAGTCACTTGACAGAGTGGCCTGTTATAGGATCTATTACTTTAGGATGAGGCTGGTCAACACAGTGCAATATGTGAGTGGTGTTGAGTGTATGGGAGCGTGGTGTGCAAGGGTGCATGGGGGGGCCTCAGTATATTTTATATTTATGTGTTTTTTATATTTTCCTTCATGGGGTGTGTAATGTCCTTATTTGTGCCAGTGTTTTGTGCAATATATTTATTAAAGTTATAGCTTGTTCTGGCATTTACAGTTATGTTTTGTCTATTTGTGCCAGTCCCACACTGAACTGCTTGTCCTTTAGTGTTCAATCTTTAGTTGCACTATTGGTGAAGAACAGCAATGGCAGTCTTATATGCCTTGTTAATTACAGTTTATTGTTCGGTCCGGGTTAAGACTATCCCCGGTGTGTACATTTAGCATTTGATTATGACCATACTACTCAATATTTTTTAAAAAGAAGTCTTGCTTCACATTTATTATACAAATTCATATATTACAAAACACACAATTCAGTTACAATTACATATTCCATAATTGATAATGCTTATAGCGTTATATAATTTTCTCTTTGCTCACGCTCTCCCAAAGGATTTCATGGGGTTGAATGAGAGGTCTCCACAGACTGTCTTAATATCGGGCAGACATGTTTCGCCACCTCTTTGTGGCTTTCTCAATGCCCTTCTGGGAAAGATGAGAAATCAAAGTGTGTGTGTTTCAGCATCTGATCATCATCGTTTTCATATATTAAGTTTGAAATAAAACATAAGTGAGTTCAAATAGTACCTGTGTCTATGTCTATGTGCAAAAAGCATGGATCAATGTCCTTCATAATTTGATATACCGTATATATCCATATTGAATTACAGACCACCAAGGGGGGACGTGGCAGGGACACCTTCATGAAATTTTGCGGATCGACTAGCCCTGTTAAGAGCTTGTAAAGAGATCACCCCAGAGGTAATGGCAGCTGGGCGTTGCCTAAGGGAGAGGGTCTCACTTTGGGAGCCTTTATGGGAAGACTGCCAGGTGAGTGTAAGGTCTGCGCTCCTCGGGCGGGACCTACCCCTCATGTTGCCCTAAGACTCGCCTGTTAACTGACTGCTAACTGCTGCTCTCACGTCTCAGAATCAAAAATTACAGTTCAGTTCCTGGATTTAGTGCCAATTAATAAATAAATCCCACAGGGCATAACTTATAATAAATCTTCTCATAGAATTTTTAGTTGCTACACCTTATTTTATTGTCTGATACATAGCATGCTCTGTATTTAGATTCAGCCTGTGCTCTACCTCTGTGCTGGGGATGGGGTTGCAGCGCTGCTTTCCCCTTGTTCAACTCTGTTGTCCTTATGCGAGGCACCGCTCATAATCGTAATCAGATTGTTGACAGTCAGGCATTTGCTTTCTGCAGTGCCTTTAGGTCTCTAAATAGTGCACCATCATCCTTCAGCATGACAAGGGTTAATTCGAAATATAAGCCAATGCTTGAATATAGGATGAGCTACTTTTCCTTAATTACAGACCATTATGGTGACAAAGCAGTCATGACAAAAGAGATTATGTACATGGTTTGCATCAATGGGCATATGTAACACATATCACAAATACATTCCATTGTTTTTTTTGTTTTTTTGTCTTTTTTCTTAATTCTTAAAATGAGTGATTGTCTGAATGCGTTTTCTAATCCAGGCAAACGTCTCCCACTTCTATGCTTCCAAATTATCAGGGGGGTGTAATAAACAATGTGGCTTTTATCCGTGCAACCTTGAAACGGTCTCTTTAATTACCGGCATGGCTGTAGCGGTCTCTTCTCTTTTGTGTTCCATCTTTTTGACTCCCATTGTTCTCACTTGTGCCTATTACCTTACTCTGTAGGAGATGTCTCAGTGAAATAGGCAGACAATTTGATAAGGAGGGGCACCTCTACCTATTCATGCACCAGCAGCTACTTGGGGGGGCAACAAGTAAGGAAGATGGAGGTTCAATCTAGGGGAAAAAAATATGTTTGGGCTGAAGTCTAGAGCGTAGCCTTAGCTTCCTAAAAATTGCATGCATAGACATATCTCCACCGGCGACACATGCCCCATCCCCTCCTCTTCTTATCTAACTCTTTTCATCGTGTTAATTACTTGTGGCTCAAACACAGCCCACCAGGGCCTTCAGGAACCCAGGGAGATCTGCTGCGCCCGGACAATACAGCAAAATGCGGGAGCTCGCAATGCAATCTCAGGAACATTACACATAGATGGAGGGGTAGAAAGCTGACCTGGAGAGAGATAATAGGCAAGGAGAGTGCTGCGTCAAGCCTGACATAATTTAGGATTTAAAGCTCTCCATTAAAAGCCAACAAGCCCTTGTTAATTTTAGCTACTGGTAGCTCCAAGTTAAATGTTCGACTAATGGCAAATTCAACAGTGTGTGTGCAAAGGTGCCGCGTCTGCCATTGCCCGATGGGAAAACTTGAAATCTGAAATTAATGTTTTTTTGCTTTTAATGGTTAATGAGATGTTAGGAGCAGATAACACCTAAAAGAAAGGATGATTTTTTTAAGGAAATTAATAGCTGCACTCCAAGGTTTAAGGAAAAAAATTAATCTTTATTTTGCAGTAAAAAAATGTTTGCAGTGGCAATGATTTATGTTACAAATAGTTTACAACGTGGTACATTGGTCAGTTATTTATATTCTATTTTCTTTCTGTTTAAAAGGGAACACCAGTATATTTTTATATAATCAGCAAAGTATACATGATGAATCCACAGGCACACCTTGAAGATGAATAATTGTGATCTCTTTATTCTAATTATAAATAAATATGAGGCGTTGGGGTCAGCCTCAAAGTCTTAATCAGGTTGACAGGAGATAATAGGGTGGCCTCAAAACCTCATATCTGTTTACAACAGAATCCTAATCTAATCCGAATTTGTCTTCAAGGTGGACCAGTGGATCTATGTAATTGTGCAGTCACTAATCACAATTTGGGACTTGCAATAGGTAGGGTGAGTGGCGGGCAGATACCAACAAAACTAAACAGGTCTTTGTCATTTTTCTTGAGAAACAATCTGGTTAATATGTAATGAGATATGGCATACCCCACGAGTTAAAAGTAAAAATTCTGAAAGTCTAAAAAACAGGCAAAAAGCTTACCAGGTCAGCACTCCTGCAACCAGAATGATCATGCAGATTGCTCTCCCACTGCTCCTGTGTCCCCCACTCTGCCTACTCTGCCTATGGCCAATGGAGTTTTTTGTGTGGGAGTGCTGGGTGCCATGAAAGGCATGTGGAAAAAATAAAAATATCCCCCCACCTTCAGGGGGATCACCCAATACAATTCTGTCCCATTCCTCCCCTCTCCCCCCTAAGATTCATTTTGCTCAGATAAATAATACTGAGCTAGAAGCACTCAGCATTTCGGCATTCCGAGTATGCTCTCCTTCCTCCCTCGAATTAAATATCAGCTTTATCCTTTATATCTGGATCAATGTTCCTAAGAAACAGGTAAATTTGGGCTATCAGATGGGAATCCTTGTAAGCACTTGACAACTACCAGTGGTAAGCTTTCTAAAGACAAGAGCATATATATATATATATTTTTTTTTTTTTAAGTTTTATTTATAATTTTCAAAGTGAAAAAATGACAACGTTACAAAACTACAAAATTACTGCTATCCACTAGGAAGGCCACAACACGAAACCTGTAACCTGCAGGTATAGAATCACCACATAGACATGGATGTACAGGACAACCACACACACTTACACACAACCACTCATACTCGCCTGCTATTAGCCAGATCTATCCCTGTGGGAAGTAGCATGCCACCCAAGGAGGGGGACAAGCCAAAGGGCATTACTAATTATTGATCCAGGAGCACTGAGCCACACCTCCCATATACAGTCAAATTTGTCTGGGCATCCCTCTGGCCAGGTAGGTCATCTTATATAGAATTAGTTTCCCATATACTATATTTTTCCAGCCTAGGAGAATTGGTTTATTTGGATACTTCCAATTTAATAGTATGCATTTCCTAGCATAAAACATCAGCAAACGTGCAAGAGCTTTCTGTGGGCTGTCATCCAACATGGGCTCGACCACACTTAGCAGGCAAAAGGCGGCTGACTTCCTAACTGGCAGGCCTATGGAGGTGGGATTGATGTGGCAATCCCACATCATATGTAACAGAGTGCCGGACCTGGTATTGCATCTAGGACACAAGTCTGACTCCAGCAGGCCCATTCTTTTAAGTCTGACTAGGGTCAAATAGACCTGCTAGAGCCACTTAGCTCTATGACTGAGGAGTACAGATTATTCTCCGCCTCTTTCCAGTCTCCCTGGTCCAGGTCCGGGACCAACGTCGCCCATTTTCCCAGTGCTTTATCCAGAGGGGAAGGGTGGATTAAAAGGAGAGCGTTGTATGGTGTTGAAGTGGGCTTGTTAAGGTCCGCAGTCCTTACCAGGGATTCCACTGAAGATTCCACCAGCTGCAGACCCTCCAGAGGAATCTGGGACCTCAGAGCATGTTGAAGCTGCAGATACGGAATATCTATTCATATGACATCAAGACTACCCCAGAAAATATCTGCGCTAACAAGGTTACACCCGTCTTTTCCAAAAGATTGTATCCGGGAGAGACATCAACTGCCCTGGCAATTTGGGGTTGTCACAAAGAGGCGTATTGGGGGACCATTCTGAGGGCGGACGGGAGGGTTTCCCCATATTTTGAACCTTCTGCCACACATGCAGGGTCATTCTCCTGCACGTAGTGGCCCGTAGGAGTGCTAGAACCTTGGCGAGATCCTTAGCATCCTGTTTCTCGAAAGAGATTGGCCTACACAAGCAACATGAATCTGGGGGTATGCCAACCTTATAGATCGGGACAAAAGCCGCCTGTGCAAAGGATTCAGTGAGGGTTGCCGATTGCAGAGCCTTGGAGAAGACCTCCAGCAATCTCAGCGCTATGGCTGCACTTCTTCTTATACTTCTTATACCATTCTGAGGGTAGGCCATCTGGCCCAAGGGCCTTCTTATTAAACATTAGGGCCGAAGCATTAACGATTTCATCATACATAATCATGATATCCAGCACTTCTCTATAGGAGTCTGACAGGGATGGGAGTTTCATAGAAGCAAGGTAATCAGCTAGTTCCTTCGGTGCATATTATACCCTAGAGGAGTAGAGATGGCTATAGTAATCATAACATTTTTGGAGATTCCCACCGAGTCTGTAATGAACTGGACCTGGTTAGTAATTCCTGCTATTAGTGTTTGCGGATTCTCTGCCTTAGAGGGGAATGCCAAGGTTCCTCCATTTTTATCTCCTTTTTCAAAAATTATTTGCTGTTTAAATAGCAGACTTTTCCGGGTGGATTCCGTTAATGCAGGGCTATATTCCCTTTGAAGCGATTTAAGTAGGTTGTGATCCGCCATATCCGCCGTCTGCACAAATATTTCTTCTGCCTCAGCTATTTTCTCCTCCAGTTCCCTAATGGACCTCCCCCTCTTTACCCTGACCCCTTTTATGGCACTAATGGTGCTGCCTCTAATGACCGCTTTGAAGGCGTCCCATCGTGCATTGATCCAAGACTCCTCCCCATTAGATTGCCAAAATATCCCCAGCTCACTAGCTATTGTGCCACAAACCTCCTCGTCCTCCAACCAGCCCCCATGGCTCCTAGACATACCAACAGACACCATCATTGAGTGGTCCAATATACCCTTCGGCAAATATTCACAAGCAACCGCCCTGGTCAGACACAAAGGCCATATACAATACCTGAAAGTGACCTGTGGGGGATTGAGTGACAAGAGAAAGCCTTATCATTAGGGTGTTACCATCTCCATAGCTCAGTCAAGCCCAGGGGATTAACCGATCCAGAGATCTGTCAAGAATCATATTAAAGTCTCCTATAAGCAGCAGGGGGGCAGATGGGAAGGTAGCCACCTTATCCATGATCTCCTGGAGGACACGGATATCAAAGGGTGGGTGGAATGTACAAAAAATCTGAGCATGCATATCTTTGCATGCATAAACAAATCGAAATGTGCAATCCATGTTTTTTTAATAGACATCGACTTCTGGCCCAACAAGTGTGTCTCCAGAAAGATCACAATGTCAGGGCTATGACGTTTCAAAAATTGGAGCACAAAGGATCTCCTAACCTTATCATTGAGTCCTCGCACATTCCATGAGATCACCTTACACTCCATTTAGATTCAATCTGGAGAATGTATCTGCCAGGAAGATGACTAGGGTCCAAGTGGCTCACCTCCTCCCTAGGAGCATTGTGACATCAGGCCGTACCACGCACTCTGACACACACACACCCACATCACATACAAGACACAATAACAAGCAAAAATAAGGCATAAAACTTTAAACCGTAACCTCTGGGCTTAATAGCCACGTGCCCCAGATTAACAGCTCCCCACCAAACCAGAGCCTTATCAATTAACCACTTACCAATACCCACACCCACCCGGCTCTATGAAACCCAAACTATGGTGAGCTTAATCCCTCAACCTAGTTACAATTTAATTAACACTGGTTGTCAAAAGTGCCTACAAGGTGTATACATTGAAAGTAGGCACATTGAGGGGTTGAACAGGATGCATATTCCCTCAGGGATCCAGGCGTCCTTCAGTCCGAAGGGAGCGGGGGGGGCGGACCGGGGCCAGGGGATGAAGGATAAAAGGAGGTGAGAGAGGGGCAGCAGGGGAGGGGGGGGGGGTGAGAGGGAAGGTGACCGGGACCAAAGCATCTGGATGTAAGAGCTAGAGTCAGGAAATGCTTGACCCCAGCAACACACCACCCGTGAGAAGGGCAGGGATAAAGATCCCATAAATTTAAGACCGGAACATCCCAATTTGACATAGTGAAAACATGGACAGTGTAAAGAAGAGTTCTCTTATTTAAGAACTCCCCGCAGCCTCAGCCGCATCGGGCCACATACAGAAGAGTGTAACACAATGTCCTGTGTACATTTCCTGCGGAGGGCAGGATCCTATGCCACAGGGAATTGGTCCACCCAATCACTGGCCTCCTCTGCAGTGAGAGAGAATTTTGTGGTAGCTCTGTCCTGCACATGCGACTTAGTTGGGAATAGAATGGCAAATTTGATATTTTTCCTCTGGAGGCGCGCTCTCATCTCATTAAAGGAGCGACGCTGCTTCTGTACTTCAGATGTAAAGTCCGGAAAGAAGGATAATTTTGCACCATTATACAGGATATGCCGCTGCTTCCTAACTGCCACCAGTACAGCCCCCGGTGGAGGAGGTCTAAATGAAATGCAGTGCGCCCGCTTAACTGCAAAGAAGGGCGAGAGTTTTTGGATGAGGTTTTCCACAAAATTTTCCGGGGCATCCCCCTCTGCCCGCTCCAGTATCCCAATAATTCTAATATTGTTGCGACAGTTACGAGTCTCTGAGCCCTATGCCTGTTCTGTGAGGGTCTTTACTTGGCACTAAGGCATCGAAAGTCACAACCAGGTGAGTATCAGATATCCAACTAGGTCTAACATTTTGGATGAGGTTTTCCCCCAAAATTTCCAGGGCATCCCCCTCCTGATCTCCCTGATCATGTCCCGTCATGCTTAAAGTAGTTAAGTTGCTCCTGCAGATTATCAAATTTTGCTGTGAGGACACTTTGACAGTTAGTGATAGCTGCCATTATTGCAGCATTATCAGGATTATAATTAGGAGAAACTGAGCACTCCCCCGCTGACTTGGCCATTGTTTGCGTGCCGCAGTGTAATAGCACTGTGCGCCTCTTCTTATTACCTTTCATAAAGAAAAGGATTCCAGACACGCCGCACACACTGCCCCCCACCTGCACCCCAAGACAGCTGCAAGGCTGATGTAAGGAGTTGTGAGAAGGGGGGAAATGCAGCAGGGGGTCACCACAAATGTCGAAACAGTGAGAGAAGGTGATGCCACAGAATGATGGTTGATTCAACCAAGTAGCTGCACCCTTATTATGGAGGGTCAGTATCCGGGGTCCTGGGTCACCATCAACTACAGTTTTGGCTACCGCAGCCACGTCTCCTGCCGGGCGCAGTGCAAGTCTCCTCCAGTAGGGGTGCAGCCAGGTCAGCCAACGCCACCCCAGCCCCCCCTTCCAGTTCTGCAAGCTGCTACTGGAGAATGATTGGGAGTGGGGAGGCAAGGAATCCCCCAGAAAGCTGATCCTGTACAGCAGGATCTCCTCCTCCTGTACAGCAGGACCGCCCGGCTTCCTCCAACGGCCCTCAACCAGCAGGGCCGTTGGAGGAGGCCGGGCGTCAGAGCCCTAAACAGAATTGCCAGCCAGCTCTGCACCGTGGCACAGGAGGGACTCGAGCCGAGGTCTCGAAGGGGGAGGGGGGCTGCCGCAGATCACGCCACCAACCTCACCACTGAAGGCAGCCGAATCCGCCTCAGCACGGCCACTCCTCTTCTCAGCCGTGGAGCTGGCTCCCACCGCCCGGAAAACAATGCTTCCGCGCTGTCCCCCACACACAAAATGGCCCGGTTGAGCAGATGCGTCCCCGCAGCAAACAGCAAAGTGTCCAGGTATGCCTGGGAGGGATATCCCGGTCGTTGGGGTAGGTAGATGTAGTTTTAAAGATGAGATTACTGAGGATTTAGCAGGATTCCTCGTGCCTTGTGTCCGTTCAGTCCAGCTACATAGCCATGCCCCCTGCACATTTTAATTTTTAGACATGCATCAGTAAGGGTACTTGCATAGCAGTAGTGCCAACTGTTGGGCACCACTACTTAATTTTTTCACCCTTAGATGAACACCAGGCTAAATTTTGTGAGTGCATGGGAATCTTCTCTGCAGTTTACGCTCATTGTTGTTAAATTAGAAGTGAAATACACTGGACACAATCTCTGCCATCAGGAAGAATAATATGAAGAAGGGCTAGAAAAGCCTGGCCAGACCCAGAGATTCTTCATCAGAGAGAGCACATCAGGGAGAGATTTGTGCAGTACTTGTAAACATTACTGACATGCTCGGAGTAGCTGGCTTTAGTATGCATGTTAGTGATATATGTACCATTAGGAATTACTTAGACAGGTACAACAGGTTATTTCACAAATGATAAAACTAAGAATAGGGGTCTTTAGAAGGCTGTTTTCAGCATAGGCCACATGAGCCATTGCTCACAGCAGCAGGGATACCAGGTACAGGGTCCTCCAAGCTATAATCACTCCTGGGTTGTCCCTTACTGAGAGGATTGAGAATTAATAATTTGTCTGAAGGGGTAGGCGTCAGATGCCCCAACCAGGAAGGCATCGAAAGTCACAACCAGGTGAGTATCAGATATCTAAACTAGGTCTTAGATTTCCCAAAAGGAGGAGATCTGATGTCCTGACCAGGTGGATATAAGATATCCTAACTAGGCAGCAGAAGAAAAGAGGTGTGTGTTATTTAGCCGGAGTCTACTATGCCTCCATTGGCACATGGGCATTACATTTTGACTCACTGACCCTATTGTCCTTGATAGAGTACAGATGGACTGGAGGGAGTTTACTTCTATATTATCTGGGTTCTTGTTTCCAACCTTGTCTGACAATAGTCCCCTGAGCTTTTTCTTCCTAGATGGGCTATTTCTGTATTGGCCTAGTCTTCTGATCAATGCCTGGTATATTCTGATATAACTTGTGACCAGAATAAGCATTATTTTAGGTTGGTGGATGTCATCCAGAGTTCTGCTTGACTTTAATTTCCCATTCCTATGATTTCTGGTCTAGTCTAGTCTTGCACTATTTTGCTTAGGTTATGTGGCTCAATTAAGACTACCCTGTTCTGATTTTGGCTTGAGATTCCAGAATATTGTTCGACCTTTGTATGACAGAATCTTCTGACATGGCTTGTCATGCTGTCTTGATTTTGTCTACCTTAGGTGTTCCATCAGTCACACTCATGTTCTTAGTAGCGTAATGGTGAGTACACCAGCCATGTTCTCCAGCCACGTCGGGTGGGTTGCCTAAATGTAAACTGTACAGCTGAGACTGGGACATTGTACCTGACGTGAGTTCACAGGGCATTAAAGTCCCATTAACTGTCTAAGAAAACTTCCTGGCACAAAAGCTTCTACTGGTTCTACTTTCTTGTGTGTTCTAATTAGAATGCAGATTTAATTTGGGAAACAAAAGTGCAGATTAAAACCCTGCCCCAAATGCAGAGCCATTTGTCAAAATCAGCTGATTTCATTTCTTGAGTCCCATAAATGTTCTGGCCAAACTAAAGGGTCTGTGGAACCTGCAATTTCAATGCTTCCCTGAATATTTTATTCATAAGAAACTTGCACTTGAATCCCCTTTATACAATTGCAAGCCTCACTTTTCCAACCTCTCTCTAATTAAAAGAAGGGCGCTCATGCACACGGGGTCTCATTGGGTCTGTCACTCGTTAATCATGTGACCTTCGCAGCCTTGGGTAATGACCTTGAAAGAATATATCAACCATGATGGCGGTGTGCTGGAAATTCAATTGTTTCTCTGAGTGCTTTTTGGTCATTGCTGACAATTTCTATGGCACAGCTGGCCTTCACCGGCCAAGGCCTGAGCCAGTTAATCACTTCTCTATGCAGAAATGATGGTGAGTCTTGAGGCAAAAGGGTGGAGGGGGGAGAATGAAAATATATGAAGATATTGCAAAAGAGATGAACTCAAGTTATTAAAATCATACTTGCAATCTTGTATCCGGCTGTCAAAATGGGTAATTTATGGATCCAATACTGTTCAGCTGATCTCATTCTTCCCACTTAAGTCATGGGATCACATAGCTTGGCCAAAAACCCCATTTTGCAGGTTTTCATTTTTTTCTGGAAACATGGTTCTTGTAAAAACATGTAGTTGGATATATATCGTACCTTCAGGCAATGTGAAGCACATGTCCTTTTTTTGCTTTTTTTTGTCTAAGAAACGTATTTTAAATAATTGCATCATTAATGTGAAGTATTACTATGAAAGGACTTCAGCACAGCTTGTTGTAAACTAACGGTACGCTTTCCTGAAACTCGGCAGACGTTGCTTTATTTGTTTTATCTTCCTGCCAAATGAAAGAGCGAGCATAAATCAGCGCTTTGCTCTGATACTGCTGTCATTTCAGGTCTTCTTTGTCTTTCTGAAAATAGTAACGTCTCAGCTGTCCTTTTCTATTTTTATTTGAAATTCAGATATGTTTTATCTAAATCGGAGTCCTGCAGTGGTGTGAGTAGCCACATGTTGTCTGCACTTTGGTTTAATTTCTGGTGATTTTCCTGATAGTTGTGGGTAGTTATGAGCCAAAAAGGCCTCCCTTTGGCTCAGATGCCCTTTGATCTTGCAGTCCCTGGTATTCAGCATTCCGTACTCCTGAATGTGGAATACTCTATGAGTAGGAATAATCATCTGACAACTTTGCCCGTTTAACACTGTGATGCTAGGAGAATTAATAGAAGTGATACAACATACAATGTAATTTCTTTGGTGGGATGCCAGAGAGGAAGAAATGGGGGCTTGTGTCTCCTTGATGAGGAAACATCAGAGGACACCACAGACCAGCAAGCTGTAATCATGCCCGAAGACACCAAGAAGCTGGCAAAAATTGTCTAGCAAGCTGCTGACGGGAGGGGGGGGGGGGGGGGCATTTAATAGACTGGACTAGGAGAAAGAGGCTGTTGGTTTTAATTTTGCTACCGTATTTAGGTTTTTTGTGAAACAAGGGAGGAGTGGTGTCCTATTTACTTCACAATACTTGTAAACTAGTAATAGGTCCCAACGCTGAGTATACCAGTTTAAAGGTTGGGGGGGGGGGGGTTACCAAGCCACCACTCTGATGTAATAGGTGCCTTGATTAAACCCCTGTCTGATAACCATCAACCCTGTGCCAATGGGGCATAGAAGTTGGTAAGTCACCAAGGCTGGAAGCCTCCAAGCCCTGGGGATACCAGGCACTATGTCTGTTGCATTTGCTTCTTTGAGGGGCTTGCAGAGCAGTGAGACTTTTGAACTCTCTGCTGGAGGAACCAGTCATGGAGAATAAACTAAAAGTGGCTTGGATACCTTTCTTACATGTAATAGTATTACCAGCTATAGCCACAAGACCACTGGATGTAGATGGCCCAGGTATTTCTTTTTTTCCATATGCAGGCATGGACTGGATGGAATAAAGTCTTTTTTAACCTTATACTCTATCTTCCTATGTATACAAAGTAGTAATAAAACAAAATAAAAAAAAATAACACTGAATAGTATGGCCCAAATTTTGCCTCTGTTGAGGTCTGGCCAAGCTGGGCCAATTAGGCAAATTTCAGGTTGAATGTAACTATAACCTTATATAATAGTTTATACAGTAAATGTCGGAGCCCAGCAAAGGTGACTATGCTAGTACAACTTGGCTAAATGTACTCAATCATTTTTATTAGTTATAGATGTTTTAATTTCCAAGGTGTCTTTTATCCAACGGCACACTTTGCCTGCTTCAGCATGCTTGCCTCATACAGTCCAAGTAGATCCCATAAAAAACATTGGTAACTTTAGCATGTAAAACCTAAAGCATGTTAAAACTTTCTTCTCTGTGTTCCTGTCCTTTACCCGCTTCAAGCTGTGTCTACTTCATTGTCCTATGATGTCCTGTTTTTCATATGTTGTTATAGTTCCTGTTGTCCACTTCAAGGTGCGGCATCCAACTCCAAGGTCTTTTGCTTCAGCTCTGCGGTCCTTTGTTATTCTCCTTGGCATTGACCTCCTACATAGAGTTGGACTGGCCATTGGAAGCACAGGGAAAATTTCCAGCGGGTCCCTCTGCTTTGAGACCAACTGAGCTGGCACCTCCCCCAGTCCCTTTGCCAGAATTTACTCAGTCCTTTTCTCCAGGTCCCTGCCTCTCAAGAGTCTCCCTAAATCTCACCCCATTTTACTCCCTAGCTTATAAACCCCTGCTTTGCTCAAAGTCCCAGGATAACAGCTATGGGGTTCATATCCACTCCCAACACAGTATTTGCACTTATAATACTAAAGTCTCCGAACCATCTATTTAACAGTGACCCATGAGCTGCACCTGTATTGCTAAAGCCTCACCCGATGAATACACTTGTTGACATCTCATAAGCACCTTGGGGATGGGTTTCAGCATCTGGTGGGCTGTCCATGGACTTGGCTAGTAAATTCCTGGACTGATTTGTGGCTCGAATCCACCCCTGAGCTCGGGAGTCTTGTGTCTTGCTCCAAAATTCCGCTCCCATTCTTTTCATAGAGGCACCCTAATTGAATTGACTTCACGGGAATACATGGGCCTCTGGACTGGGAGAAGTACAAGGCAAAGGTTAAATCTTCTTAATGATTCCTTGAACACTGGCTGCTTTTTTCTTACTTTGACGCCTATGGTTAGTGCCAGTGGGTTTACCTTCTATGATACCCAAACATTTGGGTTGATTCAAAGAAACATGTAACAGCTTGGATTTGGCTCACGATCATCCTATTTTTCACGTCCGCTCGTGCGTTCGTATGAACTTGCGAGTGATTCAATAAGCAAATACGTTTCTATCCTAAAATATACGTCCGTTCGTATGGCAGTTCGGGAATCAGACCTATGTCAGTTTCCATCCTGAATTTTCCGTTTCATTTCTCAGGTTGCAACATTGGTTTTGCCCTTTTTCCTTTTTTGTCTGGACGTAAATCCTTCTGATCTTGCGGCTCCGCACTACAAACTTACCTCATTAAAGTGCATTCTAAATATTTGGTCTTTTATTTTTCTTTATTTCATTCATTTTGTAGTAACCAACCATTAATGAATGCATTTGCATAAGTAAATCTTACTTTGTTTAATTTTTAGTTAACTTGCATTTTTTACTTGTGGATTTAATTTTAATATTTATGCTTCAAATGGTACAACTTTAAATTTTTAGTGTGGTTACCCACACCCTCTACATACAGATTGCTCTCAAATATTAAAAAACACCCAGAAACTTCTGCATGTTATGAGCCTAGAAACAGCCAAGATGGCGGCTCAGGTATTATCGGGCAGCCTGCAAACAGAAAGGGCCTTGTGACTGTGTTGCTCTGGATTCTTTGATTTCTGACCTTTCCATGCCCCCAGCTCTACTGTGTCTGTGCAAAATACAGCAGTAACCCACATCCTGCACTTTATCCCGCTCTCCTCTCCTCAGTAAGTGTGATGCATCTGACCAAAGATGTGCTTAAATAATTAAACAAAGCAAAGGTAAACAACTACACCAATAAATGCAATCTAAAAATATTATTCTAGTACCTCAATTTTAAAATAAATAACAAAGGACATAAGTTTGTTTAATTAACGCAAATATATTGCAAAATAAAGGTTTACATGCAAAGAACTAATTAAGGTCCACATTAAAATGCTTTTATAAGGCATACATGAATCAGGTATGCATTGCCATACAATTTATGGCCTCGGCCATGCTGATACATGCAGTTCATTGGAGCTCAAGACACGCAGACTCCTCCACATAGCCAAAAAACCTGTTCACGAACAGCAATCCGGCTGCTAAAAGGTGTCGGCTGTGGCTTTCTTTTAAAACGCGTTTAGAGGTTTCTCTGAATCACACCTAAACACATCCAATTAACCTAAGTTTTACGTTTTGATCGTAAGTTTTAGGATTTGATCCTAAGTTTTACGTTTTGATCCTAAGTTTTACGTTTTGATCCTAAAATTTAGGAACGGACTTCCGCTGATCGTAAGAGCATATACGCATTCGTACGTAGGCTCGTGCGAGTCGTAAATGGCCAAAAAAACAGGAAAAAATGACTAACACCCACCCAAACTTACGATTCTCGATACGAAATCACTTAACTTTTGCTCTTTGAATCGAGGGGAATGTGCAGTGTATGTTTCTAAGAACAAAATTATGTGCTAAAAAGACTACTAAAACCTTGAATTGCATTACAGGTGCTTATGCAAAATCTAAAAAATATATGTACTTATAAATATATTATCCAGAAGCCAAAAAACTAAAGACTTGTGTCAGACGATTGTACCTGTTATCTATTATTTGCCCATGGTGCGAGTTTACACTGGAAGGCTGGGCTGGGGTGACATATATGGTGAATGCTGTGGCTTTAAGGTCGGCACACTCCTGCCAACATGTATTTATGTTATCTGTCAAAATGTTTGCATAGGATTTTGTCTGCTTCTAAAGATTATAAATGTCAAGAAATGCCATGAATGTAAAAAATATTGTGATACGATCAAAACAATGCTAAAAGCATGTTACATTTGATAAAAATACAAAATTTTTTATGCTTCTGTATTTACTATGCTGCAAGCTGATTTCCCAATGTGTCAAGCACCTGGAGTGCTGTAATGAATTGTTCAGGAAATACAATTACAAAATTATTTAAAAAAATATTTAAACCGAACCTTCAGCATTATTTAAAGTGGACCAACACCCAGGATTTTGACTATCCTGGGTTTTGGTTTACTTCCCCACTATGTGAAACCCCCCAGATCTCCCGATAAAACTCACCTCACCCCGCTCCTACGACAGATGCACGGTCGCTCGTCCAATCAGCACGCTTAGAGCCGCTGAGGTATGCGCGTCAAAGCGACGTCAAAGCGACGTCAAAGCTCAGCGGCTCCGAGCACGCTGACGGCCGCATCTCACGCTTCCCTCTAAAAAATGGCCCCTTCACAAATGGCCGGCGCGGGCACGCACCCTGCTAGAGAGAAGTGCGTTGGACCAAGAATCAGGTAAGTGCAGCGGGCGTCCTGGGGGGTTTCACACAGCGGGGCATCCCCCACGTGGAGGGATTGGATCGGCCGATCCCCCTGGGTGTTGGTCCACTTTAATGAAAAGCCCAAACTATTCCCCAGCACCTAAAATTAATATATTTTAGGTTTGTAGTCGCTAACTTATTATTCTTTTCCCTGTTGGGCTTCAACTCTGTTCAGGATTCTAGGATACGGATGCCGCCATTTTGACTCAGAAGCATCACGTACAGGGGAGAGGGGTGAAAAGTACAGGTGGATGGGTTATATCTGTGCTTTGCTTGAGTCAGTCAGAAGACACTTCTTCTCTGCAGACAACCTGAGACTCCATGGGCCACCATCTTGGCTGTTGAAAGGCACAAAAAATGCAATAAGTGCAGGTAGGGTGATTTTTAATGTGGGCAGTCTGTAACTACAGGGTGTAGGCTGTTATTCAAAGTGAAGGGCCGGTTTAAACAATTTTTTCTGTTACAGCTAAAGTTAAAGGGACAGTCCAGGCAATTGCAGTATAAGGCAATCTGAAGCCTATTCCATGTTACTCTCCTCCATTTCCTGCAGTGCACTGTAGATGCCATAGCATCATGTGCCCCTCCTTTTTATACATGACTAGGCTCCAAAAGTGGTCGCTTGGCTACCTGTCCCAAAGCGCTCCCAGCATAAGCAAGCTCAACCACATGTCGCCCCCTACCTACTGATCAGCCCTGTTTTTTGGGGAGCATAAATTTTCTCAGAACCTAATTCTTCACAGATTTCTATTTAAAATAATGTGTGAAAAAGGTGGAAAGCTAATAAGGACACCTTATGCTTACCTACTAGTCAGATAGCAGAGCAAGCAGTAAATGGCATTTGCTAATCAGAATATCCTACATAATGACTTTTCAGTTAATATTAAATTGGGGTTTTATATAAGGGGAGCAACCACTGACCTAAAGTATATGGAAATCTAGGGCCAGTGGCCCCCCTCATTGTGTAGAGGAGTGTACCTGCAATATGCATTTCTGAATGGCTGACAAGGGTACACAGAGGAGCGGGGAATATCGCATGTGGGGGAAAAGACAGTAGTGCATGCTCCATTCAACTTTTTATTACTTAACATGACATAGTAAAAACTCAGTGAAACGCAAGCCGCTGATTGGCTGGCGACCCGCTTATGCAACAAGGGATCACTACAGGAGGTGAGTTTATGGGCAATCCGGGGAATTTCATATCAGGGCATCCTAAATGGGGATGTCCCACTGGAGTTCAGCAAAATCGGGAATATTTTATTTGAAATAGGGCAGGAACCGATACATATGTGGTACAATTGTAATCAGGGGGAATGGAGCTATTATAAGCAAGCAATAAGCAATGCATTTCACCCAAAAATATTGAGAAAGCACTGAAAAAAATGCAAACAAGACATATCATGTTAAATCTTAAACAATCAAAAACAATATATCATTTTTCTGGAAATTCCTGGAAAGTTAAAAATCTCTAGGTAGGCTGGCATTAAAAGGGTTAAGTTAATGCTTAATATTATTACATTTCATATTTGTATGAACCAGATATGAAATGTACCATAGGAGTCATGTGACACTTTCAAATTTCAGTCATTTTGGTGATGCTTTATACATGTTTTGGACGTACCCAAAATTGAGCAAATTCTGCAATAGGTTTCAAGCATATCTCCCTTTTAGTAAAACGGGGGGTGCTACAATGTTGGGGGTGGCCTTTTAAGAAGGGCAGGACCGCAATCTCCATATTAAGTCATATTGGCTGATATTTTACATCTTTATGGTGGACAGAATTACAATGGTTAGATCTTGGAAACCACCAAGTATAAGCTGGGCCATGTTCATAAAATACATCAATTGGGTTTAGATAAATAAAAAGCTTAGCAGCATTTCACTAAATTAGACCAGCAAATCTGAGGAGGTAAGGGAGTCAAATAGCCAGCAGAATGGGGAGACAGGGAATATTTTTCTTTACTTTTTAATTTTTTTTTCTTTATAAGGTGTTACATTGATATTTCCGGCAAAGGAAATTGTTAGACCTTTGTGGCAAGCTAAGTTTGCACTGTCCTAAACAGTTTTACATTTTTAAATTGAAGAAGAAATGGCCAAAATAGCAAGGTTTACAGTCCCACCACATGATTTCTCTGAGGAGAGTGGGCATGGCACTTGGAGCTGTGATGCTGCATGATAATCAGATCTGGGTAGGGTCTGTAAAAGCTTGAGATCCTGCTTCAGACACCCCTCTCTCTCTGTTGCTAGGCATCATTGGATGCCTAGAACAGCACCCTCAGACACGCTTGTACACAACCCCGTAAGCACAGGCGCGCACTCCCAGAAGCTCATGTGCACCCCTCAGCCACACATGCGCGCACTCCCACACACGCAATCATAAACACACATGCCACACTCCCAGACACGCACGCCCCCCCCCCAAATGTACATGCACGCACTCCAAGACACACACATGCACATGTGCGCAATCCCAAGCACACATGTGCCCACAACGACACCACCAGGGGCGCATGCGCTCACTCTCGAACATTCTTTAAGAAAATATTTAGTGAGAATAAAAAATACATTGCTTTAAATGAACAAAAAAATAGTTCTGGAAATTTCAATGGAATAGTTTGTAATGTTTACCATCCCTTAAAAATGATGGTGTCAGTGTAAAATATTGCCTCCCATTTTTTCTTTTTTAAATAATAAAAATTAAGAAAAAAAAGTACTTCTGAACATTTTAATGGAATGATTTGACATTTCCTTTTTATATGTTATAAAGTGCCCCCCCTCCCCCCTTCCCAACCGCTGATTAGACAACACGACCTCCTCTGATGACCTTCATCTTTTGGAGAGAATAAAAGCCTGCCACCTACCAACACAGTCGGGCTTCTTATTTCATTACAAATAAAAGATCTCTACCCTGCGTGACGCTTAATGCTTAAAAATATATAAATAAATAAATAGAAATCTGGAATTCATTTATTAAAGCAACATCAAATATTTGGGATCAGAATGTTCCCTAGCTTTCAGCAGCTGTGAAGGTGCATGATATCCCTATATTTTTTATTTATTAGATTTATTTCCAGTACCTTCTGCTGAAAAGGTTGGCTTAATTAATATTTTCTGCTGTCCGGTAACCATGGCAATAGGGTCAGCAGATATAATACTTAATTTAATCTTCTGACTGGCTCTGTGTGCATCACCAGTGTCCCAAATAATAGAAAACCCTTTGCTATCCCTGCACTGTAATTTTTTTTTTTTGCCTTAAATATTGTAATCCTCACTAGAGACCTCTTCCAGAAGCCGAAAACATTTTTTTCACTCATCATATGTAGGAGCGTGAAATATTTTTTTTTTACCTTTCTCTCTGGAGCCATCTCAATTTTTTTAGGTCCACTCTCACGCCTCAACCTCCAGCTTCAGCTTCAGCCAGCAGGTTGCTTCAGTTTTCCTCCATGTCTCGTATCCAGGTGAAGGGGAAACAGAGGTTTCATGGTCTTGTATATGTTCTCTAGGAGGGTTACATGCTTTCCGCTGTTTTCTCCTGTAGCAGGTTCTTTGCTCCCAAGATAATTCATGATATCTCTGCCCATACATCAAAAACATTTCCTCATTTTTCTACCACTGTGGGTTTCTATTTATAAGGAAATACAAAGGAAGCAAGGTTACTTTAGAGGTCCTCTTTCTGTCAGTGGCAGGGGACAGTATTCCATGAGTACTAGGAAGCGAAGCGGGCTCGGACTGGCCCACCAGCAAATCCCCTGGTGGCCCCTGGTCCAAGCGGCCCTTTTGAGGGCCTTGATCACTAAAACCTGAACTATGTATAGCTTATATGTGGCATCACATGTGCACACACACACACAGGCAATACCTGGCTATTGGTTTATGTGCATGGGCCCTGGATGTAAGCCGTTAATACTTGCATCTAAATGTGTGGTGAGCCCCCAGAGTCAGTTCAACTGGTGGGCCCCAGGCATCCCAGTCCGACACTGATTGCCAGAGATATTCCTGCATATTTCCTGTATTGCCTTTCCGGTACCTTCCTGAATTATGGCTTTTAATGGCAAAAGCTACTGTAGGCTGGAATCAGGTGCATGCACCTCCTAGGAACTTTGTGTGCTAAAAGTCTATTGGGCCTGATTCAGAGCCTCCTCAAAACCGTATCGTATTTGGCTCGTTCTGTATATTGTACACTTTTTTTCCGTATGCGTATGAGCTTACACATGATTCTGAGCCTCCATCGGAAGCCTTCCGTTTACTGTTCGCAGCTGCGTACGCCGAGAATGGCATTTTCTGCCTCTCGTTGCATCCTCGACAGGACGAGTGTTACGTATACGTTACCCCGTAAACCTCGTATACTACCGTTTTGCAGCGTTTTCCAACGTAGCTTCCAACGAAGATTTTCTGTGTCCTGTTAGATTCAGCATGCATCTTCCTCCCAATATACGGAATTCTCTCGGAAATCTGTTGGAAAGCTGCTATGTTTGCATGCATGTACGCATGCGCGCAGCTATTTATCTCCTTCATGTCCCCCGTCTCAACTAATCTCTCACTTCTGCTTCCATGCTTACCTTAACTCACTCGCGGTTCCAGTTTAGATGTTCTCCCGTCCTTCATGCTTACCTTAACTCACTCGCGGTTTCAGTTTAGATGTCCTCCAGTCCTTCATGCTTACCTTAACTCATTTGCGGTTCAAGTTTAGATGTTCTCTCGTCCTTCATGCTTACCTTAACTCACTCGCGGTTCCAGTTTAGATGTCCTTCCGTCCTTCATGCTTACCTTAACTCATTCGCGGTTCCAGTTTAGATGTTCTCCCGTCCTTCATGCTTACCTTAACTCACTCGCGGTTTCAGTTTAGATGTCCTCCAGTCCTTTATGCTTACCTTAACTCATTCGCGGTTCAAGTTTAGATGTTCTCTCGTCCTTCATGCTTACCTTAACTCACTCGCGGTTCCAGTTTAGATGTTCTCCTGTCCTTCATGCTTACCTTAACTCACTCACGGTTCCAGTTTAGATGTTATCCCGTCCTTCATGCTTACCTTAATCTTCTGCATTCTCCTCTTAGTTGTCTCTTCCTTCTTGATGTCTTCTGCTGTGTGAAATTTATTTGATGTGTTCATGCATCATAAGTTTATAGCTTAACATAAAATAAACACGAAATATGGTTACGTTTTTTTTTTTTTTTTTTTTTTTAAGAATTTTATTAATTTATTTATTAATTTATTTGTGTTTAATCTAAATTTTTTTTCTAAAAAGTTTTGAAATCACGTATAAAATGTTATTTTTTTGTTAAAATATAAAACTTTTTTAACATTTTTTAAAAAACTAAAAAATCTTAAACAACAGCAGGCATTCCTGGCAGGCCCCAGGAATCTATTTGTCGCGGTCAGATTTTGGAGTTTCTCCTGTGGGGTTGCTGGGAAAAGGAAGCAATAATTAATTTTTGCTATATACATTTTTCATAGCTGTGGAATGAAAGATTAATCATGTTCAAGCAAAGCGATGAAGCCATATGTCATTATGCTCATTAATTAGGCTAGGGATGAGGCCATATGCCATTATGCTAATTTAATAGGCTATAGCTGAGGCCATATGTCATTATGCTAATTTATTGGGCTAGGGATGAGGTCATATGTCATTATGTTAATGTATTAGGCTAGGGATGAGGCCATAGGTCATTATGCTAAATTATTAGGCTATGGTTTTTTAAGACCTGGTGATGAAGCTATGTTATAGGTAATCAAATAAGTAGACTACAAACTTACCAGGCTGGTGGGCGACCTGAGCTTGGGGGACCAGCCTTCTCTCTGGGGCCTGCCACTGATCCAGATCTGAGTCTGAGAAAGGTAAATATGTTTACTTCTAATGTCAGATTAGGTAAATGTATTTGTTTCATAATGTGTGTGTGACATTACCCACCTTCGCCATGCACCTCAGGGGCTGGTTCTTCTGGCGTCTCCAATCCCCGCTCTCCACCTGCTACATAGTCAGCTAAAACAATAGAAGCAGGAAATGAGTGTGTGTTTACAGTACATGTGCCTGTGTGTGCTTCAGTCAGAGAAACATACCGGAGTGTTGTTGCTTCGCCATCTGGGACGACTCCCTGGCAAGCCGCCGATGCCCCTCCTCTGTAGAGAGGTCCAGTGGCTGGGGGGGAGGACCTTGGCCCTGGAAACGCACCACCTTCACTAGCCCCAGATCCATCCCGCACTGGCCGGACTGCTCACCTCCAGGTGGGTCGTATTCGATAATCCCATTCGCTCGCTAGAAGAGAATAACATTCCTAAACAGAGGCCTGCCTAAGGGCTTTTGTAGATCTAACATTTAATAGTCATGCACTTACTTGGGCTTACTTACTCGCCTCACCCGGGGCCTCTTCCTTCGCTTTAGGTCCGACCAGTGCTGGATGATCTGGGTGAAGGTGAAGGTGGTGTCACTGTCGGCTGCAATTTTGCCCACTATCTCTAGGGCCAGCATCCTCTTTTGAAAGTCACTCGCCAGGTAGTCGTACCTGTTCTCCATCATCATCTAAAAGATACAAGAAAAACACATTTGATTAATGCAAACATCATACAAATCACTATCTCAGTTATAGCAGGTTCTTAACTTACATTCCCCATAACATTTCTAGCCTTCAGCTATCCTTCTAGATGCCAATTTGGTGTTGCACACATGTGCGCACTAACTTTTGCTTGGCACAGCGTTCAAATTCAAATTTCGCACCCACTGTTTTGCCCTGCGCTGCCTAATCGCATATGCATGCATTTTGCCTGCAAATCAAAGACCTGATCAAACACTTACTAGCATGATAGTGTCATGTTGCTCACGAGTGAAGAGCGTGGGTGCCATTTTGATAGCCAGTATCAGCAGATATGTTGCGCCCCAGCGGCTTACATGTAAGCGTCATACACAGTCATAACTATTTAAAGGGTACTTGACCAAACAGCTGAGTGTCTTTACAGATCTTACTATGCCAGCTAAGTAAGCTAGCCGCAAGTTAGCCCCAGCCAAGGAACGCCATGAGCGTCTTGCAGAACAGCATGGTGAAAGCTCATCCAGGCCTACAACTCCCACCAAGCCAGTGGCCACTCGCATCCCACAAGGAGCTCCAGTCGCCACATGAAGGATACATTGGGCCACACTCCAGGCCCCTCAAAATCTGCATCAGCAAGGAAGCCCGAAGGAGACTTCCTCCAAGAAGAAGGCTCCCCTCCCCTCAACATCTAAAAGCCAAGGGAGCACTAGTACTAAGGGCAAGGATACGCCAAGGGCTAGAAGCCCAAGCCCAACAACAACACCCTCTCCTGGTCCTTCCCAATGTCAGGAATCTAACGTGGAGAGCCCTGAGTTACCGAGCAGCTCCACGGCAGTAACTTCTTGGGGCAGCCAGCCCCCATGCAAGTCCAGCCCAATCCATGGTAAGGGAAAGGTCTGGCTATTCAACGCCTGCAAGTCACCCAAGAATGTCAGTCAATATTCCACCCACCCAGGAAGAGGCATCCAGGGCAACATTAGGGAGAAACCTGCGGCGTGGGACGTTGAGCGGATGCTTTACTGAGCCCCAAACCAAGGCGTTGGCAAGTGGGGTTTCCGAGCACTTTCATAAGCTGTATGGGAGAAATTCTAAAGCCACCAGCAAAGTGCGCAGGAACCAAATCTGGGAGGAGATCACCAGACAGGTCAAATGTGCTGGGACGGAGAGGAAAGATGTGGAGCAGATCCAGCGGAAATTCTCGGACCTCAAATATGCTGTAAGACAGAAGATGAATAAGCGCAGGCAGCACGGGTCCATATGGGTGTGGGAGTTGAGCTGGTTGTTGTTGTGCAAGACCTTGTAAGTAAGGTTTTTTTTCCTTAAAGGTTGCAAACAGGAGGTGGATTCCCAAGTAAACGGCAGTACACCGCAGCTGAGGAGCTTGTGCTCGGACTTATACACCCCTCGACACTACAGGGCTTATCCGGGGCCATAGACACTGAAAACAATGTCATGCCTGAAGGTTAGTATTTTAAGGATTGGTTAATTTGCTTGGCATTTAAAACATGTAGTAAAAAAGCATAGCTCCACACAGGGCCATAGCTAGGGGGGAGCAGGGGGGGAGGGGCACGCTCCCAGGGTTCAGCAGTTCAGGGTGGCGCCAAAGGGTGTCTGGCAAACCGGTGGTGGAGTCAATTTAGAAAGTTTGGCCAGGGTGCCCTAAAGCCTAGCTACTCCTATGGGTACACATGGTATGTTAACTTGGCTTTACTGTTACATTCCAGCTCCTCAAAAAACTCTACCCACTGCGCAACCCTCCACCTGTTTGCCCACTGCCACCACGTCCCGCCAGCCTTTACCAACCTATTCTACACAGGACCAGCAGGATCTGGTAAGTGTAATGTGCACTAACTGGTGATGCATGTGAAGGAAGATGACTACTTGGGCCAAGATATATTTGAGCAACTATTTCACAATCTTTTTTTCATGTCCCTACAGACACCACCCATATTGGATGCAATGCACCATGGGGAGGAGGAGGAGGAAAACATTACCAGGCCCCCACTAATAGCAACCCAGCAACATCATCTGCCACTGCCCCAGCAGCAGCCGCCCACAAATCCTCTGCAGCAGAGTCAATCACGCCCTCTGCTGGCAGACCAGCATGTCCAGCAGCAAGAGACAGACACAACTGTCCCATGTGGTAGCTCTGCTGCAGAGGATTTGCCTACTACATCTGCTCCTGTTGCTAGGCCTAGACCTCCAGCATCTGCACACGCCCAAACCCGGGGAAGTGGAGGACACCCTCATCCACGTCGCCATGTCAGCCAGGGGAGGCGTGTGCAGATCCTGGAGACAGCATGGCACAATGACAGCCGCAACTTTAGGGCAGTGAACCAAAGATTAACAGAGCAGCTGTCATCACAATTACTAAACTTCAATAACCACTTCACCACCCTGCTGGAAGAAATTAGGACTAGCAACAGGCAGAGGGAGGCTATGCTTGAGCAGTGGCAGATGATGAATGCCACCCAAGCACAGGTGTTGGCCATCCTACAAGCGCAACAACAGCCTTATAATGTCAATCCACCATATTAACATTTAGCGCTGTATTTCCTCCACATCTTTCCTCTCCATCCCCACACTATTGACCTGTCTGGTGATCTCCACCCATATTTGTGTATTTGTGCTTTGGCTGGTGGCTTTAGAATTTCTCCCATACAGCTCATGATAGTTCTCAGAAACCCCACTTGCCAATGCCATGGTTTGTGGCTCAGTAAAGCGCCCGCTCCATCTCCCACACAGCAGGTTTAGGCCTAATGAGATCCTGGCTGCATCATCCTGGGTGGGTGGAATAGTTGGTGACATTACTTTGGCTCTGAAAGTATTGTGTTGGACTTTCTTGGGGGATGGGTGTTGTTGTGGGCCTAGGGATTCCTGCCCTACTGTTCCCCTTGCCCTTAATACTAGTGCTTCCTATGGTTCAGGATGTTGTGGGATGGGGAGAATTCTGGCTTGCTGAAGTCTCCTTGGCCTTCCAGCCCGTAGCAAATTTAGAGGGGACTAGAGTGTGGCCCAATGGATCCTTCCTTTGCCTAGTGGATGTCCTCATAGGCTGCGAGCGCCCTTCCCCACCTAATTTCTGTATTGAATATTACATTGTTTTCATGAGTTTGTTCTGTGCTGTGTTATTTGTAGCCATTTCTGATCTCTTTTATTACAAAAATATGAGTGTTGTGAGAGCAAATATTTGACAATAAAAATGCACTACACTCAAATCTGTACCAAAGTCTTTTTGGATTAATTAGTATGTACAGATAAGCAAATAAAAAAGTATAAATCAAATATCTTTGTTACCTCACAAATAAATAATATATCTAAGGACAACCAAAATGAATGTAAAAAAATTCTTAAAAAAAAATACACCAACATTTGGCACCATAAAAAATATAAAATGGAAAAACCAAAATAAATTAATAAAAAATAAGCCTAAAAATTACTCAAAAAATTACACCCCCGGTATGGTCCAGGCATCTAAATCTGGTTTTAAGCAGGCCGAAGGCCCACTCCACCACAGCCCGGGTCTTTCGATGGGCCCGGTTATAGCCCTCCTGGGCCTGAGTCTGAGGACGCAGGACAGGTGTCATCAACCATGGCAGTAGTGGGTATCCCGAATCCCCTGAAAATAAAACAGAAAGTTAGTGTCTACTTCTTAGCTACATTGGATATCAAGTCATCAGAGGGCAAGAACATCCATATGTTGAGACAGGGTTATCCGAAAAGATTAATAGTCATACATTGAAAGGCTAATGAAATTATTTCTCAAAACGTACCCAGTAGCCATCCACCAGACAAATCTCCTGATTGAAAACGAGCATACAGGCTCGAATTTCTCAGGATATAGGCGTCGTGGGTGGATCTGGGAAAGCCAGCCATCACACTTAGGAACCGAAGGTCTGGGCCAACCACAGCTTGCACGTTTATGGAGTGGCCCATCTTCCGGTTCCTGTAAGAGCAGAAATACAGGTCTTTAGTACACAAAAACAATCCAGAAAATTACCAAGTTACACATGACAAAATAAGGTATCCTTAATGTTAAAGTGTGTTTTTTTAATGTAAAAAACAAAAAAAAACACACCAATAAGTAATAGTTGGCCAGTAGGTATACATGATAAGGACTAATTAAGGTCTGCATGCAAAAGATTAGTTAAGGTCTTCATGCAAATGATTAGTTAAGGGCTACAGTGAAAGGATTAGTTAAGGTCTGCATGCAAATGATTAGTTAAGGGCTACATTGAAATGATAAGTTAAGGTCTGCATGCAAATGATTAGTTAAGGGCTACATTGAAATGATTAGTTAAGGTCTGCATGCAAATGATTAATTAAGGTCTGCATGCAAATGATTGATTTCTATATACATTAAAAGATACTGTGAATCTCTCGTCATGCTTACTGCATGTTGGTCGGAGCTTGGACACCCACCTCTCTTCTTCTTCATCTCCCCTCCCCCTTTCTAGTCTCTTCCCCTATTCTCTTCCCTTTTCTAACCCACCTTCCCTTTTCCTCCCTCTCGCCCCATATTTTCTGATCCATGTATGAAGATAATATGTAGATAATAGAGATGTGGTATACATTCAGATGGATGTTTATTTTTGCATCACAAACTCTACAGTATGTCGTAAATTGATGTATCTTCTTTATACCTTCAATAAAAATATTGTTGCAAAAAAAAAAATATATATATACTGTGAATCAATGAGTTAATACAAGTCATAATGTTGACCTAAACCACATACCTAAATAGATATTCCTCAGCTGCTGGTGGAACCAACGCAACATGGGTACAATCGATCGCACCCATGACGTTCGGCATGCGGGCTATATTAAAAAAAAACAACTTAACAGCATTCCAGGCTACCATGTTGTCTGGGAAATAGATGTATTTTGGACACAGGGTAGCCATGCCATCCAAAAACTTGGTTAGTGTGCGGCTCAGCATAGGCTGGGACATCCCCAAGGAAAGGGCACCCAGCCTCTGGAACGAGCCGTTTGCTAAAAATTGCAGGCAGCCAACCAATTTGGTCATACCGGCAATTGCATGCCCCTTCCTTGTGGTGCGGGCTAACCATGGCCACAGCTCACTATACAAGTTATGGAGGTCAGCTCGAACAGCTCGATGTCCATGCGTGCGCGGTGCGATCTGGCTTCGGCCATAGTGATGCAGATCAAGCTATTTAGCTGCAAGCGCTCATACTCCTCCACTTACTCAGCAAACATCTAGACAGCTAGCTTTCGCCTACAAAATGACCCCGTAAGTTGAGTGGAAGCAAACCCGTTTAATTGGGCGGGTTGTCATCCGCAATCAAGGCTCAGAATCATGCGCAAGCCCATACCAATAACGTAAGTTGCCCAACATAACGGAAAATTGCTGATAAACATACGATCATCGAAAGCGTGTATACGCATTAACGTAAATGCATATACGCATGAAAACAGTAACGTAAAATACGAAAAAGCATGCAAAAACTCACAAAACTTAGACACATGCGAAAGTGCATGTGAAAGAGGCTCAGAATCAACCCTAATGTGTCTAAAGGGCACAGTGCACAAGCCCCATAGCATCTCAAGCCAGTTAGCCATTTCACTGCCTTTCCCAAATAGGTGCCTTGGTAATGTGCAATCTAAATGTTTTGTTCAAGTCATGGCACGCTCAAAAGTATTTTCAGCTTTTGCAGGGCTAAACATGGCAATGTTCTAATTTTTTTTCTTTTTTTAAAGTGGACCAAAACCCACGCCCCAGGGCCACTGGATTCTCTCCCCCCCCCCCCCCAGGGCATCCAGAATTGAGGTGCCCCGCTGTGCGAAACCCCCCCAGGTCGCCTGGAAACTCACCTTCTTTCCCGGTCCAACAGCGCATGCACGAGCTGCGGCTGCATCCCCGCTATCCCTTTAGCAGGGCAGGTGCCCACGCCAGGCATTTGTGAATGGCCAGCGCGGGCATGCTCCCTGTTAGAAAGTATCGGGGGGATGCGGCCACCAGCGCGCTCAGATCCACTTCCCTTAGACGAGCTATTAGATGAAGGGGTGGGAGCGGATCCCAGCGTGCTGTTTGGATGAGAGGGCTGCACTTGTGCTGTAGGACCGGGGAAGGGTGAGTGAGATCAGGCAACCTGGGGGGTATCACACAGTGGGGCATCCCTGATCGGGGAGCCCTGAGGGGCAAGGGCCAAAACCCAGGATAGTCATGGAGTCGTAGTAGCTATCAACTAAATGTGAGCCCCTGTCATGCTTTTTATATCTGTTGTATGACCTTATTAAAAATATTTACCTTTTTAGCGATACAAAAAGGGAATCAATTGAACAGCAGAGGGTGTTACAGGGACTGAAAGGTGATGAGGGTGGTAATGACCCTCTAGCCCAGGTGATGCTCATGGCTTTTCTGTTTATTATCTTTGAGTTTAGTCACTACCCGCAGACAGCTTCAATAAGGTCACAGTTGAAATAAAAAAATATCCAGATTTGTGTATTTGGTTCTTCAAGTGTGGTCCCTGACATCACAGAAAGACACATCTTTTATATGCATGGTTGAGGGTGTCACTGCATCAATAGCACATGGAACTGGATGCATCTGGATGTTTTAGTGCCACTGGTTTTAACCATTTAGTAACCTTTACGCTTGATTAATATTTTGGAACCCTCTGCTGAATGAGTGCTGGACTTTGATACTGGACCTGCAGCAAGTCTTTGTTTAGCGCTCGCCATGTTTCCTGCAGATTCATATGTTACCACATAGTAAGCAAGCGGGATCTTTTATACATAGCTTCCACTTCTAGTGACCCTTTTATTTCATCCCATAACTCCTTTCTCAAGTTTAATTTTATAGCAGTTTACTCCCTTTCCCTATACAACATAGATGGCTGACTCAGTTCCCCTGTTTTTACACTAAAACACATCCCAGCCTCATTACCTTCTGTTGCTCTTGCTGGAAATTGGACAACCATTGTATTGCTAAACTTGATTTGATCGTGCTAAAAAATATAATTGTCTGTTTTAAATAAAAGAGATAGTACATCATATAGGCATGTATCACTTAGTGTGGGTTCTGATGTGATTCACTTTGTTTGCTTCCCCAGGGAACCCCATTGACTTTAATTTTGAAAAAAGTATTGTCACATTGTAATTGTGCTTTGTACAGAGAAAATAGCAAATATAAATGACAAACATAATAACATGTATGTCATCTACAGTACTTTTGGATACACATTTTACCCCATTCCCGTCTGTATTGCCAAAAGAAAAGTTGTAAAAGTGCCTACAGCTTCTGAATGTACAAATCTAATCTTAAAGACACAAATGAAAGCTTGTTTTCTACCTCTCAGACAGCTGCCATTTCTGCCAGCCTGATCTCTCAGAATAAAATTGTTGGGATTATTTATTGTCTAGTGTTCTTCAAGTTGCAGTTTTCTGTGGCTTTCTGTGTTCCTTCCATGAATGTCTGTGAAGGCAGTTGGAGGTTCCATGTCCTTGCATGAGTATATATGTGTCTCTTTCTCACTCCCTCACCAGCATAAAAAGCAGATGAATTTTTTTGTTCTCAGTTAAATTTTCTCTGAGCTAAGAAGCAGAAAAAATACATAAAAACTGGGGAAGGAACAGCAGAAACAGGGAATAGTACAAGACAGGTGGAGTGGTTCTAAAAATACGGGATTGGCTACTCAACAGGTCTGTTAGTGGCAGCAACATGTACTTCCACTGTAGAACAAAGAAGGGTGTGAACAGTGGTGTAACTAAATGTGATGGGCCCCTGGTGCGAACATTAAAGACAGCCCTTGCAAGGCTCATAAAGTAAACTTTTTTTTTCTGTCTTATAACTCAATTGGATGCAGCTAGGCTTCCAAAGACTAAACTAAAGACTGAAACAGCAAAGATGAATGGTGCTTACTTTACTTTCTATATTATGTCAAGTGATATCAAATATGATAAGGGTGGAGGAGCGACCACAATGCTGCTGGGCCCTGGTGCGTCCACACCCCTGCAGCCCCTGGGTTTTGAGGAACATATAGTTCCATTATCGCTACTGTAACTTCAGAAGCTGAAAATATGCAAACAGAGTAAGGAGCAAGTGTTTCCCCAGCAGAATCAGGGAAGGGGTGCCTTGCACAGTCTGATTCAAGACAGATGGTGTCCCAACCACATAACATGGTGAAAAAAGTAGTCAGGCATAAACAAAATTATGGGCTTGGCTACAGAACAGGCGTGTGGATACTGGCAGCTACATGTACGTCCACTGTGCAGCCACTGGTAACAAAGAAGGGCATGAGGGAGGGACATTTCGTTCTGGCATCGCTACTTTAACTCTTCCTCAATAAACCCATCTACCAGATCGGGGGGGGGGGGGGGGAGAAATGCGGAAGGACTATTGGTACAGAAGAAAAGTGTAAGGGGCATAAAGTTCCCTAAGCGTCGCATGTTGGGCCCCAGTACTCTCAATAACTCTTCTTCAATAACCCCTCTAGCAAAACAGGAGATAATGGAGGGCAGAGATTTCCCTAGGGAGCATAGTTAATGAACCATTATTGTACCATCATTGCACCAGCGTTGCCAAAGCAATGGCACATATTTGCCCTGGAGCGACCACCACTTACCATCATTCTACCATTCCTACACTCACATGCTGGGCACCATTGTACAAACTCTTCTTCAGTATACTATACAGACCCTCTCCATCCCTTGTGATAATGGCCAGTGCTCAGAACCAGAGAGCACCTTCTGTTTTGTGTGTGTCCTGTGATATTTGGACAGGCTCTGATTCCTTCATGTTCAGTAAATAATAATTCTGGCATCCATGAGGAATTAGTTAATAGGTCAGCCAGCACCATTAGATGAAATCCAGGATAAAGTTAAAGGCACTAAGTGGTAGACTTTGTCTGTTTAGTTCGGCATCACTGGGCAGAGAACACTATAGGACCAGCACACTTTACCCTCAGATCTCACTTTACATATGATAGATCTCCTTTCATCTAACCACCTACAAAAATTAAACTTAAGCATATCTGGCTGCATTTGTCATTGATTTAAAGTTATGATGGTGAAACTGTCCATCATAGACATCCCTAGTTTTCAAACTATTTCGGGGAAGCCGTCTGCCCCTGAGTCTCCTTGGATTTGGCTGTGACTTGAGTACAGATTGCAGGTGAGCTATGTTAACAGCTCTGCACAGCCAAAAGAAAAGGTCATGCTATTTTTTTGTCCCTCTATTATTATTATTCGTAACAAAGCCCTTGCTCCATTATTCTTCCTAATTTGCTGGACTCCTAATGGGAGCTGTACCTCCCAATTACTATGGTTGCCACAGCTAATTTGGTTAGACTCAATGTCCACCAGGCAAAAAAAAGAAAGTGTGATGCTTCGGTGGGGGGACATTTACATACTATACATCCCAGGAATGGCCAACAGCTGCCTTCAACTTCTTCCCGGTTAATTAAGGGCGATTAGCCTACCCTATTATTTCTCCTTCCACCTCCCAGAATTCGGACGATGGACAGAGCAGCTGAGATCTGCAAAGCAGCAATGGGTTACTTCATAGACTTTTTGTTCTGCTTTAGGCAGAGCTGCATTCCGACTTCATTTATTTCACAGCTATTCTCCTAAAATTATTTTGTAGTACATGTGTACTGCGCTGTGCTTTATAGGCTACCCATCAGCGGCAACCGGGAGGGAGGGCAGGGGCAGAAACAGGCAGCAGAGGAAGCTGCAGAGTGAAGCCCATTAGGTCCTGTCTATTGCAGCAGAGGAGGCAACAACGACAGAGGACCCAGCAGGGATGTGGAGAGCATTGGCAATAGCACTGCAGGTGGCAGTGAGTGTAGAGCATTGCCAATGGCCCGGGAAACGGCAATGACCTGCCTTGCCCAAAAACCACTGCAGCCAAAACTCAGCATGCAGCTTTTCCTAAAATGCAGCTAAACACAACACATAGTAGCGATTTTATTGGTCACAATTCCCTTTGGCTGTCATTGCTTTGGGGGATTACTGCTGAACGTGTACGACTCCAAGAAATTAAACAGTGTATCAGGGGCAGACTTGGGTTTGGCCCTAGATTTTATTCGCCATACCAGCTCCGCAGACATCTCTCCATTTTTAATGCACATGTGCAAGTCATGTGTCCACTGTTCCACATGTTCATTTACACACGGGATGCATAGCTTCTCTTGTCTGTGACACTACCAGGGCAGCAGATTTCAGCGGCATTATCAATCAAATAAATTATACAAAGCTGAATAACAACTTTGTCTACGGATAGCAAAGTCACTAAGATAGAGCCACATATAGTCCTAACAATAACAAAAAACTGAGCACTTCAAAAAGATGTAGAAGAAAGAGTAAATGTAAGAAAGGTAAAGAAGCCACATAATAATTGTTCGAACGCGAACATATCCCAACTCACACTTTTGGATATTTTGTACTCCAAAGGTGACACCAGAAAATGAGCTCCACTGCATCACAGAAGAACCACCTGAAAGCGTGACTCCACCACATCCATCTGCTTCAATTGTTATGCCTTTCTGACTCCAACTATTTGATGATAGGCATTCACTCAAGCTCTTATCTTCTTTCAGTGGCTACCCCTGCCCCTTCGGCAATCCCAGAGCATAATAAAAATCATAAAGGTTTGCTGAAGGTACAGGGGTATTTATCTATTGTCATACTTCTATTGACATGAGCAATTGCAGTGCCCAGTGATAGGGCTCATCTAGCAGTAGGCTCAGTAACCACAGCTGAACCTAAAATGACTGACCGCAACCCAATGGGCCCTTACTCTTGGAGACACCACCAGGGCCATGTTTGGTGTTCAGGCTGCCTTAGGCACCTTTTGCCCTGGTGCCCCCTTTTTTGAGTTAGGTTGGGCTCTGCAAGTTGAAACAGATGTGTGTGGAGTTGGGGGAGAAGGTGTAAGGGATTAAGGGCCTGATGTATCAAACAGGCTATGCCACATTGGTGCAAAATACCATGTATAATTTGTTTTACACTGGCGTATGTTGCTGCACTACAAAAAATACATTTACTAAAACATTAGCGGTGCAGCAACACGGTGAGAAAATTATAGAGGATATTTGCACTACTTTGTTTTTTACCAGTGTGATGTAATCTGGCAGAAGTACTTGAAAAATCAGGCCATAAATGCAGTTTGTGTGTGGAAGTGGGAGAGGGTGCAAGGAGTTGAATGTGGAGGGTGTGTGTTGGGGGGTGCAAGAGGTTATATGTGGAAGGTGTGTGGATGGAGGAGGAGGTGAGGGTCTATAGGGGTTAAATGCAGGCATTGTGTGTGTGTGGAGGGGGTACAAGGGGTTAAACCGGAACCTCAGCATGATTTAATGAAAAACCCAAACCCTTAAAAAACTATTCCCCAGCATCTAAAATTAACATATTTTAGGTTTTTAGTCACTTACTTATTATTCTTTCCCCCACTGGGCTGCAACTCTTTTCAGGACTCTAGGATACGGGCGCCGCCATCTTGCCTCAGAAGCATCACACATTCTGAGGATAGGAGAGTAGGATAAAGTGCAGGGGAAGGAGTTATAGCTGTGCTTTGCACAGACAGAGCAGAGCTGGGGTCAGGGAAAGGACAGCAATCCCAGAATGCAGAGCGACACAATCAGAAGACACTTCCTGTTTGCAGGCTGCCTGATGCTCCATGAGCCACCATCTTGGATCTTTAAAGGCTCATAACATGCAGTAGATGAAGGTAGGATGATTTTTAATGTGAGCAATCTGTATGTACAGGGTGGGAAAAAATATATAAGATATGCTCTTATTCAGGGTGAAGGTCCGCTTTAAGTGTGGAGGGTGTGTGTAGAAGCAAAAAGGGTGCAAGAGGTTAAATGCAGAAAACCAAGTACCGGTAAGCATTTTACATCTTACTGGCGTCCCAGCTCCTGACACACAATAATCACATGACCATAGAAGCGGAGGGGTGACACTGGCAGCAGACTGCGTTTAAACCCTGTGCACCTCTTTCCCCTTCACAAATGCTCTGCATCCTTCTGTGGCTGGGAGGGAGGTGTTGCTTGTTAGGGGACATTAAGCTAATAATGGGACTTTATTTATACAAACCAGTGCTCCCTGCAGATGGCTGCCCTAGGCACAGGTTTAATGGGAATGGCCACCACCAGGAATTTCAGGGGCCCCTACAGCATACATTTTACCCCTGCTCACATCACTTACTCTGCTCCTCAGTGAGCAGCCACATGGTGCCTCTCCCCCCATGCCTCTGTAATCAGTTACTGTACAGGTGGATCTCCACAGTAAGCAGTAATATTGGCCAGTCACTCTCAGTAAAATGTTACAGATTCCTACCCTCCAAGTGAACAGCAGTCTGAGCATCGATAGTTAATTCAACTTAGCCAAACATGCACAAACCATCATTCACTTCTGTTCCACGAGACCACTTGCAACAAATTGCTGTTTGTGGTTTCTATACATTACCTATGATGAATACACAATGCCCTCAGTGCCATTATTATGATAAGATATTACTTTCCCATCTCTGCTGGCATTAGCAGAATCTGCTTCACAAGCACAAACTCTCCCTGTGACATCATAGGCTGATTAATGCCATTAATGCAAAATGTAATACCTTTATGAAATTGAAGACTGTAACCTCAGAGCAGCCATTTGTTATAAGGGACAGAAGGAGACGTTCTGGTCGCCTAAGCCAGTACACCTCTGAGGTTATAATTGCACTGTGATAGGCACAAGCTTTTGGCAAAGCGTTAATGGCACAAATTACAGCTTACCAAAAGTATGCCGCAGCTACACTGTTGGGGAGCAGACTTGTGACCGGAGGGTGACAGGTTCGAATCCCGGTCCTGGGACATGACTGAAGTGCTCTTGAGCAAGGCACCTAACCCCCCAACTGCTCCCCGGGCGCCGCAGTTAGGGCAGCCCACCGCTCCGGGCATGTGTACACTCACTGCACGGATGGGTTAAATGCGGAGGACGAATTCCTATGTGTGCGCAAGCATGCAATGGCCATCTATGCATTAAAAATTAAATTAACATCATAGCATAATAGGGTGGGTCCTTTAGGGTGGGACAAAATTTGATACACAAGTTTTAAAAGACATGTTTAGGCAAAATAGTTCTAATAAGGCCCTTTAAACTTGCCAATATGTGCTAGTTTGACAATTGAATATTCTTTTGTTAGCTTTGTTGTTTTCTGATAATCTTGGCTAGTGCTCCTCCTAGAGGCCAACATTATGCCACAGTTTTAAGCTTCTTGATGCACTGTGGCCTAGATTAGACCTCCTGATAATGCCATTGGAATTAAAGTCACAAATCGAAAAATTTATAAGAAATGAAATATTTTAGGTACCTTATCACAGTAGGAACACTCCAACATAACACAAGCAGGAAAGAAATTGAAACAAATGGGCAGATGTCTATTGGAAGTAAAGGTAAATTGCATATATTGTGCCTTACCTGTGCTTTTTTGCTCCACTGCCACCTACTTCGATGGGTCCATCTACCAGGCCCTACTGCCACATCTTTGCTGGGTGGATCTGCTTCACTGGGTCCATCTTCCAGGTCGTACCAATGCAGGCTCCTTCACTGGGTCCATTTGCTGGGTCCTACCATCACTGCCTGCTTGGCTAAGTCTATCTGCCCACTCCTACCACCACTCCCTCCTTTTCCAGGCCCTAACATTGCCACATTTTTTGCTAGATCCCTCTACTGGGTCCTGCCACTGTCGCCTGTTTTGATTAGCTCATCTTTCAGCTCCTGCTGCCACATTCACTGGTCCATCTGCTGGGTTCTACTACTGACACCTGTTTCACTGAACTCATCCAGTGGGTCCTGCCATTGCTGCCTCCTCTCCTGGGTCCATCTGCTGGATTCCCCTCAACACTTCCCTCACTGGTGGGTCCTGCCCCTGCCTCCCTCCTTGCTTGCTCCATTTATCGGATGCTGCTGCTGCCTCGCTGGGTCCATCTGCTGTGTTGTGCCATTGCTGCCCCCTTTACTGGGTCCATCTGTTGGGTCCTGCCTCCATTGCCTCCTTTTCTGGATCTGTCAAGCAGGTCTTACCACTATCACCTCTTCCTCAGCTGGGTCATCCGCCGGGACCTCACCTTCTTTGCTGAGTCCAACTTCCAGGTCCTGCCCCCCTGCCTGCCTTACTGGGTCCATTTACAGGGTCCTGCCACACCCACCTTCTTTGCTGGGTCTATCCACCAGGGCCTGCTACCACCAACTTCCCTGGGTCATGTAACCACCCTAATCTCCTGCACCTCCACAGACTGGACATGACCAATATATTATTATTATTATTGTTTATTTAGTGGCAATGTATACTGTGGTGCTGTACAAGTTTCAAAATTACAGGAGGTCAAGACATTTTTATGGGTCAGACGTGGCAGAAATGCAAGAAAAAACACATGAAAAAAACACACTAGGGGAGGGCCTTTATGCTGCTCTCTCATAAAAACCTTTTTGTTTGTCCAAATTTGAGGTAGGCTATTGCATCTACAAGTGTATGTAAGTGGGGGGAGGGTTGCATAAGAGCAAAGAATATTATGTCTATTTTGCTCACAATCATCTCACTTGTGTCGTCACTCAGCGCCTCAGTCTGCTGCCGCCCTTTACTTTCAAATGACATCTCTCATGAATAGCGGAAGACTGGGGTCAAAAATCAGCCCTTGATTTTACCAGCCCCTTGGCCAGCCTGAGAATTCCCTACTGTGGCCCCCCAACCGTGATGCCGTAGCTATAGCATTGTGGGCTAGGGTTCTTTGGCTTGTGGGTACAGTGAGGCTGAGTACAGGGGACTGAGTGGGACTAAGGGGGCAGAGATTAAATGTTAGTGTTAAAAGCAGCAGCCCAACTGGCCCCAAAGCAGTGTGGCCCACCAAGCATTGTCCAAGGTCTCCCTATGGCCAGTCCACCCCGCTCACGAATGATGTATTACAGTTGTAATGCAGGTGAGAATTTCCCACTGAGGAAGCCAACAGATCAGGCGAAACAAATGAGATTCCTACAAGTTTCTATGTAGTGCTTGTAAATAAGTGTTTTAAAAGATGATTTTAACAGTTACTAACATAACTGTAACATGTACTAACATGTGCAATGTACTATGGTATGTGTTATATAATTTATACTTATATATTTACAATTTACATCAGTACATTTCAAGCAAAGGTTTGTACTCCTTTCCCAAACAGAACAGCCAAACAGCCAACGTTTCAGGGTGCAGGCTGAGACAGCACCCCTTTTCCCATAAAGCATGTCAACCTGGTGTTGCTGTTCTTTTCAGGAATGGAATTCAAACCGTTGCTTGAAATTTACTTATGTATGGGCTTCTTTTTTGGACTTTGGACCATACCCCCAACCTTCCTGATTTCTGCACCCCCACGGGCGTCTAAAAGTCCCATGCCATCGCCCCACTCCATCGCCTATAAGTGGAAGGTCGCTGCGGCCTTTTAGATGCCCGGCCGCCGCAGTCTCTCAGATGCCTGCCCCTGCCGGCACTGAGAGTGCAGCCAAGTGCTCACACTTGGGCTGACTGCTTTTATTTTTATCTCTTTAAGCTCATTGGTGTTTTAGTGGGTGGGCGGGACTCCAGGAAGGAGGCCGTCCTTGCCACTGAGCCATCGGTGGGAAGGAGCCTGGCCTTGCTGGAGGGGGAGATTATGCAGGAGGGGAAGATCGCCTGCATTGCTGTGAGTGTGTCTGTCTGTCTGTGTCTATGTTGCCCCTAACTGGATGCCCCTCAATGGCTGTAATGAGGTATGCCCCTCACTGGCTGTAATGAGGTATGCCCCTCACTGGCTGTAATGAGGGATGCCCCTCACTGGCTGTAATAAGGGATGCCCCTCACTGATTGTAATGCAGGGATGCCCCTCACTGGTTGTAATGGAGGGATGCCCCTCACTGGTTGTAATGAGGGATGCCCCTCACTGGCTGTAATAAGGGATGCCCCTCACTGGTTGTAATGGAGGGATGCCCCTCACTGGTTGTAATGAGGGATGCCCCTCACTGGTTGTAATAAGGGATGCCCCTCACTGGTTGTAATGGAGGGATGCCCCTCACTGGTTGTAATGAGGGATGCCCCTCACTGGCTGTAATAAGGGATGCCCCTCACTGGCTGGAATGGAGGGATGCCTCTCACTACAGCCTCTAATGTGTTTGTGGAGGCCTTCTCCGTATTATTATTATGATTTATTTAATTCTTAGGTGGTGTTTCCCTTTCAGGGCATGGCTGGGGGCAAGGTTTAAGTGTAAAAATGTGTCTTCTTGTATCCCTCTTTACGGCTTTCAAAAGTTGGGAGGATATCTTGGACTGCTGCAGTGTCTCACAATCATTAGACAGTGTTCCCCAGCCCTCTCCTGGAAAGCCACCGACTGGTCAGCTGTTGCAGATCTCCACACAGATTCACAGGTGAAGTTATCTGTCTGAGAACTAGTTGTGGAGAAAGGCCCTGGAATCTATAAGATCTATAATCTATAGGATTCCAGGGCTGCCCAGCTGTGCGAAACCCCCCCAGGTCACCCGGAAACTCACCTTCTTTCTAGGTCCATGCATGCGGCCACATGCCTGCTATCCCTTTAGCAGGGCACGAGCCGCATCAGGCGTTTGTGAATGGCCAGCACGGGCATGCCTCCTGTTAGAGGGGAATGCGGACCGCCAGCACTTGCCTTAGTCGAGCTCTTAGGCAAAGGGGGGAGTGGAGCTGATTGGGCCAGAGCCCACGGATTCAGCGTAGGACCGGGGAAGGGTAAGGTAAGGACCGGGGAAGGGCAAAGGGCAACCCAGGGGGTTTCACACAGTGGACATCTCCGATCGGGAAACCTGGGGTCCACTTTAATCTTCACTTTTAGTAATCTTATGGTCCCCCATCCTCTGCATTCCATGCTGTCAAGACAATCCTAAGCCTAATGTATTATGCCTCTATAACTAGTATAAAAGTTAATTTGTAAGGTAATGTCTGAAAAATATAAGTAAAGATACTCAGACCAAAAAAAGAAATCAATACTTTAAGAAGCGGAAGCCTCTGCCTTGTCTAAAATCTCAAGATTTGTGGCCTCTCACTGCAGCTGTCAGCTGCCGATTACCTGTTGGTGGCTCTTAAGGAGAGGGCTGGGGAACACTGCTCTACATGATTTTTAAAATATTTTTGGTAGTGTGCAGCGGTGAACAAATATAATCTGGGGTAGGTGATAGTCTGAAGGCAAAGCTCAGGGGGCATGTGGTTAAAAATGCTGATAGAGGCAATGAACCTTGTCTGAATAGAACAATGGTGATGGTGGGGGCTTGGCATTGCCATTGTAATGTCATATGTGGTTTTAGGTTGGCTGAGATAAACCTTCCTACTTTAATTCATCAGGGTCAGTTTTTGCTCCCTTTAAAACATCAGTAGTCTGGTTTAGATGGCAGCTAATTGAAGCTGCTTTAGACCTGATGTCCTACGTCAGCAGTATGGTCCAATGGAGACTGGCATTCTGAATGAATGACTTCATTTCAGACCATATGTCAGCCAGCCGTCAGGTGTAGTTTAAGCAGCGCTGCCTTTTGCATATCTCAAGAGAGATTAGTAAAGTCATAAACTGCTAATTATTTGTTAATGAGGAATAACGAGGCTCTAGATGGTACAAGATCAAACGTTCATCTCCCATAAGACAACGCTGTATGTAAACCATCTGTGAGAGATAACAACACGGAACAGTTGTTCGTGAAATGAGATTGTAATAGAGAGATTGCCATGTTTTATTTCCGCTCTAATCCACTTTCATGATTTAAAGGGCAACATTAAGGAACCCTCTAATCAGCGCTTTCAAACTTTCCATTTTGTTCTAGTAAGAAATGTAATTAAATTTAACGTTAGTTTTACAGTAAATTTTGGTTACTGCTTTGCCTAGAGGACTAAATCGGACCACAGCCAAACAGCTCTCTATTAGTGTGGCCCACATTTATGATCATAATACTTCAACTGCCACAAAATGAAAAATGCATTAAATCAAATATTTATTAATATTATCTAAAAGACTCTGGGGCTGGCGGTCTCCCTCTTTGTGGGGCACCTTAAACCATGAGAGCAGAGAAGAGGTTAGCACAAAGGCACACAAAACGGGGGGGGGGGGTGAGCTCACACATGTTAATATGAATGAATGGCGTTTACACACAGAGCCTAGCACATTGAACTGGAAGCAGTTGGCTTCCCACTCCTCACTAGCTGTACATGGCCGTGTCACCCTTTCAGACAAGCCTGTAGTGGAAGTGTACAGTATGAGCAATAAGTTAGGAAGCGCTAATATGTATGTGCAGCAGCACCTTAAATGAGGTGGCTATAGCCCTCGCACATTAACACATAAAATTATACATTAAGAGGGGTGGTGGATGTATTCTGACAGTCCTTTAGGTCTTCTTATTAAAGTGGACCAACACCCAGGATTTTGACTATCCTGGGTTTTGGTCCACTTCAGGGGGGCACCCCGATTAGGGGTGCCCCGCTGTGTAAAACCCCCCAGAAACACCCCAATACTCACCTCACAATGCTCCCACGTGGCCGGGTGACAGCGACGGACAAGCGCTGACAGCGACGGACTAGCCAGCGCGTCCGCCGCCGCCTCCCGCACGTCCCTCTCACAATCACAAACGGCCGGCGCGGGCGCGCGCACGACCAGAGGGGCGAGCGGGAGGCGGCGGCCGCCGCCGCCAAGGAGGTAAGTTTTTGGGGGGTTTTCGGGGGGGTCCCTCACCGCGGGACATCCCGATCTCGGATGTCCCGCGGTGAGGGAGGTGATCGGTCCGGGAATCTTATAGATTCCCGGGCCGATCACCCCAGGGTGATGGTCCACTTTAATGACCATTGATCCTCAAAGTATATATAAATATGTAGGGGATATGTTGGTTATGTAAACAATCCTGTCCTTTTCAATACCCCTTTCCACTTGCAGATATAAGTGTTTAATTGCACTTATGCCTGTCCATAAAACCACATATAAAGCAAAACATGAATCAAAATAAAAATGTTATCTGTGGGGTTACTCACCAGTGCAGCTTGGAGGTGATTCTATAGCACTCCCCAAGCATGTCTACCTGTTGTGACACTTCGGCCCTTATTTAAGAAGGGATAGCGCCAGGTAGCGCCTGGTTAATGAGAGGTAGCGACTGATAGCAACTGGTCAACACAGGACACGGCACGCAATTACACATTTATCAAGCAGAATCTGTTTAGCGACTGGAATAGCGCCATGTAGTGTATGATTAATCATTTTCACAGCCTCAGCGAACAGCGCCAGGTATGACCTCTCGCTACCTGGCGCTCTCCCAAACATTTCAATGGACGATCCTTTTCTTCTCTTTAAACAGGTTTTTTTTTTTTTTCAAAAAAATCACAAATAATTCTTTGACCTCTTCTGACTAGAGATGAGCGAACCGGTTCGGACGAACCGGAATTCGCTCCGAATTTCAGGAAATATTCGATTCGGCACGAACCCGAATATTTTGTGGTTCGTGCCGATCGAATTTTTCCTGAAATAAAAAAAAAAAAAGAAAAAAGCCGACATGGTGGGAGCGGACGCGCCCTCAGATGACAGCTGAGAGCGGCGCCGGCCTCCACGCTCCGGACCTGCAGGTAAGTGTTTGCTTTTTTTTTAGGTGGGAGCGGGCCGGCCGGTTCCGCTGACAGCGGAGCCGGCTGGCCCGCTGCCACCATGCCGGCAAAAATGCTTTTTTTTTTTTGTTTTGTTTTTTAAATGCCGGCATGGTGGGAGCGGGCCGGCCGGCTTTACCGGCCCGCCGGCCGGTTCCGCTGTCAGCGCGGAACCGGCCGGCCCGCTCCCACCATGCCGGCAAAAATGCTTTTTTTTTTTTTTTTTTTTGTTTTTTAAATGCCGGCATGGTGGGAGCGGGCTTTACCGGCCCGCTCCCACCATGCCGGCATTTTTGATGGGGAACTTCGTAAAAGTTCGATTCGGCCGAACCCGAATTTCTTTGTGAAATTCGGCGAATCGGCCGAATCGAACTTTTCAAAAGTTCGCTCATCTCTACTTCTGACCTTGAAAAGCAGTTTTTTCATAATTTTTTCATTTTTAAAATATTTCCTCAAAAATGACATTACAGGTCTGGCATTAAAGTGTTCATGTTACAATGTTGTTACATTGTAATTCCATATGTTTTCGCTTTGTTACTAGTGGATAGATGCTTGAAAACAGACTTTAAACACATTGCCTCCTGTGCTCTGGGCTTCAAACAACTATTTTTCAGCGCCAGAGATTTGTGAGAATGTTTTTTTGCTGAATATGGTGTGAGTCGGTCGCTATGAGCAGTCGCTAACATGCGCTCCCATACAGCGCTGTACTGGTCAAATAGCGACTCCTCACAATGTATTCAACATTACTGAACAGCGACTGAGTCGCTATAAAGTAGCGACTCACGGCCGAGCACTGCGACTACTAGCGGGCGCTCAGAAAATGCCTGCTACAGACGCTGATCTGTCGCTACCTGCCGCTAATGATGAATCAGCCTGTTCGATTACACTACTGGATCCACTATGCTGTTTGTTCTTCTACTTCCTAACCTATAAGCCGCCGAGAGTATCACAGATCTGCAAACTTCTCCAAGCTTGTTATTCCAAACTTTTATTGCTGTGTAAATCAAAGGGTTAAAACTCACACAGTTTCACTGATAAAATTATATATTATATAAAACAAAAAAATCTAAATATAGAAATAATCCAGTCCAGTCCTCAGTGTCTAGGGGCATTGTTTATTATGTCTGTGTTTCAGCACTGTATAGTTAGTCCTCCCACCTGCACTGTCATTCACTCCAGTCGTTGGGTAGGTGCCTGTGAGCACTGTCGTGGGAATGTACAGCACCTGGAGAAATGCCGCCATGGCCTGTACATGCAGCGTGGTATTGCTGGCAAGGTGATGTTACTTTGAGAACAGCAGTATGTCCTGAGGACAAGGGGCAGTAGTAATGAGGCATTAGTATTGTAGGGGCAGATAGTGTGGCAGGGGTGTGTATGGTCATCATGATGCTGAGGTTATAGAATTGCAGGGGCAGCACATGTGCTGGGGTATATTGGCTGAGGTTTATAGTGGGACCGGTTATGGAAAGATGGGCTGTTGCTGGGCCTTCCACTGTGCTCCCCCTTTCTAGAGCTGCTTGTCCTGTCTTTCATTCCTGACTAATATCTCTCACACTGGTGTCTCATCCATGAGCTCATCAAATAACCCAGAAATATGCATCTTGCCAGAGCGCGCCTTCGAGTGCGTGCACTAGAGACAAAATATCTACATATTCACCCAGACCTCGTTGTCTTTCAATCACCTCATTGCCGAAATGGCCGAGAAAGCAGAATTCTCATTTTCTCCATTTGTACAAATTGCTAATAAATCATTTTGAGTGAGGGGCATTGGCAGGCCGGCTCACTCCTTGCGAGATTGCATTTCTAATTAGTGGGCAGAAAGGAAGGGGGCTCTGGGTATCACCAATGAAAGGTGGCCCGCTTGCCCCGTGACCTCATCTCAACAGCGACCTGCTAAAGAAATTAATGTCTGATCAAGACAAAGAGACGGCCGCTGTCATCTTGTCACGCAATAAAAATATACAGATTTGACTTAATCATGGGCGGCATATATGCATTGAGTCTTTGGAACAGTTATCCAGCAGCACCTCATGCACACACCCAGGCCTACTACTGACACTGTCTAGTAGGGCGTTTACCCTTACAGCATGTGTCTGGAATCTAGGAATCTAAGTGGAGGTAAATGTGGAAGGATGTTCCTTTCTTCCCCTTTCACTTTGTGCAGAAATATATAACTTACTAATATCCAAGTCGACAGACATGAAATGCTGCTAATTCCAACAGAGGCCATTAAAAGAAAAAAAAATGCTAGATTATTAAATAAAATGATAACAGTGCCTGCTCCGAGATAACCTAGTTCCCTGTAGTTGCAATGGTGAATGGTCCTCTGGTAAAAAGATTTCTGTAATTTGAGTTATTTGCCTAGTAAATATACTATATTACTGTTTACTGTAATCTTAATGGTGTGTATGAAAAGTAGTGCTGTCTTTTGTATTTTGGTTAAAACTTAGAGGGCCAAAACCTGTGCCTAAAGACTCCAGGGTTAACCGATTCCCATTCCGTAGGGCATCCCATATCAGTGAATACCCCTTGGATCGCTGTAAAACGTACCTTTCCGGATATCCCATGAAATATGCACAGGCTGTGACGGCATCCCTCCAGCTGATGCATGTACAGTCAGAGTTAGTGGCCATCGGGAGTCGCCCCAGCAATACATTGATTCAGAATAGATTGTCGGTCATAATTATGCCCTGCAATCTGTTGTGACTGGCTGGAAGCCTGCACATGTGCCGAGACAGCATGGAGAGAGGTTAGAGATTCTGTGATCCTGGGGTTTTCACAGATCGCAAAGCCCCTGTTAAGTGGACTAGTGGAGAAAAGAAAATGGGTTGGTTAAGGCTTTAAAGCAAAAGTCCAGTCATACCTTAATAGAAGATATGCATTACTAGGGTGTATAGCTATTTCATGTGCATCGTAAAGAGCTCCGTGTCCCATCTTGGACCAAATCTTTAAGCGTGAAGACATTTCATTGTGATCCCACAGGAGTGATTGTTTATAAGAACCAGAAATTCAGAGTCATAGACTGTGAAAAATGCCCTTGTTTGACAATGAATATATTTTAGGGTAAAACATAAAGGACTGTTGCAATGATCGATTTCTCCTTTATTTAGGATTTTTATTAGGATTTTCTAGGTTTGTTAGAGAGACTCTCCCACCTGGAACAGCAGGTGCACCTGTAAACCCCGATATCTTGTCCATTTCTGCTTCAATTTAAAAATGGAAAACAGTTCAGGACAGTGCCAAATGTAGCCCGACACAATGGTGTAACAATTACCTTTGCCTGCAGTATCAAGTGCAAAGAAGATAAGAGACATTTTTGGAAGTTTACAGCAAGCCTGCCTAGTATGTCATTCTTCGTGATTAGCTCTCCACACCATGTAACAAGTTTACCATTGCACACATTAAAGTAGGGGGGTATTTATTTTTGTAAAATGTCTCTATTTTCTGCACCCTACTTGGAGACCTTTTTGTTCATTTAGTGAATTACTCACAAAGGGAAACTTATGGCCATGTTTTTTGGACCTTATCACATATTGATTAGAGTTTGTACAAATCTATTGTATCCGCATATGTATCTACAAAATGTAAAAGTTTCTTATTCCTTAATCCCAAATTGAGCATATAAAATGCATCAAAGCCTAAAATCTGAACCTGGTCTGCATCATCCAACTCAGAGCATCCGTTCTCCGATAATCCCCATTTTCCTCCTATTGAACATCTGTTTATGGAAATCTTTTTTTTTATTGTCCCCTTATTGTTGTTATAGGAAAAGCAGTCCAGAAAATCTAAATGCCAATTTCTCTAGTCTAAAATTGCTCCGTGAAGACGGCGATTGTTTGGACAGAGTTTGTTTCCTTACATGATAAATAGTGACATGAAAGTAGTCTAAAGCGGACAATTTTATTTGACTAAAAGTAACTTTCAGCATATTTACAGTTCTTTTTATGAAGGGGATTGATTAAATCTCTCTAGTCAAAGCAAAATTTGTTTGTTTATATTACCTTTTTTCCAAGGAAACTTGTAAAAAACCAGAAGGATATATACAACTAAATAAAATAAGCTGTCATCTGAGTAAGAGAAACAATCCACTGCCTGATAGCAGCTGGTCTGGTGCTAGCAATGGCCAAGTCCCTGGGCTCCTGGAATCTTCAGGGCCCTTTAAGGTGCAGACTGGACAGTGGTATGATTGGCAGAAGTGGTGAACACTTTAGTGGCAGTGTAAAAGGCAAGCGTGGCCCAGTGTTGGCCCGCAGGAACCCAGTGGCATCAAGCTTGCTGTGGTCAAGTAAGTAGGATTTTCCTTTTGTTGGTGCCCAAATAACCACCGTTATACTTACCAGTAAAAGATTTTTTAGGAATCCTTCAGCGTGACCACATGGAGAGATTATGCTCCAAGTCCTGAGAGGAAACACAAAACAGGAACAGAGGTTAAAAGCCCCACCCCTTCCCCCCACCTCAGTATTTGAAAAGTAACTTTAAATACCCACCCTTGGACTATGGGCAGGTACTAAGCGGTCACGCTGAAGGATGCCTAAAAAATAAAGTCTAACAATGGTTTTTCCAAGTCATCCTTCAGCATGACAACATGGAGCGGAATAGGCAAGTAATTATACCTTAGGCGTGGGAAGCTGCATGTAGCAGATCTCATCTATAGAGACATGCCCATGACGTGGCCATAGCTCTTGTAGAATAGGCAGAGACTTTAGGGGGAGATACACCCCTAGTAGAAAAAGTTTGGACAATAGTCTGTTATATCCATCTGGCTATAGTGGACTTGGAACTTGGCTGCTGAGCCTTTCTTTTTTCCGATAAAGGTTACAAGGAGTTGTTCCGCTGTGCACCATTCTCTGGACCTTTCCAAATCAATGATTAAGGCTCTTCTAACATCGAGCAGCGAGAGATCTTTTTCCTTGCCTGCTGTTAGCCGAAGTCACTATTTTTGGCAAAAATAATGGATTGGGTCTAAGTAAAACCTTGTCTGGTAGTATTGCACAATATGGTTCTTTAACGGATAAGGCCTGTCGTTCGCTTACCCACCTGGCCGAAGTAATAGCTAGCAAAAAACATAATTTTGTCTGATCTTATCTGAACTTCCTTGCCCAGTATTGATGGTTAAAAGTGACCTAGTGTGAGCTTGACTGCCAGAAGTTCCCTGAAATTTGAGGACCTGGCTGCCACCCTTTTTGAGCACCTCCCTGAACCTGGTGGCTTCCTAAATGGACTCCCCAACCCCAGTTGCTTGGATCGGATAGGGTATCACAATGATTCCCTGTTGTCTGAGGTAGACCATGGGTTTTGCCAAGTTCTTTGTAAAAATCCTCGGAGATGAGGACAGGCCGAAGGGTAGTGCTCTGTACTAATAGTATAGGACTTCCTGATCCAACTGAACCGCAAACCTCAGATTTTTGCGGTGTGCGATCAGAATAGGGATATGCAGATAGGCGTCTTGTAAATCTAGGTTCACCATCAGGGCATTTTCTATTAGGACATTTCTTACCAAATAGATTGATTCCATCCTGAACCTCTTGTACCGAATGAACTTGTCTAACCTCTTTAGATTCAAAATTATCCGATACTTTCCTGATGGCTTCGGAACCAGAAAAACGTGAGAGTAGAACCTCTCTTCCAGCCAGACTACGGCCAGACTCATTGAGGTTCGAGATGTGGTCCGGGTACACAACAGACACCTCTTGGAATTCCACAGACATCTGGAAGACCTCGAGAATCGCAATCGAAGGTGCAACATTAGGGTCCGGGGTGTCCCTGAAGAAGTGGCTCCAGACCAGATACAGGAGGCACTGAATTCCATTTTTAACTCCCTCCTGGAGAGACCACCAGGCACCCAGATTGAATTCGTCCGGGCGCACAGAGCTCTCCTCCCACGGAGTGTGAGTGAAAATGCTCCCAGAGACATTATATGCTGTTTGCAGAGCTTTCCCTTGAAGGAAGAGATTCTTCTGAAAGCCAGAAGTCGGGACAACATCTTGTTTAATAACTGTGAGATCCAGCTCTATCAAGATTTATCCAACATCACCCTGCAACAACGCAGAGCTTTGAGGCCGCTTACCGCGATTCTAAGGGAGAGAGGCATCCCATACAGATGGCGCTTTCCCTTCGCCCTTTCTGCTACCTGCAATGGTAAAACTGGGGTCTTGAGATTGCCAGAGGATCTACTGGACTTCTGTGATTTGCTGCAGCTCCCTCTGGTCTCTCTGCCGGACTGGCTCCGGGACTTCTCCATTCCGAGGATGGTGCGGAGCAGAGGGAGAGGAGACCGTCCGGGAAGTTCTCGAGTGGAGGCCCGGGATCGCTTCCTGTCGGCCGATGGCGGAGATAGAAGCCGCTCGAGATCCAGGAGCTGAGGAGATATTGTGGGCTGCCGCGGTACCTTAAAGAGCTAAGAGTATTACTTCTTGGGGTTCACCCCCCTGTTCCTTTTATATGCCCATCAATATTAGTTGACAGTCTTTAACCGTAATTTTGTGTAGCACTGTAGACATATATATATGTATATAACTGGCATGGGCGTTGCAAGGGGGACGTAGGGATGAGACATAGATAGGTATTGAATACAGGCGTGGGAATGTTCAATTGTTTTTACTGTTAACTGATGTTTGTTTCGCAATTTTGTGTAGCACTGTAGACCCATGGAATACCTCCTAGTGGGGGTGCCTCCTCGCTCGTTCCCTGTAGCGATGTATCCCTATTCCATACAACTGGCATGGGCATCGCAGGAGGGGACGTAGGGATGAGACATAGATAGGTATTGAACACAGGGGTGGGAATGTTCAATTGTTTTTACTGTTAACTGATGTTTGTTTCTATGCTCTACTCTATGCGCCCCACAAGGCACGTTACTGTGGAGCTTTATGTTTGCAGTCCCGGGATCTTGTGCTTTGCAGGGTTTCAGTTGTTGGGAAAGGGATTTTACTCTGGGAGTCTGAGGTGGGGATTGGAGTGTCTCTCTACCAGCGATCTTATATGCTCATGAGTCCACGAGGGCAGTGGTAGATCTTGCTCTAGTGTTGGTGTTGGACACTGTCGCTGCGAGAGCGACGGGCTGCGCTGGTGCCTATCGCAGGGGCTGGAAGGGAGAATACGGGGAAGTTATTACTGTTAATTATGATTAGCGCTATAGTTCCTGGTAGTACCACGAGAGTAGGGCTCGATGACGCCGCAATATGGGTCACGCTGTGGTTATACTTGAGGCACACCTCAGATGTTCCCCTTTGGATCCGGGGCCCTATCCCGACTAGTGAGGGGAGGCGGGGCTTGGGTAGACTAGACAGCGAGCTGCAGACCTGACTCGTTGGCACGCACACACTATGCCTTCTACGCTGGCGGGGGGGGCCTCTGGATTAGATTTAATTAACAGCTGTCTAAGGGAGGTGAGGGGCTCCGATCCTATGAGGTCAGGTCGATACGACTTGGCTTTGGCGCTTAGGAAGTCTAGCTCTGTGGATGTGGAGAGTGATTAATGTGCGCTCTTATGCCGATCAGGATTTAGAAGGGAGAAAATAACTCGCTATGTAGGAGGGATGTAGGAGATGTGCGAGGGCCAAGAGACGCAGGCGTAGGTGTCCTCAACCCTCTATGTGTACATGCCCCTTGGACCCTAGGTATGTGAGGAGTAAGGGGTGAACCTATCACATGTCTGGGGACCTCGCCGGGACCACGGTGCTGACGGCTGCTGGTGCGGGGCTTGCTGATACTGAACCGCGGCCTGGGTTCTTTGGCCTTCCATGACTTCCCCCAAAAGGGGCGTGATCTCAAGGGTGGAATTTGAGGGTGCTCGATTTCGGTGCAGCCTCGCCTTGGCCTGAGGGATATCCCTCTCGGGCTGCGGGAGACAACTGCAGAGGTGCTATCCCTCTCTGGGACGTTGTCTCGATACTCCCCATTAATTGAGTGAGGGGATATCTTATTCTGGTTCCCCCCGCCCTCTTGAGGCGTGTAGTAGTGAGGTTTGTTAGGTGTGTGTCTTGTGTGCACGTAGTGTATTCCTTCTGTGTCTTCCTCTCTGTGGAATCTATATAATTCTAGTATTTCCTTTCTCTTCTTCCCTTTCTTGCTCTCTTTCAGGGGAAGGTGGGAGAGACCTTAAAAAAGGCAAAGTCTAGCTTCACATTTATAACTTTGAGAGATCTGATCTCATCCCCCTGCTGGGATGGCTCCGCTCTGTCTTAATGTGCTCTCTATTAATGCTAAAGTATTAAATACTCCGGTAAAGAGACATGCCTTGTTTAGGGAACTGAAAAAATTCAACACTCATATTGCCCTGGTGCAAGAAACGCACTTTCAAAAAAATAAAGCCCCATATCTGGGAAACAGTACCTATACGACCTGCTACTCAGCTTACTCCCCTAACAATAAAGCTAAAGGGGTTTCAATTCTGATTGACAAATCTCTTGCATTGAGAGTAAAAGCTATTGAAAGAGATACAGAGGGTAGGTTTGTTTTTTTGAAGGGGGATCTCCCAAATGGAGTAGCTATAACCTTGGCGAATGTGTATGCCCCGAATAAGGACCAGCATAAATTCTTCTCTTCCGTGCTGGCTAGACTTGACGGCTTCCGGGAAGGGATGTTGTTGATGGGCGGTGATCTGAATTGTGCACTGAGCCCCCTGGTGGATACCGCCGACGCTAAAACAGCCATACCTTACAGGGCCTTGAAACAAATAAAAAAATCATTACGGGGACTTGAACTGGTGGATACTTGGCGTCTGATGAATCCCGTGGGAAGGGACTATACCTACTACTCACCCCTTCATGCCAAATACTCCAGAATTGATTACATCTTTCTCTCGCAAAGGGATCTGGGGAGGGTGGTGCGGGCTCGAATCGGAAATATCACATTTTCTGATCATGCACCTGTTGCACTATCTCTGACTTTCCCATATAGGGAGCAGAAGGAATGGTGCTGGCGACTTAATGAGAATATGCTGAAGGATTCTAGGGTGGTGGAGAAGCTTAAAGATGCTTTGAGTAGTTACGTCAGGGAAAATGTCTCGGAAGGCATGGATCCAATGGTAATATGGGAAGCCCAGAAATGCACGATGAGAGGCCTTCTAATTCAGGAGGGTTCGAGGCTTAAGAAGGAGAGGTTGCAGAAGCTAAACGATTTGGTGCAACAGGTTGCTGATCTCGAGTCTTTGCACAAACAGTCTCTCCAGGAGCGACACTTGAGGGAACTGGAGGCGAAGCGGCAGGAGCTGAGAGACCTGATGTCTAGGGAATCCAGTAGGTGGTTCACTAAACGGTATGGATTATTTTATGAACAGGGAAATAAATCAGGTAGAATGCTGGCTAGGGCCTTGCGTCCAAAAACAGCACATACCAGAGTGGAATGTATTAAGGGCTTAGATGGGTCCATGCACCAGAAGAATGAGGATATAGCAGGGGCCTTTGGGAAGTTTTACTCTCTGCATTATACAATCTGCAGGGCTCTCACGATATAGGCCATCAGGATAGTCTTATGGCTACCTACCTCTCGGAATCTGGGATGCCTTCCCTGTCCCAGGAGGAGATGACTCAACTGGAGACACCGATCACGGTTTCAGAATTACAGAAAGCGTTGAAATCAACTAAAGCAGGGAGATCCCCGGGTCCTGATGGATTTCCTACGCAATATTATAAGTCTTTCCCGGACCTGCTGCTCCCTATGATGAAACGCGCATTTGAGTCCACCTCCTCCTCGGGCAGACTCCCTAGTGCGACTTTAGAAGCCAGGAGTGTAGTGATCCCGAAGGAGGGGAAAGACCCGAAAGATTGCCGCAGTTATCGGCCGATCGCCCTCCTAAATGTTGATGTAAAATTATTTGCGAAAGCCTTGGCCAATAGAATAGCAGCCTTCTTGCCAAAGCTTATTACTCAGGACCAGGTGGGTTTTATACCGGGTCGGGAAGCCCGCGATAATGTCATCAAAGCTCTTAATTTGCAATGGTGGGCTAGAGCGAAAAAGGTGCAGGCCATTATGCTTTCTACGGATGCCGAGAAGGCATTTGATCGGGTTAGGTGGGACTGGATAGAGAAGGTGCTGGAATACATTGGATTGGGTGGGGATATGAGGAATAGGATCTTGGCCTTATACTCAGACCCTGTAGCCAGGGTTAGGGTGAATAATTGCACGTCCCCTGTCTTCCACATTCGGAATGGCACCCGACAGGGGTGTCCGTTATCCCCATTAATATTTGCTCTTTCATTAGAACCTTTTTTGAGGAAGGTTAGTTTAAGTAATGGCATTAGGGGGTTAGCGCTAGGGCACAGAGAAAGAAAGGTAGCGGCTTATGCGGATGATATGCTTTTTTTCTTGAGCTCTCCTAGGATTTCGGTGCTTAACCTGCTGAAACAACTCGAGATATTTGGCCGTATTTTGAACTTAAAAATCAATTATAGTAAGTCCTACGCCATGAATGTCTCGATGCCAGAGCCAGAAATAGCAGCGATGAAGGAGAGTTTCCCCTTTAGCTGGGAGGAGAAGAGTTTGGGATATTTGGGTATTCGGATCCCAATGTCCCCCCTCAACTTATTTCAGCTTAACTTTGCCCCCATAGGGGCCAAGATTAAACAGGACTTGGAGAGGTGGAATAAGTTAAAGCTTTCATGGTTCGGTCGTATAGCGGTCATTAAGATGAACATCCTCCCGAGACTGTTGTATTTGTTACAAGGCATTCCCATTAAAATCTCTAGCATATTTTTTGGAGCTCTGACGAAAACCTTTAGAAGGTTTGTGTGGGCTGGTAGACCCCCAAGGATTAGAAGAAGCATCTTGCATCTAGCTAAAGATAGGGGGGGGGGGACGGGGCTGCCCTGCATGCTGTCCTACTATAAAGCAGTGCATATAGGTAGGGTTGTAGATTGGCATATCAATGGCTCACAGAAAGACTGGGTGCGAATAGAGGGAGAGGTAGTGGGGGGAGGGGGAATGGACATCATTAGCGATCTGAGGAGTTGTGACATCCCCTTAACGGCAAAAAGTCATCCGTTTGTTGGGGCCTCCCTAGATATCTTAGCTCCCCTGCGCAGAGGAGAAGGAGGACTATCACCCCAGTCCGGTCTTTTGACGCCGATTAGGAGGAATCCAGCTTTCCCACCTGGCGAGGACTCCTTCTTCCTGAGAGGGTGTAAGGGCCCCTCTTTGCTGCGGGTTTATCATCTGCTGGATAGGGGTAACCTGCTGGATAGGCAAGGGTTACAGGCCAAGCTGGAGAGAGACGTGCCGGTCCTTTCTTATCTCCAACTGCGGCACTTTCTTTCGTCAAATGAAATTAAAATGGGAATCAATAGGGAAGCAACGGAATTTGAAAGAACCTGCCTGGGGTTAGGCCCGGAATCGCACCTTTTGTCCTGGGCTTATGGGCTACTGCGTAATAGGGAAAAACAAGAGTGCAGACCATGGGAAAAGAGATGGGAGACAGACGTAGGCAGGTCACTCTCGGAAGAGGATTGGGAGGATATTTATAGGAATGGTCATAGAGGCTTGATTCGCAGCTCAATGCAAGAGACAAACTACAAGTTGATCACAAGGTGGTATCGGACCCCAGAATTGTTACATTCCTTTTATCCCTCGATCCCAGACGCCTGTTGGGGAAGTGGACACAGTGGAGCATCGATGATGCACATTTGGTGGACCTGTCAGACCATAACTGGCTTTTGGGGGGAAGTCAGGATAATCTGCGACCAAATAATGGGGGAGTCTTTAGATTGTGTTCTGTTGGGGTGGTCCCCCGATGGAAAGGGAATTGCGGGAGGAGCTCCACTGGCTAGACACCTCTTAAACGCAGCTAGAGTGCTCATCCCTAGAAACTGGAGGTCCCAGAGGTCCCCCACTATTAGAGAATGGCTACGCCAGATTAATCATGTGGAGCAGATGGAGGAAATATGTTACGCTAACCAGGATAGACTGGAGGCGTTTCGGAAGATATGGACGCTATGGGCAATTTTCACAAATACGGATGTATACAAAAGAATTTGGGTGGATTAGACCTGTAGGACTTCGAATCCTTAGCCTTAGGGGCAGGGGGTTTGTGTTTGCAGGCTCTCTGCAGAGGTAGTTGGAGGGTTGCCCCCCCCCCCCCTTCTGGGCGAGATAAGAGCACAGCTGTTCTTTTCTTTGTCCCTCTCTCCCCCCTCCTCTTCTTTCTTTTTCTTTCTCTTCTTCTAAACTCTTCCCCCCTCCCTTCTCCCCCCCTTCCTCTCTCATAACCGCCCTGCTTGGATAAAGTCTCCTTTCCACCTCTATTATAGGTATGTGTTCTTTTTCTTTTCTCCTCCCTTACCCCATGGTTTACTGGGTTATCCTCGTTCAAGGGCCCTGTCTTGTCTCCCCGTAAGTCATCCGGGATCCTTCTGGACCTGGGTCTGTGTTTGTCTTCTGGTTAAAGTCTTTGTGTTATCTATATGTTTTGGACCGGTTGGTGGGGTCGGTCCCAGCAGGTGGAATCATGGAAGGTCCCGAAGTAGATGATAGGGGTTGGCTCCCCAATGGGCGGAGGGACCCTCCAGACAGGCTGAGTGCAAGGCATCTGTACAATGTCAAAATGGATATGCTTGTTCCTTATGCTATGCTTGAATTAGATAATTCTGCACACTTACTTGTCCTCTCAGATGCTTAGTTACACAAGATTGGAAACCTGTAACACTATGTCAAGATCGGTTCATGTCTGTATTATGTTTGTTGAATGTGTACTGTCTTTAAAAACTTTTCAATAAAAAACTGAGTATGTTAAAAAAAAAAAATGACTTAAACCGGACCAACACAACAAACAGTGCTCATATGCATCCCTCCCAAAGGTAATTGAGATAGCTGCACATAAACATTCATTTACCTTTACCTTACTACTGCTGTATACATTTTAGAAACAAAATAGTGGAACGTGTACAAGCTGCCTGCAAACAGGAAGTGCTGCTGGGTTTCCTGTTACTGTGCATAGCTGAGATGCTGGGAGAGGAAGCTCCAAAATGGCTGCTACCACTAGAAAATCTGTGAGGTGGCGTTTCAGCTTTGAGTGGATGCAGGAGCAAATGTAAGTGCTGACCATGATTCAGCATCATGCATGCAGATGGGGCAAGTGAGCTTGGGGGAGTTTTTTTCCAACTGTGCATGTCTCTTGGTCCGGTTTAAATGGTCCTTCTAGGCAAAGCAAAACAAACATCTACCCCCCAGCCCCACTTAAACCCGACCTTCAGCGTAATTTATTTGAAAAGCCCAAACTCTTAAAAAACGGTTCCCCAGCATCTAAAATTAATATATTTAACGTTTTTAGTCACTAACTTATTATTCTTTCCCCCACTGGGCTGCAACTCTGTTCAGGAATTTAGGATACGGGCGCCGCCATCTTGACTCAGAAGCATCACACTTACTGAGGAGAGGAGAGTGGGATAAGGTACAGGGTGGGTTATAGCTGTGCTTTGCTCAGACAGAGCAGAGCTGGGGTCAGGTAAAGGTCAGCAGTCCCAGAATGCAGAGCAGCACAGTCAGAAGGCACTTCCTGTTTGCAGGCTGCCTGATAAGATGGCGGCTTCCATAAGCCGCCATCTTGGATGTTTAAAGGCTCATAACATGCAGTAAATGCAGGTAGGATGAGTTTTAATGTGGACAATCTGTATGTACAGGGTGTGGGAAACATATTAGATAGACTCTTATTCAGAGTGAAGGTCCGCTTTAAGTCACCGACCAGGCCTTTATCTCAGGGAATAGAGTGGGCATGCTTGATATGGGTGGGGGGCAGTGGTGAACTGTGGATGAGCATGCACACCACTGCACTCAATCTCAGGACCCTGTAGTAAAATGAAACAGATATGGGGGCACAAATGGTACGTTTCTTTCTTTTTGTCTTGCCTGGTCAGACCATTTAATATTCATCCTTCCATTATGCTGCAATGCAGCAACTGCAGCCTCAGTCCCATTTGTAGGGGCCTGAGTGTAAATAGAAATAGGGAAACCTGTGTACATAGATTTAACATGATATTAAACCCTTTTGTTGGTTTCTAACCATCAAAGTGCCATTGGACTAAGAAGTAAGGTAAGTGAATGGGGCGACCTGGAGGGTTTCACACAGTGGGACATCCCGACTTTGGATGCCCCGGGGGAGGGAATGGATCGGCCCGGGAATCTATAAGATTGGCTTGGGTTTTGGTCCACTTTAATTAGACTCAATATGTCAGCAGGGAGCCATAGACAATCATTGGGCCATAAACTTTAATGGAGACTGTTTTAGAAAGGAAGCTAGATAGAGTTAATAGTCAGAGCAGGATGCTTAGGAGAGGCCTAGTAACAACCAGGATAGTGATTGGTTGGAAGGTCTCAGAGAACAGCCTGTCATGTGTTCGACATGTGGACTAGGAGGTTTCTAGAGGTGATATAAGCAAGAGGGGCCCTGTGCTAGTGTTCTATACCACAGTGATTACCACATAAATTGTTGAGGAGCAGATTAATGACGATTCCCTGTCAGAAAGCGTGAGGTAAAGCTCCAGCACGACATCAGTGGCCACCCTTAGGAACTCAGTGGAAGAAATGTGGGGAATCCTCCTAGGGGTGTATGCCCAGCTGGCTGACCCGAGGCCGTGAATGTGACAGGAAGGAACGGGACTGAATGTATAAAGATGTGCCAGTTAATCTCTACCATTGGATCTATAAAGAGGAACCCTGTTTTTATATATTGGATTGTCAATCATCTTTATGAAACTGCACAGTGAGTACAGACATTCCCTGTGAGCCGCAGCACCCCACCCACACAGACACAGCTAGAGCACCCCACCCACACAGACACACCTAGAGCACCCCACCCACACAGACACACCTAGAGCACCCCACCCACACAGACACACCTAGAGCACCCCACCCACACACACCTAGAGCACCCCACCCACACAGACACACCTAGAGCACCCCACCCACACAGACACACCTAGAGCACCCCACCCACACAGACACACCTAGAGCACCCCACCCACACAGACACACCTAGAGCACCCCACCCACACACACCTAGAGCACCCCACCCACACAGACACACCTAGAGCACCCCACCCACACAGACACACCTAGAGCACCCCACCCACACAGACACACCTAGAGCACCCCACCCACACAGACACACCTAGAGCACCCCACCCACACAGACACACCTAGAGCACCCCACCCACACACACCTAGAGCACCCCACCCACACAGACACACCTAGAGCACCCCACCCACACAGACACACCTAGAGCACCCCACCCACACAGACACACCTAGAGCACCCCACCCACACAGACACACCTAGAGCACCCCACCCACACACACCTAGAGCACCCCACCCACACAGACACACCTAGAGCACCCCACCCACACAGACACACCTAGAGCACCCCACCCACACAGACACACCTAGAGCACCCCACCCACACAGACACACCTAGAGCACCCCACCCACACAGACACACCTAGAGCACCCCACCCACACAGACACACCTAGAGCACCCCACCCACACACACCTAGAGCACCCACCCACACACACCTAGAGCACCCCACCCACGCAGACACACCTAGAGCACCCCACCCACACAGACACACCTAGAGCACCCCACCCACACAGACACACCTAGAGCACCCCACCCACACAGACACACCTAGAGCACCCCACCCACACAGACACACCTAGAGCACCCCACCCACACAGACACACCTAGAGCACCCCACCCACACAGACACACCTAGAGCACCCCACCCACACACACCTAGAGCACCCCACCCACACAGACACACCTAGAGCACCCCACCCACACAGAGACACCTAGAGCACCCCCCCCCCACACAGACACACCTAGAGCACCCCAACCACACAGACACACCTAGAGCACCCCACCCACACAGACACACCTAGAGCACCCCATCCACACACCTAGAGCACCCCATCCACACACCTAGAGCACCCCACCCACACAGACACACCTAGAGCACCCCACCCACACAGACACACCTAGAGCACCCCACCCACACACACCTAGAGCACCCCCCCCACACAGACACACCTAGAGCACCCCACCCACACAGACACACCTAGAGCACCCCACCCACACAGACACACCTAGAGCACCCCCCACACACCTAGAGCACCCCATCCACACACCTAGAGCACCCTACCCACACAGACACACCTAGAGCACCCTACCCACACAGACACACCTAGAGCACCCCACCCACACAGACACACCTAGAGCACCCCACCCACACAGACACACCTAGAGCACCCCACCCACACACACCTAGAGCACCCACCCACACAGACACACCTAGAGCACCCTGGGCCCAGAAGAACCTGCTCCCTGCCATCCTCATCAAACCCCCCAGCCCCACTTAAACCCGACCTTCAGCGTGATTTATTTGAAAAGCCCAAACTCTTAAAAAAACGGTTCCCCAGCATCTAAAATTAATATATTTTACATTTTAGTCACTAACTTATTATTCTTTCCCCCACTGGGCTGCAACTCTGTTCAGGAATTTAGGATACGGGCGCCGCCATCTTGACTCAGAAGCATCAAACTTATTGAGGAGAGGAGAGTGGGATAAGGTACAGGGGGGGCGGGTTATAGCTGTGCTTTGCTCAGACAGAGCAGAGCTGGGGTCAGGTAAAGGTCAGCAGTCCCAGAATGCAGAGCAGCACAGTCAGGAGGCACTTCCTGTTTGCAGGCTGCCTGATAAGATGGCGGCTTCCATAAGCCTCCATCTTGGATGTATAAAGGCTCATAACATGCAGTAGATGCAGGTAGGATGATTTTTAATGTGGACAATCTGTATGTACAGGGTGTGGGAAACATATAAGATAGACTCTTATTCAGAGTGAAGGTCCGCTTTAAGTCACCGACCAGGCCTTTATTTCAGGGAATAGAGTGGGCATGGCCCTGTAGTAAAATGAAACAGATATGGGGGCACAAATGGTACGTTTCTTTCTTTTTGTCTTGCCTGGTCAGACCATTTAATACTCATCCTTCCATTATGCTGCAATGCAGCAACTGCAGCCTCAGTCCTATTTGTAGGGGCCTGAGTGTAAATAGAAATAGGTCAGTTAGTTAATAAGAAACCTGTGTACATAGAGTTAACATGATATTAAACCCTTTTGTTGGTTTCTAACCATCAAAGTTCCATTGGACTGGGAAGTAAGGTAAGTGAATGGGGCGACCTGGAGGGTTTCACACAGTGGGACATCCCGATTTTGGATGCCCCGGGGGAGGGAATGGATCGGCCCAGGAATCTCATAGATTCCCGGGCCGATTGGCTTGGGTTTTGGTCCACTTTAATTAGACTCAATATGTCAGCAGGGAGTCATAGACAATCATTGGGCCATAAACTTTAATGGAGACTGTTCTAGAAAGGAAGCTAGATAGAGTTAATAGTCAGAGCAGGATGCTTAGGAGAGGCCTAGTAACAACCAGGATAGTGATTGGTTGGAAGGACTCAGAGAACAGCCTGTCATGTGTTCGACATGTGGAGGTTTCTAGAGGTGATATAAGCAAGAGGGGCGCTGTGCTAGTGTTCTATACCACAGTGATTACCACATAAATTGTTGAGGAGCAGATTAATGACGATTCCCTGTCAGAAAGCGTGAGGTAAAGCTCCAGCACGACAGCAGTGGCCACTCATAGGAACTCAGTGGAAGAAATGTGGGGAATCCTCCTAGGGGTGTATGCTCAGCTGGCTGACCCAAGGCCGTGAATGTGACAGGAAGGAACGGGACTGAATGTATAAAGATGTGCCAGTTAATCTCTACCATTGGATCTATAAAGAGGAACCCTGTTTTTATATATTGGATTGTCAATCATCTTTATGAAACTGCACAGTGAGTACAGACATCCCCTGTGGTAGAGCTGCAGCACCCCACCCACACAGACACACCTAGAGCACCCCACCCACACAGACACACCTAGAGCACCCCACCCACACAGACACACCTAGAGCACCCCACCCACACAGACACACCTAGAGCACCCCACCCACACAGACACACCTAGAGCCGCCCACCCACACAGACACACCTAGAGCCGCCCACCCACACAGACACACCTAGAGCACCCCACCCACACAGACACACCTAGAGCACCCCACCCACACAGACACACCTAGAGCACCCCACCCACACAGACACACCTAGAGCACCCCACCCACAGACACTCCTAGAGCACCCCACCCACACAGACACACCTAGAGCACCCCACCCACACAGACACACCTAGAGCACCCCACCCACAGACACTCCTAGAGCACCCCACCCACACAGACACACCTAGAGCACCCCACCCACACAGACACACCTAGAGCACCCCACCCACACAGACACTCCTAGAGCACCCCACCCACACAGACACACCTAGAGCACCCCACCCATACAGACACACCTAGAGCACCCCACCCACACAGACACACCTAGAGCACCCCACCCACACAGACACACCTAGAGCACCCCACCCACACAGACACACCTAGAGCACCCCACCCACACAGACACACCTAGAGCACCCCACCCACACAGACACACCTAGAGCACCCCACCCACACAGACACACCTAGAGCACCCCACCCACACAGACACACCTAGAGCACCCCACCCACACAGACACACCTAGAGCCGCCCACCCACACAGACACACCTAGAGCCGCCCACCCACACAGACACACCTAGAGCCGCCCACCCCACAGACACACCTAGAGCACCCCACCCGCATAGACACACCTAGAGCACCCCACCCACACAGACACACCTAGAGCACCCCACCCACACAGACACACCTAGAGCACCCCACCCACACAGACACACCTAGAGCACCCCACCCACACAGACACACCTAGAGCACCCCACCCACACAGACACACCTAGAGCACCCCACCCACACAGACACACCTAGAGCACCCCACCCACACAGACACACCTAGAGCACCCCACCCACACAGACACACCTAGAGCACCCTGGGCCCAGAAGAACCTGCTCCCTGCCATCCTCATCAAACTCCAGGTGTGTGAGGGCTACGCCATTCCCTGACACTGGGCTGGTATGCACGCATTATGCATAGTGCTGCCGAATTGGGACACCACTAGGAGAAAGCATTAAACCGGACCTTCACCATGATTTATTGAAAAGAACAAACCCTTAAAAAATGATTCCCCAGCATATAAAATTTATATATTTTACGTTTTTAGTCACTTACTTATTATTCTTTCCCCCACTGGGCTGCAACTCTGTTCAGGACATTAGGATAAGGGCGCCGCCATCTTGACTCAGAAGCATCACACTTACTGAGGAGAGGAGAGTGGGATAAAGTACAGGGGGGCGGGTTATAGCTGTGCTTTGCTCAGACAGAGCAGAGCTGGGGTCAGGAAAAGGTCAGCAATCCCAGAATGCAGAGAATCCAGTCAGAAGGCACTTCCTGTTTGCAGGCTGCCTGATGTCCCATGAGCCGCCATCTTGAATGTTTAAAGGCTCATAAGATGCAGTAGATGCAGGTAGGATGATTTTTAATGTGAGCAATCTGTATGTACAGGGTGTGGGAAACATATAAGATAGACTTTTATTCAGAGTGAAGGACCGCTTTAAGAAGGCCTTGAGTTTACAGTCATTTAAGTCAGTCATCCTGCTTGTATGCAGAGAAACAATGCGGCACTCCTGCCTTGCAGTAACACTGTTTATCCATTATACACAATTAAAAAGCAAATTCAGCAGTGACTTGTGATATCTGCAGGTCATTACTTTGCTCACGAACCCTGTCTTCACTGTCTGCTAGGCCTGCAGTCTTGCCGCTGCACTACCAACAATACATAAAGGAATAAATATCACTCTAAATTATATTATAAGTGCCCTTCTTAACGGACGACTGCAGGCAAGTATTACAGTCTGCATTTTTATGTACACAGTATTTAAACTGGACCAAAACCCAGGATTTTGACTATCTTGGGTTTTGGTCCACTCCCCCGGGGATCGGGGGTGCCCTACTGTGAAACTTCCCCAATCGCCGCAGCCAACTCACCTCACCGCTGTCCTACGGCGCATGCGCGCCCGCTCCTCCAATCGGCGTGCTCGGAGACGCTGAGCTTTGGGCGTCTAAGCACAGCGGCTCTGAGTGCGCTGGCGGCTGTATCTCACGCTTCCCTCTAACAGGGAGCGTGCCGCACTGGCTATTCACAAATAGTGCAGGAAAGATGGTGAGTTTATGGGCGACCTGGGGGGTTTCACACAGCGGGGCATCCCGATTTTGGATGCCCCGCGGGGAGGGAATAGATCTATAAGATTCCCGGGCCGACCCATCTGGGTTTTAACCCCTTTCTATGACCCCTTAATAAAAACAGTTGCTCCTCTACGTAAATTGTAGATCTTCCCCTTTTGTCCCACTTCCCCCTATCTGATGAGCAACTCTCACAGCCATTCAAGACTCCACCCACCTATGATGCAAGACAGATCTCCTGACACTGTTCAACACAAGAGCCTTTGTAAGAGCATCCACTGCATAGCACACCCCCCAGGAGGATTTCATTGCTTTTTTTCTTCTCATAGCCTATAACCCTGGAATACACATTAAAGCATACCCCACAACCATCCCGATTTCTCTAGGACAATCCCGCGGGGCATGCACTTGTCCCACTCCGTTGCAGATCTCCGTTGTCCGTTACTGACTGGAGAGTTGCCGTGGCCTCTCAGACGTCCGCTGCAGACGGCCCCGAGTGTGAGCGCTCAGCTGCAAACTCGGGGACGGTGGCGGCGGGCGTCTGAGAGGCAGTGGCACCCGGGTATCTGAGAGGCAGGCTGTTTAACATAGTAAAATAGTTGTTTTTTCTTTAAGCTCATTGGTGGTTCAGTGGGTGGGCAGGACTCCAGGAAGGAGCCTGGAAGGTGAGATCGCACAGGAGGGAAGATGATCCGCCTGCATTGGAGAGAGTGTGTGTCTGTGTGTGTGTCTGTTGTCTGTGTCGCCTCTAACTGGCTGTAATGAAGGATGCCCCCTGATTGGCTGCATTGAGGGATGCCCCCTGATTGGCTGCAACGAGGGATGCCCCCTGACTGGCTGCAACGAGGGATGCCCCCTGACTGGCTGCAACGAGGGATGCCCCCTGACTGGCTGCAACGAGGGATGCCCTCTGACTGGCTGCAACGAGGGATGCCCCCTGACTGGCTGCAATAAGCGATGCCCCTCACTGGCTGGAATGGCAGGATGCCCCTCACTGGTTTTAATGAGGGATGCCCCTCACTGGCTGGAATGAGGGATGCCCCTCACTGGTTTTAATGAGGGATGCCCCTCACTGGCTGGAATGAGGGATGCCCCTCACTGGCTGGAATGGAGGGATGCCTCTCATAGCTGGAATGGAGGGATGCCCCTCACTGGTTGTATTGAAATTACATAGTCATGGTAGATGGCTCCCCGGACAAGAGCCCACAAATGTGCCATTGGAGAAGGGAAAGGTAGATGTTTACGGGAACCCAGGGTGGCTTCACATGGCGGGGCATCCAGAATGTTCACTTGTTCAGGGGGCATCCCGATTTGGGATGCCCTGCTGTATGAAACCTCCAGGAATGCCGAGTACTCTTAACTTGCTGGCAATCCCATGGCGCATGTGCGGGCTTCTTCAATCAGCATTCAATGCCATGCATATGAATTATCAGCATAGAAAGCTGAATGGTAGATGAGTGGCTGAGGAGCTGTTTCATATAAACATAGAAGGTTAATGGCAGAAGGACAATACATGGTCCATCTTGTCTGCCCTTTAGTATGTCCTCTTTATCTTAGGATAGACGTGTGCTTATCCCAGGCATGTTTAAATTAATTTACTGTTGATTTTTTAAACTACCTCTGCCCTGCCTCTACTTGTTCCAAGCATCTACTACTTATTCTGTAAAATAACATTTTCTAAAGCTGCTCCTGATCTTCCCTCCCACTAGATTCAGGTTGTGCCACCTTGCTTCCCTCTGGCTGTGTGTACCCGCTCCTGCAATTTAGATATGGGGTGGGAGCATGCAGCAGCCGGAGAGCTGCCAGAGATTCACCAGCAACACCAGCAGTTTCAAAATAGGCCAGTGGTTTCTTCTCTTTAAAGTGGACTATAACCCAGGTTTTCACTCACCTGGGTTTTGGTCTGCTTCACAGGGGCATCCTGTTTGGGATGTCTGTGTGTGTGTGAAACCCCAGGGACACCAAATATGTTACTAGCTCCACACTACTACACTGCATGCACAGGATTCCTACCTATCAGAAACGATTGTGTGAACTGGCAATCTATTCTGAATGAATGGATGGAGTATTGAATGTGTCATGCCAGCCGCTTCCTTCCATCTGTGTGTGCCTACGCCAAATATTCATATAGGCCTACTACTCCAGGAGCACACATCACATAGAGCCAGAGATGCTGCCATGTCCCAAGCTATGGGATTGCCAGAAAAGATACAATTTACAGTGATCCCAGAGGAACGAGAGGGGGAATTAGACAGACCTAGAGTCTTTTAGATTTTGCTCTGAAGTAAGGGTCCTTACTTTTTGTTATGCACAGCAGATCACTATTAATCTGATGATCTGTAATTCACCTGATCGCTGGATCTGAGCTCACAGTTAGAGATTGCCTGCAACGTGATGTGGGCGGGGCCAGAAGCAAGGATGGTGCCCAGAAAAAGTGGGACGACCTGAAGATGGTGGTTCAGCGGAAACACCCTCCTCCTCCACCCTGCCCCTTGCCCTTTTCCTATAAAGCTCATTTACCACATCACTGTCTGGACTCTGCTCCCTTGGTGACTGGCTGGTGGGAGGGTCGGCCTTGATGTTGTCTTGGTGGCAGCCAAACCAGAGGGGCCAGCTGTGGCTGCAGGTGATGCGTCTTCCTGGGGAGGTGCTGCTGGCTGGGGGGTTGCTGCAAAGTCAAGGTAAATGCACTGGTAGTTTCCACCTAACAGTATATGTGACCCTCTACAAGGGCTACACACTGGGTCCCACATTGATGTGTGTCCCCAAATTTTGGTCTGCTCACACCCATGTTAAGGGTTACATATAAAGGTTGCCTAATACCATTGGTGTGTGTAGTCACAAAACATATGTGGCCCAGGCAGGCCTTCAAAGTTGGCTGTACATGTGGGAACTAAGGTTGGTGGGTGGCGTGTTTGGTTGGCCTACTCCCCCCTGTGCCTAGCTACAATTTGCTAACAAGTCTTAACACTGGTGGGTATTTGCCGCCTATTGGTGTCCATAGTGCCCGACACCTCCTGGTTGGTGTTGGGGTGGAGCATCTCCAACACCCGCTTCTCAGCATGGGTAAATTGTAGAGTTTTGAGGAGTCCGCCACCACTGCAAGCTAGATTCAAACAAAGGAAAAGAAGCTTTAATGAGTTCTCCAATGTTTCTTGTACAAGCAGCCCTCTGGATGTTCAGCACTTACCCCTCAGCCCGTCTGGTGCTGAGTTTCCGGCCAACCACCACCTTTAAGTCATCCCACTTTTTCTGGGCAACATCCTTAGGTTCTAGCCCTGCCACCATCACGTTGCAGGCAATCTCCAACCATAACTGCTCCTGCAATGCTTTGGGGGTTAAGTGGGACCAGGACCCAGCCAGTCAATCATAATTTTTGGCAACACCGTCCAGCAGAACCTCAATCTGAGCATGATTAATTTGACCACTCAACTTGCTTCTTGTTAGTTTGCGCCCAGGTTGAGTGGTCGATTCTGTGGTCTGCTGGGTGGTGTCTTGGCTGAAGGGGTAGTCACTATGCCCACTCCCATGGCCAGAAGGGATGGATTCCAGATTACTGGCCAGGGAAAGGGCAGGCCTGGCTGTGGCAACGCTGCTCAGCCTTTGACTCCCATATTGGCTCTCCATGGGGCTCCTCTGTAGACTTCACATAGTGCTCCTGTGTCCCGACTCTTGGTCCGTCAGGGCACATCGCTGCATTTGCGCCTTGGCGCAGGGGATTCTCATACAGATGACATCCAAAGGTTCAACTTTGCACCCACCGTGTTCACCCGTGAGCAGCAGGAGTACATTATGATAACAGGTGACAGTGGACATAAAATACAAGTGAAGGCACATGGCGCCACAGTAATGGCAGGAGCCTGTCCTTCCAATTGTACAGGGCCACAATACTTTGCTGCCACTGTCACATGGACCACTCTGGCATGTTTGTATGTGACATAGGGGTGCCTAAGTGATTTAGGTTTGACATTCCTATGCAGTCCGCTACTATTGTGGGGTGGGAGGACTGGCTTCGCTGGCCTCTGTCAGCGAGCCCTATCATACAATAGCGGAGTAGAGAAGTAGGCACGCCTTTTGGACTAAGTGTGTCTGTGCTTGCAATCCAGTATTATTGTGGGACGGGAGAGCTGGATTCGTTAGCACTGGCATACACTAGTGTATATGAGGCGTGAGTGCTTGCACTGTCCCAGACAGGAGCTAAAGGAGACCAAAGCAGAGGACATAAGTGCATTCACAGGCAGGCTCTGAATCAGGCCGATTGTCCAGGCATGAATAAAAAAAAGGATGTACTCTCTTTTATCCCCCATAGACAAATACTCCTAGTCCACTGCTCTGACACACACCTTATCGCCGGTGCCGTCCAGCGCTTCTATAGTTTGGACAATGGCATGCCCCCAAAAGTCAATGCAATGGAGGGGGTGTGTCAAAACCTGACCAGTGATTGGAGGGGGATGCCATAGTCCCTGTGATAAATGGCAGAGGGTGGCCTGTAGTCTGACTTTAATTTGTGTTGGATTTGAAAGAGATTCTGGGAACAGCAAAAAAAGTGTAAAATTCTATATTTACCTTTTCATAATTTTCCTTTCCTGGTGTAATTCTCCATGGCAGCACAATAAGGTTAAAGTGTCTGGCCGCTTAAGCCTCAGCATGATGCCATGGAGACACCATGTAAGACACCAGGTAAAAGGAAAATTCAATACCAGCCTCTGGCTGTCTGGCCCCACTATTGGTTATTGCATGGTCCTGCAACCTGCATAGGGGCTGCACAGAGGAGAGAGAATCACCCTTCCCACTGCTAGAAGGACATGGCCACCATGTGAGGTGGTCCTTGCCTGGGTAAGTCCAGGGCTGACATCGGCCCTGAATCCAGCAACTCAAGTCCTGCCACTCAAACCCCAGAAATCATATAAAAGCTTCTGCCTGTGGGCTGGGGGATTATTCGTCAAAAATAATAATGGTCCGCTTTAACAATGACCCAAATCTGAAGATTAGCACTAGTTGTACATATGATCATAATCATTTCACATTTCAAAGAAGAAAAACACGCCTGTGTGTGCGTCTGTAAATGAGATAGTGTATGAGCGTGCATTTGTGCCTGTGTGTCCGTGTGATGCTTTTTACAAGGCAAATTGGTTTTTCAGGATGGCCACCGCAAGAACGAAGGGAGGAATGCTAAATCCTACCCAACGCCAGAGCGTTTCTATCAGAAGGGTCGAAAAAAAATTAAAGATGTATTTACTTATTTATACATTTTTTTTAAATTGATAGCCAAGAATAAGAAATGGTAGGAGAAAGCTGATCAGGAATAAATAAAGTCTCCTCTTAAGCTAAAATAATGCTCCCTTCCTCCCAGAAAAGCTGGCCCGTAATTGCTCGCAATCACTCGGCACAAATTGTCTGGTTGAATTTGCTTTTTAATTTTGTATAATCTGGTCCATTTTGCTATCTCTGTCTTTGAGCTTAACCTGACTCTCTTTCTCTCTCCTATTTTTCCTTTATCCACTCTTTTTTTTTTTTATAATTCTTAAGCGCAGTTAAAAAAAAATAGTCATATTTCCCAGTGTTATTTGATGGCTTTTATTAAGCAGCAGTACTTACAAGAAAAAAAAAAGAAAATGAAGGGTTTTCAGCAGCGCCGAGTCCAAGACATTGACCCAGCTTTATGCACTTTTGCATATCAAGATTTCAGCTTGGGATTTTGTTTTTGATTACAGATACATTTTTTGAAGGTTTTTTATATTATAGAACACTATTTGTATTTAAAGTAGTTTTTGACATTGAAGTGGACCAAAACCATTTGAATTGCAAGCTTGCAAGGCCAAGGCCCTCACTTCTACAGTACACCTTGTAAGCGGGCAAACAATCAGCAGTGACGACAACGGATTTGAACGGCAAAACGCTTTTATTCAGCAAAGTTCAGTAGATAGTCCAAGGGTTGCAGCATAAATGCAGAAAGCAAAAAGGGTTACTTCACCAACCAAATAGTCCTGGGCTGGGTACTCCAGCAAGCTGATTAATTCCAGTCCACTTTACAGGGCGTATCAGCCCTCTGCTCAATGTTCAGTGCTATCCTTCGCCACGGTGCAGCTCAGCCTGGGCTCACTCCAACAGGCCGGTCATCAACAAAGGAAAGGCCGTGTGCTCTCTTCTTATACAGGCTTCCCCTGTAATCAGCGTGCACACTTGTGGAGGGCCTTAGAACATGTAACAACCCGTTATGGAATTGGGGAAGTGACCCGGGTCCTGAAAACCCGGGCCGGATTGTGCTTTATACAACCAAGCAGGGAAGAAACAGACATTTTGATACAATTTACCACAACCTGTATTAGTGTGTCTAAAATATTCCAGGCTGACCACTAGCCTACCCCCAGGGCATCCTACACCGCTGTGTGAAACCCCCCAGGGTGCTCAAACCGCGAACAGTGCATCATCCCCAGCTTCTGTGCGGCCGCTTGCACTCCCAAACAGCTTCCCAAGTCCTGCACTTCGTCACTGCGGCAATTTTGAGAGAGCCAATCAACTCTCTCGAAATTGCTGGGGAGAGTGGCTTTGGCGATGGAAATGCGGAGGCAATAGCAGTGCCCGGCTGTTTGGGGGGGGGGGGGCACACGTTGAGAGAGAGATCCAAATATGGGTTTCCATCTGCTGTAATGGTGCATGTGTAGAAGTGTTTCAGAAGTGCATGTGTAGAAGTGTTTCAGCCCCACTGCTGCTAATTTAAAGTCCTTTAGATGCCTGAGATGATAGAGACGCTGATGTGCCCTTTTCACCACAGAGTTGATGTGGTAGAACCATGAGAGGTCCTGTGCTATAGGCACACTAAGGTATTTAGAATTGCTCAATATCCCTCCGGGTACCATCGATCATCGAGGGCGAAAGCTTCTCTGAAAGGTAAGTATGGCTCACTACGGGGATTGGGGTGGCAGGACAGCAGTTTATGTGCTGAGGGCAAGCTTTTGGCTTCCTCTCCCTAGATTTTATCTGTCAAACTGGTGTGTGCCGATATAGTACAGTACAATTGTACCTCAGTGTAAATAGTGTACTCTTGAACGGAGAATGCCATACTGTGGCTCCTTCCCCACATCATATACCTGGGTGGGAAAGAGGGGCATTTGTAAAATTAGGATAGGAGATGAGGGTGTAACAGTTACAACAATATAAACACTTTAAATAGGCAAATGAATCAAGCATGTTAAACCTCAGAGAGGGACAGGTGGACAGTCCCTCCAAATCAGGGACACTTGAAATGTATGCTAAGTCAATCAGTAACTGCCCCACTCCTGCTGTCTGTGTAGAGTCAGTCTGCCCAGAACAAAAGAGTCATAGAAACAGGAAAAGGTACCTCAACACCCAGCATCCACACTGCTGGCTGATAGTGAATGGGAACTTTTTGCACACATAATAGGCTCAGCAAGAGTCATCTAGGATCTGTGATTTAAGACTGCAGCCTTAAAAAGCACCAAAACCCACCCTGGAGTTTGAGACTCCAGGGGAGGCATAGTTGCTCCCCGCCGACTGTGTGAAACCCCCCAGATCACCCGAAAACTCACCTTCTTTCCCTGTGCATGCGCGAGCAGCAGTCGCATCCCCGCTATCCCCTGTTAGACGGTAGCTGGGGATGCGGCCGCCAGCACGCTCTGATCTGCTCGTATTAGACAAGCTCCTGCACAAGGGGGTTTGAGCGGATTCGACCCGGAACAGGTGAGTTTGTTTAGGCGACCTGGGGGTTTCACACCAAAATTCTGGGTTTTGGTCCAGTTTAAAGAGCAGCCCTGCAGAGGAAGTAAAGTTAAAAACACTTTACTTCCCCTAACCCTTGCAGCATATGGGCATCCCCATTTGGGATGCTTCTTTATGTCCATGCCCAGTGAGCTCAGTTCAGCTGCTTGATACTCACCTCTTCCGTGTTCCAATGTGGCAGCAAATTACATGACCACAGGTGACCATTCAGGTTCATGGGGCCAATGGTTGCACAGTAATATTCTAGGCTTGCTGAAACTTAAGTTGCAGTGGGGCATCCCAAATTTGGATACCCCTATGCTGTGTGGGCTATGGGAGGTAAAGTCTTATGTTACTTCACACATAAGCAAGTCATCATTTTGAGACTCTTCTGCTAGTTATTGCTACAGTGGTGGTAGATGGAAAGCTAAGGTTGCAACTCCACTGCCACAGAAAGCACACAGGTATAATCTAGCCGAGGAGGATAAAGAGTTAAAGGTAAACTCCCTTTTGTCAGGTGTTTGGTGTTCTGCGTTATTGTTTTCCTCTTCTGGAACGTAAAATAAACGTGTGTTAGGATTGTGCCCCCAGACCTGTGATTTTACTTATCGGCATGCTGTTTCCATGTTTTTTATATCCCTGTGGCTCTATCTTGGTAAAGTAGGAGTGGCTCTCCTACCCTTTGGTAAAGTATACTTTCTGACTTTCACTGTAACAGGTGAGCTCATCAACAGCTTTGGCTAAACAAAGCAGCAGTAATCACCTCCCCAGCTGAGAACACTGCTAAAGTTATTTAGCTACTATAACAAAACACAGTGATCAACCCCTATCAGAAGGGATTGAACTAATGCAGATAGGGTTAAGCCTGTCATCTCTGCCTCAGCCAATCAGATGATTATCAAGCCAGAGTCAGGAAGTTTCTAAAATGTACATCAGAACACCACTTTGATGTACTTTACTAAGGTACATCATATTAGCACAGGGTAATGGAAAGTTTTAAAAATGCCATTGAAAGTGGTTTGACCCTGTAAGGGAGTGTAAACAACCAAAAAGCCTTCCATGGTTCTCAATATACAGGGGTGAGAAGAGAAGAACAGATAGAGAAGCTAGAAAAGTGTTAGACCGCTGCCGCCCAAGATCTGCCTAATTCTTGCCAGTCAATTGGCTGTAAATTGTTCTTCACAACTCATGTGCCATAATACCCCTCCACCATAGCTCTCTGTCCTACCACCGCTCTGCCCTGAATCCACAGTCCTCTAATTCTGGCAATTGTAACAGACACACATATCATGGCTGTGTAGCAGCCATCATACTCTTCACTGCAGGCACCTCTCCTGGCCTCACACACCTCACACACCTTGCAGCAACTATTGTGATTCTCTTCTTATCTCATCTCAGCAATGCAGGGCCCAGAGCAAGGCTGCCATCAGGGTCACCCAACCCCCCTCTCGTGGCCGGGTCCTATATTGCAGCCTTAGATCTCTGGTCGCCCTGTCATGTGAGCACAAAACAGAAAAAAGGGTGGAGCAACAATGATGGGGCCCTGATGCTGTTGGTACCTTTACATTCCTACACACATGTATAGTTTATTCCCCTATTATAGAGTATTACAAGTCTAGTAATGTTAAATGAAAGAAAACATATTTTTTGTTCCTCACTAGGAATTTTCAACAGTATACTCACTGTCCTCTATACTGCAAAAGATCAGAACGGATTGAGATATAAAGTGAATTTTTACATGACTGCTATCTACCCTTCCTGTATGGAGGATCACAAGATTTCAACAAAGGTAAGGATTTTAATTCATAATGACAATCATGATGACAATACAATATATATATATTATTAGATATATATAATATATAAAAATGTATAGTACAACATATAGGAACCTAACTGTTGTCAGGCTGACCTTCATAATCACTATCAGGCATGGGGTGCTCAACCTTTTGAAAAGTATGGGTAACTGATTTGTTAACTAGTCACAGGCACAATGAAATTAAGGTTCAGGAGGTGGTGCAGTGGTCCTGTTTGTGTGGCTGTGGGGGGTTGAGGCCCTTCCCACGTGGTTGTTTATATGTCAACTTCTGTAGGGCTATAGGTCTGACCCATGGCTATGCTAGCCTTTGTATTGATTGCAGAGGCTCCCGCTTGGCCAAAAAATGAGGAGGACCACAAGTTCTGGGAATTGCAATTGCCCCAAAGAATGACTGGGTTCGATCCTGCTTTTTAGTGCTAGCTTTCTTTTCTGGACCAAGCAGAATCCTGATTTAGTTTATGGATACCTCTATATTGCAAGTACGCAAGGACAGGACTGTCTCTCCTCACATACACATACGCATTAATTTTCTTATCTCTGTTATATATGACTCATAATGCCCTTTTGTATTATAAGTATGTTACTTGTCCCACCCTCCTGTGTCATGTTATAATTGGGAGGTTTATTTAGTCAAATTTGATTTATACTGTAAGATTTGATGATTTGAAAATAAAACTGACTGTTATTTCCATTCACAGTTTAGGAAAATCTGAGAAAAATACAGTTTGCCTAATATTTTGGTAGATGATATATGGGGTGGGCTAGCTGTGTTTTCCAGGTTGAGCAGGATTCATTATAGATTGAAGACTAATTTTGCCTCTTTTAGGCAACTTTTATAACTTCCCTCTTGCATCGCATTAAAGTAGACATACTCAAACATGACAGGAAGAAATGGCTGCCCAAACATGACAGGAAGAAATGGCTGCCCATGCAAGTAAAGAAGCCCTTTCACATCTCTGCACTGTGTTTAGGTCACAGGGCGACCGCATTGGGGTGCAGGTGCCACCTTCCTGACTGGGTCCTTCTGTCCAGAGTCCAAGTGAAATGATTGTTGACAGCTTAGGGAATGCTCATTTGGCTTTGGGGTCTCTTAAAGTGGACCAATCACTGGCCCTGGAGTCTAAAAGTCCTCATGGTCTGCTGACTAGGTGCCCCGCTATGTGAACCCCCAAACTTTTCATATTGAGGAGTATTCATTTGGGGGAGGGGGCAAGGTTAAATATTGCAATCTTAGTATAGCTTTAGGCCTAGGTGCCTGATTCATGGCTTTGTGTGCACCAAATGTCATGTGCTCGTGGCGGGCACAAAATTCCTCTTCAGACACCATCTGACTGAAATTCTGCTGTTTTGAAGTGCAAATGGCCCTGCCCCATGCGAATTTGGCTGGCTAAGCCCTTACCTGGTCCTGATGGCCCCCCATGTTTCTAACCTTTCTTTAGTGTTTCTCAATTGTGATTTTGTCTTTCCAGCTTCAGTGTTTTATGTGAATCGCTATTCTCCATTTCGGAGTGTATTCCCTGTCAGGTGACTCAGGAGAATGGACAATAGAGAGTTGCATAAAACACTGAATTTGCGCTTGTGGAGAATTTTAGTCGCAGATGCAACAATGCATTTCAAATTTTGATGACGATAAATCAGGAGGAAGCTGGAGCGCGATTTGGCTCTCCAAAAAATCACAAATCGACCCTATTGAGACTTAAGATACAGACTTGTGCTAATACCTAACGATACCTATTGTTGAGTATGCGGACAGCCAAAGGAAAGAAACCTTTCCTAGACTAGAAAGTGATTTAGAAAATATTCACGGTGCTAAATCAACCCTAATGTGAGGGTTTCTTCAAAAGTCAATTCCTTTCGAGGACCCTGAAAAATGAGTCTACGGAAGGAAGTTCTAAAAGGTTTATCAGGGAATGCAAAGTGCTGGGGAATGAAAGATGCCGTCCTGACTTTCTACGTAGGGCGATCAGAAAGCGGACCAATGTAACCCCTTGCCCGGAATATCCCTTTAATGTATTTCAACCAGGGTTAGAATTTTTAGCGAACAGTTAAAGGTCCATTACCTTCTTTTCTCTAGCGATGTACAGGATATTAGGACCTAGACCTGTTGGAACAACTTATCACATTACTGATGTGTCAGTATGCGCCGACTGATCCATGTTTCACAGATTTCATCAGTGTTCCTCTGGCTGGGGAAGGGACAACAAAATTCCTCCCATCTGACACATTGAGATTGAAAATCACCTGTTTATTTTCCTGCCAGTTTGCAGCTGATTTACATTCAGTGGCTTGACTTTCATTTGAAATTCTAAGCAGTGGACAGGCAGGAAATCAGAAGTCTAAAAATGCTAAATGGAATGACTAAAGTAAGGGACCCATTCTCATCCCTGAACAGAGACCTTCATCTCTGTCACTGCAGTATAGAAAACCCTTGTATGAGTAGTATGACTCAGTACACAGAGACTCTTAAAGGTGACGTGACTCTGGCTCACAAAGCCCAGGCACATGCAAAAGGTTCTAAGGATTTATTTAGGCCCTTATTTAACAAGGGATAGCGCCAGGTAGCGAATGGTGAGCGACCGGTAGTGACGGTCACCGCCACGAGAACGCCGGCTCCCCCCCGCAATCACACATTTATCAAGCCAATCCTGCTTAGCGACTGACAGAGCGCCAGATAGCGAATCATTCATCATTATTCCAGCCTCACCCCACAGCGCCAGCGAGCGACCTTGAACAGCGACAGGTATGAACTCTCGCTACCTGGCGCTCTCCAATGCATTTCAATGGAGCAATCTTTAAATATTCTTAATTAATTGCTATTGTTTTTTTTTTTTTGTTTTTTTAAATGTCAAAAATTCTGTGACCACTTCTGCAATGTTAGATATTTTTTTTAAGGTAAAAAAAAAAAAAAAAATTTGTGCAGAATTGATATTACAGGTCTGATATTAATGTATTCATATTACAAAATGTTTTGAAAAACTTGTTTTTTTTTATCCAAAAATATGGTTGTTTGGGGGTTAAAAAACTTTTAACCCATCGCCGCCAGCGCTCTGGGGTTTAAACAAGCATTTCACTGCGCGAGAATTTTTTGAGCGTGATTTGTTAATGAATATGGTGGGAGCCGGTCGCTAGGGCCAGTCGCTATCATGCGCTCCCATACAGCGCGGAACCTGTCAAATAGCGACTCCTCACCCAATATTCAACATTACGGCAAACCGACTGAGTCGCTATCAACTACAGAACAACGGCCAAGCACAGCGACTACTAGCGGGCGCTCTGAAAATGCCGCTACTGTCGCTCATCTGTCGCTACCTGGCGCTATTAATGAATCTGCCTCCCCGTCTAATGACCTTTTGAAGCAATTATAGAAATGTTCATTTTGATGCTAGATTAGAGAAAAGTGTAAGAGGTTTTGTTAGTAAGCAAAAGCAACATTATAGAAGAATTTGTAGAAGACCCCAGTACCAGGGGCAGTACCTTTATCTGCAATTCCAAAATCCAAATACAGTGCCTCCAGACATTTCAGACCTAAGTACCTTGTACAGTTGCCTTCTTGGGGAATCCTAGGCCCAGGCACTAGGTAGAAAGCTAGTGTTGGTCAAGTCAGATTCAACTAACAAGTAGAGACTTAAAGGGTAATTCCACTTTTAATGGCAAGTTTCTATTATTTTATGCCAAAATGATGTCCTTAAACTGGACCTTCACCATGAATTATTGAAAAGCCCAAACCCTTAACACATGATTTCCCAGCATCTAAAATGAATATATTTTAAGTTTTTAGTCACTTTTTATTCTTTTCCCCACTGGGCTGCAACTCTGTTAAGGACTTTGATACGGGCGCCGCCATCTTGACTCAGAAGCATCACACTTACTGAGGAGAGGAGAGCAGGATAAAGTACAGGGGGCAGGTTATAGCTGTGCTTTGCACAGACAGAGCAGAGCTGGGATCAGGAAAAAGTCAGCAGTCCCAGAATGCAGAGCAGCACAGTCAGAAGGCACTTCCTGTTTGCAGGCTGCCTGATGTTCCATGAGCCGCCATCTTGGATGTTTAAAGGCTCATAACATGCAGTAGATGCAGGTAGGATCATTTTTAATGTGAGCAATCTTTATGTACAGGGTGTGGGAAACATATAAGATTGACTCTTATTCAGGGTGAAGGACCGCTTTAAGGTTCTAAGCTCATCTGTTAATTTGCGGTAATGGCCAATTACATCATTTGTTTTAAACATTAAAAGTGAAAAGAGGACAGTAACAGCCTCTGCTATTCTCATGTGACAGGCGTGTTTAAGGACAATTTTTCAAAAATGGGCAAAAGTACCCCTGCCAAATTTCAGGAGCAAAAAAATAAACACCCAGCCTAGATTATGCCCATTATGATGTAAGAGTAGACAAGAATATGGTGGAGGGAGTAGATCAGTTGTGAATAGTAAAGAAGGATACAATGGATATTCAGTCTTGATGCCCCACCTATTATAATGTATCAGTAGACAAGCAAGCAAAGGATGGAATGAGTAGACCATTTATAAAAGTGGAGGAGTATACCTTTCTCTTTGGGCATTTGACCCTAACCTCTTTACACAGTACCTAGGTCAAGTTGCCAAATACATGTTCCCTTCTCTGAAGGAAGGGCCAGTGTCAGCCTCATATCTCTGTTTCAGTCACCTTCAATGGCTGCAGGAGCTGCAATAACATATCCTTAGTTCTTACAAAATCAGAGGTTTGCCAAAAGAACAGTCTGGGTCAGTAAGTTAACTAGCTACTTTAACACATTCAAAAGACTGTGATACCATCCTATTATAATTTGTAATTTATAATATGCAAAATGTGACACTCTTCTGTTAGCACTTTTTGTTATATTTGTGCCAAGGACAAAACTCCTTTCCAGGTGTTTATGATAATGAGGACATATCTGGTGACCAATGTAAAATAAAATCTCACAAATCTGATGACATCACTGCTCACAGATTATATAGCCTGTCTCAGACTTTGTTCTTATAATAGCATATTATTATCGATTTATTGAGTAATATTGCATTGTCCATAAAATAAAGGTTGGAAGTGGCGTTTTCTCTTCTTTGTTAAGCCCTCATTATGTCAAGAGCTTCTTATAGCATGATTATGTCTGCGTAACAATAACAAAGCCCTGCGGTAGGTATAATACCCTCATTCATTGTACTTTCATGCTTTTCCAAGTATGCTAATATTAAATGATTCGCAGAACTTTTGACGTGTTGCGTGGAGTCTGCTTTGCAATTCTCCATCTTGCAGGTTATTTAGTTTTATATTTGAGGAAAGGTTACCTGGGGAAGGAAAATAATCTTAGAAAATCTATTACAAAACAACAAGAAATGTCTAAAATATATTATAGATACACGTTCCTGATGAAGTGGTGGGGTTGCCACCACGCAACGTGTCGTGGGTGTTCGTAGTAAAGGACGGCTCTAACTATCTGGGGATGTATTGATATACATTTGTTGATTAGTTCCCATGTTAATTGTTTTGTACACACTTCTGTGTCATAATGGATTGTTTATAGCTTAACTGTAGCAGGCACGTTTTTTCTAGTATTTTTCAGCATATATTCATAGCACTTGTCACTTTATAGCACTGGTCACTTTGTATGAGCATCCAGCATAGAGAGAAATACTATCTGTCCCTATAGCTGTATTAGGGTTTTTTTTGTCAATACACGGTTGTATAAGCACTGTCACTTTATATTTTTTCTGACATCTTTGCACAACTAATAATTTGTGATAAATAGGAACATTCTTATTACTTTTGTAAATATTAGATTACTAGAGACCCATCCTACCTGGATGTACTGGAGTTTTTATAGATTTTTTTAAATGTGTGTGTTATATGTTGGTAGAGTAAATATTGCGCTTAATAAAATATCCACATTTTAATTTAGTACTTTTACACATTTAGTGTGCGGCATAATTTCTTGGGCGGAAGTTTCCTGTGTGGCTTGACTGGTGGTCCACACATTTAGTTATTGATATATACTACTCCTTGTTGAGGTATTTTGCCCTTGCCAGCACCTATCTTAGCATATTGTGTGGTGCAGGGTCCCTTCTTTGTTTTTTAAAAATCATTACACTATCACCATTGAAAAGGACACACTATCAGCCTGATTCAGACCCTGCTTGTGAATCTTCACGTGTAAGCGGCCGTATTTGCATTGCATATGCATACAGTTTAGCCAAGCATTTTCGCTATTTGCAGCCAAAGTAGTCTCAAAAGGCGAGTTTTTACCTGTTTTTGGACGTAAGTAGCTGTGGAGCCCATTGTTGTCCTTGTGCTGTGTCCTTCGGTGGCTTTCCGATGTATGCCCTTTTTTGTTGTAACCAGCTTTTTTAATATGCTTATCGCCATCCCCTGCCAGTGTACCCATGGTAGTCTGTATGTCCTTGCACATATCTACATTTGCCCCCCCCCTTGCTGGCATCTAGGGCATCCCATGGTAGTCTGCATGTCCTTGCACATACTTACCTTTGTCCCCCCTGCTGGCATCTAGGGCATCTCATGTAGTCTGCATGTCCTTGCACATACTTACCTTTGTCCCCCCTGCTGGCATGTAGGGCATCCCATGTAGTCTGCATGTCCTAGCACATACTTACCTTTGTCCCCCCTGCTGGCATCTAGGGCATCCCATGTAGTCTGCATGTCCTTGCACATACTTAAATTTGTACCTTGGTTACCACGCCATCAGCTTCTACCCACTGTCACTCACCTCATACTTCAGCCACCTTCTGTTTTGGCGTTCTATTTCACACCGCTGTTTGTTTGGTTTTCGTCTGCTTTATGTAGTCGCATAGAACACAAGCCACCACACAACATATAACTTTAAAACTTTTATTTTTTAAAAAAATTTTTACTAACTTTAAAAAAAACATTTATTTACATTATAATAAAATAACTAAAATTTTAAAATTAGGTAAAACTTTTTGTTGAGACCAACATGGCACCTGCAAAGAGAAAAAAATATACATTAGCACTTGTTTGTACACATGTGTGCCTGTACATGCACGCACATTTTTACATGCTTACCCAAACTGGTTGACGCATACTTCTAGGGGCCACCGTCCAACGCAGCGCCATTTCTTCTTCAGGATTTATAGAGGCAAAGGATTTATAGAGTTAGTATTTATGGGCATGTGTTTATGTAATGTTTGGGGCATTGTTCACTGCTTCACTGGCCTCAAACCCACTTCTTCTGGTGCCGCTTCTGTCTCATTTTGGGCATTGGCCTACTGGAGTGGGCAGGAGCTGTGGGTGACTCCAAGCCCTTGTCTTCTTGGCCCCACTGGTCGGACCCCTCTCTTCTGGGTGGGCTTGATCCTCAGCAAGAACTTCCCAGGTACATCCCCTCGCCACTCACATGGGCTGCCACTTTCTCTGCCAACGCCCTCTTTTCATGTGTGTTCGGCTTGAAGTTGTAGCTATGCTCCAAGAAAGTCTGCAAAGAACAAACAGATGTGTATTATGTCCTCTGTTTTGGTCTCCTTTAGCTCCACATACATGCCCCTACCCCTTTAAGTAATTTTCTGGGACAATGCTAGCACCCAAGCCTTGTATACGCAAGATACCGCAGCCCAAGCACAAGGCCCCACTGTTCCTCCCGCAGGCAATCCCCTGCTGGCTCCCACACTAGCCAATCTGAGGAGGTTATCCATAAGAGTGTGAGGCAGCAGCAGCAGGAGACCCACACCCAGAGCTTCCTGGCCTCCCGGCAAAGCCCACCACGTTACACCCACCAATCAGGACACGGGAGCCCTGTGCGCCCCCCCCCCCACATTACTTTACACTTTTTGGGACTGTGTGGGCACATTCAGGGACCCAATGATTAGTGATTTTCCTTCTTAAACACAGACTGCACCTCTAATGGATGCAATACAGGAGCTTGAGAAAGGCAGTCAGGAAAGTGTGGACCGCACCCAGAATATCCTGCTGACACCTCCTCCTGCTGCTTCAATACCTGCCACTGTGGCAAACCCCACCTCTCCTAACCTTGACCAACAGCAGCAGTCTGGCAGCAGCAGGTAGACCGCCTCCAGTGAAGGGACGGGAAGAAGCCAGCCCCGCCCTGTACCCAGGCGCCACTTGCCTTTGTTGCCACGTTATGGAGGCAAACTGGTGTGCCAAAAGCTACACTTTTGGACGCAACTCCACCCGCTATTTTAAAGTGGTGCACCATTCCACCAGGAAGATCCTGAAAGGCATGGATGCAGTGGTAAAGGAGCAGCGGTGCCACAACAAAACTTTGGAGGTGCTGCTGGGCCAAATAGTGGAGGCAGACCAGCAGTATGCCAGTATGCACCCACTGCCTGGGGCACACCAACCAGCAGAGAGTGTAAACCGGGCCACTTCACCCTAATCATAGCTGATGGACATTTGGGGGGGGGATATTTATATTCTTAGTATACAGTATGTCCTGCTCCAAATATAATACTTACAATCGGGTTATACTCCGACAGATGGCGCTGGACTGCAGAGACATCGAAAATAGGGGACCTCCCACAAATCCCCAGAATTTCTCTGCAGTCTGGCTGCGAAGGACGAGAAATTGGCTCTCTACTCACAGGTGAGCGGGGCTATTAGCCCGCGGCCCTGTAGGACTATTCCCACCCGTTCCACTAGTATTATGCCTCCCTGCCTTGGCTGCGCTGGTCGTGTGAGGGTAGGCAGCACCGCAGTTAGGTGCTTAGGAGCGCTGCTCCACTGCAATCCCCCACCAAAGGGTAGGCGGTTCAGGCTTATGGTGAGCCTATATGGGATGCCCATCCCGCACTATTGCCCCTTGCCCCTGCCTATCGGTGGGCCCTATTTAAGTGGCCGCCGTCCTCCCTCATCCTCCTTGTAGTCTTCGGGGGAAAAGAGGGGGGGTGTATGTGTATGTGTATAGATATGTATGTTATGCATTCTGTGTTTGACACTCTCTTTTCACATGCCTTTTATTCTTGTGTCAGCCGCCGCGCTGACTTGTCTTTACTGCTTTACTGCGGCGGCATTACCTCAGGCGCTGGTGCACCATCATTGGCTGCTTGCCGTTTCTGGCTTCACGCTCTTCAGGGGGGGCGGGGCCCGTCTTTGGCGCGTTCCGTGTCATCGCTGTTACTGGCCCGTCCCTCGAGGTATACCGACGCCATCTTTCCTGCTTGGTTGGCCTATTCGCGGCGGACTCCTACCTACCATAAGTGCCCTAGCGGACGGCTTTATCTCCTTCACTTTTGTTACGTTGTACTTAAAGTCTTGTCTGCTTATGTCTTTCAGGCGGGACGAACCCTTCTTGGCTTCTCCCGGCCCTGTTTCATTATATTACTTGTAGGCCTTGTAAAAATTATACTCCCACTTGCCTAGCGGGTTATTGGGGCATCCAGGATTGCTACATAGCGTTATTCCCTATCGTTGTATAGCGCCGTTATAATCACCATATGGAGGCATCCAAGGATAATGTGACCGGGGTCCCTTCGGTACAAGACCGGCTGTGTGTAGCGTGTGGGCATCCTCATGCTGACGCTGACAAGGCGCGGGTCTGTGTACCCTGTGCTGAGCAGGTGCTTGCATTGCAATCTGGCCTGCCAGTGGCTGCACCTCGTTTCACTTCGCCTACTCCCCCAAGCTTAAACCTCACTCCTACTGAGTTGCATACTAGTGGGGATTCTCAGCCTCATGTGTCTTCTAGACTGGCTACTGTTGAACAGATTATTGCGAAGTCTTTAGCGCGTAAGGCCCCTGCTAAGATTGGCACTTGATGCCTAATGTTACTGTTTTCCCTATGGGAACTGAGGAGTTTTGGAATCTGTGTGGTTATACCCCGTCTGATGAAGGGGAGCTCTTTTCTGATTCAGGATCATCTGATGAGAGGCCAAGGGGTCATGACGATTCTGGCTCTGATCCCTGGGCCCCGGATGACACTGACAGATTATTGACCCAGATTTTTGAGGTTCTGTCTATCTTTCTCCCTGTTGAGGCTCCCAGGCAAAGAGGGGAGCTTTTCCATACAGCAAAATCACGTTTGGAATTTCCAGAGCAGCCACATTTCCATAACCTTGTGCTCAAGGAATGGGAGCGCCCCAGTAAACTTCCTGGGGTTCCAAAGAGTTGGGATAGGAAGTATCCCTTTCCTGCTGAGGTGGTTAGATGTTGGTCATCCCCCCCCCCCCGAGGTGGATGCCCCGATCCTAGGGCTATCTAACACCTCTGTCATGAATTCCCCTGATTCTACTACCCTGCGGGATGCTGAAGACCGGCGTATTGATCAGCTGGCATCCCACACCTTTGCATGTGCGGGGACGGTGCTGCGCCTGGTCTGTGCCTCTGCCATTACTGCTGTGGCCACTAGAACCCTTATCAGAAATATGCTTGATAGTGCCCCTGATGATTTGCCTTGTGAGGTGTTTAATGCACTCTCCAGTTGTGATGTTTTTGTAAATTTTGTCCTATCGGCATTGGATGACACCATCAGAATGTGTGCCAGAACTTCTGCCCTTCTGGTGGCTATACGCCGCTCGGTTTGGCTGCCCCAGTGGGCTGCTGACAACGCTGCCAAGAAGGCCCTCACTGGCTTTCCCTTTAAAGGACTGCGCCTGTTTGGGGACCGCCTGGACCTTTTTGCTAAGGGAGGCGGGTTACCCCAGCGCAGGCGGCAATCTCCGCCCTTTCGGGGTCAGGGTTCCTTCTCCTCCCCTTACTGTGGTGCAAGACAGGGAAGGGGGGTTTCTTTCCCTGGGGCCCGGGGACATTTCTGGGGTAGAGGCAGAGGACGTGGACGTCCTGGCTCCTCCTGGGGTCCCAAAGCTAAATCCTCTCCCAAGCCCCCTCAGGCATGATGGGGCGCCCTCACCCAACCGGGTGGGGGGGTGGCTGCAGCACTTCGCTCACGTCTGGAGGCTTTATGTCTCAGACCGGTGGATTCAGGAGGTAGTGTCCTCCGGTTACAAGTTGGAGTTTGCTGCCGATCCCCCTTCAAGATTCATCAGATCCCGGATTCCTCGGGACCCTGTGTCAGCTCAGGAGCTAGTGCAAGCAGTGCAAGGCCTCCTGGAGCTGGGGGTCATCTGCCAGGTCCCTTTAAGAGAAAAAGGCAAGGGCTTTTATTCCAACCTCTTCACAGTACCCAAAAAAGATGGTTCTGTCAGACCCATCCTGGACTTGAAGATCCTCAACAAGTTTGTCAGGGGCAGGCGCTTTCGCATGGAGACTCTGCGCTCTGTCATCAGTTCCCTGCGCCAAGGGGATTTCATGACTTCTGTGGACATCAAAGATGCTTACCTTCATATTCCTGTGTTCCTAGGTCATCAAAAGTTCCTCAGGTTCGCTCTGAGGGATCAACACTACCAATTTGTGGCCTTGCCCTTCGGCCTCACTTCAGCTCCCAGGGTGTTCACCAAGGTGCTGGCGGGCATGATGTCTCTGCTCAGGTGTCAGGGCGTCCGCGTGCTTCCCTATCTGGACAACATTCTCATCACTTCCCGGTCTCTACATCAGGCAGAGTTGGATACTCAGCTGGTGGTGTCCACTCTGGAGTCATTTGGATGGGTGATCAACCACCCCAAGTCCTCACTGTCCCCTTCCTTGGTAACTCCATTCCTAGGAATGAATCTGGATACAGTTCAGGCAAGGATCTTCCTTCCTCAGCAGAAGAAGTCTCAGTCCCTCCTAGCTTGTCCCCATCCCTCCATCAGGCAGGGGATGCAGCTCGTGCTTCGAAGCGGTCCCTTATGCTCAGTTCCACTTGAGGCCTCTGCAACTTCACCTATTGTCAGTATGGGACAAGGACCCAGCGTCCCTGGACAGGGTCTGTGTGCTCTCCCCCCTGGTCAGGAGGTCCCTCTTGTGGTGGATGGACTCAAGGAACCTGTTGGGGGGCAGATCCTTTCTTGCCCCTTCCTGAGAGACGGTCACCACGGATGTCAGTCTGTCAGGTTTGGGGGGTTTCTGGAAGTCCCTGCGGTTCCAGGGAAGGTGGAGCCCTCAGGAGGCCCACACACCTATCAATGTCTTGGAGCTGCGGGCGATCAGGTTAGTTCTGGCTCGCTTGACTACTCATCTTCGGGCCTGCCTGTTCAGGTGCGCTCGCACAACCAGACGGCAGTTGCCTACATCAATCATCAGGGAGGGACCCGGAGCAAGGGGGCCCTCCAGGAAGCGTCTCTGATCCTGAATTGGGCGGAGGCCAATGTCCCCTGCATTTCAGCTGTGTACATCCCAGGGGTGGAAAATCGCCTGGTGGAGTCTCTGAGCAGGGGGACCTCTCGCCAGGGAGAATGGTCCCTATGCAGCAGGGTGTTTCAATCTCTGTGTCACCGTTGGGGCCATCCAGATGTGGATCTGTTTGCATCCCGCCACAATCACAAGCTCCCAGCTTTTGTCTCTCTGTCCAGGGATCCTCTGGCCCTGACCTCGGATGCGCTAGTTCTGCACAAGATTGCTCTGGAAGGGGTGCCAGCAATTCTGGTGGCCCCCAGGTGGCCAAGAAGAGTGTGGTTCGCAGACGTGGTACAGCTGGCAGTAGATCAGTACGCTCTGCCCTTGGTGCCAGATCTGCTCACTCAGGGCTCACTACTCCATCCCAATTTACAAACTCTGGCTTTGACGGCTTGGCTGCTGAAACCTCCATCTTGATTGAGAAGGGGCTTTCTTCCTCGGTTGTGGATACTTTGATTAAAGCTAGAAAGAAGTCTTCATCTTCCATTTATTAAAGGGTTTGGCGTGCCTACATTGACTGGTGTGAGTCTAAGTCTCTTCCCTGTCGTGTGTTCTCTATTCCCATAATTCTGGAGTTCCTGCAGCATGGGTTGGAGATGGGGCTCCAACTCAGTACTCTGAAGGGTCAGGTTTCTGCCCTGGCTATTTTCTTTCAAAAGTCCTTTGCTCAGCACCCTCTGATCAGGACTTTTTTCCAAGGGGTCACTCATGTGCGTCCCCCACGTAAACCTATGGTGCCTGTTTGGGATCTGAACTTAGTTCTGTCAGCCTTGCAGGGTGTTCCCTTTGAACCTGTGCAGGATGCTGCCTTGGCCATTCTTACGCTCAAGGTTGTGTTTCTGGTGGCTATTACTTCTGTCAGGCATGTGTCTGAGTTGGCGGCGCTGTCCATTCAGCCCCCCTACTATGAGAGACACCAGGACAAGGTGGTGTTTCGTTTCAAACCTGACTTTCTGCCTAAGGTAGTGTCTGCCTTTCATTTGAATCAGGATATTGTTCTTCCTTCTTTGTGCCCTAATCCTAGCAATGCTAAGGAGAGAGTTTTGCACTCTTTGGATGTGGTTAGGTGTAGTACTATCTGGTGGCTACTGCACCTTTCAGGAAAACTGATGCTCTTTTTGTGGTCCCTTCTGGTCCTAGGAAGGGTTTGGCTCCTGCCAAGTCTACTATTAGCAAGTGGATTCGTCAGGCTGTGATTCAGGCCTACTCTGCTAAGGCGAAGAATCCTCCCTTCCGCCTTATTGCTCATTCCACTCGTGCTTATTGGTGCCTCTTGGGCTTTTCAGCACCGGGCCTCTGTTGAACAAGTTTGCAAGGCCGCTACTTGGTCTTCTGTTCATACCTTTTCAAATTTTTACACGGTTGATGTTAGGGCCTCAGCTGATGCTGTTTTTGGCTGAAAGGTTCTGCAGGCGGCAGTGGTTTAAACTGCCTGCTGCTGTCTTTTTTCTTGGGGATCCCACCCTACTTTATGGACACTGCTATTGGATGTCCCGATTGTAAGTATTATATTTGGAGCAGGACGTACTGTATACTAAGAATAATACAATTCTGTGATTACTCACCTGTAGAATTGGTATTATGAGTATACAGTACGTCCTGCTCCAACCCACCCTTGGTTTTGCATTATCTTGGATCCCCTGTATGGTGATTGTTATCATTGTTATAGTTGATAGTTGGGTTGTTTAATTCTCCCGGCTTCTCGTAAACTGCTTTTCAATGCTGGGGATTTGTGGGCGGTCCCCGGGTATTTGAGGGGCCGGGAGGAGCCTATTTTCGATGTCTCTGCAGTCCAGCGCCATCTGGCGAAGTATAACCCGATTGTAAGTATTATATTTGGAGCAGGACGTACTGTATACTCATAATACCAATTCTACAGGTGAGTAATCACAGAATTGTATTTTTGCTGAATTTTGGGCACTGTGTTGCCCTTGAGCCACCCATGGAGGGGTGCATTGTAGATATATCCCCTAAATGAAAGATATCAAACATCCACTTGTTTTGGCTGTTTTAATTGTGCATACCAAAACAGAAAAGGGGGCAACAAAACAAGGCAAAGTACACAAACATAAATTAGAAAAAGAGTTGTCAACTAAATGCTGGCGAACCAGAATACAGTAGGCCAGCCATACTCAAATGGCGGACCGGGGTCTAAATGAGGACCTCTGCCATCAGAGCCCTGCACTCAGTTGCTTCTGTGTAGCATTGCCCCCTTTACTTCATCGGCAATGTAGTGCTTAGTCTAGCTACCAGTGTCATGATTCTGCTCCCTGGCATCTAGTGTGGCAATATGAAGTACTGCACAGGCAGAAAGTGGCACTGCAAGGTACACAAAAACGTTGTTTCTCTTTTTGCCTCACTCATCCCTGTCCCCTCAGTCTTGCCCCATCCATTCCTGTTCCCTCAGCCCTGCCCCATCCAGCCTAGTCTCACTGCTCCATGCATTTCTGTCCTCCCACTTTTGCCTATCCAATCCCTGTCCTTCAGCCCTGCCCCAGCCTGCCCAATCTCTCTGATCCACCCATTCCTGTCCTCCAAATTTTGCCCATCCAATCTCTGGCCTCCCTGTTTTCCCCAGTGCCCAACAGGATTCTTGGCATGCCCCCCCGCCCCCAGTGTGCTGATTTTTAACTGTCCAAACCCCCCCACACACGACAGCCCCCTGCCCAGACCTTCACCTCTCAACAGATGTCTATAAATGGACCTTTACAAGAAGTGGTTGAGTACCCCTGCAGTAGGCAATGTATCTCAGGATCTGCAGCAGGGGTTGGCTCCTCCACTTATGCTGACACCCTCTCCATTAGGGCAGGGTAATACAGGCCTTGATGATTTGAACAACCTTGCCAGGCTTGTATTGGATGGCGCCTCATGTTTGATCCAGACACTGAAACCTCAACTTCAATCGGCCAAATGTGTGCTCCACGACAGCCCGAGTGTGGCGGTGGGCTCGATTATAGGCCTTCTGGCCATCTGTCTGGGGCCTTCAAAAAGGTGTGATAACCCGAATCCCCGAAAGGGACACCAAAAAACAACATTAACACCAACTAATGACCAAACACACAAACAGCATAAACCAAGTCCTAAGTGGAACCAGTGGAAAACACGTTTTGTAGGAGGGCAATTTAGTGTTGCCTAAGGCGAACCACTGAGCAATAAATTACTACAGGGAGAAGGGCCATTTAACTAGCCACATGACCACCATAGTAGTGATGTAGGGCATGGATAAAACTAGGCATCCACAACTAAGTAGCAACACAACAAAAAAGGGCAAATACTTTTAAAGTGGATAGAACAGTGGAAATGCATTACTAACAATAGACACGCAGAGCTAGGAAAAGAATAGACACACTTACCCACAAGCCACTCAGCTCACCACTCTTAAATCAGGTATATAAACTCGAACTCCACAAGATGACTGTGTCGTGGGACAAGCCTAGGAAGCCGGCTAAAACACTGAAAAAACAAAGATCCAGTTCCACAACGCTTTGGACGTTAAGACAGTGGCCCATCTTATGGTTACTGAAATAAAGCCAAACAGCCAGTCAGAGGGTAATTAGAGTGGCTCCAAATAATTAATTGCAAATCAAATTCTAAATTTCAAAGGCACACAAGGACCCAAGAAAACTGGTTTAGGGGAGCTGAGGCAAGCGTAGTATAAAGACAGGAGACAGGGCTAGAAGGCATAATTACAGGAGCCCTAAACATACCGGAACATATTCTCCTGAGCAGCTGGGGGGACCAGGGCCATGTGTGTGCAGTCGATGGCACCCATGACATTTGCATATTCGCAATGTTGAAAAAACCCAACCTCATCTTGTTCCAGGCTGACATGCTGTCAGGAAAAGAGATTTATTTTTCCTGCAGGACAGCCATGTCATCAAGAAATTTAGTCAGGGAGCGGCTCAGCGAAGGCTGGGGCATGCCAACTAACCTCTGGAAGGAGACATTCACTAAAATTGAAGGCAGCCAACCAATTTGGTCATACCTCCAATTGCACGCTCCTTTCTTGTAGCGGGGGGCCAACCATGGCCACAGCTCTGAGTAAAGCTTTTCAAGAGAAAGGCGGTTCATTCGGGTCAATTCGAACACCTGCTGATAGGAAATCCGATCGATATCCAGGTGACTGCGGATATGCCTAAGCCCTGGTTAACATGTTGGTTAACATGCGGAAATACTTGCGAGAGAGGCTTTAAAATAGGCTGTATATCTTAGCACCAATAACTGCTGAATCTCCCAATATATGCAGTTTCCTATGCCACTTAGAATATAGACCCTATTGTAGACATTTTTGTAGGATTAAAGATGATGCAGGTACCCCAACAACATTAAACTAAGGACCGCATTTACAATGTCTATCTTTTTCCTTTAGTTTAAAGCGGACCAAAAACCCCCAAAACAATCTATTTTGCTCCCCCACCCCAGGTACATTACAGTTTGGATGCCCTCAATGCTTCTAGGTATTCCAGTCAAAGTGATTTTAATTTTTGTTGTCCCCAGCTATGCCATTGTATGCCATTGGTTTCTGACAGGATACCATCGTTCTAAACTAGCTGTTTAAGCCCTGATCCTCCCCCCTCCTCACAAACTTATGTTGGGAGCAATTAGTGGCCATTGAAGGATGCAAGATAAGTGCCAAGAAGGAAGATTAGAGCCAAAAGAAGATTTAATTTTCCCTTAATTTTCCCCTAATTTTTAATTTGAAGCCAAAATTTTTTGAGTAATTTTTATCCAATTCATTACCAGGACACTGAGGGGAGTTGATACATGTTTTTCTTATTTTTTTAATTTAACCTTCATGAGACATGGTTGGTCCACTTTAAGCCGCTCACTGCAACTGTTGCCTCTAAATTGGCGGTCAGACAAAAGGCGAGACTAGTGGACTGGGGGAAACTAAGGGAATTACATATTACAGCGTTTAAGCAGGTAGTGTAATGACACATTTTGGCAGTTTACACCTCAAACTATGACACTGACAAAAAAATAGTGTCTGGCAAAGTTTGTTAGTTTAATAGTCAAAGACACTAATGAAACATTTGTTAGTTTAATAGTCAAAGACACTGATGAAGCCCTTTAACATTATCAGGAAACATGGTTGGTCCACTTGAAGCCGCTCACTTCAACTGTTGCCTCTAAAGTGGCGGTCACACAAAACTGACGAGACTAGTGGACTGGGGGAAACTAGTGTAATTACGTATTACAGCGTTTAAGCAGGTAGTGTAATGACACATTTTGGCAGTTTACACCTCAAACTATGACACTGACCAAAAAATAGTGGCTGGCATAGTTTGTTAGTTTAATAGTCAAAGACACTAATGAAACCTTTGTTAGTTTAATAGTCAAAGACACTGATGAAGCCCTTTAACATTATCAGGAATCAGGACAAGATGAACAAACATTGAAAAAGTTTGATTCGACCAATTTGGCAATTTTTTTCCAAAAGTTATAGTTGGATCCAAATTGAACCAGAGTGAAATGCTAAAAATCAGATAAACTATTGTCTGAAGCAGGCAGAAACACCCCAAAGACATTTTAGTGCCAAAGGAAGCGCAGATTTTTGCACGGCATACAGCGTTGATTACACAAGAGCCTGCACATGCCCTGTGGGACTGCCGGAAAGGTACATTTTCCTAAATAGGTATGCCCTGGGTAGGAGCAACAATCCTGGTGATTGGTTTTCAAAGGAATTTGACAATTAGCTTACCTTCTTCTGTAGCTTCCACTGGTGTTCATTGAGCCCCAGCACAGTGAGGAAGAGGAAATTACGCTCCCTCTCTTCCTCTCCTTCCGGTGCCCTCACAGTCTCACCCACCAATGAAAACCTGAAGCTTTCCCTCCCCATTCATTCACATACACACACTGCTACGGCCACCCTGTCAATCACCTCCCCCCTCTTTACTCACTCTATGTGTGCCTGTGGAGTGGCCACACCCACCGACAGTTTAAAAAGTCATTACATTTTGCATATCTAAATATGACTTTTTTCAAGGCTTCCTGGACAATGATTTTTAGGATGTGAGAAGACATGTTTGTGGATTCAAGCCTTAAAAAAGAATAAAATAGCATATTTAAAGTGGACCAAAACCCACGCGGATCGGCCCTGGAATTTATAAGATTCCTGGGCCGATCCATTCTCTTCACCTGGGGCATCCAAAATCGCTTTGCCCCACTGTGTGAAACCCCCCAGGTCACCCCATACTCTTACCATGTTTCCCAGTCCAATGGCACATGCGCGAGCCGCAGCCGCTAATCTGTGACAATGGGAGTTCCTTGCATGGAATGTCCCTTTAAGAGGTGGTGAGGATAAACATTTTTGGGGTGGTCCCCTTTCTCAACCTGCTGGCCTTGGAGGAAAAACTTGATAAATGAAGCCAGCACCACTGAAACTGGTGTATCTTGTTGTTACTTGACTATGATTAATAAGATGATGGCCATTTGCTCATAAATATCTGATCAACATTTTAATTTTGGCAGATTTGGGGCAGCTTAGGTGGAAGGAAAAATAAAAAGCAAGGGCAAGCGTTCCCTTTACTCTCTGTGCCATAGTCTATTGTAATTTGCAGCAGTAGCAGGGACAGGAATAAATAATAGTTATATATATATATATATATATATATATATATATATATATATATATATATATATAAAATGCTGAGCAGACCACAATTGCTGTAGCTAAAAAAATGAGTCTAAATTAGAACCAAGCATGCTCTAAATTATAGTCATGTGTAAGATTGCACAACAGTTTCCTCGGCTCTCCCCTCAACAACCACCAATTAAATTAATACATATTGTTAACATATGGATCCTAGCAGCAGTAAAACGGCATGTGTCAAATATTATTTTCCAGATCATTTTTGGCACTTGGAAACATCAAAGCCTGCAAAGTCACACAGGTGCGGTTTCCTCTTACCGTGATTTAATGCCCCACAACACCAGATGAACATTGCAGAGGCCTCATTTAATGTACATCCATTTTATACACTTTTATTACTATTAACACCTTTTCTCACTTAACGGTAGAGGAGGGTGGTGGAAAAGCCTTGGAGTTAACACGTTTGTTTTTTTATGATGGTGTTTAAAATGCAAACTTCCTAATTTGGATTTTTGGAAAAATGAGGCAGGTTGCCCATTAAACACACACAACCATGAGCAAAGTCCAAAGTGTATTTAGAAAGGAATCTAAAGCTTTAATATGACAGAAGAGCAATTCACATTAGGGAGAGACCCATGTTAGACCTGTATGTGCCATGTACATTCTTTCTGTTTTAAGAAAGTGCTTTTTACTGTTTACCTTTGAATAGGGTGGTTTTGTTTTCTGTTTAAGCCCACTGTATTATGCCTACCATGGTTCTCTCCCTAAGCCGCCTTGTCCTCCTCTGTCATGGGGCTCTCCAGTCTTACCTGTCATAAAGCCATCAACTACCAGCCTTATGCTCATAAGAAGACCAGCTGGTCAGCTCTGAGTAAGCCACGCCCTTAACCATGCCCCTAAAATACAAAAAAACACATCCACCTTTTTTGTGGGCAATGGCTTTACAAACTGGTATTGCAGGTTGAGGCTGCTACATTGATAAAGGATCAATATCACAGCAGTGTGCAGTAGTCTTATGCTGGGTTTACACAATGCGATTTTCAAATGAATCCTTGCTGCAGCGTTCTCAATTTAGACGATCATTGACACATGCATGACTGTGGCGATCAATAGACTACCGATAAATCACGGATTGTATCGTTTTGGGTTGGCCAAAATTTCCTCGCTAATCAGTCTGTTATCGTCTTTTATCAATGTGTGTGAACTGAAATCGTACGCAGTACGATGTACAAAAAACACAAACGTTCAGCTAGAAAACGATCGCTAAAGCGTACAAGTGAAACACAAATCTGCCATGTCAGAATGCAAATCGTCGAATCAGACAATTGCTTGGTGTGCGAATACTCGATAAACTGCTCCATGTAACCCCACCATTAATGTGTTATATATTAGCCTTGATTCAGAGACGCTTACAAATGCACTTTCCCATGTGTCTGTGTATTTTTTGTGAATTTTTGGCTTTTTTTGATTTTACGTTACTGCTTTCATGCGTATATGCTTTTACGCTAACGCGTATACGCGCATTCGATGGAAGGATCGATATCGTCATTTTTGCGTTATGTCTGATAACTTACGTTATTGGTATGGGCTTGCGTCTGATTCAGAGACCTGATTGCCGATGCACATCCGCCCTATATTTCCGCTCCACTTACGGGCTTATTTTGGACTCAGAAGTTAGTGTTGGACATGTTTGACGGCTATGTTGAGGAGTATGAGCACCTTCAGCTCAACGGCCTTACCTGCATCAGCATGGCCGAGGCCAGATTGCATTGGAGATGCTTGAACATCGATCGAATGCATGACGTTGAGCTGTTCGAGCTGACCCAACTCAATCGCGTTTCCCTCCATAATTTGTATAGTGAGCTGCGGCCATGGTTAGCCCGCACCACAAGGAAGGGGCAAGCAATTTCAGGTATGACCAAATTGGTTGGCTACCTGCAATTTTTGGCAAACGGCTCGTTCCAGAGGCTGGGTGCCCTCTCCGTGGGGATGTTCCAGCCTACACTGAGCCGCGCGCTATCCAAGTTTCTGGATGGCATAGCTACCCTGTGTCCCAAATATTTCTCCTTTCCTGACGACATGGTAGCCTGGAAAGCGATTAAGTTGGGATTTTATAATATTGCCGACATGCCCAACGTCATGGGTGCGATCGATTGCACCCACGTTGCATTTGTGCCACCCGCAGCAGATGAGTACTTCTATAGGTAAGTGTTTTATTACATTTTTTATATTGTTTAGCAAAACTTAGTTTCATCTATCTAGTAATCCCTCCTTCTCAAGTATCCCTTCTAAACTGTTTAGAATGCCAACCTTAAAGGAGCAGTATCCCGAATTTTTCTTGGTGACATATTTAAATGGTACTTTGAATGTAGGTAAGTGTTGGAGTAAGAATTACAAATGTAGAAAAAAATGATGTCTGTGTTGTGCAGCTGGAGACTAATAGCTCATGTTTATGTCGGGGCCCGACACTCTGGCCTGTTCCATGCTGAGGAGAGGGGGAAACAATGTAACAAAGTATCAGCTGTTCAGTGCTGGCAGCCGTCCAGCATAAGATAACAACATTGCCTGGCCAGAACTCAGAGAGAAAAGCTCTAGAAGTCATTTAGCTGATTAGTAAATTCAATGTCTATGAACCAGAGAGTCATTGGTTCAAATCTCAGACTTGCCAGTTTTTCTTTTTTTTTGGGGGGGGGGGTCATTTTATTTCAGAGTTGGATTTTTGGGTTTACATCGTGTTTTTTTGCTCTAAACATTTTTTTGTTTGACAGTTTTCCCTTCATGTTGGCTCTGCTGCAGAATCTTTCAGTTTATCATTTTCTCTCTCTTTTCTCAACACATTTTTCCATATGATCTTTCATTTAGCTTTGTGTGTTTTGAGCAAAGCCCAACCCAGGATTTTCACTATCTGGAGTTTTGTTTTGTGCCCCTAGGGGCATCCCGACTTGGGATGCCCTGATATGTGAAATCTCCAAGTTCACCTACGTTCCACGGCGTTCTTGCTTGCTACAAACTACACAACAGTGACGTGTTACAAACTGCTAAACAGAAGAATGTATTGCTTGCTACAAACTGGAAAACACAAGATAGTGAAGTAACTGTCTGGAATGTTTCATTGCATTTTACTTGTATGTCAGAATCACTGGCACTGTACAAGTGGCAGTTCATTATGTGGTGTTTTGATGTTTTCTACACTTACAAATAAATAATTGAATTACACACAATAGGAGAATTTATTGCATAGAAAATCCCACCAAACACTCCCAACCCAGGGTATCCCGATCCCTTTAGGGAAACCCCCCCCCATTAATCAATACTTATCATGTAGCCCTTAGAAAAGCATTGGAATGCTGACTTTAGTTAGTCCTTAGCATGTTCACCTTAATTTACAAACTCATCCATATTATTTTTCTTTTTATTTAGACTTATGTCCTTTGTTTTTTAGTGTTTGATTGCTTAACTATAATCTTTAGTTGGATTTTGTTTTTTGTTTTTTTGGTGGATACCTTGGTTTGGTGTAATTTTTTTTTTCTTTTTGGTCAGGAACCGCAAGATGGGCTGCTCACTGAACATCCAAGCAGTGGTTGGTCCGGACATGCGTTTCCTGAGTGTCCTTGCCGGGTATCCCGGGTCGCCCATGACGCATATATTCTGCGGAGTTCAGGATTATATACTCGGTTTGAGTCTGGCAATTTATCTGGTGGATGGCTACTGGGTAAGTTTGTTCAAATAAAATCATTCCCCTTTCACTGTATGCCTATGAATATAGTTGATGACCCCTGTATCAACCTATGGCTGTTTTTTGCCCTTGATGACATGTTAAACAATAATGTTGCTTAGAATGTGTCAGTAATTTTAGTATTTTGTTATGCTTTCAGGGGATTCTGGATATCCGCTAATGCCGTGGCTCCTGACGCCCGTCCTTCGCCCACAGAATGCGGCTCAGGAGTCATATAATAGGGCCTATCGCAAGACCCGGGCAGTAGTGGAGAGGACCTTCGTTTTTTCGCTGCTCGGATCATACAGTGGGGGCTCTGCAGTATGACCCCAACAAGGTTATTAAAATTATTTTAGCCTGCTGCATGCTCCACAATTTTGCCCTCAGGCAGCATTATGTTATGTTGATTTTTCCCCCTCTCCACCAGGGCAGGAAAGTGATGATTTGTATGATGGCACCCCGAGTGCTTCCGGCCAATCTGTCTGGGCCCAGCTTATAGCTAATTTTTTTTCTTAATATTTGTCTATTTTGGTTTTGTGTTATTTGTATATTTGTTGGGTTTCTGAACTACCTTTTTTTGGTTTACCAATTGTGTAATGCTTAAATTACTAAAAAAACTTAGACCTGATTTGAGCATAATGCAGTTTATTTGAGCCAGTTTTTCATTACAATCATTTTTTTTAAAAGCCACAGAACAGATAAAGTCCCATTCCATACATTTACAGTAAAGATATTTTGGTTGAAGGGCACCCGCAGCCTCCATGGATATCCATTAGCAAACGTAAGTATACATTGGGCCCAACTCCTGGCCCATAAAAATTGGGCACATCCAGTAATTCAAAGCTAACTTACTCCAGGCTGAAGGTTCCCCGGCCACCAACATCAAGAGCCATAGGGAGCACAACTTTCAAGGGTAATAGTAAGGCAGGAATATATAGGGCTACATACACACCCTCTCCTGCTTGTGCCACATTTCATCAGTGCAATGTTGCAAGGCCAGAGTCATCTGCAAACTGTATGGCTGCAAGTTCTTTTTCCAGCCGATGACAGCCAGCCCGCCATGACAGTCCAGTCCAATCATTTCCATGGCCAAATGGTGATGTTCGTCAGCCAAGAATGTCCCCCAATATTCCCAACAAACAGGATGAGTCAGCCAGCATTTCATTAGGCCCAAGCCTGCTGCGTGGGAGCTGGATCGGGCGCTTTACTGAGGCACAAACTCTGGCATTGGCTAATGGGGTATCTGAGCACTATAATGAGCTTTATGGGCGAATTTCAAAATCAACAAGCAAAGGCATCAACCACAAAATCTTGGTTGCGCTCACCAGACAGGTCAATAGTGTTGGGATGGAGAGGAAATATGTTGAGCAGATCCAGGCGAAATAATTAATATTGTTGATGGCCATAATAATGTTGGGGTTGGCCTTGGAGGTGGCCCAATTCCTGGGCATGTGTGGCATTCATAATCTGCCACTGCTCCAGCATGTGTCTGTTGCAAGTGCAAAATTCATCTAGCATGGCGTTGAAGTTGTTATTTAAGGTGGCCATTTGTGCTGCCATCTGGCTGTTGCTCGTCCTAAATTCTGTCAGCATGGTGGTGAAGTTATTATTGAAGGTCTCTAATTGTGCAGTAATCTGCTCTGTGGTTCTTTGAGTCACCTGCCTAAAGTAACGGCTGTCATGGCGCCATGCGGACTCCAGGATCGGCACACGCCTCCCCTGGGAAACTGGTCGACGTTGCTGACTGCGTCTTCCAATTACCCGGGTTTGAGCGCCTGCAGATGCTGGAGGTCTAGGCTGAGCAACAGTACCAGATGAACTAGGCAAAACCTCTGCAGCAGAGCTAGCACTGGGGACTGTAGGGTCAGTCTCAGCCTGCTGGCCATGATGGGAGTATGTTGATATCTGCGGGTGAGCCACATTTAAAATGTTTAAAATAAGTCTCATTAAAACAATCATTACTAACCTGCAGAAATGTCCTGGTTGTCTGTGTCCCAGGTGCCAGACAGCCCCTGTAATGCTGCGGGGTGGATAAAAAAGCCAGGACCATTTCCTCTGCTCTTGTGAATTGCAATTTGAGGTCTGAGAATTTTCGCTGGATCTGCTCAACATTTTTCCTCTCGTCCCCGCTGCATTCACCTGTCTGTTGAGCTCTCCCCATATTTGTGTTTTGCGCACTTTGCTAGTAGCTTTGGAATTCCGCCCATATAGCTCATCAAAATGCACAGTTATCCCACTTGCCAAGGCGAGTGTTTGTGCCTCACAAAAGCGCGCGCTCAAGTGCCCTCACAGCAAGGTTCGTCCTAATGTTTGCTGTTCTGGCTCTTCCCTGGTTGTTGGGAATTCAGGGGCCTTTCTTGCCTGAGCGTGTACCGAAGAATAGGCCCTCACGTCGCTCGAAAAAGAATGGACTGGGCTGGCATTTGGGCTGGGAGTCATTGGCTGGCTGGCCAGAGAACTTGCAGCCGTGGATGTGGCATAGGACTCGGTTGTTTCAACGTGTTCTGGTGGCAAATGTGGGTGAGCAGGAGAGGGTGGGCTTTGGGGGCTCGGGCTTCTCGGCCTCTGCTTCCTTTTCCCCTTGGAAGTTGTGCTCCCTTGCTCTTTCGATGTGGTTGGCCGGGGAGCCTTCTTTCTGGAGGTAGTTTCTTGCATTTTCCTGGTGCTGGCAGATTTGGATGGCCCAGGAGTTGTGGCCAATGTAGCCTTGTGGTGGCCACTTTTGCTCCGCGTTTCCGGCACCTTTGAACTTGATTTGTGGGCCCGAGTGCTCGGTCTCGATGATGTCTCCTCATGGCGCTCTGCCCTTTTTGCCTTGCGCTCCTTGGCTGGTGGTTGCTTTCCGCTACTTTTCTTTGGTGCCATGATGACATTCATAAAGAGAAGGAGCTGTGTGTCCATTACCCTTTAAATTGTACTGACTGGCTATGACGCTGACGCGTACGTGTGCGTACGGCCGTGCGCATCCCGGAAACCGCTGGGGCACTACCTATCTGCTGCGAAAAAGAAAGAAGATGGCTCCTACGATTTTCACCCGCCAACAACAGGATACTCTGATGCTTGTTAGTGTTTTTGTAGGACATTGAATTGACATCTAAATGCATGCATATGCATTAAAGAAGAGCAGGAAGAAACAGTGGTTTTAAAATTTATTTCAACTCCGTGCCAAACAGAAGTTAGTGCGCACATGTGCAAACCAACTAACTTGCATCTAGAAGGATAGGTGAAATGTGGTGGGGAATGTCATTTAGTAAACTGATCTAATTGTGAATGTGATTTGTATGCTGCTTTTATTGATGTGTTTTTTAGATGATGATCGAGCGCAGGTACGACTACCTGCCCAACGATTATGAGAAACGGAAGTTGGCCCTGGAGATCATGGCCAGAATAGATGCAGAAACTGACACCACCTTCCCTTTCAAGCAAATCATCCATCACTGGTCGGACCTCAAGCGACGGAAGAGGCCCCGGGTGCGGCTATTTTTTGCGAGACATTTCCCAAGTAAGTACATTCCGATTGCATGCTAGATCTAACAAACATAGAAGGTAGGCCTCTATTTATAAATGCTATTCTTTTCTAGTGTCTGAATTTGAATATCGCGTGAGACCCACCCGGAGACGAGCAGTCCCGCCAGTGCGGGATGAATCTGCCCAAAGTGAAGGTGGTGCATCTCCAGGGCCAACCTCCTACCCCTCCTCTGTAGGTGGCTCAGACCAGCCACTCAACCTCTCTACAGAGGAGGGGCCTCACCGCATGGGCAGGCAGTCACACCAAATGTCTGAGCCCATACATTGTGACCCCACGTATGTGACTCTGATTTTAGCACACACAGGTACATGTTATTTAAACAAAAACTAATTTCCTGCTTCTCGTTTTATAGATGAATATGTAGCGGGTGAAGGATCGGGAGCAGAGAGGGCAGCAGATCCAGCCCATGAAGAACATGGAGAAGGTGGGTGATGTCACACACACATTCTAAGTGTAGTTTGGTTACTGTTCAATCAGACATTAGAAGTAAGCCTATTTTCAATGTCTCTACAGCCTCACATTCCGAGCAGTGGCAGGCCCCAGAGCGGAGGGTGGTTCCCGAAGCTCAGGTCGCCCACCAGCCAAGTAAGTTTCAAGTTTTAGATTTGGAGTATGTCAAACATGCTGTGTTTCGGCTGGTGGGCGACATCCAGGAGCTGGCTGCTTCGATGGGGACCACTGATGAATAATTATCTGGGGCCTGCCATTGCTTTGTAAATAGTTTTAAAAATGTTTTAAATGTTTTTACATTTATACATTTTTAAAACCCAAAAAAAAGAACCAATGTTTTAGTTTTGTATTAAAAATTAAAAAAATTACATAAAGGTAAAAACGCAAAAAGTTAAGAAAAAGAAAAAAAATGCCATTTTAAAATAAAAAAACAAAAAGAAAAAACATGTTTCTGTCTTCTTTTATGTCAAACAAATATACATTAAGGGTTGATTACAGGAAAACGTTATAAGAAAAAAATAGGAATAGCGCAGAAGAAAAGTGAAAGAAGTGAAAAGTGAAGAAAATGGGAACCACAAAGGAGGTAAGCATTAAGAGCGCAAAGTGAAGAACATGGAAACCGCAAAGGAATTGAGGTAAGCATTAAGAGCGCAAAGTGAAGAACATGGAAACCGCAAATATATTGAGGTAAGCATTGTGGCAGAAGTGAGTGAGAGAATAGTTGAGACGGGAACATGAATGAGTTAATTTAGGTGTGCGCATGCGTGAGTTAGGACAGATTTCCATCTGGAGGTATATTTATAGAAAGTGGAATGCAGAATCTAACGGGACACGTAAATATTTCGTTAGAGGCTACGTTGGAAAAAACCAAAAAGGGGGGGCTACGTTGTTTCATAAGTAACGTAAATGGTGTACGCAGCGACGAACAGTTAACAGAAGGCTCCCGATGCCGGCTTTGAATCATGCGTACACACATACGCCAACGGAAACAAAACGAAAAGCGAACAGAACGAGTCAAAAACGAAAATGTTTTTATGCCTCTCTGAATCAACCCTATTGTCTCTGACCTTGGAGCAACATTTATCATGAACATATTGTGGAAGCTGTAGAACCCTTTAAATCAGCTGCAAACAGTTCCAAACAATTCATTATACATGCAGATCCCCCTGTACCGTAAAAAAGTTGCCTGAAACAAGGGAATCCTCCAGTAAAAAAAAAGGTTAAACCGGACCAACAGCCTGGCACATTTGAAAAAGAAAGGTAGTGGCCATTTTGGAGCTTCCACTCCCAATCAACATAACTGACAATGCACAGTGACAGGAATCCCAGCAGCACTTCCTGTTTGCATGTGGCCTGCAAATGTGTGAACTGCCATTTTGTTTTTAAAACTGACTACAGCAAGAGTTAGAAAAAGGTAAATTAATTTTTATGTACAGCAATCTAAATTGGGATGCATATGAGCACTGTTAGTTGGTGTCTGGTTTAAGTCATTTTTGACTGTTGGTCTGGTTTAAATGGCCGTATCAAAACCCAGATATTGCTTGGGGAGGCTGGGAAACCAACAAGTTTGGCATTTGAAGCTGCCATTGCAGGGAGGTCAAAATGCTTCTCTGCCTGTCTGATTCCGTTTTACTCACCCCCAGGGAAATATAGACTGAAAATTGGCTGTTGGTCACGTGATACATGTTTCCAGCTGCAACAGTTAGCTTAGTCCATGAGCAACACAGCGGGGGGTCAGTGATAAGCTGAATGCGCCTCTATCCTGCTCCGGTGCAGTTCTGCAGAATAGTTTGCAATATTCAAGTTCTGCACCACCCGAATCCAAGTCCCACTAAAGGTTATAGGTGAAAAATATTAGATGTGCTTTTGGGTCTCTGGAGAGCAGCTGAAAAAACAAATGCCCTAAATTGCATGATGGGAAAAAGTAAATCTGGGTCACATTGTTCTAAATAAAACAAAAAATATAGATGTCCCCTTTGCCAAATAAAACATATTTGAAAAGGAAAAAAATAATCTAAATGGCAATTCCATTCAATGGCCTTTTTAAAATGTTCATTATTGTGTGCCAAAATGATGTCCTCACTGTGCTGAGCCTATCTGTTATTTTTTTAGGTTTTATTTGTTTTCAACTTTGTATTTTAAAAAGAAACCATTTTCTCTAGCGACAATGTGTTTACGTTAAGAAACGTACACCAAAGTGATGTATTTGGTGTACAGAGCAGAGACTTCCTGGCTTCATTTGATTAGCTAAGGCACCAGATGCTCCACATTTCTGAGCTCACAGGTTTAAAGTGGACCAACACCCTCCACTGATCGGCCCGGGAATCTATAAGATTCCCGGACCGATCAGTCCCCTGACTGCGGGGCACCCCGATCGATGTGTGAAACCCCCCAGAAACCCCTAAATCCCTACCTGCTCCTCGATCCAGCGGTGGCCGCCGCCGCCTCCCGTGCGTCCCTCTAGCAGGACGCGCACCCGCGCTGGCCATTTGTGAATGACCGGCGCGGGCGCACGCCCTGTAAGAGTGACGCGCGGGAGGCGGCGGCGGGCGCGCTCTCTTGTCCGTCGGCGGGGATTGGCAGCAGCGGTCACGTGGGAGCGGGGAGAGGTGAGTTTTTGGCGCTTTCTGGTGGGTTTCACACAGCGGGCCACCCCCGATCGGGGTGCCCCACCGAAGTTGACCAAAACCCAGGATAGTCAAAATCCTGGGTGTTGGTCCACTTTAATCCCTCCTGCTCTAATTCATCTTTTTCAGATGAGAGGATCAGTGGGTTTGTAGCAAGCAGCTATACCAAAGGGCTTTACTTAATGCCAGGAAAGCCACTCCCACTTTAGCAACACAGATTCACAGGAATAAAGGAAACATGGAAACTGCATGCTGATAAGTAAATCACAGGTACCAGGGCACAATCCTAACACAAATGTTTATTCTACATTCCAGAAGAGGGAAGCAGAACACAAGCGAACACGACATACATTTAGTGGAACAAAACCCAGTATTTTGACTATTCCTGGTATTGTTCCATTCCCTCGGGTATCTCAATTTGGGATACCCCGCTGTGTCAAACATCCCAAATCTTTTAGATTGCAGGGCTGACCAGCTTGGATTTGTGGAATAATTTTCCTTTTATTTTAGTGCAACATCTGTATATAAAGCTAGAGCGCTCCACAAAAATAAAACATTGCCAATAATCTATTTTTAGCTTAAAAAAGGAGTGGAGTTTAGTAACTGCCACATTATTTAAAGTGACGTCTCAGGCAAAGTCAATTGTTAGACCATTGTTGTGTCAGGCAACATTTGACTACCGTTTTCTGTTTTAGAAGTTGAAGAAGAAATGGTCCAGATATTAAGGATTATCATTTTACCTTCGGCTCTTCTAAAGCATGTGGCTGTGGGCATGGCCCTTGGAGCTGTGATGCTGAATAAAAATCAAATGAGGCATAAAAATTCTTCCACTATAAAACTCTAACTTTACTCTAACTTTGCATAAAAATATTTTTCACTGTGATATTATTCTGCTAAAGGAGGGTTTTAAAAATGTTAGTAAAGTTTACTATAGTTAAAGGGGGGTTTCTTCTATGTTTTTCCACTTTCAAATACATGAGATGTTTAAAGTGGACCAAAACCCACCGTGATCGGTCTGGGAATCTATTAGATTCCCTCTCCCCGGGGCCCCGCTGTGTGAAACCCCCCAGGTCGCCCCATACACTTACCTTGCTTCCTGGTCCAACGGCGCATGCGTGAGCCACAGGCGCATCCCCGCTATCCCTCTAGCAGGGCGCGTGACCACGCCAGGCATTTGTGAATGGCCAGCATGGGCACGCTCCCTGTTAGAAGGAAGGTTTCACGCAGTGGGCCACCCTCAAACAGGGTGCCTCAGGGGAAAGGACCAAAACCAAGGATAGTCAAAATTATGGTGACCTCTGACAGGTGTTACATTTTTATTTTTTTTTACCAAAAAACATAGCTTATCGATATGGATCCAAATTTTGCCAATATTCTGTTTTGGGCGAACTTACCAGTGAAGGAAAAATGCAGCTTAATTGTGTAAAAATGCCTGAAACCCCTGAAACAAGTCAGAGTTCCCCCATTTATTTTCCACTGTAGCATTAAGGCTTTCCAGCCATAAACACACACCAGACCTAATCTCTCCAGGAAGGCAAATTAGCATCTGTGAGTTGAGCCCTGGCTCAGATCACAGACTTCCTGATGATTCTTTTACTCCTCTGGGCTGAGAAGGCCACACTGTCTGAAGTAGAGGAGACCCCTGGTCAAACACAAGTGCTTCAGACATCCGGGACCGACACAAATCGGACCATAACTGGGCCACTGTGTGTCCCAGTAGCACAAAGCCAGATACTGAACCAGAACGGGCCCACAAAACCGCACACAGGCGTACGTTTCTCAGGGCCGTGTGGACACTGGAACCCAATAAATGGAGAGCTCAGGTTCTGACCTATCTAGGGATTTATCTTTGAGCTCATCGGATGCCCTGCATCTAGCCCAATCGTTTGGTACCTGTAAACTGTATCTCACTACTTAGAACGGCATTTGTATTAATTCCATCATAGTCAAATGTTTGTAATAACTGCCTAGTATGCTTATTGCATTAAAACCTATATTTAAGTTGAGCGATTTTTTTGTCTTAGCCAAGGATCTGTGTTTCGGTGGCCTTGCTGTGCCTTGTAGCTCTGCTAGGCGAGCAAACAGACAGCCTGCCTTTCCCTGACATTACCTATAAATCAAATTCAAAGCCCAACACTACGAGCCACATAAAGCTTCTGAGCTAAAGGTTAGGGACCCCATGGTTCCCATACACAGAGGCCACCTCTAGACTGGTGTTCACCCCAGATGTTTGAGAACTTGGACATTTAAAACATGTTATTTACCCTAGCAGTGGTCCATTTTCTTTTTCTAAGTAATCTAGGTTGTACATATAGATTGTCAATCACCTAAAATGTGTTTAAATACAAATAACAGCCATTAAAGTGCATGAAACACAAATGCATATAAACACCATATTGTCACCTTTTAGAGAAGTTTAGCTTTATTGGAGCAAATCATGCTTGAATAAAGTATAGATGGCTACAAATCAGGTTGGGGTATAGATCAGGCCACAGCCACACTGTTACCACCAGTAATGTAACTAGGAGCCTTATTTAAGAAGTGCCAGTGTCTCACAGCACCACTTTTTTGGCCTCAGCGGCACTGTGGAGCAAGAAACGAGTGTGGAGCTAGAAATAAAAAACTGTAGCGCCGATGCGGCCGCCGGCTAACATTTTATTTAACACTGAAAATGATTACTTAACGCCGAAAATGATGCAGCGCCGTGGTGGAAACTGTGCCAGAAGAAACCTGGCACTCTCTTGCTCAAGATCCCATAGAGCACAATGAGCATAACTGGATTGAAGTGTTTAATAATTAATATTAAACACGTCTATTTTTACAGAACTTGCATTGGGACTTGTTAATAATTGAAATGCAGAACCTAAATGATCCAAAACTTTTTTTGTTTTGAATTATTAAAAAACACCAACAACTAAAACACAGCCTAAATGCACTGTAAAGCGTGCCCCCTTTGTCCCCACTAGTGATTCCTTTTAACTGTAATAAAGAAACGCTGACCAGCGCTGCAAAAATACTGTGCCAAATATCTGAAGGAGGAAAAGAATCATAAATATGGCACTGACATAAGCCAACCAATAACTAAGGGCAACAATCAAACCTAATTAGTTAACTTTCGGCGCAGCACCAGATTAGACGGGAATGATGCTAAAAGGCACACATCAGGCCCTAAATGTGACCAAGCCCTGGTGTGAACATTAAATGGGGCTCATATAGTAACTTTTTTTTCGTAAAGTTTGTGTAATGAGGGTCAGCATCGTGCAGTAATGCATTCTTTTGCAGGAAAAAATGTCTTTGGCACTTCTGCATTTTTTAAAAATGTAACTCCTGTGATTCAGGGGGGGGTTTAGGTGAGAGTTTTTGGCGAAAAATACTCTTGTTGTGTAGACTTTTCTTACTTGCTCAGAGAAAGGGAAAAGGCGGCTTTAGTGTCATCCTTTTTCATAGGAAAAAGCCATGCCGCAAATTCCGACAGGTTTTTTTTTTTATTGAAAATCACACGCCAGAGTGTTTTATTATTATTTTTTGTTTAAAATATTAAAAATAGTGAGGCGCACAGCATCTAACGTAAAGGAGGACACAGCCCCCCTCCTTCCAGCCAAGGATGAGGGATGAGGGATGAGGGAAGCTTTTATTCTACAGAGGTGGAGCCTTGCTGGAATCTCCCCTCTGTGACTTTCACGTCACTAAAGGGGAGGGGTTTGGAAGTCACATGGGGGGAATTCTCATCCAAAGGTCCAAAAGCCTTCTTTTCCAGCTCTCGTTCATTACTCTTGACTGGGAACTAGGATAGAACGAGGGGTGACTGCTTTTGACAGCTTTTAAAGAATAGATTTTGATGGTGATGCTGCCATTATTAGATGACAGGAAAAAAAGAAGATCCAAAAAAGAACCAATGGACCAGAAAAGGCTTGTTCACTGTTGGGGAACTGGTAAGTATACCAGATTACAAGGTAGGGGGGCTCCATGTCACCCCCGCCCAATTACTGGGGGGGGGGGGGGAGTGCCAAAGAGTCTGGTGATTATTGGTATGGGCCCAGTGTTCTTCCACATCTCCCCTGGAAGAGCAACAGACCTATACCGAAGGGCATAGGGAATGGTATACCAGCAGTGCCACCAGCTGCCAGCCAGTCGACCTCTGAGCCCTGGGTTACCAGCCACAATCCCTGGCGCCCTGGCTGGTTGGCTCTGTGAGGGTGGCTGGGTACACATTTCTTTTTTAATCTTTAATATTTTAAGTATTGAGGGGGTAAGGGATAAAGCCTGGTTTGGCTCTCCCTTAAATTGGCCTGCCTAAGACTAGATAGGTTGTCCCCGCCCTCCTCTCTTCATAAATTTTTTTGGGGGAAAGGGGGGTCTCTGCGGGAGTCCCCTTGGTGTGGAGGGCTTTCTTGGGGAATGGGGAGTTAGTCCCCTGTTATAAAACTTGTGATAGACAAGGTAGACAATTGTTACTCAAAAGTATTAACATTTATTCTGTTTCCATCACTCAGTGTATTTCATCACTGTGTTTCCTCATAATCCACAGTTCATACTTACATTTTTTTTAAAAACATACATATTTTTTAAACATATTTTACTTGTCTGGATACATATACAGAGATGTTGAAATTAATGTATTTCTCTCTGTTCAATTGGGGCCTGCCCATGTAGATGGGGGGCTTTGTCCCATTTAGACACAGTTTGTAGCAAGCTTGTGGTTGATATACACTCAGTTGTAGCAAGTAATCTTTGCGTGCAAACATTTCACTCTCTATGAGCTTCTTCAGTGCACTCTAGGTAATCTCTTATTGTACTGTCCTAATGAGGCAGCGCTTGCTTTGGACCGTCCTTAAGTTTTGTGAAGCCTGTATGGCCGATCTTGTCTAGTGCGCCTTTAAGTGCTGTCCAGGTCTATGTTGAGCTGCAGTACTGGCATACCTCTGCTCGCGAGTCCTGTGTGTGTCAGGCGCTGAGACCTGCTTTCATGTGCCTCCTCTGCAGCGTGCCAGTCATTTAATATTTTACACAAAAAAACACCCAACATGTCATTTGCCATGTTGCAAATGCAGGCATGGTTTTTCAATGGAAATGCTACAAATCCGAAACAGTGATTCAGTAAACTGCCATTCAAGTTTAAAAATCTCTGTTGAGACTCTGTTCTCCAAGGGCCCACATATACCTGGAGTCGACTTCTCATACTTCCAGGTTTGTAGGGTTGTATGGACTCTGTGCAAAAAGATTGGGTGACGTGTGGGTAGTTGTGCGCAGTGAAAGGTTCAAGTATAACACTTGTGTGCGTTTGGTTCAGCCACAAATATGTTTGTAAATAGGTTTAACCCTTTAAACGCCAGCCACGTAAAATTTACGTGGCTGCCTCTCCTGCAGTTAACTGCCAGCCACGTAAATTTTACGTGCCTGACTTTCCCCACTAATAGTAAAAAAAGTTTTTAAAAAAGGCACTTACCTGACCCCTCGTTTGATTCAGCCGGGTCTCCTCTTCAAAATGGTGGTCTCCGATCGTTCACCGGACCTCCTCTGGCTGCAGGGGAGGGCCCGGAATAGGGTGCCCCCCCCCCCCATTTCAGCTGCCTCCGGCTTTTCCTGTAAAATAAAAAAAAAAAAAAAATGACATTTACTTACCTCTGTGTGCGCTGGCTCCCGCCGACCCTCCTCTTCACCTGGGGGGCCTCCGATCCCCCCCCCAGGTCATTCCGATCTTCAGGAGAGAGCCTGGAAGGCTCTCTCCCCTCTCCTGTTCCGATGGCGGCCGCCATCTTGACGCTAAGCCCCGCCCCTTTTGGGGGCGGGGCTAATGACGTCAGTCCGTGCCGTCGTCCCCGCTAAGCCCCGCCCCTTTGGGGGCGGGGCTATGACGTCATTCCCAGTCCCGATCACCGGCTACAGCTCTGTTAGCTGTCAGATGCCGGTGATCGGTGCCGTGGAAGGAGGTGACAGGAGATCCTCTGATCTCCTGTCTCCTCCTTCTCTGGATGCCGATCACCGGCATCTGACAGCAGATCAGCGAGGGACACAGGAGCTGACGATCGAAGGTGAGTAAAGAGTAAATTTTTTTTTTTTTTTTTTTAATAAATAAAAATTTTGTCTCCGTGTTTTTTTTTTTTCTGTTAACCCTTTATGAACTGGTAAGGGGTCCATGAGACCCCTGTACCAGTTCACAAGGCTGGGGTCTGGCAAGTCACCTGCCCTAGCGGGTGACTTGCCATTAACCCCTGCACCCCCAATTACCTGCCTCCCCAAAGCCCAGGGGGGGGCAGAAGAGCCCGGGCCCACATAGACTATGTGGGCTCGTAGGCTGCAGGGTGGGGGGGGCCACAAAAGCTGGCCCCCCCACTCTGTGCCTACAAGCCCCCATAGCTGGTCCCGGGCTGGTTATGACGGGTAGGGGGGACCCTACGTCATTTTTTTTTTTAATTTAAAGGGTTAGGGTTAGGGTTAGCCTAACCCTAACGCTAACCCTTAAAATTAAAAAAAAAAATGAGGTCCCCCACCCTGTGAGGGGGGACCCTATGTCATTTTTTTTTTTAATTTTAAGGGTTAGGGTTAGGCTAACCCTAACCCTTAAAATTCCAAAAAAAAAATGAGAGTCCCTACGTGATTTTTAAAAAAATGTTTAACGGTTAGGGTTAGCCTAACCCTAACCCTTAAAATTCCCCCCAAAAATGGGGTCCCCCCCTACTTTTTTTTTTTTTTTTAAGTGGACCAACACCCAGGCTGATCGGCCCGGATCAGATCCCTCCCTGCGGGGCATCCGAAATCGGGATGCCCCACTGTGTGAAACCCCCAGGACGCCCCAATCGCCTTACCTTATCCCTGTTCCAACGGTGCATGCGCGGGCCGCATCTCGCGCTTCTCTCTATCAGGGCGCGCACACGTTCCGGTCGTTTGTGAATCGCCGATGCGGGCACGCTCCCTGTTAGAGGGAGGCGCGAGATGCGGCTGCCAGCGCGCTCAGAGCCGCTGTGGTTGTCCGTCCCTTGTCCTTGCATACCACAGCGGCTCTGAGCGCTCTGATTGGACGAGCGCTCGCGCATGCGCCGTAGGAGCGGGCTGAGGTGAGTTTTTTTATACCTTTCTCGGGGGTTTTACGCAGCGGGGCACCCCCGCGGAAGTGGATCAAAACCCAGGATAGTGAAAATCCTGGGTGTTGGTCCACTTTACGGGTTAGGGTTAGGCTAACCCTAACCCTTAGAATTCCCCCCAAAAATGGGGTCCCCCCACCCCCTGGGATTAAAAAGAAAAAATTAAAAAAAATTAAAATTTTAAAGAATTAAAATTAAAAAGAAAATGACATAGGGACCCCCTCCCAGGGGGGCCCACTATTTTTTTAATTTTTGGGGTTAGGCTTAGCCAAAAATTCTCAAAAAAAATTGGGGTCCCCCCCCCGGGAGGGGGTCCCTATGTAATTTTAAATTAACCCCTTATGTTTATAGTGTGGATAGTAGTATTTTATTTGTAAATGTTATAAAATGCTCTTTTCAGTTTGGGGGGTCTCCTGGGCAAGAATGAGGGGCTATTGATACATATGTGGTACCGTTGTAATCGGGAGAAATGGGGCTATCACATGCAATATGGTTTTTATTACTAAAAAATGTTTTATTTAAAATAAAGGAGACAATTGTATATATATATATATATATTATTATTTTATTTATTTTTTTGTTTTTTTTTTACGCAAAAATATTTAAAAAACAGTAGAAAAATTACAAACAAGACATTTAATGTTAAAGCCTAAATTCTGCTGCAAAAAAATATATATATATTTTCCAAGAAATTCCGACAAAAATCACGGTTAAACATGCCGCAAAATGGGGAAAAATGACCAACTGAGGGCGACAAAAGTTCAAGTAGGCTGGCAATTAAAAGGGTTAATATTACCTATGCATGTTGGGTATTGTTCTGCTCGGGGGACCTTGCGCTTTCAGATTTAGCTTGTTTTTTCTTATTTGCATATTGATATTTTAGGAAAAGGTGTTTTTTATTCTGCTTTTTTATAATTTTTTTTGTGAAACCCTGTGCAACCTAAGAATTCTTCAAGGGATTACTTCCAGAAAGATGAGCCCACGACAACAAGCTGGGTACGCTTAGAAAGCTTAAAATGTGTACTTTCAGGGAATATATGGTTTATGGGGGATATTCTAAATGTAAAGGGTTGTTTTGGTAGAAAAAGCACAAGGTGCGCACTTTGTATGCAGAGCTGAAATTTTGAAGTAAAATTACCGTTACGCACATGCTTTACTTTGGTGTGTTTGGCAACTCTTCCCTTGACAGTAGCTATGCATGCTGGGTATTGTTCTGTTCGGGGCATGTTGCTTTTTCAGATTTTCAGTTTTTTTCTTGTTTGCATATAGGTTTTTTTAGGAAAATGTGGTTTTGATTCTGCTTTTTTATACTTTTTTAGAGAAACCCTGTGCAACCAAAGAATATATTGAGGGATTACTTCCAGAAAACTGCACCCATGTCAACAAGCCTGGTACGCCTAGAAAGCCTGAGGTGTGTACTTCCAGAGAATATATAGTTTGTTGGGGGTATTTCAAATGTAAAGGGTTGTTTTTCTTGAAAAACTGCAAGGTGCGCTTAGCACGTAGCATAGTTGTATTTTATCTGAAAATCTCCTAAAGAGTTGTTTCAGTTTGGGGGAGTCTCCTGGGCAGGAAAGGGTGTCTACCTATACATATGTGGTATCACTGTAACCGGGAGAAATTGGGGTTTCACGTGCAATAAGATTTTATTGACAAACTTACATTTTTTATTACAAAAAACACTACAAATTGTAAAAAATTGTTTTTTGGGTTTTATTTTGCACATATTTCATCCAAAAATATTGAGAATACACCTAAAAAATGACAAACAAGACATTTCATGTTAAAGCTTAGACTCTGCTGAAAAAAACAATATATCACTTTTCTGGGAAATCCCTGGAAATCCCTTCAAAAATCACAGTTGAACAAGGGGAGCGCAAAATAGTGCAAAATGGTCTGGCAACAAAGGGTGACAAAATCTCAAGGTAGGCTGGCGGTTAAAGGGTTAATAACTTGATGGCAAGCATCCATAGGAGTTTCGTTTGTCACTGCTCCCTAGTCCCAGAATTTATTTTGGATTATCTTCAATTTCCATGAAGTAAAATGTTTTCTTATCTATGTGTAAATGTATAATTTTCTAATCATTTCTGTTTAGTGGCACTGTAGGATTTCCAGGGCACTCCATGTTTCCCATGTTTCCAGAATTAGCTGTCGGGTTACATTAGATTTTCCCACAAAAGAAAGGAAGTTATATAAAGCTAGACAGATGACCACTCAGCGTAATAATAAGCAATAAGCAACAGCAAGCAGATCAGTGCAGGTCCCTAATGAATGCACCAGCAGGTGAGGCTCTTAGTGTCCAGGTTTGAGGTGGGTCGGCCATCTGGATAACAACATCCTAACAAGTTATTAACACATTCTTTACATTTCCAGCCATCATTAACAGATGGAAAACTGGACCCGGGATGCCCAGTAATGAGCTGTCTGTGCGGCATTAACCATCGTGTCTGGAAATGCCTTGGACAGTGACATAGCCCAAATTAAAAGGATCAGTTGTTTAAAATACAAAATCAATACTATGTGTCCACTAGGATTAGCATAATGGGTGGCTTTAAGCAGACTCTGACAAACACATCTTCACTTCTATGGAGCATGCCTTCATTTTAAACAAAAATCATGGCACATCTTCTATTCTATTCTATGTTGTTTCTGGAGAGATGTAGGTGGGACCCCAGGCTGTTTCAATATTTTCATTTGTATAAAGCAGAAGCATTTATATATTACACCCCCTTCTACGCAACTGACTCTCTGACCTAATACTAGGCCTCCCCTGCAGCATGAATATTCCATGTGCAGGTGCCCCCTCATATCCACAGTATTTCACCTCTTCCCTATTGGAATCTTCACTTCAACTTTTTACCTTCTCCTCCAATGTTGCTGTCATAAAATGGAATAAAAGAAAGGAAAAGTAGAAAGACAGGAAGAATGAACCAAGGGCAAGATAGATAGATAGATAGATAGTTAGATTTGAATAATAGAATACAAAGAAAGAATGAATGAACAAAAAGATATAGTAAGAATATAAGGAATGCAAGAAATAATACAAATAAAGCATGAAAAAACAATAGAAATGATAGCAAGGAATGCAAGAAAAAAATAAAATGAATAATGAAAAGAAATACAAAGATGAATAAAATAAAGAATAAATGAAAAAAAGGGTAGCAAGAAAATATAGAAACAATAGACACAAAAAAAGAGAATTTCTCACACCAGGGTGCTGTTAAAGCAGACCAAACCCCTCTAAAACTACACCTGAATACCTGCAGCGATGCTGCTGGCCCAGCGGCTCATTTTTAAATAAAATCAGCTTTTTTTGCTGCCGTAGCCACGCCCAGCCAGCAGTTTGAGATTGATGATTGGCTGATCTCAAATGTACCAGCTGAGGTAACAAGTCTGCTGGCCACATCCCCGGATTGCCTCTAGTCTGAGGTGCACTCCTGCACCCAGCCTATTTGAATGGCTGGCCACTGGAGTGTGCCTCAGCCAGTGGCAGCCCCGGGAAAGGTCCAGGGAGTTTCACACAATGGGGCATCCTGAATTGGGGGCAGACAGTTGTTTTGCCTCTAGGGTCAGCCGGTGTGGTTTCAATCAACTTTAAAAAAACAGAACACTGGGAAAATAGGGTGCATCTATCTTCAGGCCACAGTAAACCTCTCTCTTCTGCATGGAACCACCAGGGGAGAAATGCCATGAAAGGTAAAATATTCTGCTTTGTATCACATTACCACCATGTAAGATGAGCCCTTCCAAAGGTGCAGGGCCTGGCACCTGCCTAGGAAGTGTTGCAGAGCATGAACGAGTCAAATATTTGTAGTATAACAGGAACTGGCTTTTCTGGAATATGAGTGCAGTAAGAGAAGGCCACCTTTCATGGTGGATAATATTGACAGGAAAAATAGTCATAGAGATCACCTCTGTGTACAGGAAGCACAACATGCAGCAGAGAATGTACAACAGAGACTACACATAAATATTTTTAACAGCGCCATCTACTGTCATAAATGGAAACTGCATTAATCTAGCAATATTGATGCAGATCACATACTAAGCGAAGGCTGTTGCTTGCCTTATGATGTGATTTGCAACCTGCATCTCTGTGAACTTTTTGCTCTGTTTAATTCACCAAAAAATCACATTTGGCATTTTTACAGGCAAGGTAAGAATATATTTAAGTTTTTTAAAGTTTATAAATAACAGCATCCTATGGGCTATGCAGAAAAGTCTACTTCTGCATACCCCATAGTGCACTGTTATTTCTATTCCTAAAAGAGATATCATTACCTTATTAGAAGAAATATGTATCTCATCTGTAAAAAAAGACCCATTGCAGGTACAGGTCCATTTTGTGAGAAAAACAAACATTTTAATTGCACCTTCTTGTGTGTTAGAATTAAAAAGCTCACTGAGATGCAGGTTGCAGTTCATATCGGAAGTGCTCCTTTATTCACCAAATAATTAGCACAACCCCCTATGACAGAACAGGTATATAAATTAATTCATTACATTTTTCTGTCTTCTATAAATAAAGGGACCATTAATATAAAGCCATGGAAGCAAGGTGTATTTGTTAAAGGAAAAGCACCTAAATGACATTTTAATTAATTTTTCAGTGTAGATAGTTTGCAGTTCTATCAGTTTCATCTGCATCTGCGACCTATGCTTTAAGGTTCACAGCAGGGAGAAAAAAGTGTGACTGGGGCAGATCCATTCACAACGGCGTAATTACACGTGAATTACAGCGCGGGTGTTCAATCAGCCAAAATAATTGTACATAAAGTGAGTTACTGTAGCAGAAAATGTAAAAGTGTGACTGAATTTTGTAATTGGTTGTCTCCAGTCCTGACTCCCCTTGAGTAAAGCTCACGCTATATATTCATTAGGCATGTCACATGACACTGATTTACTCCCGGCCGGGCATTGGGGACAGCATTCCTGCTTGTAAAAGCGCTCCCTTGTCTTATACGTATATTGTCGTACAAGAGTTATATGTTAATTGAACGGAAAGTCATTGCTGTGGAGTATACATAAAGCAGTTGGCTATAGATGACAGGGCCCCATAGCGAAATCATTACAGGGTACCACAGCTCTGGCAAGTTAAACATCGGCCTGCCGCTGAAACCTGGAAAATAATATCTGCCGGCGCAAGATCAAGAGATGCCTGAACTCTGTATCGACTTCTAGACAGATGCTATTGCTCGATAGATGTTTACGTAGGTCAATGGTTATAGTTGCAGGCGCTGGTATGGCAATATTTAAAAGACAATTGCATGCAGGGTTGGACTGGTCCTTCAGATCACCAGAGAATCCTCCGGTGAGCACTGAGAATATTTTTCTTTAGTGGGCCACTGTGGTGGTGAGGTGAGATGGCCCTATTCTCTGACTTATGGGCGCCAATGTACAGGGAGGCTCCCGTTTTGGGATGACCCGCTACTGCATAGTGAGGAAGTTCAGATAGTTGTGTTGCTTAACTAATAAATGGTTTCCCCTTTTGTGCAACTGAAGAGCAACAGATAGTTGTAAACCCAGTTTTAAAGCAGGGTGAAAGTCCCAACAGTTCCGCAATGCCCAGTCAGCAGCTGTGGACATTGGGATGGCTAATGTCACCCAGTCCACAGCTGCTGCCCTTGTGCCGCCACCCCTACGCTGCATCAATACATTCCACCACCTTGAGGCTGTACCTTGGAGGATCGCAGGATACAAACACCTTCTGGATGCAGCAAAGTGGTGGAGCGCTAGCATCTTTAGAAGCCAGCAGCCAGGTAAGGTCAATAGCACACTGATCTGCATACAGCAGTTGGCATGCTTATCAATGTCCTTTTTTATTTTTAGAATTGTAAAAAAAAAAAATACTGATATTCCAAGTGTGTCATACACTCCGCTTCCATAATCATGACATCTGGGTAGTCTCCAGTAGAGGGCGATCTTTAGCAGAGATGAATGCAAGAAAATGAGCTCCTCCCAGTCCATATACACCCAGGACCTCCCACCAATTCCCCAGTTCCTTCTCTGCTAGACGACGAGCAAGTCAGAAGATGAAGCCTTCTATTCCTTGCAGGTAAACCGGGCCTGCGCCCGGCCATTTTTGTCCCTATTTCTGCCTGGACCTTTATTCACATGTCCCCTTATGAGCCTCCCAGCCTCGGCTGTAGGTCCTGGGTGAGGGTAGACAACACCTTCCTAGGTGTTTTAAGGAGCATGACTCCTCCGTGAGACCCCATTACAAGGGGTAGGCGGTTTCCGGGTTGGTGATCCCGGTTTGGGAAGCCCTGTCCCTTCAGCCTTATCCGCTTCCCCTGTACTGGGTGGCGGGTCCCCTGCCTTCTGAGTCCCCTCCGTGTCCTTGGGGGGGGGGGGGGTTCTGGCTTGTCCCTTACTGATTTTCAGTGTCCGGTGTTTCACTATTGTATGTGTGTGTGTGTATGCTTTTACATGTGGCTGATGTGCCTTGCCTGCTCCATTGGCAGTTTTCATGAGGGGAGCTTCTCCCCCTCAGGCTGCGTTTGGGGGGGCGGGGCGGGGCCGGGCCCTCACGCGCCGCGGCCCGCCCCTTCCCCTCCTTTTGGCGCCGTTTGGAGTCCCAGCCCACGGCCTGGATCCGCGTTTCTGGTCGGGCAGGGAGGGGGCGGGGCCTAGCGAGCGTGCGTTCTGCGCTGGCCCGCCCCCTTTCTTCCTCACTCTCTCCTGGACTCCGGTGGTCATCTTAGAAGTGCTGCTGCTGCCGCCGATCCTGCTGCGGACCTGTGTGTTTTGTGAGTGGGCCCCCTTTTCTTCTCTTAGGCTGCCTCCCTCTCCGCAGGGGGGCTGCTTGGTTTCTCTTGATTGTATGCATTGATATATATATATATATATATATATATATATATATATATATATCATTTTGTGTGCTTGTCTTATGGGCCTCCCTTATTGTGTCTTTCAGGAGGACTCCCCTGTTGCAATATTAGGGGTTCTCCCGGTCCTAGGCCCTTCCTTAGCATTTTCCTCCCACAGAGACATTAAAGGGGCATTCCAGGGTTGCTTACCAGCTTAATTCCCTAGGGTCACTGCGACTACCCAAAAAATCACCATATGGAGGCTCCGCAGGATACCGGGCTGGGGCTTTCCTCGGGACAATCCTGGCCGTGTGTTGGTTGTGGGGCATCCCTTACGGAGGAGGATGTGCTCATTTGTATTCCTTGTGCACAAAAGGCCATAACGCGGCAGGCGGTTTCCCAGGCTTCTGGGTCAGCACCACCCGCTTCATTGCCTACACCACCCCACCTGTTACGCACCCCAAGTGACGCAGTCACTAGTGGGGAGTCGCACTCTGGTGCTTGTGCTTGCCTGGCCAGCATCGAGAGGATCCTTTGTGGCACTGTGGGCTGTAAGCCCCAGGCTAAGAAAAGACACCTGTCGCCGGCAGGGCCGGCTTTGGAGTTTGATGATGATGATGATTGGTCTGAGTAATCCCCGCTAGAGGAGGGGGAACTGTTTGGAGAATCTGATACTGAGGGTGTGTTTTTTCGTGACAATGATGCTGGGCAGGCGCTGGGGGATGCCTTTGACACCTCCAAGGTTCTGGTCCATCTCCTTGAGGTTTTTGACATTGTGCCGCCTACATAATGGCTTTTGATGTGTGGGGCATTCCAGGAGTCATGTGGAGCCATGAGGCTCTATGGACCTCCCATGTGACCTTGTTCAGGTACCCCTATGGTTTTTGTCTGCAAAAAACACTTTTTTCAACGTATTTGAGAACACATGTATTCCCGAACCTTAGTTTTGGTCTGCTTTATGGGGCCATCCTGAAATGGGATACCCCGCTGTGCAAAACACTTGGATTTGTCCTATATATGCTTACCTGGAGGATGCTCCCATGGCGCATATCAGTGCTCTCCTCCGATCCATTTATTTAGAATAGATTACATAACCCAGCTGATTTCTCTGGTTAAGATTACTCAATGTAAAATATTCAGTTTCTAAAATTATATCCAAGTGATGGCGAATATTCCTCTTCACCCTCCTCCAACATAAAATGCATACAGCACAATGAATTGAAATTATTGAAACTATTTTCCAAACAAAGTAACAACAAATAACAGGTGCACAGATACACAGAGGCAAAGTGTAACAAGCATTTAGATTCACCACATGTAGCGACACTAGTCCTACTATGGCCGTAGCATTTTATCACTGTTCCTGAAATTGTAGACCAAATTTGTTGCTGCACAGAGAAAGGCACGCACACAGATAGAGGTACAGTTGAAAATACAAACACAATTTATTAAGCCCACAGTGTATATACAAAAACAACAAATCAATACAGGACCAGCAATGTCCACACTAAGCAACATAAAATGACATATAGGTGACTACAAAGAAACAAGCTTTGTTCAAGATGCCAACACAAACTACTGTATATACATCCTGGCAAAGTACAAAGCAGGGCTGTACACAAGAAGCTTTCAGGCAAGCAAGACAACAATACAAATAATACAAGAAATAAAAGCAGGACAGGACCATGCCACCGAGGGGACTGAAAGGATGAGCAAAACACAGGAATCAGGAACCAGATGGAACACAGAAAATGCAAAGACCGACTTTCACTTTAGGTACAGGGAAAATGCTAACCAGGACCAGTGTAGAAACCCTGTGCTTGTACCCCTGGAGATGCTGAGAATGGAATACAGTGCCCCTGCCAGAGAATATGGGAAACAGCATTCACCTGATACCTAGACACAAGACTTCTCTTTTTTAATAGTCAGTCTTAAAGGGAACAGTTCAGTCTATGGCAATAATAGGACAACAAGAGGCTCACTGAAACCTGTCCCATGTGCCTCTCCCTCATTTCCTGTAGATGTAGAGTCTGCATTATTTTCTACTTTTTTCTGTGAGGTTCGTGAGTCCGCCACAACTCAGAAACCTACAGCTCCCCTGGTTCACCTCCTGGTTGCTCTATTTCCCAGGACTCCCAATGTGTTATAGCTGGCCACCAGCAAGTGTCCCTGCACAGCTTGGTTCTCTTGGGCAGTTAGACAAAACTGGTGCTTGATGTGGCTGAGCCTTTTTAAGCTGGCCAGCCCTCAGCCCAGGCACATAAGCATTTTTCATCTTGAGCTGTCTGTGGACTCCCTGCACCCTGTATATAGCACTTTGGATTTTGTTTCACCGGCTCAATTACCTCAAGGTAATCCTTTTCTGTTTGCCATTGTCCATCTCAAACATCCCATCACCTTGTTCCTGTAGTTACATTTCTGTTCCATCCATACTAATGTTCCTATATTAAACCTGTGTTCGCAACGTTGGCTACTGTCTCAAGTATTGGCTATTGTGTTGCAGTGTTGGCTATTGTCTCAATAATTCCTTTTACAATATTGGTCACCAGTCTGTGGAACTCAATCTGTGGGAATCTGTGAAACTTTTCATTTCATTCCTCCATGCACAAATGTGATCGCATGGCCACCTTGTCCATCAGTGTTCTCACTCAGGGTCACTCAGTGTTCTAACTCAGTGTAAGTGGAGGAGAGGCACAAGGGACAGGATTTTGGTGAGCCCTTTTTTTGCATTTTTATTGCTGGATGAGTGACATAGAAATTTGTGTGGATGGTGGTGTCCTGCCCAGCTTATATCGAGAAGACCAGGGTTGGATTCCAGCATCTGTGAGCATATCTCATGGCTGGCTGTCTCATAAGCATCTTCCATCTTAACATATACATCTGGCCTCAAGTGGAACTTTAGTCAAAAAACAACCTGGGGACATTTTAACATACCCCAGGGACTGCACTAAATCATCATGAAAAAGATAGTTACAGATAGTTGGATGAGGCCACCCCCCACCCCCACGGCCTAATCCTCAGGCTTCTCATGTTCTGCATCCGCCGCTGCCATAGAGGTCCATTCTGTACAATTGATTTCCTATGAGGTGGAAAGGCTTTCTTTGTCTATTTATATTTCCAAAATCTCGCCTCTTTTTGGCCTCCCCCATTCCTTCTGCCTCAAACGCACAGAGCAGTGGCGCGTGCCATGGACACGGCCACGACCCAGTCTGAAACGCATTAATCTTCCAGGTGCCCCTGTGAAAAGAAAGATGGTGGTGATCAGTGGCACATACATGAGGGACCTGAAAGGCAGCGGGGGAGACGGAAGACAGGATGTTTATTCATTTATTAGGGGCACTGGGCTGGCTTTGACTATAGAAAAGCCCATCTCAGTTTGCCCAAAGTTCCGCAAACCATATTTCAACTATGGTTGAAATATGACATGGTTGATATTAAAACTTTAAGCGGTCAAAAATGACTTAAACAGGACCAAACAAACTGTGCTCATATGCATCCCTCCCCAGGAAAATTGCACATAGAAATTAATTTACTTTTTTTTATATTCCTTCTGTGGTAAATTTTGAAAACAAAATGGTAGCTCATGGATCTGCAGCCCCTGCAAACAGGAAGTGCTGCTGGGTTTCCTGTTACTGTGCATTGTTGGTTATGTCAGTTGAATCCATACAGGAGCATGGCTGAGATGCTGGGAAAAGAAGCTGCAAAATGGCCGCTGTAAAATGACCACTAGAAAATCTGAGGTGCACTGGTTAATGACATTGGCCTGGGCAGACAAGCCTCTAGTTGTCTCAGTTACTTAAACAATTGACAAGTCTATTAAGTAGTCTAGTCAGACATGTTGTTTCATCAAGTACCAATTTCTATTTTCTGTTTATATCAAGTACTACCTGTGAGGTACATATAGGTTGTTGTTCTCCTAGAGCTGCCATCTAAAGTGCATAAAACACATCAAATATTTAATGAAAATTGTTTTATGCACATTTTGGAGCAGTTTTTTGTTCGGGTCACAAAGTCTAGATGGCAGCAGATCAAGTTGGGGTATAGGTCAGCCTGCAGCCTTGTTAACTAACACCTGAAGGGATATCCGATACCACCAGTGGTACTTATTACACTGGTTGGGAACTTCTGATCTAGAGTAAGTAGCTCAAACTTGAAATAAATAGACAAAGGGCTTATGAAATCTAGAAACTAGTCACGTAGGGACCTAAGGAATCGTATAGGATCTTGGGGAGTATAGGTATCAATACAACCTGCATTCAATGGAACTGCCTTCTCTCGGGCTTTAGGCTGTAGGCTTCCTGACTAATCCAGTAAATGGTCTCGCTTCTGGTCAGGCAAATAATTTGTAACTTTTTTCCACGTCATAAAAAAAACCTTTCTAATAGCAAGATACTTCCTTTGTTAACAACTTAAAATTCAATATATCCTGAAGCCTGTAGTGTTAGAGGGGAAGCCTAATAGACAATGAAAAGTCTTGAGTTTTGGGCGGTTTAAGCTTTTGTTTTCAAGTAAGTACTGTGATTGGCAGGCGAAATAAACACTTGCTGAAAGCTTGTATCAGTGTAATTGTATAATTGTAGGCTGCTCTGGCACGATGTGACATGATGATAATCAGTTTGAGATGTTGGTTGGCAGAAGCTGCTGTGACACCACCATGGTAGCACAGGAGCTCCTCTCCTTCTCTAGCCTACAGATGAACTCCCAACAACTTGCCTGTAATCTGACAGAAATAAGGATGCCAAACATTGCTATTTGAAAACTGCATTATATTTATTTTCATGTTGTACTAGGGGCAAATGTTGTCAGTGTACAAAAATGTTTTTCATTGTTATTTACGAGGTTCCAATATTGCAAATAGAAAGAACAACCGTACCTTGTCATTTAGTGATCATTTATGCTGCCTACTAACAGTGGGGTGATATCACTGTCCACTTGGGGTGTTTTGGGCCCACTGGTAGAACTGACTGTGGGCCCAACCTACAGTTAAATGCAAATATTACCTGCTAATTGTTAAGACTCATGAAGGTAGACATTGTGCCACACTGTATTGTGCATATTGCAGAAACTCAGGGCTCTCCACCTGATAGCTTCAGATTAACATGTGGCTCCCTGCTCCCTCTAATGTGGCTCATACGTTGTCTTGCTAGACCAGAACACTTGTGGAGGCCACACTGTTGAGGCTGTAGGGGGGAACATGGAGCCCTGGCCTTGGCATTGCTATCACCATGCATTGGGATAGTGTAGAGCCAGGTAGACAGAGACGTATGCTAGTTTACCTGTCTTGGCATCTTTCACTGCTCTCCCTTTCCCAGAATTCCAAAAGTATTTTTGTCATTTAAAGAGGACCCAATATCAAAATTGAGTTTTGGTATGCTGAATACCCAGGGAATCCTGATTTGGGATACTCTGTTTGTTAAAGTGCACTAGAGAGCCAAGAAAACATGCCTAATTGCTCACTACCGCCACTCTCCCACCTGGTGAACCCGATAGGTTGTTGGGTGAGAAAACTGTGGTTGTCACAATGAGGATCCCTAGGGGGTGTGGATTAAAAAAACATTTCCAGGGTTCTACTGGTTAATTAGGACAATCCAGGCAAAACAAAAAGGTACCTTTTGTCCTTTGCAGCGTTTCTGTCCTAGTCCAGTAGTATAACTTACCAGGTCTTGAGAATGTGTCCTGCGATGTCTACACCGCTTAACACGTGGCAACTTCCATGTCAAATGGCCACCGTCTGCCACAGTCACAGTGACTCTAGCGCACCCATTCAATTGATTAGCACTGAAAGATGGACCTATACAAAAAAAGCAAAGAAAAGACAAGCAAAGCAGGAAGCAGCTATCCTCCCCTACGCTCACACAAGCATTGGTGCGCCCCACACAGTCAGATGCAAGAGGGGCATGGAAAGGTTCACGGCTTAATGCTAATAGAAAAAGATGATAATGAATTCTTAAAATCCAGGGTTTGAGCTACAGGAAAGCAGCTTAAACACAACAACATCAATAGTTTTATTCAGAAACTCACTAGAATTAATCCTCTACATGGCAGGTAAGGAAACAATGATCTGTTTTAACATTTAGCCTAGACAATTCCTTTAAGATCTACTAGTTAAAGTGGAAAAAAACTATTGCATGCAGGCCCTGGAATCTAAAAGACTCCAGGGCTGGCCCCTTCTAGATCGGGAAAACTTGCACGCACTGTTGGATCGGTGGAGCAGGTAAGATTTACTAGAGATCTGTGGGGTTTCACACAGCAGGCCATCCCAAATCGGGATGCCCACCTGGGGCAAGGAACAAAACCTGGGATAGTCAAAATCTGTTTTTTGTTCCAAAATTGGTTTTTGTTCCACTTTAATACAATATAAATAACGCACCTCTGAAACACTATCTTCATTTACAGTCAGGCTTCCCTGTAGTCTCGCTTGGTAATACACATGCAGCTCCTTCTCTGGACATGCATATTTCTCTGACTTTTACGCTCTTTAGTAAATCTATCTCACCTGGCGTTGAAAGATCTGAGTTTAAGCCATAGTCAAACAGGTGTAACCCAAGAACACCGGATTCATCAACAAGTGTGAACCATTGTGGAGAAAAACAACTTATCAAACGGCTGACATTCATCCTGGCTATTCAATAAACTTCCAAATTATGGATTTCATGCGGTTTTTCCTCAGCCATACTAAGTGCAAACTACTTCCAGATGCTTTAATGGCTCCCTATATGTCAGCTTGGCAGTTGTGTTAGAACGTGAAGCTTCGACCCCTGAACAAGGCTCCATTTTTCTTCTTAAAACCTACGGTTTCCTATCACTGTGTCTGTTGTATAAAGAGGTGATTTAGAAGCAGGAGGAAAAACCTTCCTGTAATAAGCTTTGAACATCCAGACCTCAGTAAAAGTGACGCCTCCCCAGAGAGCTTCTCACCATTGTGGAGAAAACACAGGATCAAAGGAATTAGGTGCCTTCAGAGTGCAGATTCTAAACTGCCATTCAAGCTTGGCACAAATTAGTGTTACTTTTATTAGACTGATTCTGCTGACTTTGTGCTGCAGCGATTCCATTTCATAAAGCTCAGCTATGAGCAGCTAAACATAAAACACATGCGGACACAGGAAGCCCCCCTCCGAAATCCAAGAAGGTGCGCAGGCTCACTGCGTGTAATTCTGATTGGAGAACGTATACCCCAGGACTGCTTTTCAGGTTTATAGTCAACTGAAGAATATATCAGTAAACCACTTAGCATGGTCTTGGCTTGCACTGCCTTTAACTTGTTAATGCCCTTCATGTACTGACAGCTAGCATCTCATGATTGAAGGAGTTGTCTGTGCATCCTCCACTAGCATATCATTAATTTTTAATTGTTTTTTCTGTACATTTATGTGCTTATAGGCAGGGCCGGCCTTAATGTATATGATACTCTGTACAAGATTTCAGGATGTGCCCCCTAGACACACAATACACCCTCACAGAAAAGGGGGGAATGTAGAAAAACGAAGAGAGAAACTTAGAGGAAATTTAGAGAGACAAATGGGGCAAGAAAAATGGCAGGGAAAAATAAAGCAGGAATACATAAAAATAAATAACTAAATATTGAAGTAAGGTAAAAATGATGTGGAAAAGCAAAAGGGTGAGACGATATAAAGACAAGATGACACATAGAAGGTGAAATGGGGGATAGATTGAAGGAATGTTGGAACAACAGAGAGAGTGAACATGAAAAGAGGTGACTAGGATAAGAAAATAAGAGGGAAAAGCTGGAAAAGAAAGAAAGTATTTAAGGAAAGTAAGGTGGAACAAGGAAACAAAGGATGAGGAAATGTCAAAATAAGAGAGGTACAGAGATGATAAAATGAAAGAAAGATATAGAGAATGTAAAATGAGAGAAATATGTAGAAAAGAGGTAGGTGAAAAGAATGAGAACGAGAGAGACGGAGAGTGATGGAGGGAATGTGAAAAAGACAGAGAATAAAAAGAGAGGAATATGTTGAAATGGTGAGAAGAGAAGGGAAAATTAAACTAGTGACAAAGACACCGAAATGGCCATACAGTCTGATTCTCCTCCCCAAGTAATGATAGGAAAACCTCAATGTCCTCCTTTTCACCAGTGGTGGACAGTGATTAATTACATTTTTATAAAGCCAATGCCCTCTTCCCCCGTATTGTAGATAACAAGAGAAATACTATACCAGGAATAACAGATAGGTGAGTTTAACTCACAAAATATGAAAGATCAAGAGGGTGGAGAGTTTTGGGTAAGTAGTACACAAGAAGCTAGAGACATTAATTGATGGTAGGACCTACAGATGAGTTGGATCCTATCAAAATATAGACACCTATCAGATGACCAACTATAGGCAAATTTAAAAAGAAGTCACAAGAAATGCCAAAAAAGGCATGTGAGTGTGATAGTCACAAGTGGTTGCACACGTGCTTACTGGCAGCCACTAGGCTTTGTGGGATGGGTGATTATGTAGTGAGAGACCCCAATGGCTGCTGGTGGTCATGTGGGTCATGGAATCAGTGCTGGTAAAAAATCTTGCCACATGTAGGGGATTTACATGGAATGTCAAAGATCGAGCATCCAGATGCCGAGGATGGCTGGAGTGCACTGCTTTATGTCTAAACCCACCACCCCCAGGTTAAAATCTGTCCATGTGGCCCTGTTCCACATGACCCTTGAGCTGCCACTATTTCCCATTCTCAAGTAAGTTGCTTGTGCTGAGGTTTATTATGGATGGAGATACATAAGACAATGGCTTTTTCTTATGTTCCTTTTCCCAGCGTTCCCCCCAAACCTTCTTCTCAAGGCCTGCCAACAAGGGTTCGTAGTAGTAAGACTGGTACGTAGTAGTAATTCAGGCTGGGGTCAGTACAGGCAGCAGTCAGGAGAAGCAGACTAGCAAGGGTCAGCAACAGATAAACAACACGGGAATCTCAGGATAAATCACACCCAGTCAAACAGTAGCACGGGCAGTGACAGAGTGAGGAGGTAAAACCTTTATCGGGCTGGGATCAACAGGATTCGACAAAGGGAATAGTAGTGATTGGTGCTTGAACAACCTTTTGGGCTGATTGCCCAGTTTAAACCTTTTAGGGCATTTCGCCCAGAACATTGCAGCCACCGCCGGAGGGCATAAGGGAGCCGTGCTCGCACGCTGCTCAATCCAGTGTGGATGCGGTTGCCAGGCCAAGTTCAGGCCAGCCGCCCAAGTCCACGTCGTGGGACTAGGCTGAAGGTAAGCGTGCCGTGGCCACTACTAGCACATATATATCAAACCAAGAAATATAGGATTATAACTGCCGAAGCCAAGATCCTATTGGCTCTCTCAAAAGTGTCAGTTTGATGAGGTGCACCCTGTACTATTATTAATTGTCAGCTGCCCACTCCTTCCTCTTCCATCGTGCTGGTCGAGAAAAGGTCCCACCTCCCATCAACTGGTATTCTAAGTTTCACATTAAAAGATCGTAAAGGCGTCAGAGAAAGAAACCTAAACCCAATTAGAAATGACTCCAAAAAGCACAAGAACAAGCATAATTGTAAAGATAATTAGCAGGATTTAAGGCTCGATTCAGAGGCACATTCGTCTGCACTTCCGTAGCAGTCTGTGAAAGTTTTTGTGGGTGTTTGTCATTTTTTTGCTTTTTTTCGTTCATTTTTCAATCGTACGAACGTTCGGGCAAAAGCGTATATGCGCTTTCGATGAACGAAAGCAAATTGCGTCTCATTCAGAGAGCTGATTGCCGACGGACCACCACCCTATAAATCCGTTTCCTTTGTGATCCCCTTACGGCAGTGGTCCTCAACCCTGTCCTCAAGGCCCACCAACATGTCATGTTTTTGGGATCTCCGAATAGCCAGCTCTATTGCTCTGCAGCTGCACTAATTAACTCCACCTGTGCATCTTTGTGGGGATCTGCAAAACCTGGCCTGTTGGTGGGCCTTGAGTACAGGGTTGGGGACCACTGCCTTACGGGACCTTTGAGGGCTCGGATTGCTATTGTTGAACATGTTTTGTGGCTATGTGGAGGAGTCTGTGCGCCTTTAGCTCCAAGGCATTGCATGTATCAGCATGGCCGAGGCCATAAATTGTATAGCAATGCATACCTGAATCAATACATTTCATGTATGCCTTATAGAAGCATTTTAATGCTGACCTTAATTAGTCCTTAGCATGTAAACATTTATTTTCCCACACATCCATATAATTGCTATATTTTTTTAGACTTATGTCCTTTGTGAATTATATTTGGATTGTTGAACTTGAATCTTAATTTGTTGTAGGAGTTATTGTTTTAGTTGGTTACCTTAGCTTTGTGTAATTATTTTATATTTGGTTGCAGGAACCGCAAGATGTGCCACTCGCACAACATACAAGCAGTGTTTGGTCCTCAGTGTTCTTGCAGGGCATCCAGGGTCGTCCCATGATGCTTATATATTGCGGAGCTCCGGCTTATTTCATCAGTTTGAGTCAGGAGAATTATCTGGTGGATGGCTCCTGGGTAAGTTTGCTCACATTCCATCAATCCATTTTCACTGTATGGCAATGAATATAGTTGATGACTTATGTCTTAACCTATGGCTATTTTTAGCCCTTTATGACATGTTAAACAATATTGTAGCTTAGAATGTGTATTTTATGTTAGTATTTTTAAATTCTTTCAGGGGATTCTGGATATCCACTCCTGCCCTTGCTCCTGACGCCCGTTCTTTGCCTGCAGAATGCGGGCCAGGGGTTCTCTATTCGGACACTATGCAAAACCCGGGCCGTGGTGGCGAGGGCCCTCTGGCTTTTGAAGTCCAGATTTAGGTGTTTGGACCATACAGGGGGGGCACTGCAGTATGACCCCAACAAGGTTATACCAATATTTTAATTTAAGTTTTTTAACAGGGACCACACGTGCCAGAGTGGCACAACTGAGTATCAGGGTCCTTCAGTTGGTGGGCGAGATGCAGGAGCTGCGCGACTCGTTGGGGACCACAGATGAAGAATAATTTTCTGTGGCCTGCCATTGCTATGCATTTAGTTTTTTATAGTTGTAAAAATTTTAAATTTTATGATGGAATAAAAAAAAATGTTTCAGTGTGATTTCATTTACAAAATACATTAACACAAAACTAATGGGCCCAGAAATATTTAAAGATGAATATTCACATGGCCGAGAAGTGATTTGGGTAAGTTTTAGGGGGCTAAAATGGAAGACGAACCTAACCGCGAAGTGGTTTGGGTAAGCTTTAAGGGTCCAAAAGGGAAGATGGAGGATAGTGCTAATTGATTTAGCTAAACATTGTAGTAGAAGTGAGGGTGGCAAATATGTAGGCGAGCACTTTAATGAGTTAAGTTTGTAGTGCGCAGGCGCAAGATCGTAAGGATTTCCATCTGGACGATTATTTATTGAAAAAGGGAAACAGAATCTAACAGGAAGCGTAAAGGATTCGTGGGAGGATACGATGGAAAAAGGGCAAAAACGAAAGCCTACGTTGTAAGATGAGAAAATGAAACGAAAAAGTCACGCTGGAAAATGACATCCTCGTATTCGTACTCTGCCGTATGAACGGACGGAAACTTCACAGAAGGATTGCAATGCTTGCATAGAATCGGTCACACACTCATACGAGTGTGGGAACATTTAAAAAAAAAAAACAGATCGGCACTAAAACATAAGTATTTTTTTGTCTCTCTGAATCGAGCCTTTAGTCCTCCCTGAGGAAACAAAGCGAAACACGTTTAACAAGAAACCAGCTACATATGTCAAGTGTTGTAAGAATTCTTGATGATGTACAGTTGAAAAAAAACTTTTTTAATGAATTTTGTATGGAAATGATTTTTCCAGTAAAACAAATAATGTTCCTTTTTTTAGAAAATCCTATAGTTTTTGGTTTGATTGAATATTATTATTGGTAGTAGGTGATTGGAGTTGGTGGGTTGTCCTAATCTAGATAGGTTTAGACTAAAGTTAATCATTCAGCCTCACCTTAGTTTAAGTACAAATCACCACCCCTCATATTCCATACTGTAGTCCTGCCAGTCACTTGGTCCAGTAGCTCTGACACTTAGACAGGAGACAGCTCTCTCACACAAGACACTCGTGCATCATAGTCATGTGATGCAACTCCTTCTGGCATCCCCCCAAAAAGGTTATAGGTCATAGGGTTGGATTGCAGAAGATCAGTGCACTGAATGATCCAATCTGGGGTCAGAACAGGGATTTAAAAAACATATGGTTGCCTTTAAAAAAATCGAAATGATGTTCCAAAGCCATAGAATGTGATTGCTTTTATGGATTCGAGCTCAGTGCTTATTGCACTTTACCTTGTTAAAAACTTCAAAGAATGACATGCAAACTGTGCTCATGTTTCCCCATAACGTGCAGGTGCAACATTGTAACTCTCCCTCTACAGGATTTCCATGACCTCTATTTAGTACACAAAAAGAGGTCCCAGGAGGCCGGCTATGCTTCATCCCAGGACCTCTTTCATCAAGCTAATTTTCATAGCAATCAGGCTCATACATGAGATACCTTATGCACTTGAGGCTTTTACCTAATTTATTTGCATGTCATATATTTGATGTTAAATGTAGCTGAGCCCTTAATTTTGGCTAATGATTCTCCATGCAAAACAACAACAACAAATCTAACTCTTACCTTGAGGTACAATGTGAGCCTATGACTGCATTTAAAAGTTATGTTTCCTTAGGTGAACATTACAAATGTCAAACTGGGTAAGTACCCTCAATAAGCAAATGTAATTCCACTGTCGATGGCATTTTTAAAAGTTTCTAATATTGTGTACCTAAATGATGTCATCAGTGTGCTAAGCTTATCTGTTATTTTTTCTTTTGTATTTATTTGCAACTCTGTATTGTAAAGGAAAACATTTTCCCTAGCAACAGTGTGTTTACATTAGCAATGTACATCAACTGGTGTGTTAAACGTACAGATTCCTCACTCTGGCTTGCTAATCATTGGATTACCTAAGGCAGAGGCAAATTATTTAACCCCTTCTGTTGTATTTCAACTTATTCAGATAGGGAGAATTACAATCTTGTGTTTCAGTAGCTAAAGGCAGCATTCTCAGCTGAAGCGTCATTACTACTGCATGACTTAGCCAAAGCACCGATGAGTTCACCTGTTCCAGTGGAAGGATTCTGGGATAAGTAGTCAGTAGTTTTTCAACACTCCATGCAATTGCATAGACAGACTCCCGCGGAGTCTGTCTATGCAATTGCATGGAGTGTTGATACCTGTATTTGTGGCTGGACTGACACGGCCTTAAAGGCTCCTTGCGCTGGATATTTTTAATTTTTAACTGTGGAACTGTTATCATTGTGTAGATAAAAACTTTAAAAGGTTTTGATTTAAAATATTTATAATTGTTAGCGCGGCTCTCTAGGAAGGGGATTATTTATCCCTATTCCTAAAAACTAGAAAAAGTCAGTAGTTTTTACTCAAGGCCAGGAAAAAAAACACTCCCACCTTCGGATCACAGACACACAGGAATATAGGAAACTTGGAAGCAGCATGCTGATAAGTAAATCACAGGTCTGGGGGCACAATCCTAACACAATTTTTTTTTTACGTTCCTAAAGAGGAAAACAATAAGGCAGAACACTAAAAACCTGACAAAAAGGGAGTTTTCTTTCAAGTGGACCAAAACCCAGGATATTTAGTGGCATGTCAAGATATGGGATCAGCGCAAAGGGAGGTAGTGAGCTGCACCTGTGTAGGGGGACCTGTAATCCCTCCCCCACAGACAACAGATTAACCACAGCGAAACCCAGGGCTGCGGCGGTGAGTCACTTCGTCCATATATTGCAATATCCTTCTTTTGACATAATAATCATAGAAGTACACACATTAAAGAGGACCTTCATACAGGGTCAATAGTGTCACTAATTGTACACTGACCATGCTGTATCACTCTGCCCTATAGGATCATATCCCATAGACAGAGAGAGAAAAAATTGTCCCAATTTTTGAGGCTTAACTATTCAGAGGCAATGATACCTGGTTGTCCCTGATATGGTTAGTGGGTTAAATGTCCCTCCTCAAACAAACCTAACTGTATTTATTTATCATTAACTACTAACTTGTTTTCCTCCACACCGCGCCTGCGACTAACCTTTTTTTTTTTAAGTGCGAGGCCCCTCCTCCCACTTCTAGGATTAGATTGGCACCTCCACCTCACAAAACCCAGGATAGTCAATAGTTATAACTATCCTGGGTATCAGCCCTTTCCCCCGGGGCACCTCGATTGGGGATGCCCCACTGTGTGAAACCCCCCAGGATGCCAAGCCGAGCTCACCTCTTCCCGGTCTCACAGCGTGTCTAAGAGCAGCAGCTCTGACGGCCTCATCCTCCGCCTCCCTCTAATGGGGAGCGTGCCTGCGCTGGCCATTAACAAAGACCAAAATTAGGTAACAGTACAAAATAGAGGGCTCCCGTGCCAGAAATACCTCTCCTGTGATGATGTTTGAGCCAGTTTGGTTTTTATATTGTAGACCTACTACAGCATGATTTTCCATAAACCAACTTGGTATGATGACCCCCACTAGGATACATTCTATTTTTCCTGCTCTTCTAGAATGGGAGCATCCATATAAAATATTTTAGGGTGAAGTGCAATAATGCAAGGATATGTTAATTAGCTTAGCTTGTGTTTGCGTGTTGTGTTCATGGTCCTCATTTAAGGAACATCCTTAAACTGGAACACTAATTTTACACAAAATTGGTGTCCCTAGTGCAGGGGGGCATCCTGATTTCCAGTGCCCAATTTTGCATCCTCCAACAAGGACGCATGGTAGCTTACAGACCATGAGATGGATCAATTGCAGTGCTCAGTTTTGCAGGGGGACTGAGAGAAAGGTAAGATTTCTCGGGTTAATGCACAGGGGATGTCCACCGGGTTTAAAGAGGAAGACCAAGCTTTTTGTTACAACCTAGTCACCTCTCCATCCCCCTGTGCTAAGCCTTTTTGAAATTAAAAAAAAACCTCACTTGATCGCCGCCATCCTACCCTGATGCTGATGGAGTGGCTGAGCTCTGCATGGCTTCAGGGTTAGGCTTGAGCGACAAACCAATACAGTCACACTGCTGCATGGGATTGGGGGACTGACCTGTCACTCAAGGTCCCAGCTTCAGTGTTTGTACAGATTGCCCCCCTGGGTGATTTTTTTATGTTTTTGCCCAAATTGTACTTAGCACAGGGGGAGGGGGGGTTACTTTGTAAAATGGTTTTCCCTTAGATACTGGTGCATTATGACTGGGTATTGGTTATGCCGATAGGTGAGACAAGAGCAAAAGCTGTAACTCCTCCCCATAGGCAGGTCTAGAGACCCAGCTACCTGGATCTCTCCCAGTCGAAAGCAGTCAAGACCGAGTCTCTGGTAGGAATGATCAAAACTACAATAACAAGATTGGAGAACCTCAACGGCTAATACACAACCTGTTGTGAGGGTATCTGACATTGTTTTGTGATATCCCTGGAAGATAAGGATGTGTAGATACACATTCTTGATGTTGGTCTTTGCCAGGTAGTACCCCCAATGAAGGGCAGACACAGACTCCGTCCTTCTTGGAACCATAAACAGGTTGGAATAGAATCTGGAGCCTGGGACAATCGCTCCTGCCTATTTAAACTGATCGATGGCTGACCTCAATGCAGAGGCCTTCTCCAGCGAACGGGGAAGTCAGGGTGATGGGAAAGCAGAGGCCACCTCACAAACTCGATCTTGTACCCTGAGGTCACAACCTCCCTGACTCAGGTGTCTGAAACTTCTGCTTGCCAGATCTGTGCAAACTGGCGAAGATGTCCCTCCACCCAGCCAGGGGAGGGCATCCCTTCATGCCTAACTGGCCGTAGACTCAGGCTTCTGCTTGGGGCGCAAAGTGAACTTTTACTTACCAGCTCTCCTCTTTTTGAAGGGACTCTGTGAACCAGACCTCTCCAGGGCCATAGTCCCATGTTTGCAAAAGGAGGGGAAAGTAAGGGCCCCAATGGTCTTTTCTGCTATGGCGATCTGGTACTTTTGCCATTCTACTGTCAAACAAGCAGCCGCCAATAAACACAGCACTGCCAGAGTAGATTAGATTCTGGGAGTAGATTCTGTTGACCTGTTTTATTCACAAGGCACGGCATAGGGCCACTGACATTGTACGTTTTCTGCTAAGCAGCTTAGCCCTGTCATTCATAGCCATCTTGGAAAACCCGAACAAGGCCACCAGATTGTGGTTGAAGTTCCTTCTCCTTGGAGCCCTGCAACCCAGACCTTACCTGCTAAAAACAATAGTGAAGTGGTGAACAAATGGTGAGCAACCGTGTCCAGGCACCAGTGCACGTTATCCTTAAAGTGAACCAACACCCAGGATTTTGACTATCCTGGGTTTTGGTCCACTTCCCCAGGGAACCCCGATCGAGGGTGCCCCACTATGTGAAATCCCCCAGATCGCCCGATTCAACTCACCTCACCCCGTTCCTACTGCGCATGCGCGGCCGCTCGTCCAATCAGTGCTTAGAGCCGCTGAGCTATATGCGTCAAAGCAACGTCTTAGCTCAGAGGCTACGAGCACGCTGGTGGCCGCATCTTATAGATTCTCCTGGTTGTTGGTCCACTTTAAACAAGATGCTATCTGAGGTGGAAAGCAGCATCATATGCTTAGTCAGACAGTGATAAGGTCATCTGCAGTAAGTGGATGGCCCCATTATTATAGCCACCGATTTACTTTAATTGTTGAAGCAAAAAAACATATCGGTTCTCACCATAGCACTTAAAGGAAAAACGGGTATTCATTGAATTTTAGTCTTCATCATTACTACACATTGTCAACATTGTGACATTTGCTTTAGCTCTGCTAGAAATGATATTATCAGTTGCTGTAACATCATTAGGAACTTTAGATCTAATAAAGGTGTTTAAATAAAAAAAATTGAACATATTTTATTAAGTCAATTAGTATGGGAAAATGTGGTTCCACATGAGAACATCTCACTGTGGAAAATCAGATTATGTGAGTGTATGTGAAATTATTTTATCTCTTATTATAGTTAGCAAAGCACCCTATAAATGTCCGGAATAGGGAACCCTGACCCTAGTCAGCGGGTAGTTGGGACTGCAGGTAGGACTAGACAGTTAGTGGTCATAGGGGATTCTATTATCAGGCGGACTGAGAGAAAAATTTGTCACCAAGACCGCCTCAACCAAATGGTTTGCTGTCTCCCTGGTGCCAGGGTTCGGCATGTGGTGAAAAGGGTGGATAAATTACTGTGATGGGCTGGGGATGACCCAGCTGTCATGGTCCACGTGGGGACCAATGACAGAATTAATAGGAGATGGAGGATCCTTAAGAATACATTTAAGGAATTGGGCACCAAGTTGAAGGGAAGGACCCCCAAGGTTGTATTCTCTTGAATACTGCCTGTCCCATGCACTACACATGAAAGACAGCAGGAGATTAGAGAGTTAAATGCATGGCTCAAGTACTGGTGCAGGGCAGAGAGATTTGGGTTCCTAGGACACTGGGCTGACATTTCATTGGGGTACAAACTGTATTCTACAGATAATTTGCACCTGAATGTAAGGGGGGCTGCTGTGCTGGGTAAGTGGATACTAGAGGGGGTGGAGAGTTATTTAAACTAGAGATGAGGGGGGAGAGCAAGAGTGAAAACGAAAGTGAAGACAGGTTACTTAGGGGACAGCATATGATGGTGGGTGGAGAATTAGAAGGAGGAGGACTGCTATGATGGATAAGGAGATCCATGTGTTGCAAACCAGCAGTGAAAAATTAGGCGGATGCATTACTGCAGAAGCTAATACTATAGCTCAATGTGTCAAACTACATAGGAACATAAGGTGTATGTTGACAAATGCCAGAAGTCTGGAAAGTAAAGTGGGGGAGCTTCAGGCTCTGGTGCTGGAAGAGAATATTGATGTTGTTGGTGGGGCTGAGACATGGCTGGATTCCACACATGACTGAACTGTAAATCTGCAAGGTTTTGCTCTTTTTCGGAAAGACAGAGCAAAAGGGAAAGGGGGCAGAATGTGTCTCTATGTAAAGCAAGAATTCAAAGCATATATTAATGAGGGGATACTAGCAGAAGATTGTGAGGATGTAGAATCCTTGTGGGTAGAAGTGGGGGGCGATGTAAACAATTTTAAAATACAGTTTGGTGTAATCTGTAGGCCCCCAAATATAACTGAGGAAATAGAGGGTCAACTGCATAAACAGAGCGGGCTTCACAGGATGGTACAGTGGTGGTGATGAGGGACTTCAACTACCCAGGAATCGACTGGAGACATGGTTCTGCTTCTTCTACAAGGAGGAGAGCATTCCTCAGCTTGCTAAAAGGTAATTATATGAATCAGTTCCTGGAGGCACCTACTAGGGGTGATGCTCTGTTAGATCTGGTAATATCAAATAATGATGACCTGATGGGCACAGTAACAGTCTGTGAAAATCTTGGTAACAGTGACCACAATATAGTTGTATTTAACATAAACTGTAAGAAAGATTTTCTGTCGGGGAGGGCAAAAACACATAATTTTAGGAAGGCCAACTTCCCCAGGCTCAGAGCTGCACTCCGGGACATAAACTGGGAGCATCTGTTCAGGAATAAAGATACAAATGCCAAATGGGAGTGCTTTAAATCAATTGTGAGTACCAACATTGCAAAATGTATTCCTACGGGTAACAAATATAAGCGGCTAAAATTAAACCTTATGGCTGTCACCTGCGGTTAAAAGGGCAATAAAGAACAAAAATGGGCATTTAAACATTTATTACAAGGCTGAACTCTCAGTTACAACACTTGAAAAGTATAAATTAGTAAATAAAATGTGTAAAAAAGAAATAAGGTTGTCAAAAGCACAAAATGAAAGTGGCCAAAGAAAGCAAAACAAACCCTAAACGGGTTTAGAAAACTAAATCAGAACAGGTAGGTGCCCTAATTAATGATAATGGTCACTGGGGATGAAGATAAGGCGGAGCTGTTAAATGGATTCTTTAGCTCTGTGTACACAAGAGAGGAGCAATGAGATGCCACTGATAGCAATAGCCCGAGTATAATAATTACCAGGCTAAACGTGGATACCATATAGGAGAAAGGTTGAATAATTTCAATGTGAATAAGACTGAAGGACCAGATGGACATCACCCAAGAGTTCTCAAAGAAATCAGTTCCATTATCTCATCACCCCTGTTGTTGATCTTTAAAGACTCACTAGCAACTGGTATAGTGCCAAGGGACTGGCGCAAGGCAAATGTGGTGCCCATTTTTAAAAAGGGCTCTAGGTCTTCTCCGGGCAGTTACAGACCTGTAAGCTTAACATCCATTGTGGGGAAATTGCTTTAGGTGCTATTAAGGGACTGTGCACACGAATATGTAACTATCCATATATTACAAGTGACAACCAGCACGTTTTTACAGAAGCTGCCAGATTAACCTGATAGGCTTCTATGAGGAGGTGAGTAGAAGCCTGGACAGAGGGGTGGCTGAGGCTAGTTTTTCTGGATTTTGCAAAAGCATTTGACACTGTCCCCCATAGATGCTTATTGGGAAAATTGAGATCTTCAGGATTCGAAAATACAGTTTGTAACTGGATTGAAAACTGGCTGTAGGATCGTGTGCAGAGAATTGTGGTTAATGATACCTACTTTGAATGGTTACCGGTTGTAAGTGGTGTACCCCAGGGTTCAGTGCTGGTCCACTATTATTCAACTTGTTTATAAACGACATAGAAGATGGAATTAAAAGCACTGTCTCAATTTTTGCAGATGACACAAAGATATGTAGCACAGTGCAGACTATTGAAGATGTTCACAAGCTTCAGGCTGATTTGGACACATTGAGGCATCCACTTGGGAAATGAAGTTCAATGTGGAGAAGTGTAAAGTCATGCACTTGGGGTCTAACTATCTAAAGGCCACATATGTCCTAGGGGGAGTAAAACTGGGAGAGTAATTTGTTGAGAAGGATCTGGGGGTACTGGTAGATCACAGACTAAATAACAGCATGCAGTGCCAAGCAGCTGCTTCCAAGGCCACCAAGATACTATCATGCATTAAAATAGGCCTGGAATCATGGGATAGGAATGTAATTTTGCCTCTTTACAAGGCACTGGTGCGCCCTTACCTGGAATATGCTGTCCAGTTCTGGGCACCCATTCATAGAAAGGACGCTCTGACTATGGAAAGGGTGCAGAGGAGAGCCACCAAACTAATAAGGGGAATGAAGGATCTTAGTTATGAGGAAAGATTACGAGAATGAAATCTGTTTAGTCTTGAGAGGAAAGGACTGGTGGACATGGCCCATACAAAAAATATGGGCGAACACTATTTCAGGTAAAATCCTCTCTGAAGACAAGGGGGCACTCCCTTCGGCTGGAAAAAAAGAAATTTAGTCTCCGGAGGCTACAATTGTTTTTTACCATAAGAACTATTAATCTATGAAATAGCCTCCCACAGAAGCTTGTTACAGCATCAACCACTGACAGCTTCAAAAAAGGATTAGATGCTTATTTAGAAGAAAATAACATATTAACAGTTACAATTAGCGGTTATCAGCAAAAAAAACCCCAAAAAATAAAATAAATAACTTCCACCTATAAAACTTCCCATACCCCAACACCCTTGGTTGAACTTTATGGACATATGTCTTTTTTCAACCATATTAACTATGTAACTTCATCTAACCCACATTCACTATATATCCAAAACAATATGTGGAAAAAATATGTGGATGAATTGTATATGTGAAAAAATGTGATATGTGTTTTTAATGTTATGTGACACTAAGTAGAATTTAAGAATGCAAAATAAATGAGTTATACACTGCACCAAAAGGAAAATAGTTTAACTTTCATTACAGTCCCTCAAAATACTCCCACTCAAAGGGTCTTTTTTGCAAAGCATAGACCTTTTCCCCCCTCAATATATAACTATGTAACTATGTAATCTGGCCACAAGCAGAAGCATTTGCCCAGGGGTACTTGGCTATTGCATGGGATGTTCTTGTTTTCTTGTACTTTGAGCACACTCAGTTGGATATAGCGCAAGCATTCATCTATAGTTATGGCACCATCTAATAAATGATATTGTCCTTATTGTCCACCATATAATTTGGGAGATATATTTACACATTCAGAAACAGGGGAGCACCTATGGGGGTGGTCCTGGGTTTGACCCCCCCAGACCTGATGGAGCACAGCACCGCTTCAGCTAGATTTTACTGCACTCCCAAGAGCAGAATGGCCACTGTTTGCAGTGCTAAAAAAACGTCAATGAGGAAGAGTAGGTGGGAGAGATGGAATGGGAGCCACAAGTTAATGGAGCTCAAGACTAGAGATGAGCGAACTTTTGAAAAATTTGATTCGACTGATTCGCTGAATTTTCCGACAAAAATCGTTTCGACCCGAATTTATTCGCGACGAAACGCTATTAAAAACGGCTATTTCTGAGCCTCCTAGAGCCTCAATAGGGTTGTAAACCATTCTGCCTTGCTGTAACACGCATAGGATGCGTGCTGGGTTAGTGAAATAATACTGTAAATAATTAGGACATGCAGATCAGAGGCATCGCTAATAGAATCGCAGAGCGGCACAATTGCAGAGAGTTGAAGTGCCATCACTATGAGGGGCCCCTATAGTGCCTGAAAACACACCCTGGAGCTGGCAGCAGCAGGAGCCCAAAAATTAGCTGAATCACACCCTGGAGTTGCAAGCAGCAGCAGCAGGAGCCCAAACATTGCTTTAAAGAGACACTGGATTTGGATGCAGGAGCCCAAAAATTGGATGAATCACACCCTGGAGTTGCAAGCAGCAGGAGCAGCAGGAGCAGGAGCCCAAACATTACTTTAAAGAGACACTGGAGTTGGCTGCAGGAGCCCAAAAATTGGATGAATCACACCCTGGAGTGGCAAGCAGCAGCAGCAGCAGCAGGAGCCCAAACATTGCTTTAAAGAGACACTGGAGTTGGCTGCAGGAGCCCAAAAATTGGATGAATCACACCCTGGAGTTGCAAGCAGCAGGAGCAGGAGCCCAAACATTGCTTTAAAGAGACACTGGAGTTGGCTGCAGGAGCCCAAAAATTGGATGAATCACACCCTGGAGTTGCAAGCAGCAGCAGGAGCAGCAGGAGCCCAAACATTGCTTTAAAGAGACACTGGAGTTGGCTGCAGGAGCCCAAAAATTGGATGAATCACACCCTGGAGTAGCAAGCAGCAGCAGGAGCAGGAGCACAAACATTGCTTTAAAGAGACACTGGAGTTGGCTACAGGAGCCCAAAAATTGGATGAATCACACCCTGGAGTTGCAAGCAGCAGCAGCAGGAGCATCAGCAGCAGCAGGAGCCCAAACATTGCTTTAAAGAGACACTGGAGTTGGCTGCAGGAGCCCAAAAATTGGATGAATCACACCCTGGAGTAGCAAGCAGCAGCAGCAGGAGCCCAAACATTGCTTTAAAGAGACACTGGAGTTGGCTGCAGGAGCCCAAAAATTGGATGAATCACACCCTGGAGATGCAAGCAGCAGCAACAGGAGCAGCAGGAGCAGGAGCCCAAACATTGCTTTAAAGAGACACTGTAGTTGGCTGCAGGAGCCCAAAAATTGGATGAATCACACCCTGGAGTTGCAAGCAGCAGGAGCCCAAACATTACTTTAAAGATACACTGGATTTGGCTGCAGGAGCCCAAACATTGGATGAATCACACCCTGGATTTGCAAGCAGCAGCAGCAGCAGGAGCCCTAACATTGCTTTAAAGAGACACTGGAGTTGGCTGCAGGAGCCCAAAAATTGGATGAATCACACCCTGGAGTTGCAAGCAGCAGCAGCAGGAGCCCAAACATTGCTTTAAAGAGAAACTGGAGTTGGCTGCAGAAGCCCAAAAATTGGATGAATCACACCCTGGAGATGCAAGCAGCAGCAGCAGGAGCAGGAGCCCAAACATTGCTTTAAAGAGACACTGGAGTTGGCTGCAGGAGCCCAAAAATTGGATGAATCACACCCTGGAGTTGCAAGCAGCAGGAGCAGCAGCAGCAGGAGCAGGAGCCCAAACATTGCTTTAAAGAGACACTGGATTTGCCTACAGGAGCCCAAAAATTGGATGAATCACACCCTGGAGCAGCAGGAGCACAAACATTGCTTGAAAGACACCCTGGAGTTGGCAGCAGCAGCAGGAACCCAGAAATTGGCTGGAAGGCACCCTGAAGTTGGCAGCAGCAGGAGCACAAACATGAGCTGGAAGGCACACCCTGGAGTTGGCAGCAGCATAAGCAGGAGCCCAAACATTGCTTGAAAGACACCCTGAAGTTGGCATCAGCAGGAGGCCAAAAATTGGTCTAAAGACATAAATATGTTTTTCACCATTTGGAAATTGTAAAACGTGGCACCATGCTGAATCTAGTCGCATGCATCAGCCATTGGTGGGTGGAAATTCTGACTGATCCATCCCTGATTCATTTTGACAAAGGTGAGTCTCTCCACATTTTTAGTTGGAGCAGGAGCCCAAACATTACTTTAAAGAGACACTGGATTTGGCTGCAGGAGCCCGAAAATTGGATGAATCACACCCTGGAGTTGCAAGCAGCAGCAGGAGCAGGAGCCCAAACATTGCTTTAAAGAGACACTGGAGTTGGCTGCAGGAGCCCAAAAATTGGATGAATCACACCCTGGAGTTGCAAGCAGTAGCAGGAGCAGGAGCCCAAACATTGCTTTAAAGAGACACTGGAGTTGGCTGCAGGAGCCCAAAAATTGGATGAATCACACCCTGGAGTTGCAAGCAGCAGCAGCAGGAGCCCAAACATTGCTTTAAAGAGACACTGAAGTTGGCTGCAGGAGCCCAAAAATTGGATGAATCACACCCTGGAGTTGCAAGCAGGAGCAGCAGCAGCAGGAGCAGGAGCCCAAACATTGCTTTAAAGAGACACTGGAGTTGGCTGCAGGAGCCCAAAAATTGGATGAATCACACCCTGGAGTTGCAAGCAGCAGCAGCAGGAGCCCAAACATTGCTTTAAAGAGACACTGAAGTTGGCTGCAGAAGCCCAAAAATTGGATGAATCACACCCTGGAGATGCAAGCAGCAGCAACAGGAGCAGCAGGAGCAGGAGCCCAAAAATTGGATGAATCACACCCTGGAGTTGCAAGCAGCAGGAGCCGAAACATTACTTTAAAGATACACTGTATTTGGCTGCAAGAGCCCAAAAATTGGATGAATCACACCCTGGATTTGCAAGCAGCAGCAGCAGGAGCCCAAACATTGCTTTAAAGAGACACTGGAGTTGGCTGCAGGAGCCCAAAAATTGGATGAATCACACCCTGGAGTTGCAAGCAGCAGCATCAGGAGCAGCAGCAGCAGGAGCCCAAACATTGCTTTAAAGAGACACTGGAGTTGGCTGCAGAAGCCCAAAAATTGGATGAATCACACCCTGGAGATGCAAGCAGCAGCAGCAGGAGCAGGAGCCCAAACATTGCTTTAAAGAGACACTGGAGTTGGCTGCAGGAGCCCAAAAATTGGATGAATCACACCCTGGAGTTGCAAGCAGCAGGAGCAGGAGCCCAAACATTGCTTTAAAGAGACACTGGATTTGGCTGCAGGAGCCCAAAAAGTGGATGAATCACACCCTGGAGTTGCAAGCAGAAGCAGCAGGAGCACAAACATTGCTTGAAAGACACCCTGGAGTTGGCAGCAGCAGCAGGAACCCAGACATTGGCTGGAAGGCACCCTGAAGTTGGCAGCAGCAGGAGCACAAACATGAGCTGGAAGGCACACCCTGGAGTTGGCAGCAGCATAAGCAGGAGCCCAAACATTGCTTGAAAGACACCCTGGAGTTGGCAGCAGCAGGAGGCTGAAAGGCACACCCTGAAGTTGGCATCAGCAGGAGGCCAAAAATTGGTCTAAAGACATAAATATGTTTTGCACCATTTGGAAAGTGTAAAACGTGGCACCATGCTGAATCTAGTCGCATGCATCAGCCATTGGTGGGTGGAAATCCTGACTGATCCATCCCTGATTCACAAAAGTGAGTCTCTCCACATTTTTAGTTGACTGACGAGTTCTCCTCGCCATAACTATGGCCCCCGCCGCACTAAACACCCGCTCAGATGGCACGCTACTTGCCGGGCAGGACAGCTTTTCCAGGGCAAACTCTGCTAGTTGCGGTCACAAGCCAAGTTTGGCTGCCCAGAAGTTCAGCGGATCCTCAAGGTGTGCTGGCATGGTCATGTCAAGGTATGACATGACCTGCTGGTTGAGGTCCTGCTCCAGGTCTTCCTGCTGCTCATGAGTAGCCTCACTATGCGGGTGTAGAAAGCGACTGAAGACTGAGGCTGCTGCTGAAGGAGCTGCTGCTCCTGCCAACCCCCCCAGCAGGCATGGCAGTGGAAGGTGAGTGCAGAGGTCCCCCCCGAGTCAGACCTGCGAGAGTATGGACCATGGCGCAGATAGGCATCGGCCAACTGACTACGCAGAATGTCTTTGTAGTAGTTCAGTTTATCCTCCCTCTCGGCGGGTTTAAAAAATGCCCCCATTTTGTGCCGGAAGCGAGGGTCCAATAAGGTGGACAGCCAGAAGTCATCTCGGCGACAAATGGAAACAATTCTGGGGTCACTACGCAAGCACGTGAGCATGCTTCCTGCAATTTGCGCAAGTGACTCGGAGTAATTACCTGTCTCCATCTCCACTGCATACTGCCACGGTGTGTCCGGGTCCTCTGTCTCGCCTTCCTCAAAACCCTCTAGCTCCTCTGGCTGCTCCTGCTCCTCCTCTCCTGTCCGCTGACTAGATAAACCAGCCATTTCGCCAAGCCTAAACTGTGCTTCACTGTGCCCCTCCTCCTCCTCTTCCTCCTCCAGTTCAGCTCCAACTGGGTTCATGTGGCGTAAGATGTAGACGCCATGTCTCCAGTGCCCTGACCAGCCATGGTTTCCAACATGTGCTGTAGTACACGAAGCAGTGGAATCACGTAGTTCATCCTGTAATTCTGCCGACTGACAAATAAAGTGGCTTCCTCAAAGGGCCTGAGCAAACGGCAGGTGTCACGTATGAGCTGCCACTGGTTGACATTGAAGTTACACAGGGGAGTCCCCCTATCCCCTTGGATCATCAGGAAATCCGTGATGGCTTTTCTCTGTTCATATAATCGGTCCAACATGTAATGGATGGAATTCCAACGGGTGGAAACATCGCAAATCAGACTATGTTGGGGGCTACCGTTCTGACGCTGTAGCTCAAGAAGGGTGTGTTTGGCGGTGTATGAGTGGCTGAAGTGCATGCAAAGTTTCCTTGAAGTTGTTAGGATTTCTTGCAGATGGGGGGAACACTTCAGAAACCGCTTGACAACCAGATTGAAGACGTGAGCCATGCAAGGGGCATGGGTCAGGCTTCCTTGGCGCAGCGCAGACAAAATGTTCTTCCCATTGTCGGTAACCATGATTCCCATTTTAAGTTTTCTTGGAGTAAGCCATGTTTGGATTTCCTGATGAATACATTTAAGTAGTTCCTCCCCTGTGTGACTCCGTTCGCCAAGAGAAACCATGTGAAGCACAACGTGACACCTCCGTGCCCTGCACACATGGTAGACTGGAGGGGCATTGAGACTTGAGCCTACAGTGGAGGGCGAGGAGATGGCGGAGGATGAGGAGGCCGAGTCGCACGGTGTCACAGGCCCAACGGGCAGGGAGCGTGGAGGCCGAAGCGGCGTGACCTGTCCAAGTTGCTGCTGGTGCCGCAAATGGACCACATTCACCCAGTGGGCCGTAAACGACATGTACTGTCCCTGACCGTAGTTACAGCTCCAGACGTCGGCGCTGCCATGCACTTTGCTACACACCGACAGGCTCAAGGACTGGCCCACCTTCTGTTCAACAAAAGTGTGCAGCACTGGTACTGCCTTCTTGACAAAGAAATGACGGCTTGGGACTCTCCACCTCGGCTCGGCACAAGCCATCAGTTCTCTGAAAGGTGCAGAGTCCACCACCTGAAAAGGGAGCTACTGCAGCACCAGCAACTTGGACAGGAGCACATTCAGCTTCTGGGCCGTAGGATGAGTGGGCGCATACTGCTGTCTCTTGGACATGGCTTCGCTGATGGATTGCTGGCGGGATGCATGACTTGGAGGAGGAGGAGCAGGAGCGACAGAGGATGGGTATGACGCACAGCTGCCTTCGGCTGAGGTGCTGGAGCCTTGGCTGGCAGAAATTGGAATCGGCGTGCCACTTGGTGAGGAAGCAGGCTGGACCACCTCTTCGGAGCCTCGGTTCTCCCAGGCCGCTTTATGGTGACGCATCATATGTTGACGCAGGGCCGTGGTGCCAACATTTGGGCCCTGGCCACGCTTCACCTTCTGCCTACATATCTTGCATGTGGCCATGTTACCCTCCTGCGGATGCTTCAACAGGCCTCACTGATTCACTGCTACTGTCGCCAACTCCAGGAACCCCTGCTCCACTACCTCCCGATAAGGTAGCCTGCCGTGCAGCAGGTGCTCTACCCTGGCCCCGGCCCCGTTTGGCTCCAGGCTTTACAATTGTGCCCCCATGCTGACTGCGAACCAAGCTGCTAACACCTTGCTGCCTCAGCTGCTGACTCCGGGGCAACCTATGCCCCTCTTCTCTTGATGATGACGATGAAGCCCCTTTATCACCCGGCTCCCAAGTGCGATCGGCTTCATCATCATCATCACCGAGTTGTGGCTGCACGTCACTGATGTTCTCGTTTTCCTCAACAGTGTCTGGTGCAGGAGCTTGAACGCTCGCAACACCCACGACACTGTCCACATCACTATTTGTCTGCCTAGCTAAAGAAGCCACCTCCATTTCTTGGCTGGGTAGTAGCTGCTGACTGTCCTCTATCTGATCGTCCTCCTCACTAAAGAGTGGAGCTGAACCCAAAGCATAGGATACATCGCTGAGGGAGAGAGCGGCGTAGGACAGAGGCAATGGGAGGACAGGGACTGCTCTCGAGGCATGCCAACTCAGGGTTCTGTCAGAGGAACCTACCGACCCTAGACTGGGGGTCTCAGATATAACTTGTGATGATGTTGATGAGCGCGTTAACCAATCTACCACGGCAGATGCGTTACTGGTGGAGACACGACCGCTAGCAGATACTGGCAGATCAGGTCTCTCACCGTGACTCCTGCTGGCACTCGCTCCTAGTCTTCTGCGACCTCTGCCTGCTGAATCTTGGCCTCTGCCACTCCTCTTTGAACATCCTTGCACTTGTCTGCCTGACATTTTTATGTATTTGAAATGCGCAATAGGTACGATAAAAAAAATGTGTTTACTTTAAAAAGAAGCTAAATAAAGTGAGGAACTGCTTCTCTGCACCAGATATTATGAAAATTGGCAATATGAGATACCCTGCGGCCTAGTGTTTTAGCAGCAGACCAAAAACCAATTCAAAATGCAATAGTTTGATTAAGCGGAGGAAGGATGAACAAGCGTATTTAGCATAACAGATAGGCTGCTAAGTGCAGGTTTGGGATACCCTGCGGCCTAGTGTTTTGGCAGCAGGACAAAAAACTATTCAAAATGCAATAGTTTGCTTAAGCTGCGGAAGGATCAACAAACTTATTTAGTATAACAGATAGGCTGCTAAGTACAGGTTTGGGATGCCCTGCGGCCTAGTGTTTTGGCAGCAGGACAAAAAACAATTCAAAATGCAATAGCTTAATAAACCTGATGCTGAACAACGCTTATTTAGTATACCAGGGTGCAACGTGGTGGTTTGGGATACCCTGCGACCTGGTGTATTGACAGCAGGACAAAAACCAATTCAAAATGCAATAGCTTAATAAAGCTGAGGCTGTAGACGCTTATTTAGTATAACAGATAGGGTGCCACGTGGTGGTTTGGGATACACTGCCGCCTGGTGTATTGACAGCAGGACAAAAACCTATGCAAAATGCAATAGCTTAATAAAGCTGATGCTGAACAACGCTTATTTAGTATAACAGGGTGCCACGTGGTGGTTTGGGTTACCCTGCGGCCTGGTGCATTGACAGCAGGACAAAAACCAATGCAAAATTCAATAGCTTAATAAAGCTGATGCTGAACAACGCTTATTTAGTATAACAGATAGGGTGCAACGTGCAGCTTTGGGATACCCTGCTTGCCTGGTGTATTTAAAGCAGACCAAAACCAATTCAAAATGCAATAACTTAATAAAGCTGAGGCTGTAGACGCTTATTTAGTATAACAGATAGGGTGCCATGTGGTGGTTTGGGATACCCTGCGGCCTGGTGTATTGACAGCAGGACAAAAACCAATTCAAAATGCAATAGCTTAATAAAGCTGATGCTGAACAATGCTTATTTAGTATAACAGGGTGCAACATGGTGGTTTGGGATACCCTGCGGCCTGGTGTATTGACAGCAGGACAAAAACCAATGCAAAATGAAATAGCTTAATAAAGCTGATGCTGAACAACGCTTATTTAGTATAACAGATAGGGTGCAACGTGCAGCTTTGGGATACCCTGCGGCCCGGTGTATTTAAAGCAGACCAAAACCAATTCAAAATGCAATAACTTAAATAAAGCTGAGGCTGTAGACGCTTATTTAGTATAACAGATAGGGTGCCACGTGGTGGTTTGGGATACCCTGCGGCCTGGTGTATTCACAGCAGGACAAAAACCAATTCAAAATGCAATAGCTTAATGAAGCTGATGCTGGACAACGCTTATTTAGTATAACAGATAGGGTGCAACGTGGTGGTTTGGGATACCTTGCGGCCTGGTGTATTGACAGCAGGACAAAAACCAATGCAAAATGCAATAGCTTAATAAAGCTGATGCTGAACAACGCTTATTTAGTATAACAGGGTGCAAAGTGGTGGTTTGGGATACCCTGCGGCCTGATGTATTGACAGCAGGACAAAAACCAATTCAAAATGCAATAACTTAATAAAGCTGATGCTGAACAACGCTTATTTATAACAGATAGGGTGCAACGTGGTGGTTTGGGAAACCCTGCGGCCTGGTGTATTGACAGCAGGACAAAAACCAATTCAAAATTCAATAGCTTAATAAAGCTGATGCTGAACAACGCTTATTTAGTAGTATAACAGATAGGGTGCAAGGTGGTGGTTTGGGATACCCTGCGGCCTGGTGTATTGACAGCAGGACAAAAACCAATGCAAAATGCAATAACTTAATAAAGCTGAGGCTGTAGACGCTTATTTAGTATAACCGATAGGCTGCAACGTGGTGGTTTGGGATACCCTGCGGCCTGGTGTATTGACAGCAGGACAAAAACCTATGCAAAATGCAATAGCTTAATAAAGCTGAGGCTGTAGACGCTTATTTAGTATAACAGATAGGGTGCAACGTGGTGGTTTGGGATACCCTGTGGCCTGGTGTATTGACAGCAGGACAAAAACCAATTCAAAATGCAATAGCTTAATAAAGCTGATGCTGAACAACGCTTATTTAGTATAACAGATAGGGTGCCACGTGGTGGTTTGGGATACCCTGCGGCCTGGTGTATTGACAGCAGGACAAAAACCAATGCAAAATGCAATAACTTAATAAAGCTGAGGCTGTAGACGCTTATTTAGTATAACCGATAGGGTGCAACGTGGTGGTTTGGGATACCCTGCGGCCTGGTGTATTGACAGCAGGACAAAAACCAATTCAAAATGCAATAGCTTAATAAAGCTGATGCTGAACAACGCTTATTTAGTATAAACGATAGGGTGCAACGTGGTGGTTTGGGATACCCTGCGGCCTGGTGTATTTAAAGCAGACAAAAACCAATTCAAAATGCAATAACTTAATAAAGCTGAACAACGCTTATTTAGTATAACCGATAGGCTGCTAAGTGCAGGTTTGGGATGCCCATGTGGCCTGGTGTATTTAAAGAAGACCCAAAAATATTAACACTAATCCAGTTATTTAAATGCTTGTGTGTAACAGATAGGGTTACATAAGGCACTGCATAGATGGCATGCACAGTGGCCTGGTGTATTTAAAGCAGACCCAAAAATATTAACACTAATCCAGTTATTTAAATGCTTGTGTGTAACAGATAGGGTTACACAAGGCACTGCATAGATGGCATGCACAGTGGCCTGGTGTATTTAAAGCAGACCCAAAAATATTAACACTAATCCAGTTATTTAAATGCTTGTGTGTAACAGATAGGGTTACACAAGGCACTGCATAGATGGTATGCATAGTGGCCTGGTGTATTTAAAGCAGACCCAAAAAATATTAACACTAATCCAGTTATTTAAATGCTTGTGTGTAACAGATAGGGTTACATAAGGCACTGCATAGATGGCAAGCACAGTGGCCTGGTGTATTTAAAGCAGACCCAAAAATTTTAACACTAATCCAGTTATTTAAATGCTTGTGTGTAACAGATAGGGTTACATAAGGCACTGCATAGATGGCATGCACAGTGGCAAGGCACAAGAAATCAAATCAAATCAAATTGAAATGAAAACTGATCAGGCAAATCACCCTGTCACTGTCACTTTTATGCTGTCCATGGATTGTTCCGGTTTTCCACTAACTTTCCCTGGCTCTGTCTGCCTCTCTAAATCTCCCTACCTATCTGTAAATCTCCCTACCTATCTGTAACTCTCCCTACCTATCGCTAACTGTCTGTCCCTGTGTGCAGCAACCACCGCTGTCTCACAAATGCAAATCTGAAATGCACACAAGCAAGATGGGCGCCGCTTTATATAGCACGGTGACGTCACCGGGCTTCCTGGCTGCTGATAGGCTGCATGTGACTGTCCCATCATACCTTGCCCCAGGGTACATGTCTGGACATGTGCGTCCACCATCTTAGAATGCCTGTCATTGAAATGAATGGAGTTTAAAGGAAAACTTCGAATCCCGGGGAAATTCGGATTCGTTCAGAATCGAATTTTCCATGAAATTCGGAACGAATCCGGGTTCGTCCGGATCGATTCGCTCATCCCTACTCAAAACACATCTCAGGATGAGGAAGAGCAGGCTGTAGCGGTACAGGATCTCAGCAGCAACAGCACCAGGATTTCTCCATGCAATGTTAAGGTCTCGTCTGATGAATGAACTCACTGACCGGCTAGGTCACGTTGGGGCAATGCTCTGCAACGCATGGGCTGGCCATAGCCTAGTAAAATCAAGGGCTGACTTTTGTCCCCAGCCCATCTCTGCTTGTTACCACTTATATACAGATGTAGTCAGGGCTGGATTAAGTGTATTGGAGGCGCCTGGACACAAAATCTGGCAGAGGCCCCAGATACAGTATGTTTTCCTTTAAAATAATAGTCCAGCCAAGTAACTGATTGGTGGTTGTCTGGCACCTGCCTACCTACTGGAATGTCAGATTGAGTCCCTTGTTCCACACTTGTGTGGGTGCGTGTTGCTCGGGAACTCCAGCTTTGCCATTCTGGGTGGGGGTAGTGTAGCCGTCCAGCTGGTCCAGCAGAAAACAGTTCCCTGCATTGAGCTGCCAGCGGCTGAGCTTGGTGGCTTATGTGCAGTGACAGCTCTGCACGTACCCATCACATTTTGGCTCCCACCATTCCTCCCTCCCCTCATTGTTTTTGCTTTGTTTTGCTTTTTGTGGATATGCAATCATACAATAACATGGTCGCATAGACCAAAAAAATTAAAATAAAATACAAAACATGGAATGAAAGCATGGTACTACTGCGCAGTGTTCTATGTGATACCTGTTTTCCAGTGACTGTGTGATAAGGGAAACTGGGTGCAAGGTGTTAATTGCAGTCCCTCGAGTTGTGGTCATGTGACTCTTGTGTGCCAAGAAGCTGCATTTAACCCTTGAGCCCCTGCCCCCTCCACACTCCACAACCAAGCACAAGAGAGTGCAAGTACTGATAGTGACTGGGGCAGCATGAACACCAAATGTGGCCCTTGGTAATAATATTATTTAATGTATTTATTTGCAGCAATGTGTCTCACATATGCAAAACTGGATGTTAACTGTAGCGTTATTGCACTTTGACATTCTGGACATTCTGCATGTGTAGCATAAGAACGGTCCTTAGTGTCCCTCCCTCATGTTTTGGAACCTATGTTCTGTTTTAGTGAAGTTCAGCTGAGCTACTCGGAATAATCTATTCAGGACAAACCAAATCAGAAAAAAATCTAGTCAATCCAAATTTAAACAGCAACAGTAATATTTATTATAGCTCTGACAAATTTAAGTTGAGTGCGACAAGAATGCAAATTGTAGTAACAGTTTCCCTGAAATATTTTATTGCATCATTTTGGATTAAATGTTTTCTATATCTAGGTAGGCTGTTATCTGTTCTATAGAAATCGTTTTATGGTTGTATGGACAGTACCGTAAGGGCTGCATTTATCTATTATTAAGATATATAAATGGGGTTAACATTGAATTTAAAAGAATAGGTCATTTTTGTGGACCTTACCACCAGACCTCAGACCAGGACAATTGTACCAAAACACTCTCATGCATAACATATTGAGTTTCCAGTCACATTATTCTCTATGGTTGTCCCCTACCCTGTTGTACACATTTGGGGAGACCAAAGCCAGCCCGCATATCACAGAGACACAGGGCCCTTGGAGGAGTAGTATATGGCATGGGAGCAGCTGAAGTTCAAAGAGGAGCTCTGTGATTCTTGTTTTAGGTCTGGTGGAAAAGTCCAACAAAGTGAACTTTTTCTTAAACCTGAACCTGACCAGCAGCACTAATTGTATGTATATGATCTAGTGCAGGGGTCCCCAACCTTATTTTTATGAAGTACCACTTTTTCATTGTCTAATTATCTCTAATACCACCTGGGTGGATTATATGAGTTGGTGCAGATCAGGGTAAGGTATGGATTGGGTTGGAGTATAGATCAGAATCACACCATCACTTATTGGAAAACACTCACAGAGTAAATTCAGTATATTTACACTATAGACAAGGAAAGTTACAAGTGGTTCATCAGCGTGGCCCGTGGCTTGCTTTGCTTTACTACCACTCATCTGTAGAATAGAGATCCTTCTGTCAATTGATATCACCATATCATCTGTTCGATGTATTCACACCATAACCAGGGGAAGAGTTGCAAGTGGCTTATTGTTGCTGTAGCATTGATACCTACGCATACACATAAAGTGTATATATATATATATATGCATCTTTCATGACTTGCTCTGCTTTGTTACCATTCATCTATGGCTTATGGCTCTTTCTAGTACATTATAACACCATCGCATGAAACTGAGGTATTCACACTGTAGAGGGGGAGAGAATTGCAAGCGGCTTATAGTATCTGAATGCATTTATACTTACAGGTCTATTTCTTCCTTGGCTTTGTCACCGTTCATCAATGGCACACGGCTCTTTCTTGTCCATTGTATCAACGCATTCTTTAGTGTTTGTACTACAGTAATGGTCTATTGAACCTGAAGAATTGACGTGCATATCAGGACCCATCATAACTTGACCTGCTTTAATAAAGATGGTAGCTCATTATTTTAGTATACAGTACGTCCTGCTCCAGATACAATACTTACTATCGGGTATTACTCTGCCAGATGGCGCTGGACTGCAGAGACATCGAAAATAGGCTCCTCCCGGCCCCTCAAATACCCAGGGGCCTCCCACAATCCCCAGATTTTCTCTGCAGTCTGGACTGCGAAGGACAAGAAATGGCTCTCTCTACTCGCAGGTGAGCGGGGCTATTAGCCTGCGGACCTGTAGGACTATTCCCACCCGTTCCATTAGTAATATGCCTCCCAGCCTTGGCTGCGCTGGTCGGGTGCTGGTAGGCAGCACCGCCTTTAGGTGTTAAGGAGCGCTGCTCCACCGCAATCCCCCACCAAAGGGTAGGCGGTTCAGGCTTGTGATGAGCCTCTATGGGATGCTCCTCCCACTCTATTGCCCCTTGCCCCTGTCTGTCGGTGGGCCCTATGTTAAGTGGCCGCTGTCCTCCCTCACTCTCCTTGTAGCCTTCGGGGGAAAAGGGGGGGGTTATGTGTGTGTGTATGTATGTATTTACGTGTATTGACTTTGTGCTTTATTACATTATGTTCTGTGTCAGCCGCCGCGCTGACTTGTTTTACTATTTCTATACTTAAAATTGCCGCCACGCGCCTTTTGTGACTATGTTCCGTGCTTAGCGGCGGCGTTCCCTCAGGCGCCGACACGCCGTCATTGGCTGCTTGTCACGTGTTGGCTTTGCGCTCTTCGGGGGGGGGGGCCTGTTTCTGGCACGTTCCGCGTCATTTCTTGTGCGGGCCTGCCCCTCGAGGTTTACCGACGCCATTTTGTCTGCTTGGTCGGCTTCTGCGTGACGGACCTCTACCTACCGCGGTCCGTAAGTGCCCTCGCGGGCGGCTTTATTACCACCTTTTTATTACTGTCTGCTTACGGCTCATTTGTTTGTGTCTTTCAGACGGGCGAATCCATTGGCTTCTCCCGGCCCTCTATTAGTTGGTTAACTTGTGAGGCCTAGTGAAATTACTCCCACTTCCCTAGCGGGTTATTGGGGCATCCCGGGTTGCTGTATAGCATTAATCCCTATCGGCCTATTGTGCCGCTATAATCACCATATGGAGGCATCTCAGGATAATGTGACCGGGGTTCCTTCGGGACAAGCCCGGCTGTGTGTAGCGTGTGGGGAGTCTCATGTTGACGCTGACAAGGTGCGGGTCTGTGTACCCTGTGCTGAGCAGGTGCTTGCGCTGCAATCTGGCCTTCCAGTGGCTGGGCCTGCACCTCGTTTCACTTCACCTACCCCCCCAAGCTTAAATCTCACTCCTAGTGAGTTGCATACAAGTGGGGATTCTCAGCCTGATGTGTCTTCTAGACTGGCTAGTGTTGAGAAGTTAATTGCTAATACCTTGGCGCGTAAGGCCCCTGCTAAAAAGCGGCACTTAACGCCTAATGTCACTCTTTTCCCTATGGAAACTGATGAGTTTTGGCATCTTTGTGGCTATACCCCCTCGGACGAAGGGGAGCTATTCTCTGACTCAGGGTCATCTGATGAGAGGCCCAGGGGTCATGACGATTCTGGCTCTGACCCCTGGGCCCCGGATGATACTGATAGATTGCTGACCCAGATTTTTGAGGTTCTGTCCATTTCTCCCCCTGTTGCGGCTCCCAGGCAAAGGGGGGAACTGTTCCATACCGCTAAGTCACGCTTGGAATTTCCTGAGCAAGCACATTTCAATATCCTTGTGCTTAAGGAAAGGGAGCATCCCAGTAGACTTCCCGGTGTACCTAAGAGTTGGGATAGGAAGTATCCCTTTCCTGATGATGTGGTAAAGTGTTGGTCATCCCCTCCCGAAGTGGATGCCCCGGTTCTAGGGTTATCTAACACCTCATGCACTCCCCTGACTCTACTACCCTGCGGGATGCTGAGGACCAGCGCATTGACCAGCTGGCGTTCCATGCCTTTGCGGGGACGGTGCTGCGCCTGGTCTGTGCCTCGGCCATTACTGCTGTGGCCATTAGGACCCTGATAAGAAGTATACTTGATAGTGCCTCTGATGATTTGCCTTGTGAGGTGTTTAATGCACTCTCCAGTTGTGATGTTTTTTGTAAATTTTGTCCTCTCTGCCTTGGATGACACCATTATAATGTGTGCCAGGACATCTGCCCTTGTGGTGGCTATACGTCGCTCGGTTTAGCTACGCCAGTGGGCTGCTGACAACGCTGCCAAGAAGGCCCTCACTGGTTTTCCCTTCAAAGGACTACGCCTGTTTGGGGACCGCCTGGACCTTTTTGCTAAGGGAGGCAGGTTACTCCAGCGCAGGCAGCAGTCTCGGCCCTTTCAGGGTCAGGGCTTCTTCTCCTCCCCCTACCGTGGTGCTAGACAAGAGAGGGGGGTTTCCTTTACTGGGGTCCGGGGAGACTTCTGGGGTAGGGGCAGAGGACGTCCTGGCTCCTCCTGGGGCCCCAAGATTAGGTCCTCTCCCAAGCCCCCTCAGGCATGATGGGGCGCCCTCACCCATCCAGGTGGGGGGATGGCTTCAGCACTTTGCTCACATCTGGAGGCTTCATGTCTCAGACCGGTGGATTCAGGAGTTAGTGTCCTCCGGTTACAAGATAGAGTTTGCTGCCTGCCCCCCCCCCCCAAGATTCATCAGATCCCGGATTCCTCAGAACCCTCTGTCAGCTCAGGAGCTAGTGCAGGCAGTGCAATGCCTCCTGGACCTGGGGGTCATCTGCAAGGTCCCTTTAGAAGAAAAAGGCAAGGGCTTCTATTCCAACCTATTCATAGTACCCAAAAAAGATGGGTCACTCAGGCCCATTCTGGACTTGAAGATCCTCAACAAATTTGTCAGGAGCAGATGCTTTCGCATGGAAACTCTGTGCTCTGCCATCAGTTCCCTGCGCCCAGGGGATTTCATGCCTTCTGTGGACATCAAAGATGCTTACCTTCATATTCCTGTATTTCCAGGTCATCAAAGGTTCCTCAGGTTCGCTCTGGAGGATCAACACTACCAGTTTGTGGCATTGCCCTTTGGTCTCACCTCAGCTCCCAGGGTGTTCACCAAGGTGCTGGCTGGCGTGATGTCTCCGCTCAGGTTTCAGGGCGTCCGCGTGCTGCCTTATCTGGACAACATTCTCATCACCTCCCGATCTCTACAACAGGCAGAATTGGATACCCAGCTGGTGGTATCCACACTGGAGTCATTTGGATGGATGATCAACCACCCCAAGTCTTCGCTGTTCCCCTCCTTGGTGACTCCGTTCCTAGGAATGAATCGGGATACAGTTCAGGCAAGGATTTTCCTTCCTCAACAGAAGGTGGACAGTCTGATTGCACAGGTCCAGTTCCTGCTATCTTGTCATCATCCCTCCATCAGGCAGGGGATGCAGCTGGTGGGCCTGATGGTGGCGTGCTTCGAGGCGGTCCCTTATGCTCAGTTCCACTTAAGGCCTCTGACAAGAGGTGGAGTTGCAGTGTGGGACAAGGATCCAGCATCCCTGGACAGGGTCTGTGTGCTTTCCCCCCTGGTCAGGAGGTCCCTCTCGTGGTGGATGGTCTCAAGGAACCTGTTGGGGGGCAGATCCTTTCTGACCCCTTCCTGGGAGACGGTCACCACGGATGCCAGTCTGTCAGGTTGGGGGGGTTTCTGGAAGTCCCTGCGGTTCCAGGGGAGGTGGGGCCCTCAGGAGGCCCACACACCTATCAACGTCTTGGAGCTGCGGGCTATCAGGTTAGTTCTGGCTCAGTTGACTCCTCACCTTCGGGGCCTGCCTGTTCAGGTGCGCTCGGACAACCAGACGGCAGTTGCCTACATCAATCATCAGGGAGGGACCCGGAGCAAGAGGGCCCTCCAGGAAGTGTCTCTGATTCTGACCTGGGCGGAGACCAATGTTCCCTGCAAATCAGCTGTGTACATCCCGGGGGTGGAAAATCTCCTGGCAGACTCTCTGAGCAGGGGAACCTCTCGCCAGGGAGAATGGTCCCTATGCAGCAGCGTGTTCCAATTTCTGTGTCACCATTGGGGCCAACCAGATGTAGATCTGTTTGCGTCCCGTCACAATCACAAGCTACCCGCCTTTGTCTCCCTGTCCCAGGATCCTCTGGCCTTGGCCACGGATGCTCTAGCAATGTCATGGCAGGACTTTTAGTTTCTGTATGTCTTCCCTCCATTCCCCCTGCTGGGCAGGGTTCTGCGCAAGATTGCTCTGGAGGGGGTGCCAGCAATTCTGGTGGCCCCCAGGTGGCCAAGAAGAGTGTGGTTCGCAGACATGGTGCAGCTGGCAATAGATCAGTACGCTCTGCCCATGGTGCCAGATCTACTCACTCAGGGCTCCCTACGCCATCCCAATTTACAAACTCTGGCTCCATCTTCATGGAGAAGGGGCTGTCTACCTCGGTTGTTGATACCATGATAAAGGCTAGGAAGAAGTCTTCTTCCATTTATTACAGGGTTTGGCGTGCCTACATTGACTGGTGTGAGTCTAAGTCTTTTCCCTGTCGTGTGTTCTCTATTCCCAGGATTCTGGAGTTCCTACAGCATGGGTTGGAGATGGGGCTCCAACTTAGTACTCTGAAAGGTCAGGTTTCTGTCCTGGCTGTTTTCTTCCAGAAGTCCTTTGCTCAGCATCCTCTGATCAGGACTTTTTTTCCAGGGGGTGACTCATGTGCGTCCCCACGTAAGCCTATGGTACCTATTTGGGATTTAAACTTGGTTTTGTCAGCCTTGTAGGGTTCTCCCTTTGAACCTGTGCAGGATGCTACCCTGGCCATTCTTACTCTCAAAATTGTCTTTCTGGTGGCTATCACCTCTGTTAGACGTGTGTCTGAGTTGGCGACGCTTTCCATTCAGCCCCCCTACTATGATAGACACCAGGACAAGGTGGTGTTTTAATTCAAGACAGATTTTCTGCCTAAAGTTGTGTCTGCCTTTCATTTGCATCAGGACATTGCTCTTCCTTCATTGTACCCTAATCCTAGTAATGCTAAGGAGAGGGTTTTGCATTCTTTGGATGTGGTTAGGTGTCTGGAGTACTATCTGGTGGCTACTGATGCTTTTTTGTGGTCCCTTCTGATCCTAGGAAGGGTTTGGCTCCTGCCAAGTCTACTATCAGCAAATGGATCCGTCAGGCTGTGATTCAGGCCTACTCTGCTAAGGGGAAGAATCCTCCCTTCCGCCTTACTGCTCATTCCACTCGTGCTATTGGTGCCTCTTGGGCTTTTCAGCACCAGGCTTCTGTTGAACAAGTTTGCAAGGCCGCTACTTGGTCTTCTGTTCATACCTTTTCAAAGTTTTACAAGGTTGATGTTAGGGCCTCAGCTGATGCTGTTTTTGGCCTCAAGGTTTTGCAGGCGGCAGTGGTTTAAACTGTCTGCTACCTTTTTGGGGACACTGCTATTGGATGTCCCGAGTGTAAGTATTAGATTTGGAGCAGGACGTACTGTATACTAAGAATAATACAATTCTGTGATTACTCACCTGTAGAATTGGTATTATGAGTATACAGTACGTCCTGCTCCAACCCACCCTTGGTTTTGCATTATCTTGGATCCCCTGTATGGTGATTGTTATCATTGTTATAGTTACTAGTTTGGGTTGTTTTAATTATCCCGGCTTCTCGTTAACTGCTTTTCAATCCTGGGGATTGTGGGAGGTCCCTGGGTATTTGAGGGGCCGGGAGGAGCCTATTTTCGACGTCTCTGCAGTCCAGCGCCATCTGGCAGAGTAATACCCGATAGTAAGTATTGTATCTGGAGCAGGATGTACTGTATACTCATAATACCAATTCTACAGGTGAGTAATCACAGAATTGTATTTTAGTATAGGTCTTAAATTGGCAGAAAAGTTTGCAAGGGACACTTGAAGTATTGGCATGTACATAGCTACAACCTCCTTGTCTTGATTTGCCTTGTCATGGCTCTTCGATAGCTGGCTGCTCTTTTAAAATGTTGTCACCATATTTGACTGAACAAAAAGAAACAGAATACAAAACGTGTGGATAGGTTTAAAAATGTATCTTATCAGGAACAACTTAAAGCGGTCCTTCACTCTGAATAAGAGTCTATCTTATATGTTTCCCACACCCTGTACATACAGATTGCTCACATTAAAAATCATCCTACCGGCATCTACTGCATGTTATGAGCCTTTAAACATCCAAGATGGCGGCTCATGGAACATCAGGCAGCCTGCAAACAGGAAGTGCCTTCTGACTGTGCTGCTCTGCAATCTGGGACTGCTGACCTTTTCCTGACCCCAGCTCTGCTCTGTCTGAGCAAAGCACAGCTATAACCCCACCTCCTGTACTTTATCCCGCTCTCCTTTCCTCAGTATGTGTGATGCTTCTGAGTCAAGATGGCAGCGCCAGTATCCTAAAGTCCTGAATGGAGTTGCAGCCCAGTGGGGAAAAGAATAATAAGTAAGTAACTAAAAACTTAAAATATATTAATTTTAGATGCTTGGGATTCATTTTATAAGAGTTTGGGCTTTTCAATAAATCATGGTAAAGGTCCAGTTTAAGTAATTTTGTACTTCCTGGAGGACAGAAAGGAAAGACAGGACATGATTGAAATCTATATATAAAAGGCTTGAATAGGGTTCAGGAGGAAAGTGTTTTTAGGAAGAAACTTACAGGGATACAGAAGGCAATTGTTAGACCATTGTGTCAGGCACTGTTTGGCACTGTCCTAAACTGTATTCAGTTATTAAAGTAAAGAAGAAATGGTCGAGATATCAATGTTTACAGTTTTACCTTATGATTTATGCCTTGAATTATTGGGCATATAAGGGCGTGGCCCTTGGCTCTGTGATGCCACATAATAATTAGCATATTGAGCAAGGTCTATAAGACAGGCATTCTCATCACCATGGCTGTTCTCCCTCTCTCCCAGTGTCCACACCAGCTTAGCCCTATTATTGGTGAACTATGGCAAAGGAATTCAGGGTGTGTGTCATTACTCTTTGCCATGTTTCTACTTTCAGGAGCAGCTACATTCTGACCGGAAGAGAGAGGGTAGCCATGATGAGGTGAGCTGCTGAATGACAGTTTATGCATTTGCCTACAGAGTCCCTTTAATGAAAGAACAAGGGGGGACATCTTAAAGCTAGTTGAAGGGAAGATCAGGAGCAATGTCAGAAAATGTTATTTTACTGAAAAGGTAGTAAATGCTTTGAACAAACGTCCAGAAGAGATAGTTGAACATACACAAATAAGGGCCGACTAGATAGACAATGTGGTCTCCTTGCCATCAACTTTCTATTTCTATATGGTAAGTCTTTGAGAAAGGGGTGTCAGTGGCTAATTATGCCTGTGCCACATTTTGCCCCATGACCCCTCATCTATAGTTTACTGCTATATCAGTGCATGCCGGTGGGGGGTATGCACTGAGCCAACAATGAGGAAGGCCCACAGTTCCATGTCACGGGTCACTGCTGAGCCACCAATGCAGGTAGTGTAAAACAGAGCCATTTTGCAGGACCCCAATCACTGCCTTGTTTACAAGTGGTGGAGGTCCCCGAAAAGTGTAAGCCCTGGGGAGGGAGCACTGGTTCGGTTGCCCCACCCCCTTTATCCCAGCCCTGTTTACTGCTTATCAATGGGTTGCAGGTCCTTATAGTCCATAAAATTTAGTGCAGAGTTTTCCAGCTAGTGGAATACAAGATCATGTTAGGTGGTCCACAGCAAGGCTGCTGACTGGTCTGTACCCCAACCTGATCTGCTGGCATCTTAAGTTTACCCAAGCCCAGTTTGCTCCATATTTGCAATGATGGTTTTGTGCACTTATGTGTATTTTTGAACACACTTTTAGGTGACTGACAACCTAAATGTACCCCCCAGGGGGTATTAGAGGTAATTGGAAAAGTGGTTCTTGCTAAATAAAACGTTTGAACATTCCGTCTCAAGGATGCTTATTCATATTGTAGAAAGGGTTTCAAGTGGCTTAATTTACCCAAAACAACACCATGGCCAGCAGTGAAGCCTCTCTGCTGCCTGGGGCGAACTATAGAAAGGTAGCCCTGCCTTATCAAATATTAGACTACCTGGTTATAAAATATGTTCCATGCATGCAGGAGCAGGTCTGCTGAGCTACCAAAAATGCTATAAATCTATAAAAGAAAATAATATTATGGCTAAACCACCAATGAACGAGTAAATAAAATAAACAGGTCCAACATAAAGTAGTTCATTGTGACTAAGAATTGTCCATTCTAGCATCCTCCATGCCTTCATGTTTTTTATTGCCACCCATCCTATCCTACATTTATCACCATATAATTTAGTGAGCTATAGAATAGGTTTCTAGTGGCACATTGTGCCTGAAGAACTGAAACTAGCATAGCAACAACATCCATGCCCTGCTTTGTTAGTGCTTGGCCCTTTAAATGGATAAAAGCAAAGGCTGGTAATGTTGCAGGAGTAGGCTTTGGCTTCTTCCACTAATTAGCACTAATGCTGTGAAGGTTGTTCTCTTGCCCTTGCAGGGAAGAATGATAATTAATATGGTAAGAAAACGATGAGGAGACAGACGGAGGGTTCAAGGCCAGCAAGGGCGCCTCTGACCTCCGGGTCAAGTGAAACAGAACGAAGGTGGGGGTGGTGGTGGGCAGAAAAAGCTGCAACTATATAGCACTTTGCAGACAATAAGCTGCCTTGCTGTGGCCACATTATAGATTCACAGGCTCAATCTGCTGCTGCGAAAAGCAAATCAAGTCGTGGTCTCCTCTAAGGCCTCTGCTCGGTTGCTCCCTTTACTCAGCAAACAATCAAAAAGAGCTTTGTGAGGAGGTCAGTGTCAGGAGGCTTCTCAGTAACTCTTCATTCACAGGGAGTCATCAGTCTGTCACACTGAAGGGTATCTCTTGCATGGTGTATTGTGCGTCTAGCTTATGAGGATGAGAGCACAGCGCTCTCTTTTACACTGGCACTCTTCTGACTTGCACAAAGCATGAGTATGAATGTTCAGGTCAGATCCTTCATACCTGTCTGAGAGCCAGGACTCTGCCGGCTCACAGCAAAATTATTCTCTTAAAAGCAGTGATTAAATGAACGTCTTACCTGCCAACTTAAGCAGTTGTCATGTAAGTATACAGAGGGCAGAGGGCTTGATTTACAATGTTTGTTTGTTTTCACTAGTTTGTGCTACGTTTAGTATGCTGTATGAGCCACAACTTGTGAACACAGCAGTGAACAGAGCTATAATTCAAGCGGCAAAAGTAGGAAAATTTGTCTGCTGGAGTTATACTTGGTTTCGCTGCTTTTCGTACGGGCGGAACACAGTCTGTTACTTAGATATGGTTAGCTATGGTTTGTCACAAGCAGGTGAACTGCTTCTGTCAATTTGGTCTTGATGAAAATACACTTTTACAGCTTACATCAGCATGGTATGGGCCTCAGAATGTATGTGTGGTGTCTTGTGGATGTCTTATTTGTTTGAAAAGCCTTACAAATGGCCTTGATTTCCTTAACCTTCCTCTAGTGTTAGCTTTCTGTTACTCTTTCTTATGTTAACGGGTCGGTTTTGACCCATGTCTTAAATCACCCCTAGGATACCCTAAAAACAGTTAATTATGATCCAATTTGTTTCTTACCTCTTAGTTACCTTGTTAGGGTTTCTCATCCATGGAAGGATTGATTTTAATATTTTTGTTGCGGCCCCCTGGGCCTTCCATTTGAGAGCATACCCTTAATTTTCAATATAAAAATATTGTCAAATGAACCTCAAGAGAATAATATAAACTTCAAAAACTTTGTTATATTACCTGACTATTACTGAAGGGTTTTAGAACACATTTTTTAAATGTAAAAAAAATATACATATATATATTTTATATTTTTAACTCTAGTAACATCTATGGTGTTACGGGTCAATTTTGACCCATATCTAACTACTTTATGAAAAAGGCAAAAAAACTGATTTTTTTTTTTATAGAACTTTAATAAAAATAAAAGATGAAAATTATATTAACATTAACAGCAATAATAATAAAAAGTAGCTTTACTAGGTCAAACACACAAACAACAATCAATCAAGCAAATCAAATCAACAAATCAAATACTAGTTTTTAGATGCATTAGTATTTAGATGCATGTGTGGCAAAAAGTGACACTTTTTGTGTGTTCTTTGCAGAGGTATTTTTTGCAGGTGAAGCACGATGTGTTTGTCTTTCTGTCCTTATTGCTAGGGCAGACCTGACACCTCTTTCTTTTAGAATCAGGTGGTCTCACTGGGGTTGTGGCTGTTGTGGTTGATGTTGAGGAGGATGCTGGTGATGATGCTCTTTGTGTTGCTGTGGGTGTGGGCGAAGCACTTGTTGAGCTCTGGAGTTGTTGGACCAAGGCTGCAGCGGCTGGGTCTCGGGGCACCCGTTCCCTTTGGTCTATGTGCGCCTTGACAAGGGATCTTCCTAGTTCCTCAAGAAATATCCTCCGCTTGTTTTTTTTCTTTGAATTCCATCCTTGGTGAATGTGGGTCCACAACACAAACCCATTGTATGCTGAAACATCAAGGATGTTGTAAAATACCACCATTGGCCATCTCCTAGTCATTCGCTGGCAAGTGTAGGTGGCAGTCAGCTTGTCCAGGTTGTCCACTCCACCTTTGTTTTTGTTATAGTCCAGGATGATTCTGGGCTTTTTGTCACTTCCTGATGACACAGCTGCATCTTTGTGAAGTGTGGACATCAGTACCACATTCCGTCGTTTTTTGGGGCAGTATGAAACAGCAGTGGTGGTGTCTGTAAAAACAAACTTTGAGGAAAGTGGAGCCCTGTCCTTCATCTGCAACAATTCAGCGGGCAGCTCAGGTTTGTTTTTTTTCACTGTGCCCACCATGGTGATTTTCCTCCTGAGAAGTTTTTTCCTTCAAGGTTTGTCATAGCAATAATGACTTTTTTTATTGACAATGGCATAAACAGATCAAAACATGTCTTGATGTCACTTGCTCTTGTCACAGCAAACCTTGTGAACCCAGGGGTCATTTTTATGACATTTGCAGCATCTGCCCTGCCATGTACATCTGGAGGTACTGAGCTCCAACTGATCTTGCCACTTTTGGATTTGAATCTTTCAGCGGGTGCAGCTTCAGCACCAGTGACCTCCTCATCAGACTGAACAGAACTGTCTGTGTCTGTGTCTGGTTGATACTCCACATCATCTTCCTCCTCAGAAACCTGTTCATCTGTATCAGTTTGCTGCTGTGTGTCCTCTGATTCATTATCATCCACTATATAATCCAGAATTTGGCTTGCATCTAATCTTCTCCTCATTGTTGCATGGAGTAAACTGGAGATGTATACTCTGCAAAGTACCAACTCTAAGCTGATTTGGCCATACATGCCTGGACATGTCCCTAACTCAAGTTGTTGGAGGTAGAGCTGGCTGTGGGCTGTTGGTTTAAATTGTGTTTATGAGTTCAGTTTTGGGACTTATTATTGTTTTTTTACTCTAATATTAGACCTGGGTCGAAATTGACCCCAACAACACAAATGTTATAATTTTAATAAGAGCATTTAACAATTTAATAAAATAGTTTTATTTTATTGTATTTTGTTTAAAAATAAGTTCCTGCAAAAGTCAAAAAGTCTTGATGCAATAAACAAATGTATGTAGAATTTGTATGCATTTAAAAACTAAAACGGGTCGGTCACGACCCTAACACTAGAGGAAGGTTAAGGTGACTAGCAAGTCAAAAGTTAAAATCAGTATGTTACCTTTCATTGAGTGGCTGGAGTACTGTGATTCCTCCTCTGTCGGTATTCTTAGTGAGGAAATCACTTCCTCATTCAGCTTTCAATCCCCACCCTGCTGACCTAGCCCTTCAATCAACCTTCAGTGGACCAAGAACGGAAACACCCCCACTCCCTTCCCAGATGTCCTGATTGGCTGCCTCTCTCTGCAGCTATGAAACCCCACCCTCCTCTCTGGTCACAATATGTACTGGCAGGCTGGAGTCACTCTTAGCCTGCAGCATCTCTCATCCCCTTTTTCTGGTCACACTATGTGCTCACAGTAGTAACTAGAGCCACAACAATGCACTTCTGTTTTACTATGATATATGTAAAGCATACAGTGTGCTTACATCACATCGCTGTTGTCACACCCACTGTTCCTCCTCATTTTTCCTCTGCATCCCCAATGCTCTAATACTTTTAAAGATAACTTAGGAACTAAAGGGTCTTTTTGAAAACGGATTTAAGTTTGGGACTGTGCAACTTGTAACCCGAGACATTGGAACAACAATCAGGCTTTCCTTGAGTATAACTTTAAAATACATTACAATAAGGCCTTGTAAGGAACTTACCTCTGCCAGGGGGCCGGCGGCGAGCGTCCGCAGGGCAACGCAGCACTCCTGCTGCTGGGAGCGCGGCGCGTCACTCTGGCAGCCTCCCTCGCCCCTCTCTAGCTGTGCAGGCGCGCGTCCCGCAGTCTGTAGATTTCGCCACTAGGAGGCACTGTGCTGCGAGTGGCAGGCAGCACAGAGTGCTCCCCACCTGATGGGAATCAGGGGCTGATCAGCCCCTGGATAGTGCCTCCAATCACTCAGTGTTGTAAGTTGCCACAATCAGCACATACACTCCCCCCCTGGGTGGCCATTGGTCGATTCCCCAATAAATATGGAGTCAGCCCAGCACTCAGTGCCCGTGATGGTCGCTTGTGATTAGGGTGTTATTCTGTTAGTAGTTATCTGATTCCAACCTGGCTTGATCGACCATTCCTGTCTGCTGCCTGTACCGACCTCTGCTTTGTCTGACCACAAACCTGCCTGCCCCTCTGGATACCCTGCGATCTCTGACCTCCCGGCTTGACCCTTTGGCTACCCCTGACTACGCACCTCATCCCTGTACTCTGACGCACCCTCCGGATTGACTACCTGTGAACGACCTCAGCTTTGGGATACCCTCGTGGTTCATCGGCCTTCACCGTAAGCAGCCATCCTTTGCACCTATTAAGACCTGGGGGCAACCGTGTCTGGTGAGGCGTACCTAGCGTCCCGGCAAACGGGGGCTTGACTATAGGCAGAAGCTGCGGTGGAGATTGGGGGTTGCCTGCTTACAGAAGGCTGGTGACCCGCTGGGCATCACAGGCCTTGGATAAAATAAGTTGTGAAAATATAAAACTTACTGAAGATTTGCTATGAAAAGAAAATAGAATTAGTTGTCACATTACTTTCGTGAAAGTCTGAGGTGCAAATCAAGCTCTGACTACCTCCATTCTTGCCTTATTTTGGAAAAGAAGGGCTTTCCTAGGACAGAAAGTATATACACTGCTCCCAACACAAGGAACAATGGAATTACCTATCAATCCTTGCAGTGGGTAGAGCCATGCAAATAATCTCAGAAAACCCCTTAAAGTGGGTTGAAAGTCTTTTTTTTTTTTTTTTACATTTTATATAGAGATGAGCGAACTTTTGAAAAATTTGATTCGGGTGATTCGTCGAATTTTCCGGGAAAAATTGTTTCGGTCCGAATTTATTCGCTATTAAAAATGGCTATTTCTGAGCGTCCGAGAGCCTTCATAGGGTTGCAGAACGTTTTGCTTGGCTGTAACATGCATAGGACGCATGCTGGGTTAGTGAAATACTATTGTAAAGAAGTAAGGCATGCAGATCAGAGGTGTCGCTATTAGATTCGCTGACGCAGAGCGGCACAATTACAGAGCCTTGAGGTGGCATCAGCATGATGAGCCAATATATTGCCTGAAAGACACACAGTTGAGTTGGCAGCAGCATAGGAAGCCCATATATTGCCTAAAAACACACCCTGAATTTGGCAGCAGCATAGGGAGCCCAAATATTGCCTGAAAAACACACTCTGGACTTGGCAGCAGCATAGGGAGCCCATATATTGCCTGAAAAACACATTGTAGTTGGCAGCAGCATAGGGAGCTTATATATTGCCTGAAAGACACACCCAGGAGTTGGCGGCAGCAGCAGCAGCATTAGGAGCCCATATATTGCCTGAAAAACACATTGGCACGTTGGCAGCAGCATTAGGAGGCCATATATTGCCTGAAAGACACACCCAGAAGTTGGCAGCAGCATTAGGAGCCCATATATTGCCTGAAAGACACACCCAGAAGTTGGCAGCAGCATAGGGAGCTCATATATTGCCTGAAAAACACATGGGAGTTGGCAGCAGCATTAGGAGCCCATATATTGCCTGAAAGACACACATTGGAGTTGGCAGCAGCATTTGGAGCCCATAAATTGCCTGAAAGACACACCCAGGAGTTGGCAGCAGCAGCAGCATAAGGAGCTCATATATTGCCTGAAAGGCACACATTGGAGTTGGCAGCAGCATTAGGAGCCCATATATTGCCTGAAAACACATTGGAGTTGGCAGCAGCAGCATTAGGAGCCCATATTGCCTGAAAAACACATTGGAGTTGGCAGCAGCATTAGGAGCCCATATATTGCCTGAAAAACACACCCAGGAGTTAGCAACAGCAGCAGCATCAGGAGCCCATATATTGCCTGAAAGACACACTCTGGACTTGGCAGCAGCATAGGGAGCACATATATTGCCTGAAAGACACACCCAGGAGTTGGCAGCAGCATAGGGAGCTCATATATTGCCTGAAAAAGACATTGGAGTTGGCAGCAACATAGGGAGCTCATATATTGTCTGAAAGACACACCCAGGAGTTGGCAGCAGCATAGGGAGCTCATATATTGCCTGAAAGACACACCCAGGATCTGGCAGCAGCAGCATTAGGAGCCCATATATTGCCTGAAAGACACACCCAGTAGTTGGCAGCAGCATAGGGAGCTCATATATTGCCTGAAAAACACATTGGAGTTGGCAGCAGCATTAGGAGCCCATATATTGCCTGAAAGACACACATTGGAGTTGGCAGCAGCATTAGGAGCCCATAAATTGCCTGAAAGACACACCCAGGAGTTGGCAGCAGCAGCAGCATAGGGAGCTCATATATTGCCTGAAAGGCACACATTGGAGTTGGCAGCAGCATTAGGAGCCCATATATTGCCTGAAAACACATTGGAGTTGGCAGCAGCAGCATTAGGAGCCCATATTGCCTGAAAAACACATTGGAGTTGGCAGCAGCATTAGGAGCCCATATATTGCCTGAAAAACACACCTAGGAGTTAGCAACAGCAGCAGCAGCATCAGGAGCCCATATATTGCCTGAAAGACACACTCTGGACTTGGCAGCAGCATAGGGAGCACATATATTGCCTGAAAGACACACCCAGGAGTTGACAGCAGCATAGGGAGCCCATATATTGCCTGAAAAACACATTGGAGTTGGCAGCAGCATAGGGAGCTCATATATTGTCTGAAAGACACACCCAGGCGTTGGCAGCAGCATAGGGAGCTCATATATTGCCTGAAAGACACACCCAGGATCTGGCAGCAGCAGCAGCATTAGGAGCCCATATATTGCCTGAAAGACACACTCTGGAGTTGGCAGCAGCATTAGGAGCCCATATTGCCTGAAAAACACATTGGAGTTGGCAGCAGCATTAGGAGCCCATATATTGCCTGAAAAACACACCCAGGAGTTAGCAACAGCAGCAGCATCAGGAGCCCATATATTGCCTGAAAGACACACTCTGGACTTGGCAGCAGCATAGGGAGCACATATATTGCCTGAAAGACACACCCAGGAGTTGGCAGCAGCATAGGGAGCTCATATATTGCCTGAAAAACACATTGGAGTTGGCAGCAACATAGGGAGCTCATATATTGTCTGAAAGACACACCCAGGAGTTGGCAGCAGCATAGGGAGCTCATATATTGCCTGAAAGACACACCCAGGATCTGGCAGCAGCAGCAGCATTAGGAGCCCATATATTGCCTGAAAGACACACCCAGTAGTTGGCAGCAGCATAGGGAGCTCATATATTGCCTGAAAAACACATTGGAGTTGGCAGCAGCATTAGGAGCCCATATATTGTCTGAAAGACACACATTGGAGTTGGCAGCAGCATTAGGAGCCCATAAATTGCCTGAAAGACACACCCAGGAGTTGGCAGCAGCAGCAGCATAGGGAGCTCATATATTGCCTGAAAGGCACACATTGGAGTTGGCAGCAGCATTAGGAGCCCATATATTGCCTGAAAACACATTGGAGTTGGCAGCAGCAGCATTAGGAGCCCATATTGCCTGAAAAACACATTGGAGTTGGCAGCAGCATTAGGAGCCCATATATTGCCTGAAAAACACACCCAGGAGTTAGCAACAGCAGCAGCATCAGGAGCCCATATATTGCCTGAAAGACACACTCTGGACTTGGCAGCAGCATAGGGAGCACATATATTGCCTGAAAGACACACCCAGGAGTTGACAGCAGCATAGGGAGCCCATATATTGCCTGAAAAACACATTGGAGTTGGCAGCAGCATAGGGAGCTCATATATTGTCTGAAAGATACACCCAGGCGTTGGCAGCAGCATAGGGAGCTCATATATTGCCTGAAAGACACACTCTGGAGTTGGCAGCAGCATTAGGAGCCCATATATTGCCTGAAAGACACACTCTGGAGTTGGCAGCAGCATTAGGAGCCCATATATTGCCTGAAAGACACACCCAGGAGTTGGCAGCAGCAGCAGCATTAGAAGCCCATATATTGCCTGAAAAACACATTGGAGTTGGCAGCAGTATAGGGAGCTCATATATTGCCTGAAAGACAAACCCAGGAGATGGCAGCAGCAGAAGGAGCTACCATGCATCAGCTACTCACATGCATCAGCTATTGGTGGGTGGAAATCCTGGCTGATCCATGCCTGATTCATCTTCACAAAGGTGAGTCTCTCCACATTTTTCATGGACAGACGAGTTCTCCTTGGCGTTACTATGGCCCCCACAGCACTAAAGACCCGCTCAGATGGCACACTACTGGCTGGGCAGGACAGCTTTCCCAGGGCAAACTCTGCCAGTTGCGGCCACAAGTCAAGTTTGGCTGCCCAGAAGTCCAGCAGATCCTCAAGGTGCGTTGGCATGGTCATTTCAAGGTATGACACGGCCTGCTGGTTCAGGCCCTGCTCCTGGTCTTCCTGCTGCTCATGAGTAGCCTCACTATGTGGCAGCAGAAAGCTACTCATTAGCGACTGAAGACTGAGGCTGCTGCTGATGGAGCTGCTGCTCCTGCCACCCCCCCCCACGGCAGCCATGGCAGTGGAAGGTGAGCGCAGAGGTCCCCCCCGAGTCAGACCTGCGAGAGTATAGACCATGGCGCAGATAGGCATCGGCCAACTCACTACGTAGAATGTCTTTGTAGTAGGTCAGTTTGTCCTCCCTCTCGGTGGGTTTAAAAAATGCCCCCATTTTGTGCCGGAAGTGAGGGTCCAATAAGGTGAGAGCCAGTAGTCATCCCGCAGAAAAATGGAGACAATTCTGCGGTCACTACGCAAGCACGTGAGCATGCATCGTGCCATTTGTGCAAGTGACTCAGAGGGACTACCTGTCTCCATCTCCACTGCATACTGCCACGGTGTGTCTGGGTCCTCTGTCTCGCCTCCTCACAACCCTCTAGCTCCACTGGCTGCTCCTGCTCCTCCTCTCCTGTCAGATGACTAGATAAACCACCCATTTCGCCAAAACTAAACTGCGCTTCACTGTGCTGCTCCTCCTCCTCCTCCTCAGCTCCCACGGGGTTTATGTGGCCGGGAAATGTATGCGACATGTCTCCAGTGCCCTGACCAGCCATGGTTTCCAACATGTGTTGTATTACATGAAGCAGCGGAATCACGCCCTTTCATGCCGTAATCCTGGCGACTGACAAATAAAGGGCCTGAGCAAACGGCAGGTGTCACGCATGAGCTGCCACTGGTTCACATTAAAGTTTCACAGGGGAGTCCCCCTATCTGTTTGGATCATCAGGAAATCAGTGATGGCTTTTCTCTGTTCGTATAGTCGATCTAACATATGTAGGGTGGAGTTCCAACGGGTGGGAACATCGCAAATCAGACTATGTTGGGGGATACCGTTCTGACGCTGTAGCTCAAGAAGTGTACGAGTGGCTGAAGTGCATACAAAGTTTCCTTCCCGTTGTTAGGATGTCTTGCAGATGGGGGGAAGACTTCAGAAAACGCTTGACAACTAGGTTGAACACGTGTGCCATACAGGGCGCATGGCTCAGGCTTCTTTGTCTCTGCGCAGACAAGATGTTACTCCTATTGTCAGTCACCATGGTACCCATTTCCAATTTTTGCGGAGTAAGCCATGTTTTGATTTCTTGATGAATTAATTTCAGGAGCTCCTCCCCTGTGTGACTCCGTTCACCAAGGCAAACCATGTAAAGCACAGCGTGACACCGCAGTGCCCTGCACACATGGTAGGCTGAAGGGGCATTGAGAATTGACCGTACAGTGGAGGCTGAGGAGATGGCGGAGGATGAGGAGGCAGAGTCGCGCACTGTGACAGGCAAAACGGCCTGGAAGCGTGGAGGCCGAAGCGGTGTGACCTGTCCAAGTTGCTGCGCAGGAACCACATTCACCCAGTGGGACGTAAAGGACCTGTATTGTCCCTGACCGCAGTTACAGCTCCAGATGTCGGCGCTGCCGTGCACTTTGGTGCACACTGACAGGCTCAAGGACTGGCCCACCTTCTGCTCAACAAATTTGTGCAGGGCTGGTACTGCCTTCTTTGCAAAGAAATGACGGCTTGGGACTCTCCACCTCAGCTCGCCACAAGCCATCAGCACTCTGAAAGGTGCAGAGTCCACCACCTGAAAAGGGAGGGACTGCAGCACTAGCAAGTTGGACAGGAGCACATTTAGCTTCTGCGCCATAGGATGAGTGGGCGCATACTGTTGTTTCTTGGACATGGCTTCGCTGATTGGTTGCTGGTGGGATGAGTGACTTTTAGTAGGAGGAGCAGGAGCATCTGGAGCAGCAGAGGATGGGTATGATGCACAGCTACCTTCGGCTGAGGTGCTGGAGCCTTGGCTGGGTGAAATTGGAAGCGGCGTGGCACTGGCTGACGCATCAGGCTGGACCCCCACTTCGGAGCCTCGGTTCTCTCAGGCTGCTTTATGGTGATGCTGCATGTGTTGCCGCAGAGCCATAGTACCAACATTGGGGCCCTGGCCACGCTTGACCTTCTGTCTACACATCTTGCATGTGGCCAGGTTACACTCCTGCGGATGCTTGATGAAAAACCACACTGCCGAGTAGCTAATTTTCCCTCCAACAGTCCGCACTAATTCACTGCTACTGCTGCCAACTCCAGGAACTCCTGCAACACTGCCTCCCGGGAAGGCAGCCTGCTGCGCAGCAGGTGGTCTACCCCGCCCCCAGCCACGTGTGGCTCCAGACATCCCAATTCTGCCACCATGCTGACTGCCAACCCTACTGCCACCATGCTGACTGCCAACCCTACTGCCACCATGCTGACTGCCAACCCTACTGCCACCTTGCTGCCTCAGCTGCTGACTCTGGGGCAACCTGGGACCCTTTTCTCCTGATGATGAGGAAGCCCCACGCTCCCAAGTGCGATCGGCTTCATCATCATCATCATCGAGTTGTGCCTGCACGTCCCTGATGTCGTCCTCGGTTTTCACAAGAGCATGCGCTGCAGGAGACGGAATGCTCACCACACCACCTCCCACACCACCTCCCACGCCTCTCTCCTCCTCAGTGTTTGTCTGCATAGCGGAAGAAGCGGTGGATGTCTCCTCCATTTTTTGGCTGGGCAGTAGCTGCTGACTGTCCTCTTAACACATCGTCCTCACTGAATAGTGGAGCTGAACGCAAAGCATAAGATACGGCAGCTGGGGGGGCGGGGCGTAGGACAGAGGCAATGGAAGGACAGGGGCTGCTCCCGGGCCATGCCAACTCAGGGTTGTGTCTGAGAAACCTACGGACTGTTGACTGGGGGTGTCAGATGTCACTTGTGATGAGGTCGATGACAGCGTTAACCAATCGATGACGGCAGATGAGTTGCTGGTCAAGACATGACCACTAGCAGATACTGGGAGATCAGGCCTCTCACCGCAACTCCTGCTGCCACTCGCCCCTAGTCTGCTGCGACCTCTGCCTGATGAATCTAGGCCTCTCCTCAGTGCACATCCTGGCACATCTCTGCCTGACATTTTTACTGCGTTTAGGAGGGGAAAACAATATACTACACTACACTTACAACAGTACTTTTGTAACAGCAGGTGTGTAGAAACGTTAGATCAAAATAGGCAGACACTGTAGCTAAAAGCTAATGCAAAAAGACACTGTCAGATGGTCTTACACAGGATGCCCCTGGTCAAGAGTTAAATGCACCATAGGCAGTTTTAAAACTTGATTTTTGTTCAAAATGTAAAAAAGGTAAAGATGCAGGTACTATTAAAAGCTAAGTGCTAGTATTCGGGATCCCCCCCCAGTGAAAGGCAATGGATGCTTTAAACTTTAAAACCAGATTTTTTTATATAAAAGGCAAAAGGTTAGTAGGCAGGTACTCTTAAAAGATAAGTGCTAGCACTGACAATGGCCCCCGTTGAAAGGCAATGGGTGCTTTAAACTTGTAAACCAGACTTGTTTTATACAAAAGGCAAAAGGTTAGTAGGCAGGTACTCTTAAAAGACACGTGCTGGTATTTGGGATGCCCCCTTCTCACGTACAGAGGTGGCCTCCTTTGATTGTGGAAAAGTGACTTTGCTTATAAAATGCAAGCAGTTATTAGACAGGTAGTCTTGCAATATTTATGCTAGTGTTTGGGATGCCCCCTCCTCACATACAGAGCAGGCCTCCCTTGATTGTGGAAAAGTGACTTTGCTTATAAAATGCAAGCAGTTAGTACACAGGTAGTCTTTAAATATTTATGCTAGTGTTTGGGATGCCCCCTCCTCACATACAGAGCAGCCCTCCCTTGATTGTGGAAAAGTGACGTTAATTATAAAATGTAAGCAGTTATTAGACAGGTAGTCTTGAAATATTTATGCTAGTGTTTGGGATGCCCCCTCCTCACATACAGAGCAGGCCTCCCTTGATTGTGGTAAAGTGACGTTGATTATAAATTGCAAGCAGTTAATAGACAGGTAGTCTTGAAATATTAATGCTAGTGTTTGGGATGCCCCCTCCTCACATACAGAGGAGGCCTCCCTTGATTGTGGAAAAGTGACGTTAATTATAAAATGTAAGCAGTTATTAGACAGGTAGTCTTGATGCTAGTGTTTGGCATGCCCCCTCCTCACATACAGAGCAGGCCTCCCTTGATTGTGAAAAAGTGACTTTGCTTATAAAATGCAAGCAGTTATTAAACAGGTAGTCTTGAAATATTTATGCTAGTGTTTGGGATGCCCCCTCCTCACATACAGAGGAGGCCTCCCTTGATTGTGGAAAAGTGACTTTGCTTATAAAATGCAAGCAGTTAGACAGGTAGTCTTGAAATATTTATGCTAGTGTTTGGGATGCCCCCTGCTCACATACTGAGGAGGCCTCCCTTGATTGTGGAAAAGTGACGTTAACTAAAAAATGCAAGCAGTTATTAGACAGGTAGTCTTGAAATATTAATGCTAGCACGCTTTTTAAAGAATGACACCAGGTAAAGGAAAAGCTAAATATGCAGGAGTGTTATTAACACTAAATAAAAAAGGTAATTTAAGGAGCACTATCGAGAAAAATGGCACAATGATACAAAATTCATATAAATATGCTGGATGGCCGGGGGAGGGGTCACTTATACACCTGGCATAAATAAATACCCAGTCAGGCTTTTTTTTTTTTATTTTAATGGAAGGAAGAGGAAATCAGGGGTGCCGGATTCTGCCACCCTGATACCCTAAACCTCCTGTATTTTATTTCTACCAGGAGAGAATAAACCACAAGCTTGGTGGGCGTTTTATTCAGTTTGGGTGCATAAGTCGACATGTTTATATGGATTTTTAATATTACACAAGTTTACGATATTGCTCATTTAATAAGCATGCAAACCACTTCATGCTTATTAATGCTTATTAATTATCTATTTTCTCAGCTTCCTCCCCCATGTAAATATCGGTGGCCACATCCCCAGTATCTTTGGCCTGTTTTTGTGCAATTCTGCTGGTCCCGTGGCCGCTTGCACTCCTGATCAGCTTAAATAGAGCAGTTTGACAAGCATTAAATATGCATGGCAAATGGCTTTGATTCGATGGGACCCCGCTCAAATGCCATAGAACTGGAAAAGGTGAGTTTTTCTTGGCGATCTGCGGGGTTTCACACAGCAGGACATCCCAAATTGGGATGCCTCTGGGGTGGGGAGCAAAACCCGGGATAGTCAAAATTCTGGATTTTGTTCCACTTTCTGAATTTGTTCTGCCTGTCCATCCACAGAGGAGGCAACCCAGCTTCACATCTGGCTTATGTAAATAAGTAATAAATATAGTAAATATTACATGGACTTGCAGGAGTCCTAAAGTTCACATAATCTTTCACAGGAACCCATCTTAAAGCGGACCAAAGCACACATTTATAACTGGCATCCCCTGAATTGCTCCCCCCATGAAGAGAACATTTTGCTAATTTTCACTGCTGCTGCTTCAGTCTAATACCAGATAATGCTGCATGTTTTAACTGTAAAGCTCCGCCTCCTCCATTCATTGCCATTGTTGTGTGTGGCAATGATGTCATTGCCACATCTATGCAATGACTGATCACCTGTCATCTTACAGAGAGGGGCAGCTCAAAAAATCAGTGTTCCAGGACGTTTCGAAAAGCAGAAATATCCTATTCTAAGTATGTCACACACCCCGCTTCAAGATATTCATAACCTGTGGGTAATACTGACCTGTAGAGGGCGATCTGCAGAGATGACAGGAAGAAAGAAAGCCCCTCCCAGTCCATAAATACCTGGGACCTCCCACTCATTACCCAGTCTTCATCTCTGCAGACGGCGAGCAAGTCAGAAGATGATGTCTCCTCCTTGCACAGGGGGATTTTCAGGTAGCCGGGAGGATTCCCGGCCAGTTATTCAACTATTTCCGTTGGACCCTTCTCCTTATAATATACATGCCTCCCAGCCGTGGCTGCTGGTCTGGACGAGGGTAAATCAGCACCTCTGGTGCCCAGGAGCAATGCTCCACCGTGAGACCCTATACAGAGGGTAGACGGTTACACCGGGTTGGTGACCCCGGTTTGGGATGCTCTGTCCCTTAGTTTTAAAGTAAGGGTGGCCATTCTAGGTTCCCCTCTCCTTACTGGGGATGGGGGGTGGGGTCTCCTCTTTATTTCTCTTTATTTCTCTTTATTTCTCCTTATTTAGCTCCCCCATCTTTCTATTGTGTTTCAAGTTGTTTGTTCCATACTGCCTGTTATCCTCATTTGTTCTTCTGTGTCTTTCAGGCGGACCCACAGTGGCAATTAGGGGGTCCCTCCCGGTCCTATAGTCCCTGGGTTATTTAATTTTTAAGCTTACAAATCCTCCCACCTGGGACATTAAAAGGGCATCCCGGGTTGCTTATTAGCGTAATTCCCTCGGTCATAGCGACTTACTACAAGTTCACCTTATGGAGGCATCCCAGGATACCGGGCTCCCCTCGGGACAATCCCGGAAGTGTATGGGTTGTGGGGTATCCCTAACTGGGGATGACTTCTTTCTATGTATATCATGCGCACAGCAGACTATTACACAGCAGTCCGGAGCCCAGGCTTCTGGTTCAGCACCGCCGGCTTCATCTCCTCCCCCTCCCATTTTGACCCGTGCCCCATGTGACGTTTTCATGGGTGGGCAATTACAATCTGATGTGTGTGCTAGATTGGCCAGTATTGAAAAATGTATTTCTACCGCGGTCGCCAAAAAGGCACCGGCTAAGAGAAAGCATTTGTCTCCGGTCACACCGGCATTTGAATATGATGCTGGGGATGGTCTGGATTGGTCGGATTACTCTCCACCGGAGGATGGGGAGTTGTTTGAGGATTTGGATCATTCAGATGATCAGCAATTTGTGGGCGCTGATTCCGAGCGGGGGTCAGGGAGTTCTTCGGATACTCCTAACGTCCTGGCTCAGATGTTTGAGGTTCTGGCTATTTCTCCTCCAGAGGTTGCTCCTCATCAACAAGGGGAGTTTTATGAGGAATCCAAGCCGCGTTTGGAATTTCCTAATCAAAAGCATTTTGATAGAATTATTTCTAAGGAATGGGAGAGGCCGGCTCGGCTCCCAGGCATTCCTCAGAGTTGGGATAAAAGATATCCTTTCCCTGTGGATACGGTTAAGCGCTGGGCATCCCCTCCTGAGGTGGACGCACCAATTTTAGGGTTATCCAACTCAGCCGTCTTGAATAACCCTGATTGTTCCTCTCTTAAAGATGGTGAGGATAAACGCATTGACCAGATGGCTTGTCATGGCTTTGCCAGTATTGGGGCAGCCATAAGGCCTGTTTGTGCCTCATCGCTCTTGGTGGTGGCTACCAGGACGGTGGTCAGGGACTTGTTATCCTCTTCCAGTTTGGATCCGGACAGTGACGAATTTCTTGGACTTAAACAATGTGAGTTGTTTTTGTCCTTCATGTTAGCCGCTTTGGATGACTCCTTGATGATGAGTAGCAGAGCTTCTGCTCTGATGGTGACTATCAGGCGTTCAGTTTGGCTGCGCCAGTGGGCGGCTGATTTTGGGTCAAAGAAGTCGCTGACGTCTCTCCCCTTCGTGGGGTTACGGCTTTTCGGAGAAAAATTGGATTCTGTGGCTAAAGGTGGTAAGTTACCTCAACGCAAGAAGCAACGACGTCCTTTTCGTGGAGCAGCTTCTTTCACTCCCTCCTTTCGGGGATCTAGAGTGGGAAGAGGATTTGCCTTCCCTTCTACAAGAGGAGATTCCTGGAATAGGGGCAGAGGTTGTGCCCGTTCAGGATTCAATTGGGGCTCTAAACCCAAACCTGCGGCCAAGCCTGCTCAGCAATGAGGGGGCGCCCTCACCCGTGCGGGTGGGGGGACGGCTGCGACACTTCTCCCAGATCTGGATTCAGGAGGTTTCGGACAAATGGATCCGGGAAGGGGTGTCTTCCGGCTACAAGCTGGAGTTCGAGTCCCGCCCCCCACGCGTTTCTTCAGGTCTCGGGTGTCCCCGGACGCACTGGCTGCGCAGGGGCTCCGGGCGGCGGTATCGAGCCTTCTGGAAATGGAGGTCATTTGTCCGGTGCCCCCATTAGACCGGGGTCGGGGTTTTTACTCAAATCTGTTCACGGTCCCCAAAAAGGATGGTTCTGTCCGACCCATCCTGGATCTGAAGATTCTCAACAGATTTCTCAGGCTGCGAAAATTTCGCATGGAAACGCTGCGTTCAGCTATCCACTCTCTTCATCAAGGGGACTTCATGACGTCCATAGACATCAAGGACGCTTACCTCCATGTTCCAATTTTTCGTGGTTCGTGATGGAGGATCGGCACTTTCAGTTTGTAGCTCTTCCTTTTGGCCTCACCACGGCTCCAAGGGTCTTCACCAAGGTGCTTGTGGGGGTGATGGCCCTTCTCAGAGCGCAGGGAATTCGCATAGTGCCATATCTGGACGATCTTCTCGTCATGGCGTCGTCATTCAGCCAAGCGGAGTTGGACACCAGGATGGTAATATCCACTGTGGAGAGGTTCGGCTGGGTGATCAACTACCCCAAGTCCTCCCTTTACCCGTCCAGGATAGTATCCTTTCTGGGAATGTCTCTGGATACAGATCAGGCCAGAGTGTTCCTTCCTCAATCCAAGATTCTTTTGATTCAGGAGTTGATTCGGTTGCTCATGTCCATTCCTCGGCCGTCCATCCGGCTAGGGATGAGACTGGTGGGATTGATGGTAGCCTCCTTCGAGGCAGTCCCCTTTGCTCAGTTTCACACAAGGACGCTACAGCTCCATCTTTTGGCTGTCTGGGACAGGTCTCCTCTGTCGCTGGATCAATCCTTTCTGATGTCTCCCCGAGTTCGCCGCTCACTTCGGTGGTGGCTGAGCTCAGCCAATCTGGTGAGGGGCAGATCCTTTCAGACTCCTCGTTGGGAGGTGGTCACCACGGATGCCAGCCTCTCAGGATGGGGGGGCTTCTGGAAGGATCAGCAACTTCAGGGGTTGTGGGGACCCATGGAAGCCCACGAGCCTATCAATGTTCTGGAATTGAGAGCCATCAGGATGGTTCTTTTTCATTTGACTCATCACCTGCGGGGCTTGCCGGTTCAGGTCCGGTCGGACAATCGGACGGCAGTTGCCTACATCAATCACCAGGGAGGGACTCGCAGCAGGAGTGCCCTCAGGGAAGTGTCTCTGATTCTGGACTGGGCGGAGAGTCACGTCCCGTGCATCTCGGCGGTTTACATTCCGGGAGTGGAGAACACGGAGGCGGATTCTCTGAGCAGGTTGTCAGCCCGCAAGGGGGAATGGTCTCTCAGTCCCAAGGTATTTCACTCGATTTGTCTCAGGTGGGGGTCACCGGTGGTGGACCTCTTTGCCTCCCGTCACAATCACAAACTTCCGGCTTTTGTGTCTCTGGCGAAGGACCCACTGTCTCTCGCAACGGATGCCATGTCTCTGAACTGGAGGGATCTGGGGTTTCTGTACCTGTTCCCTCCGTTTCCCATGGTGGCCAGGGTAGTGCGCAAGCTGGCTCTGGAGGGGGCGTCAGCAATTCTGGTGGCCCCAAGGTGGCCAAGACAGGTTTGGTTCACAGACGTATTAAGGTTAGCAGAAGATCAGTTCGTCCTGCCCCTGCTGCCAGATCTGCTCACACAGGGTCATCTACGTTACCCCAATTTACCAACGCTGGCTTTGACAGCGTGGCTGCTGAAACCTCCATCTTGAAGGAGGAAGGTCTTTCTGATGCTGTGATTCGGACTCTTATTAGCGCTAGGAAGAGGTCTTCTTCATCCGTGTACTATAGGACTTGGAGGTCTTATATTGATTGGTGTGAGACTAGGGACTTCCCTTGTAGGGAATTCTCTATTTCTAGAATCTTGGAGTTCCTGCAACACGGTTTGGATCTAGGGCTCCAACTCAGTACTCCGAAGGGGCAGGTGTCCGCCCTGGCGGTGTTTTTCCAAAGATCTTTTGCGCTTCATCCATTGGTTAAGACTTTTTTCCAGGTGGTTACGCATGTGCGGCCTCCTAGGAAGCCTCTAATTCCGGTTTGGGATTTGAATTTGGTTCTTTCTGCTCTTCAGGGTCCTCCTTTTGAGCCTTTGCATGATATTGCCTTGTCTTCCCTTACACAGAAGGTGGCCTTTTTGGTGGCTATCACTTCTGTTCGGCGTGTTTCTGAGTTGGCGGCTCTGTCTATTCAAGCTCCGTATTTTGAAAGACATCAGGACAAGGTGGTTTTCCGTTTCAAGACGGATTTCCTTCCTGAGGTGGTTTCTGCTTTTCATCTAAATCAGGATATTGTTCTGCCCTCTCTGTGTCCTAATCCCAGCAACGACAAGGAGAGGGCCCTGCATTCCTTGGATGTGGTTCGCGTTGTGAAGTACTATTTGGTGGTAACGTCTTCTTTTCGCAAGACTGATGCCTTCTTTGTGGTGTCATCCGGGCCCAAGAAGGGTTTGGCGCCCGCTAAATCTTCCATCAGTAAATGGATTCGTCAGGCCATTGTTGGGGCCTATTCTGCTAAGGGGCGGAATCCCCCTTTTCGTGTTACGGCTCATTCTACTCGTGCGGTTGGGGCTTCCTGAGCTTTTCAGCACCAGGCCTCTGTTGAGCAAGTTTGTAAGGCTGCTACCTGGTCTTCTGTTCATACCTTTTCCAAATTTTACAGGGTTGATGTTCGGGCCTCAGTGGATGCTGTTTTTGGCCGCAAAGTTCTGCAGGCTGCAGTGGTTTAAGTTGTGCTTTATGCCTTGTTTTGGATCCCCACCCTTTATGGACACTGCTATTGGATGTCCCACAGGTTATGAATATCTTGAAGCGGGGTGTGTGACATACTTAGAATAATACCATTTTGTGAATACTCACCTGGTAAAATGGGTATTATAAGTATGTCACACACCCCGCTTCAACCCGCCCTTTGTATTCTGGATCCTTCATATTGTGAACTTTGCGTTGTTATGACTTATATTTGGCTCTTCCTGGTCCCTTACCTTACTGCTTTCTTTATACTGGGTAATGAGTGGGATGTCCCAGGTATTAATGGACTGGGAGGGGCTTTCTTTCTTCCTGTCATCTCTGCAGATCGCCCTCTACAGGTCAGTATTACCCACAGGTTATGAATATCTTGAAGCGGGGTGTGTGACATACTTATAATACCCATTTTACAAGGTGAGTATTCACAAAATGGTATTTTTCCAGGACATTTCGAAAAGCGGAAATATCCTTTTCCAGGACATTTCAAAAAGCTTATCTATTTTCTAGTATCGGTAGGGGCTTTGGCCAAATGTATTACACAAGTTCAGTGGGTTTTGGTCCGGTTTAATGAGGAACATTGGAGGCCCTATAGTCTAAAAGATTCCTGGGCTACCGGAGGTCCACGCCTTGGGGCATCCCAAATTAGGAGCCGAGTGAAAGCGAGTGCGTTGATTGGCGGAGTGGGCCTCTTAGCCAATCAGCACACTCGCTCTGCATCGTGGGAGCGACAGGAAAGTGAGTGACCTAGGGGCATACATACACACCAATTTGGGTTGCTGCCGCATTGAGGAACAACACCCCAAAAATGAATATGGGGGTGTTTTGGGGGGTGTAAGAAACATAACTAAGGCTGTGAAATCAACACTAACACACATGAATAAAGATAAAGCAGAACAAAATCCACCCTAATTAGGATGCCCCACAGTCTAAAACACTCTGGGGCGCCAGTAAACACTTACCTCTCCCCACTCCGCACATGTGCGAGTTCTCGTCCATCAGCCATCTGCCGGGGCTATGTCATTCAGTAGATGGCTCTTGTTGTCAATGGGGAGCATGCTTTCACCACCAGGGATGTGGGTCATGTGGCAGTGTGCTTCCCATTCTAGACAATGAGAGCCGTTTGCCAAATAGCGGCGACAGACAGCTATCATTAGACGCAGCTTGCACGTGCGCCATTGGAACGAGATGAGGGGTGAATTGCAACGTTCTGTGGAGTTTCACAGAGTGGGATGCCCTGGGGGAACATAAAAGTCAAATTCCTGGGTTTTGTTCCTCCTTAACCCTGTTGACTGTCAGCTCATGCTTGGCAACTCTAACCTCAGCCATCCATTTTCCCTCTCAAAACCAACAAGAGACACCTCCTCAAAGTGAGGTAATCATCTGCCAAGTAAAAAAATACATGTTTACACACCCTTCAAATTACATAAAAACGATGTTGTCCCCAGCCCAAAACACCCTGAATGGCACCCTAATTAGCCCCTAACTACAGAGCCTTATGGCAGAGACTTCTTGCTCTTGGGTACCCACTGGCAGTGAAAAAGAGGGCACATGACATACCTGAGCCTAATGAACCCCCAACCTCTTTTCCTCCCACATGCAGACCACCTCTTCCTCCCAGACCCCCATCCCTGAATTAACCCTTTCCTTTCCCTGCCCCTAACCCTTAAGCCTTCCCTGGCTTAAAATGGCGGGGATTTTTTTATTTACACTATTGATATTAAATACATTAATATTTCTTATATTTGTTTCTAAGGTAACCCATTATTAGTAATTGCAAGCAGTAAGAAAATTGCATTACAGGCAAATTTCACACAATGATAAAAGCCGCCGAAAGGTGCTGTCTAGTCCAAACAAGCCTGCAAAAGTCATGGTATTTTTATTTCTCACTGCAACAGATACGGTATATCCTGATGAGATAGACCATACAAAGGAATGTTAGTTACGAATGTTCATCATGTGCAAACAATGCAAATTACAGAACTGAAAAGGCCCCCTTAAAGTCACTTCCTGTTGTGTTTCCCAGAACCCCAAATGTATTTTTTGTTTGGCCACCACAGTCTAGAATATTGCTAACCTTGGAATCACGTCAGGTGAATGCAACCCGAACAGAATATTGGCAAAATATACTGGCAAAGCCAATGCATTTAAAAGCAGCAATAATACAGGATTGTTTTTTAAATTAATGTTAGAACCCTCCCTTTAGGTTGAACAAGACCCAGGTCTTGAATGGAGGGTTCACCACTGGCCTCACCCTCGCTCCTCAGTGTACCTGCGCCAGTGATTCAGAATTTCTAGTGTGGGTACGTGCCCTCAGATGGAAGTTAGCAGGGATGCGTTTTATGGAAACCCAGGGAACATGTCCAGTTTGCCCTCCCCTGAAGCAAGACCAGCATGACACATAAGACAGTTAATCTAGCCCTGATTGGATGCCTGGGTTTTGCTGACAACATATATGTAAACCAATCGGCTTTCGCAACACTTTTTTTCCAGGGATGGAAATAACTAATATCTTTCTCGCCCAGGACATTCTGCTTTTGAACTTTCTCCTTCTTTTCCCAAATCTCCTTGACCGCAATTTCTGCTTTGATCCCTGCCCATTTCTTATCATTCCTCTCCTTTCTCTGTGTCTATCTCTGATGGCCCACTGTAAAAGCAAGTTCACTTCCATCAGGAGGTCAAAGGGTTTCTTCCTCCACCTCCAGCACAACCCCCCTCCACCCTTTTCTCCACCAACACATGCATATGCAGAGAGATGGAAAAAGAAATTTGATTAATTGAAGTGGCCAGATTGCAAGCACAGCTTAATAGCCATGCTGAATTTATCCTCGGATCTCCATCTTGGGCTGATGCATCCTGAACACTAGCCAGCTGCTCTGTGACCCCGCTGGCTCATGGCTACGAAGCAGCCCCGTGGTGGCTAAACTGTTTGTCTATAGGGGCCTGATGCAGTAATTACTAGACTGCGTCCATGAAACACAGCACAAACCCACAATTGTCTCTTGTAGCATATTAATAAGGAGGGAGGGTCTTTAGTGTCCAGTGGCCAGTTTGTAAATCTTATATTGTTGTTGCAGACACGGTAGCCTGCGGCCTAGAGCAATCTGCAGCATCTACGTAGCTCTGTGATTCATGGGCAAACGGGAGTCCACCAGGACAGATGTTGCGATCGATTTGTGCTACAAGGAGGAGGCAAAACATGCTGACTAGCTTAAAAAAAGCCCACAATGGCAGCTGCAAATCATTTTATTGCAACTCAATGTATGAAGTTTTTATTAACATGCCCAAATGTGCCTGCAAGGGTAATTAAACTTTGGAATCATGACTAATGTGAGGGTTTTACATTCACATATATGGTAAAATGAATCAAAGCAGACCTACACCCTGCCATTTCTAGACAACACAGAAGCTGCAAAGCCCAGCATCTCAGCTGAGATAAAGCTATACCTCCCAAGTGTCCCTGATTTGGAGGGGCCATCCCCCTTCCATGTCCCCCTGTCTCTCGTTGTTCTCATTTGTCTCCCTCTTTGAGGTGTAACATGCAGATCTGCATCAATGAATGATTCATTTGTCTATTGTAACTGTTACAACTTATCTCCTATCCATCCCTCAATGAGGGGGTGAGGCTTAATTCAAAAATGGTCCCTCTTTCCCACCCTGAAAAGCCCTGCCAAGGTTTTCCTTGCTTAACCAAACCAACCTGTGCCAAGCCTGTTACCAATTCACCTTCCCTGACCCCATCCTGAACTAGCTTTGAACCAGCTTTGAGCAAAGCCATTGCCAACCCTGCCTTGCCACATCCTGAAATAATTTGCCAAGCTGTTGCTGACCCTTCCATGTCCTTGGGAGACCAAAACCTGAGAATTTTACTTTCCTTTTATTACATTGGTTCTTCTCCAATCAGAAGGCACTTCCCCTCTGCTGCGCACAGCCACCGCCAGCCATTAAAATATGCAGTGCATGCATCAACTGTAAGCATGCCAGGGAATGCGGCAGGAGATCCATGCATGCACCATGGGGTTGATTCCTGATGTAAGTACATGGGCAAACAGTGGGGAAAGCTGTAACCATGGAGTCATTTGGACTCTAGAGTCGGGTTACCAGGGTTTTGGTCTGCTAAAAGAAGCACGGATCTATTCATTTACCACAACTTTTGAATCGATTTTGATTAATCTGGAATAAATACCTAAAGTTTGAGATTTGTTTAGGGCTCTAATCCAAAGTTGCTCAATTTTCTCATCTCAAGTCTTAAAACCGATTGATGAGGGCTGGAATTCATGTGTCGCACCAAGTTAGGCAAACACTTTATTCTTGTTCGTAAAGAAATCACAATCATTTGTAGGATTATTTTTCTTTGATATCTGTTTTTTATAAATGCAGCAGCCAAAAGAATCCCCTTCTCTGCTACATCCAAAGCCGCACAATGCACAAAGCCATAGTGCCTACGGTAACTTAAAAAGAGCATCTCCACTTGCAGCCCTGGACAAATCTTTCCAGCCAAGCAGAATAAAGTTGCTACATTTACTTTCGGAGCTGCTTTTACACAAGCCCTTAGCCCTTTCCCGGTGTCCGGCGTCATTCAGGTGGAAAGGCTGTCTTTTAGACAGGCTCCTTATTCTCCCGGAGCATAAGAATCTTAAGGCTTGGGGGGGGGGGGGTCACTTCTGATAAAAGCAAGCATTTTGCTGTAAAAAGAAATGAAGAGGGCAAAAGAGGGGCATACTCCTATTCCCCAGGCTGTGTCTTTGAAATGAAGGTCTCGGAAAGCCTTCATAACCTTCTGTTGCTTGTCTCCTCGACTCCCTGCAACTCATCCTTGTGTAGGAAGGAGAAAGATCAAAAGATGGCTTAACATGCAGCCTGTTTCATTTCCTCTCGCTTTCCAGGTCCTGTTCAGAATGTTGAACTGGGACAAAAAAGGGCAATAAATACATAAAGGTCCAAGTTATATTGGTGAACTGTGATACAGCTGTGCTAGGTGGTGGCCCTACAAGTACTGCACAATGTATGCAGCCTGTCAATAAAAGATAATGCTGGTGCAGCTAGCCTTGCTCTGCACAAGGTCCCTCTGTTTCCTCTCTCCATGTCGCGTTAGGATGAGGAAATTTCCCCTGCCTCTGGTGACTCCCCCCAAACCCGACGAAGCAGAGCTGGTGCTGGGACTGCTGCCCCCTTATGTTAATGCCATTCTCCCTCACTGACAGCAAATGCGAGTGGCAGCATATTCAGCACGAAAAATAAAATAAAATTGTGTGGGGTCCCTACTCTCGATGCTACCAGTCAGCACACCAGGTGTAGGGGCTGGGGTCCACATGGCTTGTGGCCTAAACAGCTGGCCTCCAGCCATGCCAGGACACCAGCCCCTTTGCTTTTTGATGCAGGTTCCGTGCTCCTCTAGGGGTGAACACCGCCCCCTCCTCTTAGGGTACGAGTAATGGAAGGGTAACGGCAGGTATATTGCTGCTCGCGTGCCCTTTGAGCCAGTATACGGGTCCTTGGACCCCCTTACTATAGATCACCGGTATAAACTCTTGTCCAATCAGAGCCATTTGCCGTGTTTATTTCATTCGGCAAATGGCTCCCATTGACTTCAATGGGAAGCGCAAGCAGCCACATCCGCTACCGCCCCAGCCTGACTGAATGATTTGGATGGAAGTACGGCCACAGGTTTTGCACCCCATTGAAAACCATCAGAGCTGCTTGTAGAGTGACATAGTCCCATCGCTGTACACCAAAGGGAAGTAATATGGTAATCTCCCTAGCTGTCAAGTAACTGTTTTTTAAACAGAAAAAAGTTTAGGACATTGCCAAGTGTAGCCCTACACAATGGGCCAACACTTGGCTTGGCATGGTCAATCACGTTAAAAGGGCAACAGAATTCAGTACAGAGAGGAATCCATTCTTATAGTAGGAGGAGTATAGAACGGACAACTGCAGACTAAAAGCCCAAACTATACCTATGTCTGCTTTTGGTCCCCAATAGTCACAAACCAACCCACTCTCTGGTTTGGAAATTGGCTTCTAGGTTATAATAACTTTAAGAGGGACTTTGAAATGTTTTAAATGAAAGTTGGCTGGGGTCTAGATGCAACTGCTGTAATTTCTTTGTCACTTCTAGAAAGAAGCTAAAGCTAAAGTATTGATGTCTACAGTCAGCAACAAGGGCCATTGCCCTGGGCCGCAAGCCTATTGTGTGAAGCAGAGGGCACAGAGATCTCAGAAATTCTGGGTAGGTAGGTAATAGATGCTCTCAGTGAAGCAGGCTCCACAATGGGCTAAGCCATGGATACTGTAGGAGGTGTCTGTCTGTTCCTGAGAAAGAGGCACAGGAGAACACATGTGCCGCCTGTTGTTCACCTTTTTATTTTAGCACTGAAGGGTGGACTTATACAATGAAGTGATCTGGGGAATTTCACTCATCGGGGCATCACAAATCAGGATGGACCAAAAAAAAGGGATTCTCATAGACTCTAGGCCAGTGGTTGCTCCTCGTTAAGGCAGTATCAAATAATACATGTAAATATATGGTAGATATGCAGAGAAAATCTTTGCCTACAACAGAACTTTTATGAGAGATTTCCTTTTTGATATATAGGTGGCCACAAGAGGGTGTACTAACCGAATCAGCAAAATAAACAAGATTATAAAAATTAATTTTATTATTGAGTGCTGTTTAAAGTGCGGCATTTAAAATACAGGATTTTCCTTTTCACTTCCCTTCAGATTAAAGCCTCTAGAAATCATGTCCATGGGAAAAACAGTATGGTTGGGCACTAGTTTAGGCACTTGGTTAGGCGCCATCATGGAGGGCTAGCATCAACCCTGTCCTATTCACCATACGGCAAGAGCCTCCTCATCTCAGCAACAGCGTTTAACTATTTGTGAGGTGCATTTGTGCCTCGTTAACGAGGTTATCGGGAGGAGCTTGAGAAATGCGGCAATTAGCAGCGATGCGATGCAACAATGATTATTTGTCTGCTTGTTGTAATGCCTTCTAGTACAAACATGACCCAATGAAGGGTAATGCATTTAACCCTTGATGTCTGTAGTGTTGCTCTGCTGCTATACATTCCCTCTAATTGTGGCTGCATTCCTCAGTGCTGACACAAGGGTCTTCCACCGCAATTCACAGCACCACTTGGCGCGTCTATAAAAAGGCACTTTGGGCCCAAGGGCCAGACAAAGCTCTTTTGTAGGATGTTTATGTCTGTGTTTATAGGATCACCGGCATATTGTCTGTTACAAACTGCTCCACTCCATATTCAGTCTATAACAGTGGCGATTATCTAATTGCTTTATTGCCCAGCTACTCTTTACAGCACTGGTGGCAGCATAGTTATTCCAGGTTAGCGATGAACTGCTGTCAGATACTCTGAATCGGAATACTTCTAGTGGGATGTACAGATGTACCATCCAAATCCTTTGAGGAAGGTTCCAAAAACAGGCTCTAAGAGGAAAGCGAGTGGCTTACAGGCCACAACAAAAGGTACATGGCAGTCACAGCCATGTGGGAGGGGGAAAGCTCAATTTTTCATTTAATTTTGACATTTTAAAATGGAATTTCCATTTAAATAGACCACAGTCGCCATGTTGATGGCTGAATGAATATTAACACAACTGCGACCTCGCACTTCAGTAATGACCCCGGCTCCTAGTCAATGGATAAGCTGATTAATGGATCTGGGTAAAAAAATGACCACCTCCACTATCTGTAGCGGGCAGGCTTACTTTAAACCTGGCTTAATTATAAGGAGCAGGGCCTCTTTTAGTGCTCAGCCTTTATTAAAAAAGATAAACCGAAAAGAAAAGACGCACACACACAGGGTGTACTGTTTTAATGAACACAAGCCATAGGTTGTGTGTGCAATGCCCACATAAAGGGTATTACCTCTTTTAAGTTGACTTTAATTGCATGACTAATAAGAAGAGAGCAGAGGAAGGCTGGCGGAAGAGACGCGATGGCGGTGGACATTTGTGCGCCCTAAATGACACAGATGCCGTCTGTATCCAGGATAGGTGAAAATAGGACAGTGCAAGCGTCCAGTGACTTAATGAACCCCTGCGGGACCGGCTCTGGTTACTAACAATTTTTCTCTCTATCATCAGACGAGGGGAATCTCAGCCTGAGATTTTTTCTGCCCCGCTCTCCATTCTTCCTCCACGCAAAACAACCAATTAGAGAATAAGAAACAAATTGGAACTTCTTCCTGTAGACGCTCCTTCAGCCTTTCCATCACCCGAAACAATCACCATCCTCCCCTCAATTCAGGCACAGATTAAAAAACGCTTTGCTATCCAGTCATTTCTCTTTCTGCCTGCCGGGAGAGCATGGTTTTATGCAAGCGCCTACACCGGCCTCTCCGCATTTAATTAAAGGAGGGATGTCAGGCTGCCTGCTTGAGAAGGTGGTGGAAGGTGCTTTCTTCAGTCAGATTCACTGTACAGTAATGGGGGGGCGGATGTCGGGGGAAAGACTAAACAAAGAGATGCTGAAATTAAGTACTGGAATTACAAGGAGAACCTTTTTTCTTCTAGAAATCCGAATAGGATAAATGTATAAAGATAAGAAAATATTATTACGAGTTAGGTGCACTGATGAGCTTCATTTAAGGTCTGTGTTCACCTTAAAGGGCCATTGTGCCAAATCAAAGCTGATCTAAGCCAGTGAAACTAACAGGGCCGGGGCCAGAACAGGGCCTGACCAGGCAGGTGCCAGGACCCATGCACCCTGGTAGAGTCCACTTCACATGGTGGTCATGTGATATAAGGCTTAATATTTTTTCTTCCTTGACATCCCCAGAGCTCCACCTGTTGGCCCTGTGGGCACATACAGAAATAAGAGGTTTACTGCAGTCTGATGATGGATGTACAACCACTCCAGTAGTTATGTTTTTTGTCTCCAATTACAATGGTTCCACATATGTATCAGCACTCACCCATTCCTGCCCAGGCACCCAAACTGAAAACAGCATTTTAGGAGATTTTGAAATAAAATTCAACTAAAATGCACAGTATAAATTAAAAGAAAATGCTGGGTTGTCCCCCTCTCCACCAAAACTAGCCCGGGCACCAGCTATGGGGGCTGGTAGACCAAGGTATGGAGTCTGAGTTGCCAGCCTCTAGCCCTATAGGCTACCAGCCTGCATAACCCATTAGGGCATCAGGCTCTTCTGCCCCCCCAAGGCCCACCTGTTTCCCTCTTTAACAAGTTACCTTCTACACCTATGACCCCCTTGCCCCCCTTGTACTTAAGTCATCTCCTTACCTACTTTGTTGTAGATTAACCTCCTCTCTGTCCTCCCTAGACCCTGTGTGTCCAAGCAGCCTTCATCTGTTCCACCCTCTTTGTCCCAGGAGCTCAATATGTTTTACTGTATTTGCCCCTGAGACCCAGTAGGCCCCACCTGTATGTTCTATTTGTTTTTGTGTGTCCCAGTAGCCCCATGGTGTGTTCTCTTTGCTTCAACTTGTTTGAGTATCCTGTTCCTTCTTGCATCCTGCGTGCTCCAGTATCCTGTCTACATTTCCTCTCTGCCCCTGTGTTTGCCAGTAGCCTCACTGTGTGCCCTAATTATTCTAGTATGCCATTTTGCACAAATGTGTGTCTAGTCCCAATCTGTGCTGCTTTTTATGCATTCTGTGTGTTTTAGATGCCTATCTGTATCTCCTAAGCTCAATCTGTATCTTTACTGCTCTTCTGGTCACAAGGGCAATTCCTTAACCACTAGGCAATGGCTGCCCCTAAAGGCGGGCAGTACAGACAAAGGAGGGCCTGGGCCTCAGTACACAGAACAAGGAAGGTGGGTCACAGAGGGCTGAAGTACACAAATCCACTCAGACAAAAGATGCAATGACCCAGCCCAGAGGAGGGGCTACACACATCCCTTTATAGGGAAGACAGAGGAGGGAATTGTAAACACCTGTGAGAGGACAGGGAACACAAAACATAGTGCCACATGAACACAGCAGATATACACAAACAGAGCAGCAGGTGGCTTAATAGAGAGAGCAGCAGATTGGAACTATAACAGACCACACATCACCAATTCAAGGCCTCATGTCAGTCCTCACAGTGTCCTTGTTCTACTCAGTACCTTTTCTGCATCCTGTGTGTTGCAGTTGCCTACCTACATATAATTGAATCTGTGTCCTAGTCCTATTTGATACATTTCCTGCATTTTTTAGTTGCCTATCTATATGTCATCTCATGCATGCATCTGATGTGTGCCCTACTCTGCATCTTTTCTGCATCGTATGTGTTCCTGTAGCCTATCTATATGTTCTCTTTGGCTTTGCATACAGTAGCTCCGCCATATACCTTTCCTGCCCCCATGTGTCCCAGTAGCCCTAATATGTGCCCTCTCTGCATATGTGTGTCCTGGTAGCCCAACTAATTGCCCTCTTTTATTATGAATTATACGTTTTTACTGTATGTGACTCTACAGAGATTTAGCCTTTCCTGTTGTCTGTTCTGACTGAACAGGAATTTATTGCAACAGAAAAGTAATGTTTGTCACCAGGGCCAGGGGGAATTCAGTTGGACAGGAACTCCATATTTTGAGCAAGCCACCACATTTCCAGTTTGACACCACACATGGGCTTAGTTTAAATGTCCTATGTCATCAAACTAAACAGGTGGTCAGGTGTTTGCATTTGAGTCACAGACAGAAACCCAAAAAGAGCATTGAGATGACTAACCTAGCATATCAACAACAACAAAAAAAGAAACTATGCGCTTTAATGTAGATGGATGACTTTTAATTAATCATAGCCATAATATTTTGTGTACCAACTAACAGCAGTCTTTCATATCAACCATGCTTTCCTGTACAACACAGCATGTACTAGGTTTTTCAATACTACCTTATATGTATGTGTATTTATCCTATTAACAGGATTGCCACAGTGTTTTCTTGAAGCATTGTTGCAAAAAAAATCTTTTTGATCAGTACATGGAAGAAAGCACCCATTTGCTGTTAGACACAGTCCAGAGCAATCGCTGACCATCCATGCGTGCTGGAAGAACTCATGAATGCTCCAGCGCATAAGAGGCTTCCAATAACCCGGAATAAACTCATCAACCCATTTGCACCTTTATGAAAATACATTTTAAATCCCGTAGCCTCTACTGTCGTAAGACATCCTATAATGTCAAGAAAAAGCGCCCAGGACTCTCATTATCTACAAAGCGACAGATCTTTGTATTAATGCATCTCTCTGATGAAGAGCTTCATTTTGTGTGGCTTTGTGGCTGAACCATGCTGGCTGCTAGCTTTGTGCGACCCGTGCATTGTATTGATGGCATCCATGTCATGATTTTCTTTTAGACATTTGTTAAAATGTATTATACTGTATATTGTACACATCCTTTTATTAGCCTCTTGATAGGAAATGTGGGTTCTTGCTACCTTTACCTATAGTGCCATCCACTGTTTTCTATATGCCTCCTTATCAAGATTAAGTAAATATATTTAGCCAAAACCGAAATCAACCTGAATTCTATAAGATTTCCAAAGGTACAGGGCCTACCCTTCTGAAACTACCCGCCAGACTTTCCAAGCTGAGCTAAACTGTAGATGGACTATGCAAGTATATTCTGTGCAAAACTACATTAATTTCATGCCCATATTTGCCTTCAGTTGCAACACACAACAGTTATTACAGTAATTGATTACTAACTAGCTTTTATAGTCAATACATAATGTCCAGTGATGACCATACATAACCCTTTTTTATTAGTTTCTGTTTTTGTTAACATCACTCTGAACTGCTGCCCTAATGGCAGTCTGTTAAAGAAGGATTGACTGAGGTGTAATAATTTGCTAATTATTTTTTGATTGTGCATGATTTAATCTTCTGAGGAAATCAGCTTTCAAAGGAAGGTAAAAGGGGACCTATGATTTTTTTCCCACTGATCATGTGATACACATGAATCTTAGTTTCTCCCTCTTAGAATCATCCCTGTACCATATTGTGATCAAAGTACACATGAGGGAAGGTGCAGGTTATGCTCCCCCTTCCTTTCACTGCTGAAAACCAGCCATGCTAGACACCCTGGAAGACACTTAACAACAGAAGAGACCTTGACACTAATCAGCTAGGGCCCCCAGAAACAGTACATGAGATGGCAAAGCAATTTGCTGATGTCCCTTTGTAATTACTTTCGCCCCTGCTGTCCCCTAATGCAGAGTGTAGCAGCAGGAAATGGCTGTACAACTTACCTGTGCCCCGCGATCTGTCTGCGTTCTGCTGTCAATTCAGAAAAATGGCCGGCCCCATGAGTGAGGACACTTTACATTGTAAGCTGCTGCAAGTATCCTCACTCATGGGGGTGGCCATCTTTCTGAAGAGGCCTATTTGACAGCAGAACGCCAACAGGATCTGGATCATGGGGTTCAAGTAAGTTGTACAGCAGCCTCCTGCTGCAGACTTTAGGTGAAGTGGGTTGATGGGCAGCCTAACCAGCTTTTCCAGGATTTGGTCAAACCTCTAACAAGGACTCGAACACGCCCAACACTAGGTAATGACATAAATATTTCAGAAATGCTATAAGATTGTGGAAGGGTAAGAGAAATCAGGAAAGTATAGGCTTGTGCCTAAAGGGCAGGTTTTTCATTTCCTTAAAAATTATAAAGAAAATACACTTGAAATAGATATAGATCCCTTTGTAGGGTGTCTGTTTGCCTTGCCATAAAACCTTTGTATTGGTATTGACCAACTGCCTTACCTTGCTGATTTAGCCACATATGCCCTCTTATCCCTGACACTATGGATATTGTTACAAATACAATCGGTAATTGGTTACAAGTTACACCAATGTCCCCAATAATGTCTATAACTTTGTTACATGCTAGCCTGAAGGTCTGGTATAAAAGAAAAATGTAAACACCTCCTGTAGCCCAGCACCTACAGTATTTGTATTGAGCTTTCAGTAGTGAGAACTGGCAAGCCTTATGAAGGACACCCCCTGAATCACGGGGGCCTAGGGTCTTCAGACAGACACCTGGTATTTTCACCTGTCCCTACTGGTAGGGATAGATTTGTGCAGCAGGGCCTGCCTGGGTTGTGTGCCTGGAGGATCATGAGTTGTCAGGAAGGAACAGGCAGGAAAGGAGTGTGAAGTCAAAAAGACTCCTGGGCTGTCCAAGTTCCTGACCTTGGGGCTTCCTGAATTGGGATGCCCTACAGTGTGAAACCACCCAGATGTCCAGATCCACTCACCTTCTCTGGAGTCCTCGCCATGTCTCACTGTTGCAATGTCACACTGCAGCCGCATCCCTGCTCATTTCTAGCCGTGAATGTGCCCGCAACCCAGCCTTTCTGAGTGAGCATCACAGCTGCATGGTGAGCAGGGGGATGCCACTCAGCCAGTCAGCACACTCACTCTTGCCCGAGTCTGCTCCATGGAAGGAAGGTGAGTGTATGGGACAACCGGGGGGGTTACACACAGTAGGGCATCCCAATTTGGGATGCCACCGCACAGAGAAACATCACACGGGAAAGTGAAATTCCTGCGTGTTGTTCCTCTTTAAGTCTGGCAGGGAAAGTATATAGTCTTAGATCAGCCCCAAGATTAGGGCTGGCAAGAAAAGTGTGTAGCTGTAGATCAAATCTCAGGTTAGGGCTGGCAGGGAAGGTGTGTAGTTGTAGAAGAGATCAAGGTCAAAATAAAAAATCCAAGAAGCCAAGAGTGAGGTCAAAGGAAAAGCCATGGCACAACGAGATTTACAGAGAAAGGTTTAGGGGAAGATGAGAGCCTTGTTTCCTTGCCAGAATGTTCCTTTTAAATGCCATGGCAAGCTTGCATTGGATGGAACCCATGCACAAAAATATGTGTATTGATTCCAGTTCTGTTCATGTGCTATATGTACTAATTGTGTCGAGTATTCAGGGACCTCATACAGATGTTTGGCTGGATTTCACATGCAAGAGATGTCTGACACAGGCACATTTAAGTACAGGGTTGGCTCCAGGTGCATTGGGTCCTTGGGCAAGAGAGCCTCATTAGGCCCCTTTGCAATGTGTCATGTCATAAGCCGCATCACGTCATGCCACCCATTGGCTATGCTGTTCCTCCCTTTCTGCTAATCACTCTCCAGTCCTCATTGCCTTCTCTGTTGCCATCAATTATCTTCTAGTCCTTGCCACCTTTTCTGCTGATCGTCTGCCATTGTCGTTGCTTCTCAGCCACCACCACTCACATTTTAGTCCTTACGGCTTTCACTGGTGCTACTATTCATTCTCCAAGCCTTACTGCCTTTTCCACTGCTGATGCTTACCACCTTCTCCATAGAGACTCATCATCTTCTGTTTGGGGGGCCAGCCATGAGCCAGTCTAGACACAGGACAACTCACCAGTCCAGTGGGTAGGGCCACAGCTCATTCTGAGCCTGCGTGGCTCTCTGAAAATGACAGGTACACTAGCACCTATCCGGGTATGCACAGTGCCGGCACCAGTCCTGACTTTTTTAGACAATAAGCATATAAAATGTTTTCACGAAATAGCAATTTCACTGCCACTTATTAACTGGCAATTAATTACTCATGAGGAACAAACTTCTGCACATATTAGTTCAGCAAATCTTCCAATAGACTGGAAGTAGACACATGTTGCACCTCAGCTACATAACAAGGGTAACATGGGTTTGGACGGGATCATGGCACAATTATCCGAGTTTGCTGAAGCTCCTGGATGGTAGACAGCCCTCTGATCATGTTGTGCATCATGTTGCGGTGTGTTTTACATTTGATGCACTGATTTAAAGATAGAATTGAATCTCTGGGTTGCAGCTTGTTATTTCTGGCTTTAGAAGGTAAAAGAAAATAGCTTCTGGGCATGTGACAGTGTTCGCAAACCTTTAATGTCAGACATAATGATCATGGTAAATTGGAGCTCGTTACCACGAAATGAGAGCTCATTGAGTCGTCTTTCTTTTTTCTCCCCCTCCTTGGAGAAGGGAACTAAGCAGGGGCGCTAATCACTAATCTCTTTGCTCTGAATGGCTCCAGCCAAGTTGGTTTGATTAGGTAATTGTTGTTTATAGCTACTTACATTTAAAATAATGAAATATTTAGCAGGCTACTATATATATATATATATATATATATATATATATATATATATATATGAAAAGATTGTTTCAGAATGTGTTGCAGTTCATTGTGAGCCTGCTGTTAATAGAAGCCAATAATATTTAAAACAAAAGTGCTTCCCTAATTCTTACCTCTAAGCCACTGATGCTGGGGCTGGGAAGTGACTATGGAAGTATTAATTTGGTTCTAGCCTCTTAAGAGTTATTCATAGCAGAAACATTTGCAGAAACAACACATCTGGTTACCTTTCACGAGCTTACCCTGAAAAATATTCTTAGGTAGGATTGTGAAGATTGTGTTTGGCTTCATGACCACAGCAAGTGCACCTGTTTTCAAGGTAAAAGTCTTGGAAAAGTCTGCAGGGTTGTGTTAAATAGCTGATAGGGATACGTAGAGGCTGATCAAGTAGATAAGGTTGCTTATGTGACACAATGTGAGCATAACTTTCACACCATGCATCTGTAATACCATTCTGGTCCTAAACCAGACCAACAGCCTGGCACAGTTGGAAAAGAAAGGCAGCAGCCATTTTGGAGCCATGCTGCTTTCGGGATTCAACTGACCTAACTGACAATGCACAGTAACAGGAAGCCCAGTAGCGCTTCCTGTTTGCACTGGGGAGGGATGCATATGAGCACTGTTTGTTGTGTTGGTCTGCTTTAAGTGTAAGCTGCATTGTCATAACTCAGTACTGGTACGAAGTTAAGTGACTTCTTTTTATTGAATTTTTATGCTTATTAATCTATGAAGTTATTTTGTTTTCAGTACAACATTCTAGTGAACATTCCATTTTATTTAAAATTTTATTTTAAAGGAGTATATTGAGAAATTGTGTAATATTAAGAACCCATATAAAACATATCAGATAATGAAAGGATGGCTCAAGTATACACCCAAACTTAATTAAACTCCCGCCAAGCTTATGGTTTTCTTCTCCTGGCAAAAATAAAATCCAGGGGTGATAGGTTTGAGTGTTCCAGGAAAGACAGAACCATATTTTTAAGGATTTTTATCACTGGGCTATTTTTTTTGCAGTAGTCCTCCTTACGGAGAAGCAACTACTGGCCTACAGTCTTATTGGGGGATTTCGATTTGGAAGCCCTGATGTGAGAAGTCTGTTAGGATCTGAATGACCAGCGTGGAAATGCACAGTGGGAGGGAAGTGGCTGCGTGGATGCCTGCTGCTCCCCCTCTATTTGGCTTTCTTTGCTGCTCATCAATATGCACAACATAAAAAATGATTGGAGGAGAGCCTGCACATGGACAATGGGATCACCACAGAGGGAAGAAAACTGGGGTTCCCTGGGGGTTACACACTTTAAATATGGCTCTGAACAGTAAATAAGCCTCTGCTGAGGTAGCTGCTATATGTTCTGTATATTTATATATAGTACTCATTTTTGTTTATACACCTAAACACTGTATTTTGTCTCCCTTCCTCTTTCTTGTACACTGTCTGGTTGTTCTCCATAATTTTCCTGTATTTATTCTACAGGAAAACAGGGTCCTGCAAAGAAGAAGTATCCCCTTACTAGTAAGTTGCCACAACCATGCTTTATGGTCAGAAATGGCCAAAAACCCAAAAAGGTCATTCTTTCAGTTGACTTTAAATGTGTTTCCTTTGTGCGAGTCATCAATGGTTTTCTATTAGGCCGTATCCTCCGCTGACACTCAAACCTGTCACCCTTGGATCTTATTCCGACTAGGAGAAGAAAACCACAAACTTTTCAGTTCGGGTATATAAGTGACCCCTCCTCTCATTAGCCGACGTGTTTATATTAATTTTTAATTTTACACAATCTCTGGGGGGGGCAGCCATTACCTTATGCCATCGGTGAGTGGTGGACGATCAAGTCATGACATAAGGCAAGACTGTTTCTTATTATGCCTGGAAAAATCCTTTTTGATGAATTGAAGGCAAAAACTATAGGGTTAAAATATGTATTACTATATATCAAATATATTGATTAAAATGTATATTTATAAAGAAATCTGTTGATTCTCCTTCATTTCTTGTCATTGTCATTGTGGAATCTTGTTTGCCTTTGTCTCTCAGCGTCTAGTCTGCGTCCTCTCCAACCTCTCTGGCTCCAGTATCAGTATTCAGATCTTGTCTCCTGTAGGTTGATCAGTTCTGTCTCGGGGGAGTCAAGAACTTACTCTAGATGTCACAAATTCAATTGGAGTAGCAGATATTTAACAGCAATAAAAATATCTCCAATGCTCGAGGACATCTCCCAGTCAGAGCAAATTCTGTTACCTAATCAGAGATCCAAAGATGAACAGATAGATAGCTTTGTTCTCTTTATTGCAAGAAATTAGAAGCCATTTGTCCCCTTGTAAGACAATCAGGTTTTTTAATATATATGAATGATCTTTGTTACTGTGTTTTAGTAGACATTTAAGTAAACCTATACTCTCTCTGGCAACTCTGTGTCAGGTGGGGTCCAGGTCTTCAAAGGCCCTCACCCACCTACTCCCACTTGGTGGTGAACCATGAATTTAAAAGGAGAAGGTGAATATCAGGCTCACTGATGGCAAGTGTGTGTGTGTGTGTGTGTGTGGGGGGGGGGGGGGGGGGTAGGCTAGGTAAAGTTCAAAAGGAGGACTTATGTCCACTTTAAATCTGTCCCATTAGGAGTCACCCTTGAGCTTGGGTACAGTACCTACATGTATTTGGAGATTTTCAGTAGTTTATCTACCTGTAGCTTTGAGTTTCAATAGTAGGAAACAAATGTTCTTAAGCTAATTCATCTAAACCTGACATCATCAAAAGCCATGAGATTATCTCCTTACATTCTGCACTCCGTTTTTCGATCCCTCCTAAGTTCCATGCGGTCCTGTTCGTCAGGAGTCTTGGTTAGAAGCCCCTGAACAAGATGAATTTACTAATGTTCTCCACAAAATTGGGGTTAACATCAAATGGCCCAGGCATGGAAAATGTATTAATGTCATTCATGTTGGAGATACTGTGCATCTATATTGCTAGGTTAATGCAGTTGTGTTACATTGAGATGATCTCTATGATTTCTTTTTCCTGTCTATGTTATCCACCATGTAAGGTGACCTTCTCTTATGGCACTCAAGTTCCAGTAAAGCCAGTTCCTGTTAAAGCTAAAAAGTCTATCTGGATTTGACTCCGAGCAGCAGCACTGATAATCTGTAACAATTCATGTAGTAATATGATGCAAGTTGTGTCTAAACCTGACATTTAGAGACTGGCATATTGCCATTCCAAGTCATGCTCTCCAATCTTCCTTGCAGTCCTGTTAAAGTGGAACAAAACCTGGGATATTGGGTCGTCTTCTCTGGGGCATACCTATTTGGCATTTCCCAAAATTTCCCGAATCCCCCGGGGTGGTCCGAAAAATTCACTTTCCCAATGGTTCCACCACAAATGTGCAGGCTCTTGTCCAATCAGTGCTTTATGATGTGCATATTAATGCGCTTAAAGAGCTGTACTGGAGATTGACTGCATCTCTGGTCTCTCTGCAGTCTGAGGTGCGCTCCCGTCTTGAGCTTTCTAAATGGGAAGCCCAGGAATGTGGCCCGGAATACATGTGGGAACACAGGAAACGTCTTTTAGTGGGAGAAAATTACCAGGGTTAAAAGCAAATATATAGTACATAGTAAAATAGTAGATAGTATGTAGGGCCGAAAAAAGGCCCTAGTCCATCCAGTTCAGCCTGTATAAATGAAAGAAAACTTAACAAAAGACCTTTATTGTGCCATAATTTTAAAAACTTTATTAACATCATGCATATAGTAGTATAATGCAGCAGATTCCTCCTGGTCCGACACTCAGAAACATCCTCATCCCACACCCCAGAATGCTTTAGTGCGTGGCAGGTGCTTGCTGTCAGTTGTGGCTCCACCCTGCATCTGTGTGCTTCCAGAAAAGCGAGCAGAGGACAAGAAGGAGAAAAAAGCTGTGTACACACTTACAGGTGCCCTCTTTGCAATTATTACAATTCTTTATTTTAAAGCAAAATATAAAAAAACGCAAATAACAAACCTGTAAGTTGCAATGATCTAGTTCTAAATCGTCTGTCACCATTTGCCAAAACCATTGTGTAGAAACCCTTTGTAGTTAATGACCCATTAGAGGACATTTCAGCTTCCACGCCTCCTCTGGAAATCTTTTTTTTTTTTATATTTTAATTTCTCAACTCATTTAGTATCGTGTGTGAATAATGAAATCTCAATTTGGTGATTACAGTGATTTAGGTGAGTGTATTTATGGAACACTGCAATTTGTACCCATCCTTCAACTGTCCACAGAAGGAGCTCTGCTGCACCATGTGACAGCTTGATCTATTGGCCATTGTGATATATTTGGTATATATTTTTATTTGTATCTAGAAAAAGTAGAGCCAGTAGGGGAGGTAAAAGAAATGTAAAGCATCAGATGTAGTTATGGTGCCAGCACTGGACTGCTAGGGCAGCTAAGGCGTGCAAGGGCGCTTCACCCTATTAGGGCCTATCTCACACCTCCTCCCTATGCCCTGGGCAGCCCCTGTGCAGGACACAAAAGGAGTGATTGGCATAATTTTGTCTTGTTCTTTTTATTATTTCTGTAATAGCTTTTGGACCGCTTTTTTTTGCATGTCCTGGACTAATGAAATTGAAAGGAGGCCGAACCTTGAAGTACAGCTACAGATTTGGATAGGCATAAGTCTGAGCTGCTTGCTGATTCAGTCCCTTTAAACGTGCCTGCTTTCTGCTTGCCCCATGCTGACTGTTAGGGCCTGCGTCTTTCATTCACCAGCACTTTGCATTCCCTGATATACCCTATAGAACTTTCTCCCTTCTGCTGACTCATTTTTCTGGGTCCCCAAGATGAATTGACTTCTGAAGGGACCTTGTCTTGCTTAGGCGTAATCTGGCTAAAATATATAAGTATACCTGCAGCCCTCAAATATATAAGGGAACTTAAGAGCTCAAATACATATATATATATATATATATATATATATATATATATATCAACAATTACGCCCCGTTTGTCTAATAAGTTCAATTGCCAGTAATCTCCAAGGAAGATGATGCACTTTAAAGTTATTTTATATACCTTGCAAAATGTACAAAACAAAAATACTACAATCTGTGTTACAACATAGAAAGACTAACAGGGCAAAAACATATATATATTAAAACGGATTACTCATCTGTTTTAATTGCTCCACGCAGAAAATCAGCAGACCACGTCCAAACAAGATGGCTGCTGTACTTGGCTTCACAACGCAGGCCCATCTACCCAAGGCAAAGTCCCATTAACGTCCGTCTGCAGGCGCACCAGCACATGTTTTCTCCAGCTGCCCTCCAAAAGAAATCTCTATCTCTCTCCAGTCCACTGTTTTTTATTAGGTGGACCCTTTGTTCCATTTTGAAATCCGCAGCTCATCCCTGATTGGCCCAGGCAAAACTCACAAAGTGAATGCTCTGGCCCATCCCTATCTTTATCAGAGGTAGCCAGCTTAATTTGCATGCAAATGCACACCTGAAACTCACACCCAGAAAACCAGTCTTCAAAGAACAAAGGGGGTTACCAACCCTGCATCAAACAAAAGGGATTGTCCTATATATACAGTGATTGCATGTATAAGATTTTTTTACAATTTCTATGGGAACAATATATATATATATAAAAATATCATAGCTTCACAGACCTTCACATTTAAGCATGCAGACATCTGCTCCTAAGGAGACCTTGTAGATGGGAGAGAGGTCAGTGGGAGTTATTTAGAAATATAAAGCAGCCCATGACAGCTAGCATAGGAAAAGCAGAAAGCACTTGGAATATCACTTTAAGGGGGAGCTGCACGAAGTGGCACAAGGCAGGGTGGTTGTGGTAGCCAGCACTGGGATTTTGTCAAAGGGGGTGGAGGCAGCCAGGAGTGGGATAGATTTCACTTAGCATGGCCCATATAACCCTGGAACCAACCCTGGTCAGACATAGTGGAGGAACACAGGACACTTTAATGGTGGAGCAGATGTTACAAGGAAAGAATTAAGTCTTTTATGATCAAAATGGAACCTTCAGTGGAAAGAAGTTGTAATATAATGTAATAGGGGTTGTATATAGTAAGGCCCTCTATGCATCATGTAAGAAACATGTCTGCTCTTCCGCCCAATGCGGTTTCCATACTGTCATTTCAGCTAAACCAAAATTTAGTAACTCCAGAGATGCATTTCACTAATGCAAAGTCATGAGTTTTGCAGGGAATTTGAATCGTAAAAGAGGTAATAAAGCACTCTGATTTTTGAAACAGAAAGCAATATTTACATCCTTTGTATAAATGAAAAGGATTCAAACTTTCTTCACACTTTTTGACTGCAGCGGCCCACCCTGTCTTTGTAATCCGATAATATAAGTCAGCCACCTTTTGCTTTGCTTTTTCTCCTGTGGCTCAAGTGATTGCCAGAGGGCCAATGGGTTTTAGCTGATGCTGCACACACAGGGAGCTATGGGAGTCCAGAACGGTGCCCCCATGGGCATTCTCATTTGTCTCTGTAGCTTTCTACAGCATCTAGCGCACTCCTGAGGGCCCAGGTGTCCAACACCAAGTCCTCAAGCCACAAGGGGACAAATGTGAAGCACAGGGCAAGACTGACACACTCATTATTCTCTTGGTACTCCGCTGTGCACCTCCAGCGAGACCAAAGCCTGAGGCTGGTAAGAGTAACAAGGGCTTCAGGCAACTAATAGTCACTGCAGTAGTGGCAGTAGGTAAGCAGGGCAGCTTCATGTTGCTACAGTACTCCTGATCTCAGGTCTGCAGGAAAGTCTATCAAAGTGGACATTCCTTTTAACGCTGCAGAGATAGGTAAGCGACTAGGGTTCTCCACCTTCCCAGCATTTCCACATCCTTCAGGTTGAGGGATTCATCCATTATCAGGACAAGTATTACATGGGGCAGAGGAGCTATGTACACTCTATATATTAGGCTTTTTGAGGAGGGGATATGTCTGCTATTTTTATCCATTTTGGGGGGCTGGGGGTCCATATGCACTATGCCTATTAATTTTGAGGAACTGATGGGACTGTGTGTACTTTGCAAATTAAAGAAGACTTCTAGATGCCTTGTGCCACCTCTCTCCCTGGTAAGTTTGATATTGAGGGTTTAAAATTAATTTTCTGGTAATAAAATATGGAAATGTAGTCGCATTTGGTAGAGAAATTAATATATTACACTAAATTATTTTCTTAAAGTGCTCAACAACTGAAGCTATGTTATAAATTTATCTAGGCATAAAAAATAGTCAGAGTGCTATGTAATTGCATAAAAGTATCATCCCTGATGCAGTCTCTTTGATCTCACAAACAGTCCCACAGGTGAAAACTATTTGTTATATACCTTGAGTGTCTCCCACCACCAAAATGTTCTGCTTACCAGAAAGATTTGACCATATACTGGTCTATACGGCTTTATGTCTCACCATGTCCTAGAATTTTTACACAGGCTCAAAGTGTACTCCGTTTTCACTTCCATATAGCATATTGCAAAAATCACCAAATTAGATTAGTGCATGTCTCAGAAGCAAGTGTCGCTAGAGCAATAGCACAGCATGGGCCTGAGGAAACAGCAAGCAGGCATCAAAACAGCTTTGTGGCCTTGTCCCGTGTGCCACAACCCCGACCCCCCCACACAAAACCCCCTGGGTGTTAACCAGCCATACAGTTGGCCGTTGGTTATCGGATTACTTTGCCAGCCAGAATTGCAAAAAAATAACAGCAGTCAACACCCATTTTGCAGCAAAAGGAGTCTGTCAAGCCAAAACAAAAAAGATGTTCCGTCCTCCTTTGTTGCATGAAATTTACTGGGTCCTTGGTGAAATATACAGAGCCCTACAGTGACCTTAGGGACCTTGAGCCACCCCTTCAAGTCAATCATACATTCACTGAAAGAGAACCATATAGAGATGCACACCTTAATGAAGAATAGAGAAAATGCATAATTGAATGTATTTACAATATAATACAGAAAAGTTTCATACCCTAATAGGTTAAGGTCTGATAGTGAGGATAGTACGTAGGTAACACACTGGCTACACAGTCCTTTAGCTACAAAGTTTATGACTCAAGTTTCAGGGCAATATTGCCCTTTCATCAAAGAGCATGTATGGTGTTGGATGGATAGTGGGCGTGGACAAGCACGCGGGACTTGATCTCAGGACCTGAAGTTTTATGCAGCTGGAATAGAATAATGCTGCAGGGGACAAAATATTTTGTTTTTGCTTTCGCTGCGTAATTTTGAATTATTGTAGTATTGTTAACAGGTAGAACAGACAAAGCTTAACCCACTAACAGTAATTTACACTGTCAACGTCGACTCAATATGCATAAGGGTACCCCCCTTTTTTTTTTTGTTGCTTTTGCCTGGACAGACACTTTAAGTTTTGGGGACGGGGATACGCTCGCACTTTTATTCACACAGTTATTTTGAATAGGCGTTAGAATGCCCAACCTTTCTATGCAAAATGTGGCTCATGTGGCACAGAACCATCTCTCAGTGCCGAACATGTTTGACGCCCAGCCACTTGTAAGCGCTTGTCATATCTTAGTATAGTCATGTCTCATTATAACAGCGACAGTCTGTAGCAGATCTGGCTGTCAGATGGGCTGCACCATATGGTGACAATGTCTGCCTTCTTTTTATTTTTGCTGCTGTTGATAAGTTTATGACACTGTTTGTGAAGTTTGTTCAGGTCCCTCCCTGTCCCCACAAGCGTGTAGGACATGTGTGCATTCGGGAGGAAATTAATGTCTGCGTGAAAAGTGTTGGCCTTTTTAAGGTCAGAAGATTGATTTATTTATATAGCGCCTTTTCCCTTACTGTTTATTTCATAAGACAAAGCATTGCAGATTCAGCCGGCATGCGTATTGATCACAGTCCGTCTCGTTAGACTTTTCTTCATGATCAAACAACTATTGGTAGAAAATGACTGGGGAGGCGGACACTAAGAATTCCGGAAATAACTATTTTATTTTTATCAAGGAGTATTGGGGAATATAGATTGGGAGCCTTGTGCTCTTTCATTCAGCTGTTAAAGCGGTTAAGTCCAGTCAAACATTTCTTAAAGGATAATTCCACTTTTTAAAGGTTTCCATTAATAGAGTTTATTTAGAGTCAGGGGAGAATTCTCACTCATTTTTTAGGAGAGAAAACTGCCATTGACTTTCATCTTTGGAGCTCATTCAGAGCCAAGTGAAATTTTACACCCAGTAGGCAATGAAATTCAATGGCCGTTTTCTCTCCTAAAAATGGATTGAGAATTCTCACCAGGCTCTGAATCAACCCCATTGTGTGCCAAAATGATGTCCTCAATGTGCTGAACTTATCTCTTTTTTTCTTAATTTGTTCTGCAACTGTGTTATAAAAGGGTGTCCGTAATTCTTCACTATTCATTACTGACTGTGGGTTTCCGTGGGCAAGTCTGTGGTCACAATACAGAAACCTGTCAAATTGCATATTACTTAAAGTGAACCAAAACCCAGGATTTTAAGCCTGATTCATAGCATGCACATGAATGCTCTTTTTTTTTCCGGGTTCAACACACATGATTCCCACCTACGTCCCAATTTCTCGGCTGTGTGTACGCGATCACAATTGCTTGGCGTACACATACGTTTTACCTGATCATTTACGGTTTGGGCTGGCGAACTTGTCTTGGAAGCCCAGTTTGTACGTGTTTTCACCTGTCTGTTGCCGCGGAGTCCGGAGTCCATCCATCTCGGTGTTCTGTGTCCGTCGCTGGGGTGTTTTTTATATTTTAGGGTAAAGTTTCCTGCCCCCTTGTGAGGCATCCCATGTAGTGTGCATGTATGTAGTTTGACTTACCTTTTCCGCTTGCTTCCATCTGGGGCATCCCCTGTAGCGTGCATGTATGTAGTGTGACTTACCTTCTAAAAGCTCTTTCATTCCGTAGCCTCCCATGTCGCCACCTTTTTTGGGGGGTTTCACGAGTCCCTCTTTTCCCACAACATTACCTATTTGAGCTGCTATACCCTGATTGAAGGATGTAGCTTTAAGAAAGGACACCACACAGCATATATCATTTTGTTTAATTATTACAAGTTTTTTTTATTGGTGGGTTATTTGTTTTTTTAGCTTTAAAGCAAAAACATTTTTAATATATTAAAAATATGGGGTGGACCAACATGGTACCTGTAAATACAAAAGGAATGCATGTTAACACCTGTTTATACACTTGTGTACCCCAAATGCTCACTACTTACCACAACACTGTTCTTTAGGCGGATACCCTCCGCCTCAGTGACATCCCTTCACCTGGGTCTGGAATGAAATGCCAACAGATGTTACAAGCCTACACATGTGTTATTGTGTTCTGCTTGTGTAGTGGTCTGCTTGACATGGTTTGCACCCATCTGAATCAGGTGCTCCCAACACAGCCCACCCTATTCCACTCACCGCTCAGGCCACCGGAGACCTGTGCGGACCTCATTGCGGCCCAGTGTATAACCCATGTTGAAGATAGGAAGGAGGACAGGTAACTGTTTGATATTTACATTGCTTTGCCCTTGCCTTTGCAGCAACCACCCATCCAGCAGCCATGATTATTCCTGCAAAAACCTATGGCTGCCCTGTCTGGCATGCCTTGCCAGCACCCACCATCCAGACCTGGGCCATCCACCAGCCCCCACCCAGTGAGGGGAGCCCAGACACAGATGATATGTGTAGCCAAAATGACCAAATGGCAATGGGCGGGGAGGTGGAGGTGGTTGAGGCAAATTAAATTAAGATTTTTCTTGCTGTGTGGGACCTTTGACACAAGCAAACACTGAAACACAATTTCTGAAACACAACGCGTTGAAACACAATTTCTCTTGTTCCACACTGACCGCACCTCTACTGGATGAAATACAAGAGATGGAGAAACCCACACAGGACAGTCCTGAACTGATGGCTTTAAGTGGTACATCGGGCCGCCAGTTTACTCCATGCTGACCTGGCTGCAGGAGTGGTGGAGCAGCAGCACCACAACAGAAATTTGGAGGTGCTGCTGGGACAAATGGTGGAGGCCAACCAGCAGCTGTCACTGCTGGAGGGACGTCGGGCACCAACCTCAGTGGAGCAGGCCACCTACCCCTAAACATTCCTAGGGGGGAAAACATTTATGTAAGTCAAAGGGCAAACCTTTAATTTAAGCTAACTTGGGCCACCTGTTGGGCTGAATCCACTCAAGTTAGGTGGCACTGTATATTTGTTCCAAAAAAAATAAAACTTGCATAAGGAGTTGCCTCCTCCACATAGGCTGCCACTCTCTCCATAAGGGCAAAATTGTGGAGGTTGATGCAGGCCAAGATAATTTTCACTATTTTCTCCGTCTTATACTGGAGTGCGCCCCCCTGTGTGGTCCAGGCACTTGAATCTGGAGGCGAAGGCACAAAGTTGTAAGGAGGTACCAATTTACTGGGGTATTAGATAAACCATCGGCAAATAAAGCTAAAGGTAATGCGCAATGCTAGGACAAAGGGAGACAGAGGGACAGAGGGAGGGAGGCCAGGGAGACAAATAGGCAACCACAAGAAACTAGCACAAAAACTAAAAAGAGTACATACATTCCAAATGGCCAAAACAGGGAAAATATAAAGATAACAATAGAAACGCACAACACATACAAAAATAGACAAGCTTACTTAAAAGCCAATCACCCAATCACTGGGATACAAGCTGGAACTTCTCAAGATGAATGTGTCATGGGGTGAGGCAGGGAATCCGGCCAAAAAGAAACGCAGACCCAGTCACACGACACATTGAACGGTAAGAGAGTGACCCATCTTGCAGTTGCTGAAATAAATGCAGAAAAGAGGTTAATATACTTGCAACAAGAAAGGAACATACACCAAAAAAACAGGGGCTACAGGGGAGCTGAAGCAAGGCTAGCATAAATACAGGAGAGTGGGCTACAAGGACGAGCAATGTGGACCTAAACCGTAAAGTATACTCCTGAGCAGCTGGGGGAACCAGGGCCACCTGCCTGCAATTGATGGCTCCCATGACATTTGGCGTATTTACAATGTTGAAAAAGCCCAACCTCACCATGTTCCAGACTGCCATGTTTTCATGAAAAAATGTATTTCTCCTGCAGGACAGCCATGCCATCGAGAAATTTAGCCAGGGTGTGGCTCAGCGAAGGCTGGGACATGCCAACTGACAGTGCTCCTAGCATCTGGAAGGAGCCATTCGCTAAAAATTGGAGGCAGCCAACCAATTTGGTCATACCTCCAATTGCATGCCCCTTTCTTATGGCGGAAGCAAACCATGGCCACAGCTCTGAGTAAAGCTTCTCAAGAGAAAGGTGGTTTAGTCGGGTCAATTCAAACACCTGCTTATCAGTCATCTGATCAATATCCAGGTGACTGCTGGTATGGCCAAGCTCTGGAAGGTAACTGGTTAAGAGCCCCCGCTGCTGCAGGCACTCATACTCACAGAACTAGTCAAGGGACTCCATCATAAGCCTTCAATCAGCGCACTCCACTGCGCTGACGCAAACTTTTCTAGGCTCGTCTACGAAGTCGCCTCCAGCCGAGTGGAAATGAGTGTCTTGGCGGCAGCATCCCTGCTACCCTCTAACAGGGAGCGTGCCTGCGCTGGCCATTCACAAATGCCTGGAGTGAGTGCGCATCCTGCTAAAAGTATATGAGGGAGCTGATGGGGGGAGGTGAATTTACCAGGCATTTTGGGTGGTTTCACACAGCGGGGCATCCCAAATATCAAATGACCCTGAAATCTTGTAGATTCCAAGGACGCTGGACCAGGGTTTTGGTCTTTATTCTGGCTCTGGTGAAACCTTGCTGATAATGCCACTCAAGCTGCCCCCTTACCATTCCAAAAATGCTCATGTGCAAGCTCTATTCTCTCAAGTCCGAAATCAGTACACACACACTTACAGGCTGTGGCAGCTATCAGTGTGCCCCTCCAAGACACAGTGGGCCCTGGCACTTGGCCAGGTATGCTGGGTTTTGATGCCGGTCCTGTCTGCAACACAAAACCTGAAAACCTGCATCAGTAGACATGCAGGTACATCCAGATCCTAAACACTATTGGCCACTCGGTCAGTTTGTGCAGCTGCTGCAAAGAGGATGTGTGAAAGAGGGAGTTTTTTGCCAATATCTTGGGCTTTTCTGGGGAGTTAACAGCAAAGTGCGTCCTAAATAAATGCATTAAAGTAGACCTAAATCCTAGAAGGAAAGTCCCTGTTGGACAGATTTCTCTTTACAACTCTAAGCAACCTATTGCAAAAACTCTACAATGGGGCGTGGCTTGTGCATGGAGGAGCAAGGTGATTTGTGCCTGAGCTCCCGGAGACTGACGATTTTTAGGGGGTTTAGAAGCCCTAACCGAGGACCCCAAAGTCCACTATGGGGTCCCAAAGAACTAGAGAGCCAGTATTTCCCCTGTACAACGGGGCAAGAAAGACGCGCACCTACCTGACAAGATGGCAACGGCAGCAGAGAAGACCCCACAGCTCCGTGCAGAGGAAGAACTACCGGCCAGGCCAGATTCAGTCGAGACTATAACCAGGTTTAAAGTGGCCTAGGCTAGATTATACCCTGGGTATATTCTGGCCTAGCCCAATTTATACTCTGGGGTATAAACTAGCCTAGCACATTTAATACCCCCCAAGCCATAATATACCCCTGTGATATCAATTGCATTGAGTGGGATACACAAGTATTGATTTTTCAACTTTTTATTTGGGATTCAGCTTTGTCTGGTAAGTAATGTGAGAGAACTAACTGACTTAAATTTTAAAACTCTAAACACATAGAATTTTTATTACTTCAACCAGAAAAACTTAACTGTTCATAATATATGTGTGGGTGTAGGATGCCTCTTTAACACATGGACTTAACAGCAAGGCACCAATGCAATAATCAGCTTACTTTATTGTTCCAATGTCCCCGGGGGACAGCAGCTCCTAATTCATGGCAAAGAACAAGTTAATCCAAATCATGGTTACAGACACACTGTTCTCGGCATAAGTGCTAGAAACTCTTGTGTCCCTCTCAGTCAGAGGACACAGTCACACATGTGTCACAGGCACAATTTAGAATAAACATCAGCAGTAACTTCCAGGTTCACTTTCCTAACTCAAAGCAGACAAATGGAGTGGGGAAGATAGTCTACACAAAGGGTGGGGCTTGAGAATCAAAGGAGACACACCACTCTGTAGAAATTTCCAAAACACACATGGTGCTCTGCAGCCTGGGGGGACCCAGCACCTTAGGAAGTTCAGGGTCCACTTTGGGTCCAGTTGGCGATGACCCGGGTATAACAGGGGGTAAAACAGGGGTGGCAGCAGTACAGGTCCAGAGACCTACTGGCTTGCTCACTAGGATACACTTGTCTTCCCTCCAGCGCTCATCCTCAGCCAGGGTTCTTGCCATTCCGCCTTTTATATGAGGGGCGGTGACCACGTGTATATGCTCCACCTCTCTCTAAAAGAAACTGACTCAGTCTACCCTCTGCTCTGGTCCCATAATTCTCATAATAATGCATCTCAGGGCAGCCCTGCCACTGACCCTGTAACCACCACTGAGCTTGACCTGAGCTTCCCCCATACCTCCACTGACTCCTTAATGGTCTGGGACTGGGAAGCTGTAGCACTAAGGGAACCCTCCCCCACTGTAACCCATGCAGGAGGAAGAGTGGGGACCCACCCAAGCCATTCCCCTTTTCAGATGGTGATTTTCTTTGGCGGCCCATGGGGTGCATGTGCCATGCGACGCAAGCCAGAAAGACGTGCATTTAGAAGGCAGCCCAGCCAGAGGCCATGGAGGCACCACTACCCCCAGTCAGCAGCAGCCTGGCAGATCATGCCAAGAGGAGAACCTGAGGAGGCAACCCCTAACCCTTGGTAAGTGAGAACTAAAAGGGCAAGGGGAACCAGACTCTGGTCTTTTGCGCCACTCTGGACTAACCTGTACTTTACCTTTTGTTTTTCAGAAGAGAGACTGCTGTGACCCAGAGCTACCGAGGAGACCCTGGGCCACCCCTGGAGGCCTCCAGCTGGCAAGGAGGAGGACCAGGACAGGGACACCCACCAACACCCTGGTACACCCCAGTGCTCTATCCCTAGAGATACAACCCCCACGGGCAACAACCTGGTGAGTTACCCATGTATTTACCTTAGATGCGAAGGTCAGGAGAAGACCAATACTTACCTTAGAATCCAGGCTTCCACCTATCCTAACAGTTCCTCCCCTGTTCTATCTACATAATCTCTCTATCCTACACACCAGCTGCAGTCTGGAGGAAGACCCCTGGATGTCCACAGCAGGGGGCATCTCCAGGACACCAGAATCCACTTTGTTCGGGGCCTGTTGGCTCCCTTTACCCTTCCATATACCCTTCCCCTATTAAATCCCAATGCTTGTAAAGCAACCGTGGTCTCATGTTTTGTTTTCTACTGTACTATACCAATGCTGGAAAGTGAGTATGTAATTATTTGTTCTAAGCAATTATTTCCTTGCAATAAGTCACTTATTGATCAATGCAAGGGAAACTACCTGGGACAACAAATCACCCAATAGTCACCACCTTTATTGGGACCTTTAGACTAGCCAAGTCCTTGCTACATAATAAACAGTTAAATGTAAACACCGATAATGGATTAAGGTGAGTGTTTTTAATTTGGGGTATATATAATTAAGGGGGGGAATATATGGATAGATTTATGGTTTGATCATTTGTATTCTAGTCCACGCAGGATGGAAAGACTTTTGGGTGTGTAATAAAGTTAGGATTTTAGCATATTCACTGAGCGTGAAGAAAGAGTTCCAGTTTCTGTCAGGATGTAGCTGATGGCCTGGAAGAAGAACTACCCATCCACCCACGTCTGGTTTTATATGTGGGCCGTGGTTGTCCAAGGTCCCTTGTGCATCCATAGTATACAACTCTACCAAATGTCACGCCAAGAGTAGTACCAAGATACTTTCTTCCTGAACTTGGTAGTGGGTTGAAGGTCTTAATTTGCTTGTGTTTCCACATGGTAGGGTCACTGTGACAATTATCCTTTGATGGGTATATCCTAGCCTGGAGGGGTATAGTTTGGCCTAGGTGAGAAAACCCATGAAGTGATAAGATTATGGCTTGGAGGGATGTAGCTTGGCCTAGGCAAGAGTATACCCCGCAGTATAAATTGGCCTAGACCAGAGTATACCCGGGGTATAGTTTGGCCTAGACCAGAGTATACCCCGGGATATAGTTTGGCCTAGACCAGAGTATACCCCGGGTTATAGTTTGGCCTAGACCAGAGTATACCCCGGGTTATAGTTTGGCCTAGACCAGAGTATACCCCGGGCTATAGTTTGGCCTAGACCAGAGTATACCCCAGGGTATAGTTTGGCCTAGACCAGAGTACACCCCGGGGTATAGTTTGGCCTAGACCAGAGTATACCCCGGGGTATAGTTTGGCCTAGACCAGAGTATACCCCAGGGTATAGTTTGGCCTAGACCAGAGTATACCCCGGGGTATAGTTTGGCCTAGACCAGAGTACACCCCGGGGTATAGTTTGGCCTAGACCAGAGTATACCCCGGGGTATAGTTTGGCCTAGACCAGAGTATACCCCGGGGTATAGTTTGGCCTAGACCAGAGTATACCCCGGGGTATAGTTTGGCCTAGACCAGAGTATACCCCGGGGTATAGTTTGGCCTAGACCAGAGTATACCCTGGGGTATAGTTTGGCCTAGACCAGAGTATACCCCGGGGTATAGTTTGGCCTAGACCAGAGTATACCCCGGGATATAGTTTGGCCTAGACCAGAGTATACCCCGGGGTATAGTTTGGCCTAGACCAGAGTATACCCCGGGGTATAGTTTGGCCTAGACCAGAGTATACCCCTGGGTATAGTTTGGTCTAGGCCAGAGTATACCCCTGGGTATAGTTTGGCCTAGGCCACAGTATACCCCGGGGTATAGTTTGACCTAGGCCAGAGTATACCCCGGGGTATAGTTTGGCCTAGGCCAGAGTATACCCCGGGGTATAGTTTGGCCTAGGCCAGAGTATACCCCGGGGTATAGTTTGGCCTAGGCCAGAGTGTACCCCGGGGTATAGTTTACTTACTCAATGATCCAGTGGGCTCAGGGGGCATTGTGACAGCAAAATTTCTGAACCAACCAAGACAGAGACCAAACAAATCCCCCCCATACATTTGGAAGCCTCGAAATGTACCTTACGGGGTATCCTCATTTAGCACGGGACAAGACTTAAAGGAATAGGGCGGCAAAAATTAGTAACCTCTCACAACAGATTTCTCATCTTGAATCTTCACACAAAAAGGCTTCTTTATCCCTTTTGATCAAGCTTACTGATAAAAAATGGGGGCGTGGCTAAGATGGCGGCTTGAGCAGTCGCACGCTAGCGGGGCTCTGGCAATAAATCCTGACCCACCTCATCCTTAGAAGATTCCCGGGCGGCGAGTGGCTGGCCGGACCCCTGGTGTGCTGCTGGACCGGCTGGCGGAGTCCGGAGCCTGTAATCAGCGCCCATCTGCTTGCGCTGCCTGCGGGGGTGTGTGGAGGAGCCAGCAAGACCTGACAAGCCGAGTGCGGAGGCACGAGTGTTGCCAGGGCCTCACGAGGAAGTGCGAGAGGCGCCATCCTGTAGTGCGGAGTGACAGGCGAGTGTCCCTGTGGGGAGAAGAGACCCAGCTGGGTAAAGGGTCGAAGGTAGGCTCTGGCGCCATCTTGCCCTGCCGAGGGGCGGGACTTAGTAGAGCCCTGTGTGTAGGCCATCCTCGGGTTGGGGCAAGTGCACACGTGTGAGGAGTGGAGGGGAAGAGGGGCCGCAATCAAGCCATAGTAGCGAGAGGTGAGAGGCTATATGCCATCAGCAAGTGGTCCATTTAGGCATCAGGACACCGGCTGCTGAGTTACCAGTCAGCATTGATGTTTGCTAGGCTGCAATCCTCCTCTAGTGGATTCCACCCACCTGTGTCACCCTCATTGCCAGTTATCAGTTCAGCCTGCTGGGGCTTCTTCCGCTGCGCAATCTGCTTCCCCCTCCGAGTGGACCCGCTTGCATCATCCTCAACACCAGTTGTCAGTTACGCCTGCTGGGACATCTAGCGCAGAGCAATCTGCTGAGAAGCGACAGCCCCATTACCCGCCGGGGCCACCTATGGGCGGCAATAAAAAACGCAAGTCTACCTTCACCACCTGCAGCACCCAAACGATGGAGGTCCCATGCGGGGCAGGGCAGGAGCCCTCCAATCCTGATACAGTGGCCATCATGGCGGCCATCACCTCGTGCCAGAATATCCTAACCACCAAGTTCGACAGCTTGCAAGAGCAATTTAACTATGTCCGCCATGACTTAGATAAGATCCGTGATCAAACGGGAGAGGTGGAGAGAAGAGTTGGAGGATAGAATGTCTGCCCAAGCGGGGGAGGTGGCTACCCTAAGGAGACAGGTGGCCACGCTGATTGAGAGGGCCGAGGACTCTGAAAACAGAAACCGGAGGAACAATGTTAGAATACTGGGCCTTCCGGAGAAATCAGAGGGGTCCTCCCCAGAGCAGTTTATAGAGACTCTCATCCAGGAAGTTTTGGTACCAGCGAACCTGACCAAATTCTTCACCGTGGAGAGGGCACACAGGATCCCCATGAAACCTCTCCCGCCAGGGGCTCCTCCACGTCCACTTATCTTCAAAGTGCTTCACTACAGGGATCAAGACGCCATCCTGTCCGCAGCCAGGCTGAAGGGGTCGGTGACATACAACAATACCCGCTTCTCATTTTTCCTGGACTTTACATCGGAGGTCCAGAGGCAGAGGTGTACCTTAACAGCGTTCAAGAAAGACTCAGGTGGAAAAAGATTAAGTACACCATGTTGTTTCCGGCTCGACTGAGAGTCCAGGATGGAGAATCAACAAGATTTTTTGTGTCGGCCGAGGAGGCTAATAATTGGCTGGACTCCCTCCCTGGGCCCTGATGAGCCGGAGTTGATGCCGGCTGTATTCATTTGCTGGTTTTGTCCGAGTGGTCCTCTGCTGGGACTCGCATCACCGGTCGTTTTGGATAAGGACTCCGCTGGCCCTCGCCAGCGCACTGGCAGGTCCGGTTGACCCCATTAGGGTTCTTGGTTACTAGTTTGTTTATAGTTTGTTTGAAGTTATGCCGCTACCGCCCAGGTAGTGAACTTATCCGGTGCTGGCGGGTGTTGCTGGCCGTAGCCCTGGGATCCCATGGTCCCCCTACCCTTTACCTTTAAGTTTTCCCACTTTCCTGCACCTTTCCCCCCCTGTTGTCCTGTGGCCTCCCTTAGTCCTCAGTCCCCCCCTTTATTACCCTGGGAACCCATGGCGGGGGGGTACGCCAGCCGGTAATTGGGAAGGAGACATCCTGTTACTTGGGCCCTGTTGAGTGGGCCTCGCTTTCCCGTAGGCAACTAGTTGTCACCTAAGTTGCATTAGAGGTTTTGTTGGCTGGGGGGGTATGCGAAGCTCACCAAAGTTTGGGATGGTAGAGCCGGGTGGGTGTGGGTGGTGGGGGGTTGGGGTAATGCTATGTTGTATATACTGTTTATTTGTTTTATTTGTCCTTTGTCTGTGTGGATGGTTTTCTGGTGTAACGAGGCCCGGGGGAGGGGGGATGTACCCTCCTGGAGAGGTTGACGCTTACTATACTAACAGGGGTGATGGAGTATAGTATTCTTTCCTGGAATGTCCGTGGGCTTAACGATAAGGTCAAGCGTTAAATAGTTTTTCAATACATTAAGAGATACAAACCCCAGGTGGTTGTGCTGCAAGAAACCCACCTGGTGGGCCAACGAGCTTTGGCACTGAGGCGCCCATGGATCTCGCACTCCTATCACTCCTTGTTCTCATCCTATTCCAGGGGGGTCTCTGTATTAGTCTCTAAAACAACTCCATTTACGTTATTATTTAAGTATGTGGACCCAGATGGTTGTTTTGTACTGCTACACGCCAAAATGTTTGATGTAGATGTAATTATGGTGGGCCTGTATATTCCTCCGCCAGCGGACATGCAGCTGTTGCAGTGTATCAAGGAAAAGGTGATGGATTACCGACCTGACCCACTGCTATTGATCGGGGACTTTAATCTGATGATGGATAGGACCCTGGATAAGATGGGGGGAGGAGGGGGCCCCAGGACCAGACTGGCAACATGGGTGGAAACACTGGGTTTGGTGGAGGTGGAGGAACCCTGGGGTCACGTTGTATTCTTGCCACTCAGCTACGCACAGGACTTTCTCTAGAATTGACCTGGCCATGGTTTCACCGCAGCTCCTCCCTAGAGTCGGGGCCTGCGACTACCTCCCCAGGGGTGTTTCTGATCACTCTCCTCTATTTCTGACAATTAGGCTGTCCAATGTGGGAAGGAGCTTAGTGGGCTGGGCCCTTAGCCCCCTTTGGCTGGATCGTGCAGGGGTCAGGGAGAGTATGAGGGGAGCAATGGATTCTTACTGGGAATGTAACCTGGGTGAAACAAGTAGAGAGATAGCTTGGGATGCCTTCAAGGCGGTAACCAGGGGTAGTGCCATCAGTGTCATCAAAGCGGATAGGTTCGAGAGGGGTAAGGAAATAGCCGACCTTGAGAACAAAATGGCCATGGTGGAGGTGGAATATGCGGCTACAGGGGACCAGGAGGTTTACTCAACTTTACGGACCCTAAAGAGAGAATATAATCATCTTCTGACTGACGCTGCCAAAAAATCCCTACTAGTCAAACAGAGCAACGTCTTTGATAAAGGGGACAAGAATGGGAAAGCCCTGGCGTATCTGGCCAGAGCGGAACAAGTGCCTCATACTATTGCCGCTATTTCTGTAGGGAACGGATCAGTAACAACCGGGGAAGATATAGTAGGTCAGTTCCGTTGGTACTATGCGGAATTGTATTCATCCAGGGTGAACTATACTGCTGGGGAGTTAGCTGGATATCTTGGACATTGACCTCCCAGTTTTATCCCCGGAGTATAGTGAGTTCCTGGGTGGCCCCATCACTCTGGAGGAGGTCAGGCGTGCGATTGGCTCTATTCCTAATAGGAAGGCTCCTGGGCCAGATGGGCTGCCAGCCGAATGGTTTAAGCAATTTAGTGAGATTATTGCTCCGAAGTTGCAGGAGGTATTGAAGGGGGCGGGGGACATGGGTGGCCTCCCGGGCTCCTTCTCGGAGGCACACATAGTGCTGATACATAAGGAGGGCAAACCGCCGGACTCGTGTGCATCGTACAGGCCCATATCATTGTTGAATCAGGATGCAAAGGTTTTGGCGAAAATACTGGCAACCAGATTGAACAAGGTTATTCTCCAATTAATTGGACCGGATCAATCTGGTTTCATGCCGGGGCGTACCACGCATATAAACCTTCGTAGACTGTCCTCCAATCTTCAAATTACTCATGAGAACTGGGGTAGCAGGGTGGTCGTCTCATTGGATAATGAGAAGGCCTTTGACTCAGTTGAGTGGCCCTATTTGTGGGAGGTCTTGGCTAGATTCGGGCTTCCGGACGCCTTTATTAAATATGTGTAAAGTTGTTGTACCGGGGGCCGATCGCCAGGGTGCGAGCTAATGGTGTCTACTCTGACCCGTTCCCTCTGAGTAGGGGCACTAGACAGGGTTGTCCACTCTCGCCACTGATGTTCGCCCTGGCTATCGAACCCCTGGCGATAATGATCAGGCGGTCAGCCCTTATTGCACGGTGGAGGGTGGGTGGGATTGAGGAAAAAATATACCTGTATGCGGACGACGCACTGGTATACCTGGCGGACGGTCTCGATTCCCTAGATGCCTTGCTTGACACCATGGCAGAATTCGGGAAATTCTCAGGACTTAAAATCAACTGGGATAAATCCAGCCTAATGCCGGTGGACGGGGTGGATAGCTTAGTTCTTTAGCCCAGGTCACGTTTGAAAGTGGTCAACCGATTTAAATATCTGGGGATAGTGATCAGCCGACACCCTAGTAAGTTCACTGATTTGAATATTTCTCCTGTGGTGGCGCAGTTAAAGAAGAAGGTACGGCTCTGGACGAAGCTGCCCCTATCGGTCATGGGCAGAATCAATATTTTTAAAATGATTTTTCTACCTAAATTACTGTACCTGTACCAGGCCTCCCCAGTGCTGCTGCCACGGTCGCATTTCAGGGAGTTGGATGCGACCATATTCAGCTTCATATGGGGCCAGTCATCACCAAGGTTAAATAGAGAAATCATGAAAGCCCAGGTGGCTGGCGGTCCCGAACATGCTTCTGTACTTTTACGCAGCGCAGCTGGTGTATGCGCACTGGTGTGTATGCGCACTGGTGGGTATGCCCCCCTAGGGACAATCCGGTGACATCGCTGGAGGTGGCCCTGATGGGTTCTGGAGACAAGGTGTCCAGCTTGGTATATAGAGGTACGAAGAATGACCCAGTTCCGACAGGGTGTATGAGGGTGGTGTGTCAGGTCTGGGACAGGGTCATCGGGCTAGAGGAAGGGACGAGTGGGGTTAAGTGCTTTTCACCATTTACCCCTTTGTGGAACAATCATAAGCTATCAGAACTGCTGACTATGCAGGATAGGAGTTTCTGGGAGAGGCGCGGGGCCCACTTGCTGAGCCAGTTCTACTGTTCTGGGATCCTTATGTCATTTGAGCAGGTGTATGGAAGGTTCCAGTTGTCCCCAAAAGATTTTTTTCGGTACCTACAACTTAGGCATGCACTGAGGACCCAATTCCCTGGCGAGGGCCCAGTGATCACGGAAGCACTAATAGAGAGCGTGGTCAGGCAGAGCAGTCTAGAGAAACCCACCTCGACTATTTATAGGGCGTTACAGGGCACCTTGATTTCCCCCCGGGAGGCGGTGATAGCGAAGTGGCAGGGGCTGGATCACGGTCTGGATAGAGAGGACTGGGAAGAAGTATGGGACAATATTCACACATCGGTGGTGGAGGCCAGAGATAGGTTTATACAGACCAAATGGATCCATCAAGCTTACATCACACCGGTACGGCTGCACAGGATGGGACTGCTGATCTGGGACTGCTGATCTGTGCCCGCGATGTGGGAATGGTAGTGCCACGTGGGAGCATGCTGTATGGGCTTGTGTGGTACTGGATCGCTACTGGTCTTCAGTAATGAAGGTGGTAGGAAAAGTAGTGGGGTTCCATGTAAGGGGCTTGATGGCATTGTGCCTCCTAGGGGTGACGGAACCAATCACAGAACTAGGTTCAGTGAGGTTACTACTGAGATTTTTATTATTTTATGCTAGGAAGTGTATTTTGCTGAATTGGAAGCACCCGTCGGTTCCATCCCTGTTGGCCTGGAAGAAGCTAATAGACCAGAAACTGGCCATGTATAAACTAATGCTGCTCGTGGGACTCCCCAAAAGTTCAATAGGATCTGGGGGCCTTGGTTGCAGTGCTCGAAGACTGTGGCAGATGATACTTGAGGGGTGTGAGTGATAAGAACCTTTGCCAACCCAGGGTGGGAAGTGAAGATGGGCCTACAGATGGTCGGGCTGGAAGGAGTTGTCCCCCCCCTTACTTTGGGAATTATGGTTTGCGGGGCTACGTGGTGGTGCCTCCTCCCTAGGAGTGTCTATACATACTGGCGGCTGTCGAGCAGGCCTGTTAATACTGCCAGTGATCTCTTTCCCTTCCCGGGCCTCGGGTATGAATGGTGTGTGAATGTGTGTCTGAGTGGATAAGTTGTCCAATTGAATTGTATTGTATGACATTGTAGTGTATTGTAATGTAATGTAAAATTTCTAAAAAAAATAAAAATAAAAGCTTACTGATAAAATAAACGCCCTATTGAGGTTACTTAACCAAAACACTCGAAGACATGGGCAAGTAGATATTACTATGAATTTAGTAAATTTAGATGCCCCCTGGCTGGACTGCTGCACCCCAAGCAATTACACTCCTATATACCCAACATCAAAGATGCCTCAGATGTAGCCATCCACAACCCTGTGCAGATAGCAGAACTCTTCCAAATATATTATGCACAACTGTATAATATACAGAAAGAAAGAAACTCCCCCCAAACATAACATTTATATGCCAAAATGTATGACACAATATATATCAGAGATAGAATTTAACATCTCTTTAGAGGACAGGAGGAACCATTTAGGGCGGAGAAGCTGGCAGAGGTTATTGATGGGTTCACCACAAAATTTTATAAACATTACAAAGACCTTTCTAATCCTGATTATGATTAAGTCATTTAACACAATCTCGAATGACTGTGATTTCCCTGACCAATCGATGGAGGCACATATCACAGTCATCCCCAAGCCAGGCAGTGACCATACACACTCTCCATGATATATAGCCTTATGATGGAGAGCCTAATGCCTGGAAATAGACTTTGCTAGAGCATGGGAGACTGAATTTGGATGGTCCTTATCACGTACCTGTTTGGGTGCTGATTGCAGAGGAGGCTGCTCCTGCCTCTCAAGTCTGGGTCTCCCTGAAGATGGGAACAGGGTTTCCCAAACAGCAAGGAACAAGAGAGCCAGTCATTAGTTAGGTAGTTGGCAGGCAAGCTAGAAAGAAGTCCAGGAGGAGCTGGGCCCTTTTGACAGAGCAATGGAGTACTGGATAGGCAGAACAAAAATCCGGAGCGGAGCACAAAGTTAAGGGATTGGCAGAAGCAGGGAGTGAATGGGAAATCCAAGTCCGGTCCGGTTTTGCAACCGGGAGACAGATCAGGCGTGGTTAGGGACAGTCCAGGTTTTCAGTGTATACAAAAAGTCGGCAACAAGAGTTCAAGGAGGCAAGCATATAATCCAGGAGATGACGGAGGTGTAGTTGGAAGGCAGATCCGGGTCAGTAGCAGGTCAGGTCACAAGTAGTCTCAAAGTTCCAAGTAACAGGAAGGCCAGTGCTGAAGATCAGATAGCAGAGTGTTAACTGTCAGCGTGGTTTAAATAGGCAGCTCCCTCTGGCGAGCAGCTAGGCATGAGTGCGCACGTCGACGTGCTTGCACAAGTGTGCATGGCTGCCTGGAGGCTACGGACCTAGATCTCTCACAGTCTTTCAACACCAACACCATCTTGGGAAAAATCCTTCTCTATGACACACTGGGCACCTTGGGAAGGGCACAGCAAAAAAAAACGACAACATTTTATCTAGGTGGTATTGCAGTCCGTGGTGGCTGTGCCAGGTCTTTCCATCAGCACCCAAATAACTGTTGGATATGCAGGGCAGCCAGTGGCTCGCTATTACACATTAGGTGGGCGTGTCTTACACCTGCATGGCAAGGCGTACGGGTAAGCCACTCCGATACTCCCCAGGTTGCCCTCCTATCAGTGCTACCAGGCTCATGGAGAGCAGCAAAGCAAAGTGTGCCCCATCATTTTGTCTCTGCAGCGAGGATGGTCATCCCACTGGAGGTTGTCACAAACACTGTCACCGAATGATACACAGAGCTGAGCCACCTCATGAAAATGGAAGAGCTCACGGTGGAGGTGAAGGGCATTCAGGACAAAATTCTTTGAGCCTAGATGGCTTGGCTGGTTTTCAGAGATTCATCAGCAAGTCAAAAATCACTAACTTCATAAAACATAAATTTTCCAGAAAATGGTGTATAAGTGTGAATGTGTGGTATGAGTGGCTCCGCTCCTCACCAACCCCCCTCTGTTCCCGAATTGATTGTTAGATAGTTACAATGCATAGGTTAAGATACAGAGATATAGATTAGACATGAAGTATGGCATACTGATCTAACTTCTTAGATACATCTATGCGTCTTACAGCCCCTGACAGTTGATTTGAGTCGCTAAGCCCCAAGACGGGCTACATAATAGACGCAAAAGAACCGGCAGGTCTCTGGATAAACACCGCCCGAGCCCTAGTAAGGTACATCTTATAGCTGATGCCCCAAAGAGGCTCATACGAGCATATAGCATTGTAAAGGTCCTTCTGCATATGTATCTTTCAATAGAATGTATCCTCATGTTTCACTATACGTTGTGTTATAATTCTTCAATAAATGCAGATTATACAAAAACCCTACAATAAGCCAACCTTACCTATTGCCCGACTGGGTAACCATCTGTTTGGTCTCAGAAAGTATACTGCATTACAGACTTTCATCTCATATAAGACGTGCTGCAGCTTCAGCACAGGATAGAAATTGGTTGTGTGGAATGCAGTGTAGGTGCTAGTAGGTGGAACACAAGTGTTTTGATAGTATAGTAAATGGTGAGATCCTCTGTCATGCTTTTATTCTAGTCTGTGATTTACTCTCACTTTCTGTACAAAAAGTGACACATCATCGTGGCAGAGCAGTAAGAGTCATATGGCAAGAGATCCATCCTTCTAGTGTAATGAGGAGGCACATGGTGAGGCAAAGGTGAGTTTTCGGGTGACCTGGGGAGTTTCACACAGCTGGGCACCCCTGATCGGGGTGCCCCGGGGGAATGAGTATGCCTGCTCTGGAGTCTCATAGACTCCAGGGTGGGTTTTGGTCCACTTTAACAGATATGACTACTAGACCACTTGAAGGAGATTTTCATCTATACTGTATACAGGCTGTACTAGATAGACTAGAATATTTTTTCAAAATACTATGTAAGTCAACAAGTTACTAAACTAGGGTTATTCTCAAATGGGCTTCTATAACGTCAACAACCTCATAATCTACCTAATTTTAATGTAAATATATATTTATTATAATGGTAAAGATTTTGGGGGAAAGAAAAGAAAAAATAAACTTACCTTTTCTAACCAGGGTCTTGATTTACCCTCTAGTTCTACATCATATGCCAGTGGGTACTGGGTTCTTCCACAGCCCAGGTGCTCGGGATGCAGTGCAGATAACTGTCCTGAATTATCAGCAAGCCCACTGGCTAACATGGTGTTCTCAGATTCCTATAGTGGTTCACAAATACTAAAAAAATAATTACACAAATTAGAATGACTTCCCCCTATTTCCTTTTAACTCACTTGTCTTCGGACTTTTTGCTCGTATGGATTTGTACAGACATGATGGTGGCATTACTTGTGCAATGCCCTCTTGATCCTGGCACAACTGCCCTCCTGATCTTCAGCCTTCCACTGCATTACTCAATTCTTTTCACAATTTTTCTGTGAACTGGCTAAACTTGACCATGCTTTTTGATCTGTCCAGGCTTGTATACCTTGTAATGCCCCAGCTCAAATAAACTATTCTTCCACTAGAATCCTGCCCTCTTTAGAACTTTAGAACTGCTTCTTGGGTTTGTTACTGTGACTTTCAGTCTCCCATCTGCCTCAGGTGGATGACCCAAGTTTTCCTGCAGCCCAGTCTTCCCCCACCAATAAATGCTTCTTTCTTATCCAGATGTAGGGACCCCGGGGTATAATTGGGCATAAAATTACCACAGTGCACAGGGCCCTATTATAACACACAGTCTGAAAAGTCCTTATGTAGTGGTATGTCATATGTGTAGCTTAAATAAGGCAGATATGAACATTGTTCTGATTTCATTATACCAACAACTTTGCCCTAGAATATTTTACTCCTAGCTATGCTTATTTCTGGAATTAATTCCTAATTTAGCTTGATGTGCAACACAGTCATTAGCAAGTGGTCTTCAAATATTATAATGACAAGTAGATTTGCACCATGGGCTATGCACAGTTTTCTGTGACTGCATAACAATTACTTAATTGCATTATCATATGCCCTTAGAACATGCCTTTTGGGGAACTAAGCTTTCTCGGCAAGAGCCAAGCGCGACACCAGCTTGAGACCTGTCAAATACATTGACTGCAGTCTTATAAATTCTTTTCTCCTGAGCCCTGGTCTATTTTCTTTTAAGGATTTAAGAACAGTATATGGGAGGACGCGTCTAAAATTGAGGTTTAAAATATTCTGGAGATTACAGGCAGGATAATTGTAATCAATTCTAAATGGATAGCCTGGATGACAGGAGGTGGGGATGGTGAGCATTTAGCTCCCTAGTGTCTTCCTTTTGGGCTCAAATTCCTTTGTGTATCCATACCTCTATGTTGGCTTTCATTCTCCAGCTTCCAGCTATTTTTGTGCCATCTATGTATAGATATCCAAGAATTAAAACAATGGAGGAAAGCTTAGAGGTATCTACCACTAAGCAACACATGTGAGTGTTACTGGACAGTGTGGCCTAGTCACAAACTTTATTGAACTGGTGATGAAACTATATTGAATTTTTGGTAGTTCATATTACCCAACCTATTGGACACACAGAAGCCTGGACTTTAGACTTTAAAGTAGACCTCCAGTCAAAAATCGCCTCAGGCTCTTTTTAACAGTTGGCCCCAGGGTGGGTCCTGGCTCACAAGGACACTAAACTAACTTAACCTTCCAACTTACACCATCAGTGAGCCCTGCATTAGAGAGATACTAACTTTAACCTAACAGGGCTGTGCCCCCCCCCCCATCATAGATGGCTTAAAGTAGTCCAATCACCAGGATTTTCACTCGATCTTGGTGATTGGCCATTCCCCCTGGGTAGTCCCAATTTGGGACACACCGCTGTATAAAACCTTGCTGATCACCACCAAAACTCCCAACGTTCTCACGGCACATGTGTAGGCTCTCATATCAGCACATAGTAATGCACAACAGAAAGAGCGCAGCATAGCAAATAGGGAGTGGCTGTATCCCTGGTCTCCCTGCAGTCTGTGGCATGATCCAGCCCCCAGCTGGAGCCGGGGGTAGAAAATCATCCAGCCCTGGAGTCTTTTAGACTCCAGGGTCGTCAATACAGGTGATGGGGGGGTCATGCTAAATTTTCAAATTCCCTCTTTTTTCTCTTTTCCACGCTCTCTCCCTCTTTCTCTCTTTTCTGCATCTCCCTTCTTTTTCTCTTTTTGACATAACCATCTGTCTCTATTTTATTTCCACATCCCTTCTGTCTTCTTTTTCCCCAGATTCTTTCCATCTTTCTCTCTTTTCCACATTTCCTCCCTCTTTCACATATAGCCGTTATTTCCTTGTTTCCACATTACATCCTTTTTTTTTCTTTTTTCCACATTCCCGCTGCCCCTTTTTCCACACTCGTTTACCTCAATTTTTTCACATCCCTTCTGCTCCCGCTTTTTCCACATTCTCTCAATCTTTCTCTGTTTTCTGTATCCTCTCTATCTTTCTCTCTTTTGCACATTCCTTTCTTCTTTCTGTCTTTTCTACTGTGGCCATTAGTATGATCTTTAGGAAAGTCGATATTTCAGATTACAATCACAAACTCCACAGAAGCTGTCGGATCAGTGCCGTTCCTCCGATATATGCTTATTTTATTGACTTTATGGGAGTTTACTGCATGCTGCTGTTTACTTCGACTTAGTCTCGAATGCAAACTGGGAGCCGCCTTGCCAACAGTTAGGTGATTGACACAAAAGAGATTATGTGTAATCAGAATCGCAGCCCCTTTGGGGACATCTTTAACACGAGGATTAAACATTTCCACGACAGGCGTTTGACGTTTCTTCTGCTGAACTATTCCTTCACCTCTTTGATGTATTTGTGCAGGAGAGAAGTGGCATGCTGAGGTGCCTCCTTTTTTTGGGGTTCCGGTTTGACAAGTTTCTTTAGTTTGTTTGGACCCTGTCACTTTGCATTTAACAGTCAATGGGGCAGGTCGGAATGAGCTGCAGTCTATGAGATTATCTGACACCTGCTCATCACATATGCAGATTTTCCAAGGGGGTTAAAAGCCTTTCCAGCCTTTCTTTTTTTCTTTCTTGGTCTGCCCTGGTCAGCCGCATTCAAGTGCACCAGTAGCTGTCTTCTGCATGACCTTACACAATATGTCAGTCATTGGAGGTATTATGGATTCAACATATGCCAGCCACAAAGCCATCCATGTTTTAGCATACGTAATTGCCCCAGCACCAAGAGCTCAGGCCCATCAACCTCAAATCACCCGATTTTTTTTTTTGAGGGGGAGCAGTTGTAAAATTATTCTAAGGGGGTCTGTTGCCTAAATAGCTGAAATAGTTTCAACAGTCAGTTGGTAGCTTTGGGCGATGATCTTTAGAAAGCTACAAGAATTCAAAAACATATGAGTATTATTTTATGTATGATTATTTTTTTTATGCATGATTATTATGTATGATTATTATTTTATAGTATTTTAAAAAGCATTTTTAAACATTTTTACATTTCTAGAGACCACAGAGGTCAGTATTCAGTTCAGGAGGTACTGTTTATTTTCACTCTATATTGGTATCACTAATCTGTACCATGCTTTATTTTTTAGTTCATAGTTCATATTCTTTACATGTCTACATTAAAATATATACCAATAAACATTTTGAAAAGAGGAGTTGAGCATAATGAACCCTATGGGTATGGTCTTAGGTTTGACGCTTCTTCAGGGAATCTGTATATAATCATAGTCCAAAATTTTAGAGTACAAAGAAAAAATGAAATAACACGTTTTTGTTATCTCTGTATTTGTTACTACTTAGGCTTGTTTAACACCAGCGCAGTTGCGGAGCACTCACGCTTTCAGATGAGCACCCTGCACGCACCTATAAAAAAGCTGCCCATAGTAATCTATGGGTGCTTTCACATGTTAATTGGGTATTTGCAGAATGCTCCGCAAAATATCTGCCTGCAGTGTCCTGAGGACACAGCGCTCGCAATCTCCCTCCATATGAGTGGAGAGCCCTAGCGCTAGCCGCCCTCCACATTCTGACGCGACGCGAGCAATTGCAGAGTGCTCACCCAAAAGCTTGAGCGCTCCGCAATCGGACTGGTGTACAACCAGCCTTACAGTGCTCGCTTATAACACTTGTTTACTCATCTAATCAGAAAGAACTTCATTATAAATCACAATATTTTTTCCAGGTTCCATAATTCACATAGTCGAATATATATATATATATATATATATATATATATATATATATATATATATATAATTTGTGTTGGTTCAATGTATATTTGTGTATATTTTCAATGCAGACATGTGTAGAATATGTTGTGTACCAAATACCTGAAAAATAAAGCATGATACAAATTAGTGGTACCAATGTAAGTTGCTAATTCCTGAAGTGACCTCAGACCCAAGTGGCCTCTAGAACTGTGTTTCTCTAAAAGGTGTTAAATTCAGGAACAGTTGGTCTACTGTGATAAGAATAATGGTTGTCATACAAGAACTGTTGCCGGTTCCCTATTTAGCATTTAATCAAAACATTGGTAACATCTTAATATTTTAGCCTTAACTAGAGACAAGTTGACTTTTTCATTTTCTTTTCTTTTCTTAATATCAACCCTGAGTGATGGCAAAAATATAGTATTTACATCTCTGTTCACAGTAATTTATTAAGCAAATTAAGATTAAAAGATAGGGGATATAAATATAAAGATACCTGAGATAGAAATGCAAACATGCTAAAATTATAATAGTAATAATCCCACATAGGCAACTAGAGATGAGCGAATCGATTCGGACGAACCCAAATTCGTTCCGAATTTCATGAAATAGATTCTGAACGAATCCAAATATCCCCGTGATTCGATCGATCGAATTTTTTCTTTAAACTCCATTTACTGCAATTACAGGCATTGTAAAATGGTGGAGGGACGTGTCTGGACATATCCCCTGGGGCAAGGTATCATGGGAAGGTCACATGCAGCCTATCAGCAGCCAGGAACCCCGGTGACGTCACAGCGGTATATAAGCGGCGGCCATCTTGCTGGTGCGCATTTCAGCGTTGTATTGCGGTGAGAACGGAGCTGGGTAGAGACAGGGAAAGACTGAGAGCCACAGAGAGCCAGGGAAAGATCGAGGCAGGGACAGCAGATAAAGTGACAGAGAAAGCTTTTTTTTTATTTTCATTTGATTTAATAGCCAGATCACAGTTTTAAATTGCTTTTGTTTCTGCTGTAAAAACCCCTGGCCACTGGGCATCCCATGTTTGCACATTTACCCTATCTGTTACACACAAGCAGGTCTTAAAGCTGATTTAATCTAACTAGAGCACAGATTTAATTGTTTTTGTGTCTGCTGTAAAAACCCCTGCCCACTGGGCATCCCATGTTTGCACATTTAACCCTATCTGTTACACACAAGCAGGTCTTTCGGCTGATTTCATCTAACTAGAGCACAGTTTTAACTGTTTTTGTGTCTGCTGTAAAAACCCCTGGCCACTGGACATCCCATGTTTGCACATTTAACCCTATCTGTTACACACAAGCAGGTCTTAAAGCTGATTTCATCTAACTAGAGCACCGTTTTAATTGTTTTTGTGTCTGCTGTAAAAACCCCTGGCCACTGGGCATCCCAATTTGATGCCAACTTCAGGGTGTGCCTTTCAGACAATTATTGGGTTCCTGCTGATGCCAACTTCGGGGTATGCCTTTCAGACAATTTTTGTGTTCCTGCTGATGCCAACTTCAGGGTATGCCTTTCAGACAATTTTTTGTGTTCCTGCTGCTGCCAACTCCAGGGTGTGTCTATCAGTCAATGTTTGGGTTCCTGCTGCCAACTCCAGTGTCTCTTTCAGCCAATGTGTGGGCTCCTGCTGCTGCTGCTGCTGCTGCCAACGCCAGGGTGTGTCTATCAGTCAATGTTTGGGTTCCTGCTGCCAACTCCAGTGTCTCTTTCAGCCAATGTTTGGGCTCCTGCTGCTGCTGCTGCTGTCAACTCCAGGGTGTGTCTTTAGGTCAATTTTTGGGCTGCTGCTGCCAACTCCAGTGTCTCTTTCAAGCAATGTTTGGGCTCCTGCTGCTGCTGCTGCCAACTCCAGTGTGTCTTTAGGCCAATTTCTGGGCTCCTGCTGCCAACTCCAGTGTCTCTTTCAAGCAATGTTTGGGCTCCTGCTGCTGCTGCTGCTGCCAACTCCAGTGTGTCTTTAGGCCAATTTTTGGGCCCCTGCTGCCAACTCCAGTGTCTCTTTCAAGCAATGTTTGGGCTGCTGCTGCTGTCAACTCCAGGGTGTGTCTTTAGACCAATTTTTTGGCTGCTGCTGCTGCCAGCTCCAGTGTCTCTTTCAAGCAATGTTTGGGCCCCTGCTGCTGCTGCCAACTCCAGTGTGTCTTTAGGCCAATTTTTGGGCCCCTGCTGCCAACTCCAGTGTCTCTTTCAAGCAATGTTTGGGCTGCTGCTGCTGCTGTCAACTCCAGGGTGTGTCTTTAGGCCAATTTTTTGGCTGCTGCTGCCAACTCCAGTGTCTCTTTCAAGCAATGTTTGGGCTCCTGCTGCTGCTGCCAACTCCAGGGTGTGTCTTTAGGCCAATTTTTGGGCCCCTGCTGCCAACTCCAGTGTCTCTTTCAAGCAATGTTTGGGCTGCTGCTGCTGCTGCTGTCAACTCCAGGGTGTGTCTTTAGGCCAATTTTTGGGCTGCTGCTGCTGCCAGCACCAGTGTCTCTTTCAAGCAATGTTTGGGCCCCTGCTGCTGCTGCTGCCAACTCCAGTGTGTCTTTAGGCCAATTTTTGGGCCTCTGCTGCCAACTCCAGTGTCTCTTTCAAGCAATGTTTGGGCTGCTGCTGCTGCTGTCAACTCCAGGGTGTGTCTTTAGGCCAATTTTTTGGCTGCTGCTGCTGCCAACTCCAGTGTCTCTTTCAAGCAATGTTTGGGCTCCTGCTGCTGCTGCCAACTCCAGGGTGTGTCTTTAGGCCAATTTTTGGGCTCCTGCTGCCAACTCCAGTGTCTCTTTCAAGCAATGTTTGGGCTCCTGCTGCTGCTGCTGCCAACTCCAGGGTGTGTCTTTCAGGCAATATATGAGCTCCCTATGCTGTTGCCAACTCCTGGGTGTGTTTTTGAGGCAATATATGCGCTCCCTATGCTGCTGCCAAGTCCAGAGTGCGTTTTTCAGGCAATATATGGGTTCCTAATGCTGCTGCTGCTAACTCCTGGGTGTGTCTTTCAGGCAATATATGGGCTCCTAATGCTGCTGCCAAGTCCAATGTGTTTTTTAGGCAATATATGAGCTCCCTATGCTACTGCCAAGTCCGGAGTATGTCTTTCAGGCAATATATGAGCTTTTTATGCTGCTGCCAACTCCCGGGTATGTATTTCAGGGAATATATAGGCTCCCTATGCTGCTGCCAACTCCAATGTGTTTTTCAGGCAAATATATGGGCTCCTAATGCTGCTGCTGCTGCCAACTCCTGGGTGTGTCTTTCAGGCAATATATGGGCTCCTAATGCTGCTGCTGCCAACTCCTGGGTGTGTTTTTCAGGCAATATATGAGCTCCCTATGCTGCTGCCAACTCTTGGTTGTGTTTTTCAGGCAATATATGGGCTCCTAATGCTGCTGCCAACTCCTGGGTGTGTCTTTCAGGCAATATATGGGTTCATAATGCTGCTGCTGCCAACTCCTGGGTGTGTCTTTCAGGCAATATATGGGCTCCTAATGCTGCTGCCAACTCCAATGTGTTTTTCAGGCAATATATGGGCTCCTAATGCTGCTGCTGCCAACTCCTGGGTGTGTCTTTCAGGCAATATATGGGCTCCTAATGCTGCTGCCAAGTGCAATGTGTCTTTCAGGCAATATATGAACTCCCTATGCTGCTGCCAACTCCTGGGTGTGTTTTTCAGGCAACACATGTGTTCCCTATGCTGCTTCCAAGTCCAGTGTGTTTTTCAGGCAATATATGGGCTCCTAATGCTGCTGCTGCCAACTCCTGGGTATGTCTTTCAGGCAATATATGGGCTCCCTATGCTGCTGCCAACTCCAATGTGTTTTTCAGGCAAATATATGGGCTCCTAATGCGGCTGCCAACTCCTGGGTGTGTCTTTCAGGCAATATATGTACTCCCTATGCTGCTGCCAACTCCTGGGTGTGTCTTGCAGGCAATATATGAGCTCCCTATGCTGCTGCCAACTCCTGGGTGTGTCTTTCAGGCAATATATGGGCTCCCTATGCTGCGGCCAAGTCCATAGTGTGTCTTTCAGGCAATATATGAGCTCCCTATGCTGCTGCCAACTCCTGGGTGTGTTTTTCAGGCAATATATGGGCTCTCTATGCTGCTGCCAACTCCTGGGTGTGTTTTTCAGGCAATATATGGGCTCCTGATGCTGCTGCCAACTCCTGGGTGTGTCTTTCAGGCAATATATGAGCTCCCTGTTCTGCTGCCAACTCCTGGGTGTGTTTTTCAGGCAATATATGTGCTCCCTATGCTGCTGCTAAGTCCAGAGTGTGTCTTTCAGGCAATATCTGGGCTCCCTATGCTGCTGCCAAATTCAGGGTGTGTTTTTTAGGCAATACATGGGCTTCCTATGCTGCTGCCAACTCCAATGTGTGTCTTTCAGGCAATATATGGGCTCATCATGCTGATGCCACCTCAAGGCTCTGTAATTGTGCTGCTCTGCGTCAGCGAATCTAATACCGACGCCTCTGATCTGCATGTCATACTTCTTTACAATAGTATTTCACTAACCCAGCATGCATCCTATGTATGTTACAGCCAAGCAAAACGTTCTGCAACCCTATGGAGGCTCTCGGACGCCCAGAAATAGCCATTTTTAATAGCAATTCATCGCGAATAAATTCGGACCGAAACGAATTTTCCCGGAAAATTCGGCGAATCAGCCGAATCGAAATTTTCAAAAGTACGCTCATCTCTATAGGCAAAAAAAAAATAAAGAAAAAAAATGATCTAGATCCCAACTAGTAACTTTCCCCACAACAATTGATGCTGAACAAGACTGTTTACTTATAAATTCCTAATACATATGCTTTTTATACCATATTTTTTTAGGTGTAGTTTTTTTTGGATCATTGATTCTAAAAAGGTGCTGGACTGACACAAAGCCTCCACTGGATGTTGGGGCGCTGCAGGGCTGCTGCACACTGATTGGCTAACTAGTCCATCAGTCAATTACATAATTGCCACACACAACAGTGGCTATGAATGGAGGAGGTGCACATCAGCAGTGGAGCCCAGCAGAGGCAGTACTTCCGCAACGCTTTGAAAACTTTTGATCTCCTGTCCTGTCACCAGCAACTCTGACCTCTAGTGTGTAAAAACTTACCGGTTGCCAGGATCCTGCACCCTGCCATTCAGCGCTGAGCTCCATTCACGAGAAAATGGCATCTTCCAGCACCCCTCCGCATGCCTTTCCCATTCACTACAATGGAAAGGGTGTGACGCTCCTTGACACGCCCCCTCCATTGCACACATTGGTGCTGGTCAAGAGAGCTCCAGGGGACAAAAGTAGTATATATATATTTTTTGTACCTGGGCACATCCTTGAGCCTGCATTTTCCCAATGTAGTGTTCGACCTTGACTCCAGTTTAATTAGATCTGCCTTTGTTGTCAGTTGAGGATTTTACATAACACAATCATCTGAGCAACTATCAGAAAGGCTCTGATCAAGCTTTGGGCTGAGAGAAGACACACACGGCAGTTGTCACTGACAAAACAGTTAACAACATTAGTGGGATAACAGGCCAAGTCGAGGGGACTCGTCACCAGCTATAAATAGAGATGAGTTACAGCTAAGTCAGTCATTCTTACTGCAGAATTATCCTTATATGAGTAGAGCTTTGGTAGTTAGGATTTGTTAAAACTGGACTAATCCTTTAACAAATCCTTGCCGTTGCACATTACCCTGACAGATCACAAAAAACTTCACACAAATATTCATACATGCTACAAGGTGTTATTTCCTGTTTTTTACATTTGAATTTCATTTTCCAAATAAAAGAGTTCGAGGGATCAGCAGAAAAAAACATCCATGGACCTCTCATGACATGCACATGTTTTCTTTTGGTAGAAGTGGAATATCTTCAGCAACTGAAGTCAGAAATAAATCTTGCCTTTATGTTGAGGGTTCAAGGTTGGGAAGCAGCTGGTTCCTGTCGGAACATATATCCCCGAACACACCTCTAGAAGATTATCCCATCATTAAATATTTGTAGGATAACAGCAGAAGCCTAATTTAGTTTTTGTTTCTTTCTCTCTCTGGTTTAATCACAGATGAAAGAGACTAATAGCACTACAGAGCTTTCTGGTGATCAAAGGCCGATCAATCCTCTTTGTGGAGTAATTAACTATTTGCTAAACTTGCAGAATTGATTTCCATTTAGGGCTAAGAGAGAGGGTTTTAAATGAAGACCGATTTACCAGCCATGAGGAGGGAATTCAGGCTCCAATGCCAAGAGATATTCCACATGACAAATTAAACTGCGTTGTGGCGATGCTGAGAAATAAGACTTGCTCCTGGCCCTTTTTTTTCTCCATCCTGTTAGAATGACTAAGGTCTCTGAAGCTTGCCCCTCAGCTTATGCAGGCATAACGGCCTTTTAAAGTGGTCCTGAGAATGCGGCCAGCTCACATTACACGTTTGTGTCTCATAAGTTGACATGAGAGCCTGTTCCTGACCATGTCCCAGTTGTGTGTGTGAACTGTGAGCGGTGTCACATTAACCAAACTGGCTAATCCTGTAAAGGACCGGAGATGACCCTATGTTGGTGGCAGGTTAAATAGGTCTGCCTGTACTGGAGTTCAACAAATATCCTTCTCAGTGATTGGAATATCCAGAGCACATACATAATAGTTGTTTTCTGTTACAACTGTTCTTTTAACTGCCATCTTACATGAACCATTGAGGAGTCACAAGGGTCAAGTGGTTCGTGTTTCAAGTTCAGGTGTGCTTCGGGGTCAAGCAGCTTAGATACAGTGCTTGGGAGTCTATTACAACTTGGATATTAAGCAGGTAAGGCCACAGATACAAACTTGGTGGGTCAGGTTGTAGGTGCAAGCAGGGACCAAAACTTTGTTGCAACTCCAATAAAAGACCTGGGTGGTTCAGTGACTTATTTATAGTTGACACACTTATCTCAAGCACTTATCATTGGTATAGGAGTCTCAGGTCTTCTTCCTACCTGTCACAGCAGCCCTGTAGGAACATAAATAAGTTAAAAGAAAATACTTTGGTGCAGTTTACTACTACTACTCTATTTCCATGACTCCCCCAAAAGGCTGTGAAACACTGCAGAATGGTGCAAAAGCCAGGTAAAAGGAAAGAGGGGATCTGCGAATTTTACTCGCCTGCTCCTGTAGCCCTCTCCGTGTCTGCATCACTTCCACATCCCTGCTCAACTCTGAGGATGTGGCCAGCAGCACGCTCAGCTCTGCTCAGCCATTCTGGTGGCTTAGCCACTAGCAGAGCCAAAGAGTTCTGAGTGAAATAGAGCACACAGCGCGTGTGGTTTCGGCTGAGCCTGCGTCGGGGGAACACCAGGAAGATGATGGCAAACTGTTGGGATGCACACAGCAGCGCATCTTAATTCGACCCTGTCTCAGAGGAACAACACATGGAAAATTGAATTCCTCTTTAATGTGTCCGCTTCCCAAGTTTTTTAAGTTCTTTTGCACATGCAAATGCCAATGCATTTGCACATTTATGCAGAAGTCTGGATCTCCAGAGTCCACAGACATCATCGCAGTGCTGCTTAAACTTCATTAGTTCCAGCAGGAGATTCCTGTGTTCTGACCCATCTTCTTTGACCATTTCGAGCATTTTCCCTTCGGATTGACCCTTGGCCAGTTAACCCATTCTGCTCTTGCACTTGTGATCTACTCATGCATCATCTAGACCTTGCATGCAGCCCAGTCTGTCCTGACTTGCGGGGGAGGGTCCAGAGAAGACGGGGGGGGTCTTAGATTTCAAAAGACTGGGTGCCAGAGCACGCCACATCTACAGTGAAATCGAGCATGCAGCCAGTGCTGCGGAAATATAGGGGTTTCACACAGTGGGGCATCCTGATTTCAGATGCCCCGGGGGCAGGCTAGAAGCCAGTCTTTTACTCCTCTCCTACTCTACATACCAGTCTTCTTATACAGACAATTTTAAACTCATATGACTATGGCAGATCGTCATACAATGAAAAAGGAGCAGACAAGACATAAGGCTTGATTCAGTGTCAGGCAAGAATATATTTCCGTTTTGGTGGCATGGGCTTAGTCTGGACCATGCTAGATGCTTGAAGGCTGTTGGTAACATCCCAAACATTTAAGATGTATGAGGCATGGCTATTTTAATGGTAGCAATGAAAGAAAATATTTTTATAACAATAGGTTGAAGAGAAAAATCCACCCTAACAGGGTACTTAGCCCTGATGGGGCCCCCATCATCATCAGCACCACCCCCCCACCGGACTCTCAATAGTGACATCAGATATGCGTCAGGAGTGAGGTGCGCAGCGCCGGCAAAGGGGTGATGCTTGCTGTGCCGTTGTCAGAGAGGCGGGGCATGCGCACATCATCACCTGAGGGGCAGTTTGCACTGCCCCTATGATATGTACGCCCCTGCACCCTAATGATGCTGCTATTGTTTCCAGCCATATATAGTTGCGCTAATGAGAACACCACATAACACTTTTATAAAGTCATTCACATATATTGATAATCAGTGAGACGCATTGCCAAATAATGTATCTGTGTATTTCCTCACTTTGTTTAGTAATTGGGTAGCAAAAGTATTTTAAAGCTCTAAGCATCTGATTCCACTAAGGTCTCCTTCAATAATTAGCAGTATATAGATATAGCAATTACATTAGCTTTTCTTACAGCATCTTCCTATAATAGTCTTCCAGGAACATGTTCAACCTGTATATTACATCATTTCCAGTTCCAAATTAACCTCCACCAGCCAATTAAACACCAATACAATTTCTTGGAGTTTTTCTAGGTAGATCTGAAAGCAAGGTTAATCTAATAGTACATAATTATTGCATAATTTAAGCCTGTATTATCATTGTCTGCAAAAACCGACATCAAAAGCAAACTTCAGCTAATTATCCCAACAACCCTCTCTGTCTGCCTCAGGAATAATAGGCAGAAACAAGGTAGCCAGGACTGATGTCTGTGTGCACCATTCAGTCTTACACCCTTTGAATGCAAGCTTTGTAATCTGGGCGATTGTTCACTAATATATATATATATATATATATATATATATATATATATATATCATTCTCATTATAAGAGTGGCTATATCCAGTCCTGTCTATGTTTTGCCCCTGAAATCATAGCATCATGTCTGTGGCAGGCCATACCCACCCCTGTGACATTATCTGCCCCTACAATTATAAGTCATTATCATTGCCTTAAGAGTGGTCATATCCATCAGCATTATGTTACTACCTCTACGCTAAGCAGGGCAAGGGGATTACATAAAGAAAAAACACTTACCTCACTGGCAATTCAGCCCCAGCAATCAATAAATTGCAGTGCCAGGCACTGCCATCTTGGCCTGCGAGAGCACGGATACCCCCCTAGAACCCAAACATGAACTTGTATAGTGTACAAAAGTCCATCAAATATAAGCCCCCCCCCCCACACACAAAAGGGATCCCCATCTCAATACCCAAAAACAGTATATCCACTGGCTCTCATCAGGTTCCAGCAGCATTCTTGTTGCCCCAGTCCCCTACATGCCTCAGAGAGAAGTGTGAAGGAACTTCATTTAGTATAATATTCCTCCCAAAAAAAATGCCCTAAGCCTAATGATAAATCTAGCCCTGGGCAATTTATATCCTTTATTTTGCTTTAACCGAGTTTGTTCTTTGAGTTCCTCCTGACTCCAGACAAGTGTGTGTCTGACTTATTGGCGGGTAATTGTATTAGGGAGCAATACAACCAAGTGAAAGACAATTCTGCCGGGCTGGTGTGTTTGTGTGGGAATCCACCGAGACTATTTGAGAGTACATTAGGCTACGATCTGAGTGGGGTGACCTTGCTGCAATTGGGGTTGACACTTGAACGAAAGCCTGTGTCCTTTTAAAGGACAGTCCTAGCAGAAGACTTTTATCTCTTATAAATTGCATTACCTGGATGCGCTTGTTCTCTTTAAATATATCTGTTCCCAAGCTTCTTGCTCTGTCTCTTGCCATGTCAGTTTGTTACTTACTGATTACTACTTATCTGAAGATTCGGAACACCTAGGCTTCGTGCCTCTGGTCTTCTACAGCCTTAGTAACACAATGTGCCAGTTATTTTAAGATATTTATTTAGCTTTTGTAGGTGTTTTGGGCTGTGATTGCATCACTTTTGCACAGTTGCGTAATCACACAAAGGTCTGTGTTCAGAGGCATGTATTTAAAAATACAGCATTCAAAAGGGTTGTAATATATTTAGTACAAGAAAATTTAGTACAAACATACAAATACAACCAAGGAAATTAAATCATCATACAGCACTCAGTTGATACAATAACAACACACACTCACTTAGCTTTAAGCAAATCCAGGGTTATAGACTAGACTAGAAGAAAGCAGTATACACCTGCCCTAAAGTGGCACCACAGACCAAAATGCTAAACTTGTACTAGAAACCAAAAAAGGCGTTACTGCACAAATGTATAAATAGTCTTTGTTTTGTAACTCTAAAGGGGATAGAGCTAAACAAATACCTTCATATTTAGTCTGCTGCTATCACACTGCAATTTGGCATCCAATGACTACATCTAAATACACAAAAAAACTGCAAAAAATGAATCTTTTTTATTTGAATCCCATGGACCTAACTGGGTTTTTAGGAGAAGAAGTTCTCCAGGTGAGGTGCAGAGGTTTTCACATTTGAAAACAACTACCCCGGTGAGGTGTTGCATGAAGCAGCAAGCTCGCCAAATAAGTCAAAGAGCCGCTTTACACGGGGTGAAGCTTTAACCATGTTTTTGAAATACCCCAAATGTAAATAAAAAGATAAAAGTAGAGATTAAGACCTGGCAAAAGTCCAGGATGTTGAGGACTTGAGTAAGGCCATTAAAAGCTGTTCAATCAATTTTACCACGCTAAGGCTTTTACTCAGGTTTCTGGGATGCAGAGGGGACCATGCAATCTATTGCAGGGTTAGGGAAGAGATTTTCTACCAATTCAAAGCAAGAATAAATGGCTACATGGTTAATGAAAAATGAACTGCTATACTGCAGAATAAACACTTCAGGATACTAAAGGTTTGGTTCCACTGGGTAGATTTTGCTCAGCCAGACATGTCCGCAGGCAGTTTGTTGGGAGACTAAAAGGTGATTACTGGCTCTGGAGATCCCTGATGCCCAATACTTCTCCTCTCCTTCCTTCTCTATCCTGTTAATCTATCGTTCTGTTCCATTACCATTTGTAACTCTCTCAAAAGCTAGGGTGGGGGTATATTGGTCCATGTGAGCTGATGGTTCCCTCTTACAGTTTGAATTCCTTTTTTTTTTTTTAATTCTTTTGGTTTTTGCATATAAACATATACAAGAAAAGATACAGATTGCATTACATTACAATACACATTAGGGGAGGGAAACCGAGGGTATAAGGACAAGGATTTGGGTTTGGGTAAGGGCGGAGTAGCACCCCCGAGGCAGATTGGAGCTAAGGTTAGACCCGCCGCAAATGAGGCTGAAGAGGGGGGGTCGGGGACAAGCCTCCACAGTGGAACAGCGGTATATTGGTATAGGTTATAATCGTCAACCAGCTGGGTCATCAAACAGCTGCTTAAATTCTGCAGACTCCTGGTAAATCAGCCAGGGCATCCACGTGCGTCTGTACTGTTTGTCTCTGTCATGGATCGCAAGTGTGAGATCCTCCATGCTCAACACTTCCACGACCCAGTCCTTCACAGTGGGGGCTCTTTTTTGTTTCCAGAATTTTGGAATCACTAATTTAGCTGCATTTAACAGATGAACCTGCAGAGATTTCTTATATTTGCTTACAGGGCGATTGGTTGAATGCAGCAGGATCTGAGCGGGGTCTGTGAGGGTCTGGCCCCCTGTTAGCTGGGAAACAACAGCCAACACTCCATCCCAGTACGCGCGGATCTTGGAGCAGGACCAGAGGATGTGAATCAGAGTGCCCCGTTCGATCCCGCACCTCCAGCAATGTGGATCCACCGAGGTGGACATTCTATTGAGTCTGTCGGGCGTGTAGTACCATCGCGTCAAAACCTTATAGTTAGACTCCTGCACTCTGGTGGCTATCGAGGATCTGAGAGCAAGAGAGGCAATCTTCTCTCTCCGGTCCTCATCAAACTCCACCCCTAAGTCGGCTTCCCACTCCCTCCAGAATGTCGGGGGGCTGTCACACCCCCCCACTAATAGCGAGTATAATTTGGAGGTCAGGTGGTCGTTTGGAGTCTCACCCAGACAAATCCTCTCCAACTCAGTATGAGACCTGCACCTATCTCTCCGCAGCCCCTGCCCAGCTACAAAGGACTGCAATCTAATTAGGGTCCATGGGTCAAGGTCTGCGTTTCCCCACCTGGATCTCAAATCGGACAGTGATATCCACCCACTCTCCGAAATCAAGTCCCCAGCTCTCAGCTGACGCAACGTACTCCACTCCCTGAGGTCTGCTCTGGATGATCCAGGGGCCAGCAACGGGTTAGTGATTAGGGGTATCATGGGGGAAGGTAGCGGGGAGATCTCCGGATAGGATCTGTACCTCCCAAAGACCCTCAGTGTTGCCTCGATAGTCGGATGCCTCTTCAGGTCCTGGGGCAAATCCCCCCCGCCCCACATCACGATGTCCGGTGGGGTGTGGGCCATGGAGCGCTCCAGCTGAACCCATCTCTTTGTGTCCTGGCAAGTCGCCCATTCGCAGGTTCTCTGTAGGTGCGAGGCCGCCCAGTAAAGCCTGATGTCTGGTAGGGACATGCCCCCCTGATTTTTTGGCCTATAGAGTACACGTTTCCCGATCCTCGCCCGCTTTTTATTCCAGACGAAGCTCAGGAGGGACCTGCTAAGGTCAGCAAAGAAACTCGCAGGGATCCGGACCGGCAGGGCCTGGAACAAATACAACAGTCTGGGCAGAATCATCATCTTTATTATGTTTACCCTCCCCATCCAGGAGAATGTGGGGAGGTCCCACCTCTCCAAGTCAGCTCTAATTTTCCTAGCCAATGGGAGGAAATTCAGAGCCACTATGTTGTACAAGGAGCATGGTAACTGGGTTCCCAGGTACGTTAAAGAGGCCTTGGCCCATTTAAAGGGAAAGGACTGCCGTATGGCCTTGACTAGGTCTCCTCGAAGGGAAACATTCATGGCCTCGGATTTATCAAAATTAATTTTTAGGTACAAGAGCCTCCCGTACGTCTCAAATTCCTTCATTAGGACTGGAATAGTCACGGAGGGATTAGTAATAAAGAAAAGTAGATCATCCGCGTAAGCAGCAACCTTGTGGGTGCTCTCACGGGACACCAGACCTTAGTTTGAATTTCTTTTGATGTTGCTGAAGATCATACCCTTATACTTTATATATACATACTAAATGGCCTTATTGATACAACAAAGTGGGAGTTTGTATTCCTAGCCTCTATCATGTATACTATTTGTGCACCCTACATACTTACTTGCTCCTCTCTCTTTATATTGTCTAAGAAGTGTTGAAAACATTCAATAAAAATGTTGAAAAAGAAAAAAGGAGAGATTATAAAGGATATTTTAGGGCTGGGGTATCCAAACATTTTGTTTTATTATTTTCTTAATATCCATCACCTGGGTGGGTTTTCAGTCAACTAATGCATGCAAAGCATCTTTTTAAGGTTCATGAAGTTCACATAATCTAACAAATAGTTTTCATCACCTTCAAAGCTGTTTTGTACTAAAAGAGCAAATCAGGCTTGGGTAAATGGCAGCAGACCAGGTTGGAATATGGGTCAGTAATTTATTGCTTCCTACCACTTGCTAACCTACCACTGGTAATAAAGTAATAAAATGGAAAGTTGCTCTGGAAAATGTGTAACTGGTGTGGGAGGAGCCTAGTAGAACCGCCCAATCATCCTATATAACCATTAAGCAGCAAACGGGCAGAAAAACAGGTTAGATTGCATATATCTGCAGATACAAGAGAAAACCACACAACCCCGACCCGGGGGTAAATCACCAAATGAGGAAAGCCTGGTAGTGATATTGCCCTAGAGGAAGGTTAGAACCCCAGAGGAGGGAAGTCAGGTAGGGCTAGAGTCCTAATGAAAAAAGCAAGTAAGGGTAAAATGTCCCCAGATGAGGGGGACATGGTAAAGATAAAGCCATAGAAGGGAGCAAGTGGGGGTAAAGCCATAGAGCCGAAGATGGAGGACTCAAGTAGGAGCAAAACCCAGAGAAATTAGTTAGGTAGGGATATATGGAGCCCTAGAAGGAATCAAGCTAGAGTAAAGTCCCAGATAAATGAAGCCTTGTAGGGATTTAGTCCTAGATGAAGGAATCAAGTTGGAGTAAACCCCCAGATAGATAAAGTCTAAGGGGGGTTGAGCCCTAGGCGAGGAAAACATGCTAAAAATAAAGCTGTTGATGAAAGAAGCATTAGAAAAACAGAGCAGATGATAAAAATATAATTGTAGCATAAAAGCTGCTGAAAGTACATCAACACAACACTGATAGTAGAATACTGATGAAGGTTGAGTTTTAGACACAACTAATCGAAGGTAAGTCACAGTATGTAAAAATAAATACGCAGAAATAAAACTGCTGTAGAATGGTAGACACTTACAGTAGGTAAAGACACGTGGCATTCTCAAACCTCTGCATGAAACACAAAAATCGAGCCAGTGTTCTTGATAAAAGCATAATGATTCTGTCTGCCGCCTGGATCATACCAAACATTAGAGAAAGAGCTGTAGGTAAGAATTTCGTCAAAGCAAGTTCAGCCCTCTCTCCCAGATACTCCCACTTTTATGAATGATCTAGTGCAGGGTTCCCCAACCATTTTTATGGAGGTTAAATCACAAGTGAAGGTGAAGATCTGCTCTGAAGAACTTTATGTACTCCATTTGGCCAAACAGTAACAAGCTCTTTTGGCATCAGTGTCATTATCCCAAGAAGCCCCATGCCTGCAGCTTGTTGACTTGGCCACTCGCTGAACCCTGTTGGAGCAGTAGCTTGTCTTTAGGGCTTCACCCTCCCCACCCCATTTTTCACTTCTGGTGCCCTTTACTGCCACCAGAGGGATCTAGTGGAGAAGGCATTGCTTTCATTCAAAAGCTGTATCAGCTCCTTATTGAAGCTGGATGAGACCTGCATTGCTCCGCTTATGCATTAATTTGACAAGTATTGGTATAACAGGCAGCACTGTCAACTATGTCTGCTGTGATGTCTGGTTTATCTCTGGACATGGGTTTGGGGGGTACGGTTAGTGCCAAAGAAACTCTGAATGGCTTACTAACCCAATATGGAGTAGTTTATGGGGCTCTTAATCTAAAAATAAGGTAACGTAGCCTGTTTCTCAATAGTAATATATATACATACATTTATTATTATCAATTCATCTGTTCATCTTGAAAATAGGTATCAAAACACGTATTTTACCATGTCACACCAAGTGTCTATATTTACAGTGTTACCAATATATTATCATAGTTGTTTCAGTACAGCGCAACAGTTTCAGTTTGTAGCAAGTGTGCTTGGCACATGTTTGTAGCAAGTCCTGTTGCGCTGTTCAGTTGTGGCTAGTGAAATTTGGTGCATCTGCTTCAGGCAAGGATATGTGCACATATCAGGCTACGTTACCTTATTTTTAGATTAAGAGCCCCATAAACTACTCCATATTGGGTTAGTAAGCCATTCAGAGTTTCTTTGGCACTAACCGTACCCCCCAAACCTACTACTAAGTACTGAAAAAGGAGCAGGGGCACCAATACACCTTTACGAATCCAGGATCCACCTATAGTGGAGTATATAAACTCCATTCCCCCCTCAAATATCTCTGGACATACCTGGGCAAGTGCCAGAGCCCCTGCTAGATTTCAAGGGCCCACACAGGCTCAGACTGGAGCAGTGTGTCGGATGCGCAATGTGTAGTGGATTGTTCAGTGGCAAAAGGCAGTAAGGAATGGAAGATGATTAGCAGCATAGAAAGTGGTTACGTGTCAGAGGGTAACCCGTGGCAGCAGAGAAGGTGTCAAAGACTAGAGGGCAACTGGTGTCATTGGACAAGGCAATGAGGACTGGAGGGCGATCAGTGGCAGAAGAGGGCCCATTAGTGGGTCATGATAAGACATGATGTGGCAAGTGACGTGACACACTACAAAGGGGCCCACTGAGATTTATTTGCTCAAAGGCCTGCCTCCACCTAGAGCCTACTCTGGTGGTGTGAATGTGGAGTGAGTCAAGGAGGGGTTTGAAGAATCAGTTGTGGAGGGTGTGATGGTGGGGTGGCCAAAGAACTGCTCTGCATCATTGACACCCAGACATGAGTGGACACTATTATTATATAATTTAAATGAACAGGATAGTAATAAGTGTAAACACCTTTTATATAACAGCACACCTTTGGGCACTAAGGATACCAGACACATAAGAGAGAAAGAGTGCATTTGCCCTGCAGTATCAGTGCGCCCAGTGTCTGTATAGCTTGGTGTTAATGGCGTTAGGTGCCATTGTGTAACCAGTCTTCTCACAATAACAAAAGATTTATTTCTTCAAGAAGGTGAAAATTACTCAGGCAGCTCTGGGATGATGATGACCTCTCATGTTCCACAAGGTGCTGTTAATGGGAATTAATGCAATAGATTCTGGCAGCGGAGAGTTCACATTTAGTTTCTTTTGTGTTTTCAGTGTCATTATTTGCCTATTGCTTCCTTACCAACAATAATTTTTTTTTGGACATTCTAGAGATAGAGATACTTGTTCTGGATAAGGAGGGATCATGCAATGGGCTTGTCACACGCCATACCAAGGTCCTACCACTCACACCACCTATCTCAGATCCACTCATCTACAACTATAATATGCAAAAATAGGAAATTTGATTAAACATATCATTAAAACCTATTAAACACATATATACTAAACATATGAAGGTAATAGATGTGAATTTTTGTGACACCCTTTTGGTGCAAGCTTGCCCTAGCTATAAATGTATTGATATATGATATATGATTGACAGCAACTACCAAATAAGACAATGTAATTTAACCAAGTTACTGTCACTTCAAGATTTGGGATGCCCCTCTTACAATCTCTAGGGCACAAGGGAGTTGCCCCGCAGGCTTGTCACCCAGCCTATAATACATTTGTGGAACCAGGTGGGGCGTATCTGGGACAGTTATTTAAATTGTAATCAGTTCTAAATAATTGGTCTATCCCCCAGGGTCTTGTCTTTACTTGCTTTTACGATATATTATCCTTGATTCAGCAAGCTTTCATTTCATGCTTTATTTTACAATAAGTTAGTAAGTAGGTACGGTCCAAAAAAGATAGAGGCATTTATAAAAGCTTAGAAAAGTGCATATATACCTAAACTTTCACTCCATGGCCTTGATTCACTAAGAGTTGAAAAAAAACTCTCATGGTAGTAAAAAATTCAATTAATGAGAAAAAAGCCTGTGAATGTCACTGTTAGTGAATCACCAGATAGGAGGACAATGAAAGTCAATGGCACTTTTTTACGCCTGAAAAAAGTATAGAACGTTTTACCTTTTTACCTGTAGTAAAAAGTGCCATTGACTTTTATTGCCTTCCTACTGCATCCCCGGAACCGCCAAACAACAACAACAGGAACCCCCGGGGCAGAGTATTCAATGCATACTACAGATACAAAATGAGCAGTGGTCAATGTGCTTCGACTGTTACTATTATGGATTATGGGGACTTGCATATGTAACTGATAAACACTTAAAGGGTAATTCTACTTTCGACAGCATTTTTGAAAGTTTCCATTATTGTGTGCCAAAATCAAAGTGCTGTTTTTTTCATTTCTATTTGTTTGCAAGTTTATGTTTTAAAAGAAAACAGTTTTCCCTAGCAACAATGTGTTTACCTTAGGAATGTACCTAAACTGGTGTGTTAAAAGTACAGATAAGAAACGTTCTCACTCTGGCTTGCTAATCATCTGCCTAAGGCAGAGGTGACAGATTTAACCATTCTGCTGTAATTCAACTTATTCAGACAGAGGAGAATACAATCTTGTGTTCAAGTAGCTAAGTGGTTACTGGCAGTGTTCCCAACTGGAAGCATTATTAATGCTGTGTGACTTAGCCAAAGCTGCTGCTTACCTTTTATAGGGGAAGAAGTCAGTACTTTTTACTCAAGGTCAGAAAAACCACTCCCACCTTAGGATCACAGACACAAGGTATATAGGAAACTTGGAAGCAGCACCCTCTATTCATTGCAATGGAGGCGAAACCATGTGATGACCTGGCACCCCCCTCCATTCACTGCAATGGAGAGGAGACCATGTGAAGACCTGGCACCCCCCCCCCCTCCATTCACTGAAATAGAGAGATAATCATGTGATGACCTGGCACCCCCTCCATTCACTGCAATGGAGAGGAGACCATGTGAAGACTTGGCACCCCCTCCATTCACTGCAATGGAGAGGAGACCATGTGAAGACTTGGCACCCCCTCCATTCACTGCAATGGAGAGGAGACCATGTGAAGACCTGGCACCCCCCCCCCCTCCATTCACTGAAATAGAGAGATAATCATGTGAAGACCTGGCACCCCCCCCCCCCTTCTATTCACTGCAATGGAGAGGAGACCATGTGAAGAACTGTCACCCCCCCCCCCCTTTCATTCACTGCAATGGAGAGGAGACCATGTGAAGACTTGGCACCCCCTCCATTCACTGCAATAGAGAGGAGACCATATGAGGACCTGGCATCCCCCCCTCTTTTCACTGCAAAAGAGAGGAGACAATGTGAGGACCTGGCACCCTCCCCCCTCTATTTACTGCAATAGGGAGGAGACCATGTGATGACCTGGCATCCCCCCCCTCTTTTCACTGCAAAAGAGAGGAGACAATGTGAGGACCTGGCACCCTCCCCCCTCTATTTACTGCAATAGGGAGGAGACCATGTGAGGACCTGGCACCCCCCCCTCCATTCACTGTAATAGAGATGAGATCATGTGATGACCTGGCATCCCCCTCCATTCACTGCAAAAGAGAGGAGACCATGTGAGGACCTGGCATCCCCCCCTCTATTCACTGCAAAAGAGAGGAGACCATGTGATGACCTGGCATCCCCCCCTCTATTCACTGCAAAAGAGAGGAGACAATGTGAGGACCTGGCATCCCCCCCCTCTATTTACTGCAATAGGGAGGAGACCATGTGAGGACCTGGCACCCCCCCTCCATTCACTGTAATAGAGATGAGATCATGTGAGGACCTGGCACCCCCCTCCATTCACTGCAATAGAGAGGAGACCATGTGAGGACCTGGCATCCCCCCTCCATTCACTGCAAAAGAGAGGACACCATGTGATGACCTGGCATTCCCCCCCCCCCCCCTATTCACTGCAATAGAGAGGAGACCATGTGAGGACCTGGCATCCCCCCCCTCCATTCACTGCAATGGAGAGGAGACCATATGAAGACGTGGCACCCCCCCCCCCCTCCATTCACTGTAATGGAGAGGAGACCATGTGAGGACCTGGCATCCCCCCCCCCTCTATTCACTGCAATAGAGATGAGACCATGTGAGGACCTGGCATCCCCCCCTCTATTCACTGCAATAGAGAGGAGACCATGTGAAGACCTGGCATCCCCCCCTTTATTCACTGCAATGGAGAGGAGACCATGTGAAAACCTGGTATCCCCACCTCCATTCACTGCAATAGAGATGAGACCATGTGAGGACCTGGCATCCCCACCTCCATTCACTGCAATAGAGAGGAGACCATGTGATGACCTGGCATCCCCCCCTTTATTCACTGCAATAGAGAGGAGACCATGTGAAGACCTGGCAACCCCCCCTTTATTCACTGCAATGGAGAGGAGACCATGTGATGACCTGGCATCCCCCCCCTCTATTCACTGCAATAGAGAGGAGACCATGTGATGACCTGGCATCCCCCCCTCTATTCACTGCAATAGAGAGGAGACCATGTGAGGACCTGTCACCCCCCCCCCCCCCTTCCATTCACTGCAATAGAGAGGAGACCATATGAGGACCTGGCATCCCCCCTCCATTCACTGCAATAGAGATGAGACCATGTGAGGACCTGGCATCCCCCCTCCATTCACTGCAATAGAGAGGAGACCATGTGAAGACCTGGCATCCCCTCCTCTATTCACTGCAATAGAGAGGAGACCATGTGATGACCTGGCATCCCACCCTCTATTCACTGCAATAGAGAGGAGACCATGTGATGACCTGGCATCCCCCCCTCTATTCACTGCAATAGAGAGGAGACCATGCGAGGACCTGGCATCCCCCCCCTCTATTCACTGCAATAGAGAGGAGACCATGCGAGGACCTGGCATCCCCCCCCTCTATTCACTGCAATAGAGAGGAGACCATGTGAAGACCTGGCATCCCCCCTCCCCCCTCTATTCACTGCAATGGAAAGGAGACCATGTTAGGACCTGTCACCCCCCTTCAATTTACTTCAATGGAGAAGAGACCACGTTTAGACCTGGCATCCCCCCTCCATTCACTGCCATGGAGAGGAGACCATGTGAAAACCTGGCACCCCCTCCATTCACTGCAATAGAGAGGAGACCATGTGAGGACCTGGCATCCCCCCCTCTATTCACTGCAATAGAGAGGAGACCATGTGAAGACCTGGCATCCCCCCTCCCCCCTCTATTCACTGCAATGGAAAGGAGACCATGTGAAGACCTGGCATCCCCCCTCCATTCACTACAATGGAGAGGAAACCATATGAAGACCTGGCACTGGCATCCCCCTCCATTCACTGCCATGGAGAGGAGACCACGTGAAAACCTGCCCCCCCCCCCTCCATTCACTGCAATAGAGAGGAGACCATGTGAGGACCTGGCATCCCCCCCTCTATTCACTGCAATAGAGAGGAGACCATGTGATGACCTGGCATCCCACCCTCTATTCACTGCAATAGAGAGGAGACCATGTGATGACCTGGCACCCCCCCCCCCCTCTATTCACTGCAATAGAGAGGAGACCATGTGAGGACCTGGCATCCCCCCCCTCCATTCACTGCAATAGAGAGGAGACCATGTGAAGGCTTGTCACCCCCCCCCCCTCCATTCACTGCCATGGAGAGGAGACCATGTGAAGACCTGGCATCCCCCCTCCATTCACTGCCATGGAGAGGAGACCATGTGAAAACCTGGCACCCCCCCCCCTCCATTCACTGCAATAGAGAGGAGACCATGTGAGGACCTGGCACCCCCCCCCCTCCATTCACTGCAATAGAGAGGAGACCATGTGAAAACCTGGCACCCCCCCCCCTCCATTCACTGCAATAGAGAGGAGACCATGTGAGGACCCGGCATCCCCCCCTCTAATCACTGCAATGGAAGGGAGACCATGTGAGGACCTGGCATCCCCCCCCCTCCATTCACTGCAATGGAGAGGAGACCATGTGAAGACCCGGTACCCCCCTCCATTCACTGCAATGGAGAGGAGACCATGTGAAGACTTGGCACCCCCCCCCCCCTCCATTCACTGCAATGGAGAGGAGGCCATGTGAAAACCTGGCATCCCCCCCCCCCCTTCCGTTCACTGCAATGGAGAGGAGACCATGTGAAGACCTGGCACCCCCTCCATTCACTGCAATGGAGAGGAGACCATGTGAGGACCTGGCACCCCCCCCCCTCCATTCACTGCAATGGAGAGGAGACCATGTGAGGACCTGGCACCCCCCCCCCCCCTCCATTCACTGCAATGGAGAGGAGACCATGTGAAGACCTGGCACCCCCCTGCTTTCACTGCAATGGAGAGGAGGCCATGTGAAAACCTGGCATCCCCCCCCCCTTCCGTTCACTGCAATGGAGAGGAGACCATGTGAAAACCTGGTATCCCCCCTCCATTCACTACAATGGAGAGGAGACCATGTGAAGACCTGGCATCCCCCCTTCATTCAATTCAATGGAGAGGAGACCATGTGAAGACCTGGCATCCCCCCTTCATTCACTTCAATGGAGAGGAGACCATGTGATGACCTGGCATCCCCCTCCATTCACTATAATGAAGAGGAGACCATGTTAAGACCTGGCATCCCCCCTCCTTCACTGCAATTGAGAGGAAACCATGTGAAGACCTGGCATCCCCCTTCATTCACTGCAATGGAGAGGAGACCATGTGAAGACCTGCCCCCCCCTCCATTCACTGCAATAGAGAGGAAAAACTTGAAAACTTTGCTGGGGTAAGTAGCAAGGTTTTCAAGTTTTGGGTTTGCTGGGCCAAAGCCAATGGTCATTTGACTAGACTGCACGTGGGGAAATCCTTGAGCAATAAGCCAGGCAAGATTGAGGAATCAGGTTTTTGGAATAACTCAGGTATCATAATCAATTGACCAACAAAGTCAAGCTGACTTTACTGTGCAGGCTTATGCTTTCAAGGTCGCAAGGTCATGACTGAGTGCCGCTGTTACCAGAGAAAATTACAGGACCAAGGAGCGAGCCTTGTGGCACACCAATACGCAGAGCACAAGGAGAAGAAATTGTTTATACTTTATATATAGATATAGTTGAAGGAATGGTTCTCTGTGTGAGACACCAACTGGCATAGAGATAGAAGCATGATGGTCTGGGGCTCTTGTGCTGGATCCAGAGTTGCATATGGTGAATGACACACTGGACTTGGCAATGCACCATTCAATACCTCCTGGTTTGCACCTAGTTGATCAAGGGTTCATATAACAGCAAGGCGAAGACCTAAAACATATGTCTTGATTATGTCAAAAAAAACCTAAATAAGACAAGAATGGCAGGCATTGTCTCAAGAAACTAGTAAACTGGTTCGTCAGAACCCAAGTTCTCTCTGGATTTCAGGCCAAATTTTTGGGGGTTTGTGCTGACCGTAATTTCCCTGAAATTCACTGGTACCTCGGGCAGTGGGTAAAGAAAAAAAATCTCACCACCATTCTTGTTCCAGCGGCACGACTGGATCCAGTGTGCGCAGCGGAAGCTGACTAGCACAGCTGACAGTGCGCAGGCCTCCCCCACTCCCATGTGCTGTGTGCATGTACTTACCTACCTGCCGGCTTCCCCATCATTCTGGTCCAGTTGCTGGCTGCAGGAGCAATTTGACAATCTTGCTCCTGCAGCCAGCCACTGGACCAGAACGACAGGGAAGCCGGCATGTAAGTAAGTGAGTGTGCGATAGACACAGCATGGTGGGAGTTGGTGACCATACTGTCAGCTGTGCTTCCGCAGCCAGCCGCTGGACCAGAACGACGGGGAAGCCGGCATGTAAGTAAGTGAGTGTGCGATAGACACAGCACGGTGGGAGTTGGTGACCATACTGTCAGCTGTGCTTCCGCAGCCAGCCGCTGGACCAGAACGACGGGGAAGCCGGCATGTAGGTAAGTGTCTGTGTAGCATGGTGGAAGCGGGGAGGCCAGCCGCACTGTCAGCTCGTGGCGGAAGTTGACAGTGCAGCAGGCCTCCCCCACTCCCACCGTGCTGTGTGTATCTCACATTCCACTAGAGATGATTTATTCTCAAAGGTTCGATTCAGACGAACCTGAATTCCTTGGAGAAATTCAGCGAATCACCCGAATCAAATTTTTAGGAAGTCCGCTCTTCCCTAGTCTCAGCACTTAAAGTGGTACTCCAGTCAAAAAAAGAAAGTTTAGTAAATTGTTTACCTGCTTGTGATCAGTGGCATAAGCAGTTTGAGAGGGCTTAGCACCATGTAAGGAATTCCATGAATGGAATAAAGATTATTCACTCTTGAATTACATGGGGGCGGCCATCTTGCCACACACGATTAGGAGGGTTCTGTGCCAGCAGCAATTCACACCAAATTGAGAGAGCTATATGACTCAGAAACAAGGAGAAGCCTGGCTGTCATTGTTCACGCATGCAAACACTTAATAAAAAAATTGATGTAGCAAGAGAAATCTGTGTGAGGGAAGTTGTTATAATATATCTCTATGTCGGTGGACGCCCCAAAAGTATCAAGTCAGGGGATACAATAGATTTAGAAGATGTCAGCAACTCCCAAAGCAAGGATGAGTCATTACAGCTGAAGGCTTACTATTTCTGGCTTATTCAGAATTCATGAGTGTTTAAGAGTGCAGAATCTGCCTGCAATTCCAAGCATCTTCATGGTGTGTCACTGATTGCCACAGAGGGGCTTTAGGGGAACAATTTACTAAGCTTTGATTTTTGGACTGGAGGTCCACTTTAAAGTGATATTTTAGGCAAAGGCAATTGTTATGTCAAACTACATTCGGCACTGTCCTAAACTGTTTTTTAAATTGAAGAAGAAATGGCAGAGATATCAAGTTTTACAGTTTTACCTCACGATTTATTTTCTTAAATAAGTGGAGTACATTAAAACATAAAAATTTTGAAGGCCTGATTTTTATTGCTGGTTTTATGGCACAATACAGCCGGAGCCGATGCTGTATAGTAAAGTGAAGTTTTTCATTTTTTTATGTGCCCCCCCCCCCCCCCCCCTTTTGGAGGCAGTTTTCCCCAACCCTCTACTGGAGAGCCACCAACAGGTCAGGTTTTCCGGATCTCCCCACAGATGCACATGTGAAGCAATTAGCAGAGCTATAGATCCAGCTATGTGGAGACACCTGTCGGTGGCTCTTGAAAAGGGGGTTGGGGAACACTGCCCTCAGGTATACATGTTGAGAAAATTTGGACATATTGGTGAAAACTGAATGACATTAGAGAAAAATGAAAAATGTGTGTATTCCACACATTCAAGATGGGAAGGGGTTACATGTCTATGTAACCGCAGAAACACTGTATAGGCTATGTCCTAGGGTAACTAGAGATTATCTCAGAAAGAACTAACATTTGATCTGTGGAGAAAGCGCGCTCATTTTTTATAGTTCATTTACAGCATCTTTTTTAGCAAATGTAGCCGCATTTAGAATAACACTTTGATAGCTTTTCATTGTGATAGTTGTATAGTATAACAGAGGTCACAGCAATCTGTAGCACTGCTGAGTGGGGACCGGCAACTTTTAAATTCAGCTAAATGCGTATATGCTTCAGGTTACAGTCAACAGCCTCCCACTATGATGTATAAAGTCTTTTGGTGGTATGAAAGTGGTTAAAATTGAGATATTTTAAAACCTTTGACCAGTAGTGTGTGTGTGTGTGTGTGTGTGTGTGTGTGTGTGTGTGTGTGTGTGTGTGTGTGTATATATTTATATAATATATATATATATATATATCACAAATGGCTCAGGAAGCTTAAGCATCTAGGGACCAGTTAAATGCTTCTCTTCTTTCTGTATTTCAAATATACAACCAGAATTTTCTCTTCGGGCAGCCAGAGCCCGGCGTGCATTCATTCTATATATCTCCCTAATGAATTCTGAGTATCTAGCACAGGTATAAATAGCAATATTAACAGATGGATCTTTGCAGCTCTATGTGACTCTGCACATTTAAAGAATATACATATATATATATATATATATATATATATATTTGCAAGACCTCGCCTTTGTAGATAGAGCATCTCGGTAGAGTAATAACAATCTCAGTAGTCTTTAATGAAAATCATAGAAAAGCAGGCTGCCCTGTAAGACCCTGTCAAGATGGCTCTTTTTCTTGATCATAAATATGGAAATGCTGAATCTGCCAGGGGTCCCAGCTCACCCGTGCCGAAAATTTGTATTGTTTAGTACGTAAACAACAGCAAGTCAGGCTTTGTTCCTCTGTGCCATTATTAATCCCCACCTCAGACCCCCTCCCTATTCCCACCAACGCACGCTGGATTACACAAAGCAAAAGTCATTAATTTTTATCTCTGACTATCTGTAGGGTTTTTAATGTGGCCTCGCTTCCTTATGCACCACCAATTACATATCATAAGTGCTTGTAGATGCTGGAGCTGTATCATGGGCTGATGAATCGCTGGCTGCCGCCTCATTAGTATTCCGGAGCTGTTCTCAGCACCGAGCAGCTGGCATGCCAATGAGGATCTGACTCCGCTGGTCAAGGCATCTGGACATGAATTCAATATGGATCGCTTTAATTAAATGGCTAAGCGCGCAAGAAGCAAAGAAACAACTCCATCATTGAGTCAAAGTGGAAAATATAGTCTACATGAAAGAAATCAGGCGCATGAAAAACACGCAAAAGGGTGAGGACATCAATACAATGAAAGCGTCCTAAAAGATTCTGCCACTATGTTACGGATCAGGTCCAAGTTTATTTTGCCATGTATAAAAGCACATACAGACTAAGAATTTCTCTTGCCAGGGTATAAAGCAAACATAAGTATATTTACACAGTCACATTATTATGAACAATTCTTACTTTTGACATTGGCAACACGTGGCTCCTGAAGGAAGTCACGTCATGCTGGTTTGGTGGGTATATAAAGTGTCCTGTCGTGAGTAACAGAGGAGATTTATAGAGGTGACAGATATTTTGTGAACCATTTGTGTGCTGCTGTGGTGAATGTGAATCGTGAGTAGACAAATGGCGCCTTGCGAATAAATGATGTGGAAACTGTAAAGCACCACTTTCCATTCATGTGAGAGATCAACGTTGGCTACAAAAGTGTGCGGGGATGGACTAACACTTTAAACTGAAGCAGCTCGCCACCATTATGAACCAGGGGACCATCAGACAAACAACAATAAAGCAACAGTTTAGAAAACATAGGGCTCAAAAGCAGACACATGGTCATTGCACCTCTGCTAATAAAGTTGCATCAGTTGACAAGGCTTTAATTTTTATCACAGTATTGAATTGCCTGGCAATTCTTTTGTGAGTCACGTTTTCTACTAACACTCTGCAACCATTGCAGACAGAACACAAGCTGGTGGTGGCAGCCATATAATAAGAGCAATGGCTTTGTGGCATTCTCTGTACCTACTCATTCCATGTAGGAGGCATTCTCAACCAGATGGCTATGAATACATCCCTCCAGCCATACATGCTGATTGTCTTTCCTGGAGCAGATAAGATTTAACAGCATGGTAATGCAACATGTCACGCAGCTAGAAATGTCCGACATTGGTTGGAAGAGAGTGACCAGGGCCCTTATTTAACAAGGGATAGCGCCAGTTAGCGACTGGTGAGCGAACGGTAATGACGGTCACCGCCACGAGAACGCCGGCTCCCCACCACAATCACACATTTATCAAGCCGATCCTGCTTAGCGACTGAGAGAGCGCCAGATAGCGAATCATTCATCATTATTCCAGCCTCACCCCACAGCGCCAGCGAGCGACCTTGAACAGCGACAGGTATGACCTCTCGCTACCTGGCGCTCTCCAATGCATTTCAATGGAACAATCTTTAAATAATCATAAATAATTGTTATTATTATTTTTTTTTAATGTGAAAAATTCTGTTACCAATTCTGTTCTGTTTTAAGGTAAAAAAAAATAAAAAAAAAATTTGTGCAGAATTGATATTACAGGTCTGATACAAAATGTTTTGAAAAACTTGTTTTTTTTTTATCCAAAAATATGGTTGTTTGGGGGTTAAAAAACTACTTTTAACCCATCGCCGCCAGCGCACTGGGGTTTAAACATGCATTTCACAGTGTGCATTTGTTAATGAATATGGTGGGAGTCGTTCGCTATGGCCATTCGCTATCATGCGCTCCCATACAGCGCGGAACCTGTCAAATAGCGACTCCTCACCCAATATTCAACATTACGGCAAACCGACTGAGTCGCTGTCAACAACCGAACAACGGCCAAGCACAGCGACTACTAGCGGGCGCTCTGAAAATGCCGCTACTGTCGCTCATCTGTCGCTACCTGGCGCTATTAATGAATCGGCCTCCAAGACTTCCAGCTACTACCCTGAACCTGAATGAACATCTGTGGGACCACCTCAATGGTTGTGTTGGCTCTATGGATCCACCCTCACGCACCCTCCAGCAGCTGTGGGATGCACCATAGTCAGCATTGCCTCAGATACATGTAACCACCTATCAGCACCTTATTAAGGCACTTCCAGCCTGTCTAGCAGCTGTCTGTCCTGCTGAACATGGAGGTAACCCTGGATATTAGCTGCTGCAAATAATAGTGTGACTAGACATTGTATGTGCTAGGACATATGACCTGCTAAGATGGAACTGGTGCAAATGATTATATGTGCATTGAAGAAAATATCTATAAAATAAATATAATGAGGGATTAAATGAGGAAAGCAGTATCACGTGAATGAGATTTAAAAAAGGGCAGAATAGAGCAGAGAAGAGCCTCTTTATAGTGGGATGGGGAGGCCCAAGAAAATAGGCAAAGTGTTTCTAACCTGTCCAAATGGTGTTTCCCTATCTGTCCACAAGCCAACCAAAGCCATAGTCCTCCCTTTCTCTTGCACCAGGCCCCTCCCTGTCTCTTGTTTTCCTGTGTTTCCCTGTGGAAAAGAGAGGGAAGGAGAGAATGTGGAGAGAGAAAAAAAATAGGGAATGGGATTGTGTATGAGAGGGTTGGGAAGGGAGGGAAGACTTCAGGGTGGCTCCCCTCATTCACAGACATTCACACAGAGGGAAAGAGATGGGGAAAATGAAGAAAACAGACATAAAGAGAGAACACAGAAAGAGATGGATGGGAGAAGAAAAAAGTGGGAAAGGAAGAAAATAGTCTAAGGTAAGGTAGGAAAGAAGGATAAAGACATTTGCAAAAGAGAGAGAGCTGGAGGGAAGGTAAAACGAGAGAAGTAAGTGGAGAAGGTGAATAGAGAGAAAGAAATGTGACAGGAACACGGATGAGAGAGAGTGGTGGAAGGAATGTAGGGAAAAGACAGAGACATGAATAGAACAATAAAAAGAGAAAAGACCAAGGTAGTGGAAACAAAGAAAAGGTAAGGCTGAAATAAGGTGGAAACGAGTAGAAAAATGTGGAAAAGAAAGCGAGAGATAGAGATATAAGAGAGGAAAATGTAGAGAGCGTGAATAGAGAGAGACAACATGTTGGAAAAAAACATGACAGAAAATAGGGAACACGAAAGAAAGAGAGTGATGAAGAGTTTGTAGGAATAGAATAATAAAAAGAGAAAGGAAAAATATTGTGGGAACAGAGAAAAGGAGAGGCTGAAGTAAGGTGGAAACAAGCGGTAAGGACATTTGGAAAAGAAAGTGAGAGATTGAGGGAAGATGTAGAGAAGGTGAAAAGAGGGGCATATGAAAGGAATGTAATTAGAGGGAAACGTGGAGGGAATGTAGAAATAAGAGAAAGAGAAAAGGTGAAAAAATGTATGAAAAAGTGGAATACAGAAACTTTCTGTAGGGGTGGCTAATTGGTATCTCCTGGCACCCCTTTACAGGGATATTGTAATGGCGCCCTGGTCAACTGCACAGCTTGCACGCCCTAAAAAACAGCCACATAGAGGGCAGCAGTAGAAGCCAATATCCAATCCACAAGATCAAAACATGGAGGGATTGAAGTTTTTTACAGTTCTCTCCGATGTTGGCTCTAGTGGTAAATGCAGCACTGATGGCAGGAATGGGCAGTGACAGGGAAAGAGAGCACAGTCTGGAAAATGTGGAGGGACTGAACAGAAGAGGCATTAGCTGTGAACAATTGCTACAACAATGCCGGGTCACTTCTGAGCATCAAGCCACCGGCGCAGAAGTGTGGACGATTCTCACAAAGAACCCTTAAGGTTTCCAGATCACTTCCTCCCAATTCATGTCTCCATTCATAGTGCTACATAAAGGCGAGCAGCAGAAAGGAACACTTTCTTCTGTTAGTGTTTTAAGGTCTTGATCTCTGATGTTACAGGCGGAGACTGGCCAGTGTATACACTTAATACAGAAGGAAATCCCTCGCTGTCATTAGAAAGCACTCCCATGCCCCTGTTATCAGGTCCACGGCCATTAATTATTAAAGTAAAACTCTAACTTATATCATTATTGCTATTTATATAGTAGCATTATCCCTTTTCAGTGCTTTACAGAGTTCAGTTTTGCATAAAAGGGTACAAGAAAGCAAATGTAATAATGAAATGAACAGGTACTTTTCAGTATGCAAAGTCTATACAGCCTTTAGTGGCAGAAACCTACATGTGTGAGCTCATCATTTACAGGCATATGGGCCAGAAACAAAAAGGAAGCACAAATATAAATTTATTAACGCTTTCACTCACCTAGGGTTAGTCTGCTTTACTGGGGCATCCCATTTAGGGATGTGTTAAATCCTCTCTCCACCCTCCCACAGTGCATGTGCGGGCTTCCAACCAATCAGAATTAGGTAACACAATCTATTCTGATTGGCTGGAAGCCCACATTTGAGCATGGAGCGAAGTAAAAATAAAGTAGGGGTAAGAACGGAGTGTCGGGTGCTTCCCACTATGGGGTTCCCTCCAGCTATTGCAAGCTGCCTGCACCGGCCATTTATATAAACCAAGTACTGGGGATGCCGCTGTGACCGAAACTTGTTCTGTGGGATCGCTGAACCTAAAAACTGTCCCACACTCCACACGCAGGGTGATTGTGGGACCGTTGCTCGCATCTAGGGGGGGAAGCCCAAACAGTGATATAGTGCATAGTCCCCCACAAACCCAAGATCTTAGAAACTGAATCATCTTCTGGAACTAGTTCCATCGGTGGGGTTCCTATGGGTGGGGTGGATCCCTGTGGGTGGTGTGGGGTGGACCCTTGTGACTGCCATTGGCCCCGCCAAGGCCAGAAATCATCTGCCAATGGCCTCATGGGTCCAGAACCTGGAAGAGGACTGCTTAAAAGGTGAGTTCTGGGTTCCTGGTTCTTAGGCTTGTGGGGAGCTGTATGCAGGAGAGCATTACCATCCCGGATGCCCCCCCAGGCAATTATCACTTTTCTCATTTTAAAGCACTTTGGTACACTTTACCTGCAGCTCCAGTCTCCCATTTAGTCTTCCAATCACATTACACTGGTCACACTGCTGCAGTGCTGATTGGTTGACAGTCACTCCCAGTGGAGAACCATGAAGAAGCATTGGTACAAAGCATCCTTCCTAGCAGGGGCCTGGGCGTTCTGTGGCTTTAAGCCAAGTATTTTTTTCTAGGCAAAACTAAAAGTGGAGTGGGCCCCATATCCTTCTCAAGCAGCCCAGGCTTTCCTCATGGAGGGGGGGAGGAGGAAAACAGGAGGGAGACTGAAGAAGAAAGCTGCAGAAGAGATGGCCACCAAAGCTAGTGCAGTTGCTACAGTGAACATGTTTGTAATGGCACCAATGAGTTTTACACTACACCTAACACCCTGGGTAGTAAACTCTAGGGTTCAAAAGTCTTAAAGGAGCCACAGCACTCAACCTTGTTAGCTTGCAGACCAGCCTACAATCTGTCTCTAAACTTGGTTAAAAACAGAGGACTCGGTCACACACATCTGCAGAAGTATGCTTAAGCTGCACCACCAGCGCCAAGGTGCCCCTGTGAGGTGCAGTCCTAACTCTAATCTCTGAGAGCCCCATTTGGGACATACAATGCAATAGATAAATTGGGAGCAGGCTTACCTGAGGTTGCCCTAAACCTCAAGTGTAAGCCATGGGGTGGAAGGGTCAAAGACCTTGCAATACAGCCTAGACCCCACACCCCATGTGCTTGCACAAATTCAAAAGAAACAAAGGGGGGGTGGCAGCCGCTCAAACCATTTTATAACTAACCTGGGAGGTGCACGTTAGCAGGGCAATCAGGATACACAAGTCTTAAAGGAGCCACAGCACTCAACCTAGTCAGTTGCCCTGTTTGCCATACCTTAATAGTTGCAAGGCACCAGCACTCCTCAGTTAACTAGAAATTAGAGGGAATCAAAAGAGATATAGTATTCATGGGGCACTTCTTGATAACTGTATACCTGCAACCAGCCTTAAATTACTTTAGAACCCTTTTAACAATCACCCCAATGGGTCAGTTATTTGGGATGCTCCTCCAGTCCTTAGGAAGTCAAAGTCAGGAATAGGACTCTGTATGCTTTTATGTTTTTCTCCATCCTCTGCCTATGTATTGCCTAGGAAGATCTTGTGAGATCTCATCACAAGGCATAAACACACCTTGAATGCTACGCGGAGCCATGCCTCCTTTCCTGCCCAGACACAAGATGGTAAAAGAGAAAGCAATAACCTGACACCTGCCCTGTGAGTTTGTAGCTCTTCAGTCTCAAACAGCAGCACACAGTGCCTTCTCTATGTGTGACCATAGCCCTGCCCTCTGTATGATCACAAATTCTTGTATGGCCGTCAATGGGGAACAGCTGGTGTGTGTGAGAGCATCAGAGGTGCTGTGAAGTGAGGATCGCTCTTCTTTCTAATCTGGGTCACAGACGCGGGCTTTGAGGTTGACCCCTGTACCTGTGAATCCTGGAAAAGCTAGAAGGCATGAGTGGATGTAGACCACACCTCCCTAGCAAGTGAATCCTTGTGCGGAGACCTGTAGTTAAAAAAGGAACAGCCTAACCTTTGATTTTCTCTGAAGGTCATTTCAAGTGGCCCTATCATTGGTGAGCCAACTAAGTGCCCCTCCAAATCGGGATGCCCCAATGCGTGAACCCCTCAGGCAGGCCCGCAGTCGCTTAGTCCTGAGCCACGATGGTGACCACCAGCTGCATCACCAGGCATGCTTCCATCCTCAGTCGTTCAGATAGGCTGAGTGTTAGGGTGAGCGCCGCGCACCCATCTCCCAGCACTCCCCTCACCTCTGTTGCTGCTCCCGCTGCCCGGGCGAGCGCTGCGCGTCCATCTCACAGCGCTCCCCATTCTCCCTCCTTACCCGCTCCTGCCGGCGGGGCCGCGGCTTCCGGCTCGGCGGCTGACCGCGCGCCGGCTGCTCCCAGTCGTCTCCCTTCTCCTCACTCTGCCTCCTCGCATGGTCCGGCGCGCGCACGTCCCCGTCCTGGTGCCCAGTCATCCAATCCTGCATCCACTTTCCCTATTTAAGGGGCACTTCCTTTCCATCAGTGCCGGTTCTTGGTCTTCCTATGTATGCAGAAAGTCAGTTGTTTTCAGGATTGCTCACCCATGTACCGACCTTTGCCTGTCCCCGACTCTGAACCTTCGCTGCCCGTCCCGATCTTGACTACTTATCTTCGATCTCGAGGTTATGCTGCAGCCCTGACCTCTGCTTGAACTTTGACATCGCCTTTTGCCTACCTCCTTTGCACCACGCAGTACCTCAGGTGACTGTGTGGCTGAGCCGCTGTTGGGGGGTAGCGACCTGGGGGTCACTCGCCGCTACAAAAACAACCTGCCTTGCGGCGGGCTCTGGTGAATACCGGTGGCCTCTTAGACTCCACTCCCCTGACACGGTACTCGCTATCAGTATCACAGTCAGTATCAGTATCACAGTCACAGCGGATCCACACCGGTGCCGCCACACCCGGGCCGTGACACTGAGTGTGCATCACACACTGCAGGAAAACTGGGGATGCACCCGCTAGCACTCCCTATGCTGGATCTTGCTTCAAAACAACACTTTATTTTGTGCATAAGTATGCACGTCGTAAAGCACTGACTGGACTAGAGAACGTGAGCAGTGGAAACGGCAGAAAGGTGAGTTGTGTAAATAATCTGGTGGGTTTCACACAGCGGAGCATCCCGAAAAGCCAGCGGCCAGCCCTGGAATCTTTTCAGGCAGAGGATGCTGCACACTCTATGAAATCAGCATTTGATTGCTACAGGGTCCAAGAACTAGATGATGAGTTTTAAACTGATAAATCAGGATCGGGGATGCCACCTAAGGAGTGGTTTTAGTCAAACCCAGAGGTCTTAAGAATCTATGTCTTTTTAATTTACCTTTTAACTTATTAAAGATTTTATGGTAAAGCGTACATTAACCATTGTACGTCGGTCATTTTCCATTTCACAATAAAGTTGTTTTTTCAATTCCAGATTCTCCAACTTTTCAGGGTGGGAAAGAAGGACAATTTTTAAATTAATCCACGCCCACTCAATGAGGGATAATAGGAGATTAGTTGCAATAGTTACAACAATATAAACACTTTGAACAGGCAAATTAAACATTTATTGATGTAGATCTGCATGTTACACCTCAAAGAGGGACACTGAGGAGTAGGGGGACATGGACTCAACAGAGGGACAGTCTCAACAGGACTCAACAGGAGGGACAGTTGGGGGGTATTTAATTCTCGTCCTAACTGGAGGAAAGACAGTGAGCAGGAAAATACATCTGTAAATCAAAAATAAGACTTTTATTCTGCTGTCTATTCTGTAGTGTTTGTGAGCAATGCACTGCAGGTATTGCAGATATCAATCATAATCATATAGGAGCAGATTAAGTGTGATGGAGTCCCCTGGGCACAAAGTCTACCGCTCCCCACCCTGTAACTTTAGATCAATCGCTGCCCTTGTTAACATGTTGTAGAGGCTCCTAAGTAATCTGGTTCACCCCTCCTCTAATCTGGTCCTATATACAAATTATATAGTCTGACTGATAGCAGTTGAAGTGAGTAGAATCACTACATGAACTCATGCAAGCTTTCTATGGGTTCTTTTATAACAGGTAATCCTGCAAGAAGTAGGAATATGGATGGAAGGTGAAGATGTGGAGCTGGAGACGGGGACCTTTACCAATGGAGGTAAGTAAAGTACAATGTTTGCATTATGATATGAATAAAAGATGCACTTTATTAAAAGATGCCGGGGGTAGCTTTGGGGACAAATCCAATATGCAGCCAGCTATATGGAAGGAAGAAATAATTTTACTGATTCAATCAAGTATAGAAGTTACTTGTTTTTGCAGCCCCCCCCCCCCCCCCCCTCTGCTGTTGCTGCCCCATAGTGGTATGTGCCATGCTGAGTTTCTCAGCAGGCAGCGCCTCCTCCCTGTGACTAAGCCCAACATGAGGGGATGAATGGCCTGATGTACGGTCAGGGCCCTGAACCATCTGTAGAAAACAGGATGGCTGATATAAAGGGACACCTGCAGCATACACAACGTCTTTGGCACTCAGGGCAGTTGCTCTGCTTGCCTGTCCCCTAGAAACTACCTTGATGCTTGGTTTCCTCCAGAGGCAATTTTGATGTTGAGCCAAAAACCTCTCTACATTTGGTTGTTTGTCTGCACAGTGTATTGACTGAGAGCTGAGAGTAAAGTTTTGTTCTGGCTGCTTTGTAGGGAAATATACTGTAAGTAGACAGAATCAAGAAACTTTGGAACCCTTTACTTAGTCCATATAAAATTCTGGATTTCATTACTGAAAGAAAGAAAAATAAGAGGTGACAGGTATTTGAATGCACAGGGGAGCTCAACCTTTAAAAGAACTCAGGCCACTTAAGTGGTTTGATTGCAGAGCAACAAGGAACTATACTTTAAAATTATTGGTATGCTGTTCAAATAACATTCCTTCACAACCAAAACAGTTTCCTGGCATATAAAGCAGAGATGTTTTGAAATATTTTTTGAAAAAAAGTATAACTCCATTCTTTATTGTTCATCAATGTTATCAAATTTCTTCTGCATTCTGCTGTTTTGGATACATCTGCCATTACTGAGTTGAAAGACGTAACTTGAATACGTTTAAGGAACCAAATGATAATATGGGAATAAATGCATTAAAAAAAAACACTTCAGCTGCAATGATCAGGCGACACCAAAGCTGGATGTTGCCATATTTCCCCTAGCCGCCCATGCCGCCGTAGAACGCATTCCTTGTGCTGTGCGTGCTCCCCCTCGCCTATTCGCTTCAAGTGTAATTTACTAGCTGAAATATTCACATTTTTATTAATTAAAGAGTATATCCAGGAAACAGCCATAATTATATTTTGTCCATTGCAGCTTTTACATCCTACTCTGGCAGCATAAAACTTCCCAGGTCCTGAGATCTTGTCTTGTGGCCTGCATCTTACATCTTAGTGAAGTAATGCGTCTTGGTAATAAATAGGTGAAGCCGAGTCTTGTCATGCAGAACAATTTTGGCTCAGGGCTCTAGTGCCATTGTAAGGTGAAACCTCTCGTATCCAAAACTTCAGTCGAACATCCAGATGATATAGCTGAGGTCAAGAAGGACACGCACAGGCCCGAAAATTAGTAAACAATCCAAGGTCAAAACTGAAAAGGAAGTCTACTCTACCCTCATCCCTTGTGACCCATAATGATATCTGGTAATCGGCTAATTTGTCTTTAAAAAACATCTCTTAGGTGAATTAAAAACACATTTATCAAAAAAAGAAACAAATGCATACATGGAGACCAGTCAATATGGTGTCTGATAATCATTTGACCAGTCAGCCCTTTTAAACCAATTTTTGGGAATCTTGCAAAGGGCCGCCCTATACGCATTCTCGCAAAATAATTAGTTAATTCTTGAAATATTAGTAGAAATTATTATGCAAACTTTATCCTTTGGTGACTGGATGTCTACATGAAACTGAAACAGAACCTTTCTGACATCACCCTGTTACCTTCCAGAATGGTATCAAGACAAAAGGATCATTAGCTTACTAACTCTCTGTAACATTAATTGAATAAAGAGCAGCCACATGTATATGGGGGTCTAAGAAGAAAGCATTTTTAATTGGTAATCTGGTGCCAGGCCTGTGCACCCCTTATACAGACAATCAACTGATAATGCTGCCTATTTTTGTGAAAATGGCTCTTGGGCTTATATTGAAATATTTTTATGTTAGTGTTGTGATCACATTGATTTTATAACATGAAAGAGGCTTTCCCCTACTATAAAAAAAAAAGACTGATTGACTTTATAAGGCACCATGGGGCTGAGATATATACACTTATTTTTTCCTGCCTTTTATAGTTAGCAATTCACCTTCTACAACCTCATGTCTCTTGGTAGGACCCCATGCAGGTCTGCCTAGGGCACATGCCTGTTTGCTTTAATAAATAAAATAAAGAATTGCAGAAAAAAAAAATAGCTGGCACTTTTTTACCCCCACAGCACGTAACAATGGAGACAATATTTTTTTTTCTAGGTATCTCCCTTCCTAACCTTAAAGAGGAAGATTGTTAAAGGTCAAAACCTCCCCCAAACCTCACCGGTCTGCGTCCCCCCCCCCCCCCCCACTTCGGTTTTACCTTTGGCCACTAAGTACTCACCCTGCCAGGGGATCCATCTTCTGGGTCCCTCAGATTCCGGGTGACCTCCCGATGGGCAGAGTCATCTTGCATCCCATCAGGCACTGCACGAGTCCCCCAATCTCGCGCCTGTGCAGTGGCCATGAATGGGATGCAAGGGGAGGCGCCGAAAAGCTGCTGAGCCACACGGGACTTTGAAGAGCATGGCTAGACCATGCTACCATTGAGAGAAGGCTAAGCCAGCGGCGGGGGGAGAATCAGGCCCTGAAGTAGCCGGTAGCCGGCGACATCCAAAAGGTAATCAGGACCCAATGGAGGGGGGTTCGGCCACATTCAATTTTAGGCCCTGTTCACACCTCTGCACTTTCTCTGCATTGTTGTGCTGTGTTGCAAAACAACATTGTATATTATTTTAGATGCAATAGTTCACATATCTGTGCTGCGTTGCACAACGCATTAAAAAAGTGTTGCAGACACCTTTTTTCAGTGCAGTGTTGTAACAGCGCAGGTCAAAAGAGAACAAAAGCACAACACACGTATAACACAGTGTACCTGCGTTGCGTTTGTGCAAAAAAGTATTTTCTTTAAAAAAAACGCAACACAAACGCATTTCTAACGCATCAAAAGTGCAGTGTTTGTTTTGATACAATGCCCCTCTGACATATTTACTAACTGTTTGCTCTTCATGCAACGGAGAGGTGTGAACAGAGCTTAAAGTGAAAGTCAAGTGTGACTGGACTCATGCCCGGTGCTGAGCCATATTTGGCATGTAAAAACAAAATACCACCATTACCTGGCCAGTGCAAATGCTTTGACATTTTGTGGCGGCTGCAGTGAGACTGGCTGTCAGACAGCCAATACGTGTGCAGCAACCCTGCAATGTTTGGGCGGCTGCTCAGAATGCAGAAGCGTCACTTCCGGCTGGGGAGTGGAAAGTTAGGTTAATAGCTGCCATGCTTCTTTTTCTGGTAAAACTGCTCTTTTGGTATTACAGCAATGAAGACTATAATCCCCAGACACTGGAGGTCAGTGACTTCTCCAACGCTTTTGGAGTGGGCACGGGAGGTGGAAGCCATCCGCCGCATGGAGGAATTAGCCTCTGAGTCGGAGGATACACATGAGCGGTATACAATGACTTGGACTGGGTGGCTGGACTACAGGGACTCCCATCTACCCCTTCAGGCGCAGTAGATAGCTGCCTGCGCGCTCCTGCCTTTGGCTCTTGATACGACCAGCTCCCGACTCTAGTCCCCCTCCTATCTCTTCCCTACTTCTGTCTATCCCTTCCTCCTTACTTCTCTGTTCTATTTTCTCTCACGTCGTCTTAGTTGAGGTCCCCGGCCTGGTTGCGGCGCCCCCGAACCGCTCCCAGCTGCCTCGCCTTGTGTGGCCTTATACTATCCTGGCCTCATCTTATACTGGGCCCAGCTTCCGAGCCCCTGGTGTGGAGGTTAAGAATTAAAAGGGAGAAGACAGGAGGCGTCCAATGTACATCAGCCCGATGCATAGCCAGGCAATGGTTGATTGAGGTATCATGCCGGAGGTATCATGCCGGAGGTGTGGTGGGGGCGGGGGCGGGGTGGCCTGTTGTCAATTTTATATGTAATTAATATGATTACGCGTATGAATCTGAGACCAACATGTTCGTTTCTGTACTGCTATACCCCTTTATCTTATCTTACCTTTGTTCTGTTTATTCTGATGTATATTGCAAATCTTAATAAAAATATATTGTATAAACTGCTCTTTTGGGGTACAGTTAAATACCTAGGTCACATGAATAGAGTGCACGCCTCCCTCAGTGTTTGGGTTGGCAAGCTCAGGAACAAAATTAAGAAATGGAAGCGTGATCAGGTAAGTGTGGAGGGGTGTCAAATGAAATAAGAACTATGTGTGGGGTGCCATACCACCCTCCCCACCAAATTATCTGTCTCTAAAATACTAAAGCTTCAGTACCCTTGATTTAATAGTAGCCATGTCTGACAATGCCCATGATCTGTACTTTTAAAGTGGACCAACACCCAGGATGTTCACTATCCTGGGTGTTGGTCCACTTCTGCGGGGCACCCCGATCGGGGGGGGGGGCCCGCAGCTGCCGCCTCTCGCGCGTCCCTCTTACAGGGAGCGCGCCCGCGCTGGCCATTCACAGACGGTCGGCGCGGGTGTGCGCCCTGCTAGAGGGATGCGCATGCGCCGTTGGAACGGGAGAAGGTAAGGTTTGTGGGCGTCCGGGGGGTTTCACACAGGGGGGCATCCCGATTTCGGATGCCCCGCGGGGAGGGAGCTGATCGGCCCGGGAATCTTGTAGATTCCCGGGCCAATCAGCGGTGGGTGTTGGTCCACTTTAATGCTATAGCCTCGGCCTTAAAGCACGCAAGTTGACTGCCCAGGTAGCACAGTAGGGGGTTGCTCAGCAGGGATGTGCCAGGCAACGGTGAAATCCCAGCATGTGGGTGGTCGGAGGGGTGATTTGGCTGATAGCGGACTTCCAAACTACTTGGACAACTTTGGCAGGGAAGTAGATCCACTTTAAGTAGCCTTGGCTAAGGTTTCTTGCAGACTGCACTAAATGTTCCTCCAGGACTTGTATTGTTCTGTATTTATTCTACCTTCTACCTTCAACCCAGGGATGGCAGCATCTCCATGCTTCACATTGAGTAGTGTTTGGGGAATTTAGTATAATGAGCTCAAACTCTTCTACCTGACTTTTTTAGCCAACATTTTTATAGGTGCTGTACGAATAAATTCTTCAAATCATATACTGTACATATGCGCCGGATGTGGTAGAAGCTCTCGCACAAGAAGCCAAGCCACGATGACACTTCTGTGTCCTCATCCACAACGACATCATTAGGCAGCACTCAAGCTGGCTTCATAGCCACCATCTATCAGATCCGGGGCACAATGCATACTGAGCTGCAAATAATATTTTTGTCACCTCGCAGTCACGCATCTCGGCTAGGGCACTGCGGTTGTATAGCAAGAGGTGATTTTAATATTTATTTGCTATATGACCTGCTTTCCTCTCTGTAGGGATCAGGCTAGCTTGTACTCAGGGGTCCCACTTTGAAAACCCGAAGCGCTTTTATGGCTGTCTAAGTAGCTGCGGATCATCTGGCAGGCAAGGGGTTATAAAAGCATCTATATGCATCTACTACGCTGCTCATCTCATCACTTTAATAGTGGACCGCAGGTATGTTGCCATGTGAACAGGCGGACATGTCTCCATAGAAACAGCCAGATTGCAGCACACCAGTCTGGGAAACGGACATTTTTTCTTTTCCTATTAAAGATACTGTTTTTTCTTTTGTTAATTTTTAGGCTTGTAGACACACACACACACACACACACACACACACACACACACACACTCGATCTAATGCGATTAAGTCTGATCCATTGCAAAGAGCTAAAGAATAAAAATTGGTTCTAATTAAAATTAAGCTAATCTACCCAGGTTTTTCCCCTTTTAAATGAATTTTACTAAACCAAGTTAGAGCAATCAGGGGGCATATCAGTTGTGGTCACAGTGAGTACGACCACATCACGGCCTGGAGGGATAGGGGCCTTTGTTAATATGCAGCTGACAGGGCTTGTCTGGACTTCATATGTCACCTACTAAGTTCCCCTGTAGTGGGTTTCAGAGTAGAAGTGGCAAGTGGGGCTCCCAAAAAGAGCCAATGTGCCAAAGAGAGACCTGTTTGTGCATGGGTTGTCTCTGTCCTCTGTTTCCTATAGGACTGACGTCAAGCTACTGAAACAAGCCAGACAAGGTCACCCATGAAGTGCTCCTTTCAACATACATTCATGGCGTTTCTGCACCATGCCACTTCACAGCACCCCTGCAGACAAAGTTACCATAACAACCCACCAGCAAGTTACAGTCTTTTTCCTGAACTGTTTCTGGTTCCTGTTGTCCCTGGGGCTGACCTGTGCCTACTGGAAAGAGCTGGAGTAAGACAGATATATCCCCTGTTGGTGTTGTGGACAACCATGAGGTGTTGTTTCTACTTACATAAATGGCTTTGCAGCACTTGGTGACCTTGTTGGAGATTCAATGCTTTGCAACAGCTTCTGATGAATGTGATTTTGGGACTTTTACTAGATTCACTGCAGGTTTCAGCTATGACAAGTTATGACAGTAGATGGCGCTGTTACCAATGCTTAACTGTAGTCTCTATTTGCATTTTCTGAAGTTTTGTATTTCCCGTATATTCAACTGCACTCTATCACTTCTTTTTCCTGTCTGTGTTAGCCACCATGTAAGATGGCATTCTCTTACTGCACGCATGTTCCAGTAAAGTCAGTTCCTGTTACACCATAAATGTCTATCTGGATTTGACTGCAAACAGTGCTCACACTCTGCAAAAGGTTATGGGCCCAGTGACTAAATGAAGCAACGGGATAAAGTCCAGTGACCAAGCACAGCCCAGGCAGAGCAAAACCCAGAACGGGAGACATTGCGTATGAAGGTGGGAGAATGGCCAGCAGCTAAGAGCTTAAACTCTCAGTGGCCAAGCTGAACAATGACTTGACATGAATTATTGGCTATGGATATTTAAAGTGGATTTTTTTTATATTATCCAGAGATGACTCGTGGAAGGTTATGACTATAGAGAAGCCACAGGACAATAATCAGGACTAGGACAGGAAAAACAGACAGGCATGGGCCACCATAAGCTTACTAGTTGAAGATGATCAGCTTATTCACATACACAATGAGGATATAGCGAAAGGCATGTGGGATGTACTGAAAAGACTGCATGAGAGATCCAACAGCAAGTTGTTTCTGCTGATGCAACTTTGTAAAATGAGGCTTAGCAGAGAGCAGGACATGCAGAAGCATTATATATTACAGAATATTACAGACAGTCACGCCGCCACCATGTTGTTGTGCAACTTATCCTAGAAATATTCTGCACTGATTAATGCGCTGGAGACAAGGCCTGATACAGATCTGACACTAGCCTTTGTAAAGACCAGGCTCATAGATGAGTAAAACAGGAACACATAAAGAGAGATCAAAAAAGAGGGCAAGAAAAAATAATTGTCGAGTTCTAGTTCCAGATGTTACCTATGGCTGTAGATTTGTTTTGCGCTGTATCTACTGGTATATAGGTTTAAATGGACAGTCCAGCAACAAAATAAACATAATTGATCACCTTTCCCCCCCCCCTCAGCTTTTAAATCCAAATAAAAATTACATTTTGCCCCTGCAGCTGATTTGTCCTATTCTGGTGATCACCAAACTCACCCCAGCTGCGCCCACACACCCTATGCCCCAGCTCGCTCACTGCCTTTCTGCTCAGTTTACTGGTTCTCCGCTCACACGCCTGCTCACTTGCCCCCCATGCCTGTCCGTTCAACTTACAGTTCAGCTGCTTGCTGGTCCCCCCTACCCCACCTATTCTCTCGCTTTGGGAGGTGCATGGTTGGTTGTGTCAGAAGGAAGTGGTGTTATGCTCACCTCTGTTTTGCCCTTTTGAAGTGCGCCAATTTGGGATGTCCTACTTTGTGAAATCCCCTGGGATCAGCAGCATACCCACCATGCAAGCAATCGCACAACACATGTGCAGTCTTTAATCCAATCAACCCTCTGTGCTGTATTTATTATTGCAGGGCATAGAACTTCTGTTCACAAAGCCTGGCACAGAGAGTGGGGAGCAGCTCCGGTTTCCTTCAGTGTGGCAGCTCATCACCTGGGAAAGCTGGGGATTTGGCCTGTGCATGCACTATGGGATCACTTGGGGGTGACCGGGGATCCCTGGTGGATTCACACAGTGGAGCATCCCACACTGTGATGCCCCACAGATAGGAAATTAAAATGTTGCCTACTTTACAGCTGGCCAGCAGTCAAAAATGACTTTCAGTCCACTTGCCCCTAGCATCATGCCTGATACTGCATACTTATGCATTGCAATAGCTGAGTTTTTTATTTGGGTGGTCAGTCCCTTTAATTTTTTTTAGCTAGTCAACATAGACTGGTGGTTCTCTAACCTTGGCTGCACAGGGACACCCAAGACTGGTTCCCTTCAAGAAGCTCAGTTCAAAATTGTGCATCCGCTATGTACCTCTTCAGCTGGGTGAGTGGGTGAACAGTTATGTGAAAGCCACTTGGCTAACCCTTCAGTCTGCACAATTTTTTAAGTGGAAATTTGTTTTAAAGTGGATACCCAGTCTAATAATCACCCAGTGCTTTTATTATTGCTTTGCCTGGACTGTCCCTTTATAGTGGACCAACACCCAGGATTTTCACTATCCTGGGTGTTGGTCCACTTCAGCGGGGCATCCGAGATCAGGATGCCCCGCTGTGTGAAACCCCCCCAAAAGCCCCAAAAAACGTACCTTTTCGGCGACGGACAAGCCGCCGCCTCCCGCGCGTCCCTCTTACAGGGCGCGTGCCCGCGCCGGCCATTCACAAACGGCCGGCGCGCGCACTGCTAGAGGGGCGCGCGGGAGGCGGAGGCGGCTGATCCGTCGCCGATAAGGTAAGGTTTTTGGGGGGGGTTTCACCCCGCGGGACATCCCGATCTCGGATGCCCCGCGGTGAGGGAGGTGATCGGCCCGGGAATCTTATAGATTCCCGGGCCAATCACCCCTGGGTGTTGGTCCACTTTAAATGCATAGAGATGAGAGGTTAAAGCAAAACACTATAGGGATTACTGAAACTTTACTCTCCAAATGTCACGTTATTGAGCTGGGTCCCTTGAGTCAGTTTAAATTCAAAATGTTCATATTATATTGTAGCATCCTTTAAAAAAAACACATGTGATAAAATATTGAGTATATCCAGAATTTTAGAGAGAAATAGCCCAGTTTGGAGTCAGGTTAGAAAGTTCAGCAGCTGCTCTGGACTCCTATCACAGCCCCAATCTCCCTATTTGTTGCACCAAGCTTGGCGTTAACTCCACTTGGCCTTCAGTCAGCTGATTGATGTTGGGGGGCTGATTGTTCCTTTACCTTGTGTTTGGCTCAGGGGACCTGCTAGCTGGTGAGGAAACTAATTACATGTTATAATTAAACTGTGACACTCGGATATTATAGTGTGGGTTTACTAATGACATTGCATAGCTGTACCGGCAACACAGGACGCTGATTATGCTTCATATATTATTTAGCCTTTTGCTAAATGAGATGGTGACATTTTCAAAAATTACTTTGAGGTTTCTTAATTGTCAGTGGTGAGATGGAGAGACGAAGCAAAGTCGGATAGCTAGATGTTCAGATATTGCTCTGCGGCTTTCCGCGTCTGAAAAGAAATAGAAAATGCAGAAGGCGTCTGGGTACATGGAAATGGCTTATCAAAGGCGGCAGTGGGCTGTCTGATCAGTGCCACTAAATATATGACCGGCATAAACCATGTAATTGCAGAGGGAATGGACCACTGTACATGCGGTCAGTGCAAACTGTACTACTGCCCGACGGCGCCAAATACGATTAGAAGTCATTAGAATTGCACAAAGAAGCATCATGGAAAGCCCAGCTGTCAACGAAGAAGCTTCAGGGTCTTCCAGAGAAGTCAGATTTTTAAGTGATACCTGTTCTACACATTCTACATTCTATTTACACAAGTCTTAAAGGAGCCACAGCACTCAACCCTGTTAGCTTGCAGGCCAGCCTATAATCTGTCTCTAAACTTGGTTAAAAACAGAGGACTCGGTCACACACATCTGCAGAAGTATGCTTAAGCTGCACCACTACGCCAAAGTGCCTCTGTGGGGTGCAGTCCTAACTCTAATCTCTGAGACATACAATGCAATAGATAAATTGGGAGCAGGCTTACCTGAGGTTGCCCTAAACCTCTCAAGTGCAAGCCATGGGGTGGAAGGGTCAAAGACCTTGCAATACAGCCTAGACCCCACACACCATGTGCTTGCACAAATTCAAAAAAAACAAAGGGGGGGTGGCAGCCGCTCAGACCATTTTATAACTAACCTGGGAGGTGCACGTTAGCAGGGCAATTAGTAGACACAAGTCTTAAAGGAGCCACAGCACTCAACCCTGTTAGCTTGTAGGCCAGCCTATAATCTGTCTCTAAACTTGGTTAAAAACAGAGGACTCGGTCACACACATCTGCAGAAGTATGTTTAAGCTGCACCACTACGTCAAAGTGCCTCTGTGGGGTGCAGTCCTAACTCTAATCTCTACATTCTATTTATAAGGGAAAAACCCCTCCCTCTGACAAGCGTATGGTGCTACCACTGATTTCCCATTTGCGCCATGCTGTGCCCTTTCCTTAAAGCGGACCAAACCCAGGGTGACTGGCCCTAGAATCTAAAAGATTCCAGGGCCAGCCACTGTCCTTCCCCCAGGGCACCCCGAATTGGAATTTTCCGCTGTGTGAAACCCCCCAGATCACGGGTATCAGATTGGCTTTCCAAATGTCCAACAGTGCAAGTGTAGACAGGCAAATGGCTCTGATTGTTTACAATGAGGAAGGAAAGCAGGCACTCCCGTCCCAGCCATTTAGAGTGCATGTGTCGCTAGGGATGCTTCAAAACAGGCAGTGCCCTCCCCATCACTGATCATCTGCAGAAAGCAGGATGGCTAGGATTAAAGGAGCACTATATTGACATCACTTCTTCATTTATGTTTGGGAGAAAATGGCAGCCAGTCATATGACCACCAGCAACCATCTTACTTGACTATAGTGCTTCTTTAAAGTCCCTGTCCAGGCACCTAACTTCCTTCTACCAAATCCCCTTATGGCAGCTGTGTAAAATTAACAATTTCAAAGCATCTGAGCTTCACTTTCATTTCTGGGCATTGCTGAGCTGGCACACACTAACTTCCTTTCACATTACCCCTCTTAGGAAAAGTGTCAACTATAAGCCAGTTCAAAGTATCTTAAACCGGACCAACAGCCTGGCACATTTGGAAAAGAAAACTCTCCAAAACTCACTTTCCCCCTCTGCATGCATGGTACTGAAGCATTGTCAGCATTTCAATTTGCTCTTGCGTCCCCTTAAAGCTAAACGCTCACAGATTTTCTCCTGGTAGCTGCCATTTTGGAGCTTCCTTTCCCAGCCATGGTACTGCCTGGATTCAACTGACATAACTGACAATGCACAGTAGCAGGAAACCCAGCAGCACTTGGCCTGAAGGCCTGAAGCTCCAGGAGATGCCATTTTGTTTGTAAAATTTACCACAGCAGTGAATTAACATTTAATTGCAGCAATCTGAATTGTCCTGGGGAGGGTGCATATGATCACTGTTTGTTGTAAGGGTGTTGATCCATTTTAAAATCTCTGATTATATGTAAATACATTTGTATACTGCTACATATTCTGATATAACACTGTCCAGCCTTGAATCACACATATAGAAATGCAATGCATTTATCCTCGCTCTATGGTGCTTGTGTTTAGTATAACACAGTCCCCTTTATTATAACAGCGATATATCGAGGTCGCTGTGTATTTTAAGCAAAGCTGCTTTCTTGGCTTCTATTTCTGGGTCATGAATTAGAGGGAGTGTGTCATGGTGCAGCTTTATAAGTCTTGAGCATGCTCTGCGGTGGTCAGTGCCAGCTGCGGGACCACTGTGGCTTGCCTTGGTCACTTGCGCTGAGCGCTCCAAGGGACAAATCGGATGCTGAACCACTTTTCTGCATGGTCCTGGAGCAGTAGGTTTTTGCATTCTAATAGGTTCTTCCAGTATCTGCTGCCTCTTAACTGTTGTACAAGTCTTTTGATATTTCTTCTATCATTAGCCCTTTCCCATCAGTTAGTTCATCGTCGGCTTGTAGCTGCTGGTTATCTTGTTACCAAATGTTCTTGTCCAGCTATTTAGCTATTAGACTATTTCCCTTGTAAATTAAATAAAAATACTTTAAAGTGGCTTGAAACCCAGGGGGGATCGGCCCAGGAATCTATAAGATTACCGGACCGATCAGATCCCTCCCCGCGGGGAGGAACCCCCCAGGAGGCCCACAAACCTTACCTCAGCCCCGTTCCATCGGCGCAGGCTCGAGCCGCGGCCGCGTCTCGCGCTTCCCTCTAGCAGGGCGCGCACCCGCACCGGCCGTTTGTGAATGGCCGGCGCAGGCACGCTCCCTGTTAGAGGGAAGCGCGAGACGCGGCCTCCAGCGCTCAGAGCCGCTAAGCTGCTATGCGCGTCCAAGCGGCCTTGGACGCGCATACCACAGCGCCTCTGAGCGCTGTGATTGGCTGGAGAGGTCACATGGGAGCGTGGTGAGGTGAGTGTTTCTGGGCTTTCGGGGGGGTTTCAGACAGCGGGGCGCCCCACCGAAGTGGGCCAAAACCCAGGATAGTCAAAATCCTGGGTTTCGGTCCACTTTAAACCAGTTTATATTTGTACCATCACATACTTCAATCATTGTTACATAATATAATATCAAACGTATGTTTACAAATGCAAATGTATGTTAACATTGTTTAGTATTAGTTTTTATATTTAGTCTTTGTCATTTCAACTTATTTTAAAGTGGAGCAAAACCCGGGATTTTCACTATCCCAGGTTTTGGTCCCCGGTTGGGGTGTCCTGCTGTATGAAACCACACCGTTCACCCAGGAAACTTACCTGACCTTGGTCCAATGTCGCATGTATGGACGCTCATCCAATCAGCTTCTCCGGCCTCACAGCATCACTCGTCATTAAGTTTGCGGCAAACCTGGCCGCACACAGCAGGAAGGGGTGTGAGTAATGCTGACAATGTGTGTGCATAGTTTTAGTCCACTTTAATAATATACATGATATTTTTAATAATAGAATTTTTACATTTTATATATTAAAGGAGTGCTATTGTAAAACAATATTCCAATGATAAAAATCAACATTTTATACAGCAAGAGTAGAGGGTCACTTATCTGGTCAAGCATGTTTCTTTTTTTGAATAGAATGAAGAAGAATCTGGGGTAAAGGTTTTGAACGCGCACCATTCTGCTGTAGCAGGGATGCACTGCTTAAATCTAATGGCCTGTTTCGTGAGCCAGTCTACGCTAGAATACCAGCTAATTTGCTTTTGCGCAGATCAGTGGTTTTCAACCTTTGTAATTTCATGACCCCGCAATACAGTTCCTCGTGTTGCGGTGACCCCAAACCAAAAAATAATTTTTGTGGCTACTGCAAAACTGTGATTTTGCTACAGTTATGATTCGGAATGTAAATACCTGATATGCATTATGTATTCTCATTGTTTCAAATTGTGTGTATGGTGTGTGTACTGTTTTTACATTATTAACCATTTTTACCTGTCTCGCAGGCTCTCTTGCCTCTCCGCCTCCTAGGCTTCTGTCCTCCGGCGCTTGCTGCGTCCGCCCACTGATGACATCAGCAAGCGCCGGACACACGTAATGCACTGCTATGGACTGTGGAGAGTTCCCCCTGCTTCTCCCGCCCCTTAGGCCCCAGGCGGATGATGCAATCACGTCTGCGCGCAGGCATTCAGTTTGGAACGCGCATCCATGGCGGCATGCGTTCCAGCGCGACTTCTCAGCGGCTAAAGCCATCGCAAATATGTATTTTCCAATGGCTTTAGGCGACCCCTGTGTTTTGGTCGTTCGACCCCCGCCGTGGGGCGCGACCCACAGGTTGAGAACCGCTGGCGTAGATGCTTTTACCCATCTGCCTTGGGTAGCTTACTAGGGTGGCTTGTGCTGCTGCCTTCTGCTAGTCGGCTCAGAAGACAGGCATTGGAATGGGCACGCAAAAACCTGTCACCCCTGGAATTTATTTCTGCCACTTTTTTCAGATGGTGTATCTGAACTCCTGATCACTATTTTGCAGATTTATTTGGATTTTTAATATTATGTGATTTTGCAATACAGTTTCTAAACAGACATGACATTCATGACATGACACACAGGTAAGAAATATTACCTGAATATTATTATTAGTCAATATCCCAGGTAAAAAAAAATGTTGATCAATATATACCTGCACATCTGGGCTGTTTTGCTGCTCCTATTCTGATGCAAGCTTCCTGAAAAGCAAACTTACAATGGCCAGCAGGTGGATCAAGGCTGTGGGAGGGCTGCTCTGGACTCCTATCCCAACCCTGGTCTATTTGTTGCAACAAACGGTGTTAAATGCACTCCCTTCATTTGAGCTAACTGATGTAGGGGGGCTTTTTGCACCATTACCTTTTGTTTAGCTCAGGAGACCTGCTAGCTGGTGAGAAAAGCTGGTGATTATTATTATTTAGATATTATAGTCAAACCTGTAATAACCCAGGTAGAAATGTATATATACCCTTATATACTATTTAGCCTTACTATGGTCTAGATATAAACTTTAACAGCAACCAGTGGATATAAATTCTGATATCCACAACACTCCAGGGGTACCAGACCAAAATTTCAAGCTCCATTTTTATCGCTGGAGCTTATCTAACCTTAGACATAACCCACACCACAGTTCTGCACCTTTGATGGGAATGTGGTAACCTCAAATGAAAATATAGTTCCTTATAACCATACATCATGCTTTTTAAATTAATTGGATTCAACCCCACAATCCCGAATGATTCTACATTATCTGTCATTAACCATAGACAAGAAAATGCATACATCTACGTTGCATAGCAGACCCCAACCAATGAATGGCTTACATCAACTAGCCTCAGCAAAACTTCACTCCCGGTACATTACAATATCCTAGGCTCATAACTTAAAGTAGACCCTCACTAGGACCTTTGGCTCAAACTAAATAGCACTATCTTGTCTAAAGTCTAAACCAACACATTTTCTTTTCCCTAGTAATACAACACCCATTTATAGGATGGAGTTCACTCAGAGGGGTAGAAAATGTGGTAATATTCAGAATACCTAAAGTAGCCAGTCCCGACCTCCACCCTCACTAGGACCTTTGGCTCAAACTAAATAGCACTATCTTGTCTAAAGTCTAAACCAACAAATGTTCTTTTCCCTAGTAATACAACACCCATTTATAGGATGGAGTTCACTCAGAGGGGTAGAAAATTTGGTAATATTCAGAATACCTAAAGTAGCCAGTCCTGACCTCCACCTAGCCAGGGAGGATTGGAATCTAGCGAGGTGTCGAGAAGAATTTTGGTATGTGTCTCTGCATCTAGTACTAGCCATTTCAATTCAATGGGGTCGAAACAGCAGTGCGAATAGTACATATTATGTGAAAAGACTAAAAGACTCTAGCTTGAGTTAAACCCTTTTCCTGGGTATTTGGGAATGACCCAAAGCATAAAACCCCCTACGGCCTCACTATATACCTGGTTCCTGGATACCACATTGGCATCCTGCGGGAAAGGAGCAGAGTGGTTTACTGCAGCACCCCTGTTCTGTGTGCCCCACTGCCAGAACACGATGGTCTGTTAGCTGCACAGACAGGAGATTCTATCATAGAGCAGCTTGCTGCCATGGGATCCTGGAACGGGGTGAGAATAAAGAAGGGCCTGTGGCGCATCCCTAATTGAGATGCCCTTTAGAGTAGAATTCATGTGGGGCAAAGTTCAAATAACAGGTTTTGATCTTAAAGTGGGTGGAAACCCATTTCTTTGTCTACTTCTCATCCTTCGGGCCCCCAGCTCCTTTCCGACTGCTGGGCGCTGCTGTGCAGGCTAGCAGACAGGCCGGGAATATTTTAGATTCCAGGGCCCGGCTGCGGGGATTTTGACCCGCTTTAAGACAAAGGAAAGGATTTGGGAATGTTATTATATACTGTAGCTAGAGGCGGACTGGGGCCCAATATCAGCATGGGAGTTAACTGACTCGTCCAGCACATGCCCAGCCCATAAGCTGCTGAGACCCACCCCCAAGGTTTGTCAGTTGAGGCTATAGCACTTCAGGGGCAGATCATGGGAAAATGTATTGTACCTTTAGTATCGTAGGGGCAAATACTGTGGCAGGGGTGGGTATGGACTACCACAGCTATGATGCTTTGGCTATAGCATCACAGAGGCAATACATGAGCTGGAGGTTACAATGGGGCTGGGTATGTGGAAATGTTGGAGGGAGACTTGGGAGGCAGTGAGTAGAGTGCGGTGTTAGAAGAGGATTGAGTGAATTCAGTCAAAGTGCCTGGTTGAGGTGCCAGGCTCCAAAGAATTTTTCATGTTCTCCCATTGACCAGTCCTCCCCTGACTGTAGCATGTAAAAACTATATTAGCCCGAATGTAGCTCTGTAATAATAAGACTTCCTTTGTCCAGCTTTCTTTGTAAAGGTTTTATTTACATTGTACAATTCACATCCAACCTTAACAAGCCTCTTTGTGTTTTATTTGGGGTGAACTGGGAAGGACCAATGCGAGGTAAGAAGTTCAGTTTTACATTGCTTGGCCCTCTATTCTTCTAGCCTTTTTTTTTTGTTCAGGCTTCTATCTTCTGGTGGATCTGAAATGCACAATAAGTAGCACAGGACTTGAATTATTAGAACATGTTTATTTAGAGAGATCATTTTATCTCCCAGCATTATTGTGGCTTGATTACGCTGACATTAATCATGTCCGCAGTACAATGAAAGATTCATTGGGAGCCGACAAAGGGAGGAGGCTGTTGTGCTCAGACAGCTAGCATCTTCTCGTGCTTATGGCTCATTGGGGTCAGAGACACCGCAAGGTGCAGTCAGCCCCTTGGCCAATAACCTCAGAGTAACCCCGCTGGTAATGCAATCTACTCCTCATCAGGAGCACGGCTGGACGTCTCAGACCAGGTTTCATTTCTCTCACTGTAATGGCATCCGGCATCTATAATTATGCTATTTTCTCTCTTGTGCTGATTAAATACGATTTACCCAGAGAGCTAAATGATGAATATTTAAGTGAAATCTCTGGCTAAAATAGCCCCAATAAATAAACTTATAGCAACTGGGTAACCGATGGGGGGGGGGGGGGGGAGCCTGAGATGAGTGACTAGATTCATTAACAGGTAGACAGGCAGACATTTACTGGAGCCTATAACGTCTGTGGCCTCTAATAGGTGACTAATCACTTTTGCCTTCTCCTATGGCTCTTCTAATGTATACACTGAACATGATGGGTAAATGCTATATATATCAGTGATATTTTGAATCCCAAAGTCACTCATTATCTAAGCTGAAAATAGATAAGCAATGTTGCTTATTTAATGATTATTTACTACAGGCTGTCTGGGTAGGCCCAGGATGGTAGTTTACAATCTGGGTTATCATATGCACTTGCTATCTCACAATAACATTTTATAATATGCAGACAAATCTCACAGTAACATGCATCAGGTAAAGAGGACCAAAAACCCTGCTGCCCAGCCCCAGAGTCTTTTAGGGGTTATTCCCTGGCCCAGGAGCATGCCAACTTGGGATAGCCCATATTGTGAAAACCTCCTATTGGCCACCCACAGCAGATGCCAAGGGGTGCACAACAAAGCTTGGCTGTGCTCTATGTGGCTACCCTGCCTCCCCCACCATGTGCATTAGCGCTGGCAGACGTCCAATGAGTCCACATGGCATGGATGCCTGGATCTGCACATGTGATGTGGGACCAAGGATTGAGTTGGATATCTGGTGAACCAAAGCTTTTTCACACAGTGGGCCTGCGATGTGGGACCAAGGATTGAATTGAGTATCTGGTGAAACAAAGCTTTTTCACACAGTGGGCTATCCTAAATTGGGGCCCCCTGTGGACTAAACCAAACGAGGGGGGGTAAATTTAGGTTCTTTTAAAAAACTGAAAAGAAGAATAGCATCCCAACTGTAAACAGGTGACAGGGGAAATATTGTTCCTATTTCTACAGTAAGTGCCTAATGCGAGCATCACATAAACAGCCACAATTTAAATGGTGACATGCAATAAAATATTAGTACTGGTACAAAACTTGTATTCCACTATAATACGACATCTCACAGTGGTATAAAGTTACAGGTGTAAGCCAAATGACATACTCTACAAATCCACAGTGACGAAACATCAGTAGCTTTAAATTTCCATTTAGTAACATGTCTCCTGGTGCTTCCATGTTGATATGTGGAACTGAACTGGGAAAGTCCTAATCCAAAAGTCCAAATGAGGCCCATTCCTGCACATGGGGAGGTTTGTCATCACCTGCTGCTCTCAGCCAAGGGAAACCTACACCGGTTCCCCATCAAGATACACCATCTGGACCACCAAGAAGCATTGACGGTGGAACAACCCTTGTAAAAGTGCCTTTTAGGACACCACGACTAGTGAAATGCAAAATAGAACACACAATAAAATTGGACTTTCACATAGCAGTCCTACACATCAACCTGGGACCACTGGGAGACACATTGCTACATGGTTTGAGGCTACTAATGTTCCATCACTGATGCTTTTGTCTCTTTAGATAATTTTTGTATCTGTACCTGATATTTTGAGTGTCAGAAAATTAACTAGTATTTAAAAAAATAAATAAAACAATTTTCATGAAAATTATTTTCATTAATTTTCACATTTTTTAAAACTCATTTCATCAAGCTTTTCATACAATCGAGACATTCCTGAGGCACCACACATATATTCTGAGACCCATCCAATGCTGACATAAGCCTTAAATATGTCATTGACATTGGGTCTAGAAGAACGCCAAAAAATGTAAAAGCCTGATTTGACTCTCACACTTTTCACTAGATAGCCCTAGTGTGAGTGCACCTTGTGAACTGCAAGTGGGGGACATAGAGGTGAACTGAGCTCTAATTCAAACTAAGTGCTGTGATTGTAGTGGCGAAAGTAGAGACAACTGACTTTTTGCAGGTGTTTTGTTGGGATTCGCTGCACTTTGCCTGGCTGGATGTGTGGTATTTACTTAAAAAAATGGTTTGGAGCAAGCTGGCAAACTGCTGCAGAAGATTTAGTTAGACCAACACTGCTTTTGATCTCTCTTGCTCCTTATTGGCAGATAATGACCCATGTGTGCTGTACATTTGGCCCTCATGGTAGTCTGCTGTGGTTGTGCATATGTCATATTGTCTCTATACGATTCAGAATTTCCCTCCTACCTCTGCCACATCTACTATTTTGTAGCTGGAAAAGGCCATTGAAAGGTCACCTTTCCATTTCATTACAGTACCTGAACTGCAAGCAAAAGTCCTTTAATTACACAGTCATTGTTCCCTGGGCAGATTGCATGCACACTTTCTTCAGCTTTCATTGCCGGAGATGCTGTTACTTGCCCTCTGATCTGACTAGGTTAACTTCGGCTGCTAGAAGATGGTTGTGTGTTTTGTACCATTGTCTCACCCTCATCCTCCTCCACTCAGCATCTCTCGCCGCTTCTCACAGCTTCTATCAAAGTCTCCATCTATAATTTTCCCTCCGGCATTTCCACCCCTGCTGATTGCCGGGCTCTAAATTTAGGTCACCCAAGGCAATTAGAAGAGAGAGCTGCTGCTTGGGAAAGGTATTCGACAGGCAGTGAGCCCAGTTTCCAAATGAGTTATCAGGTGATATGATGTTTGGCCACAGCCGGCGTGATTGACAAGACGCTTGTGTGTTCACATATACATTATTTAAATGCGCCAAGATATAAGAGATCTTCCGCACTAATTACTTAGAAGGCTGTATTAATCACGAGACACTTTAATACCCGATCAATACTCCCATCTGTCAGCGACCTTGTAAATCACCTCCAGCTTCATCACACAAGCCACCTCTGTCAAAGTGACTACCAGGGATACTCTTGTGACTGGTGTCCCTGTGTATGTGGAATTCGTTATCTGCCAAGGTTCACATTATATCACAGTTTCTGGCCAACCTTAATTTGCAAGGGTCTCCATGCAGGTCCCATGCTGCTCATGATGAGGCTTGGCGGTTGTCAGTATGCAGTTTTTGGAAGGTCATACAATATTATGCAGATATGTACCATGCTTGTTGCAACAGTGATTCAAAGAATGCACCTGCTTTACTACAAAGGATTCTTCGGGGCAATGCTCCAGTGAAGAAAATAGCACTTCTAGCATCTGGAGAGACAGCATAGTGGGCCTTATGATTCCTCTGGTTGTTCTAGTTTCTAGCATGTGACCTAATTTAAGCTGCCCTACATCCTGTTCCCCCTGCAGCCACTTCTTTCCCCACCCTTTGAGCAGGACCGCCATCAGGGCAGGACAGCCCTGCCAAGACTTAAGTATGGGGTCTGGCATACCCAGCTGGGAAGAAGATGTCCAGGACTCAGCTGGGCAACCTGCGTGGCAGTCCTGCCCTGAGGCTGATCCCTGCACTGCTGATTGCCTTGGGCCCCAGTTCCAACTAGGACATCAGCCATGAGATATAGGTTAAGGGGGGCAGACTCCTTACAACTTGTATTGTGTTTAGAACTAGCCTGGTTGCCACCAGCCCGGTTTCCTTGTAGCCCAGTTCAGTCTTGGGGTCCAGTACAAAGTAGAATCTTGACCCTCATATATGTTAAGGGTGAGGACAGACTCTGTACAGCCTATATTGTGTTTAGACTCTTGACTAGACAGGGAACTCTTTACAAACCCCTTTTGTTATAGGGCTATAAAAGTTGTTGAAGCCTAAACACTATAGCCCTAAAGCTCATACCGCTTATGTCTGCAGAAAATCACCTGGCTATCTACTTCCCTCAACCTTGGATAACTAACTTCATCCCTTTACCACACTACTGTAATGCCCTGACCAATCACCGGCATGATGACAACCCCCAATCCCCACAAGCTGGTTCAGTTATTGTGAAGCACCTGTTTTCCAGGAGAAATGACTTGCCTATCCGAAACATGGTTTCCCCAGAAAAGGCGATATATGACTAGGACTTAACTGTGGAACCCCCCATGTGACTATCTATGTCACTGGAGGGGAGAGACATGCAAGGGGATTTCCCAGGGAATCCTTCTCTATGCCCCTCCTCTCGAGTGACATGAGTCACATGGGGGAGATTCCAGAGATGCTCTGCCTCTATAGTGTCAAAGCTTCCCTTCCCCAACTCCCTGCATTTCCCCTTGGAGGGATGCCAAGGATGGAGGGGGACCCATGCCCCCCTTCACCAGAAATGGCGTCGGGGAATCTGATTTAGACGCCGCTGCTGGCATCATAAAAGATACCCAGGGGGGCAAAATGGTGGTGGGTAGCTTGCCTATACCCCTTCCCCATTCCCTGCACTCCCAGTGGCCATGGGGGTGCCGAAGAGCACAGTGCTCTTCTGTATGGGCCCAGGTGTTCTTCCAGAGGTGCCAGTGAAGCCTCCTAACTGGAAGCCAGGGCTCAAGGCGGGGCCAAGCTGCCTATGCCTTTGGCACATGGCCGGTGTTCTTTCAAGAGTGCCCCCAGGCTCATGTCGGGCTGGTAATGAAGAAGGACAGTATGGGCAAGCTCCCTGCTGGCATGTTGGGCAGGTGGCCCCCGTCCTTTGAACTGGTATAGGGGACCTTTGGACTCCTTACCAGTTCAAAAGTAGTAAACAAGATATTTAATTCAGTTTTTCGGTTCTCACCTCTGCACCCTCTGTCCCCGTCGGGTACCTTTTTTGATGCCAGGGCAGCGGATCAGCATCAGCCACCCTGATGAGATTTGTAGATACTCCCTCCTCCTTCCTTGGCATCCTGACAAGGGTAGTGCCTGGAACGGGGGAAGGGAGAACCTTCCCCATGAAATTCGAGAGCAAGGATATAGAGAGATACCCCTGGAAATCTGCCTCTGTAGTAAAAAAATGGCCTTCCCCGGTGGCGAGCATTTTCCCTGGTCAGATGCCAAGAGAAAGCAAGGGGAGACCTGGGTCACCCAAAGGCTGAACTGGAGCCACCAGAAGAGAGGTGTGTGATTTTTATTTATACTTCAACTCTTTGTGAACTAGTAAGGGGTCCAATGGAGACCGGCATGCCACCTGCCGTATGATTTGACCTGGGTTGAATCTAACTTTGGCCCAGATCCGAAGCGCCTCACATATAATCCATGTTTCCACTTGCTCCCGGAGGAGCAGAAGAGATGGGGGGTTTCCGGGGGGGGGGGGGTATGCACTGAGGGGGAAGTGGCAACAAGCTAAATGCCCCCAACAGCTGTCACTTTGTACGCCAACACAGAAAGACATCTATGCAAGGAAAATTAGGCAAATTAGGGAACCATATAATAGGTAGGAGCTATTCCTGTTAATTATTAATAACACCATTAACAGTAAATAAATATCCCTTCCTAAACCTATATTTTTTTCATGAGTACATAATCTGATATGTAAATGGCTGTTAAATTATTATTCTTCTCATTACTCTCGCTAGATAATATTTTTTTCTAGCTTATGTAACTGCTTATTTATCCACACATCTAAACGTCGCTCCCCATCTCTAAAGCAATTTTTATCTGTCGCTTCTTTTTTATATCATTTTATTTGTGGCCCTGTCATTCCATTGGGGGCAAAGGGGTAAAGAGAGTTGACACAGAGATCAGCAGTGTGCTGTATCTGGAATCTATCTTCCTGGGGAAAGAAGGATAAAAATTCATGGCAAAACCGCCAGCGCTGACACACTCCCAAAGACATATTGCAGGTAGCATTATTTATTGTGGCACAGAGTTCAGAGAGGTGCTACTTCGGAGCACCCTGAGAGATCCTAAAAAGCCCATTGCCTATCAGGTGAGGCAGATTTATGAGCGCTTTTGGCGGCGGGGTCAGGCTTCTCAGCACTGTCTGCGAGGGAGCTTTTTAGACTTGGCCTGAGAGTAGCGTGTTCACTGCTGGCTGATGGCAGCAAAGAAAGACACTGAATGAATTGACTGGGATTGCAGGATGCTGAGGGTACAAATTGCAACTAGTACTGGCATACCTCCCAAGTGTCCCTGATTTGGAGGGAATGTCCCCCTGCCCCTTGTTGTTTTCATTTGTCCCTCCTTGAGGTGTAACATGCAGAACTGTATCAATAAATGATTAATTCACATATTCAAAGGGTTTATATTGTAACTGTTACAACCTATCTAAAAAAAAATAGACCATGCACCACCTAAATATCTTAGCTATATGGGTGTGTTGTGCCAGACTAAGAGGCCGATTCATTAATAGGTAGCGACAGATGAGCGCCAGTAGCGTTATTTTCACAGCGCACGCTAACGCTATTATTCGCTGTGCTTGGCCGTTGTTCGGCTGTTGACAGCGACTCAGTCGGTGTGCGGTAATGTTGAATACGGGGTTAGGAGTCGCTGTTTGACAGGTTCCGCGCTGTATGGGAGCGCATGACAGCGAATGGCCATAGCGAACGGCTCCCAGCATATTCATTAACAAATCACGCTCAAAAAATTCTCGCGCTGTAAAATGCTTGTTTAAACCCCAGAGCGCTGGCGGCGATGGGTTAAAAGTAGTTTTTTAACCCCCAAACAACCATATTTTTGGAAAAAAAAAACATGTTTTTACAAACATTTCGTAATATGAATACATTAATATCAGACCTGTAATATCAATTCTGCACAAATTTTTTTTTTTTACCTTAAAAAATATATCTAACATTGCAGAAGTGGTCACAGAATTTTTGCCATTTAAAAAAAAAAAAAAACATTAATAGCAATTAATTAAGAATATTTAAAGATTGCTCCATTGAAATGCATTGGAGAGCGCCAGGTAGCGAGAGGTCATACCTGTCGCTGTTCAAGGTCGCTCGCTGGCGCTGTGGGGTGAGGCTGGAATAATGATTCGCTATCTGGCGCTCTGTCAGTCGCTAAGCAGGATCGGCTTGATAAATGTGTGATTGCGGAGGGGAGCTGTTCTCGTGGCGGTGAGCGTCATTACCGTTCGCTCACCATTCGCTACCTGGCGCTATCCCTTGTTAAATAAGGGCCTGAGTGTCCCAAGGACCATAAATCCAACACTCCAAATTTTTTTACATGTGGCCCCAGCCACCACACATGGTAACACAACAAGTCAGTACCATTCACCCCAAATAGAATCACTGCATTAAATAATCCTCCTAGATTGTATTACATTTAAGACCATAACAAACAAAACATAAAATTGGACAAACAATTACAATTGATCCACAGCAGGGGCATACCTATTATACTCATATGACATCCTACCACATTCATTAACCCTGTACATTAATCAAAAACATTTTTTATATTCATGAGATCAATGTGCAAATCATGCCTTAAATGAAGTACATGTGCTGAATAAAGTGCTAGTGCATATGTGCTATACTAGTCAATAAGTTAACAGAGAAAACAATAATGAACCAATGAAACAGTAAAACACTGTGAAACAGAAACACACTACATGGAAAGAAATCACCTCTATGTCAAGGATGACAACTCCTCTGTGTTACTAATGGAAACCCCTTTTGACCCACACATTCCGTGGAGACCCACTTCCTCAAGGTGCCAGTGTTACAACCTATCTCCTATCCATCTCTCAATGAGGGGGCATGGCTTAATTTAACAATTGTCTTTCCCACCCTGAAAAGTTGGGAGGTATGGTATTGGGCATGAGCCATCACACAAAGTGTTGCAAACATTCTGCCATAAAGACTGATGATCCGCTACTGCACCCAGAAAAGTTGGTGCTAGCAGGGAATTTAAAATGCCAGCAGAGTATCCCAGATGGGTACAGTCCAGTACATATTGAAAGCCATTCAGCAATGGACTAGAGATTATTCTTCATTCTCCACAAGGACTGGAGTCCATTGCAGCTTTTGACCGACTGACATAGAACACATAGCTGTACAGGGTCAGCATTTGGGGTGCGCGATCCTAAGGGGTGCTGATGGGACACCAGACCTGCTGCTCTATGTTGTATGTTCTGGATGTAGCAAAATTTTCTCTTTCCACATTCCCTTATGCTTTCCCTTGTTTGCCTGCATTCCCTCTACTTTTTCCCAAGGTCCACATTCTCACTATTGTTTTCTCTTTTTCCCATCCCTCCATCTTCCTTTCTTTTGCATGTTCCCTCCCTTGTTGTCTCTCTTTCAACTTTCCTCTACCTTCCTGTTTTTCCAAATCCTCTCCACCTTTCACTCTTTTTTACACCTCCGCCATCTTGCTCTTTCCCACATTCCATCAACATTTCACTTTTCTCATGCCATTTTGGGGCACCACCAGTAGCAACACGTGCCGTAGACGGGGACTGCAAGATAGAAACAAACTAGCTCCTCCCGGCCTATATAGGACAGGCTGTGGCAGGATCTCCTCAGTTCTGCAAGGGACTGTGAAGATTTTTAGTTACAGTGCTGACCAGGAGCTGGGGCTTCAACTGTCTGTCTCCCTGCCCCTCACCAGTTGTAGCATTCCTAGGGACCCCCATTAGATGTCTGAAGTTGTTTCCTAAGCCGACAGCGTGGGATTGTGCAGAGTGAGGGGCGCGTGCATGGGTTCATTGCAGCAGGGTACCTGATATCTGGGCCTTGCATGGTGGCCCCTGTGTCTCTCCCACTGAGCCACGGTCCCTCTACCCCTTGGGTCATCTACCCCCATGACTCCATGACACCATGCGAGAGTCTGCCTTCACCAAAGCGGCTGGGCTGGGCCTGAGCTAGGTGCCGGGCTCCCTGGTGTCAGTGTGTTTGTGATTCCTACTGCTGGCAGCCCCATGCAGGTCAGAGCTTATTCAGAACTCAGCTGCCAGCGTTTGGAGGGGGAGGATGCCTAAGGAATAACTCAGGAAGGGGACGTGAAGGCCGTGCCTATGATGTGGGTGGGGGCTTGGCTTTGGCCCTCATGGGCCTTACAGTGGAAGTCAGGGGGTGGGACAGGCGCATTTGCAAAGTCTTTGGCTCTGCCCTCCCTCTCCTCACTAACCGCACAAGGCAGCGCCATCTTGTTCAGTGCTCCAACGTCTCCACTACATCCCAGGATCATCTCTTGGCATTTCCTGCACTGCCTCCCTGTTCTCCTGCGCTGAGTATCGGATCCAGTGCGGCTGCAGCCCCACGGTTTTCCCTGGACAGGTTGGGCTCCCTCTGGGGGCAAAGCCTCTTGACTTGTACTGATTCATTAACAAATCTGACATTGTTCTGGTTGTTGCAGGCTGGGGTTCCGGAAGCTGCTGCATCTTTGGCCGGTGGATTGCTCTCAGCTGCAGGGAGGTTGCTTTTCTGGTATTGCAGGCAGGTCGACAGGCAGGAAGGTGTGGGGACCAGTGCTCCAGCTGTATTGCTTGGCCCCCAATACTATAGCCCCGGCATCATGGTAGGGGGACCTGGCAGGGACATCACGGGCCAGCCAAGGGCTGGTAAAATCCAGGGCTTCCCCTACCTAGGATTCTAGCTCCTAGGTAGGGGACCTATTTAGAGGTTCAGGATCTAGTTCCAGTCGGTTATAGGGGGAGGTGTCATCCTGGAGAGGAACCAGAAGCCGTGCATATGCCGGGGAACCCTCCAGATCAGATTGAGCCACTTATTGAGGCAACTTTGGAGGTTCTGCCCCTCTCTAACCCTCGCCTGAGGCAGTTCAAGTGTGAGCCCTACAGGAGTGAGAGGGTCAGGCAGATTTTTCACAGGCTGGTGGCAAAGGAGTGGGAGAAACCGGATAAGCTTCTGTCTTATCTTAAGGTCCTGGAAGCCAAGTACCCCTTTCCGGAGGAAGCAGTCAGGGTTTGGTCTTTGCCAACTGAGGTAGACGAATCAGTGTCGGGTCTGACTCCGCACACCATTATCCCTACTTCAGATAGTGTGGCCTTGAGAGACCCAGCAGATAAGAGGTTGGATAAGCTGGCCAGGCATGCATTTTCCATGGTGCAGCAGAGTAGGTGTTTGCAACTTGGAGGTTCGCGTTCCTCTGAACTTCGTTTGAACTCCTTCGCTATGGAGGTCTTCATATACATGGTGCCGGCTATGGACAACTTGGTGTGCCTGGTGGTTAGGGGGCTGGCCTTGCTGGTCACCTTGTGACACACGGTCTAGCTGAAACAGTGGTTGGCTGACGCTGCTTCCAAGAAGATGCTTACTGCCCTCCCCTTTTTGGGGGGGTCATCTTTTTGTTGAGCCTCTGGATGACCTGGTCCGGTAGGCCATGGGTGGGAAGTCAACTAGGCTTCCACAGAAATAAAAACTGAGGACGTTGTTTCGCAGGTTGCTGAATTTTTTAGAGGTTCTAAAGACTTCAGACGCCGCAAGGATTTTTTTGGTAACTGAAAGCCATGGGGGAAACCTAGACCCCAGGGTGCCAGCCAGCCCAAGCCCCCAGCCAAGCCCTCTCAGGGTTGATGGGACACCCTCACCCGATCGAATGGAAGGGCCGCTGTTGCAGATATCCAATGCCTGGGTCCAAGAGGTTGTTTCTTCCAGATACAAGTTTGAGTTCGGGACCAGATCTCCACACATTATGCGCAGGTTAGCGTTTCTCCCCTCCCGGGGCTGTGGCTGCTTTTTAATTAACTGAGAAGATCATGCCACAGCCTGCCCTGTATAGGCAAGGAGGAGGTAGTTTTTTTCTTGCAGTCCCCGTCTACTGCTGAGATTAATCCACGTGTTGCTACTGGTGGTGCCCCATAATGGAAGAGAACGAAAAAGGAAATTTACAGGGGAGTACACAAATTTCCTATTTTTCCCCCATTCTTTCTATCTTTATCTTTGCCACATTCCATGCAGCTTTCTTTAATTTCCACATTCTCTCCATCTTTCTCTTTGTCACATTTCCTCTTTATTTTTTCCTTATTCCATCCATCATTGGCTTTTTCCACATTCTCTCTATCAATTTCTCTACACATTTTGCTTTTTTTCACATTCCCTCCATTATTCTCTGCTTTTCATATTCCCTCCATCATTCTCTCTCTCTTCCACATTTCATATTCCTCCTTGTTTCCAATTTCCTTTATCTTTCCTTTATCTTTCTTTAATTTTAACACTTCCTCCATCATTCTCTCTTTTTCACTTTTCATCCATTTTTTTCATTTTCACATTCCTTTCTATCCCCTCATTTTTCTTTTCCACATTCAATCCATATTTTCTCTTTTCCACATACCACCTGTCTTTACATTTTCCAGATTATACACGTCTTTCTCTGTTTTCTGCATTCCAATCATCTTTCTCTTTTCCACGTTCCAACCATCTTTTCCTTGTTTTCACATTCCTTCCTTTGTTTAGTCTCTTCCACATGTTCTGCAGGCTTTCATATTTCTATTGAAAAGGCCGACTGTTAAAGTGTACGAAAACCTGCAATTTTAAATATCCCAGGCTTTGGTCTGTGTCCGGGGGGAGGTGCAGAGGTACATGGTACCTTGTGTGAAACTCCCTAGTTTGTTGTGTTTTTTTTATTCCTCTGGAAATCGCACAGAGCATGGGCGGGCTGTCCTCCAATGAGCTTTTTGATCCTTGCATTTTAATGAGCAGTTACGAAAGCAGAATAGAAGGATAGATGCAGGCCACTCCCCTCCAACTGTGTTTACCCCCCTGCACACAGCAGCCAAGGTAAATCAGGGGGTGCTTTGGGGGTCACCGGAAAGGTAAGATTCCTAGGTGAAGCTGGGGGTTTCACAAAGCAGGGCACCCCAACACAAGAAGGGAATCAACTGAGCCCAGTTTCAGTCCTCCTCGAATTTTGACACTGCATTTCATTGCAAAGTTTCAGTGGGGAAAGTCAAGTGAGATTCCATACAAGGAACCGTTTTTACCCAGAGGTCTTCTTCCCCCTGTATGTGCTGCCCTAGGCCAAGGCCCTCATGTGCCTAATGGTAGAGATTAGCTGAGTCGGTGAGTTTGAGAGTGAGAGAGACCGTCTTTCCCCTAACCATTAATATCTCAGTAATGAAATGCCCCCATTCCTGCTTTACAGCTTGGATCTGACCAATGCACCCAGTGTTGTATCATATATTGTTTCATTTGCTCCCCTGCTACCAGCGCCACTATTGACAATACTGGGTAGAGCTACTTGATTGACTTTATTGTCCACTGTATAAATAATTCATGGCAAGCTTATGGCAACCTTGTAAGTCTGTGTCTGGAGAACAAGGTAACATTTAGTGCCACCACTAAAGGAATGTAACAAAAAAGTGTGTAATGTAACCAATTTTTACATTATTCATAACTGAACAAAACTGAAAACTGAATAAGGAATTTTTGAAGCCCTCCAATAATGTATAATGTGGTGGCTCATTTTCTATATAGTCTGCATACTGATGAGAGCCTAATTGTCTTATGGCCCAGTTTAAAATATAAAGGAAACTGAAGTTCACATCCATCACATTATTGGTTATGGTGGGCCCAGACCCTGTGCAGCTCATATTTTGTTTGGGCACTCATTGCTTATATTGTGATATCTGAGCCCCTAAGCTCAGGGCATGGTTGCCACCAGGGCCACCCAACTGGGGCTTGGGCCCCCCTTCATGTGCTGCCCCCTCTTGGGTCCCAAATCGGATTCTTGGCTGTCTTACCCTGGTGGTGGCCTTCGGTGCCTGTAGGGTACAATAAGCCTTGAGAGCAACCTGCAATTTCAGATTGTAGAGAAAATTACACTATTATGTTAAAAACAAAGTTTCCTACCACATTATTTTAAGAAATTGAGCATTTAATAAAAAAAAACAATAACACAGAGATACAACTTTTATGTGACTGTAAACAACACAAAAGCTTGCCACTTGTCTGTGACTTTTCTAAACCTCTCAGGGTATTCGGAGTCATGATTCTCTTGTTCAGCTGCCTGCGCTGTTTCTGAGGATGGCTAATCCCACAGCGTGACCAGTGGAAGCCGCAGTATTGATTTCTGTGTCTCTCTAAACCTTTGCCGCGTTAGTCGCTTGTTAGACATCTAAAGGAATATCCATTGGGCTTGGAGGCAATTGGAGAGCAGAGCTCAATGGGCCGCTCATAAGAGATGTTTCTGTGAGGTTACCAGTCAAAGCCAAGTGAAGGGATTAAGGAGGAAAAGGAAAGAAAAGATTCCGGGTATGACGTTCTCTTGAAGGACTTGGTTTTCCTTGGCATCTTTGTCTTGGCCTTCCATGTCTAATAAAAGAGCACCTTTCTTTCACCAAAGAATGAGAGGTCTACTTGAGGACCTGCCAACAACATTGAAGAAATGCTGATTAGTATTTGTTTAGATTGTGAAGTATGTGCAATATAGGAGAGGACTTTCTGGAGCACCATATTTTTCGCCCCTTGTCCGTTGTAATTAAGAAACATGTTCTACTGATTGAAAGAGCCCTCCAAACCTTTGTGTGCCTGTTTATACAGTCAGTGTGTGTGTGTGTGTGTGTGTGTGTGTGTGTGTGTGTGTGTGTGTAGGATTTTATAAAACCCATACGGCGCTTGACCTTCGATCTGTAAACATCACAGTAGAGCAAGCTGCTTTACAAGTTACATCGGTGATTGGTGTGCCACCATACATTCAGTCTGACAATATACATATTTTTATTCAAAAAATTATATTTATACATTGAAACCTAAAAATATTTAAGTACCATACTTATAGCCAGGGGCTTTTCACAAAGGTAGCAGCTGCTAATAGACCACAGGTAAGTCAATACTGAATAGGAAAATGGCCTATAGTAACACTTTATTCATTTTATTAGTCACACATTTGAATTTTTATCTACTACTTCTTTTGCTTATTTCACCTGCTATATGATGTCTCTCTCTTTAAGTAACACTATCATGAAAAAATGGTCTGATAATTAAAATATAAATAAATATGCTAAATGTCTAAAATGCAGCCAAGCTTGTTTCTTTCCTTTATTGGAAAATAGAAGAATTGGGGTGACATTTTTTACTGCTTATATTTGGGTAGATCTGCTCCTCTCTAATGGTCCCTGAGCCTGTTCCTTGAGCCTGCTCATTGCAATTGATAGTCTTCTGATCTGTGGAGATTAGGGGATCCCAACCAGTGGTAGCCATACCACTAGTGGTAGAAGTCTCAATTATTCATACCACTTTTTAGATATTTCAAACAAACTTAAATGTATTTTATTGAGATTAGATTTGTTAGAGCAGCACAAATTAGCAAGTATTTGTGAAGAAGTAAATAATTTATGCTTTTTCAAATTCCTTAACCCTTTAAATGCCAAGCACGTAGTTTCTACGTGGTTGCTTCTCCTACCGTTAAGTGCCAAGCACGTAGAAACTACGTGCCTGGCATTTCCCCAAACAGTTAAAAAATAGAAAAAAAAAATCACTTACCTCCGGTATCCCTGTGAAGCCTGGGGTCCCCTCTTCCTTGGGGGGGCATCCGATCGCCCCCCCGTCGTCCTCCGTCTTCAGGGGGGGGCCCGAAACCAGCCGCCCCCCCCCCCCCGTTTCCAGCGCTGATCGCCGCTGTAAAAAAAAAAAATAAATAAAACTGTCATTTACTCACCTCCGCGCCCGAGCCTTCTGTCCGGGTCTCCTCTTCACCAGGGGGGGGTCCGATCCCCCCCCTGGGCTGCGCAGTCTTCAGGTGAGGACCCTCTTCCGGGTCCTCACCTCTTGTAATGGCGGCGATGGCCGCCGCCGCTTAGCCCCGCCCATTGTGGGAGGAGCGGGATGACGTCATCCCGCTCCTCCTATACCCCCTCCGAGCTCCGGCATCTGTCAGATGCCGGTGGTGATCGGAGCAGGGCGGATGTCAGGTGAGGAGGCTCCGATCGGAGCCCCCTCACCTGTCACCCGCCCTGCGCCGATCACCACCGGCATCTGTCAGTGAGGTGATCGGCGCGGGACAGCGGCGAGGGACGTCGGATCGGAGGTGAGTATGGTGTAAAAAAAGAAAAATAAAGATTTTTTTTTCTCTGTGTGTGTGTCATTTTTTTACTATTAACCCCTTGTGAACTGGTAAGGGGTCCATGACCCCTATACCAGTTCACAAGGCTGGGGGGATGGCAAGCCACCTGCGCTAGCGGGTGGCTTGCCATTAACCCCTGGCACCCCCATTACCTGCCTCCCCAAAGGCCAGGGGGGGGCAGAAGAGCCCGGGCCCACATGGGCTATGTGGGCTCGTAGGCTGCAGGGTGGGGGGGGCACAAAAGCTGCCCCCCCCACTCTGTGCCTACAAGCCCCCATAGCTGGTCCCGGGCTGGTTACTGTGGGTAAGGGGGACCCCACGTCAATTTTTTTTTTGATTTTTAAAGAGGACCAACACCCAGGGGTGATCGGCCCGGAAATCTATAAGATTCCCGGGCCGATCACCTCCCACCCCGCGGGACATCCGAGATCGGGATGTCCCGCGGGGTGAAACCCCCCAGAAACCCCAAAAACACCTTACCTGATCCGCCGCCGCTTCCGCCGCCGCCGCCTCCCGCGCGCCCCTCCAGACGTGCGCGCGCCCGCGCCGGCCCTCTGTGAATGGCCGGCGGGGGCGCGCGCGCGCCGAGAGTGACGCGCGGGAGGCGGCGGCGGCGGAAGCGTCTTGGACGTTACTGATCCCCGCCTGGACGTTGGCGGGGATTGGCTGCGGCGCTCACGTGGGAGCGCTGAGAGGTGAGTTTTTTGGGGTTTCTGGGGGGTTTCACACAGCGGGGCACCCCCGATCGGGGTGCCCCGCCGAAGTGGACCAAAACCCAGGATAGTCAAAATCCTGGGTGTTGGTCCACTTTAAGGGTTTTTAACCCTTAAAAATAAAAAAAAAATGGGGTCCGCCCCCCCTGGGAGGGGGGACCCTATGTCATTTTTTTTTTTGATTAACCCTTTGTAATCTGTCATCCAGCAGCTATAAAAGGCTTCTAGCAAGTGAGCAGAAGCCAGTGATCGCCGAGGGACAGAGTGCTCCAGGATGGATGGGAGGTGAGTACAGTGTAAAAAAAAAATAAAAATTAATAAAATATTTTTTTCTTTATGTGTGTCTGTGTCATTATTTACTTTTAACCCCGGGCCCACATGGGCTATGTGGGCTCGTAGGCTGCAGGGTGGGGGGGCCACAAAAGCTGGTCCCGGGCTGGTTACTTTGGGTAAGGGGGACCCCACGTCAATTTTTTTTTTGATTTTTAAGGGTTTTTAACCCTTAAAAATCAAAAAAAAAAATGGGGTCTCCCTCCCCTGGGAGGGGGGACCCTATGTCATTTTTTTTCCCGATTTAACCCTTTGTAGTGTGGATGGTTTTTGTATTTTTTTTGTGAATGTTATAAAATACTTGTTTCAGTTAGAGGGGTCTCCTGGGCAGGAACGGGGGGCTACCGATACCGTTCTAATCGGTAGAAATGGGGCTTTCACATGCAATATGATTTTCCTTAATAAAATACATTTTTTATTTAAAATAAAGGAGTCAATTTTCTAAAAAAAAATTTTTATTTATTTATTTTTTTTTTCACTTAATAATATTGTAAAAAAAAAAAAAAAAATTACAAACAAGACATTTCATGTTAAAGTCTAAACTCTGCTGCAAAAAATATATATATAATTTTTCTGAAAGTTACAGCAAAAATGGCGCAAAACATGTCGCAAAACATGACGCAAAATGGGGAAAATGGCCTGTCAACAGAGGGTGACAAAATCTCAAGTAGGCTGGCAATTAAAAGGGTTAATAGTACCTATGCATGTTGGGTATTGTTCTGTTCGGGGGACCTTGCGCTTTCAGACTTAGCTTGTTTTTTCTGGTTTGCATATTTATATTTTAGGAAAAGGTGTTTTTTATTCAGCTTTTTTATAAATTTTTTAGGGAAACCCTGCGCAACCAAAGAATTCTTTGAGGAATTAATTCCAGAAAGATGAGCCCACTACAACAAGCTGGGTACCCTTAAAAAGCTTAACGTGTGTACTTTCAGGGAATATATGGTTTATGGGGGATATTCCAAATGTAAAGGGTTGTTTTGGTTGAAAAATCGCAAGGTGCGCACTTTGTCTGCAGAGCTGAAATTTTCAAGTAAAATTACCGTTATGCGCATGCTTTACTTTGGGGTGTTTGGCAACTCTTCCCTTGACAGAACCTATGCATGTTGGGTGTTGTTCTGTTCGGGGGATGTTGCGTTTTCAGATTAAACTTGTTTTTTCTTGTTTGTATATAGTTTTTTTAGGAAAATGTGGCTTTGATTCTGCTTTTTTATCCTTTTTTTAGGGAAACTCTTTGCAACCAAAGATTACGTTGAGGGATTACTTCCAGAAAACTATGGCCACATCCACAAGCCTGGTACGCCTAGAAAGCCTGAGGCGTGTACTTCCAGAGAATATATAGTTTGTTGGGGGTATTTCAAATGTAAAGGGTTGTTTTTCTGGAAAAACCGCAAGGTGCGCATATTGCATAGCATAGTTGTATTTTATCTGAAAATCTCCTAAAGCGCTGTTTCAGTTTGGGGGAGTCTCCTGGGCAGGAAAGGGTGTCTACCAATACATATGTGGTACCGCTGTAACCGGGAGAAATTGGGATTTCACACGCAATAAGATTTTATTGACAAACTTACATTTTTTATTCCAAAAAAAACTACAATATGTAAACTTTTTTTTTTTTTTTTTTTTTTTTGCACATATTTCACCCAAAAATATTAAGAATACACCTAACAAATGACAAACAAGACATTTCATGTTAAAGCCCAGACTCTGCTGAAAAAAACAATATATCATTTTCCTGGGAAATCCCTGGAAATCCCTTCAAAAATCACATTTGAACATGGGGAGTGCAAAATAGTGCAAAATGGTCTGGCAACAGAGTGTGACAAAAACTCCAGGTAGGCTGGCACTTAAAGGGTTAAAAATAAAAAAAACTGAAAAGTGTGGCATACATATATATTCACCCATTTACCCTGAGGCCCCTAAATAAAATCCAGCGTGACCAATTGCCTTCAGAAGTCACCTAATAAATAAGTAGGGTCCACGGTACAAAATGTATTTGCAGTGTAACTACAGCTGTTCTCTAAAGCCCTCAGAGGTTTGTCAGAGAACAAATACCATCATGAATACCAAGGAACACACCAGACAGCTCAGGGATAAAACTGTGGCAAAGTGTATTTCAAGGTTAGGTAAAAAAAAAATAGCTCAGGCTCTTGACATCTCATGGAGCACTGTTCAATCTATCATTCATAAACAGACAGAGTATGTCACAACTGCAAACCTAGTAAGACATAGCTGTCTACCTAGCCTGACAGTCCAGACAATGAGAGAACTAATTAGAAAAGCATTCAAGGGGCCCAGGATCACTCTAGTGGAACTGAAGAGATCCACAGCTCAAGTGGAAGAATGTGTCCATAGGATAATTATTAGTCATGTATGTTGGAGATACTGTGCAACAGCTTACAGCTTGTCTCTGTATGTGATCTAGAAGAGAGCAGACCCCCCCCCCCCCCCTCCGTTGTAAAAAGAATGGTAAAAATTATCAAAAACCTGGATTTTATTCCTATCAGTAGAAGAAAGCCACAAGCTGACAGAATTTTTTTCCAATCGGGGAGTATTAATGTTGGCATAGGTTATACAGGATACTCTCAAGCATGCAACAGTAATAGGAGTTTATTCAGCAACAATAGTATATCTCTGTGTCCCTGTATGGAGCAGCAGGAGCTCGTTCTCATGCACATACTGTTCTCTACTGCTGGTCTGCCTGTGACATCCTGGTTCTCTTTTTGTTCTAACTTTGAACAACATAGACAGGAATGTAGTTGTATTAAACATATACCAACAACAAGTGACCCCCTCCTGTCACTATCTAGATATCTATAGAGATTTTTAATATTAGACAATTTTTGATGGTCCTTTAAAGCAGAACAAAACCTGTGAATTTGCCTTTCCTGGCCTTTGTTCCCTGCACCCGGGGCATTCAGCATATATGAATCCCTATTCAAAACAATGAGAGCCGCCTGCCGAATTACATAGTCACATCAGGCGGATCTCATTGAATGAGAGCCCGTGCATGCACCACTGGAGTGTGGAAAGGTGAGTTTTAATGGGGGAACTGGGGGGTTTCACACAGTGGGGCATCTTGATCCGGGATTCGGAGAAAGCCAGTGGTCAGCCCTGGAATCTTTTGGATTCCAGGCCATCTAGTTCTGGGTTTTGTTCCGCATAAGTTTCCCCCTTTTGCTTCTATTAATGCTCCTCTAGACTGTGTGGACAGACCAAAAAACAAATATATAATATATAATACCAGAAATCCAAAATAAGTAACCACTAGAAAAATAATACCCAAATTTATATAAAGGGCAATATGTGATCAAAATGACCCACACCGAAATATCATAAAAATAAGTGCATACAAAGGTAATATATATAACAAAGTGCAAAAAAGTATAACTGCTGATAGTTAGCAATAAGACTATGGCAATATCTGGTCATAAACACCCACAATAAGTATGCGCACAACAGGCAGCTATCCACTACTTTGTTTCCACTGGTTTCTGATGTACAGTATATATGGAATCCCTCCAATCACCACTTAACAGGCAGCATACTGAATACCCCAAATCACCCCATAGCAGGCATGTACAGAATCCCCAAAATGACACCATAACAGGCAGTGTTCAGAAAATGCCCCAATCACCCCATAACAGGCATATTTTCAATGTTTAATAAACATACTGAACTGAATGGACTAACATAGTAACTATGTTACTAATGAAAGAGAGACATGTATTCAAGTCCTATGTTTTAAGAAACATGTGAGAAAGGCAGAATGTCTCAGAAGCAACAATGGTCCAATGTCAACCAATATGTGAAAAAATAAAACTTGTGGAGCAGTTTAAGAAAACAATCTGAAATTATCAAAAATTACAAGGACCTTGAATACCCCACAGTCATATACAAAATATCATCAAGGAATTCTACAGTGTCTAGAAGAAGTGCACAAGGTAAAAGGCCAATGGTCAATATTGGAATCTTGTGATCCCTGGGCCCCTCCGACAGCACTGCATCATAAACGGGCTTGAATCAGAAATGCAAATCATTGTATGGGCTCAGAATACTCCTAGGAATCATTGTCTGTGAACACAGTTCACCATGCAATCCACAAGTGCAAGTTAAAGCTGTATCATGAAAAGAAGAAACCATATCACACACAAACACAGCCAAAAAACACTGCCAACTCCTGTGGGAAAAGCTAATTTATAAAAGACTGGGTAAAAAATGTAAACTGCGGTCAGATAAATCTTGATTGCTTTGCCATGCAGACTCAAAGATGAAATAAATGGGCCATCCAGCGAGATTCCCTTACTTCAGCAATGCTTTTCTAATCATTCACCCCCAAGTGCAGAATTTGGTTGAAAGACATTCTGGGTCTTGTAGTTTCATGACTGTTGGAGAGACAGAAGAAAACGACTCTACCCAACGTTGCAGGGTCTAATTGCTTCTCCTTCTCTAAATCTCCAAAAACATTCAATATGTCATGACAGTATGACATATAATAAGGCAGCGAAAAAGATCTGCATGGTCATAGTTAGAGAAGCCTCATAAAAATATGAAATTCTGATATGCTCTGTGTACTTGTGTAATAAAGCTGCTGTTCAGGTCTCATTGCAAATTACAGATGCAGATGTTTCTTTGGCACACCCATGACCCATTTAGCTCCAATTTAATTAGAGCTGTAAGTCCGGTGTTTTGGCTAAAACTGGAAGTGAATGAGTCAATTTGTTGGTTTTGGGTCTGGGATTAATACAGCAGGAGCCAAATCCATTGAGATTGGCCAGTTAATGCCAGGAAGTGCTGGCCATACATGCGCAGGAGTGCATGCGCTGAAACCCCCGCATGCAAGGGGTCCCGGGGCCATCAGGGCATGCGCAGACCAGCGCATTAATCACTTTCATGACCGCCCGAGTCCTTGGCCGCACACCGTCTGAGCAGGGACACCCAAGGATTGCGACCGTGTGCACCCAGCGCACGCAAGTCAGACCTAGAGGCCGATTCATTAATAGCGGCAGGTAGCGACAGTTGAGCGACTGTAGCAGTATTTTCACAGCGCCCGCTAGTAGTCGCTGTGCTTGGCCGTTGTTCGGTTGTTGATAGCGACTCAGTCGGTGTGCAGTAATGTTGAATACGGGGTGACGAGTCGCTATTTGACAGGTTCCGCGATGTATGGGTGCGCATGATAGCGACTGGTCAGAGCGACCGGCTCCCACCACATTCATCAAAAAATCACGCTCAAAAAATTCTCGCGCTGTGAAATGCATGTTTAAACCCCAGAGCGCTGGCGACGATGTGTTAAAAGTAGTTTTTTAACCCCCAAACCACCATATTTTTGGAAACCAAAAAAATAAAAATTTTGAAAGAATTTAGTAATATGAATACAATAATGTCAGACCTGTAATATCAATTCTGCACAAATGTTATTTTTTTTTTTTTTTTACCTTAAAAAAATTAACTAACATGGCAGAAGTGGTCACATAATTTTTCACATTAAAAAAAAAAAAAAAACCATTAATAACAATTAATTATGAATATTTAAAGATTGTTCCATTGAAATGCATTGGAGAGCGCCAGGTAGCGAGAGGTCATACCTGTCGCTGTTCAAGGTCGGACGCTGGCGCTGTGGGCTGAGGCTGGAATAATGATGAATGAGTGGCTATCTGGCGCTATCTCAGTCGCTAAGCAGGATTGGCTTAATAAATGTGTGATTGTGGTAGGGAGCCGGCGTTCTCGTGGCGGGGCCCGTCATTACCGGTCGCTCACCAGTCGCTACCTGTCGCTATTCCTTCATAAATAAGGGCCCAGGTCTCCTACCATGACATGGCCATGGGACATGACTGAAATGCTCTACCTCCTAACTGCTCTGTAATTCTATGCATGTGTACTTGTGAACTGTCCTGTTTCTGGCACAAAGGCAAAAAAAATGCTTCCTTCCTCCAAGTTTTTTTATTATCCCTCAGGCTCTGTTGACCAAACATGAAGTTTAAAGTGACTCTAATATTCTTCCCACTCTCGAAAAAATAGAGCCTTAGCTGGTGTTGAACTTTTAAACAAAACCCTTAACAACTGTTTTACTCTCTCCTTTCTCCTCTTTTTACTTGCAATTTGCATTATATATCTGGCATTGTGTGTATTTTTAATGTTCTGTACAAGGCCGATGTTGCTGTGTTATCGTGGGGAATGAATACCTGCAGAATGGAGATTAGAGGTGCACTAACAATCTCTGTGTCACTAAGAAGCAAATAGCAGATGCTTCTCCATCTGGCTGTCATGAGATGGATGCGGAGTGAAAATGCTCATATTTTGCTGTGTTGCTAAAAGAAGGGATTATATGTTGTCTGTATCCAGGGAATATAATCCTGAGCCGAGAGGAAAACCTGCGGCGCCCACCCTCCTGTCCTTACCGTCAGACGCCGTCTCTGCTTTCATTATTTGTCCAAATAGACTTTCCTGCAGAAAATAACTTAATTTTTGAGCTTGATGACCATGCAACTATTTACATTTTGGAGCGTAATGACGTTGTGATGCTTTTACCTCTTTCATCTCTTTGTTGGAGTGTCATGCAAGAAAAAATGGTGACCCACAGTATAATTTGTCCAAGACCCCTGTTATACTTGAAGGAGGAGGGCATGGAGGGAAGCTATCCCTAGATAGATAGATAGATAGATAGATAGATAGATAGATAGATAGAAGCATCGAAAAGATTATCAAGAATTGTATTATTTTATATATACCATTTCACACCATAAGATGCACCTAGGATTTGGAGAAGGAAAATAAGAAAAAAATAATATTCTGAACCAAATGGTGTGCTAAAATCCCAATCACCCCATCACAGACAGTGTGCAGAATACCCCCCAATCACCCCATTACAGACTCCACATTACAGGCAGTGAGCGGCATTCTACATTACAGACAGTGTGTGTCGCATCTTAAATACAGGCAGTGCGTGTGGCATCTCAAATACAGGCAGTGTGTGCGGTATCCCAAATACAGGCAGTGTGTGCGGTATCCCAAATACAGGCAGTGTGTGCGGTATCCCAAATACAGGCAGTGTGTGCGGTATCCCAAATACAGGCAGTGTGTGCGGTATCCCAAATACAGGCAGTGTGTGCGGTATCCCAAATACAGGCAGTGTGTGCGGTATCCCAAATACAGGCAGTGTGTGCGGTATCCCAAATACAGGCAGTGTGTGCGGTATCCCAAATACAGGCAGTGTGTGCGGTATCCCAAATACAGGCAGTTTGAGTGGCATCCCAAATTCAGGCAGTGTGTAAGGAATCCCAAATATAGGCAGTGCGTGGGGCATCCAATATCCAGGCAGTGTGTGCGGTATCCCAAATACAGGCAGTGTGAGTGGCATCCCAAATACAGGCAGTGTGAGTGGCATCCCAAATACAGGCAGGGTGTGAGGTATCCCAAATACAGGCAGTGTGTGAGGCATCCCAAATACAGGCATATAGGTAATGTGTAAGGCATTGCAAATACATACATGCAGTGTGTGTGGCATCCGAAATACAGGCAGTGTGTGCGGTTTTCCAAATACAGGCAGTGTGTGCGGTATCCCAAATACAGGCAGTGCGTGAGGCATCCAATATCCAGGCAGTGCGTGAGGCATCCAATATCCAGGCAGTGTGTGCGGTATCCCAAATACAGGCAGTGTGAGTGGCATCCCAAATACAGGCAGTGTGAGTGGCATCCCAAATACAGGCAGTGTGAGTGGCATCCCAAATACAGGCAGTGTGAGTGGCATCCCAAATACAGGCAGTGTGAGTGGCATCCCAAATACAGGCAGTGTGAGTGGCATCCCAAATACAGGCAGTGTGAGTGGCATCCCAAATACAGACAGTGTGAGTGGCATCCCAAATACAGGGAGTGTGAGTGGCATCCTAAATACAGGCAGTGTGAGTGGCATCCCAAATACAGACAGTGTGAGTGGCATCCCAAATACAGGGAGTGTGAGTGGCATCCTAAATACAGGCAGTGTGAGTGGCATCCCAAATACAGGCAGTGTGAGTGGCATCCCAAATACAGGCAGTATGCGAGGCATCCCAAATACAGGCAGTATGCGGGGCATCCCTGCTCATCCTTGGGAGGCTAATTGTGCCTTCCCAGCACACAGTTATCTCCCAGAACACCCAGAACTGTGCGAAGGATGGCATCTAAGGCTTTACGGACTGGTGAATAAACAGGTGCCCACTAAGCAAAAAAAAAAAGAATCAAGGATTACAGAAAAATCAGTCAGCTAAGCAGAAAAGCCGGGAGTCAGAAATTCAGGGTTGAAATATCAGGAGTTGGTCCAGGCAACAGATGGCCAAGCAGAACAAAATGCCAGCAAATCGTGCTCACAGTAAATATGACTATTTCAAGAGCAGTGTAATCTGGGATTGAGTAGACTTTATATGGCCAGTGAGCAATCAGAATTCCCATGGCTCATTGGCTGCAATAGGGATACATCCCTTGGTAATCTGGCAGTGGACAACAGGGCTAAGGCTTTGACAGCATTTAAAGTTTGTTTGCCGCTCAGGCCAAAACAATTCCATTCCTGTCCCGACAGACTCTTTCATTGTGCCATTGGTGCTACTGAAAGGTGGACACTCCCTGCAGCCCCCTTCCCCCAATCATGTACGTCCCCAACTCAAGATCCCACTCTTCAGGTTCTTTCGTGCTTCCTGCACCCCCCTCTTCTGTATGCCAGCCCTCACGCATGAACCTGCTAAACGTTTTCCTAACCTTTGACCTCCCAAATACCTTGTAGGCTGCATCCCACAGCTCCTACACACACACACACACACACACACACACACACACACACACACACACACACACACTCCTTGCTGCCTCCTGCTCTCCACTTCCATGTTGCTTGGGCTTGCTGTCCTGTTCCAACATGTTACTTGCTGTCCTGCTATACCAACATTCCTACCTTTTAATGTGTAAATTCCTGGCCTAATACCTACTATCTAAGTACTACACTTTCCACTGACAGGACTACTCCAAGTAACACCTCAAAATAGAAATGACTACCTAGGAGGGTAGTTCCTGAGTCAGGGGAATCCCCACCCCAAATCTGTGAACCCTAATGCAGATGTTTAAAAATAACATCCACCCCCTCGCAACCCTCACCCAGTGCTAAGCCTGGTTTAGGCAAGAAAAATTAAAACCACACACCTGTCTGGAGCTGGAAGCAGTGCACTTAGCCAGCCAATCACTGTGCGTCAACCCTACTGCAGCTGACTAAGCAGTCGGTCAGTGCAGCAGGGACCCGTGAGGCCGCCATAGCTAATGTGGGGAGATCTGCCTAGAAGTCTTTTTCTTTTTGTAAACCCCCAACTCAGGCTTAACACTTAGGAGGAGTGGGAGGTGGGGTTGGTGTGTTTTTGATCAGACTGCCAGTGTAATCTCCCATAGGCCCTACTTGGAACTGTATTCGGTTTATTCTGTTTATATTGTCCTCCCTCACTCGATATACTGAGCCCCTTTTCCTGTGTGAATGCAAAAGTGTATATACCATATTTGGCAGAAATAATCATAAATCTGATTCTGGTTCTGGCAAAGATTGTGGTTGCCCCACATGAGGTCCCTGAGGGCTTCTGTAGACTGATCCTGGATGCCATTTTGTGTTTCCTCACGGCCATAACTAGCTGCAATATACAGTATATATTGTACATGTATGCACACTGGATTTTCTCTGTTCAATGTCTGATGTCCCTGTCACACTTTAGACAGGAGCGTCGCTTTGTATGCAGTCAGTGAAGGAACCCAGTGTTGCTTTGTGTGTGATATGTATGTTAAAGGAAGTATACGTGCACAGGCTGTGTTACCTTGTCCTCCCTTGAAGAAGCTATCTGATGGAAATCAGGGGGGACTCTGTGACATTATTGCCAGTTTTATGCAGCCTGAATTATTATGGAGTGTACACCAGACCATAAAATGCAATCACGTCTCGCTGGACCAGTGGGGCTTCTCTCCCTTGAAGATAATAGCAGTCAGCATGAAAAGCAAAGGGCAAAGGTCCCACTTCCACCATCTGATTGGCTGCCAATGCTCTGCAGTGACACTTCCACAATTTCATCCAGAACTCTAAATAATCCATGAGGAAAATGCAGCATATTTACTGAAAATGAGCATTGTGAGCTCAGAAGATGCTGTGTATGCTGAGATCATGGGTGTCACTCAGGGTATACTGCATGTGATCAGAGACTGCTTATGAGATGGACTATACAGTCATCATGTGAATTGTGTGATTAGAATGACTGCTGACACTCAATTTAATAAAATCTCACCATCCTGAGATGGAAGAATAGGTTTTGAAAGATCAGCATTTAATAATGACTCTTCTTTATGAATTGCATTTTAACATTACTTTAACTGACAGCTGCTGCATACTAACCGACTATACTTGCAACTGAATAAAATACCTGCAAGTTACCCACCCTTGTCCTGAGGGTGGTCTACATGCACGTCACTCACACATTCTTCCATTCTCTCGCCTTTTCTGTTATTAGCGCTATAGAAAAACTATTGACAACCAGGCTCTTCAAAGATGTTGACATTTTTAGTTGATTGTTTCTACTTACACATACAGGAAAGTTGGGGTTTAAGTAAATAATGAACAGGAATACTCACATTTGATCCCTTACAGCAAGGTCTTGCAGCTCCAAATGAGGAGACCCAAGATCCATGAGCGTCAACCCCCTGCCTGGCTGTTATGGTTTGCAAGAGCCAGAACAGTGACCCCCTACAAGCATCACATTGAACAGAACATGCAAATCCCTTTACTGTGTACAATGTTAGTGTGTCAAGCACAGAGACAGGAGACTGCAGGGGAGCATAGGCAAGCAAATAAGTGGACAACAAACTCAAACCGCCCACCCAAAGCCTCCATCACTGCATGTAGCATGCAGCACAGTTCACTGCATAAGATAGGGTGTGCCAGGCACTGCCTGAATGTGTTTCTTTATAAAGAGGACCTCATATCAGGGCCCAGTATGTTTCTCCAAGCCAGAATAAAAGAAATCATCTGCAGGGGACAAAAGGTGAGTTATTTTACGGTTGGCAGGTACTTTAATAACTTGGCCTGTAATTGTGGGGTTTATACATTCCCCCAAGTGTCCTGCTTTGGGGCCCTTGTCCAGCCGTCTCGCACTGCAGTTTTGCTTCCCGGGGTGCTTGGAAATGTGTATGGTGCTTTAAGGAGTCCTGTTGTTGAGTATGGTAGTGCCGCTTTACGAAGTCCGGCGGCCCAGTAGCTGGACGGAAGGTAGAGGGGTGGAGCCTGGACAGGTGCAGTTGGCAGGGCTCCGAAGATGGGCCCCTGAGAATTGGCAGGGTGGTTTTTGAGAATCGGGGGCATGTCAGGCATGCAGCACTCACTGCTGGAGCTGCTGCAGTATGAGGAGGTGAAGAGTGCTGCATTGTGTCGGGCTAGCAAGGTGGTGTCTCTCAATAGAGAGATAGAGACGTGTGGGTGGGCTTGGCTGTGTGGGGGGTGCTTGGCTGTGTGTGGGGGTGTTTGGGTGTGTGTGTGGGGGTGCGTGGCTGTGTATGGGGGGCTTGGCTGTGGGGGGTGCTTGGCTGCATGTGTGGTGGGGCTTGGCTGCGTGGGGGGGGGGGAATTGTGTGACATTCTAATTGCCGACAGTGTGTGTGGCATCCCAATAACCGACAGTGTGTGTGGCATCCCAATTACAGGCAGTGTGTGTGGCATCCCATTTGCAGGAAATGTGCATGGCATCCCAGCTACAGACATTGTGTGTGGCATCCCAGTTGCAGGCAGTGTGTGTGGCATCCCAATTACAGGCAGTGTGTGTGGCATCCCATTTGCAGGAAGTGTGCATGGCATCCCAGCTACAGACAGTGTGTGTGGCATCCCAGTTGCAGGCAGTGTGTGTGGCATCCCAATTACAAGCAGTGTGTAGTATCCAAATTACAGGCAGTGTGTGCGGCATCACAATTACAGGTAGTGTGCAGCATGCATTCCCCCCCCCCCCCCCCCCACAAATATCCCCAGAACTTCCTCGCTGCTGGCCTGTGGCTCCTGCAGCAGCTGTCTTTTCACTGACACAGACACACACCCACACAAACATACATTACAGGCTCTGCTGTTGCTAACTGCCCCCTCTGCCGTTACTGCTGTCCGCCACCGCCACACAAACAAGTTCCTGAGGCGCCAGCTAGTACCAGCTAGTGGGTGGGCATGGCCCGTGATGCAGCCCATTCCCTACCTGTGGACCGGAACCCACGCCCTAGGAACTTGTTTGTGTGGAGGCAGTGGCGGGCGGCGGGGGGACACTGGTTATGTATGTTTGTGTGTTTGTCTATGACGACAGGAGACGGCTGCTGCAGGAGCAACAGCCAGCGACGTGGGAGCTCCAGGAGCTCCACTTTTTTTAACATTTACGCCATAAGACCCAGTAAGATACATCTTATAGGTTGAGAAATACTGTAATGAAACATTAATAATAATACACTTTGTGTGTCATGCTATTTCAAAGTCCTAAACTAGACTGAAGAGCAATATAGGGCCACACCTTACCATGTGGGGCAATTTATTGTATGGAGAATGTTCCATACTTCTAAACATGCCATGCCGGTGGGTGGCTTGCCAATACCCGCTACCTGAATACCCACACACTGTGGTCTGTGACATGACTAGTTGAAAAAATGCACAAAAAAGTAGACTTTTTTACCTTTTGCTGATTTGCCAAAGCCTGTAAAAGAGAGAAATCTGCTGTTCTTTACTCAAAAACAGATACATTTTTCAACAACTTATTTTGAATCAGGGAACTTCAGCTCTTCCTTACCCATTGGGGGTCCGAGTAATGCAAGTAATCCGCAAGCCACCCCCAGGATGTCAGGAAGGTGGCTTGCTGCCTTTGAACTGGTATAGGGGGGCCCTTACCAGTTCAAAAGTAGCAAAACATATGTAATATATGCCCATGACTAAGCCGATGAACGGCGAAAAGCGTTGGGCGGGGCCTGTGCAGAGGAGAGTCACCACGTCAATCCCCACAGTGGTCTGAGAGCAGCGTCCGCACCTGTTGCCCGCGGCCGAGGGAACGGTTTCGCGGCGCTGCAAAAGCCTGCTGTCTGAAAAAGCCAAAAGGTTCAAAGAGAGGAAGCTTTTGGACGTGTTTTAAGACTTGCCCAGACCATCGAGTGTTTGTTTGGATTTACATGCGTGATCTCGCTCTTTAGCTGGTGAGCATAATAAATAGGGGCAGTTGCACAATTTCTTTTGAAAGTTTTTACGCTATGTGATGTTTTATTTCCCTATGTGAAATCGGTTTATGAGCCTATTTTGCTCATTTAACAAAAGGCGCTTATCCAAGTGGACCTGAATTATATAAAACATGCAGTGAATTTGGCCATCTGGGGCTCTATCTTGCATATTTTCACGGAGGCGGCCCTCAGGAGGACCTATATTGATGCCGTTATTTTGAAAATATCTGGTACGTGATTTAAACAAACTTGGTGTTGGGACTCACATCATCCTGTTGTTTTATTTGCACGGAAGGTGTCTATACTTAAAGAGGACCAACACCCAGGGGTGATCGGCCCGGAAATCTATAAGATTCCCGGGCCGATCACCTCCCACCCCGCGGGACATCCGAGATCGGGATGTCCCGCGGGGTGAAACCCCCCAGAAACCCCAAAAACATCTTACCTGATCCGCCGCCGCTTCCGCCGCTGCTTCCGCCGCCGCCGCCTCCCGCGCGCCCCTCCAGACGTGCCCGCGCCGGCCCTCTGTGAATGGCCAGCGGGGGCGCGCGCGCGCCGAGAGTGACGCGCGGGAGGCGGCGGCGGAAGCGGCTTGGACGTTCCTGATCCCCGCCTGGACGTTGGCGGGGATTGGCTTCGGCGTTCACGTGGGAGCGTTGAGAGGTGAGTTTTTTGGGGTTTCTGGGGGGTTTCACACAGTGGGGCACCCCCGATCGGGGTGCCCCGCCGAAGTGGACCAAAACCCAGGATAGTCAAAATCCTGGGTGTTGGTCCACTTTAAAGATCCTTTGAAGAGACAGTAGATTGTCCGCGGAGTTTCATTTGTGTATTTACACATAATCTCTTGTAAAGCTTTAAGGCCTTTTCCGATACGGCCTCCAATTACTCCAGCATTGATAAAGACATTTACAAGGACATTTATATTGAATATATTTGGTGCGAATTAAAGATATAGCACGGCGTTTTATATAAGGTTTTTACCTTTTGTTTGCACCTAGCAAAACTTATAATAGGTAATATGCTTGCTACTTCCAAAAACCAACACAATGGGCCTGATTCAGATTCTGCATGTAATTGCTTGCTTTTTTCGGGAAATGATCTCGGTAACCAGGAAATTGCGAACGCTGGTATCATTCACAGCTTCGTTCCGAGAAAAGTTTGTCCATATGTAAGTGGCCCTATTGCTTTGCACACGCATACGGTTTAGCCAAGCATTACTCAAGAGAATTTTACTTATTTCTGGACGCAACTTGCTGTGGAGCTCATTGTTCTTGGTGTGCCATGTCCTTGCATGACTTTCCAGCATGCACCTTTTTTTGTTATATCCAGCTATTTTAATGTGCTTCCAGGCATCACCGCCACTGTACCCATGGTAGTCTGTATGTCCTTGCACATACTTACCTTTGTCCCCCCTGCTGACATCTAGAGCATCCCATGTAGTCTGCATGTCCTTGCACATACTTACCTTTGTCCCCCCTGCTGGCATCTAGGGCATCCCATGTAGTCTGCATGTCCTTGCACATACTTACCTTTGTCCCCCCTGCTGACATCTAGAGCATCCCATGTAGTCTGCATGTCCTTGCACATACTTACCTTTGTCCCCCCTGCTGACATCTAGAGCATCCCATGTAGTCTGCATGTCCTTGCACATACTTACCTTTGTCCCCCCTGCTGGCATCTAGGGCATCCCATGTAGTCTGCATGTCCTTGCACATACTTACCTTTGTCCCCCCTGCTGACATCTAGAGCATCCCATGTAGTCTGCATGTCCTTGCACATACTTACCTTTGTCCCCCCTGCTGACATCTAGGGCATCCCATGTAGTCTGCATGTCCTTGCACATACTTACCTTTGTCCCCCCTGCTGACATCTAGGGCATCCCATGTAGTCTGCATGTCCTTCACCATACTTACCTTTCCTCCCTCTGCTGACATCTAGGGCATCCCATGTAGTCTGCATGTCCTTACCATACTTACATTTGTACCTTGGTTGCAATGTTGTCTGCTTATACCCACTGTTACTCACCTCCTACTTTTTTTTTTAATTTTATTGTAAATATTTTTTGTGATAAAAACATAAATATTATGTAAAAGATTTTCTGGGACCAATGTCGCACCTGCAAAGAGAAAAATATATAAAAATATATACATTTCCTATACATGTGCATGTACAGGCAATGTATATATGTATATAGCTATACATATATATAGCTATACATATACATATATACATATATATGCCTGTACATGCACGCACATTTTTACATAATTGCCCAAACTGGTTGATGCATACATTTAGGGGGCTACCAACTTCCGTGGCACCATCCCTTCTTCAGGGTCTGTAGAGGGAAGGAACATAAGTTAATATTTATGGCCATGTATTGTTTGTGTCATGCTTGGGTATTGCTCTGCTTCACTGGCTTCACATCCATCTGATTCTTGCACCGCTTCCTTCTCGGGTGGCCCCATGGCCGCGTACTCACCCTCTGATGAATCTGTAGGGACAGAGAAGCACACCGGCACTTAGCAAACATGTTATTAGACTTTACATGCAGCACAACCTGAGTATTGGCCTCCCGGAGTGTGCAGGAGCCGTGGGCGACTCCAAGCCCAACACACCCTCCTATTCTTAGTATACAGTACGTCCTGCTCCAAATAGATTACTTACACGTGGGTATTACTCCGCCAGATGGCGCCGGACTGCAGAGACATCGAAAAATAGGCTCCTCCCGGCCCCTCAAATACCCGAGGACCTCCCACAAATCCCCAGAATTTCTCTGCAGTCTGGCTGCGAAGGACGAGAAATTGGCTCTCTACTTGCAGGCGAGCGGGGCTATTAGCCTGCGGCCCTGTAGGACTATTCCCACCCGTTCCATTAGTAATATGCCTCCCAGCCCTGGCTGCGCTGGTCGGGTGAAGGTAGGCAGCACCGCTCTTAGGTGCTTAGGTGCGCTGTTCCACCGCAATCCCCCACTAAAGGGTAGGCGGTTCAGGCTTATGGTGAGCCTCTATGGGATGCCCCTCCCGCACTATTTCCCCTTGCCCCTGCCTATCGGTGGGCCCTATTAAGTGGCCGCTGTCCTCCCTCATTCTCCTTGTAGCCTTCAGGGGAAAAGGGGGGGGGGTGTAAATGTGTATGAATAGGCTATTCTGTGTTTTACACCTTATATTGTATTTTTTCTGCCTTGTGTCAGCCGCCGCGCTGGCTTGCTTTTCCTTACTGTTTTTTAAAAATTTTTTTCAAAATTGCCGCCGCCGCGCGCCTTCTATGTCACTATGTTCCGCGCTTGGCGGCGGCGTTACCTCAGGCACTGGTGCGCCGTCATTGGCTGCTTGTCACGTCCTGGCTCCGCGCTCTTCGGGGGGCGGGGCCCGTCTATGGCGCGCTCCGCGTCATCGCTGATAGCGGCCCGCCCCTCGAGGTGTACCGACGCCATCTTTAACCTGCTTGGTTGGCCTATGTGCTACGGACATCTACCTGCCGCGGTCCGTAAGTGCCCTCGCGGGCGGCTGTATTATGATACCTTTTTATTGCTGTGTACTTACGGTCTCCTCCTCTTATGTCTTTCAGGCGGGGCGAACCCTTTGGCTTCTCCCGGCCCTTTATTAGTTATATAACTTGTAGGCCTTGTGTAATACTCCCACTTCACTAGCGGGTTATTGGGGCATCCGGGGTTGCTGTATAGCGTTAATCCCTATCGACCTATAGTGCCGCTATAATCACCATATGGAGGCATCCCAGGATAATGTGACCGGGGTTCCTTCGGGACAAGACCGACTGTGTGTAGCGTGTGGGCAGCCTCATGCTGACGCTGACAAGGCGCGGGTCTGTGTACCCTGTGCTCAGCAGGTGCTTGCATTGCAATCTGGCCTGCCAGTGGCTGCACCTCGTTTCACTTCGCCTACTCCCCTAAGCTTAAATCTCACTCCTACTGAGTTGCATACTAGTGGGAATTCTCAGCCTGATGTGTCTTCTAGACTGGCTACTGTTGAGCAGTTGATTGCTAAGTCCTTGGTGCGTAAGGCCCCTGCTAAAAAGCGGCACTTAACGCCTAATGTCACTATTTTCCCTATGGAAACTGAGGAGTTCTGGAATCTTTGTGGCTATACCCTGTCTGATGAAGGGGAGCTATTTTCTGACTCAGGCTCATCTGATGAGAGACCAAGGGGTCATGGCGATTCTGGCTCTGACCCCTGGGCCCCGGATGACACTGACAGATTATTGACCCAGATTTTTGAGGTTCTGTCTATCTCTCTCTCTGTTGCGGCTCCCAGGCAAAGGGGGGAGCTTTTCCATACAGCAAAATCACGTTTGGAATTTCCCGAGCAGGCACATTTCCATAACCTTGTGCTCAAGGAATGGGAGCGCCCCAGTAAACTTCCCGGGGTCCCTAAAAGTTGGGATAGGAAGTATTCCTTTTCCTGCTGATGTGGTAAAGTGTTGGTCATCCCCCCCCCCCCGAGGTGGATGCCCCGGTCCTAGGGCTATCTAACACCTCTGTCATGCATTCACCTGACTCTACTACCCTGCGGAATGCTGAGGACCGGCGCATTGACCAGCTGGCATCCCACGCCTTTGCATGTGCGGGGACGGCGCTGTGCCCGGTCTGTGCCTCTGCCATCACTGCTGTGGCCACTAGAGCCCTTATCAGAAATATACTTGACAGTGCCCCTGATGATTTGCCTTGTGAGGTGTTCAATGCACTTTCCAGTTGTGACGTGTTTGTAAATTTTGTCCTCTCTGCCATGGATGACACCATTAGAATGTGTGCCAGAACTAGAGATGAGCGAACTTTTGAAAAATTCGATTCGACTGATTCGCCGAATTTTCCGACAAAAATCGTTTCGACCCGAATAAATTCGCGACGAATCGCTATTAAAAACGGCTATTTCTGAGCCTCCTAGAGCCTCAATAGGGTTGTAAACCATTCAGCCTTGCTGTAACACGCACAGGATGCGTGCTGGGTTAGTTAAATAATACTTTGAAGAAATATCACATGCAGATCAGAGGCATCGCTAATAGAATCGCAGAGCGGCACAATTGCAGAGAGTTGAAGTGGCATCACTATGAGGGGCAGAAGGAGCCCAAATATACACTGGAGTTGGCCTCAGGAGCCCAAAAATTGGATGAATCACACCCTGGAGTTGGCAGAAGTTGGCAGCAGCAGCAGCAGGAGCCCAAATATACACTGGAGTTGGCTTCAGGAGCCCAAAAATTGGATGAATCACACCCTGGAGTTGGCAGAAGTTGGCAGCAGCAGCAGCAGGAGCCCAAATATACACTGGAGTTGGCTTCAGGAGCCCAAAAATTGGATGAATCACACCCTGGAGTTGGCAGAAGTTGGCAGCAGCAGCAGCAGGAGCCCAAAAATTGGATGAATCACACCCTGGAGTTGGCAGAAGTTGGCAGCAGCAGCAGCAGGAGCCCAAATATATACTGGAGTTGGCTTCAGGAGCCCAAAAATTGGATGAATCACACCCTGGAGTTGGCAGGAGTTGACAGTAGCAGCAGCAGGAGCCCAAATATACACTGGAGTTGGCTTCAGGAGCCCAAAAATTGGATGAATCACACCCTGGAGTTGGCAGAAGTTGGCAGCAGCAGCAGCAGGAGCCCAAATATACACTGGAGTTGGCTTCAGGAGCCCAAAAATTGGATGAATCACACCCTGGAGTTGGCAGGAGTTGACAGTAGCAGCGGCAGGAGCCCAAATATACACTGGAGTTGGCTTCAGGAGCCCAAAAATTGGATGAATCACACCCTGGAGTTGGCAGAAGTTGGCAGCAGCAGCAGCAGGAGCCCAAAAATTGGATGAATCACACCCTGGAGTTGGCAGAAGTTGGCAGCAGCAGCAGCAGGAGCCCAAATATATACTGGAGTTGGCTTCAGGAGCCCAAAAATTGGATGAATCACACCCTGGAGTTGGCAGGAGTTGACAGTAGCAGCAGCAGGAGCCCAAATATACACTGGAGTTGGCTTCAGGAGCCCAAAAATTGGATGAATCACACCCTGGAGTTGGCAGAAGTTGGCAGCAGCAGGAGCCCAAATATACACTGGAGTTGGCTTCAGGAGCCCAAAAATTGGATGAATCACACCCTGGAGTTGGCAGGAGTTGACAGTAGCAGCGGCAGGAGCCCAAATATACACTGGAGTTGGCTTCAGGAGCCCAAAAATTGGATGAATCACACCCTGGAGTTGGCAGAAGTTGGCAGCAGCAGCAGCAGCAGCAGGAGCCCAAATATACACTGGAGTTGGCCTCAGGAGCCCAAAAATTGGATGAATCACACCCTGGAGTTGGCAGAAGTTGGCAGCAGCAGCAGCAGGAGCCCAAATATACACTGGAGTTGGCTTCAGGAGCCCAAAAAATGGATGAATCACACCCTGGAGTTGGCAGGAGTTGACAGTAGCAGCAGCAGGAGCCCAAATATACACTGGAGTTGGCTTCAGGAGCCCAAAAATTGGATGAATCACACCCTGGAGTTGGCAGAAGTTGGCAGCAGCAGCAGCAGGAGCCCAAATATACACTGGAGTTGGCCTCAGGAGCCCAAAAATTGGATGAATCACACCCTGGAGTTGGCAGGAGTTAACAGCAGCAGCAGCAGGAGCCCAAATATATACTGGAGTTGGCTTCAGGAGCCCAAAAATTGGATGAATCACACCCTGGAGTTGGCAGAAGTTGGCAGCAGCAGCAGCAGGAGCCCAAATATACACTGGAGTTGGCTTCAGGAGCCCAAAAATTGGATGAATCACACCCTGGAGTTGGCAGAAGTTGGCAGCAGCAGCAGCAGGAGCCCAAATATACACTGGAGTTGGCCTCAGGAGCCCAAAAATTGGATGAATCACACCCTGGAGTTGGCAGAAGTTGGCAGCAGCAGGAGCCCAAATATACACTGGAGTTGGCTTCAGGAGCCCAAAAATTGGATGAATCACACCCTGGAGTTGGCAGGAGTTGACAGTAGCAGCAGCAGGAGCCCAAATATACACTGGAGTTGGCTTCAGGAGCCCAAAAATTGGATGAATCACACCCTGGAGTTGGCAGAAGTTGGCAGCAGCAGCAGCAGGAGCCCAAATATACACTGGAGTTGGCCTCAGGAGCCCAAAAATTGGATGAATCACACCCTGGAGTTGGCAGGAGTTGACAGCAGCAGCAGCAGGAGCCCAAATATATACTGGAGTTGGCTTCAGGAGCCCAAAAATTGGATGAATCACACCCTGGAGTTGGCAGAAGTTGGCAGCAGCAGGAGCCCAAATATACACTGGAGTTGGCTTCAGGAGCCCAAAAATTGGATGAATCACACCCTGGAGTTGGCAGGAGTTGACAGTAGCAGCAGCAGGAGCCCAAATATACACTGGAGTTGGCTTCAGGAGCCCAAAAATTGGATGAATCACACCCTGGAGTTGGCAGAAGTTGGCAGCAGCAGCAGCAGGAGCCCAAATATACACTGGAGTTGGCCTCAGGAGCCCAAAAATTGGATGAATCACACCCTGGAGTTGGCAGGAGTTGACAGTAGCAGCAGCAGGAGCCCAAATATACACTGGAGTTGGCTTCAGGAGCCCAAAAATTGGATGAATCACACCCTGGAGTTGGCAGAAGTTGGCAGCAGCAGCAGCAGGAGCCCAAAAATTGGATGAATCACACCCTGGAGTTGGCAGGAGTTGGCAGCAGCAGCAGCAGGAGCCCAAATATATACTGGAGTTGGCTTCAGGAGCCCAAAAATTGGATGAATCACACCCTGGAGTTGGCAGAAGTTGGCAGCAGCAGCAGCAGGAGCCCAAATATACACTGGAGTTGGCTTCAGGAGCCCAAAAATTGGATGAATCACACCCTGGAGTTGGCAGAAGTTGGCAGCAGCAGCAGCAGGAGCCCAAATATACACTGGAGTTGGCCTCAGGAGCCCAAAAATTGGATGAATCACACCCTGGAGTTGGCAGAAGTTGGCAGCAGCAGCAGCAGGAGCCCAAATATACACTGGAGTTGGCTTCAGGAGCCCAAAAATTGGATGAATCACACCCTGGAGTTGGCAGGAGTTGACAGTAGCAGCAGCAGGAGCCCAAATATACACTGGAGTTGGCTTCAGGAGCCCAAAAATTGGATGAATCACACCCTGGAGTTGGCAGAAGTTGGCAGCAGCAGCAGCAGGAGCCCAAATATACACTGGAGTTGGCCTCAGGAGCCCAAAAATTGGATGAATCACACCCTGGAGTTGGCAGGAGTTGACAGTAGCAGCAGCAGGAGCCCAAAAAATGGCCTAAAGACATAAATATGTTTTGCACCATTTGGAAAGTGTAAAACGTGGCACCATGCTGAATCTAGTCGCATGCATCAGGCATTGGTGGGTGGAAATCCTGGCTGATCCATCCCTGATTCATTTTGACAAAGGTGAGTCTCTCCACATTTTTAGTTGACAGACGAGTTCTCCTCGCCGTAACTATGGCCCCCGCCGCACTAAACACCCGCTCAGATGGCACGCTACTTGCCGGGCAGGACAGCTTTTCCAGGGCAAACTCTGCTAGTTGCGGCCACAAATCAAGTTTGGCTGCCCAGAAGTCCAGCGGATCCTCAAGGTGTGTTGGCATGGTCATGTCAAAGTATGACATGACCTGCTGGTTCAGGTCCTGCTCCAGGTCTTCCTGCTGCTCATGAGTAGCCTCACTATGCGGGTGTAGAAAGCTACTCATTAGCGACTGAAGACTGAGGCTGCTGCTGCTGATGGAGCTTCTGCTGCTGCTGCTGCTGCCAACCCCCCCAGCGGCCATGGCAGTGGAAGGTGAGCGCAGAGGTCCCCTCGAGTCAGACCTGCGAGAGTATGGACCATGGCGCAGATAGGCATCGGCCAACTGCCTACGTAGAATGTCTTTGTAGTAGTTGAGTTTGTCCTCCCTCTCGGTGGGTTTAAAAAATGCCCCCATTTTGTGCCGGAAGCGAGGGTCCAATAAGGTGGACAGCCAGAAGTCATCCCGCCGACAGATGGAAACAATTCTGGGGTCACTACGCAAGCATGTGAGCATGCTTCGTGCCATTTGCGCAAGTGACTCGGATGGACTACCTGTCTCCATCTCCACTGCATACTGCCACGGTGTGCCCGGGTCCTCTGTCTCTCCTTCCTCAAAAACCTCTAGCTCCTCTGGCTGCTCCTGCTCCTCCTCTCCTGTCCGCTGACTAGATAAACCAGCCATTTCGCCAAGCCTAAACTGTGTTTCGCTGGGCAACTCCTCCTCCTCCTCTTCCTCCTCCTCCTCCAGTTCAGCTCCAACGGGGTTCATGTGGCCGTAAGATGTAAACGCCATGTCTCCAGTGCCCTGACCAGCCATGGTTTCCAACATGTGCTGTAGTACATGAAGCAGTGGAATCACGTCGTTCATCCCGTAATCCTGCCGACTGACAAATAAAGTGGCTTCCTCAAAGGGCCTGAGCAAACGGCAGGTGTCACGTATGAGCTGCCACTGGTTGACATTGAAGTTACACAGGGGAGTCCCCCTATCTGCTTGGATCATCAGGAAATCCGTGATGGCTTTTCTCTGTTCATATAATCGGTCCAACATGTGAAGGGTGGAATTCCAACGGGTGGAAACATCGCAAATCAGACTATGTTGGGGGATACCATTCTGACGCTGTAGCTCAAGAAGGGTGTGTTTGGCGGTGTAGGAGTGGCTGAAGTGCATGCAAAGTTTCCGTGAAGTTGTTAGGATGTCCTGCAGATGGGGGGAACACTTCAGAAACCGCTTGACAACCAGATTGAAGACGTGAGCCATGCAGGGGGCATGGGTCAGGCTTCCTTGGCGCAGCGCAGACAAAATGTTCTTCCCATTGTCGGTAACCATGATTCCCATTTTAAGTTTTCTCGGAGTAAGCCATGTTTGGATTTCCTGATGAATACATTTAAGCAGTTACTCCCCTGTGTGACTCCGTTCGCCAAGACAAACCATGTGAAGCACTGCGTGACACCTCCGTGCCCTGCACACATGGTAGACTGGAGGGGCACTGAGACTTGAGCCTACAGTGGAGGGTGAGGAGATGGCGGAGGATGAGGAGGCCGAGTCGCACGGTGTCACAGGCCCAATGGGCAGAGAGCGCGGAGGCCGAAGCGGCGTGACCTGTCCAAGTTGCTGCTGCAAAGGGACCACATTCACCCAGTGGGCCGTAAACGACATGTACTGCCCCTGACCGTAGTTACAGCTCCAGATGTCGGCGCTGCCATGTATTTTGCTACACACCGACAGGCTCAAGGACTGGCCCACCTTCTGTTCAACAAAAGTGTGCAGCGCTGGTACTGCCTTCTTGGCAAAGAAATGACGGCTTGGGACTCTCCACCTCGGCTCGGCACAAGCCATCAGTTCTCTGAAAGTTGCAGATTCCACCACCTGAAAAGGGAGCGACTGCAGCACCAGCAACTTGGACAGGAGCACATTCAGCTTCTGCGCCGTAGGATGAGTGGGCGCATACTGCTGTCTCTTGGACATGGCTTCGCTGATGGATTGCTGGCGGGATGCATGACTTGGAGGAGGAGGAGGAGGAGCAGGAGCGACAGAGGATGGGTATGACGCACAGCTGCCTTCGGCTGAGGTGCTGGAGCCTTGGCTGGCAGAAATTGGGAGCTCACTTGGTGAGGAAGCAGACTGGACCACCCCTTGGGAGCCTCGGTTCTCCCAGGTCGTTTTATGGTGACGCATCATATGTTGACGCAGGGCCGTGGTGCCAACATTTGGACCCTGGCCACGCTTCACCTTTTGCCTACATATCTTGCATGTGGCCATGTTACCCTCCTGCGGATGCCTCAGGAAAAACTGCCACACTGCCGAGTAGCTACTTTTCCCACCCCCTGGCCTCACTGATTCACTGCTGCTGTTGCCAACTCCAGGAACCCCTGCTCCACTACCTCCCGATAAGGTAGACTGCCGCACAGCAGGTGCTCTACCCCGGCCCCGGCCCCGGCCCCGGCCGGCTCCAGCCTTTGGAATTGTGCCCCCATGCTGACTGCTACCACCTTGCTGCCTCAGCTGCTGACTCCGGGGCAACCTGCGCCCCTCTTCTCCTGATGATGACGATGAAGCCCCTTCATCACCCGGCTCCCAAGTGCGATCGGCTTCATCGTCGTCATCATCATCATCACCGAGTTGTGGCTGTACGTCACTGATGTTCGTGGATTCGTCAACAGTGTCTGGCGCAGGAGCTGGAACGCTCGCAGCACCCACGACACTGTCCACATCACTATCTGTCTGCCTAGCTAGAGAAGCCACCTCCATTTCTTGGCTGGGCAGTAGCTGCTGACTGTCCTCTATCTGATGGTCCTCCTCACTAAAGAGTGGAGCTGAACCCAAAGCATAGGATACGTCGCTGGGGGAGGGAACGGCGTAGGACAGAGGCAATGGGAGGACAGGGACTGCTCTCGGGGCATGCCAACTCAGGGTTGTGTCAGAGGAACCTACCGACCCTAGACTGGGGGTCTCAGACGTAAGTTGTGATGATGTTGTTGATGAGCGCGTCAACCAATCTACCACGGCAGATGCGTTACTGGTGGAGACCCGACCGCTAGCAGATACTGGCAGATTAGGTCTCTCAGCGTGACTCCTGCTGCTACTGGCCCCCAGTCTGATGCGAGCTCTGCCTGCGGAATCTTGGCCTCTGCCACTCCTCTTTTCACTTCCAGGCACTTGTCTGCCCGACATAGTCTAACTGGCGTGGGAGTAGGTGATATTTTAAGATCCCCCGGGCAGCGGTGGGTCTATATGAAACAGAATATAATGCACACCAAAAGTGAGCAGTAACACTCAGCCTCCAACAGGCCTGCTTAGTGTAAATAAGAGAGCTGCTTAGTGTAAATAAAGAGGGGTATGCTATGTTACAGAATGGGATGCCTCAACAGAAGTGCACCTGGCAGGCAGCAGTAAGCCTATGCCCAGCAAAAGTGTCTTATAATATAAATATAATAAGAGCAAATGCTTATATGGTCTTAAACAGAGGCTGCTTTAGTCACAGAATGGGATGCCCCCAAAAAAGATCCAGTAGTACTATGCCCAGCAAAAGTGTCTTTATCAGGCTAATTTCAAATATGATAAGAGCAAATGCTTATATGGTCTTAAACAGAGGCTGCTTTAGTCACAGAATGGGATGCCCTGGCAGGGACAAGTAGTGCTATGCCCAGCAAAAGTGTCTTTATCAGGCTAATTTCAAATATGATAAGAGCAAATGCTTATACGGTCTTAAACAGAGGCTGCTTTAGTCACAGAATGGGATGCACCCCAAAAAAGATCCAGTAGTACTATGCCCAGCAAAAGTGTCTTTATCAGGCTAATTTCAAATATGATAAGAGCAAATGCTTATACGGTCTTAAACAGAGGCTGCTTTAGTCACAGAATGGGATGCCCCAACAGGAATGGACCTGGCAGGGTCCAGTAGTGCTTTGCCCAGCAAAAGTGTCTTTATCAGGCCTAATTTCAAATATGATAAGAGCAAATGGTTATATGGTCTTAAACAGAGGCTGCTTTAGTCACAGAATGGGATGCCCCAAATAGGAGTGCACCTGGCAGGGTCCAGTAGTGCTTTGCCCAGCAAAAGTGTCTTTATCAGGCCTAATTTCAAATATGATAAGAGCAAATGCTTATATGGTCTTAAACAGAGGCTGCTGTAGTCACAGAATGGGATGCCCCAAATAGGAGTGCACCTGGCAGGGTCCAGTAGTGCTATGCCCAGCAAAAGTGTCTTTATCAGGCCTAATTTCAAATATGATAAGAGCAAATGCTTATATGGTCTTAAACAGAGGCTGCTGTAGTCACAGAATGGGATGCCCCAAATAGGAGTGCACCTGGCAGGGTCCAGTAGTGCTTTGCCCAGCAAAAGTGTCTTTATCAGGCCTAATTTCAAATATGATAAGAGCAAATGCTTATATGGTCTTAAACAGAGGCTGCTGTAGTCACAGAATGGGATGCCCCAAATAGGAGTGCACCTGGCAGGGTCCAGTAGTGCTATGCCCAGCAAAAGTGTCTTTATCAGGCCTAATTTCAAATATGATAAGAGCAAATGCTTATATGGTCTTAAACAGAGGCTGCTGTAGTCACAGAATGGGATGCCCCAAATAGGAGTGCACCTGGCAGGGTCCAGTAGTGCTTTGCCCAGCAAAAGTGTCTTTATCAGGCCTAATTTCAAATATGATAAGAGCAAATGCTTATATGGTCTTAAACAGAGGCTGCTGTAGTCACAGAATGGGATGCCCCAAATAGGAGTGCACCTGGCAGGGTCCAGTAGTGCTTTGCCCAGCAAAAGTGTCTTTATCAGGCCTAATTTCAAATATGATAAGAGCAAATGCTTATATGGTCTTAAACAGAGGCTGCTGTAGTCACAGAATGGGATGCCCCAAATAGGAGTGCACCTGGCAGGGTCCAGTAGTGCTTTGCCCAGCAAAAGTGTCTTTATCAGGCCTAATTTCAAATATGATAAGAGCAAATGCTTATATGGTCTTAAACAGAGGCTGCTGTAGTCACAGAATGGGATGCCCCAAATAGGAGTGCACCTGGCAGGGTCCAGTAGTGCTTTGCCCAGCAAAAGTGTCTTTATCAGGCCTAATTTCAAATATGATAAGAGCAAATGCTTATATGGTCTTAAACAGAGGCTGCTGTAGTCACAGAATGGGATGCCCCAAATAGGAGTGCACCTGGCAGGGTCCAGTAGTGCTTTGCCCAGCAAAAGTGTCTTTATCAGGCCTAATTTCAAATATGATAAGAGCAAATGCTTATATGGTCTTAAACAGAGGCTGCTGCAGTCACAGAATGGGATGCCCCAAATAGGAGTGCACCTGGCAGGGTCCAGTAGTGCTTTGCCCAGCAAAAGTGTCTTTATCAGGCCTAATTTCAAATATGATAAGAGCAAATGCTTATATGGTCTTAAACAGAGGCTGCTGTAGTCACAGAATGGGATGCCCCAAATAGGAGTGCACCTGGCAGGGTCCAGTAGTGCTATGCCCAGCAAAAGTGTCTTTATCAGGCCTAATTTCAAATATGATAAGAGCAAATGCTTATATGGTCTTAAACAGAGGCTGCTTTAGTCACAGAATGGGATGCCCCAAATAGGAGTTCACCTGGCAGGGTCCAGTAGTGCTATGCCCAGCAAAAGTGTCTTTATCAGGCCTAATTTCAAATATGATAAGAGCAAATGCTTATATGGTCTTAAACAGAGGCTGCTGTAGTCACAGAATGGGATGCCCCAAATAGGAGTGCACCTGGCAGGGTCCAGTAGTGCTTTGCCCAGCAAAAGTGTCTTTATCAGGCCTAATTTCAAATATGATAAGAGCAAATGCTTATATGGTCTTAAACAGAGGCTGCTGTAGTCACAGAATGGGATGCCCCAAATAGGAGTGCACCTGGCAGGGTCCAGTAGTGCTTTGCCCAGCAAAAGTGTCTTTATCAGGCCTAATTTCAAATATGATAAGAGCAAATGCTTATATGGTCTTAAACAGAGGCTGCTTTAGTCACAGAATGGGATGCCCCAAATAGGAGTGCACCTGGCAGGGTCCAGTAGTGCTATGCCCAGCAAAAGTGTCTTTATCAGGCCTAATTTCAAATATGATAAGAGCAAATGCTTATATGGTCTTAAACAGAGGCTGCTGTAGTCACAGAATGGGATGCCCCAAATAGGAGTGCACCTGGCAGGGTCCAGTAGTGCTTTGCCCAGCAAAAGTGTCTTTATCAGGCCTAATTTCAAATATGATAAGAGCAAATGCTTATATGGTCTTAAACAGAGGCTGCTTTAGTCACAGAATGGGATGCCCCAAATAGGAGTGCACCTGGCAGGGTCCAGTAGTGCTTTGCCCAGCAAAAGTGTCTTTATCAGGCCTAATTTCAAATATGATAAGAGCAAATGCTTATATGGTCTTAAACAGAGGCTGCTGTAGTCACAGAATGGGATGCCCCAAATAGGAGTGCACCTGGCAGGGTCCAGTAGTGCTTTGCCCAGCAAAAGTGTCTTTATCAGGCCTAATTTCAAATATGATAAGAGCAAATGCTTATATGGTCTTAAACAGAGGCTGCTGTAGTCACAGAATGGGATGCCCCAAATAGGAGTGCACCTGGCAGGGTCCAGTAGTGCTTTGCCCAGCAAAAGTGTCTTTATCAGGCCTAATTTCAAATATGATAAGAGCAAATGCTTATATGGTCTTAAACAGAGGCTGCTTTAGTCACAGAATGGGATGCCCCAAATAGGAGTGCACCTGGCAGGGTCCAGTAGTGCTATGCCCAGCAAAAGTGTCTTTATCAGGCCTAATTTCAAATATGATAAGAGCAAATGCTTATATGGTCTTAAACAGAGGCTGCTGTAGTCACAGAATGGGATGCCCCAAATAGGAGTGCACCTGGCAGGGTCCAGTAGTGCTTTGCCCAGCAAAAGTGTCTTTATCAGGCCTAATTTCAAATATGATAAGAGCAAATGCTTATATGGTCTTAAACAGAGGCTGCTGTAGTCACAGAATGGGATGCCCCAAATAGGAGTGCACCTGGCAGGGTCCAGTAGTGCTTTGCCCAGCAAAAGTGTCTTTATCGGGCCTAATTTCAAATATGATAAGAGCAAATGCTTATATGGTCTTAAACAGAGGCTGCTGTAGTCACAGAATGGGATGCCCCAAATAGGAGTGCACCTGGCAGGGTCCAGTAGTGCTTTGCCCAGCAAAAGTGTCTTTATCAGGCCTAATTTCAAATATGATAAGAGCAAATGCTTATATGGTCTTAAACAGAGGCTGCTGTAGTCACAGAATGGGATGCCCCAAATAGGAGTGCACCTGGCAGGGTCCAGTAGTGCTTTGCCCAGCAAAAGTGTCTTTATCAGGCCTAATTTCAAATATGATAAGAGCAAATGCTTATATGGTCTTAAACAGAGGCTGCTGTAGTCACAGAATGGGATGCCCCAAATAGGAGTGCACCTGGCAGGGTCCAGTAGTGCTATGCCCAGCAAAAGTGTCTTTATCAGGCCTAATTTCAAATATGATAAGAGCAAATGCTTATATGGTCTTAAACAGAGGCTGCTGTAGTCACAGAATGGGATGCCCCAAATAGGAGTGCACCTGGCAGGGTCCAGTAGTGCTTTGCCCAGCAAAAGTGTCTTTATCGGGCCTAATTTCAAATATGATAAGAGCAAATGCTTATATGGTCTTAAACAGAGGCTGCTGTAGTCACAGAATGGGATGCCCCAAATAGGAGTGCACCTGGCAGGGTCCAGTAGTGCTTTGCCCAGCAAAAGTGTCTTTATCAGGCCTAATTTCAAATATGATAAGAGCAAATGCTTATATGGTCTTAAACAGAGGCTGCTGTAGTCACAGAATGGGATGCCCCAAATAGGAGTGCACCTGGCAGGGTCCAGTAGTGCTTTGCCCAGCAAAAGTGTCTTTATCAGGCCTAATTTCAAATATGATAAGAGCAAATGCTTATATGGTCTTAAACAGAGGCTGCTGTAGTCACAGAATGGGATGCCCCAAATAGGAGTGCACCTGGCAGGGTCCAGTAGTGCTATGCCCAGCAAAAGTGTCTTTATCAGGCCTAATTTCAAATATGATAAGAGCAAATGCTTATATGGTCTTAAACAGAGGCTGCTTTAGTCACAGAATGGGATGCCCCAAATAGGAGTGCACCTGGCAGGGTCCAGTAGTGCTATGCCCAGCAAAAGTGTCTTTATCAGGCCTAATTTCAAATATGATAAGAGCAAATGCTTATATGGTCTTAAACAGAGGCTGCTGTAGTCACAGAATGGGATGCCCCAAATAGGAGTGCACCTGGCAGGGTCCAGTAGTGCTTTGCCCAGCAAAAGTGTCTTTATCAGGCCTAATTTCAAATATGATAAGAGCAAATGCTTATATGGTCTTAAACAGAGGCTGCTGTAGTCACAGAATGGGATGCCCCAAATAGGAGTGCACCTGGCAGGGTCCAGTAGTGCTTTGCCCAGCAAAAGTGTCTTTATCAGGCCTAATTTCAAATATGATAAGAGCAAATGCTTATATGGTCTTAAACAGAGGCTGCTTTAGTCACAGAATGGGATGCCCCAAATAGGAGTGCACCTGGCAGGGTCCAGTAGTGCTATGCCCAGCAAAAGTGTCTTTATCAGGCCTAATTTCAAATATGATAAGAGCAAATGCTTATATGGTCTTAAACAGAGGCTGCTGTAGTCACAGAATGGGATGCCCCAAATAGGAGTGCACCTGGCAGGGTCCAGTAGTGCTATGCCCAGCAAAAGTGTCTTTATCAGGCCTAATTTCAAATATGATAAGAGCAAATGCTTATATGGTCTTAAACAGAGGCTGCTGTAGTCACAGAATGGGATGCCCCAAATAGGAGTGCACCTGGCAGGGTCCAGTAGTGCTTTGCCCAGCAAAAGTGTCTTTATCAGGCCTAATTTCAAATATGATAAGAGCAAATGCTTATATGGTCTTAAACAGAGGCTGGTGTAGTCACAGAATGGGATGCCTCACAGCAGACTTAAGATCAGTTCAGTATATATGCACAGTTAGTATAAGCAGCCTGAAAACGCTAACAAAGCCTGTCAGGCTGGATGAAAAAAAAAAAAAACTGACAGCCTCCGATTTTCCCTTCCTTTCCCTGTTTTTCGCTGACTTTCTGTCTGTCTCCTGTCTGTCTCCTGCCTGTCTCCAGCCTGTCCCCAGCCTGTCCCTGTCTGTCCCTCAGCTACACAGCGTTCTGTCTCTCACGAATGCAATAGAGAAATGAGGAAAAGCAAGATGGCCGCCGTTAAATACCGCTGTGTGACGTCACCGGGCTTGCTGGCTGCTGATAGGCTGCATGTGACTGCCCCAGCTTGCACTGGCGCGGGATACATGTCCAGACATGTCCCGTCCGCCATCTTAGAATGCCTGTAAATGTAAATGAATGGATGTTAAAGGAAAACTTCGAGTGATCGAATCGCGGGGAAATTCGGATTCGATCCGAATCGAATTTTTCCTGAAATTCGGATCGAATCCGGGTTCGTCCGGATCGATTCGCTCATCCCTAGCCAGAACATCTGCCCTTGTGGTGGCTATACGTCGCTCGGTTTGGCTGCGCCAGTGGGCTGCTGACAACGCTGCCAAGAAGGCCTTCACTGGTTTTCCCTTTAAAGGACTGCGCCTGTTTGGGGACCGCCTGGACCTTTTTGCTAAGGAAGGCAGGTTACCCCAGCACAGGCGGCAATCTCGGCCCTTTCGGGGTCAGGGTTCCTTCTCCTCTCTTTACCATGGAGCCAGACAGGGGAGGGGGGTTTCCTTTCCTGGGACCCGGGGAGATTTCTGGGGTAGGGGCAGAGGACGTGGACGTCCTGGCCCCTCCTGGGGTTCCAAAGCAAAATCATCCCCCAAGCCCCCTCAGGCATAATGGGGCGCCCTCACTCATCCGGGTGGGGGGACGGCTGCAGCACTTTGCTCATGTCTGGAGGCTTCATGTCTCAGACCGGTGGATTCAGGAGGTAGTGTCCTCCGGTTACAAGATAGAGTTTGCTGCCTGCCCCCATCCAAGATTCATCAGATCCCGGATTCCTCAGGACCCTGTGTCAGCTCAGGAACTGGTGCAAGCAGTGCAAGGCCTCCTGGAGCTGGGGGTCATCTGCCAGGTCCCCTTAAGAGAAAAAGGCTTTTATTCCAACCTATTCACAGTACCCAAAAAAGATGGTTCAGTCAGGCCCATCCTGGACTTAAACATCCTCAACAAATTTGTCAGGGGCAGGCGCTTTCGCATGGAATCTTTGCGCTCTGCCATCAGTTCCCTGCGCCAAGGGGATTTCATGACTTCTGTGGACATCAAAGATGCTTACCGTCATATTCCTGTATTTCCAGGTCATCAAAGGTTCCTCAGGTTCGCTCTGATGGATCAACACTACCAGTTTGTGGCTTTGCCATTTGGTCTCACTTCAGCTCGCAGGGTGTTCACCAAGGTGCTGGTGGGCGTGATGTCTCTGCTCAGATGTCAGGGCATCCGCGTGCTTCCCTATCTGGACTACATTATCATCACTTCCCAATCTCTACATCAGGCAGAGTTGGATACTCAGCTGGTGGTGTCCACTCTGAAGTCATTTGGATGGGTGATCAACCACCCCAAATCCTCACTGTCCCCTTCCTTGGTAACTCCATTCCTGGGAATGAATCTGGATACAATTCAGGCAAGGATTTTCCTTCCTCAACAGAAGGTGGACAGTCTGATTGCACAGGCTCAGTCCCTCCTATCTTGTCCTCATCCCTCCATCAGGCAGGGGATGCAGCTGTTGGGCCTGATGGTGGCATGCTTTGAAGCGGTCCCTTTTGCTCAGTTCCACTTGAGGCCTCTGCAACTTCACCTATTGTCAGTATGGGACAAGGACCCAGCGTCCCTGGCCCGGGTCTGTGCGCTTTCCCCCCTGGTCAGGCGGTCCCTCTCGTGGTGGCTGGACTCCAGGAACCTGTTGGGGGGCAGATCCTTTCTTACCCCTCCCTGGGAGACGGTCACCACGGATGCACCAACTTAGTTCCCCCACACGCTGTCCCCGACCAGGCGGGGAGAGAAGAAGCTGCTACGGCTCTGCGCATAATCAGCAGACTAGCAGTGTGTCCAGCCCGGTGGGGTTGTGGGACACAGTAGAGGAGAGGAGGAGGCAAGAGGCGACTGCTGGAAGACTGATCATCTCTGCTAAGTACCATAATCTTTTGTTTTTTTGTTTTATCTGTGGCACTGACATCTCTGGCTTCAGCATGGTTGGGGGTATGGACTCTCATTAAAATGGACCAATCACCTCCACGGCTGGCCGAATAGGTGATTTGGGATGCCTTACTGTGCGAACCCTTCCAGATTGCCTGGAAACCCATTACCTTTACCTTTCCAATTTTCCCTTGCTGGGTCTGGGGGGTTTCACACAATTGGGCATCCCAAATCGGTATACCCCCCGGGGACAAGGATAGGCAAAATCCTGGTGATTGGTCCACTTTAAAGTAGTGATAGCAACATTGCGGTGACGGGGCCGTCTAGAAGTGGCGCTGCCTGCATTTAATGTAACATACTTTATGGGGCCGGGCACAGTACAGAAGGGCCGGTGTGACCAAAAAAGTCCCGGCCCGTTTTTGAATCCCAGTCCACCCCTGCCCATGTGTAAGTAATCTATTTGGAGCAGGACATACTGTATACTCATAATACCAATTCTACAGGTGAGTAATCACAGAATTTTATTTTTCAGTGGGCTGCATCTGAGGTGGAAGAGGACGTTGGCGGGGTTCGGGGCTGCCGCCTTACACCCACACCCTGTCATCTTGGCCCCAATGGTCAGACCCCTCACCTTCAAAGGCTGGAGGCCAACCAGGTTGCCCTTTTAATCCTGGAGGCCAACCAGGTTCCGCTTCAAAAGCTGGAGAGGCTTGAGGCACAGCAAGCTGCAAACACCCAAATCCGGGCTACATCCCCCTAACCTGCCAGGCTGGACTCAACAACTTGTTTGTTTCCTCCAAATATGCTGACACCCTCTTGCTTAAGGCTAAGTTATGGAAGCTGACGCATGCCATGATAATTTGCACAACCTTCTTTAGCTTGTATTGAAGGGCCCCCCCTGTGCAGTCCAGGTAGTGAAATCTGTCCTTCAACAGCCACGCTCTACTACAGCCCGTGGGGCAGTGGGCCACAATATATGCCTCCTGGACAGGAGTCTGGGGCCCTAAAAATGGCGTCACGAGCCAGAGAAGCAAGGGATAACCTGAATCGCCTAAAAGACAAATGAAAATGGAAATAAAATTACTAACAGGCAACACTACATCAACACAGCCTAGACCAAATAGTAAGTATCACAAAAGCGTAGAGGTAAACAAGCAAAAGGTAAGGTAAGGAGCTTGGACTAAGCATTAGTAACTGCAACAGGGAGAAGGGGGCATTCACAGAGGGGCATAAGCAGAGTCCAAGTGATGGAGGGCAGGAGGAGCAATTGGCTAACACAAGAAAATTGGACCAATTACAAAAAGGGGGCACGTAACAGAAAAGAAAAAACACATTGCAAATGCAACATGCAGACAATGAACAGGCAGATCCACTCTAGCAATACTTACCCACAAGCCAACCGTCAGTCAGCTCGCCACTGTCAAAACAGGTGTATAAACCGGAACTCCTCAATATAAATGCACCATAGGAGGAGCCAGGGAAGCCAACCAAAACTCGGAGAAAGCGAAGATCCGGGAACATGACACATTGGACTTTAAGAGAGTGGCCCATCTTGCAGTTGCTGAAAAGAAGCCCCCCCCCAAAAAATAGGTTCACCAGACTACCAACAACAAATGAACAGCAAATATAAAGTAAAACAATGGCCAAATTGGACACAGGGAAGCTGTTTGGGGGAGGGGAAGCTAGACTAGCCTTAAGAGAAGAGAGTGGCCTACATGAACGAGCAATGTGGACCTAAACATACCGAAACATATACTCCTGAGCAGCTGGGGGAACCAGGGCCACATGCGTATAATCGATGGCACTCATGACACTTGGCATATTCGCAATGTTGAAAAAATCCAACCTCAGCGCCTTCCAGGCTGTCAGAGAAAGAGATGTATTTCTCCTGCAGGACAGCTATGTCATTGAGAAATTTAGTCAGGGCGCGGCTGAGCAAAGGTTGGGACATGCCAACTGACAGTGCCCCTAGCCTTTGGAAGGAGCCATGCACTAAAAATTGAAGGCAGCCAACCAATTTGGTCATACCTCCAATTGCATGCCCCTTTCTTGTGGCTTGGGCCAACCATGGCCACAGCTCTGAGTAAAGCTTCTCAAGAGAAAGGCGGTTCAGTCGGGTCATCCAGCATTGCAAATGCACGGTTAACAACAGAAACACAGAAAGAATACAATAATACACACATTTACCCAGGTGCCAACCACCACTCAGATCGCTTTTCTCTCCTCTCTTTTGCATATACCCTATTTCTCACATTCTTATGCTCATCTCCCCTTCTCTCTTTATTTCGACCCTTTCTTTCTCTCTTTTGCCAATTCCCTTTCTATCTCACTTCTTCATTTTTGCTCATTCCTCCTTATCCCTTCTTTTTTCCAAATTCTTTTCTTTTGTCTCCTTTTCTCATTTCCTGCCTCCCTCCTTTTTTCCCATCTCCTCTCTTTCTCAAAATTTTCTTCATTCCCTCTTTCTCCTGTGTTTGCACATTCTCTCTCTTTTGACCATCCCCTTAGTCTTTCTCCTTTCTCCTTTCTCTAATCTTTCACTTTGCCTCCTTCCTTTTCTCTCATTTTCCACATTTCCTTGCCAACTTACTCCAGTCTTTACTCTGTATTTTGCTGCTTCTCTCCCTTCTCTCTGTCATTCTCTTTTCAGTCTTCCCTCACTCTATCATTTCACCATGTTATCCCCATGTTTCACTCTTTCCCATGTTTCACTCTTTCACATGTTCCTTTGTCTCTCTCTCTGTTTTAGGAATCCCATCCATTTTTTCCCCTTGTCAAAGTGTGAAGACCTGTGTTGGGGAATGCTCTCCTGTATTTTTACATAGGGTAACATATATCCACTTCTGTTAATACATATTAGTAACACTAAAAAGGATGTTAAAAAAGTTAAAAAATAAGAGAAGACCCTGCGCTAACAAGCGCATAACCTCCCATTTTAAATTTGCATTACATTTCAACATACTGTAGGCCTGCACCTTTTCAGTGAATCATGGACAACTCACTGGAGAACTATAACACTGGGGAGGCCTGAGCTGTGAAGCTAGCAGAAAGTAATATGTGACACTGTAGGGACAAGTTTATGTATTATCGATCACTAGAGGAACACAACTGAGACAGCAGAGACATCCACATCGCCAGAGACACAAACCAAATACCAGAGGCATTTTTATTAATAGAGACACAACCAATAACTACAGAGATATCCATGACCACAGAGGTATTTTTCATCACCTGAGACATAATGAAGACCAATGAGATTTCCATATAAAGAGGGAGACCAGTCTCCACCAAAGAGAGGAAATTAATACTAGACAAACAGTAGATTTCTTTAAATTTGTGGAAAGAGACACAGCATATCACTAGAGAAACCCCGCCATTACAGCATAGACACCCTCCTCGCCAGAGAAACACAGCCATTACAGCATAGACACTCTCCTCGCCACAGAAACACAGTCATGACAGCATAGACACCCCCCTCGCCAGAGAAACACAGCCATGACAGCATAGACACTCTCCTCACCAGAGAAACACAGCCATGACAGCAAAGACACCCTCCTCACCAGAGAAACACAGCCATGACAGCGTAGACACTCTGATCACCAGAGAAACACAGCCATGACAGCAAAGACACCCTCTACGCCAGAAAAACACAGCCGTGACAGCATAGACACCCTCCTTGCCAGAGAAACACAGCCGTGACAGCAAAGACACCCTCCTTGCCAGAGAAACACAGCTATGACAGCAGAGACACCCTCCTCGCCAGAGAAACACAGCGATGACAGCATAGACACCCTCCTTGCCAGAGAAACACAGCTATGACAGCAGAGGCACCCTCCTCACCAAAGAAACACGCCCATGACAGCATAGACACCCTCCTCACCAGAGAAACACCGCCATGACAGCAAAGACACCCTCCACGCCAGAGAAACACAGCCATGACAGCAGAGACACCCTCCTCACCAGAGAAACACAGCCATGATAGCAGAGACACCCTCCTAACCAGAGAAACACAGCCATGACAGCAGAGACACCCTCCTAACCAGAGAAACACAGCCATGACAGCAGAGACACTCTCCTCGCCAGAGAAACACAGCCATGAGCATTGACACCATCCTCGCCAGAGAAACACAGCCATGACAGCATAGACACCCTCCTCACCAGAAAACACAGCCATGACAGCAAAGACACCCTCCACACCAGAGAAACACAGCCATGACAGCATAGACACCCTCCTCACCAGAGAAACACAGCCATGACAGCATAGACACCCTTCTCACCAGAGAAACACAGCCATGACAGCATAGACACCCTTCTCACCAGAGAAACACAGCCATGACAGCATAGACACCCTCCACACCAGAGAAACACAGCCATGACAGCATAGACACCCTCCTCACCAGAGAAACACAGCCATGACAGCATAGACACCCTCCTCGCCAGAGAAACACAGCCATGACAGCAAAGACACCCTCCTCACCAGAGAAACACAGCCATGACAGCGTAGACACTCTCATCACCAGAGAAACACAGCCATGACAGCATAGACACCCTCCTCACCAGAGAAACACAGCCATGACAGCGTAGACACTCTCATCACCAGAGAAACACAGCCATGACAGCATAAACACCCTCCTCGCCAGAGAAACACAGCCATGACAGCAAAGACACCCTCCTCACCAGAGAAACACAGCCATGACAGCGTAGACACTCTCATCACCAGAGAAACACAGCCATGACAGCATAGACACCCTTCTCGCCAGAGAAACACAGCCATGACAGCATAGACACCCTTCTCGCCAGAGAAACACAGCTATGACAGCAGACGAGAATAGGTTCATCGGTCGGCCGTCATATCATTTTTCATAATAAGCCAAAACTGTGTGGAAGTCACTGGGAAATATCCAGAGAGTCACGAAAGTTCATTCATCACAAAAGTTTTAACAACAGGTGTGCTACATTTGTTGAGGGCTCATCTGGGCTATATTTAGGCCTGGTACACAACCTTTTTATGCCAAGTACCCCCTAGCAACAAGCAGTTACAGCAAGCAAGTACCCCTGAAGAGGAAATCTATTATTAATGTTACCAAAATAAACAGATCACAAGCCTTGTAGCACTTTTTAATGCAAGTAAGAATAATGTTTTACTGTTAAAATAATGTACCAGACCCTTCCTTCCATTAAAATAAAAAACGGGAAAGAAAAAGAAAAAGCTTGGCTGGATATTTCTTGATGCCTGGTGTAAAATGACCCCCTCCTCCTGCCATCCAGCACTTTTTATGAATTATATTAGTGCTTCTTTAGGCTGGCTGCACTCCTAGTCGACGCTCTGTAATATTGATTATTGTAACGCAATCACCTGCGCACCCGCAATTTGTGGGGGGGTTTACCGTGATAAGGAAGGTAGGATGTGCTCATCCAGTCAATATATAGCAGTCAAGAGGTGCTAGAGGGGTGTGACCACACACACTAAGCAAAAAACAAAGTTACCCCTCTGCACACTCATACTATTGAAAAACCTAGCTAACACTTGTTAAGAACATGGACTGTTAGTTAACATAGATTGCAATGAATGTAAAAGCGAGGTAGCCACGTCAAGGCCGTCCAATTTGTACCCCGTCCCTAACATTACTAAGTTTAAAAGTTTGTGCAGACATTGCTACTTCTTTACTTGTGTGTGCAAAAGCAATGCAATACATGAATCAGCCTGTCTAAAGACATTGCAATAACTTAACTTGCTTGCACACACACACATTGAAAAATACTTTACTTGCCTGCACAGTGTTACAGTTCAAAAAGAGGGTTTAGGTAGAGGCCAATTGGACTCCCTGTTACATTGGGAGAGCTACAATCCAGCAGATCTGGCCACTGACCTGCAAATGCAACAGCAAAAAGGAAGGTAGGATGTGCTCATCCAGTCAATATATAGCAGTCAAGAGGTGCTAGAGGGGTGTGACCACACACACTAAGCAAAAAAGAAAGTTAACCCTCTGCACACTCATACTATTGAAAAACTTAGCTAACACTTGTTAAGAACATGGACTGTTAGTTAACATAGATTGCAATGAATGTAAAAGCTTTACCGTGATCACATTTGCAACCGCTATTTCCTATTGAATAATCGCAAATCACGGGAAAATTCTGCTTGCTGTGCTTTAGTGGGGCAATTAGGCAATCGCAGAACGCGTGTATGCATGGGCCCATAGGTGGCTATGAGAAACATTCTGATGGCGATTGCAGGGTGATCAGGATCACCCCGCTATTGGAGCCAAGAACTCAGCTCATGTGTACCTTAAGGCCCCCTTCACACCTATTACCCGCAAAGAGAACTGTAGAAAAGTTATTTTTACAGTCTACCAAAGAGAATATACTCCAATTCAGGCTGACACCTGAACAAGTTCATTTTTAGGCTTTGTTGGGGTTCAGAAGAGCCACATCCTTTTCTTTCATCCTCTAGGTTTCAACAGAGCTCTTTTAGATACTGTGTGTTGGGATCCTTGTCATTTGAAAAATTGTTAGCTGCAGGTTGAAAGCCACAGGATTTGAATCATGCGATGTCATGTATGAAAGAAAAACATGCTGATAAGTTGGTATAGTATGCATATATCAGGGTTCTAACTTTATCAGTACCACAGTGGGAGTCATGCTAAAGATTTAGTGAAGCAAGTTCAACTGACATTTGGGTGTGAATGGCCGCCTGCACCTCGTTGAGCTTTTTGATTTTAACACACAAAAAGTGTGTTATCACCTGCAAATGTGATAGGGTATTTTTACATGTGAGGTGCATCATTTTTCCAATCAGGCAAGAATAATTGTTTTCAAGTTTGGAAACAAAAGCACCCTATGGGCTACACAGAAAAATATAAATTCTATAGCATTGTTCATAGGGTGCTGTTATTATGTTGAACAATTATTCTAACCTCATTGGAAAAATGATGTACCTCTCTGTAAAAATGCTTTATCACATGTACAGGGTTTTTTTTAGGAAAAATTAGAACAAATATTTAATATTGCTTAATATATTGCTTGTCTACCAAGTTCGGCCCATTAGGACCTGGCATTGCAGTAACCATCTTCTTTTGTCCAATCAGTACATGTGTCATTCCTAAATCTAGAAAGCTGAAGGATAAGCATCTCTCAATAGACAAGGGAAACAAGAAAGATGATGAATGGGGTTTTCAAAAAGCAGTGGGACCCTTAACCTAATTTAGAGGACAGGGGTGGAAGGCCTCTAGCCCACCATTCTGTGCGTGAATACTAACTCGACACACCACATCATCAGGGGTGCAGAAAAATTTGGTTCTCATTGGCTTTGGCCTAGTCCTTTTTCAGAGGTGCTTATTTTGAGGTCCCCTGAAGTGCTAGACATATTCTGAAGGGCATAGGGGATGGTATAATAGCATGGGTGAAAGCAAGTTGTGCAGATTCTGAGCCAGAGGGATTCCAGGCCCTATGCTTCTGTGTGGAACAATTAGTTCTAGAGGGGGATCCCTACTATTTTTTATTATGTTTTTAAAAACAAAATGGTCACCTATGTGTAAGGATCTCACATATGCAAGTAGAGATTACCTGAGAATTAGGAAATAATAACTGAGTATAGAAATCTCACCTGTGCGTTTTCAAATACCAATGTAAGTAAGGAAATATTACCTAAATGTAGTCTGAATGTCTAAATTCCTCCTGGTGTGCTGCTGAATAAAGCTGTTGTTGAAATTGAGTCCCTTTCCTGTAGCCCAGCATTAAAAGGTGAACCTATTGCCAGCTCTCTTTACCCACCTTATTTCTATAGAAAATAAGGAAAAAGAAAATCCATGGGCTGGGCAGCAGAAAGGTGGTTGGATTTCAATAACTATAGCTTTATTCTGCAGCTCACCTAGGTTAATCTACTGCATGGCAGGTACCCAAACAATGTTGTACTTTTACACTCTGGACAATCCCCTTACGTAAGGAAATGTCACGTCTTATTCACTTGTGAGTAAGAAATAGTCACACTTGAGCTAGGAATCTTTGTAAGGAAATATTGCCCCTCCCCCCGAGCAAATATCACCCATGGAAATAGGTCTTATGAGATAGAAAATATTCTTGTAAGGAAATAATATCTGTGGGGAACTAAATATGACCTCTCAGTAAGAAATATAACCTAGGAGTAAGAATAATGTGCTATGTGGAGGACATATCACCTGTAAATTTGCAAATTACCACATGTGTAAAAGGTGTAAGGAAAATATCACTCATTAAGCAAGGAAATATCATCTGTTAAACAAGGAAAGATAATCTGTAATAAACACATGTGAGCAAGGAAATGTTATGCATGAGTTAGAAAATATATCCCATGAGTAGAGAAATATTACCTGTGAATTAAGACATTTCACCTGGGGGTTAGAAAATGTATTTTGTGAGTAGATGAGTATTACCTTTGAGTTAGGAAATATCACATGTGAGTTAGAAAATATCTTCTGTGAGTAGAGAAATATTAGCTGTGAATGTGAAAATAACACCGGAACCTCATCTTTCAGCAGAGGAATATCACTTGGGGGTTAGAAAATGTCTTTTGTGAGTAGATAAGCATATCCTTTGAGTTAGGAAATATCAGATGTGAGTTGGAAAATAACTTCCATGAGCAGAGAAATATTACCTGTGATTTGGGAAATATCACATGTGAGTAGATAAGTATTACCTTTGAGTTAGGATATATCACCCTTATTTTACATACTGCATTAGATAACTATACATATACCATATATAATTAATGAGTTTCATTTTAAGGATATTTAATCAATCAAACCAAGTGCATGTAAAATACCATTACCCCATTTTATTCAGGAAAAGTAGATAAAATACAAAACAGAAAAATTGACATCCAAAAATATCTCACGTTGCATCATTTGTTCTTCTATGAATTAGTAACACAATAATTATGTAATGAAGGGTTGCTATGAGCCTTATGTACTAAGTACTAAGTTCTGGAAGAGCAGATAGCTGAAGACAGGCACCTTGTAATGCATGTTGCACCTAATGCTCGCAACACCTTCTTTCGTTGTAAACACAGGCTTTCCCACTCCTGACAGACAGATGGAAGGATTCAGCTGACTCCTTATAATGTATGCAAGCTTAGCTCTATAGTGCACCTCCCAGATAGACACATGTATGGTGCACAGACCACACACAGCTCTAGAGTGTGTGTGCGCGTGTTTGTGTTGCACAATGCATGTGTGATATCACAGAAGAGGCACACGAACGCTTGACCTATTCACTTGGCAGACTTCGGATGTAAGAAGCCTCCTGCCGAGCAGCACAGACACACAATACACCATACACAGACTCACGATAATGGAAAGCCACCGCACATGGCTCAGCAAAGAAGCCATCAGCATTTAGCCCGAGAGGCAGCAGGTGAGGACTGCTATGTTGACTTGGTGGCTCAATGCTGGTTCCATCCTTTTTTCTTCCAGTTGACCTCTAAATTAAAATCCTGTCTTATCCTTCACAGGTAGATTTGCTTGAGAACAAGACAAGAAGCAGCCAATCCTTATTAAATCTTTAAAAAAATTAATGTCAAACCACAGTGTCCATAGTGTCACCATTTATCTGGAAGGTTCCGTTCCCTATATCTCCCCATAGATCTGCGTCGTCGTTCATAGATCTTTTTCCTTATTTTATTGACTTTGGCAAAGGTCCAATGCATATCCATCGTTTTCACAGCCCCGCTTCTGTTGGCGCTGCCATTAATTAACCAGACAATTAGCTAATTCCGCACACTCAGAGCAGCCGATCAGCGCTTCGCCGACTTTGTTTTTATCCGCTAGAAAATTACAGCCTTCATTATGCACGGAACAGGTCCCAAAGCATCATACCTTTTCCCTGGAAATCCTGCTGATCATCGGCTTCCAGGCATTGCGGGTGCCAACTTCTGTTGGCGAGGCGCCTGCCACAGGCACCAAACGACAGCAGCGCGCCGCTCCTCTCATCACGTCCTTCCGTGTTTCCTGTTTCCTTTTGCCAGATGCCAAGAAATTCCATCTTGCTGTTACTCCAGAACACTGTCTTCTACATAGAGTGTTGAGCCTGACATGTAGAGGTGGCTAATCTTGTGGAAGGTTCCACGTGCCTTGGAAGAAGTTTACTGTGTGTTCCATTGCTTGCTCTCTGCTCTTTTTGCTGTTCTTCCTTCGCACTTCTTTTTTTGCTCTCTCTCCCTCCTTTTTTTCCTGTCTTGGCTTCACCCTGAACAGAAGCTCAGTCCCCCCCACTTCCTGCTCCGCAGCAGCACACAGTGTGCCAAAGCTGTGTGGCCAGAGACATAGAACTCGCTCACAATGAATAATCAATACAGCTATTGATCTGAGGGAAATGTTTGTAAATTCCAAGGAGGAAATCATGAAGGAGCAGTGTGAAGATGGGGAGGCGTACATGTCAGGACCGAAGACTCCTGGGAATGCCGATCTTCCCAAGATAGCGGCATTCAGATAGGGCATCTCTGCAGCTGGCGATCGGTGGGCACCGGAATGTCAGGGGCACCCGTACTAGCTTTCTCGTCGAGCTGCGTCTACGGAGGAATCAAGAGGAACGGATATGCCTGAGGCTCCCTGAGTGCCACTGCTTGGCAGAGAGCCAGCACAGCTTTGTTTTCATTATCTCAAGCTACTCTGCAATTTGCATAACTGCATATGCTTATTTACTTCTAACGCCTCATCAGCACAATTCCAAAGGGGGTGGGGGTGAGGAAAGAAAATGAGTACCAGTGCCAGCACCATGCTCGCCAAGCGAAACCACTGAAATCGGGGAAAGGATTTCCCTAAAAAGCGCAGAAGATGTAAGCTCCAGACATCGATCAATGTGTGTATAGTGTACTATGAGGCTACAGCCAGGCAGAGGGAGAACCAGAGCGAGTACTGCATGATGGGGAGAGGAGGGAGAATCAGATCAGAGTATGCTGCGTTTTTTTTCGCAACTAAGATAGTCTTGTTCCATGCCAACCTTTAATATTAGAACATGGATGAACCCATTCTTCTAAGGTCTGTTCACCTTCTATACCCCACCCCCACCCCCCACCCATGCCCCAGTATGATTTTATTTTTTACCATGAGGAACTGTGATCTTGCTTCTTGTTGTGACCTGAAATACTCATTGTCTGCCTGGTGGTTTTATTGGCTGGGACCATCAACCCAAAGGGCATTTTTGTGTTCAACCCTCTTACTGGTCTGCATTTCATATACTCCTAATAAATGTGTAAGTCCTTAATCCATAAATACATAAAAGGTCATCAAGCATCTTCTGCCTTCCAAGCTAAACTTGAATAAGACCCATCTGGCCTGGTCATTCAACAGCATGGTGGTCTCTGTATCCTATTTATTGTGTCATTTGTTCACTATAAATTCTTATAGGAAGCAGATTTTTCTAAGCTTATGCTTTAAAATCTGGATGAATTTATAAAGTTTTACTTCTAACCAGGCTCTTCCATGCTTCTTTTTGCTGGAGTCACCTCTTCCCAACACACCCAGATCAGAGAAGATAGACAACCTGTAAAATACCCTCCCACCAATGGTGTTGTTTTACATAAAGAAATATGATTTGGCATCTTGTGCTGACCTGAAAGACCATGTCAATCTGCTCTTCTGCCTGGAACCATCAGCCCAAAGTGACTTTCTGCATTCAACCAGAACGTACTTGGAAAAACGTTATGCTGAGCAACTGCTAGGTACGCACACACAGTGTACTAAATGTGTAGAAAAATTATAAGTGGTGCCAGCAATGGGGGATACAACATGTACAAACGCATCTGAGGGCCCTACTACTGGCTTGTGTTAACCCTCTTACTTGTCTGTATTTAATTTTCTCCTAATAATCCTTCTGTCTTAGTACATAAAAGCATCTGCTGCCTTCCAGGCTAAACCTGAGTGAAACTCTGCAGAATGCTGTGTCCTGGTTTAATTCAATCGTCAGCCATCATGTTTTCATGTTGGTGATTACTAGTTTACCTCTTTATTTACAGGATGCATGTATAACCTGGTTCTTCCACACTACTTTCAGGTCAGCTACCACTTCTGTATCAAACCTTTATTTTCAGAGTGAGGAACATCATCTGGCATCTCTAGTTGACTTCTCTTTGATATCTCTGTTCTGCTGTACAACTTATTTAGACCAGCAACACAAAGAACATATATATGTCCAAACATTGCAAATGCATTTATATTCTCCTAATAATTCAATCTCTTATTTCACTGATTTCTGTGCTTAACCAGAAAGAAATCTAGGAAGAGGTTAATTGGCCCGGACCTCCAACAAAATAGCAGTTTTTTGTGGCCTTTAATTTCTCTACAACTATAAGGCCTACCAGGTGATGCAGTCAATTGTTCTCTACTTAAACTACTGTGCATGTGCAGTAAAACAACACATGACACATCTGTTCTGCACAAACCCTTTCCAATGTTCTTCATACAATAGTGTGCGTTTACACCTTCTTTTTGCTTATTCTTCATACAATACTTGGCATCCTACCCTACATATAGACTTCTCGAGTGTCTTTCCCCGTTTCAGGAACTCTCCTCTGTTTGTCAATTGACACTTTTGGAGCAGTATCAGAGCACCTTGGGTCCACAAGAGAAAATCATTGTTGGTGCCCACCAGTGGTAATTATTCTTGGGACCTACCCCTTATCTAATTAAACTATCTTAACTAGATTGTTGCGTAATATAAATGTAATGTTTATTAACCAAATAACTTGTTCAATAGACAACAAACTCACAGAACAACCATATATACTGTGTTGGTCTTGGATCCTTTGTGCTACCCTGAAAATAGTCTCTAATATAGCATAATAATTATATTTACTATAGTTGGGTCAATTTTGTCTATGTTCTATATGTCTTGATATGGTGAGTACACTGGGTCCAGTGTTATTTTTAACTTGAATCACTAGCAACACTTTGTATTTTAAATCTAACAAAAAGAATCAGAAGAAAAAGAAGAGTCATTACACTGCACTTAGGACCTTAGCACAACTCAAGGGTCAGATCTTGTCTTCCTCTTTGTGTTGTTAGATAATCGCACCAAGTCCGCAAACTTTACTAAACTGAAGGCTCACAAGTTTCTGTTGTGTTTCCTTGAATACTTGCCTGGTGGCCTCATTGCCTTTTCATTGCCCCCAGACTTCCTCTGTTGGGATTACGACATTGCCATGGAAGTGTGGAGCTGTCCATGGTATTCACGAATGTCACACTGGAAGAATTGATGTGATTCATTTATGTGTTATTTACTCACCCTTCCTGGGATTTATTTGAGGCCTGCTCTAATCACAATCCACTGATTATGAGACAACAGCTTATTTTAGCCATTTTCTTTGCAATTTGATGGTTTATGGAGACATAGCAGCTGCTTTCAAGACCACCAAGATATTGCCATAAATTAAAAGATGCATGGAATCACGGGATAGGAATGTTACAGAGAAGAGAATGACTATGGTTTTTCTGTAGGCATATCAAATCAGAAAGCAATATTACACTTCACATGGAGAGCATAATGTATAGGTAATAACACAGTTGAGTCCACATACAGTAGCACTGTCCGAATGTTAACCAAACATATATGAATAATAAGGCAATAAACCAATAAACACCTACACATTCTGGCCAATTTGAATAGACTGAGGGTAAATTATCTGCTACCACGGAAAATCTGGGGTTATGCCACAGGTTCATGAGTATAAGATGGGCTGAGATCAGTAGAGCAGTGGTTTTCAACCTTTTCACGCCAGCTGCCCCCTAGCAACGAGAAGTTTCAACAAAGTACCCCCGAAGGAGGAGATAAATTGTAAATATCAACAAAATAAGTAGGTAATGGGCCTTGTAGTACTTGTATAGCAAGAAGGAATGTTTTACTGTAAAAAATAATAAACCAGGACCCTCAGACCGCCCCTGTTGGTGTGCCCCTAAATGCTAAATGGCAAACCCCCTGGGGTATGTGCTCTAGAGTATTTGATGATGTCCAATATAGCTTGAGAATGTCTCATCAAAGAGCTTAGATTAGGTGGCCTTTCAGCTGCAGAGAGACAGGGCAGAGCACATATCAGTATTGGGTGATAGTTAGGGTACTTAATCTGTGGCATCCCCCCCCCCCTGAATTTGGAAACATACAAAACCTTCCGTGCATTTCTAAGAGCAAATTTCCCCCATATAAATTGGAGAATTATCTGTTGTAGAATGTTAAAGAGGTATAGGGGAGAACTGGGAGAATAAAATATAATATTTGGGGTGGGGGGATTAATCATTTTAGCCCATGTAATTCTTCTCAGACATGAGATCTTGTATTTAGCCCACATATCCATCATGGTTTGCAGACTTTGCACTAACGGGATAAGAATAGAGTAGAGAGAATTGTAATCAGTGGTAAGCCTAATACCCAAAGTCTAAAGACTCACAACTCCATATAAATGGGAAACGTGTAAATGTGACAATGCGATGCAACTGCTCATGAGAGCAAAGAGATATTAAAATGGACCAAATCTCTTGGGCCAATTGATTCCCTAACCCCTGGGATGGGCACACTACCTGTTATAGGGTAGCGGGGGTGTACCCGTCAGCACGCTCAGAGCCGCTCGCCTTAGACAAAGGCAAAGACGACGTGACGTCAGCGCTGATGTGCTGATTGGATGAGCGGCCGCGCATGTGCCGTAGGACCGGTTCAGCGATCTGGAGGGTTGAACACAGTGGGGCACCCCCCATTGAGGTGCCCCGGGGGAAAGGACCAAAACCCAGGATAGTCAAAATCCTTGGTTTTGGTCCACTTTAAGGGCCACGACTTCCACTCCATTAACCTTGAGACCAGACACTGCTTCAAACTTGTCCAGGATTCTAGCCAGAATCGGAAGTGAGGGGTGGAGTAATGGTAATAAGCACATCATCAGCAAATTGGCAAATTTTATTGTGTAACCCCAGTGACCTCGACCCCCCCCATGTCAGAATGCAACCTTAAAAGTTGGGGTAAAGGCTCCATGCTTATTATAAACAGAACAGATGGAAATGTGTGCCTTGGACAATCGGGAAGGCTTTGGATTTTAACCCGTGTATTTCAACCTTGCAGATGAGTGGATTTAATCCACATCATAAAATTAGGGCCAAGCAAGTACATGGAGGATAAAGGGGTTCAGAGCCAGGTGAGAATTCTCACTCTTCTGCAGGATAGAGAAAACCATTAACTTTCATAGTCTACCGGGTGTACATTTTCACCTGGCTCTGAATCAGCCCCAAGGTAGACATGAAAGTCAATGGCCATTTTCTCTCCTAAAAAGGAGTGAGAATACTCACCTGGCTCTGAATCGACCCCATAGTCGAGACTGTATCGAATGCGTGTTGAATGTCCAATGAGAGCAAAATTAATTTAACTTAACTAATTAAATTAACTAATTTTGGTGAAGTAAAATGACAAAATGATTAAAAAACTTACCATGTGTATATGTATTCACCCTCTGAAAAACCTCAGTGAACCCCCTAAAAAGTTCCTGAGCAGCTGATTACATTCAGAAGTCACATGCTTAGAGAAATAAAACCGGAATAGCACCCCAAGAAAAGTTGTGTGCATTGTGTGATTGCTGTCATTAAAAATTGTTCACCTTGTTTATTTTCGATTAAAATGCTCTTTTAGTATAGTAATGGTGGCTCCTGTGGTCCCTTTGGCCAGCACAGAGGAAGAACGTTGTGGCAGCAGTCTGGAATGAATCCGGAGTGCCCATTGCCTATGCATGCAGGCCTTCCAGCAGGGTATGCACAGTCAGCACCAGTTGGAGCACCCCGCTTGCTCAGGAGCCATGCCGGATTGCTGGCACCTCACTCTTCTGCTGTGCCGGCCAAGTGCCAGTGTATTGCCTGTACTGCCCGGATACACATTTATACCAGTAGCATCTGAAACCCCCTGAACCAAAGGGAGGGCTTTAGCTGTACCATAGATGCTTTATGGTCATCAAATCACTTTGCAGACCTGTTTACAGAAATTAACAATGCAAAGAGTTGATTTCTGTTAATCAGTGTAAAATAAAACCTTAAAGGAGCAGTATCGCGAATTTTTCTTGGTGACTTATATTTAAATGGTACTTTGAATGTAGATAAGTGTTGGAGTAAGAATTACAAATGTAGAAAAAAATGATGTGTGTGTTGAGCAGCTGGAGACTAATAGCTCATGTTTATGTCTTGTCAGTGTCGGCAGCCGACACTCTGGCCTGTTCCACGCTGAGGAGAGGGGTGAAACAATGTATCAGTTCCACGCTGAGGAGAATGTATCAAAGTCTCAGCTGTTCAGTGCTGGCAGCAGTCCAGCATCAGATAACAACATTGCAACATTGCCTGGCCAGAACTTCTATCTAAAACAGAGAGAAAAGCTCTAGAAGTCATTTAGCTGATTTTGACAGTTTTCCCTTCATGTTGGCTCTGCTGCAGAATTGTTCAGTTTACCATTTTCTCTTTTTTTTTCATATGATCTTTCTTTCAGCTTTGTGTGTTTTGAGCAAAGCCCAACCCAGGATTTTCACTATCTGGAGTTTTGTTTTGTGCCCCTAGGGGCATCCCAACTTGGGATGCCCTGATATGTAAAATCCCCAAGTTCGCCTGTGAAAACGTACCTTTCCCTGTCCCACAGCGAATGCGCGGGTCTCATCCAATCAGATCTGTTTGCACACAGATGGGGAGCCTGAGCAGTAACCTTCCTGGCCGCCCGGCCTGTCTAAATGACTATCTGCGTGAGCGCGCCAGAAAAATGGGGGGATCTGTGGTTATCCAGGGGTCGTTTCACACAGTGGGCATCCTGATTTAGAGTGGGGTTTTGTTCCACTTTAATACTTTTAGATTTTCCTGCACAGTTATTCAAAGAAGAATTTCAGTAGTTTTCAGTCAGTTTAGTTTATTTTGTATAGATTCTACACATTTGAGTCACCTGGTCTCATAACAAAAGCAGCACCTCACACACACACAGCCGTTACAGTGTCAGCCTCTGAGGTAAAGTGTTGCTAGGAGACCAGTGGGCTAAATGAAGCAGCTCACTAAATATAAACCCAGCAGATCCCCCTATTCAGCAAATGGACTGAGCTATTATAATTATACAATTTAAAAGAGAGGCATATATTTTTTTCTTTTTCTATCGCCAGATTATTCATACACATGTTATAAGCTATTGTATGGCTATTTAATTATTTATCTTTTTTAATGCAAATTTCGCGATACTGCTCCTTTAAGGGTGAATACTTTTGATGGGTGCTGTATATAAAATATTTATTTTGGTATATGTACTTTAAAATAATACATTAATATATACAGACTGTGCTCTCACTAAACCTCAGTGACATTTTTTAAAAATAATCCCTAGTTTCCGTCTGTTGAATGTTTGCACTAGCCCAACCCGTGGATCCCATTACTCTGGTTTTCTTTAGAATAGTAATTAAGGATGGTGACGGATCAAAGGCAGGCACATTGTGAGTGACTGTCAGGAGTCTGGTCGTATCACGCCTCTTCCTCACCAGTGTCAGTTTACTAAGCAGAACCAGTTTGTGGCACGCTAAGGAGAGCCCATAAATATCATTTAAATATTTGCCTAAGGTAAATATTAACCTCGCGGGTCAGCTTGAAATAAATCCATGCTATTATTGCATGAACCACCCTTTCTCCATGAACATGTTTATTATCACACTGCGAAAATGTGAGTGAAAGGTAAGACTAACTCTGCAGGAACTGCTAGTCCAACAAGAACAAATGCCCCTCTTGTACCTGATTGGTGGTTGATATCTGTCCCAAGCATGGATTTACCTCCCTGCTATTCTAGGCCCTCTTATCTGTGGATCCTTCAGGGTGTCATAAATAGCAGCTTATAGGCCCTAGACTTGATAAGGCCAAGTGAGTGCTAGCATAAGCCAGCAGTTTATAGGGACTTTAATTTAATTTTCATATATATATATCATTCTGTTTAATTGGACCACGTGGGGATAACTACAGGGGCTGTAGAGGTACTTACCGCATCAGGGCCAATGCGGTCAGATGGCCGTATCATTGTTTCGCCTGCAACTTATTTGTGCTAACATAACATCAAGTAGAGAATTAAAGCGCCATTTGTTTCTGTTGTTTCAGTCTTCAGTAGTTGTATCCAAATCAGTTAAATGAACAGAAAAAACGTTACTGCATGAACCATGAAGGGGTCCTTTTAAATGCCTACAAGAAGATCTGGTCACATTTAGTCAGGGGAGCAACCAAACGGGTGGTCCTGGGATCTGTCCACCCCCACCCCCACCTCAAATCTGGTGGAGCACAGCATCTCTGCAACTTTTTTTTTTCTTTGCAAGATTCTTGATCGCCCGGAGTATCTGCTGCTTCCATTGGGTATGCTTAGTAGAAATTAGCAGATTGGCAATGATTATGGCAGCCAAGCAGCATCAGGTAAAAGGAGGTGGGAGAGGGAGCAAGGGGCATGCAAGTTCACAGAGCTCCAGACACATCTTAGGAGGAGCAGCAGCTTCAGAAGGTGTGGGGTAGGCAAGAATAGGTTATCACCAGCAAGAGCACCCATCAACAACCTTGCATGAATCATGTCCTGATTTTCACATGGGAAGCTTGGCACCATACCAAACCTCCCCAGATAAAATTCCACTGCAATTAGCTAGGTGGGTTGAGTGTTGTATCACTTTAGCTTGTTCGTCACATGACATTTGACATGTGGAAACCAACCACAAGTAGGATGTGGAGCACACAGCATGAGCACTCTCTCAAACAATTAGCAAAGAAATCTTATGTGTCTGAACACAAATCGTCTTCTCACATATGATTCATACATTTGAGGAAACAGTTGATTTTTATTTAATTGGCCATAAAAATATTATATATGGATAACCTTTATTGTTCATCTCACTGTTATATGTAGTTCTATATTGGCTGGTGTGGAGATTAGCTCTGGTAGGCGACCGGGTGTCAGCAGTATAGAGGCGGAAGCAAACAGTTCAAAGTAAAGTCTGTGTTTATTTCACACAAAAATCCACAAAAGCATATGTCCATACAGGTTACATCACCTTTTCAGGAAACCGCAGCATAAATGATTCAGTCAGGCAAACAGCTTTTAGTCCTTGAGCAAAGGTTCTGTTCACAGTCAAATATGTCTCAGGTCCGCATGAAACAGCTTCCACAGGAGATTTCAGCCAGGCTCACAGAGTCTCACTCCCATGTGAGCTCTAGACAAAGGACAGGCCACAGCTGATTCCCCAGGCTATTTAAACAGCCCGCAAAACCCGGACCTGGGTAGTGGGATGGAGTCCCACCCTGCTCTACTCCATCCCAGTAAAGCCGTCCCAGGTTAGCCTTTCGGCTATTCTAAAGCAACAGCAGCAAACTGCCACCAGCAGCTGATGCTGGAAATCAGACTACACGGCTTTACTGCACCAATGCCAGGTACATTGGTGCTACATACCTGCCGTCAATAACGGCCCCTTGCACCTTACCACATACCCCCCCCCCTTTGTTCAACCCTGAGGGGGTGGACACATGCCAAACAATGTGCTCTGGACAGGGCATCCGCGTTACCCAATAATCGTTCCGCTCTGTGCTCTACTGTAAACTTGAAGTTTTGTAATGACAAGAACCATCGGGTGACCCTGGCATTCCTGTCCTTAGCCTGGCACATCCACTTGAGGGGAGAGTGGTCCGTAATCAGCCGGAACCTTCTCCCCAGCAAGTAGTAGCGAAGAGACTCCAGGGCCCATTTAATGGCCAAACACTCCCTCTCCACTATACTATACCGGGTCTCCGCGGGTGTTAATTTGCGACTCATGTAGACAACGGGGTGCTCCTCCCCGTTGACTTCCTGAGACAGTACAGCACCGAGACCTACCTCGGAGGCATCGGTCTGCACTATGAACTCCCTCTTAAAGTCGGGTGTCACCAACACCGGAGACCCACACAGGGCAGACTTCAAAGCGGAGAACGCTTTTTCGGCCTGTTCATTCCACTTCACCATGACAGACTTGCGTCCCTTTAACAGGTCTGTCAATGGTGCCGCTAGGGTGGCAAAATTGGGAATGAACCGCATATAATATCCCACCAACCCCAGAAATGACTTTACTTGGCGGGTGGTGTTAGGACGTGGCCAGTTACGGATGGCTTCTAGTTTGTTCACCTGGGGCTTGACCACTCCTCGCCCAATCACATAGCCCAGGTATTTTGTCTCTTCTAGGCCTAAAGCAAATTTTTTCGGGTTTGCCGTCAACCCAGCCTTCCTGAGGGAATCCACTACGGCCTGGACTTTGGGTAGGTGACTTTCCCAATCCGTGCTATGGATAATTATATCGTCCAGATATGCCGAAGCATACCGACGATGTGGCCTGAGGACAATATCCATTAACCTTTGGAACGTAGCGGGAGCGCCGTGTAACCCAAAGGGTAATACCTTGTATTGGAACAGTCCCTCTGGTGTGATAAAGGCTGTTTTCTCCTTGGCAGCCTCAGTCAAGGGCACCTGCCAGTACCCTTTTGTGAGGTCCAAAACCAAAAAGTACCTGGCTTGGCCTAGTTTCTCAATGAGTTCATCTACCCGGGGCATAGGGTAGGCATCAAACTTGGAAACTTCATTAAGTTTGCGGAAATCGTTACAGAACCGCAACGTACCATCGGGCTTGGGAATCAAGACTATGGGGCTGGCCCACTCACTCTTTGATTCTTCAATCACATCTAACCGGAGCATTTGCTGCACTTCCTCCGCGATAGCTTGTCGCCGGGACTCAGGTACCCGGTAAGGCCTCAACCGGACCTTGACCTGAGGTTCCGTGACAACATCATGTTGGATGACCGAAGTGCGCCCAGGGAGTTCTGAAAACACGTCTGTGTTTCTGCTAATAAACTCCCTGGCTTCCTGAGTCTGTTTAGAGGAGAGGTTGTCGCCAGTTTTCACCTCGACTACTGCTTCTCTAATAACAGACCGAGGGATGGGAAGCTCCACCCCCACCATACCTGGTCGGGGACTGTCACCCCCAGGGGTCTCCCTGTCTTTCCATAGTTTCAGCAGGTTTACATGGTACACCTGCTCTGGCTTCCTCCGCCCAGGCTGATGTACCTTGTAAGTCACTTCCCCAACTTTTTCAATGACCTCATAGGGACCCTGCCACCTAGCTAGAAATTTACTGTCCACCGTGGGTACCAGAACCACAACTCTGTCACCGGGGTTAAAGTTCCGTACCCTGGCTTGCCGATTATAAATCCTGCTTTGGGCCCGCTGCGCTGCCTCCATGTGTTCTCTGACAAGCGGCAAGACGGTCTCTATCCGTTCCTGTAGGTGAGTCACGTACTCTACCACACTTTTGTGGGGTGTGGGTTGCTGTTCCCAGGCCTCCTTGGCTATATCCAACAGGCCCCGTGGATGTCGACCGTATAAGAGTTCGAAGGGCGAGAACCCCGTAGAGGCCTGGGGCACCTCTCGCACTGCGAACATCAGATAGGGCAGCAGCAAGTCCCAATTCTTCCCATCCTTGGCGACCACCCTTTTTAACATGGTCTTTAAAGTTTGATTAAACCGTTCTACTAGGCCGTCTGTTTGCGGGTGGTAAACGGATGTCCGCAACTGTTTCACCTGCAGCAGTTTACAGAGCTCTTTCATTACTTTCGACATAAACGGGGTACCTTGATCGGTCAGGACCTCTTTAGGCAGACCTACTCTGGAAAACATTTCCATAAGCTCCTTAGCAATGAGCTTGGCAGAGGTGTGATGCAGGGGCACTGCCTCAGGGTACCGCGTGGCATAATCCAAGATCACCAGAATATGTTGGTGCCCTCTAGCGGACTTTGGCACTGGACCCACTAGATCCATGGCAATCCGCTCAAAGGGTACCTCAATAACTGGGAGAGGAACTAAGGGACCACGGTAATGAGGCTGAGGGCTGGTCATCTGACATGTTGGGCAGGACTCACAATATCTCTCCACCTCCTTGTACACACTGGGCCAGTAGAATCGTTGTAAAACGCGGTCCAGAGTTTTCTGCTGGCCTAGGTGTCCACCCAGAACATGTTGGTGGGCCAAATCCAACACCAATTTGCAATATGGATTGGGTACCACCAATTGTTCCACCACCTCTTCACGTACCTTGTTTACTCGGTACAACATTTCCTGGTGAACCACAAAGCGAGGAAACTGTAACTCCGCCCCTGGCTGTTGTGGTTCACCTTCCACCTCAAGAACATTCTCCCAGGCCCGAGACAGGGTCGGGTCCTGGTGTTGAGCGGTACCAAAGTTAATTGTGGAGACATGAAGATCTGCCAACTCTGGACCTGTTGCCAACTCTTCCACATCTCCAACCATAACATTTAGTGGGGTTGACTCCCCCTCTTCCATTTTAGGGACGGCCACCTCTTCCACGGTGCCTCCTGATTCCGGTTCCCAGGGCACCGGGGTCTCCCCTGAGTGGGGCCAGTCTATTGGGGACACACCCGCCTCGCGGGTTTCCGGAACTGCCAACTTGGCCCACAGTGACCTGAACCCTGGAAAGTCTCTCCCAATAATCAGTTCATACGGGAGTTTTGCGGCGACAGCGACTTCATGTTTCCAGCTGCCGGAGACGGTGGTGAGAGACACTTGTGCTGTGGCATAGTCTCTCAAGTCCCCATGAATGCACAAAACCCCGGTTTTCCGCCCAGTGTACTCATCGGGCAGTACTAAGGCGGGTCTTGCCAGGGTAACCATACTCCCCGAGTCCAAAAGGGCCACAGCCAGGGTGTCTCCCACTTTCACCTGACAGAGGTGACTTTGCCCCACAAGCTCAGGGACACCGGCAGCACACAGCCTCCTGGCATACATGGAAGGGCGGTAACCAAAGTTCACGTCCATGGGCTCCCCCTGGTGGGGACAATTGTCTCTGATATGTCCCAGCTCCTTACATCCCCAACACAACACTTGGGCAGGGACTTTGGGGGGTAGGTCCTGAGAGGGTTTAGGGGATGCCACTCGCCTGAGCTGGGGCGGGGACCTCCGGGGTTTCCCCGAATCCCTCCTCATGGAGCCGCCTTGCAAGTTCCTGGTGGCCTCATATCGCTCCACTAGGTCCACCATCCCTAGTGCGTTGTCAGGGGATACCTGGCCAACCCAGTGCTGAAGAGGGTGTGGTAAAGCCCTCCAAATAATGTCCGCCAGCAAGCGGTCCAACATGGCAGTGGGGCTTAACAACTCAGGCTGCAGCCATTTTTGCAGCAGGTGCAGCAGTTTATAATACTGGGTTCGGGCGGGCTCTGCCGACTGGTAGCTCCACTGATGCACCCGCTGAGCCCGAACCCACACATTCACCCCCAGTCTCGCCAGTATCTCACCCTTCAGAGTCGGGTAGTCAGCGGCTTGGTCCTCTGGGAGATCAAACAACACCTGCTGGGGTCCAGACGCCAGAAATAGAGCGATGACATCAGCCCACTGGTCATGCGGCAACTTCTCCCTTGCAGCCACCTTTTCAAACACCGCCAGGTAAGTCTCAACGTCATCTGAAGGGGTCATTTTTGTGAGCGCCGAGCGGACAGCTTTCCGGGCATCAGGAATACTTTTGGGCGCACCTGCAGCTTGCAGCGCCATCACATGTTGCAAAAACAGCTGGTTGGTCTCCTGCTGCTGCCTGTTGGTCTCATGCTGCTGCCTGTTGGCCTCCACGAGCGCTTTCACGACCGCCTCCATTTTGTCTGCAGTCCCAGGTAGCAGCCTGGCAGGTTTATTATAGGACATGCACAACAAAAAACGTTTCCGTCGGTTGCTCCTAGCAACAGCCTCACTGCTGTGCCCGCATCCGACACCAAATGTGGAGATGAGCTCTGGTAGGCGACCAGGTGTCAGCAGTATAGAGGCAGAGGCAGAGGCAAACAGTAAAGTAAAGTCTGTGTTTATTTCACACAAAAATCCACAAAAGCATATGTCCATACAGGTTACATCACCTTTTCAGGAAACCGCAGCATAAATGATTCAGTCAGGCAAACAGCTTTTAGTCCTTGAGCAAAGGTTCTGTTCACAGTCAAATATGTCTCAGGTCCGCATGAAACAGCTTCCACAGGAGATTTCAGCCAGGCTCACAGAGTCTCACTCCCATGTGAGCTCTAGACAAAGGACAGGCCACCGCTGATTCCCCAGGCTATTTAAACAGCCTGCAAAACCCGGACCTGGGTAGTGGGATGGAGTCCCACCCTGCTCTACTCCATCCCAATAAAGCCGTCCCAGGTTAGCCTTTCGGCTATTCTAAAGCAACAGCAGCAAACTGCCACCAGCAGCTGATGCTGGAAATCAGACTACACGGCTTTACTGCACCAATGCCAGGTACATTGGTGCTACATACCTGCCGTCAATAACGGCCCCTTGCACCTTACCACACTGGAGAGACATAAAATTCCAGACACTGTCTCAGATTTTATTGGGTTGCTTTTTCGGGATTGATTTTGTCCTTCGATAATCTTTATCCTAATTTTCTTGCATCAACATCGACTAGTGATGACTAGTGTTAGCCCCATGACCAATGCTACCTCTAGTTGGCCATTGGGTTTACCATCCACTTGACAAATGGGATAAAATAAGTTAACCTATTCAATTTATTCACTTAGGCTTACTTTGTTATCCTAGACTGCTTGTTTGGGACAGTACAAAGGAAGTATTTCTAAACCAGAACAAAAGTCATATTTTAAATTTGATCTTATATTGATGAATTATAGGGGATACTCATGTCCCCCCCCACCCACAATGCACTTTTTGGGAGCAATTCCGACTGTCGGGCATCCAATCATCAATACCGAACCTTCATGTCAGTAACCGCTTACCTGGACCCCGTTCCAGCTGTCACTGCGGCGGCGGCGGCTCAGGCGGCGTCGAGCATGGCCGCTCTCCTCCCTCCTCCCCGCGTCACAGCCTCTCGTGACTGTTTTATCCTGTGATAGGGCCAATGAGCCCAGGGTTCTGGTGTGGGCCAATGAGCCCGTGTGCTGCCAATGGCCCAGGGGAGGTTTGGGCTATACGCCCTTCCATAAGTGTGTAGCCAATGAGCTGTTTAATCCTAGTGAGCACCAATCACACACCCATTTTCCCCCCATCTCCCATCATATCTGTTCCTATAAAGGTTTCACCCTGTCAGTTACTCAGTGCCTGTGATAGCGCCTTGTACCTTGTTTGTCTTGAGCTAATTTCCGTGATTGATCCGTTGCCGACCTCTGCCTGAATTGACCAATCTCTCGTCTGAACTCCGTTGCCGACCTCTGCCTGAATTGACCAATCTCTCGTCTGAACCTTGTTGCCGACCCCTGCCTGAATTGACTACTCTCTGCCTGATCTCTATTGCTGACCCCTGCTTGTGTACCCTGACCTCGAGCTGCCTCATCCCTCTGTACCGCTGTGATCTCTGATCTCCCGGTGTCGACCTCTGGCCTGTTCCCGAACTTCCGATAAACTCGCTCTCAGCTATTGGTTCTTCAGACCTCCAACTAGTGAGCCCCTATCCTTTGAGCCATTGAAGTCCTGGGGGCAACCGATCCCGGGCAGGCGTATACTGCGTCCCAGCAAGCGGGGGCTCCTACAGGTGAAGCTGGCTGTGGAGATTGGGGGTTGAGGGCTTACCTGGAGGGCTGGAGTTACCCCGAGCGTGACACTTCAAATATGACTTTTGGTCCAATTTGGACTCCTCCCTGGAAATTGAGAGGGTACTCATTTGGCTTCACTGTGTCTTGTATATTCAGGGGTATAGCATAAAAACAAAATATTGTATGTTTACCTGACATGCAGAACATTCATCCTGTTGTTTTTATCACTTTTTTTTGCATTGAGAAGTGGAGCTATCTTTACCCCCTGCATCAGACACAAAGATGCTTGTGTGTGCAGTGGATGATGACTGCTCCCTGCTTTGCTTGTCTCTCTATTCTCTGATTCATACTACAGGTCCACTTATCAGTGCCACAAAAGTCATGAATAATTAAAATCCAGGGGCTTGGCTACAGAAAATGACCTGGATTAGAACTTTATTCAGCATCTTAATAGGATGAATCTTCTGCATGGCAGGTATGCAAACAATGATTTGTTTTTACACTTAGTCTGGACAATCTCTTTAAGGTTGTATTTTAGAGACTGAGTGATTGGCAGAAGAGCATGTCTTACAGATTAGGGGAGTATTAATTTGGCAGGAGGTCGTATCTTTAAACTTAAAGTGGACCAACACCCAGGGGGGATCGGCCTGATCAGATCCCTTCCCGCGGGGCATCCGAAATCGGGATGTCCCGCGGGGAGGAACCCCCAGGAGGCCCACAATCCTTACCGTACCGGCGATCCAACGGCGCATGCGCGAGACGCGGCCGCATCTCTCGCTTCCCTCTAGCAGGGCGCGCTCCCGCGCCGGCCGTTTTGTGAATGGCCGGCGCAGGCGCGCTCCCTGTTAGAGGGAAGCGAGAGACGCAGCCAATGACAAGCGGCTTTGGACGCGCATACCAGAGCGGCTCTGAGCACTGTCATTGGCCGGACGAGGTCACGTGGGAGCGGGGAGAGGTACGTTTATCGGACGAACTTCCGATAAACTCGCTCTCAGCTATTGGTTCTTCAGACCTCCAACTAGTGAGCCCCTATCCTTTGAGCCATTGAAGTCCTGGGGGCAACCGATCCCGGGCAGGCGTATACTGCGTCCCAGCAAGCGGGGGCTCCTACAGGTGAAGCTGGCTGTGGAGATTGGGGGTTGAGGGCTTACCTGGAGGGCTGGAGTTACCCCGAGCGTGACACTTCAAATATGACTTTTGGTCCAATTTGGACTCCTCCCTGGAAATTGAGAGGGTACTCATTTGGCTTCACTGTGTCTTGTATATTCAGGGGTATAGCATAAAAACAAAATATTGTATGTTTACCTGACATGCAGAACATTCATCCTGTTGTTTTTATCACTTTTTTTTGCATTGAGAAGTGGAGCTATCTTTACCCCCTGCATCAGACACAAAGATGCTTGTGTGTGCAGTGGATGATGACTGCTCCCTGCTTTGCTTGTCTCTCTATTCTCTGATTCATACTACAGGTCCACTTATCAGTGCCACAAAAGTCATGAATAATTAAAATCCAGGGGCTTGGCTACAGAAAATGACCTGGATTAGAACTTTATTCAGCATCTTAATAGGATGAATCTTCTGCATGGCAGGTATGCAAACAATGATTTGTTTTTACACTTAGTCTGGACAATCTCTTTAAGGTTGTATTTTAGAGACTGAGTGATTGGCAGAAGAGCATGTCTTACAGATTAGGGGAGTATTAATTTGGCAGGAGGTCGTATCTTTAAACTTAAAGTGGACCAACACCCAGGGGGGATCGGCCTGATCAGATCCCTTCCCGCGGGGCATCCGAAATCGGGATGTCCCGCGGGGAGGAACCCCCAGGAGGCCCACAATCCTTACCGTACCGGCGATCCAACGGCGCATGCGCGAGACGCGGCCGCATCTCTCGCTTCCCTCTAGCAGGGCGCGCTCCCGCGCCGGCCGTTTTGTGAATGGCCGGCGCAGGCGCGCTCCCTGTTAGAGGGAAGCGAGAGACGCAGCCAATGACAAGCGGCTTTGGACGCGCATACCAGAGCGGCTCTGAGCACTGTCATTGGCCGGACGAGGTCACGTGGGAGCGGGGAGAGGTACGTTTTTGCGGCGATCGGGGGTGCCCCGCTGTGTGAAACCCCCCCGATCGCCTAAGTGGACCAACACCCAGGATAGGTGTTGGTCCACTTTAACTGGCAGAAATGTGGTGCAGAGGCCACAGCCACAACTGAAGTTGCAGAGTAACCATTCTGTAACAGTCTTTGTCCCTCCAGGCACTCAAAACAAAGGCCATGGGCAAAGCATAGATTCAGGCAACCTTGGCAAATATTGCTTCCTACAATTTAAATGTCAAATTATATTTTTCTATAGAACGTAAAGGTACATTGAATTTTTTCCATGGCTCGACTTAAACTCCAATTATATGATGTTAAAGTGACTTTGGTTAATATCTTCTTAGGCTGCAATTAACGTTAATCAACTTTAATAGTGTCCCAGCAAGTCTAAGGACAATCAAAAATTTAGAATCCACGAATCATTCTCTAATTACAGCATAAAATGTTAATAGAAATAATCTCGCTTACCATAAAATATCAGTAAATTCAACAGTGAATCTCTCGACGGGTTCTGAATACTTGTCGCACTTTCCTGTGAAGAAAATGAATGAGGGAATCTCAGGGCCAGAGCCACCTTCTCTACTTAGCCCATCACCGATCACAAAGGCTCTATATTTCATCTTTTATTTAATTCATTCGTCACAAACGGCACTCGCATATCTTGAGACCAAGAAATCAAACTCATGAATCATAACCGTTAGCGGAATTACTGTCTTGGGCGAGAATACGCTGCAGCCAGCTACCTCACGACATAAGATATTAAAGTTGTGTCTCCATGCAGTTGGGGAGACATGGTGCTCATCACTGAAGACAATTCATTGAGTGGACTACAAGGCAGGCAAATTGAAAGCCCTGATCCTCTGCCTGCTGCTGATTCAATACCCCCAAAGTTATCAAGTGTTGTGTACTGATCCTGACCTCTCCTGATCCTATGTCCTTTCCTGTGCTCTCACCTTATCATGCACCCTCACCTGTTTCCGCTCCTATTCTCAGACCTGAGTCCTCATCTGATCTTGTCTGCTCCAGATCCTCTACCCTTACCTTATCATGTGCCCACTACTGATCATTGATCCTCCTGACCCTGTGTACTTTCCTAATTCTGATTTTCCCCCTGCCGGCTCCTGTACCATCACTGGATCCTGTATCCTCTACTGATCCTGTGCCCTTACCTGTTTTTTTGCCTGTTCCTGTCTCATCACCTAAATTTGGGCCTGCTGCTGATCTTGTGCCCTCCCTTTATCATGTTCTTGCTACTGACTCTGCCCTATTGTCATTTCATGATCTGGATTCTTCACCCAAATCCTACGCCAGCTCCTTATCCTGTGCCTGCAGCACAAATCTAAATCCCCTTGCACATTACTAATGATGACCAACTGCCCCCTACTTGCTTCTTAGGACCCTACTCCAGTCTGTGGCCAGTGGCTTCACTACCATTCGTAACAAAATGCCTTCACCTGATAATGTGCCTGCTCAGATCTGTGTTGTCATCTGATCAGGGGGATCTATTCAGCACCAAGTGCAAAAGTGATTCCTGTTTCTGTGTCCTCACCTCATCCTGCATTCATCCTGATTCTTTGTCCACATTCACTGGTAATGAACTGGCTGCCTACACTCCGCACCTCTGGAGACCTTTTATAGATCTGCTAGTTCCTTCTAATGTGTACAAACATATCCACACCCTACTTTCACTCTACCCAATCGGCTACCATCAGGCCAGAGGGCTGATTCCGTGTCACATAAACTTTTACTTCCTGAAACAAACAAGACCATGATGTCAGTGCATTGTTTACATTTTTTCCAACTTGTGCAAGGCTCCAAGTAAAAGCAGTATTTGATCCCAGGCTGCTCATCTACATCTACAGAACGTCGGCCACTTGCCAAGCACAGCACAGGCATATCATTAGAGGTAGAAACATGAAATATGTCAGTCTCTACCTTTACAATATTATTTAAACACTTAAAGTGATACTGCATGCAAAAGTAATTGTTACAACATTGTGTCAGACTACATTTGGCACTGCCCTAAACTGTTTTCCATTTTAAAATTTAGGCAGAAATGACAGAGATATCAAGGTTTGCAGGTTCAGCCGATCATATTTTTTTTTCCACCCTGTCCCTCAACCATCAGAGCTGGGACAGGATTGCTGGTCCCTCCCTCTGCTTCCTCCTCCACCTCCTCCTTCAGATATCTCCACAGCCGCCGCTGCCTCCCTCCTATACCTCCAATTACATTGCTGTCAGTACTGAGAACCCACACCACTTGGCAGGATGTCAGCGCCCACCAGGGGCATATCTCTTCCCCCCGCCACTCACACATGCAGTGAGGGGAGAAGAAACATGCCCTCCACAGCTGACTACATCCCCGTCGAGTGGAGACAACCAGCTACCCTCCCCGCCGGCCAGCAGCAGGGAGAGCTGCACTACCTCAGCTCTCCCCCCCCCCCGCAGCACGAGAGAGCGGTGGCACCTGACACCCTCCCTTCCTTCTCACTCCCTCGACTGATGCTAGGAGAGAGCAGCGCGGTGCCTGACTCCCCACCTCCTCCTTCCACGCGCACTGGGGCAGCGTACAACGTACTGGGGAGCAATGTGGGGGGGACAGTGTGTTGCTGGGGAGGCAGTGTGTGCATGAACTTTGGGGGTGCGCACATGCACTTTGGAGGTATGTGCATGCACTTTCGGGGTGCTTTTATGCACTTTGGGGGTGCGCACATGCACTTTGGAGGTACGCGCATGCACTTTCGGGGTGCTTGTATGCACTTTGGGGGTGCACACATGAACTTTGTTGCCTACCAACAGCGGGAGAGGGGAGAAGCACAGCCAGACGGTCTTATGCAAGTTCTGGGAATCTTACACACCCCACCCATTATGCTGATCAAAGATCCAAGGGCCACGCCCCATTTTTCAGTAGAGAAGTCATGAAGTGAAAGTGTAAACCTCGATACCTCACCATTTCTTCTTCAATTTAAAACGGAAAACAGTTTAGGACAGTGGCAAATGTAGCCTGACACAATGGTGTAACAATTTCCTTTGTCTACAGTGTCACTTTAACTAGTCAAATATTTCACTTCAGTTTTGGGTGGAGCAAAGCTCACTTTAATATATATATATATATATATATATATATATATATATATATATATATATATATATTATATTCCAAACAGGAAGCTATGAATGTCACACATACCAAAGACCACTGGCATAGGTTCCCCGTATTTTGTGCTTGTCACCATCTCTCAGAGCAGATGACACTCTTGGATTTTATGCAACATTTCCATCGCTGACCAAACAAATGGCATAGAACTCCAAGGATCCCCAAAGATAAACAACTAGATCCCCAAGGGGTTGGTCAGAAAGAAGAAAAACTAAATGGCTCTAACTTGTATCTGTTCTTTCCAAAACTAAAACATAATTGTAACTGGAATGTAGAATTCAGTTGCTTACACTTTATTACAAGATGGTGGTTCATGCATTTGCAGGCCTGCTGTTGGGCTTCCTGGTACTGTGCATTGTCAGTTATGTCAATTGGGAGTGGAAGCTTCAAAATGTCCGCTACCTTTTTTTTCCAACTATGCCAGGCTGTTGGTCCAATTTAAGTCACCACTCGCTATCCTCTAGCATGCCTCAGGGTCACTGTGTCTGCCTGCTCAAAACCTTCTAAAAGGCAATTTATAGCCACCAGTAAACAGTTTGTGTTCAGCCCAGCCCCCTGTACAACTAGTCGAAAACTGCATAGGTCCATGTAAGTCACGGACAATAGAGCAACAGAAGTGTAGATGCAGAGTGTACATTGCTGTTTCCTGGATGTTTAAAGGGGGTTGTCAGCAGACACGTGACCCAATAGGTTTACCTGAAATTATGGAACTTCTGCTTAAAGCTCCAGTGAGAACATATTTTAGTTTTTGGTGAATGGAGAGTTAGGTCTAGTGTTGGTCTTAGTGCCTAGGCCGAAGCTAAATTCAGTCTAGCCAGTCCCGGATAGCTGCAAAATCTGTCTCAAATGATCTGGCTTTTTGGTTCTGGACCATCCCTTCTTCTTCTGCCTGGCAGCGGCAGTAGGAGAGGCACCCCTGCCAGCATTTGAATCACAGGGTCACACCAGCCAGGGGAATACCCTGCCATCAGGGAGTAGGGGCCTCTGCTGTTTGCCCTCTGCAATGTGCATCACATTCAAAGCTTTGGAAGGCCAGCAAGTCACTTGGGTGGCGTGTCGTTTTTCCAGGATGGTAACTAGCTCCCCACTGTTATAGAGGAGACACAGTGCTTAGTGTACAGTGAGAAAAGCAGTAGGAAATAATACATAGCCTTGGTGTATTGAAGATGGCTCTTACATTGGAATTAAATGGCCCCAGCACAAAGTTAATAAGATATTTGCCCACCACTTGAATTTTTCCTTTTTAGTTGACTTTTAACTTCCTATTTTTTTTCTTTTTCTAAAGTGGAGATGTAGCCATCCAATCAGGCTAGGACTTTGGGTTCCTCAATGGCTGGTAAAAAACCATATATTTAGACCTCTCTTCGTGTCAAGTTGCATAGGGACAGAAACATGTTTATTCTCTTTGTCTCAAGTGTGTTTCTGGGAAGAAGTGCTCTTTACTGAACTCACAATCTATAACAAGGGGACAATTGGACAGCAACAGCAATAAGTGAAAGTGCAGCTTGACACATACCGGCATAGAATTAAAGCAGATGTGTGGAGGGCTCTTCTCTTTGTGAAGCCAAGAAGTATGGAGAGCCTTTAATCCAAGAACTGCACAATAATAATATGAATATGGACTGGAGTTATCTGCAATATTTTTTCATCTGCTCAGAACACTGTAGCTCGTTGTTAAAGACTAACTAATATCAGATGGGCATTGACATTTACAAAGGATTATCGGGCACTCTTGTTCCATCTTAGTAAATGTAAGTATTGCCGTGATCTTAATTTGAAAGCAAAGCTGTGGATTAGAGGCTCTCTCTAACCTCAGAAGAGTCTGCGGGGGTGGCCTAATTGTGACCTAAAGCTCACACATTTTCCTAAATACAATACCTAGAAATATAGGTTTAACCCTTTAACCGCCAGCCTACCTTGAGATTTTGTCACCCTTTGTTGCCAGACCATTTTGCACTATTTTTCGCTCCCCATGTTCAACTGTGATTTTTGAAGGGATTTCCAGGGATTTCCCAGGAAAGTGATATATTGTTTTTTTCAGCAAAGTCTGGGCTTTAATATGAAATGTCTTGTTAGTCATTTTTTAGGTGTATTCTCAATATTTTTGGGTGAAATATGTGCAAAAAAAACAACTATTTTTTACAATTTGTAGTGTTTTTTTGTAATAAAAAATGTAGGTTTGTCAATAAAATCTTACTGTATGTGAAATTCCAATTTCTCCCGGTTACAGCAGTACCACATACAGTATGTATTGTTAGACACCCTTTCCTGCCCAGGAGACTCCCCCAAACTGAAACAACGCTTTAGGAGATTTTCATATAAAATACAACTATGCTATGCAATATACGCACCTTGCAGTTTTTCAAGAAAAACAATCCTTTACATTTGAAATACCCCCGACAAACTATATATTCTCTGGAAGTACACACCTCAGGCTTTCTAGGTGTACCAGGCTTGTTGACATGGGTGCAGTTTTCTGGAAGTAATCTCTCAATGTATTCTTTGGTTTCCCTAAAAAAAAGAATAAAAAAGCAGAATCAAAACCACATTTTCCTAAAGAAAACTATATGCAAACAAGAAAAAAAGGAAAATCTGAAAAAACAAAGTTCCCCAAACAGAACAATATCCAACATGCATAGGTACTGTCAAGGGAAGAGTTGCCAAACACACCAAAGTAAAGCATGCGCGTAACAGTAATTTTACTTCAAAATTTCAGCTCTGCAGACAAACTGCGCACCTTGTGCTTTTTGTACCAAAACAACCCTTTACATTTGGAATACCCCCCATAAACCATATATTCCCTGAAAGTACACATGTTAAGCTTTCTAAGTGTACCCAGCTTGTTGTAGTGGGCTCATCTTTCTGGAAGTAATCCCTCGAAGAATTCTTAGGTTGCACAGGGTTTCACTAAAACATGTATTAAAAAGCAGAATAAAAACACCTTTTCCTGAAATATCAATATGCAAATAAGAAAAAACAAGCTAAATCTGAAAGCGCAAGGTCCCCCGAGCAGAACAATACCCAACATGCATAGTTACCTGTAACCTTTTAACTGCCAGCCTACGTGAGATTTTGGCACCCTCTGCTGACAGGATATTTTTCACCATTTTGCGTGATATTTAACTGTGATTTTTGCAGGAATTTCCAAGAAAATTGCACATTTTCTTTTTGCAGCAGAGTTTAGGCTTTAACATGAAATGTCTTGTTTGTATTTTTTCTACAGTTTTTTTATATATATTTAAGTAAATAGGTAAAAAAAAATAAAAATACATATATATTTTTTTAAATTGTCTCCTTTATTTTAACTAAAACATTTGTTTTATTAAAAAAAAACCATATTGCATATGAAAGCCCCATTTCTCCCGATTACAATGATACCACATATGTATCAGTAGCCCCCCGTTTCTGTCCAGGAGATCCCCTAAACTGAAAAGAGTACTTTATAACATTTACAAATAATATACAACTACTATCCACACTATGAAGGGTTAAATTTAAAAAATTGGTGCCCTTCCCAGGGGGGGGGGACCCCATTTCTTGGGGGAATTTTAAGGCTTAAAAACCCTTAAAATTCTAAAAATAAAATGGCGTAAGGTTCCCCCTAGCCAGCATAACCAGCCCAGGCACCAGCTATGGGGCTTGTATAACAGGGTGCAGGGCCAGCTTTGATGCCCCCCCCGCCCTGCCAGCTACAAGACCCAAAGCCTAATAGCCATGGGCTCTTCTGCCCCCCCCCCCCCGGGCTTTGGGGAGGCAGGTAAAGGGGGGTCTCGGGGTTAATGGCAAGTCACCCACTAGCCGCAGGTGACTTGCCAGACCCAGAGCCTTGTGAACTGGTATAGGGGTCTCATAGGGGTCTCATAGATCCCTTACCAGTTCACAAACTGTTAAATGTAAAAAAAACACACTGACACAGAGAAAAAATATTTTATTATGTTTATTTTAATACTTACCACCCATCCATCCCAGAGCACTGTTTCCCACACTGATCACTCTGGCTTCTGCTCTCTTGCTGCTGCTGGAAGCCTTTTATAGCTGCTGGGCAACAGAGCATAAGGGGTTATTTAAAAAATGGCATAGGGTCCCCCCTACATAAGGGTTAAAAAACAAATGAAATGGGGTCCCCCTTACCCAGCATTACCAGCCCGGGACCAGCTATGGGGGCTTGTAGATCAGCTTTGGTGGCCCCCCCACCCTGCAGCCCACATACCCTGTGTGGGCCCGGGCTCTTGTGCCCCCCCCCCGGGCTTTGGGGATGTAGGTAATTGGGGGTGCCGGGGGTTAATGGCAAGTCACCCGCTAGTTGCAGGTGACTTGCCAGCCCCCAGCTTTGTGAACTGGTATAGGGGTCTCATGGACGTGGCAAGGTATTGCAGTCAGTATCCAAGCAGGCATCAAAATCCAAGGAACCACAGGGAACATGGATCAAGAACAGGGCAGGAGGAACCACAAGAAGATATTCCGTCCTTAGATCTTAGTGGCCTGTCTTTCAATTTACAGGTTTTCATGAATGCGCATTTTCTGGATTGCTCACGCATGTGCGATGCACATTCAACCTTTGCAGATATGCATACAGCAATCCTTCCTGAACTTGCTGTCAAAGGTAGGACAATGTTGAGGACTAATGTATAGTGTCAGATACTAGCTTCTAGGTGTACAACGTCATGCAGAGCTTAATGAGAAAAAATATCCCAGGAATTTACTGGTTCCTGCACCCTATGACCAGCCCACGAGCTGCTGAGCCCTGCCCCCTAGGTTGCTTCTGTGCCTTTCTTCAGTTGTGGCTATAGCACTGCAGGGGCAGATCATGGGGTTGCAATGGCCACTCCTAAAATGATGGTACTAACTCTTTCATATTGTCGGTACAGCAGTTTTGGCGCTGTTATTGATTTCAGAAACACTTTGTATCTTTCTAGTTTTTTTTAACTGGGGAAGAGCAATTTATACTTTATACAACACGGCATAAGCAGTATCCATTCGCTTTCGCTATTCCCCTTCACAATGTGGCATCAGGGGGATCTCGTCACTAGAACAGTAAACAAATATAATCCGGTGATTCAACTCTCCAAAACCAGCCTTACAGAAATATTAGGACTTAGCCTACAGGATTTGCTGCATCCTTGAGTTACACCTGTGTAATAATGCCTAAACTATAGATTTTCCCAGGCTTTAAATTTCACGTTTACTTGACTATTTATCGAATTTTGGAAACCACTAAAAAGATTGGATGTTGGTTTTGAAGTGTTTAGAATGGCTAAAGGCTACAAGGACTTGTGTAAATTACCGATGTATGTTGAAGGGTGAGGTGATCGATATGTAATGAAATAGAAGCGCCTGTGAAGTAGTCAGAAAGCATCGGGTGGAAAATCTACGAATCTTTTTGTCAGAGCCAAAAGGAAGCAGCACCCATGTGCTCCATGAAATTACCTGCAATCATGGCAAGAAAGAACAGGAAATTAGAGGCAAGTAGATGGAAGCAAGCAATGGGCAATGAATAAAGGAATTAGGCTTTCTTGAGAAAGAATGTAGGTTCTGAATCATTCAAAAAAGATTTTTCTGTATGTGTTCTGTTGCCTACTTAAACAGGTGGTGCCAGGGCTGGAGTTTTCCCTAGGCATACATTTCCCTGAGATTGCACTGCCAGGTTCTATTTCAGACCATACATTTCACCTAGAGCCACTGATGAACGCCACCTAGAAACACCAATCAAAAATCCTCAAGCAGCAGTTTAAATGACAAGCAAGCTCTATTTCCAGTTAGTTAACCCTAACCATAGGTCTGTGTTTAGTTCCCCCACAAATGAGCCTCTGTAGCTTAGACCTTTTTAACTTGTCAGCAGGGGAGAGAAACAGGTGCAGGCTGAGTTGCAGCATTGTAGTACTCTTAACCATAACAAACCCAGCCAGCCTGCTTTGTGCAAAAGATTCATAAACTACATTTCCCAGAACTCTTGTTGACTACACAGGACATGAGGGAAGAGACACCTGACCAGGGAGCAAGTGGTATAAAAGGGAAAGAGAACCTGCTGGAAGCTCTCTTTCCCTGGGGATTGGAAGGAGTGAGCTGTGTTTCAGCTGCTGGTCATTTTGGGCCAAATTTGCTCTATGAAGAGAGGAGTCCTGTGTGGAAGAGACAGTCTGTGATCTCTGCCAGTTGATGCCAATTTCTCTTCCCACAGCTGGGCTTAGCAATAAATCTTCAGTTGTATATACCTATTGTCTTATTTTTGGTGTTGGGGTTCTGGTTGTCACCAAGGGCAGGGGTCAGATCCCAAGTTATTTAAGCTCTACCTGCGGGTGTGCTTCATGTGCCTAAGGTAGTCCCCTTCAAGAGGCACTGTAGAGTGCATTGTTACAGTTATATAAAAAAAAAAAAACGGTAGCAACTGTTGTTAATAAACCTCTTGCCCCCTCCCCCATACACTTTCTGCATTTAACACCTATGCTCCTGCGCACTATCTGGATTTTACCCCTGGCACCCTGTGGTTATCTGCATTTACTCCTTGCACCCTTCTACAGTACCTGCACTGTCTGCATTTAACTCCTAGCACCCTCTCCCTCAGCACTGATATAGTTTTTCTGTTGCTTGTGGGCCATGTGGAGGGTCAATGCAATTTTGGTAGCTGAGGGAGGATATTCTTGGACTCTGGATGCTACATTTTCAGGGCGATAATTGGGAGAGTGTGCACTCTTCATATTTGGGGGCTGATGGGGGAATCCACACCTATGCAACATATTCGGTTCTGGGGGGAGTCAAGGGAGATTTTCTTGTGAGGGCAGATAATCTTTGGATGTATGGGGTTTGACACTTTGTACTTTGCATACTCAATATAGAGCGACCTGTGCAGATTGTGGGGCAGTCCATTCACACTCTGAAGGGGCAGCCAGGGGTGTGGCTGTTTATATGTTTATGATGTGAGGGGATACAAGCACTAAGAGTGCATAGGGCAGCATGAGCACCAAATATAATCCTGCTCACAAGAGGTGCTGATAAGTGCCACTGTAGTGTACAGAAACAAAGGGAAACACACTGCCATGGTTTAAAAGCAATGCAATTTATTTGGTGAGTGAGTGCAGGGAAAGTTGAGGGGCAACAGGGCCTCAAAAAGTGGGTTCAGGAGCCTAGTATCCCTGTGGATACTCCTCATCGTGGACGTCCTGGGGCCTTCTTTGAAACTGGAGTTGATATGTATGACAGAGGAAGCCTATGAAAAGAGAAGGAAAGGGGAACTATCAGGATGGGTGGGAGCCTGGATCCTAAGGTATCCTAGGTATTTACCCCTTCCTGGCCTTTCTCTCAGGGATAGATAAAGGGAGTACTCACCAGTCAGGTGCACACTGGGGTTGGTATCCCCAGGGAATGAATGCTGGGGTGTCCCAAGGTGTTGCTGGGTGCCCTCATCCTGGTCCTCTTCCTTTGCCAGGTGGAGGCCGGGGGCCAGGGGTGGTCTGGGGTGTCCCCAATGGTTCTGGGTCATGGTATTTCCCCTCTTGGGAAGCAGGCTTAAAGAAAAAGGTCAGTCTAGGTCTGGGTCACCATCTGCTGGCTCCATCCTCTACCCTAACCTTATCCTCGCCCAACTTTTACTTACCCGGGGTTTCCTTCTCTGGTCTTCCTCCTCCTGGAGTTAACTGCCAGGCTGGGGCTGACCAGGGGTATCCAGGTTGCCAGGTCTCCCTACCAGGTCATATTACTGGCCAGCCCTCTTGTGGAAAATCCTCCTGGCGGGCGTCCTTTATCCTGGGGGTCATCTCTCCCTAGATCCCCTGAGCTTGGAAGGAGTTATTCTCTGGAATAGGGAGGACGGATATCACTGTTTAGTTGAGACCTGTGTCTGGATCACCTTGAACTCTATAAGGAACTGGATCCCACCTATCAAATGGGTCCCATTGTGCTTCTGAAACCGTCTACATAGTAATGTGCCTCCATGGTCCCACAGGCCCAGCCCCTTTGTTGGACTGGCTTGTCCAGGTCTGCCCCTGCAAATGAATGCGGTGGGTGGAGAAACCCCAGAAATAAGTCTGCTCGACGAGGGGTGGCCCCCACTTTGCCCTGATCCAGTGTGCATGGGTTCTGGTTTTGGAATTGTTAGTGTTACTGTGTTCTGATGGAGAGGGGCGCAGTGTAAAGAGTGTAAAGCCCTTATTCATGGAACTGTATGCCTGGAACCGTATTGAGACTGAGTTACTGTATTATGAAAGTTGAATTGCCATCCTTTTGGGACCATGACGCAATAAAGCAAAATTTCTCCTTTAACACCTCCTCCATCCCCAGGTTTCCCTCCAACCCTCCTCCTTCTCCACCCCAATGTGCCCTCTATCCAAGACAGCCCAGCCTATGTTCCTTCAATAAGCATATGAACCATCTATTTATATGGGGCCACATACACTCCTGCCCATGCTCTGTCTTTGTAATGCTGTTTTCTCGGCTGACAAGCACACACCTATTAAATGTCTGGAAAGTACATTTGCTCTCAAATCAACAAAGTTTGTAACAAGAAATTAGTCTGTTGAGAAAAAAATACTATCATTTTAGCTTTATCAAATTCTTGTGATTCAACAAAGAAAAAAAATACTTCATTTTCTACACTAATTTTTGTTCACTTGTTTTTTCTCATGACGTAACAAAAATTGTCTAAAGTGAAAAAAAATACAACTGAAACTTACAGTTGTAAAAAATTAGTGTGATTCATTTTTCATTCTAGTTTTTCTACTAATTTTTTAATCTAATTATTTACAGCCGCCCCTTATGTTTTTTGTTACCCCAAAAAGCCAGGTTAGCAACCACCAGTATGTTTTGTTTTTATCAGTGTTAAAGAAATACGGAATTAAATTTATATTTTCATGACTGTTTTAATTTAAATCTGCCGACACCCCAGGCAGAGCACCAAACCTGGGCCAAAGACTAATGAGTTGCCAGGACCAGACTGGTGCACTAGCCTGGTAATTTGGAGGTAGGGGCCATGATTTGTTTTCATTTTAATTTAAACAGTAAAAGTAAATATATTTGTGATAAAATATTAAAGCCGGACACCCCAGGAAAAGTGCTAAACCTTGGCCATGGGGCAGGAAAGTTGCCAGGGGCAGGCTGTTCGGCTTTTTGACCCTGGGCCTTCTATGCCTGTTACAAAATAAAAAAAGTTAACTCCTGCATATCTATAGGAATAAATGTGTTGCAACTGCAATAGCGTTTTTTTTATCCAGCTGCCTTTCCAAATAGTGGGATGAATAACAAAACATGTAAAGCAAAAGAAAACTGCGTGCCCAGTTGCCTTGATCTATTACAAAATACATATCTAGCATTGCATGGATGAATGTGATCCTTCATAACGAAAAGACTAATTGCACAAGTGCATTAAAAAACAATTGTCACGAATTCACAGATATATTACATGGGGATGTCTCCTGATCATTCTGAAGCTGTGAGAAATGTAGAAAACTCTTGCACCATTTGGGGTGAAGACTTCTCAGCACCAGAGAGATGCTTTCAGAGATTTATGATTTTCAGCTGGACAATTTGCTTACTAAAGCCATTTTCATGCGGAATTATTCACCTACATTTTCAACTGCACTAATTTAAATTCAAGCTTTGTTGAATCACTCAAAAATACTTAAAGTGGACCAACACTCAGGATTTTTATTATCCTGGGTTTTGGTCCACTTCCACGGGGCAACCCCCCAGAACGCCCAGCTCAACTCACCTCACCCCGCTCCTACGCGAGCGTCCAATCAGAGCGCTCAGAGCCGCTGTGGTATGCACGTACAAGCGACGGACGAACCACAGCGGCTCTGAGCGCGCTGGAGGCCGCGTCTCGCGCTTCCTTCTAACAGGGAGCGTGCCCGCGCCGGCCGTTGTGAATGCGCGCCCTGCTAGAAGGAAGCGCGAGATGCGGCCGCGGCCCGCGCATGCGCCGTTGGAACGGGGATAAGGTAAGGTTTCTGGGCGTCCTGGGGGGTTTCCAAAATCGGGATGGCCCGCAGTGAGGGATCTGATCAGCCCGGGAATTTAATAGATTCCCGGGCCGATCCCCCCTGGGTGTTGGTCCACTTTAAGTTTTATGCATACGATCCAGTTTTCCAGCCAAAACAATATTTTTCTGTTTTTTGAATCAAGCCCTTGGAGTGAAGCTCAAAAGCTCATGGTCTGGATTGGGCCAATAAAATCCTGGGCTAATTTTTTTGGTCCCAGCCTGCCACCGACCATGAGCAGGAAGTATATCTGTTGCTCTACGCAGTGAACAACATTGGTCATCAGAGCATACTAACAGGCTCAATACAAGCATAGAACAGGCTAATCACAAGACAATAATTATTTAATACATCTAGAAGTGGTATAGGGTAAGTTTAACTCACAGTTTCACACCTTGGACATTATACTATACCTATACTCTCCCTTTTTTACATGGGTTTTCTCCCTCACCCTAAAACATAGATTAGGCACTAATATGGAAGCATCTATGTAATTTTTAAAGCAGGACCCATTACCCTGTGGATGCTTAGTGATCACCTGAAATGCTTAGCTGAATACAGCAACACCCTACTGCATATGTGCCTCGCAAATATGATCCACTGATCCTGATCATGACTGCCAATGCAATTTTCTTTCTTTTTGCTCCTGCTCCTCTGTGGAACCCACAGGTATCATGTAATTACTGTTATGATGGCTTAGGTCCTTCAGTGCTTAATTATCCAAAATAATGAACATGCCAGCCACATGTTTTACCATAGATGAAATTTCTTATTGGATTTGGGTGCTTCCCAGCCAGAATATTCCAAAACTGGCTGTCAGGCAACCATGGGTCACGTGATACAACTAACAATCGGGGACCTCCGTCTGTTCACCCGCCTAGTGGGACTACCAGGCCCAGCAGCCTACAGACACCAAGATTCTTGGCTAAGGAAAAAAGATTGCTCAAGTTAAATACAAGTTTTAATACAATAAGCACACTAGGCAGTGATAACAAACATTTGACTATGATGGAATATGAATGAATACAAATGCTGTTCTGAGAAGTGGGTTACAGGTTACAGCGAGTTACACACAGAGATACAACAGTCAGAGTTACCTTAAAATGCAGATGTAGAGTAGTGATGATGGGCTCCCACATGGAGGTGAGTAGAGAGCTGATAGATGGTTTGGGCACCTCCAGCACGCTGCAGCGTGACCTTCTCAGAAATGACAGAAATGCCCCTCCACCCTCCCTCCTCCCAGACATAGGTCCTGGGCCATTCTTTTGAAGGCCCATATGCACACCTCCCCAACGAAGAAGAATGTTGGGTCCTGGTTGTCTGACCAAGGTGTTAGGAGAGCCGCAGGGGGGCTTTCATACTCAAACTGCCTTTTCTGAGTGTCCTCATGCCCATACATGGACTTCCTTTTCCTGCTAGCTTTGTAAGGGTGACATTTGCTAAGAACCTTAAACCGGACCTTCAGCGTGATTTAATGAAAAGCCCAAACTCTTAAAAAACGGTTCCCCAGCATCTAAAATGAATATATTTTACGTTTTTAGTCTCTAACTTATTATTCTTTCCCCCACTGGGCTGCAACTCTGTTCAGGAATTTAGGATACGGGCGCCCCCATCTTGACTCAGAAGCATCACACTTACTGAGGAGAGGAGAGTGGGATAAGGTACAGGGGAGTGGGTTATAGCTGTGCTTTGCTCAGACAGAGCAGAGCTGGGGTCAGGTAAAGGTCAGCAGTCCCAGAATGCAGAGCAGCACAGTCAGGAGGCACTTCCTGTTTGCAGGCTGCCTGATAAGATGGCTGCTTCCATAAGCCGCCATCTTGGATGTTTAAAGGCTCATAACATGCAGTAGATGCAGGTAGGATGATTTTTAATGTGGACAATCTGTATGTACAGGGTGTGGGAAACATATAAGATAGACTCTTATTCAGAGTGAAGGTCCGCTTTAAGAAGAATCTTAAGGGGGGAAGCCGGGCATCAGCAAAAAAAAGACATATAATATTTGCCCTATTGCTCACACTGGCTAAACTGCATCATAACCGAATGGCGGCGTATTCCAAAAACACTGTTAGAAGACATGGCTGCATGGTCACGTAGGACACTGCAGATTTCTACTACATCAACCAAAATGTTACATTGGTGTGAGTCCTGCAGAGTTCTATCTTCATGTCCTGGGCCACCCCTAAGTGTTAGGCCATCTATTGCCCTCTCTTTAAGGCATCAAAAACCCATTTCACATAACAGACCAATGTGCGCGCTCAGAGCTGCCTTCCTCAGACTGATGAAGCAAATTATTAAGTAGTATCGATTTTGTCATTCCTGACCCCGTGCCCAGGCTTTAGATTTAGTTTGGCTGCGAAAAGCCACCTTTCAAACCCAAGACTGATGTTCTTAACAGCAACATATCTGTATGTTTCTCTGTGGCTCGTCCCTGATCCCCGGGCTGCTAGCCTGCAGCTCTCATTATCTCAGCTAAGCACTGGTGCTTCTTAAGTTCAATGTCAATAGCTAGTTAGAGGAGGGCGTGCGGGTCAAGGGATTAGGACTCAGAGCTGTCCTTGGTCTTTGCCTGCTTGATCTGCAGAATACATCATCTGAATCAAAAAAATCCCTCTATCTCTGGCAAGATCAGAACATAGAAATGTCATTTTGGGGGCTGTCAGACTTTCGATAAGAAAAAGCGGAAAGGGAGAGAGAGAGGGAAAAAAATCAAGGGTATGTTTTGTTTGAGGAAAGGAGAGTGTAAGTGGTAGACAGAGACTGCAAGCGGTATTTATTTACTGCATACAGACACTGCTCAGCCAAGAGCCAATTCACTGTCAAGTCTGCCTTGTGTTTGCTACTTTTACAAGAATATAGCTACAACACATATATATATATATATATATATATATATATATATATATATATTTCCAAGAAGGTAAATCACTTGCTTTATAAAAAATCACAAGGTCCACATGTTAATGATATGAAAAGGATATGAAAGAAAGTAAATAAAGCATTTAAATTATCTTGATTTATTCAGTATCGAGTATGAGCACCACACAGATATGTGCACTTACATACAGTGTGCTATCAATGTTCATATCAATTCGAGCTGAGCTAGGTCACTGAGAAAAGGATCTTACAGTTTAGCGCAAGCAGACTACCGAGCCTTATTGCTCCTTCACCCCGAGTGCCAGATCCCCACACCATGCCTGGAGACAATTATGTGACATCTGTGTTACTTTTTCCTCTATAGCACTAGAATTGTTATAATCCCCCCAAAATCACTACGCTGGGCCCAGCATGCTGCAGTTTTGTGGTGATACCTCTTGCAATTGCACAGTAAAAAATGGCAACAACAAGCGCTATTGTTTGCAAATTAGAACACACCTGGTGTGAGACCAGTCTTAGGGGGTAAAATGTAAAAAAAAGTTGGTTTTGGTCTCACCTTCAGCCACTGTTGCATACTTACCTACTTCAGGATTCCTTGGTGGTGTCTTGATGAGCAAGGGCCAGGGGGGTTACCGTACACACTGCAGGGCACCTCAAATCAGGATAGGACAAAATCTATTTGGACCAAAATGTTATTTGGACCTTTAGTCCTCCTTAATGGTTTTCTGTAGAAAAAATTAGGTTGAATGCACTTGGGCATGTGTAGGCTGAATGCACTTGGGCATGCAAATCATCAAAATTGTCTGCTAGCAGCTCCTTTTTTAATTGCCAACCAATTACATACCTGATTTGCTTAATGGCAGACAAGTCTGAATAAACTGTAGGTAGCCAATTTAGGCCTCGTAGGTGGCCCACAGTAGCATAAGCAACAGGCAGCTTGGTTTCGGAGAAATAGGCACTATTCCTCCAATCAGATGATCCATCCATGCAGAGGTGGACTGCGACATAACTCTTGCTGTTAGTACTAACATCTTGGCCTCAGCAAGTAGCGATCTGTCTGAGTAATATCAAAAATTCAGGAACAGCATTATTATAGGTAACAGGCACAGTACTATTATACAAATAAAAGTCTACTCTAGTTACCTCTCTGTCTAAAAAGCCCTTTAGCATCTATCTGAACCTGAAGCAGAGCTGCTTTCTCCTCTGTCTCTGTGTTCTAATTCTCTGCCTGAAACCTCTACTCTCACAGTCTGTCACTGGGTCACTGATTATAGCACTCTGGAACCCCTCGCCCTGTGAGATTAAAGGCTTTCTGCTTGCCCCATGCTGCCTGTCAGGGGCTGTATCTTTCATTCATTAGCACTTTGCATTCTCTGATAAACCCTGTAGAACTTTCTCCCTTTGGCTGGCTCATTTTTGATAGTCTCCAAAATAAATTCCCTTCTGAGGGGACTGCCAGATTAATACATGCTTGAGTGAGACATCCTCTGCTGCTATGGAGGCCGAAAGAAGAAAAAGCCCTCCCTAGGCCTTATTAATAAATATAAAGTAGGGTGAATGAAAGATGCAGCCCCTGACAGACAGCATTTCAGGCAAATAGTTAAGTTAACCAGCTTTCTGCTTTTTCCATGCTGGCTGTCAGGAGCTGCATCTTTCATCCAGCTTTCATGCAGCCTGCTTTATATTACTAAATAGCCCCTAGTGATTTCTATCCCCTCTACAGGGCCTCGCAGTAGCAGATAGTGACTCTGTATGGTTCAGTGTGACTGTCTCTTAAGAATTCAGTTCCTTTTGGGGACCCTGAAAAATGAATCGGCGGAAGGAAGCAAATTCTATATTGCTTATTAGAAAATGCAAAGTGTTGGGTAGGAAATATGCTGACTCTGACAGCCAGCATAGGGCAGGCAAAAAGCAAGCTAATGTAACCCTATTCCTGGACTGTCCCTTCAACCTGTCACCTGGAATTTCCCAATAAAAGGACTGCACAGGCTAAGTGTAAAAACAAATCATTGTTTACTTACCTGCCAAACAGAGGATTCATCCTGATGTGCTGCTGAATAAAGTTGTTGAAGCTGAAATCCGACTCCTCTCCTGTAACCCAGCCCCTGGATTTGTGCGTAACCGTTTTTTTCAACCCTGATTATGTGGGACACATCATGTCATGTATCTGCTGGTTTGTCTGTCTGTGCAGAATATATCATTTCAGTCCATGGAAGGGGGCATGCCGCCGCCACTGTGACTTATGGCGGGGGAGCGCCCTGTTATGTGGATGTGCCAGATGGTAGGGCTGGATGATGCAGGACTCATATCTGATGATCAGGTAAGTCACATTGCCAGACTAGGAGCAATCATTTTCAGGGGACAAAGAGTCTTATTAGAATTTATTTTTAGCCTGGACAATCCCTTTAAGCCTAGCCCAGCTGAACTCCATACCAAGGCCTAATGCCATAAAAAGACTTGGGCTGGATTAGGAATTGATACACCTTCAGATTTTACAATCACTGAAGAATGGTAACAACTTTTTAATCTTTTCCATTTATTATCTTACAATATATACAGTAGTCCAGAAAAAATTATAGGGTGAGATAAACACTTGCCTTGTTTCTTGCAATATGATGTAGGGACGTGGACCTAGAGTATCATGCCAGTTATTTACTAACTAGCTTCCAAGGAGGTACAGCCCCTTGTGCTGGAAACGGGCCAGGAAAGGGCACTAGTAGCTGTAGTACCCAAAAAGTCCCATTTTAGGACACAGCAGTGAGCCATAGGCCATAGGTAGGAACTAGAAACATTCTAGTCAGCCAATGTCCCAATCTAGAAACAGGTAATAGCTAGATCTGGGAAGAAGGAAAGTAATAGTGTACAAACCAGCACACGTTGGCAAGTCTGTGATCATGTACATGCAATATTCTAGAACATAGCTGGGGATTATATAAGGGAGATAGCACCTACAGGCATTGTTTTGTACCACTTTGAATTGTGGAGCTGTCAGTGAGAGAAGCACCCATCAGGAATATCTTGGTCCAGCAAGTAAACAGTGGTGATATGTGGGAATCCAATGGAGATAAAGGGCTATTCAAAGACAGGGAGTGATACCATCTGCCAAGATGGCTTGGCTGTGTAAGGACAGGGATCAGCTGCACTCAAGGCTGTGTACTGCTACGATGCCATTGTGTCATAAAGAGGAACTCTCGCTTTCACCTGCCTAGAGTCAAGCGTCTGTATCTGTAGCAGCACAGTGAGTACCAACATCCCTTGTGGTAGAGCACCAGCACTCCACCCACACAGACACACCTAGAGCACCCTGGGCCCAGAAGAACCTGCTCCATCTCGATGCCATCCCACTACACAACACCCGGTATGTGAGGGTAACAATAACTTGATCATTCATAACATGTCGCCAGTGAAAGTGGATTCATATCATGGATACACAAGTGTGTGTGTGTGTGTGTTTGTGTAAGGCCTGGGACAAGTGTACAAGCATTGTACCTAAAGTGCATTGTTGATGGAACTGGTGGAACAGAGATCTGTGACTGGCTATTCATCATGGAATATTGTCTTATCTATGTATAGCACCATGCAGATGATTCCCTGCCATTTATTGCTATAATGACCTTCGAGTAGGTGTCAAAGAAACAAGAGAACGGAAAGATGGGTCACACTGTTCCTGCCAAGGCCGGTGAACTGTATAGCAAACCAGCAAGGGACCTTGAATGACATTAACTGAGATACGCATGATCTGTTCAAATGATAATCAAGCTGTTCAGCTAGCATCCCTATAGGTAAAAAGGGTTTATGTCATGTAAAGAATAACTCTGCTTCACCATTATCATCAGCTTTATACATATAAATACACTATAAGCCGTTTTCTCCCGTTCCTGTCTCACCTCCAATGCCAACATCCTCTTGGAGAGGGTGTTGGGCTTGAAGGTTTAGCAGTCTGTTATAAAAATGTGCAAAGTAAAAAGACAATCCAAATGTTACTTGTCGGCATGCCCTGGATTGGCCTAGTTTAGATCCACATGCGCACATACATTTTCCTTTAAATTCATGTCTCTTACATTTCTCCCCATGCAGCCTGCCTTTGGCTCAGTATGTCCATATGCACCACTGAGAAGGCGCATGATATGACTCTTAATCAGCATGTGCCTAGGCATCTCCAAAACGCTCACAGCTCTCCACGCCTACAGTACTGGCAGATAAGAGTCGTTGACGCACCTACGCCAAGTAGAGCACCCAGTTCTCCCATCCGCCATTACTGGAGGATTGTAAGGTCTCAGGGCTCTATCCTGTCTGATCCTGCCACTATTTTCCATTCCCTCTCCCTACACACATCTTTGGGCCCCCAGCGCCCCCTACAAACAAGCAAGAGTGGCACATGTGACCATGGCTGGAGTGTATGTCTGACAGTATGTTCACTTTGGCACATGTGGGTTGGCACACTAATGGTGTTGGCCTGTTCAATTTCTGGCCATTCAACAGACAGCCAGGGTTTGGGTCAGGGCTATTTTGCCCACTCAAGTTGACCCAAACCCTCTTTGTCTATAAATCTCAGTCCTCCGCCATTACTGTACCATGTGCCTTTGTTCGTATATCTGGGATCCAGCGGCCAGTCTGTCAGTCTTGTAAAGCAGCAAACATACGCAGGTGAAGGGCATAGCATAACATGTGTAATAACCATCATGATGTATTCTTGCTGTTGATGGTTGTATACTGTTGGTACCATGTTGTTCCTTGTCGTCTGCTTGTCTGCGTGATGAACTTTTGCCCAGATGCACCGCCGGGGGAACCCCTGACGTGTGCTGCCGACATTCAGACACCCATTGTTACGGCGGTGCCAACTCATGGAGGTAAACTGGCAGGCCAATAGCACCATTTTTGGTGAAATTCTACCCGGTATTTTAAAAGTGGTGAGTCAGGCTACTCCACTACGCTACTTGATCCATTAAAACCTGGCTGCAGGGGTGGTGGAGCAGCAGCGCCTTAATAACAACTTCGAGGTGCTGCTGGCCCAAATAGTGCTGGGAAACCATAACACCTCAAGTACGCTGGCCTAGATGGATGCCAAAAACCAAACCTCAGGGGTGGACCAGGCTACCTTCCCATAATCCCATAATCAGGCCTGGGGAACTTTTTTTTTTTTGGGGGGGGGGGCTTTTTTTGTTTAATCTAAAACATAAAGGCCCTGTGTTGGCCATGATCCACCCTATTTGTGGGGCACTGGGGATATGTTAAAAGGAACTGAATAATGAAATAGGTGTGTGTACTGTCGTTGTTTATTGCTCTGCTACATTCCTGATGACTATACGTCGCTTATCCAGGATCACGTGTAACTCAGGTAAGATAATCTTAATCACCTTCTGAATTTCCCTGTACAGGCAGCTAATTGAATTACGGTAATGTTTGAGACAGAGCAGTCCAAACAAGGGGGGGAGTGTTCACAAAAATGAGCATTGTGTCGACAAGCATGATTTTTTAGCTTGTTTTTGTGCAGTAGATGCCTATTCCATGCATTTAAAGCTGACCTTTACCTTGCTTCGTAGCTCTATGCCAGGGAGGGTCCTGGTTTACAGGAACACTAAACTAACCTAAACACTCAGACACCATCATTGGGCCATGCATTAGATAAATACTCATTTGTTCTTAGCAGAGTTCCATCCAATGGAGGACAGGTTTTAATGTTCCTTTAGTAAAAGGATGTGTATCTCCAGGAGGATTACGTCCACTTTAATAAAGTTAAAAATTACTTAAGGTCCAATTTAACCCCCAACCCAGGATATTCTGATGGCCATCCATCTATACCAGCGACCAATTGCATAACACATGTGATCGGTAAATGTTATTGGCTACTGGAAGTCCACTCCACAGCTACAGGCTTCCTACTGGGGTACCAGATTAAAATATAGTAATTGGAACTGGAACTGTCAAGAACAGGTTGCTCAACAAAAGTCAATGACAGAGCAAGAATAAGACTTGTAGGAAAAGACCCTTGAAGAGTGAAGAGTCCATACAACTTTTAAAGGTCTTTTATGTGTTCAAAACCAGGCATCCTGGTGGCAGGATCATGCAGTTGGGAGGTTTTTCTGCAAAAGGCTGATTCAGAGCCTCTTTTGCACACATTCCCATCAGTGGGAATGATGTCAAAGGACCGTATTTGGTCTATTTTCCGTTTTGGGTGATTCAGAGCCTTGTTTTTGTGGCCGAGTTGTCCTTTTTGCGTGAAATTACGGTAAGCGTATGCCAAACAGAGTGTTCAGCGTTTTAAATATGGCTCCAGGCATCTGTGCGTTTGTAATTTTACGGGTTTAGCCTGTGCTTGTGCGGGATTCAGAGCCCTGATTTGTGGGTTTTTAGACCTATAAAAGCCATAGGTTTCCGGTTCAAACTTGCCCCATCTTTTTGCTAGCGGGGAATACTTGAACGGTTTGCTAGTGAAAATACAGCCTGCATCCTAGTTCTGTGAAGACTACAGCAGCGTGAGCTGTTAACCATGTACCTTCCAGAGCTTAGGCATACCCACCATCACCTGGATATTAATCAGATGACCGATCAGCAGGTGTTCAAATTGACCCAACTGAGCCACCTTTCTCTGGAGAAGCTTTAATCAGTGTTGTAGCCATGGTTGGCTTCCCCCACAAGAAAGAGAAGTGCAATTGGAAGTATGACAAAATTGGTTGGCTACCTCCAATATTTAGTGAATGGCTCCTCCCAGAGGCTAGGGGCACTGTCACTTGCCATGTCCCAGACGTTGCTGAGCCACGCCCTGGCTAAATTTCTCAATGGCATAGCTGTCCTGCAGTAGAAATACATCTGACAGCATGACAGCCTGGAACACAGGGAGGTTGGGTTTTTTTAACATTGCGAATATGCCAAGTGTCATGGGCAACATTGATTGTACGCATGTGGCCCTGGTCCCCCCCAGCTGCTTAGGAGTATATGTTTTGGTATATTTAGGTCCACATTGCTCCTCCTTGTAGGCCACTCTCCTCTCTTGAGGCTAGCCTAGCTTCCCCTCCCCCCAAACAGCTTTCCTGTGTGTCATTTGGCCCTTGTTTTATTTTATTTTTGCTGTTCATGCGTTGTTGCCAGTCAAGTGATTCTTATTTTATTTTTGGCTTCTTTTCAGCACCTGCAAGATGGGCCACTCCCTTAACATCCAATGTGTTGTGGGGCCATCCCATGATGCTTTTATTTTGAGGAGTTTCAGTTTATACACCCGTTTTGAGAGAGGCGAGATGACTGGCGGTTGGCTTGTGGATAAGTCTGTTTATTGCTGGAGTGGATCTGCCTGTTTATTGTTTATGTTGCACTTGCAATGTGTTTTTCATTTGTTATATGCCCCCTTTTCGTAATTGGTCCAAGTTTATTGTGTCAGCCAATTGCTCTCCCTACCCTCCATCACTTCGACACTGCTCATGCCCCTCTTTGAATGTCCCCTTCTCCCTGTTGCAGTTATAAATGATTAGTCTGAGCATCCTACTTAATACTTAATATTTGGTCTATGCTGTTTTGATGTTATGTTGCCTCTTAGTAATTTTATTTCCATTTTCATTTGTCTTTTAGGTGATTCTGGTTATCTGTTGCTGCCCTGGCACCTGAAACCCTTCTTAAGGCCCCAGACACCTGGCCAGGAGACACATGGCCTGTAGTTGAGCGTGCCCTCAGGTTAGAGGGATGTTGCCTGGCTTTGGGTGTTTGCAGCTTGCTGTGCCTCTCCAGCCTTTAAAGGGCAATATGGTTGGCCTTTGTAGGGCAACCTAATTGGCCTCCATCAGAGCCCCAACCAGCGTCTCCATCTGCTAGTGGTGGCGCTGATGCTCCGCAACCACTGCAGCCAAGTCTTCATGGAGAAAACTGGCGGTCTGTCCCACTGCTTTAAAGTATCTATTGGCATTTTGCCGAAAAGTGGTGCTGTTGACCTGCCAGTTTGCCTCCGTGATTTGGCACCGCCTTACCAAAGACAGGTGACGGTTTATTTAACAGCCCCTCAAAGGCGCAAGCAACCTATTAGCTACAAGTGCACGGACACAAGCACACTTCTGGGGTCTGCCAGTGCGCTTCAACGTTTGTGCACCTCGGCGCAGGAGTGCACAATACAGACGGCATACAAAGGTCCAACATGTCATCCACCGTGTTCACCCATGAGCAGCAGGAGGACGTTATGATGGTAAGTCACACTTCCGTGCCTACGTATGTGTGCCGCATTACAGTGGCCGGGAAATACAAGCAAAGGCATATGGCGCCACAGTAATGGCGGAGGCCGGGCCTTTCAACATTACAGGCCCACAGTACTTGGCTGCCACTGTCACAAGGACCACTCTGGCATGTTTGTATATGTCGCAGGGGTGCCTAAGTAATTTATTTTTGACATTTCTATGCAATCCTCTAATACTGTGGAATGGGAGAGCTTGCTTCACCTTGATGTTGGTCGCAGTCAGCTAGTCCTATCTGACAGTAGTAGAGGAGTGGCGTAGCCAATTGCACTTGCAATTGGCTACTACTGTGGTATGGGAGAGCTGTACTAGTTACCAACCGTATACAATGCTTGGGTGCTTGCACTGTCCCTGAAAATTACTTAAAGGGGTAGGGGCGTGCGGAGGAGATAAAGGTGACCCAAACAGAGGACGTACAGTAACAATGCACATCTGTTTGTTCTTTGCAGACCTTCATGGACCAGAGGTATGACTTCAAGTCTAACACACATGAAAAGAGGACGTTGGCAGAAGAAGTGGCAGCCCATAGGCGTGGCGAGGGCATGTCACCTTACACCTTCACCGAAAAAATGCAGCAATGGTCGGACCTCAAACGGCTAAAGTGGCCCTGGGTGCGAAAGTTCTACAGCCAGAACTTTCCAGGTAAGTGAATGCCCTCTTCCTCCTCTGAAGCACCACCGCCAGCCATGGAACCCGCTGAAGAGGAGGGTGTTTTGGGCTTGGAGTCACCCACAGCTCCTGCACACCCTGGTAGGCCAATAAAAAAACAGGTTGTGCTGCATTTACATTCTAATAACATGTTTGCTAAGTGCTGGTGTGTTGTGCTACTCTGTCCCTACTGATTCATCAGAGGGTGGAATTGGGGCCAACTGGGGTGGAAATGAGGCCACCTGAGACTGAAAAGGCACAAGACTCAGGTGAGTTTCAACCAGTGAAGCAGAACAATGCCCAAGCATTACACAAACAACACATGCCCTAACCTGTTCTTTCCCTCTACAGACCCTGAAGAAGGGAAGGTGCTGCGGAGGAGGTAGGCCCCCTAAAACTATGCGTCAACCACTTTGGGTAAGTATGTAAAAATGTGGACAAACAAGTGGTAATTTACGGGAAAACCCAACATTTTAATAAAACAAAAGATTTAAAGTTATATACTGCGTGGTGGTGTGTTCTCTATGCAACTAGACGCAAACCAAACAAACAGCGGTGTAAAACAGAACACAAAAACAGAAGGTGGTTGAAGTAGGAGGTGAGTAACAGCGGGTAGAAGCAGACAACATGGCAACCAAGGTACAAAGGTGAGTATGTGCAAGGACCTGCAGACTACCACGGGATGCCCTAGATGCCAGCAGGGGGGGCAAAGGTAAGTATGTGCAAGGACATGCAGACTACCATGGGATGCCTTACATGCCAGAAGGGAGAACAAAGGTAAGTATGTGCAAGGACATGCAGACTACCATGGGATGCCCTAGATGCCAGCAGGGGGGGCAAAGGTAAGTATGTGCAAGGACATGTAGACTACCATGGGATGCCTTAGATGCCAGAAGGGAGAACAAAGGTAAGTATGTTCATAGAATTGCAGACTACCATGGGATGGCCTAGATGCCAGCAGAGGGAAGAAAGGTAAGTGCAAGGACATGCAGACTATCATGGGTACACTGTCAGGGGAAGGCGGGAAGCACATTACATTACAACACAACAACAAAAAACACTGAAAGACATGGCACACTGTGAACAATGGGATTCACAGCAAGTTATGTCCGAAAACAGGTAAAACATTCTGAGACTACTTCGGCTGAAAATACCATAAATGCTCGGCTAAACCGTATGCGTATGCAAAGCAAATATGGCCCCTTACACATGAACAAACTTTTCTCGGAATGCGGCTGTGAATGATTCGAGCGTTCGCAATTTCCTGGTTACCGAGATCAATTCCCGAAAAAAAGAGCATTCACAGGCAGGCTGTGAATCAGGCCAATAGAATGTATGATCAGTTATATAAAATACAGAGAAGCCCCATTTAAACAGATATGGCCTTCCACTATTAATAAATTGTAAGGCAAATGTACTTATTCTTCAGAGGTCAGATTTTCTACTCACTTTAAACCAAAGTACTTAAACTGGACTTTCAGTAACCCTAACCCCAACCCTAAGCCCAAACCCTCTAAAAACTATTCCACAGTATATAAAATTAATATATTTTAAGTTTTAAGTCGCTTATTATTCTTTCCTCCACTGTTCAGGACTCTTGGATACGGGCGTCGCCATCTTACCTCAGAAGCATCACAGAAAGAGCAGAGCTGGGGTCAGGAAAAGGGCAGCAATCCCAGAATGCTGAGTGGAATAGTCAGAAGTTTCTGTCTGCAGGCAGCCTGAGACTCCACGGGCCGCCATCTTGGATGTTAAAAGGCTCAGAAAAAGCAATATGTGCAGGTAGAATGATTTTTAGATTCGTAGGCTCGTATTCAGGGTGAAGGTCTGGGTTAAACTTGCCCTATCTGCATGCATGATACTAAAGCATTGTCACTTACATTTGCTCCTGCATCTACTCACAGCTGAAACGCCTCCTCACCAATTTTCTAATGGTAGTGGGCATTTTGGTTCTTCCTTTCCCAGCATCTCAGCCGTGCTGGTGCCTGAATTTAACTGACATAACTGACAATGCACAGAAACAGGAAACCCAGCAGCACTACCTGCGGATCCAAATTGCCCAACTAGCTCCCATGCATTCAATTCTTAGCCTAACTGTGCCCAGGCCCAGTAGATGCCCTGCTCCAGACTGACCCAGTTTCTAGACCCAAAACACTTAGTATTCTAATGTAGCATTTTCTCTCTATCTGGGACTGAGGAAATATTCTGCCAGCCTGATGTCTCCTCCTACCCCGCTAATAAACTTCTGGGACAATCCCAAGCACTTGCCTGGTCTGCAAAACAAACTGGCATTTAAATGGTAGCTACACCACGGCTTCATTAAAATATATCACCTTCTCTCAGATTTACATCTCGCAAAGAGAATATTTTCGTTATCCTCTGTTGAGACACTGGGTGTTGCCCTTATTCAAATTAAAAATTGCCTTTCAAAAGATGGTCATCCTCTGAGAAGTCCTAAGAGCCCATTCAGTAGTATTGTATTCTGCTTTAAATTACTCCCCTAGACAGCCCATAAGTATACTGAGAATTGGACTAACTTGAGTTGCAATCTACCAGTCAAGATCGCTGTGTTCTCACCACATGATTAATTAAGCCGCACTCACTGTATTCAGCTAATAATTTGATTTTATTTTATATCAATATAAATTCATGGACACATAACATGCAATAACAACATCACACATAATTAAAAAGGTTTCCAAAGAACCACTAACCGGGTGCTATGGTTGGACCATAAAGGACTATTAAGGGCTATCCATAACTATACTGTTGAATATAATACATTTTACCTTATAATATGCCAGGCATATGAGAATCAACTGCATGAAAATAAACAGTGCATGTGTATATATACCTGTAGGGTATATATAAGCAGAGAAAAGAGATGACCACTAGGGTAGTGAGTGCAAAAGCAAAAAATAAAATGAGTGAAAGAGCTGTGAATGCTGGGGTGAGGGGTGCACGGTGCAAAAAAGTGATACAGTGGTGTGCTAGCAGTAAAACTAATATACCATGGCATATACAAGGCAATTATTACCTAACACGAAATAAAGATAAATAAGACACTATACTGTCACCAAAAATAACAGGTCCAGGTCCCCTCTAAGCGCCCGTTCACCAACACCGACGCGTTGCGTGAGAGATCACTTCCTCAGGGTGTTGAGAAATACTGAGAATTGGGAGAAGGATCTTGGCCACTGTCAGTCGGCCAAGGGGTGGGCAGAGATATGGACAGTTACCTCAAAATGCTTCATTAATGTGCTACAGTAGAGACAGCTTACATGATACTTCTCCGTTGGTATTTGGTAGCAAGCCGCCTGGGGAAGATGTTTCCCGGTCTGACAAATTCGTGCTTCAGGGGCTGTAATGTAGAGGGGGACTTTATCCCCACCTGGTGGACTTGCTAACCCGCTTCTGGACCCAGGCCTACAGGATGGCTAATTCAATCTTCCAGACTAATATCAAGAAAACCCCCGGGTGGCCTTGTTGCACTGCCAAGCCCCTGAACTCACGAGACAGCAAAATAGACTATTTGTCTATTTACTCCTTGTGGCAAAGCAAACTATTGCATGGGCATGGAAAAAACTATTTACCTCACTGTCAGAAGTCTCTGTAAGGATGAACAGCTTTTTCATAAATGAGAAGCTGTGCAGCATCCTTATGGGCTCTCACCAAAAATATCTGATGCCTTAGGAGCCCTGGAGGCAGTATGCATGGCCCAATATCTCCCAGGCAATACTGACTTGATACTGGTTAGTTTAGGGCGAAGTGCAATGCTTCCTCATCCCCGCATCCCCTCCTTACCCCCCCCCCCCACTTAGATCACTTATAATACTTCTAAATTCTTCCTTCTTGTCTTTTCTAAGCCTTTACATATAAGGGCCACTTCAACACCGTGAGGATTTGAATTTTTGATGTTTTGCGAGAGTATGGATGTTCGCATGCGAATTTTCAGTTCAGCAACATTTTTTCCTTAGCAATTTATTTTTGAAAATCAAGTGCAAACATGCTTAAGCATATCAGCAAATATATACTGGTTTTCATATGCACGGGAATGGATTCGTCTGTACTGCTGAATAACACCTGCATTTGAATTGAAGCAGCATTCGTATATATATTCGTACAGTGTTGAATCAGCCATATAATCTACAATATTAGTTGTTCTTCACTGAGTATAACACTGGAGAGGTGTAGGTATCACATGCTTCACAAAAGACCGATTCTGCCTTATGTACTAAGTTAAAGTGGACCATCACCCTCGGGTGATCGGCCCGGGAATCTATAAGATTCCCGGGCCGATCACCTCCCTCCCCGCGGGACATCCGAGATCGGGATGTCCCGCGGGGTGAAACCCCCCCAAAACCCCCAAACCCCCCTTACCTTAGCTTCGCCCCCCCCCGATCACTCTAAAAACTCACCTCTCCCCGCTCCCAGCGCCGACGGACAAGGGATTTGACAGCCGCTTGTCCGCGGCTCCGCCGCCGCCGCCTCCCTCGCGCCCCTCTAGGTGTGCGCGCGCCCGCGCCGACTGTCTGTGAATGGCCAGCGCGGGCGCGCGCGCGTCAAGAGGGACACGCGGGAGGCGGCGGCGGAGGAGCCGCGGACAAGCGGCTGTCAAATCCCTTGTCCGTCGGCGCGGGGAGAGGTGAGTTTTTAGGGTGATCGGGGGGGTTTCACACAGCGGGGCACCCCGATCGGGGGTGCCCCACCGAAGTGGACCAAGACCCAGGATAGTCAAAATCCTGGGTGTTGGTCCACATTAAGGCTTCATTATGCCTGAAGAAGAAGCTTGAACAGCTTCGAAAGCTTGCAATTTCAATCTTATTGAGTTAGCCAATAAATGGTATTACCTTAACCTTGGATTTCCTGCCTTATGTACTGAATGAAATGGGTAGTTTATGGGGGCAAAAATAAGACAGATAAAATGGATCGCTTCCTTATTCCTCTTTTTGCACTACGTTATGTAGACTTAATATAGTTTGCAAGCATTCCGTTAATTGGCCAATGTTTACCTCCCTTGTGTGGGATGCATTTTCCCTGTGACAAAAGAAAATATATAAAATATTGAGAAATAAAATACAGTGAAATACATGAGAAGTCTACAAGAAACCAGAGCCCTGGAAGACGATTGTCTTCCTTGTGAGCTTTCTCTGGTCAAAGCAAGAACTGAGCAAACTGGACTATCGTTGGAAATTTGCGATGAATTGTTGTTATGATGGGTCTATCAATATGGCTTGAGGTGGAAGTTACACTTCTACCTTATATGTTATGTATGAAAATTGCTTATGTGGGCCTGTTTGCGGTGTGTCACACCACACGCTAGAGATCATTCTCTAGTTCTCGCTGCCTTTGAGCTGCCACCAATCGCTCTAAATTGCTTACCACCTTTTACACTGTTGTTGAACTCCTTATGGCCTTAAGGTCAGCCGTGAGCAGGTCTTCATACTAGACACTCAGCTTACCAGTCCATTGGGTAGCACCCACCAGAGACTCATCCTGTGGCCCTGTTTGAGCCAGAATGGGCCCCTGAGGATGCCAGAGGCCCTGGCACCTGTCTAGGCATGCCAGTGCTAAAACCAGCCCTGTAGATAGGGGCAGGTAAACAGGATGATCACCCTGGTTGCCTGCTTGCACATGCTGGGGGGGGGGATGATTTTTATCCCAGAAAACCTGTTTTCTACAGATGGGTCAGTGTACCTGGCCCTGCCATATGCCTGGTCCTTCGTCCACCCATATTGTCAAGGGCATGGGGAAGTGCCTGCTGCTAAGGAGGAGTTGTCTAATATGTCACTGCAATAACATTTAATATCAGTTGTGCTTTAGAAAAATAGAAGATCATCTTGAATTATTGGTTCTTCTTTTGGAAAAAAAAGGCTTCATACACCATTTCTGATCAGGCTTAAAAGCACTATTATTCACAGCGCTTCCATTTGGTTCACCTTTATCTCAGATTTCTCTCTCCTAACCAAGCTATTCAGAAATACACAAAAGCCAAAGCAGTGTGGAAATGTAGCGAATGCATACACACCAATAAAAAAGAGTGAAATAAGGCAAAATTAGACAAAGCAAGTGGTTAAACAAGTCAGATAAACAACAGCTTTATTCAAATATACCAAACCTTTACATTTAAGATCAACTAAATATAAACTTCATTAAGATAGAAATTGGAATGTTACTGGATTATTGTCAGTAGTAAATTATTGCTGAGAAACTAGGATCACGCAGGTAGAGGAAGAGGTTTTGTTAATAGATCCAGATTGCAGGGGCAACATACTGGAGCTCTACACCATACAGACAGAGTGCATTGTGCTTCTACAGATGCCCCTCTTATCAACGGTTTTATGTAATCCTATTGTGTAGAGCTGCACATGGTAATGTTCGCATATTTCTACCTTTTTGAAAACAAAGCTTTATTGCAGGGGAAATTATAAAAAAAATCACCTTGTGTTGTGCTGCCCTATGTGATAGGAGTAGCAGGGCTGAGTGATGCAACCATGCTGGGCTTGAGTGACAGTGTAGAGGGCTCCATTCTAGCCTACCACTGAGAGAGGTAGAGGCAACCTGACACGAGCCTCAGGCTTCGTTTTGTATTCAGCATCAATGGGGAGCAAATGAAGGCAGCAAACATAAAGAAGGAATTCTCCTTCCTTTCAGCAACGGAGCAAAAAAAACGTGTGAGGCTGACACTGCTTAAAGTGGACCAACACCCAGGATTTTGACTATCCTGGGTGTTGGTCCACTTAGGTGGGGCACCCCGATCGGGGGTGCCCCGCTGTGTGAAACCCCCCCGATCGCCGCAAAAACTCACCTCTCCCCGCTCCCACGTGACCTCGTCCGGCCAATGACAGCGCTCAGAGACGCTCTGGTATGCGCGTCCAAAGCCGCTTCGACGTGCATACCAGAGCGCTGTCATTGGCTGCGTCTCTCGCTTCCCTCTAACAGGGAGCGCGCCTGCGCCGGCCATTCACAAAACAGGAGCGCGCCCTGCTAGAGGGAAGCGAGAGACGCGGCCGCGTCTCGCGCATGCGCCGTTAGATCGCCGGTAAGGTAAGGATTGTGGGCCTCCTGGGGGGTTCCTCCCCGCGGGACATCCCGATTTCGGATGCCCCGCGGGGAGGGATCTGATCGGTCCGGGAATCTTATAGATTCCCGGGCCGATCCCCCCTGGGTGTTGGTCCACTTTAAGGTAAGCTGTCTGGCAATTGGTCTTAAAGTCTGACTGGTCAATCCCTTTAAAGCAAACTGGAAAAACACCTTCAAAGCATACCTGGGTATAAAATAACCCCTATCTGGTAATCTTTTGCCCCATGCTGACCAGCAATAAAAAAGCAGGCTTGAGTAGGGCTTTAAGATTTTTTTATGGTTATGACTTCTCAGTGAACAGTGTATCCAACAACATCTCTGCCGTGCATATCCCATCTCACTTCCTGTTTAGTCATCAAATCAAGGTAGGACTTTTAATCAATATTTTCTGTAAAATACTGTTTTAAAGCAGTGTTTCTTTAAAATTGCATAGGAAAAACAGGTAGAGGCTGCCTCCATCTAACTAGGCCTGTCCTGACCCAGATTTTCATTAATGCATCCAGAGTGCCCCACCCATGCTGTCAGGGTTTCACCCTATCATCCGAATGGCAGGCAAGATATATAGGGTCGTGTAAAGTAAAGCAGCTTCTATAAATGATATTTAAAGAGCGCAGGGAGCAAGACCCTGCTAAAGCTGCGCTGGAGTACAGGAGCTGTGTCATTTTCCCTCAGACAACTCTCGCTCATTTGTTTCACACGCGTTTCTCACAGACATGCCCCGGGAAAGGCTATTTTTATTCAGTTTGTTATGCACTCCTTTTCCACAAACCTTTTATAAGAATCTAACTGGTCAGCATTCTTGACCTGCAAGATGCTAAAAAGTACCCTTTGCTAGACGGTCCAAGGGATGCGTAGCACTTTCCAAGCCCATCGCTGCTCGTCACATAGGCTTGGCAAGCCGGATTCTCAGGCTCAGTGCTGAGGATCACCGCTGGGAAATCACAGCAATTCCCAAGTTTTAATTTGATCCCAAAACTGTGCAATAAAATGCAGTGTCTAGAACCTGAAACACCGAAAGTTTGCAGCATAAACTAATGTTATGTTCTTTGCATGGTGTGGGTACAGATTATTTGGCCTAATTGATTGAATAGAAAAAAAGTTCAATAACCAAAGTTAAAGTGAACCCAGGCTTTGAGTATAAAAGACTCTAGGTCCAGGTGAAACCTTTCCCAATGGGCATCCCGATTTACCCTGGTGTGTAATATTCACCTAATCAGCGAGGGATCTGCTATATCCCTGCTCTGTATGCTATCCTCTCCAGGCAGACCTCATGGTCTGCAGGCTGGTGTGCGCACAGTGAAGAGGGCAGCGATGCTGCAGCATAGCAGGGAACTCAGCCGATTACCAGTCTGGTATACTAGGAGTAGTCAAGCTTAAATAGGACCTTTGTTAGCAGCCCTGCAGTTTGTGCCTTGATAAAATCAGAAAGATACGTTTTATGAGCCATCCAGAGGGTTTCTCACAGCGGGGTCTCCAAATTAGGATGTCCCAGGAGCAAGGGCCAACACACGGCATAGTGAAAATCCCAGGTTTTTGTCCACTTTAACACAGCAGCGCATCCTGATTTAGAATGCCCAGGAAACACTGTATGGCTTGGTTAACACTGAGGAGATGCGCTTCTAGTGCCTTGTGACTGAGATTGTTGTGCAATGGCAAGGGAATCACTATGGCCTCTATGGGGTCTTTCCCATACATGTTTGCACGGAGAATTCAATCGCCATGTGGAATAGAAGGTGATGACATAAACTTCCTTTAAGTAACTGCTATTACAGGGTATTGCCCAAGTGTGAACTCAGTCTCAGATTTTTAGTCTACTCTAAATTGGACCAACAGTCAAATCTAAAACCCTTCCTTGCTTCCCCACCATGAGCTGGCCCCACATGACTACCAACAGCCAATCACATGTGCCAAAGGCATTCATCCCCGTGTGACAGGGGCTGTTCCACAAGGTTGGCGCTTAGCAAATGTGGGGACAATATTAAAGGTCTAACAGTGGAGAGTCTGTCTTACCATATGTTGAAGCCTCTCTAAGATCTTGCAGCTCCATGCAATCAGCTAGGAAGTAATTCGGCTATGCCAAACCTCGTCCCTCCCCTGAATTCTCGACTTCTGTATGCATAGACACCCACCAATGGTTATGCCCGCCCTCTAACCCTCTGTAATCCGGCTGCATCTTTCCTTGGCGGTGTTGCTGTCATATTGATCAAGCAGCAGGAGCAGCATGATGCCGGCTATGTCCAGCACTGCTCTTGGCTGTCCCTGCTCTGTGCTGCCTCGTCAGCACTTCTAAGGAGGCTGATTCGGCATCATGCAGATCCTGATGCACAAAGTCCTCTGCTGCCTTCCTCTTCTCCCCCACCCATAAGTATGGCCCAGGTGCCGCAGCTTCCCCCTCCTCCAATCCTGGCCCTACTGCCACCGCTGCCCCTCCTGCCACCCCAAGAGTATGGCCCTGCTGCCACGGCAACTTCCCCCTCCTCCCACCAAGAGAGTATGGCCTGGGTGCCGCCGCTTCACCCTACTCCCACCCCAAAAGTATGGCCCCATTGCCACCACTTCCCCTCCCACCCCAATGCCTCCGCTTCTCCCTCCTCCCACCCAGAGTGCACGGCCCCACCATCCCCCCTCTTCACCCCCATGATTTCTGCCCACTGCTGCACCCCCCGGTGAGTACAGCCCTTTGGCGCTGCGTGGGAGTGCATGCATGTGTATGAGAGTGCATGCAAGTGCATAGGAGTGCGTGCATGAGAGTAAGTGTGGGAGTATGTGTATGTGAGTGCGTGTGAGAGCATGTGGGAGTGCGTTTGGCAGTGCGCGAGTGCAATTTGGGAGTGCGTGCAGGTTCAGTGGAAAGTGTGCACATGTGTGTTCTGGAGTGCGGGCATACACTTTGGGAGTGCACACTTGTGAGTTTGGGAGTGCGCACATGTGTGTTTGGGAGTTTGTGCATGTGGGAGTGCACACAGGCACTTTGGAAGTGCACGCATGTTCGGTTAGGAGTGCGCATGTGCGATTGGGATTGTGGCCATGTGTGCTGGTCTTGGCTCCAATGTTACCTAGGGCAAGGGGAGAAGCACACCTGGGAGTCAGACCATTTTTTGCATGGTCCTATCATGTGTTTAGGAAAATGAGTGGAACATGGGATAGGCATCAGGTAGAGTGCTTGCTGCCTTATTTTAGATATATTGGAAATAAGGGCAGTAAAAGGGCAAATTAAGTTTAATACAGATAAAGGAAATGTTATATACATGGAAGGAGCAATTTGTGCCATGATTCCACAAGAAGGAATGCTGGTTAAAACTTCAATAGAAAAGGACCTAGGGGTTTTAGTTAGCAATAACCTTAACTGTAGTGTCCAATGTCAGGCAGCAGCTGCCAAGGCAAACAGGATTGTGGCATGCATTAAGAGGGACTTAGGTGCCCATTACCAGAGCATCATTTTACCACTTTAGAAGTCACTGGTCAGACCCCATATGGAATATTGTGTACAGTTCTGGGCACTTGTATTTAAGAAGCACATATCAAAACTGGGGAGCATTCAATGGAGGGCAACTAAATTAATACATAAAATGAGTAGACTAGAGTTTGTCAAAATTAGGTGTATTTAGACTTCTGAGAGTTGCTCTAATAACTTTGCATTGATATATCCGGGGTCAATACAAAGATAGGTGCCACAATCTGTATATACCCTGGACTTTAACCATAACCCGGGGGCATCCACTAAGGTTAAAGACGCTTCTTACACAGACATAGTTCTGTGTAAGAGGGAATTTTTCTCTGTAAGAGCAGTGCGACTATAGAACTCTCCACAATAGGAGGTATTTATAAAGAATACAGAAAAAAGAAAATTCAAAAAAGGCCTAGATGCCTTCCCTGCTTTTAATTATATTACTAGCTATGGCTGCTAGATCGCTGGCAGGATATTTTTTATATATACAGGGTTCACTGGCTGAACTAGTCTTTTTTCTGCCTTATATACAATGTTACTATATTACATCCCAGATACAACACTGTACACATATAGGTGGTGCTGTGGATCTTAGCAAAACCTTCAACACTGTACCACATAAAGAGCTCAAGTTATTGAAGTTAGTTCAGTGGATTTCCAGCTAGCTGAAGGATCAGTATCAGAATGTTGTTTTTAATGGTGTGTAATCTGAACAAAGGCGAGTTACAAGTGGTGTGCCACAAGGCTCTGTCCTGGGCCCCATTCTTTTTAATATGTTTTAAGTGACATAGGAGAAGGCTTGGTAGGAAAAGTTTGCCTGTTTTCTGATGATACAAAGGTATGTAATAGGGTGGATACTCCAGGAGGTGTATGCAAAATGTATGGAAAATGATTTAGCTTTACTGGATAAATTTTGAAACTGGAGTTTAATGTTTCTAAATGTAAAATCATGCACTTGGGTAGAAGGAATCCCTGCTCCGAGTACCGTATGGGCAGTACTGTGTTAGCCAGGATTTAGGGATACTAATTAGGTATACGGATTACTGAAAGCTGAGATGAGTGGACAGTGTAGACAAGCAGTAGGAAAAATAGCAGGATGCTCGGCTGCATAGCTCGAGGTATCACCAATAGAAAGAGGGAGGTTGTGATGCCACTGTATAGAGCCATGGTGAGGCCACCGTGTGCAGTTCTGGAGATCTTACCTGCAAAAAGACATTATTCAAGATGTCTGTCCAAACTGGTCCGAAGGCGGGCAACAAAAATGGTGGAAGGACGTAAACGTAAAACTTCAGGAGAGACCTGAAGAACTTACTTTGTACAGTATAGAGGAAAGAACGGGAGGGGGGACATGAGTAAGACCTTTAAATATGTGAAATGATTGAATAAGGTTCAGGATGGAAGTGTTTTTAACAGAAAACGTAATGACCGAACAAGAGGGCACAACCTGAAGCTAGTCAGAGGGAAGATCAGGAGCAATGTTAGAAAACATTATTTTACAGAAAGAGTAGTAGATGCTTGGAACAAACTTCCAGCAGAAGTTGAAAAATTGTCAGTAAGTGAATTAAAACATGCCTGGGATAAGCATACATCTATCCTAAGATAAAGAGTACAGTATACACATAAGGGCAGACTAGATGGACCATGTGGTCTCCTGTTGCCGTCATCCTTCTATGTTTCATATTAACATAAACCATTCCAAGCTAATGTTTACACGCAGCAACTCGAACTGGCACCACACAGCCTGACTACCACCACTTCCTGGGCCTTAAGCTTCCTCCACAGGTCCTTAGTAGTTGCCGCCTTTCTCAGTCCTTGCTTCTGGTTGCTTACCCCTTCTGCACACTGCTTCTTCTGTTCCATCATCAGCACATGTACTAAACTGCTTCTAACCAGAACTCTACTTATACATGTTCTAATCCCCAACACTCCAAGTTTTTGCACCCTCAAAACTAACCTCCTCAGACAAGAAATATGACCTGATTTAAAGCAGACCTCCAGTCAAAAAATCAAAGCTTAGTAAAATGCTCCCCTAAAGCCCCCCTCTGGGAATCAGTGACATGAGCTTAGTGAGAGAGATTAACACCATGTAGATGTTTGGGATAGCAGGCAGATTCTGCACTCCTAAATGCCTGCATGTCAGCGTCCATCTTGCCATCTTGTCCATCTGAAAAAAAACGAGTTCCTTAGTCAAAATTGCCTCATAGCTCTGTGCAATCATCTCTTACCAGAAGTGGTAAGCTTTCAGCTGTATTGACTCATCATTGCTTTACTAACTGATGAAATCTTCTAAATAGATTGTAATCCCCTGACTGACTGCTTTTGCAGCAGCCGCTGCCATAGAGATACATTGTAAAAGCTTCCCTCACAAAGATTTCCTTACCTACATTAGTTGTTTATTCAGTATTTGCATGTGTGAAAAATGATGGGCAAACTTCTTCTTGTTTCTAAGGCATATATCGCTTTCAATTTGGTGTGAATTGCTTCTGACACAGCACCCCCCTAATTCTTATGTGTAAGCAGGACTATCAGGTGTGTGGTAAGATGGCCGCCTCCGTGTAATTCAAGACAGAATAATACCTAATTTTGCAAAATATTTGTGTTAAATCTGCTCTAACACACATCCTATAGCCCTCACTGCGTATAGATACTGTCACGGTGACCGATCTAATCCTACACATTCTCATGCTACTGAACTTCCTGGTGCTAGTGGCCTTTAAAGGAAGGCCAGAGGCACTGGGAAGATGCCTGCAGATCTTCTTCCTTACTACGGCCTTGTTCCTGCACACACTTGAACCCTGAATGCCCAGCTCTGTTCCTGCACATACCAGAACCCTGAACTCCCAGATCTGTTCCTGCACACACCTGGACTCCTTCCTGCAGGACCTGGATTCCTGCACACACTCCATACCAGATTCTGGATTCACTGCTTGTTGGCAGCAATTGTGGAACCCAAGCCTGTCTGCAGCACAGTCCATCTCCTCTTGCAGAGATGGACCCCAATCTGAAGCTGCCTTGTGGTTTAATACTGCAGACATTCCCTGCTCACCTGCTCCCAGATCAGCCAGTGGTAACCCTGTCCTGTCTTCTAGCTCCTGAGTTCCAACTCAGCTCGCAGAAATTCATCAATACCTGACAATCTGGCCTTCCCTTCTGCCGCGTTTCCCCTGTAATCACTTTCAGGGGAAGCCAGAGGTGGCACTGCTGGAAGTAATCTCTGCTGATCCACAACAACTTATGTAACAATATCTGTAGGCCATAAAACATTGATCCAGCTTAGGCACAGACTGCATTTGACGCCATCATGCAGCGGTTAGGCGATTTACCTGTTCCTGCATTCATCCATTACCTGTTCCTGCATCCTGTACCTGTTCTTGCATTCAGTACCTGTTCCTGCATTAAAGTGGACCAACACCCAGGATTTTCACTATCCTGGGTGTTGGTCCACTTCAGTGGGGCATCCGAGATTAGGATGCCCCGCTGTGTGATACCCCTCCAAAAAACATACCTTTTCGGCGACGGACAAGCGACGGATAAGCCGCTGCCGCCGCCTCCCGCGCATCCCTCTTACAGGGCGCGCGGGCCATTCACAAACGGCCGGCGCGGGCGCGCGCACTGCTTGAGGGACACGCGGGAGGCAGCGGCGGCTGATCCGTTGCCGATAAGGTAAGGTTTTTTGGGGCTTTTGGGGGGTTTTCACCCTGCAGGACATCCCGATCTCGGATGCCCCGCGGTGAGGGAGGTGATCGGCCCGGGAATCTTATAGATTCCCGGGCCGATCACCCCTGGGTGTTGGTCCACTTTAAATACCTTTTTCTGCATTCAGTACCTGTTCCTACATTCAGCCGAAGCTGCCTTATGGTGTAGTACTGCAGTCATTACCTGCTGGCCTTCTCCCAGCTCAGCCAGCGTTAACCCCTTCTTGTCTTGCAACTCCTGAGTTCCATCTCAGGTTACCAGAATCTGCAATTTGTCAATGCCTGACACTCTAGCCTTCCCTTCTGCTGCGTTTCCCCTGTTTTTTTTATCAGGGGAAGCCACATGTGGTACTGCTGGAAGTAGTCTGTACCCATCTCTGCCAATCCACAAGGTATGTGACAGATACACCTCCAATGAATGACTGTAGTAGCACTTTCTCCTGTCTGAGCACAGCTGGCATTTTACAATGTGTTATATGTTCTGATGCGTGAACGTTGCCATTTATATTTAGACACAAGTTGTAACTGGAAAGCTCTATCATAATGTTTCACTATAAAGAGATAGACTTATTCAGTATAAGATTATTTCTATATAGTAAGGCATCATGTTATTTTCCAGCAACACCACAGAGATACAGAGCCTTTATCTTATAGACTGTATAAGTCAGCTCTTTATATGTTATATCAGGTATAACATACAAAGCTTTCCAGTGACATCCCTCTTCTACAACCATCAACACAGCCTTTATTTTGTAAACTGGTAACAGCCTACAAAATAAAGGCTCTGTGTTGACTGCGTCTATTAGTAGAGGAGGGGTGTCACTGCAAAGCATTGTATGTTATACCAGATATATATATGACTTATAAAACCTATGAAATAAAGGCTTTGATTCTGTGTGCTCACCATTTGTATATGCAGAAGAGAGGTGTTGCTGGAAAGCTGTAAGAACATGATGTCTGACTATATATAGATAGACCTAGATTTATACTGTATATCTCTATAGTCATACACAGACATTTTTTTAGAGCTTTCCAGTGACACCCTGAATGCAAGCTGTCGACACAGCTACCTATAGCTTGCCCCATGCTGGTTGTCATAGACGTCATCTTTTATTCGCCAGAATTTTGAATGCCCTGATAAACCAACTTGCTCTCTTCTGCTGACTCAATTTTGAGTTGATTACTCCTCCTAGCATGAGAGGTCCAGCATAAGGAACAGAGTCGCCCTGAACTGTTAGAAAATATAAAGCAGGCTGAATAAAATATTCTGCCCCTGACAGCAAGCCCCGGGAGGACAGGAAGCAGCCAAATTAACCCTTTGCCTGGAATGTCCCTTTAAAACAACATATACTTCTTTATTGCCTAATTTAATTCCAGCAAATTGTGTACTCCTTCATGACAAAAATACTTCTCCAAGATGATGGGAGGATTATTTCTACTCCTTGGGAAAATGTCTAGTGCAGCCTCTGGGTCCATGGTATTCATATACATAGAATGCTCAAAATAGAGCAGCAATGTTATAGCCAAATGAGACGCAGTGGTGGGGTGATCACTAATCAATAATTCTCAACATTTCAGAGCACCCAGCTCCTTCCTTAAGGTAGCGATACCTATATGAGCACCAAACCATTAAATAATCCCCTGCACATCTCCCCTGGCCGTCCAGTACATGTCGAATCCCGGAAGCGATCATTCTGCGTCTTTCAGTGACATCACTTCCTGGTCAAACAAAATGTTCTTATGGGCAACTAAATTAATAAATTGAATAGGGGGACTAGAGTTCTCTGAAAGATTGTCAAAGTTAGGTTTATTTCTTTTGGAAAAAAGAAATCTGAAAAGTGATCTAATAACTATGCCTAATATCTAATATCTAATAACGATGCCTTCCTTGCATGTAATTCCATTACCAACTATGGCTACTAGACCACTGCAAGGAAATCTTCATCAGAGGCCGAACGAAATGGACTAAAGTCTTTTGACAGCCTTACATACTATATAGGGTCGATTCAGATCCAGGTGAGTATTCTCACTCTATGTTTAGGACTGCCTTTGACTTTCATTATCTACCTTGGAGATGATTCAGAGCCAGGTGAAAATTTACACCCGGTAGACAATGAAAGTCAATGACAGTTTTCTCTCCTAAAAAAGGAGTGAGAATTCACCTGGCTTTGACTTGACCCCCATGTTACTAACTTTTGTTGTCCTGTCTACAGCACTGTATCTGTTACCATCTGTGTCTTGTACAGACTTGCATACGTGCATTAGTTAGGCTGGCTCCAAGGCCCATCTATGTCTTGTCCCGCATGATCCCTTACAATCATTTGATTGTTGTATAGATACAACTGTTGATAGAGCTGACCCTCTCACCTAGGAGCAATATACTGTATCTGTATAAAGTTTTACCTCTTTAGTATGTCTCTTTAAATAGGCATACTAAAAGTAGTCAACAACGGTGCAAGGACCTGTGTCACTGTAAGAGCGCCCTCTGCAAATTTAGTGCGTCGGCCTCTCCCCTTCAGCTTGATAAAATGCAGACAGCAGAGGAGGGAGCTGGGAAGCAGACAGGCCCAGTCTTCCACTGTGCTGGCTCTTGTAACTCAGAATATTTTCACAGCCAGAAATCAGCAGATGGTTTGAATAATCTGAGCCTTGCTGAAGGATGCCTCTGTCTGGACTTTACATTCATTCACACATGACATGGAACACATGGGCCGAGCATGTGGTGCACACATTACATGGAATCTGTGATCTCTCTTTAGCAACCCCACATTATCCCTTTGGAGTCATTTCCCATTAACTGCAGATTGTCAGAAGCACTTTTAAAATAATTGTGATGCGTTATTAACTGCTTCAGTGCAGATGACGGTGTGACAAATGCAAGGCACAACACACACATGTGGATGTTTATTACTCTAAAAAACAACCACCCTGGATTTACTTTATTCCTAGATTAAATCAGAAGTGGCGTAGAGTTTCGGAAACTTACTGCCTGGCTGGTGTGTTCTCATTCTCTGTGGATAGGGAAAGTTTTACCCTGATGTAGACTAGCTTGCTAAACCGGGTGGCTTTCAGGGTGTAATAGGTGATTCTAGGATTTGTAATTTTGGATCAAGAATAGGGTAAAAGAGTGCTTATTTAAAATAGAAAGGATTTGCCCATGATCCTCAGCAGTAGGCAGAGCCATACAAATCACCCCCTTGCCTCTCTCTGACATCTGAGGCTAGGAGCCCTCATCAGCACTAGCCTGAAATTGATGGCTGTATGGTGAGACTTGAAACCAATATAACAGAGTGGACCAACTTAAGGAGAGATCCAAGTTTAGGGTAATCATGTGGGCTAAAAGAGAGGCTGTGTAAATGGCTCTGCCCACTGCTAAGGATCATGGGCAAATCCTGTTGTTCTAGATCTGCAAATACCATGTGAATACTTTATTTTTTAAGAAAGCTCTCTATTACGTTGTACCCTTAATTGGGGTGCTTTTTGATCTCTTCTCCTGTTATATTTAGCCTAATACGGGTTTCTTCCTAAGCTGCATGCCCACTTTGTTGAAGTGGTCTCAAGTCTCAGCTACCATGAAACTACTAATTCCAGCCTGGTGCTGATGAGGACCAGCAGTCCAAAACATGTGTCCACAAGTAGAAAGTGGTGGTTGTGTAAATAATACTGTACATAAATATATAGTTAATACAGTTAAATAAGGACATATGTCCATCAAGTTCAACCAAGGTATCGGGTTGAAAATATTTTTTATTATTTAGAGATAACAGCTAATGTTACATTTTATGTTATTTTTCTTCTAAAAAAAATATAAGCCTTTGGTCCTTTCCCCCGGGGCACCCTGATCGGGGGTGCGTGAAACCCCCCAGATTGACGCTGCCAACTCACCTCTTCTCGGTCCTATGGCGCATGCGCGTGTGCTCATCCAGTCAGTGTGCTTGAAGCCGCTGACATCACTTCGTCTAAGGCCAGCGGCTCAGGGCGTGCTGGTGGCCATTTACAAATGCCTGCCGCGGGCACACGCCCTGATAGAGGGATAGCGGGGATGCGACCACAGCTCACGCATGCGCCGTTGGACCGGGAAACAAGGTAAGTGTATGTGGCAACCTGGGGGGTTTCACACAGCGAGGGGAGGGAATCGAACGGGCCGATCGGCATGGCTTTTGGTCCACTTTAATGCATGACATTAGGCTCAATTAGGCCATTTCAAAAAACTTGTCTGAGTGCAAGTCGCCAGCAGGAATTCTAATTTTCTCAGGTGATTCAGGGACACAAGCGAAGTCATCTCGCCTGTGTGAGAAGCATACGAGAAAGTCTAGAGAGAATTCTGACTTGCATCCGAGATTTTTTCAACTCGCATGACAGTTTAGTGAATCTGACAGCCGACAATTTTTTTTTTTTTTTACTCTACTATGAATTTAAGCAAAAAGCCAAAAAAAACGGCTGGTAACCCAGGGCTCAGAGGCGCTCCCTCCCCAGGAAACCCCTCTCCATGCCCCTCCTCTCATGTGACATTTAAGTAACATTGAGGAGATCCCTAAGAGGCCCCAGCTCTCACGATAAAAGGCCGCTCCCCACGGCTGTCCCTGGCCAGGATGATAGGAGGGAAACCTTTGTTCTCCTCCTTACCAAATACCAGAGGAGTATTAGTAGACGCCCTTCCACATAAATGTTATTAAGGCTGCTCTGGACACTGAACTTGGGAAAGTAAGTATAAGTTAATTAAGAAAAATATTTTTTTTTAATAAAACCCCTCCAATTCAATTTCCATTACCTGCACCACCAGTGGGCATAGTGGTGACTGGTGAGGAAGAGCCCGGCAGCCCATAGCATAGAAGAGCCCGGCAGCCCATAGCCCATTGCAAAGACCATTTTACTTAAGTGAAACCTACCATTCTCCTTGTTTGTTGAAGAAACCCTAATATGTGAGGATCTTGGTCCTGAAAGCAGTATTGTACAAAAAAACTTTAGCACCCTATTATTTCTCCCCCTAGTAACTTGTATTTTTACTTTTTTTTACAATAGGCCACCAGTAATATGTAAGCTCAATTTTATTATTTAATGCATTAATGGTTTTCATGAGTATTGGTAAAATGCATAAGAGTGACCAACCACTGAAAACCCTAGATTTTGGTCAATGTTGCCTTTTGCCATGAAAGCCCAAAGTCTGCTGATCTGCCTGGTGTTTATTGTAAGCCCCTGATGGTGGGAGTGGTAGCGGTAGACACTTCAAAGTTAGGAGGCTCTTGGCTAAGAGTACCACTCTGCCACTTAGGCAAGTATTGAAGTGCTTGGAGAAAAGGAATTATATACAAAGGTCAAGGCAAATTTGCGTATCTATGAAGTAACTTTGATCCTTTCCCAGCAGATAGCCTGTTTCCTATTTCCGGGACTTCTCACCTGCACTGTTGATTAAACAGAACCCAATCCAGCAGTCAGCCTGCTTCTAGGGCTTCTCACTTGTGCACTGATGAGACCTTAAAAGGAGCCACCTGACTCACTATTGCTGTGCTGCCTGATTATTAGTGATTCCTAGCATCCTGTATGTTACTGGTTTCCTATGATCGCCCGTCGTTCAGGTATCCTGTTTTCCTGGTATCCCGCATTCCTGGTTTCCCATGATCTTCTGTGCTCTGTCCTACCTTTCTCAACTATTCTTTGGATTTGCCCGTTAAGACCCCAGATCATTTGACTATATCTGCTATCTAGGACTGTTAACCCATTCAGCCCCTGCTGACCACCACTAGTCCACGGATCGCACAATAACCTGATCCACCTCTCTAAGGTACTGTGCAACCCAGCCTAGTGGCTCCAGTGAGAACAAGTTAGGGCCTTAGATTCTGTTCTGTTACCAGGCTTGGGTCTTCACAGCTGCCGATACTCCTCCAGCTCACAGGGGGCTTCCTCACTCTCAGTACTCATCTGCCTTTGACCCATCAGCCTGAGAGGGTCAAAGGCAGCCAGCAAATGTTCGTAAACAAGTAGACAGGGAGGTCGGAGGTAGTTGGTAGTCAAAGACATAGCCAAGCTCACAGGAAAGGTCATGGTGAGGGTGTTCAGGATAAGCTGGGTCAGCAATGAGACAAGATAGCATTGATCTATAGCTATAATTTATACGTGGCAGTGCATGTACCCTTGTAATTGCATGCTATTGCACATGCCTGCAAGCACGGGCAGAAGCGTATGACTAGTAGAGAGATTTTGCACGTGCTCAAGCCCAATGCCCAGAACTGTGTTCCCAACAACTTTCCTGCAAACCAAAACCTATACAATCATACCAGGCTGTATATATGACAATGACCAAAATTCATTCGTCTCAGAGAACCTGGGCAGGTAGCTGGGTGCCAGGGAGAAGGGCCACATTATGGCACTCGTTCTGCAACTGGCCTAGGGTTGGCAACACTGAGAAAGCTCAGAAGGTTGTGCTAGGTGTGTGCTTTATACAGAACAACAGCTGCTGTGTGTACTCCGATACAAGTGACACAGCTGGATAGGGCCCGTGAAAAACAAAGGAAATGACAAAGTGTTTTGTTAAAGCGTGGAAAGAGGATAAAACTGCAAGATGAAAGAGCACAGCTTCCGCAGACCAGGGGTGCTGCACACAGCGGCCGGCAGAGCATTTAGCAAACCCAGCTCCAAAAAGTACAAAGGACCTTCAGTGCAAACTAATGAGGCGCATCTAATTATATTTAAGAAAGTACAGCAAGACTTACTGAGGAATCTAACCCTCCCCATCCCTCTCCTGCCATGGAGTCAGCATTCCATAGCTCTGAAAGGGTGGGGGGGAAGGAGCGCCCGCCGCTTCTGACTTTCCCATCACTGTGAAATCTAAAAAAGATTTGCAATAATTTCTAAATATATTTCTTGACTTTTCCTGCAATCTTACCATCCTGGGTCCCTTCCTTGAAATATAATTTTCTCTTACCCATCCCCCTACTTGGTTGGTCTACTCTGACTGAATTTTACATACAAGGTACCTGTTGCTTCTACAAAATTGATGGCAGCAGATTGTTGCAGGAACTAACAAGTAACCCAAAAGTCAGGAGAGGACTGGCGACCCAGATTATGGGTGTTAAAAAAGATCCAGATTCGGGATGCCCTGCTGTGTGACACCCCCTAGGTCGCCCGATAAATTCACCTTCTCCCCTCCCGGAAACTCACCTTTTTACCCGGTCCAATCCCCTGCATCCCCGCAACCCTTTTGCACTGGGTGTTTGTGAATGGCTGACGTGTACACGCTCCCTGTTAAAGGGTAGTGGGGGATGCAGCCGCCAGTGCGCTCGGATGCGCTCCCATTAGATGAGCTCCTGGACGAAGGGGCTTGAGCGCATCCGAGCGCGCAAATTGAACAAATGGCCGTGCATGCGTCGTAGGACCGGGAAGAGGTGAGTTTGTTCGGGCAACGTGGGGGGTTTCACACAGCGACATGGGCGACCCCGGGGGCAAGGGCCAAAACCCAGGATAGTCAAAATTGGTCCACTTTAAGTGGAACCTCTGTAATGGTAGGTAATAACTACCTGCCCTATGCTTAGACCTCAATAGAGTAAAATACATTGCAATAATCAGGAAAGCACATGTCTATTAGGTAACATGACGGAGAGCAGCAAAAGAGGAGGCCTCACAGAGCCTGGGACTTCACTCTTATTCCGATTATGAGGCAGTTGTGCCCCATTTTCATAGTTAGCCTATGTACATATGTGTTTCATAGGGGTATGGGCCCAGACTACTGCCTGGAAAATCCCTCGGGTACATACAGAATAATGTCAGACACCAGTGTTGCACATTAGGAATCCAGTTTGGAAGTGCATGTGCAATCTCACTCTGATGTGCGCAGGTTTCACATCCAACATGATGCAAACTGAACGTCCACCAAGTTCCCTACATAGGTCTTGAGAGTTCAAGGCCAGCACACTCTGATGTGTGCAGACTCCTACACGCACGTTGTTCCTGACCTTTGTGCTTTGATCTGATTTCTTCAAAACTGACCCCTACCTGGACCTCGATTACTGCCTTTGACTCTTGCCTGGATACTGGATTATGCCTGCTTGCCACCTGTCCTTACCATTGATATGGACTCTTGTTTCTAAACCTCCGCGGCCAGCCCACAACTCTTGATTATTGACTTGACTACTCCTGCCCTCAACCTCGGTTTTGTCTAACCATACCCAGGGCAGGACCTTCAGCATCCTACACAGACCAGCCTATCCTCCTTTTGGGGGCACTCTAGTGAAAACTGGGGTTGCCCTTAGATTTCGGTCCTCTGTGTCAAGTCTTGGTTTCTGGGTAGTAGTCTCCATAGCCCACCTTGCTCACAGTTTGATCCTGGTGCCTTGCAGTCAGTACTCGGTCCCAGTGTCCCAAACTTTATACTCAGCGTCCCTCCTGCAGATCAGCCTTCACATGAGTCATAGTGATTTTCTGTGACCATGTTTTTGGATCTGCCCTTTGACTTGACATGACTAGGCTAGTTCTACCGCTTGTGAGCACCCCCAACCTTGTGACCCCCTGACTTCAACTTTTCTCGTTGAAGCTTCTTGTCTATTTATGTGGCTTCCAGTAATTTATCAGCTTCAGGTGGACCACCCGAGGTTGTGAACTAGAGTCCTGGGTGTCATGGACACATGCTGCTGAATGCCACAATCATTTGGCTATTCAGCTTTAATAAATAATTAAATAAACGACAACTAAATATTTCTCCCCTTTCTTTGCTGCTTCGCAATTGCGATTTTGTCTCTCCAGCTTCTGTGTTTTAGGCAAATCTCTATTTTGGAGTGTTTTCCCTGTCACCTGAGTCACCTGACAGGGAATACACCCTGAAATGGGGAATGGAGATTATCCTAAAACACAGAAGCTGGAGAGACAAAATAGTAAACTGAGAAACAGTAAAGAAAGGGGAGAAACATGGGGGAGCCATCTGGACCATTTAGGAGCTTAGCCAGCCAAATGCACATGGGTAGCTTCAAAACAGCAGAATTTCCGACAGAAGGCGCATGAAAAGGAATTTTGCGGACGCTGTGAGAGCATGCACTTGGTTTGCGTTTTGTGACCATAAATGGACACTAATATCTATGTTATGTTACTATAAGATAGGGTAGTCTGTCCTAGGTAGAGTGAAGGCATTGGCGTAACTAAACGTAACTTGGTGTGAATATTAAATGGGGCCCTGTTTAGGCTCATACAGTAGACATTTTATCTGTCTTTTAACTCAAAATGATGCAGCTAGACAACTAAAGACCGAAACAGCAGAGAGAAATTGTACTTCCTTACTTGAAATGATGCCATGTGAGCACAAATTTGATAAATAAGGTGGAAGAGCAATATTGATGGGGTCCCCTGATCTTTTGGGCCTAGGTGCGGTCGCACCCTCTATAGATACGCCCCTGAATGTAGAGCCCAATCTGAGCATGTCTGAATCTAGAAGCTGTATGTGCTATGGCTTCCAGTCCTGAAACTCGTTTAGAGTGCCACCAGGCAGGGCTGTATTTACCATTAGGCAACCCTAGGCACGTGCCTAGGGTGGCAAACTGGAAGAGGGGGGCACTGCCCTTACTACTGTAGTAAAGAAAAGAAATTAAAAATCCCATAGCCAGAACAGTAATACCTCCTGACAAACACCCCCCCCCCCCCCCCCAAGCCACACAAGGATGCAGAGTGTATTTGTGTGAATAGGGGCGCAATGGGTTGAAGCATCTCCCCTCCACGGGTGTGGTCATGTGACTCTTGTATGTCAGAATGCAGTAAAAGATGGAATTGCTTGTCTGTTTCTCTACATTTCCCCCTTTGTGCCTTCCTCCATACACATACTCTGCATCTAACCCATTGCTCCCTTTCCCCCTACACACTTTTTTTATATGGACTGTGACCTAAATTAATAAAAAAAGGGGGCGCAAACACTTAAAGTGCCTAGGGCAACATGAACACCAAATACGGCCCTGCCACCAGGACAGGTTTTTCAGCAGTGTCTGACTGGGTTGTATGTTTCATTCTTTCACTGGAAGGAAGAAGAATCAGATTTGTGAATATATGATTCTGCTTTTACAAGGGAGGACTGCTCATTTGCAAAGGCCTGGTTCCTGAGCCAGCCTGTGCTGAATTAACAGATTATGGCTATTGCAATTCTTCAGATGTGTTTAGATGTTTTCCCCATCATGCTATCTATGCAGATGTTAGGGTGGTTAATGCTACAGTTTCCCAAAAGCTGACTCAGGGGACAGGCAGATATATGTGTGACTATGGAATGGTATGTTAGCCCTGCTTCTTCTTTTACTACAAGAAAAAAGCAAGGCAGGTGCCAGTTGCGTCCAGGTGGGCTGCATTACTAACCTCTTCTCTTCCTATCCAGCATGTATATACAAACTTTTAAAATCAGACCATTTTTGCGCCCCCTTAGAGCCCCTTTAATGGCTGCTGTGCAGCACCTGCCTGTCACCTGCTTTTGCCCGCCCAGCAACACTGGCCAGAAGAGGATGTTTTTGGACGGCTAGTAGCCCCGGCTCCCCGACATGTGTTTCTCATTTGCTTGCTGTGAGCTGGGCCGTGGTTGTATGTGCTTTGGCAGGCGTCCCCGCTTGGCACCATGCCTGTCTCTGTGTCTTTGTCCAAGCCACTCGCTGCATACCTTTCCTCTTGCAATGAGAAAAGCAGCTTTAGAGAACAGTAAATTTGCAAAGCTTGCTCTGTGCCCAGCGCATCTCACATCCTAAAAGTACTACCCCCACCCCCCACCCCCACAATCTCCCCAACTCACTCTGGCCATAAAGTGGTTAAAAAGGCTACCCACTGCTGAGGGAAAGCGCAGCACAAAAGCTCTGGAAACGAAAACAAATTGTCCCATTAGGAACTCCATAATGCTATAAATACTGAGCAGTTAAACTGGACTGTGGGGGGGGGGCAGTAGCATGGGAAAATTCTCCCAGGAAATTTGCTTGTGTCAGGCCGTAGACTTCTATCCAGGCAGCCTGGGAAGAGAGAGGAGATAGAGGAGGGGTCTGAGCATGTGAACTTCAAAGGAATGCTCATTAAGGTGGACCTAAATCCGTCCCCAGCAAGTCTCAAAGAGAGAGGTTCCTGGTTCACAGGTACACAAACTAACCTGACCATGCCATCAGCGAGCTTTTCATTACAGAGATATTCAACTTGTTTAACAAAAATACGACAGGGGACAAGAAACAGCCTATTCAATGCTTCCTGTCCCATGTCATACAAAGCATCATGTCGGATTTTGCTTTCCGTGGGATCTTTAAAGCCCTGGTAACCTGTCTCTAGAGTCTAAAACTCCAGGGCCAAGTTACAGCTTGCCCCCAGGGTATCCTGATTTGGGGAACCCCACTGGTCAACCGTATATTCACCTCAGGATTCAATATATGTGCGGGTCCCCTGCAACATCCCCAGCATGGTTATGTAACCCCCTACTGCAGTGATTGGAGCGGACATGTTCCCATCACTGTGTGGGGGCAAGGCCACATTTCCTATGTCATCAGGGGACAGACACCAAGGAACCCTGGTACAACGGCAAGATTCAATGTAAGAAACTGGGTCAGGTTCATTGACCATCTGAGCATTGTCTGCAGTTTCCTGTCCCTGTCACTAAGGAAGCTCCCCTTCCCAAAGATTTGATCAGAGCTGCTCTTGTCATAGCTTCTTAATGTTGCTACCCCCTCTCAAAACTGTCCTTAGGACAATGGAAAAAGAGAGACAGGTGCAAAAGAGAGAGAAAGAATGGCAGGGGGAATACAAAAAAGAGAAAGCAAGAGATAGATAGAACAATGGAAAAAAGAGAGAGAATGGGAAAATATGTAAAAGAGAAAGCAATTGGGGACACAGATGAGAGAGAGAGAGAGAGAGAGAGAGAGAGAGAGAAAGAAACCTGGGGAAAATATTGAAAAGACAGAGACACAGTGAGCACAGAACAGAGAGAGAGATTGAGGAAACCAAAGGAAACAGATAAGCGGTAAATATGAAGAGCGGTAAATAAGAAGAGACAAAGGTAACACAGAGAAAGTGAGAGAGATATAGAGAAAGGGAATAAGGTGACTGCAAAAAAGAGATAATGAGGAACATGGAAAAGCAAAGGATATTTGGACAAGAAAGACCCACTGAACCAGCTGTGCACTTGCCCTTTAAATGGTGTCTTCTGGAGAGGTTGCCACTTTCGGCAGTAGAGAAACTAAGTGAAACATCTATACTCCCCCCTTACCCGCAGTCATCCATACACCCCCCTTACCCACGCAGTCATCCATACAACCCCTCTCTTATCCCCAGTCATCCATACACCCTCCATTACCCCCAAGTCATCCATACATCCCCCTTACCCACGCAGTCATCTATATACCTCTTTTACCCCCCAGTCATCCATACACCCCCTCTTACCCACGTAGTCATCCATACACCCTCCTCACCCACGCAGTAATCTATATACCTCCTTTAAGCCCCAGTCATCCATACATCCCCTAGTCATCCATACACCCCCTCTTACCCACACTGTCATCCACATGCCCCCTTTTACACTGCAGTCATCCATATACCTCCTTAACGCACACAGTCATCCATACACCCCCCTTTTACCCTGCAATCATCCATACACTCCCTTTCTTAGTCAGGGTCGGATTTTTCAGAGGATTCTCCGGTGGGCCCTAGCAGTCGTGAGTGAACCCCACAGGGGAGGGGCTGAGCCGGCCAGGACAGGATGTGCAGGGGCGGGGCCGCTCAGGACAGGATGTTCAGGGGCGGGGCCGGACAGGACAGGATGTGCAGGAGCAGAGGCAGTACTACATTCTCCTTCATGAAGAGAAGACAGGTACAAGTAACAGATTAGGAGGTGGATGGGAGAAAGGACCCCTTACAGCTTGTGTCTCCGGTATCTATTGTTGTATGAAGGCTGCAGAGGCACCATGCTGTGCTGAGGGGAAGGGGAGGTTGTCTTCCTGCTCAGTGTGCCCTGATCTGGCCTGTGCACACAGCAATGGCTGCTTCACACCATGCTCTGTGACAATAGAGGCTGCTGATCATTTATCAGGTGCTGTGAGTGTTGTTCCCACCTGTGGGTGACATTTTTCTCACATATGATCCTTCAGGGTGTATCATTGAGCCTGGACACCCTCTTACCCAAACAGTCAGCACGTATTTTGCTATGCAGTGCGCTGTGATTGCAGGGCTGGTGCACCCAGGGGCTTATTGGACTCTGCTGCCCCCCCGCAGTTTTACCTTTGGGAAGTATTTATTCACCTCGCTGTGTGAATGCTGCAAGCCTTAGCCACTTACTCTTCGCCGTCCCTCTTCAACTGTCCCGCTCCTCTCTTCAAATCTTGCGGGATTTGCGCCGAATGTCATTGCAGCTTATGCAGTGACATTGCAAATGCGTGAGATCTGAGGGGCGCTGGACCGAGGGATGCCGGAACATGATGTGACCGGACAGGTAAGTCAAAAGTTGCATAATGTAAAACTGGGGCGGGGGCAGAGGGTGCGAGCAAGCCAGGTTTGAAGAGATTTTATTTACTCAATACCTGCAATGTTCCTCTTTAAAGTGGACCAAATTCACCACAATCTATAAGATAAGAATGTTGTCAGCATAAGTAAGGGTTTGTTTTAAAGTAAACCTAAACCCCACCCAGCTCCCCAAAATATAAAAACAGTTACCTCCCTGTCCTCAGGCTTCAGTCTTATGAGCTGCAGTGATTTGGTTTCAGTTCCTGTGCCACAGGGCTCTTATTAAAGAGAATCAACACCTGGGATTTTCAGTCTCCTGTGTGTTGTCCCTTTCTAGCAGGGCATCCCAAATGGGAATGCCCCATGGATGGGGAAATTGGCCTCCCTGTTGTCTAAAAGACATTGTTCTTCTTCAATTTGCCGCAGGAGATGTAATGTGAGCATCGAGCGCTGATACTATCAACGGTGGAGGGTCGTAGTTGCACCAAGACCAAGTCTCGGCAAGCAGAACTATATGAGACTGAGCCTGCGGACGGAGAGGTAGGTGTAGTCTTTTTCTTTTACTATCAGTGGTCAGTCTCTTTAATATAGATGAAAGGTGGGCACTAAAAATGATTTCTTCTGGTTTATTCCTACTAGGAGAATAAAACCACAATAAAAACCGGTGGAGGGGGTTGTTTTTAGTTGCAGTATATAAGTAATCCTTCCCCTATTAGACATAAGACTTATATTTGACTATAGTTGACAATTTTACAATATAGCTTCTTTCATAATGTCTTAAAGTGGACCAAAACACTGGATGTTAGCTATCCATTCTAAATTAGTGTTCTATGCTGTGCATATTAAAGCCCAGCATTGAATTGTTTGACCACAGAACCTCACAAAGAAAGTGGGGAATGGCTGGTATCCCCAGCTTCCCTCTGGCTGATGTATCCTCCTGCATCCAGTCTGAATGGCAAGGCTCTAGAGCGAACATCACCTGAGGAAAGCCAGGGATGTGGACAAGGCCTGCACATGCAGAGGGGTCCTATAGGCGCCAAGGCTGGTCAAAACAGGTTTGGTCTTCTTAAAAATTTTGGGCGGGTACAAGTCATGTGTGTTACTGAAAGACAAGGTCATGTGAAAGCTCCTCCATAGTGGCACAAATAGAAATTGAAGTTTCCACTTTTGTGGTTTCCACTTTGTTGAAAGCTGAAGTAAATGGTTTTGGGCAGAGGTCTACTTTAAGGACCCTCCCTGCTTGCAGAGCAGCCTGCTGTCATACCTTCGAGTTATTTTACAAATCTCCCCCCCCCGATGACAGGCGTGATTTAGATCTTTGATTTCTCCCCTCGCAGGACTTTGCAGTTATTTTCTTCCGCTAAGCATGCTGTAATTAAGTTTGACATCAGCACATGGATTAAATCTGCGACTGGTGACAGAGAGCGGCCAGAGCCCCTTTTCTTCCACATCCATATGGAGGCTGTAACAAAGCTATGTGCGCATTTGAAAACCCAAAAAATGAAAGGCTGTTAAGCGCAGCCTCATTAGCAGCAGGGCGACTCATTTTACTGCCGCAGTTCTTATTCATGCTCTGCCCCGTCTGATCTACAAAAATCATTCCCGATCAAATCGTAGCAGGGGATGTGGGCAACTGCCCAGGGCAGTAGTGGTAGTGAGCTACTCAGCCCCTCTGTTTACTGACAATCATGCAAATGTTCTTTTTTCTTTCCAATCCATTCCAGCCCGTCCAGAAGTATTCACGTTTGGGAGTTCGCCCCTAGGGGGCGCTGACTGCAAGATCAGATATGTAGCCCCTCCCGGACCCCTATAAAGGCAGCTGCCTCTCAACACAGCCCCAGTTTTTGTTCTTGCAGTTGGCTGCATAAGATCGCTTTCACTCTCTCTCAGAATTTTGGCAGCAGAGCGGGGCCACCTAGCCTGTCGGCCGCTGCCTGTCGACCCTATTTCCTCGGATCTTTTCTGACCCATCCTTGCCTCCCAGCTTTGGCTGCTAACAGGGATCCGTGTACGGTAGGGTGAAACGCCGGGGTCTTTGGCGTTCTGGCAGAGCACATGGCTCTGGGCCGCAGGCTTTATTATCCAAAGTAGTCGGCCGCAGGCATTCTATGGTGAGCCTGCTGGGGAACGACCTATATATATTTCATATATGCCCTCCCTTCTCCCACATGCTTTATTATATTGATGTAGGTGTATTTTGTGCTTGGTGCTACTTATGGGGAGCGGTGGAGAACTCCGTTGCTATAGCATCTACAGCGAGGAGCGGTACAATGCCGCTCCTTCTACTTCTTACCCTCCTCGCTTCCTCGACAAGGTCTTGGTCTGGCGGCTCCTGTGGGTCATTTTGTAATTGCTGTCTTTCTCTTTTTGATTTTAGACTGTGGGCTGAAGGTTGAGGGTTGTGGTTTCTCCCGGTCCCCATTATTAAAAAGAGGGATCGGCTATTAGGCTTAGGCCGTTAGTGTCTTTTATCTTTATTGAATATTTTTATTCAGAATCACCATAATGGAGGCATCAGGGGATAGTGAGCCGGGCACCCCACTTGGGCAGGACAGGCTCTGCCCCTTGTGCAGGCGGAATCCCTTGGGCGGATTCAGCACAATTTGTTCCACTTGCACCAGAGGCATCATTTTGGACCATGAGCGGGCGGTCGCTCCTGACCCTAGCCTTGCGTTACCACCGGCCTCTCCGGATCCTCCGCTGCTGCAGATAGCCCCCAGTGAAAGGGGAGCCAGCAAGGGGACACATGCTGATTTTGCGCACAGGTTGGCTAGCCTCGAGAAACAGATCTCGTTGGCAGCCCCTAAAAAGGCCTCGAGTAAGAAGCAGCATTTGGAGCCGGTTAACTCGGATGATGATTTTTATGATTCCTTGGGATCTGCGGAGGAAGGTGAGTCACCACATGAGCCACTCTCATTAGGTGAGTTGCTCTCCGCCGAAGACAATAGCATCTCTGGTTCCTCCTCGGATGAGGATTCCTTCCTTCCGGATGATACGGAAAGTCTGCTTTCTGCCGTTTTTGATACCTTACACATTCCTCCCAGAACGGCTAAGAGGGAAAATGGTGATTTGTTTCGGCCTGAAAGACAATGGCGGGTTTTTCCCGAGCAGCCGCATTTTTCCAACATGATTCTTAAGGAATGGGAAAGGCCCAGCAAGCTACCGTCGGTTCCTAAGGGCCTAGATAGTCGGTATCCTTTCCCTGCCGAATTGATTTGATTATGGTTTCACCCTCCTGAGGTGAACCCTCCAGTGTCAGGGTTGTCCAACACCAAGGTTATGCCATCCCCTGACAATGCTTCCTTACGTGATCCTGCAGACAAATGCATGGATCAGTTGGTGCCCTTTTTTCGGCCTGCGTGTGCCACAACAATTGTTTCCCTAGCCAACAGGAGAAAGGTTAAACACCTTGTGGCTAAGTCCCGCAAACGGGACTGTTTGGATTTCATCGGATTTGTTGTTACTGCCATGGATGATGTGGTCAGGCTCGGTGCCAGAATTTCGTCCTTGCTTGTAGCTTTACGCCGCTCGCTGTGGATGAAGCAGTGGTCGGCCGATGTGGCTGCCAAGAAGTCCTTCATAAGTCTGCCATTTGTGGGAAGCCGGCTGTTTGGGGAGCGACTGGATCTTTTGGTCAAGGATGGTAAGCTCCCTCAGAGAAGAGAGCCTGCTCGGCCCTTTAGGAACTCCTCTTCTTAACGGTCCTTTCGGGGAGGAAGAGGTTCTTCATTTTCTGGTGCCCGCAGAGATACCTGGGCAGAGGTAGGTCCCGCGGCCGGCCCAACCCCACCTGGGGAGCTAAGCCCAAACCCCCAGCCAAACCTACTCAGGCATGAGGGGGCGCCCTCACCCATACGGGTGGGGGGACATCTTCTGCTGTTTGCTCCAATCAGGAGATGTCATGTCGGATCATTGGATTCAGGAGGTGGTGTCCTCAGGTTACAAGATAGAGCTGGCAGCCAGACTACCCACAAAATTTCTATGTTCAAGGATATCCCGAAACCCGCTAAAAGCTCAGGCTTTGAGAGCAGCTGTTCAACTCCTCCTGCAGGTAGGTGTGATTTGCCATGTGCCTCGGCAAGAACAGGGTCAGGGGTTTTACTCCAACCTGTTCACGGTCCCCAAGAAGGATGGATCGCTGCGACCGATCTTAGACCTGAAGGGTCTCAACAAATTTGTACAGGTCAGACATTTCCGCATGGAAATGTTGCGGTCAGCGATGAGATCGCTTCGGCCCGGCGACTGTATGACCACGGTGGACATCAGGGACGCTTATCTGCACATCCCAATTTTCCAAGGACATCAGAAGTTTTTGAGGTTTTCACTGGAGGATCAACATTACCAGTTTGTTGCACTCCCCTTCGGCATATCCTCAGCTCCCCGAGTGTTCACCAAGGCGCTGGCGGGCATCATGGCTATCCTAAGGAGTTGGGGTATTCGCGTGTTTCCCTATCTAGACGACCTTCTGATTTTGGCCCAGTCCCTTCAGGAGGCCAAGAGCGACACCCAGACTGTACTGTCAACCCTGGAAGCCTTCGGTTGGGTGATCAACTACCCCAAGTTGTTTATTACGCATTCAACAGTGAGATCCTTCCTGGGAATGACGCTAGACACCGGTCAGGTCAAGGTTTTTCTGCCACAGCAGAAACTTTTGGGACTCCAGACGCAAGTGCAGGCCTTGCTGGCTTGTCAACAGCCATCGGTACGTTTGGGGATGAGATTGGTGGGCCTAATGGTGGCGTACTTTGAGGCAGTGCCCTTCGCCCAATTCCACATGAGACCTCTACAGCTGAACCTGCTGGCCAGCTGGAATCGTTCGCAGGAACCTCTGGAACAAGGTTTTTTGCTGTCCCCCCCGGCCAGGCAATCCCTCTTGTGGTGGTTGGACTCTCGGAACCTGCTGGTAGGCAAGTCTTTTCAGACTCCCAAATGGGAGATAGTTACCACGGATGCCAGTCTTACAGGCTGGGGAGGCGTTTGGCAGACCCAGAAGATCCAGGGTCAGTGGGGTCCGAAGGAGAACCGGTTACCCATAAATCTCTTGGAGCTGAGAGCAATTTGGTTGGTTCTTCTACGCCTGACTCCCCATTTAAAAGGCCATGCGGTCCAGGTCCGCTCTGACAATCAGATAGCTGTTGCCAACATCAACCACCAGGGCGGGACTCGGAGCAAGAGATCCTTCAAGGAGGTAAGCCGGATTCTGACTTGGGCAGAGGAGAATGTTCCCTGCATCTCAGCGGTTTACATCCCCGGGGTGGAAAACCAGGAGGCAGACTCCCTGAGCAGGAGCTCCTTGCGCCTGGGGGAATGGTCCCTCAGCAGCAAGACTTTTCAGGCTCTGTGCCTCCGCTGGGGTCAACCAGACATGGATCTTTTTGCGTCCAGACACAATCAAACTTCCAAGGTTCTTCTCTCTCTCAAGAGACCCTCTGGTCATAGCAACAGATGCTCTGGCGATCCCTTGGACGGAGTTCAACTCTGTATGCATTCCCTCCGTTTTCGCTCCTGGGCAGTGTGCTATGCAAGATAGCCCAGGAGGGGGTGCCAGCCATCCTGGTGGCTCCTCGCTGGCCAAGGAGGAGTTGGTTAGCGGACATAGTACAGATGTCAATAGATCACTACATCATGCCCGACGATCCAGGGCTTCTCACACAGGGGTCGCTACAGCACTCGAATTTACGGACGCTGGCTTTGACGGCCTGGGTATTGAAACCTCAATCCTGACGGAGAAGGGGTTATCAGCAACGGTTATTCACACAATGATTCAGGCACGGAAGAAGTCTTCTTCCATGATATACTACAGAGTTTGGCGGGGCTATATCGCTTGGTGCAAGGCCAAGAGCCTTCCTTGCCGGAAATATTCTGTTTCTAGAATTCTTGAGTTTCTACAACACGGTATAGACTTGGGCCTCCAGCTGAGCACCCTCAAGGGTAAGGTCTTGGCCTTATCCATTTTTTTCCCGAGGTCCATTGCCAATCATAGCTTGATCAAGACTTTTTTCCAGGGGGTCACCCATGTCTGTCCACCACATAAATTAGTCTTACCGGTGTGGGACCTAAATCTAGTGCTGTCTGCTCTCCAGGGTCCTCCCTTCAAGCCATTGAATGACGCTACATTGTCTATGCTTACACTCAAGGTGGTTTTTCTGGTGGCGATTACCTTGGTACGTCGCGTATCAGAGCTGGCCCCGCTATGTATGAAACCACCCTACTTTGAGATGCAGATATAAGGTGGTTTTTCGTTTTAAGCCAGATCTTTTACCTAAAGTCGTTTCTCCTTTTCATCTTAATGGGGAAGTTGTCTTACCTTCCTTGTGCCCAGCATCGGCTAATTCCAAAGAACGGACTCTCCATGCTTTGGATGTGGTCAGAGCCATAAGGTATTACCTGGCTGCGACGGCATCCTTCAGAAGATCGGATTTTCTCTTTGTCTTGACAGAGGGTTCTAGGAAGGGATTGCCACCAGCAAAGTCCACTCTCACTAAGTGGATCAGACAGGCGGTGGTACAAGCCTACTCTGCCAGGGGAAGGAACCCCCTTTTCGGATCACAGCTCATTCTGCTTCTTGGGCTTTTCAGCACCAGGCCTCGGTGGAACAAGTTTGCAAGGCTGCTACTTGGTCTTCAGTTCATACTTTCACAAAGTTTTACAAGGTTGATGTCAGGGCCTCAGCTGACGCTGTTTTTGGCCGAAAGGTGCTTCAGGCTGTAGTGAAATGAACTATCTGCTGTTCCGCACTGGGGATCCCACCTATATGGACACTGCTTTTGGATGTTCCAAACATGAATACTTCTGGACGGGCTGGAATAGATTGGAAAGAAAAAGGCTATTCTGTGAAACTCACCTGTAGATTTGCTTTTGTTTCCGATCCATTACAGCCTGTCCACCCCGCCCTTGAGGTTTGTTATGTCCTGCATGCCTGTTATGGTGATTGAACCATTTTTGCTCATAGGACACTATGTATACAAGTTTTTGGTTTTACCTTTTTTGATTCGAGAGAGTACACGCAGAGGCTATGTGAGGTAACATGGTCTCCTAATTTGGACCTTCCCGGCCTGCCTCTTCTATTGAGTACTGCTTTTAAATTACTGGGGCTGTGTTGAGAGGCAGCTGCCTTTATAGGGGGCCGGGAGGAGCTACATCTCTTATCTTGCAGTCAGGCCCCCTAGGGGCGAACTCCCAAACGTGAATACTTCTGGAGGGGCTGGAAAGGATCGGAAACAAAAGCAATTCTACAGGTGAGTTTCACAGCATTGCCTTTTTTCAGTCGTTTAAGTTGTTTGGTGAGTGTTTAAAAGAGTTCTGATCGCGTCTGCCCTTATTGCTTGACATATTGCCATGTGCACTGGGTCTGAATGAATGATTGATTGGTTGTTTATGATATGCTAGTAAAGATCCTCCAGGTTAGTTGAATGTATGTATGGTTAGAATTCCTGTAACATTTCCGTTTTAATTTGATCATTTGCAACATCTATAATCTGGAAGGTGATTAAATGACCAGAGATCGCCATTTGTATATTGGATTAATTATTTAATTGGTCAGACATTGACACATGTATAATTGGATAGTGATCAAATTGACCCCAAATCACATTTATCGATTATCGAATTGCTGTCAAATGAGGTCACCACATTTATAATCCAGAAGACAATCAAATTAACCAGAGATAGCAACATCTAAAATCAGATGGTGAGAACACCACCCGTACTATTGCATAGCAATCAAATTTACTAGTGACTGACACATATATATAAACAGATGGTGATCAAATTGCCCAAAGACCAGCACTTGTATAATCGAACGACTATGTCATTGATCAGATATTACCACATGTATAATTACAGGCTGATTCATTACTAGCGCCAGGTATCGGCAGATGAGCGTCTGTACAGAGGCGCTAAGAGCGACCGCTAGTATACGTTGTGATCAGCTGTCAGGCGCTGTAACAGAGCGCCTCAGTTGCTGTAGTAACCTGGCCAGCATTGATGAATAAGATGTATGTTGGGTTTTCTAACACCAGTACAGCGTTGCAGGCAGCGAAAGATAGCGCCAGCTCATTGCGACCAACTCTCAGCGACTCACACCATATTCAACAAAAAAACAGACCTCCAGAGCCTCGGCGCTCTGGATCTGGTAACTATAGCATAGAGTGGCTGACGCTGTGTGTTTAAAGTATGTTTTTGAACAAATGAAAACACATGAAATTACATTGTGGTAACATTGTGACAATAATACTTTAATGGCAGACCTGTAATGACAATTCTGCATAAAAATATTAAAAAAAAAATCTAAAAAGTTTTCAAAAATGACTCTTTCTAGGCCAGGAGAGGTGACATAATTATTTGAGAGAAAAAAAAACTATGAAACACAAAAAACCCTGTTTAAACAGAAGAAAAGGAACGTCCATTGAAATGTATGGGAGAGCGACAGGTAGCGACAGGTAATACCTGGCGCTCTGGAAGTTAGAGCGCCGGGGCTATACGCTGAGCCGCCTGTAATGATGAATCAGATGCTACATGGCGCTGTTAGAGTGAAAAGGATATGAGAAATAAGGAGAAAGATGAGAAGAATGTCAAACAAAGAGGAAATTGAGGACTGAGAAAAAGAAAGTGAAGGATAGAATGTGGAAAAGAAAGGGAGGAGGGAGTGAGAGAAGATGGAGGATTACATAAAAGAGAAGGGGCAAATATGTAATAGAGATAGAGAGGAGGATGTAGAGAAGGTGAAAAGAGAAAGATAACAGGTAATTGACGAATGGAGAGATAGGTAAAAGAGGGTAAGTGCAAAAGAGGAAAGGGGGAAACACAGAAAAAAATGAACAAGCAAATGTGGAAAAGTGCATGAAAGAAGGGGAAATGTGAAAATCAGAATGAGATTGAGAGAATGTGAAAATAAAACACAGAAGAAAAGTGTAAAATAGGAAAAGGAGCAAACACAGAAAACATAAAAAGTAGCAAATGTAGAAAGTGTAGAATATACAAATGAGAGTGAAATGAGGGGTATGTGTAAAGGATTTAAAAGAGGAGGAGAATAAGGTAAAATTAAAAGATGAGGGTCATGTAGAGCAGAGGAAGATGGAGATAAGGAAAGGCAGGAGGAGTAGAAAATACCAGAGACAGAGAAAAAAAAGTGGGAAAAAAAGGAGAGCTGAAAGCTTTTTCTTTAATGGGGTGATTGAATTGTGTCCCCGGCTGACCCCTTAAGGAGGGATTAGGACGCCGCCAGGTATGACCACACAGCTTGTGCCCCCTCAAAGACCCAGCCATGCCTGCGCCCAGCAGTTTTAATCGGCAGATTTCTTCATCCTTTCATTTTCCTAAACTCCAAGATGTGGTGCCCGCTAATCCCGATTTATTTTGGGTTTATTTGTGTTATTAATTCTGGTGATGGACGCCGCATGGCGAAGGGGGAGGGCCACGGTGTGAAGTGTGGACATGGCCAAGTCTAGCTCTCCCCTTAGCCCATCAGAGCGCCGTCGCCTGACAAAGGATTTCTCTCGACAGATCCAGCCGCAGTCATTGGATGTTTTTTTGTTTCCCGGGAAATATCTTGTCATATCTCGCTGGCGCTAATCTGGATTTAACGTGGATTTAAATATTAACAATGGAAAATAATTTGGGTTAAAAAAATAATCCCCACCCGGATAAAGTCAGGAACAAAAAAACACAAAATATTATTTTGGAGCTCTGCGGCCTATTTAAATATTCAAATCAGCGCTGCGTGGAAATGAGGGCAACCTGGGCAGCTCCTATTCAGCAAATACTATAAGACATGATTGTTTCTAAAGCACCGTCCTTGTCCATGGCACATTAAAAAGTAGTCATGATAATAAGAGGCCGATTCATTAATAGCGCCAGGTAGCGACAGATGAGCGCCAGTAGCGTGATTTTCTCAGCGCCAGCTAGTATTCGCTGTGCTTGGCCGGGGTTTGCTTGTTGACAGCGACTCAGTCGGTGTGCGGTAATGTTGAATACGGGGTTAGGTGTCGCTGTTTCACAGGTTCAGCGTTGTATGGGTGCGCCTGACAACGAATGGCCAGAGCGAACGGCTTGCTGCAGATTCATTAACAAAACACGCTCCGAATTATTTTGCGCTGTGAATTCCTTGTTTAAACCCCAGAGCGCTGGCGGCGATGGGTGTAAAATAGTTTTTAACCCCCAAACAACCATATTTTTTTATTGTAAAATTATACAAGTTTTTATAAACATTTTGTAATATGAATACCTTAATATCAGACCTGTAATATCAATTCTGCACAATTTTTTTTTTTTTACCTTAAAAAAAAAATCCTAACATTGCAGAAGTGGTCACAGAATTTTTGACATTAAAAAAAAAAAATAAACATTAATAGGAATTAATTATGATTAATTAAAAATTGCTCCATTGAAATGCATTGGACATTGCCAGGGAGCGACAGGTCATACCTGGCGCTGTGATGGGATTAGCAGCGGCGCTGTTCGTTGCAGTCGGCTACATGATTAATCCAGCGCTAGCAGACGCTATCGCCGGCGCTAGCCTCATTTAGCGTGATAAATGCGTCGTGACCGCCGCCGGGCGTACTTGAGTCGGTAGCCGCCGTTAGCTGGCGGTACCTGGCGCTCGTCAGACACTACCTGGCGCTAGCCCTTGATAAATAAGGGCCTAAGTTTATACATTAGACGGGTGTATACATGCAGAAATTGTAAAACATAGGAGCAGAGAAGAGCCTAAAGGAATATGGAGTGGAAACAAAAAGTTATTAGGTAGCTTTGGAAAAATGGAACTGAATAAAGGTAGTAATAAATCAAGGAAACTGGACTTTTTTCTTGTTTCCTGGTCACAAGGCACACAGATTTTCGTCATGAAGACTGATCCCCCTTGGTGGACTTGCAGGCTGATTCATCACTAATGCCAGGTAGCGACAGATGAGCGTCTGTAGCAGGCATTTTCAGAGCGCCTAGTAGTACCTGTGCTCGGCCGTGGGTTGCTAGTTCAGCAATGTGCAGCAATGATGAATACATTGTGAGGAGTCGCTATTTGACCAGTACAGCGCTGTATGGGAGCGCATGGTAGCAACTGGTCAGTGCGACCGACTCACAACATATTCAGTAAAAAAAACAGCCTCACAAAACTCCGACGCTGAAAAATGCTTCTCTGAAGCCCAGAGCGCCGGAGGCTGTGTGTTTAAAGTCTGTTTTTCCGCATGTATCCACTAGTAAGAAAGCGAAAACATATTGAATTACATTGTAATAACATTGTAACAACATTGTAACATGAACACTTTAATGGCAGACCTGTAATGTCATTTCTGCAGAAATATATAAAACATGAAAAATGTTTGAAAAAACTGCATTTTCAATGCCAGAAGAGGTCACGACATTATTTGAGATTTAAAAAAAAATAAATAAAAAAACACAAAAACCCAGTTAAAAGAGAAGAAAAGGATCGTCCATTGAAATGTATGGGAGAGCGAGAGGTAAGACTTGGCGCTGTGCAAGGCTGAACGCCGGCGCTGTTCGCTGAGGCTGGGATAATGATGAATCGGACGCTACATGGCGTTATCCCAGTCGCTCAACAGATTCTATTTGATAAATGTGTAATTGCGTGCGGTGTCCGGCGTTCACCTGTCGCTACCTCTCATTAACAAGGCACTACCTGACGCTATCCCTTCTTAAATAAGGCCCTTGGACTCCTAGGCTAAACGGGACAACCTCTGTGAATACCTTGGTTACACCTTGCCACCACAGTCGACTTGTTACTGAGTCACCACTAGATATGGAGTATATTTTATACTGGGACCGCCTTGCTACAAACCTCAAGTTAGACCTCAGGCACACTTTTTGCTACAAACTCAAGTGGACCCAAATCAGCCAATGACTTACCCTCAAACGTGTTCCTAGACAGCTTCAGTGTCACATTATTATACTTTTACCATAAACTCCTATGAAAGCCTAATTATAGAAGGGTGAAGTGTGTTAGTTAAACTTCTTACTACTTAACCAACACGCAACACAATTTGTTTGTTTCATCCAGTTGTTACATTGATATGCATTAATGATTACACTTTAGTGTATATACTGTATGCTTGTTAACACTTTAATATATTGCATGATCTGATTAAAATACACTTTGAAATATCTAGTCCAGGCCACTCCTTTTAATAAGCTCATGCTTAGTATTGCAGAGTAAGGCCTCTTCTTCTAAAAGTACTGAGAAAAATTAAAGTCCAGTTTCCTTGATTTATTTTTACAAATGTACCATAACCTGGGTGAACAAGAACCTCCCCAAACTACTAACAGGATAGAGGGTTCTAAGTCTTAAAGTTGACCATAACCCAGGATTTTGAAATCCTGCTAAAGGGATAGCGGGGATGCGTCCGCTGCTCGCGCATGCGCCCCAGTTTTTGTTCCACCCACCCCTCGATATGCACCCCCCCCCCCCCAGGACGGGAGCTGAATGCCGCTACTGTGGCAACCATTCTACCGCGGTGCCGCTGTGTCCCGGAACAGCATCACGGGTTGCATAGCAACCGTGATATCTGGCCCAGGCAGGGAGAGGAGAGATCTGTCTTCTCCCCCCGGACACCACATAGTAACCAATGACGCAGAAGGGCCTCAAGTTGATAGGCAGCCCTTCTCCAGTCAGGCACCATTGTTCCTAGCCCACACCAAGGCGCCAACATAGACTGTACAATGTCGGTCGTCTGGGAGCTGGACAGGTGGTGCCCGGGCGCGCAGAGATCACTATGGCGGCCTGCATGGCGACAGATGTGTGATACCCACCAGAGACTGCCCTGAAGGCTATAATCTCACATATTGCTCTTCTGCCCCCCTGGGCTTTGATGAGACATGTAATAAGACTGGGGATTAACCCTTTCGCTGCCAGCCTACCTGCAGCATTTGCCACTCCCTGTTGCCAGACGATGTTTCACTATTTTGCGCTACACATATTCAACTGTCATTTTTGAAAGGATTTCCAGGGATTTCCCAGGAAAATTATATATTGTTTTTTTCAACAGAGTCTGGGCTTTAACATGAAATGTCTTGTTTGTATTTTTTAGGTGTATTCTCAATTTTTTTGGGTGAAATGTGTGAAAAAAAATAAAAAAAAATATTTTTTTACAATTTGTAGAGTTTTTTTGTAATAAAAAATGTAAGTTTGTCAATAAAATCTTATTGCGTGAGAAACCCCAATTTCTCCCGGTTACAGCGATACCACATATGTATAGGTAGACACCCTTTCCTGCCCAGAAGCCTTTTATAGCTGCTGGATGACAAATGGTTAATTAAAAAAAAAAATGACATAGGGTCCCCCTTCCCGGGGAGGGGGACCCCATTTTTTTTTGGATTTTTAAGGGTTAAAAACCCTTAAAAATCCAAAAAAAAATGACGTGGGGTCCCCCTTACCCAAAGTAACCAGCCCGGGACCAGCTATGGGGGCTTGTAGGCACAGAGTGGGGGGGCCAGCTTTGGTGGCCCCCCCACCCTGCAGCCTACGAGCCCACATAGCCTATGTGGGCCCGGGCTCTTCTGCCCCCCCCTGGCCTTTGGGGAGGCAGGTAATGGGGGTGCGGGGGTTAATGGCAAGTCACCCGCTAGGGCAGGTGACTTGCCACCCCCCCAGCCTTGTGAACTGGTATAAGGGGTCTCATGGACCCCTTACCAGCTCACAAAGGGTTAACTGTTAAAAAAAGCCACGACACAATAATAAAAAGTATTTTATTAGAAAAAAAAAAATTTTTTTTTACTGTACTTACCTTCGATTGCAAGCTCTTGTCCCTCGCCGCTCAGCTGACAGATGCCGGTGATCGGCATCCAGAGAAGGAGAAGGCAGGAGATCAGAGGATCTCCTGTCACCTCCTTCCCCAGCGCCGATCACCGGCATCTGAGAAGCTGAGAAAGCTGAAGCCCGTTCGGGGCCGGGATGACTTCATAAGAGGCATGATGGCGGCCGCCATCGAGAAGAAGAGAGGACAGAGCCTCCCAGGCTGAAGATCGGTAAGTCCTGGGGGGGGATCGGAGGCCCCCCAGGTGAAGAGGAGGGACAGCGGGAGCCAGCGCACACACAGGTAAGTGAATGTCATTTTTATTTTATTTTTTTTACTTTTTAAACTAGAAGCGAGGAAAGTCAAGCACGTAACACCTACGGGCTTGGCACTTAAGGCCCAGCCAAGCCAGCACGTAGGTGTTACGGGCTTGGCAACAAAAGGGTTAATGGCCCCCTCCTGACCTGTGAATTAGTATAGGGGTCTCATGGACCCCTTACCAGTTCACAAAGGGTTAAATATAAAACCACAGAGAAAACGGTATTTTAATTATTACTTTTTTATACTTCCCTTCAATCCACCCCCGATCACTGTGTCCCTTGCCGATCACCCCTCTCCTCTTCCCTGCTCTCATTCGTGCTGCTGGAAGCCTTTCATACTGGCTGAGTGACAGGACATCAAGGGTTAACTTAAGAAAATGACAAAGAGCCCCCCTTTACTAGGGGGGGCTTTTTTATGTAAAGGGTTAAAAACCATAACAAGTTGTTGTGGGGGTTCCCCTTTGCTAGTGAAACCAGCCTGGGTACCAGCTTGTGGTGGCTTGTAGACTAGGGAGTCTGGATGGCCTCCTTCCCTGAAAAACAGTGAACACACCTTCATTAGCAGCCGCCAGTGATGGAAGACAGTATTTTGAAATTATATATTATATATTGCTATTATTGGCCCTGATTTACTAAAGCTCAGCGCTGCTCTGGTCTGGCATAGGTCGGCACTCGGCATAGCAGACAAAGTAGTATCACTAAGCTATTTTTGCTCTGGTGCATCACACAATAAGTAAATATTTTCTACTCTGTGTTATGTTCTAAGTACAGGTCAGACTACTTTTTGCTGTACAGTAACCAAAATTCACAAAAGCTTAGGGAGATAAATAATAATTCTTTATAAAATGATAAAAAACATATCTTTGTTCTCTATACCTGTTTAACTATGCCTGACTGTACAAACCAGCTTATATTAGCAGGCACATGTACTCACCAGTAAATTTCTTTTCTCGTCATCTTCCATTCCGGAAGTTCTACTGTTTTGTTGCAACCACGTAGGTTGCTGTTGATGCCTTCTACAGGGTTCTTTGCTAGGTTCTGAACAGGTTATGCCAATACTCGCAGGTTACACCCCTCCCGGGTCTGTGGCTGGACTCCTTTTTAATTAACAGGGAGTGTCTGGCCACAGCCTGCCCTATATAGACCGGAAGGAGCTTTGTTTTTCTTGCAGTCCCCGCCTATGGTTGAGGTTAACCCACGCTGATGGTGGTGCCCCGGAATGGAAGATGACAAGAAAAGAAATTTACCGGTGAGTACAGAAATGTCCTTTTTCTGAGCTTCATGAGAGCCTAATATACTAAGGTGAAATCATATAGGGAGAGCACATGACAGAAATGTAATATAAAACTTCTAAGCCACAAACTACTAAAGTGGACCAAAACCCTAAAAGATTCCAGGGCCAGGTTAGAGCTTGCCCTGTTGCTTGATCACCCGTATACTCACTTCAGGGCTGGACCTCACAGGGGAAGGTAGGGCCTCCAGTGGCATCCGCCAGCCATTTAGATATGCAGCAGAGGGGAGACCTTCCATTCGGAACTAATTTACGGACATGAATATTCAGAGTATGGAGTTTCTAATTGGAAGAGAGTCTGGGCATGTGCTGTACATGTAGGTATGAGGAGATGAAAATGAATTCATCAAGCAGCAGAAAATGTGGCTCATCAATATCCCAGGCACAGGGTCAGTCGATGAACGCCCTCTGACATGTTACCCACTACAGACACGTCTCAGCCTGGCCATCAAAGAGCCTTTAGCTTATCAATCAGCCGTACAACTGGCAGCTTTTCAATATGGCAGATCCCCCTCCCCATCTTTCCCCAGGGTGAGGTCAGCCAGTATGGACGCTGCTCCTGCATTGTGATCAGCCCGTCAGCTCCCATGGTATTCGTGTCCTGACCTTGGCAGTGACCTGCCGTCACTCAGCCAATCGCTCAGGCCAAGCCGATGTCTGAAGGTGATGGCCAAAATGGCTGCCCCAGCTGAGGACAAGACTGGCTAGACTGGTTACACTGCTGCTACCGTAGCAATTCGGGTACTGGGATCAAATAAGGTCCATCCAGAAAATCCTGCGAAGCTTTAAAGCCAGTTGAAAGTCTGTTTTTAAAAAAAATAAAAATAATGCATGCACATTGTATGTATCCCACAATACTCCTGGGTTTGTGAATAAAAGTGGCAGTGGGGAGGCGGAGCAAGAGTAGCAGCTGCGGACTGGATGAAGGCAGTCACCTAAAATCCGTAGCTGCTGATTGGGCATAAAGCAAAAGCGAAAGTCCCGACCATTGAGACTTTCGTTCTGCTTTAAAGCAGAGCAAACATTTGCTTTCCAATTCTGTGTTAGGGAGGGTCCTGGCAGGCTCAGATTGTCCCAAAGGGTTTCCAGGGAATCTCCTCCGTGGGGCCCGTTTGAGGGCCTCCATCATCAAAACATGAACTATGTATAGATTATTTGTGGCCAGAGCTAAAGCCTGTGCATGACGGGGTAGGTCCACTTTAACGCTCACCTTCTTTTCTAGTACATTCTACACTGATTCTGATTTGGAATGCCCTGCAGTGTGTATCCACATGGATTGCTGGGAAAACATACTGGAAATCCCACGGGGCAGGCGCCAGTGGCCAGCCAACCAACGTGCTCAGCTTCATTCAGCTCAGCTAGTCGCTCTGACGTCAGAGGGTGGAGCAAGCTGAATGGAGCAGAGCCACAAACGCTGTTGCATTGCGTGGTAGGTGACTTTACTTGTCAGTCATTGGGGTTTCACACAGCGGAGCATCCCAAAACGGAATGCCCCAGGGAGAGGAAATTGGCAAAGTGGTAATTCGCCTGCTTTCTGCTTGCCCCATGCTGGCTGGGGCTCACTATTTTAGTCACCAGCTCTTTGCATTACCTGGTAACCCCTATTGAACATGCTCCCTGCTGCTGACTCATCTTTCTCAGTCTCTTCACTAAATTCACTTCTGAGGAGGCTGTTACACTGAGACATGCAAGGATGAGTCATCTGATGCTGAGGAGGCATGGTAAAAGGAAGAAATGTTTACTAAGGCTTAATAAAGTGGACCAAAATCAGTGATTTTACCTATCCTATGTTTTTTCTGTGCCCAGGGTGCATCACAATTTTAGAACCTCCAATTCTAGTGAACCCATGGCTCATGCACAGACTCTCCTCCAATCAGCGGTCTATGCTGTGTATATGAATGAAGGGCATAGAAACACAGTTTGTATACACATACGGTGTAAAGCGCTGCAAACAACCAACCTCCCTTCGACCGGTGTGCATATCTGCCATGTAAACTGGATTGATCTCCAGCAGCCAGAGCAGCTGACACCAGCAATGAGAACAAGAATAGCTAAGTATTTTGCCCAGCTTCCTCTTTATGTTTGTATGTCAGAGACAAGCCCAAGGGGTGTGGTGGTGAGTGCAACAGATCTTATAAACTTAAACCTTGTTAGATGTGGATGGGAAACCTGCCCTGTACCTGCCAGGAAGGGTCTTGATTTACAATGACACCAAACCAACCTAATCCAGCAGCCATGCCATCAGTGACCTCTTCATCTCCATCTAGTGGGGAGCAGAAAACAGATCTGTACATATCTGTGTCTTCTCCACTAGTTATTGCAGCTTTTTCCTGTCCCCAATCATACACAGTTCTATGCCTGATTTTGGCTACCTAAGCATCTTTAACTGTAGAGATCAAATCAAAATAGTCTGGGGGATTGGCAAGAGGGACCTAAAGTGATCTGACCACTTTAAAGAGGACAAAACCCCATGGACAGTTCCCTGCCCTAGGTGTATCCCAATTTGGCATGCATTGCAGTGTTTAACCCTCATGGATTCACTGTATACTATGATTCTACTAGATCTCACAGCACAGGGGGGGGGTAGCTCTGCCCTACCCACCTGCCAGGCCCTCTCTGGCTTGAATGGGGTCACGCAGGTTGAAGGGAATGAGGATTCTGTGGGGTGATGCATAGTGTGGCTAAGCATGGCCATGGCTGTGGGATCAAAGATCAGGGGGAGTATACAGAAAAATCAGGAGGGTTTCACAATGCAAAGCATCCCAAATCAAGATGCTCCTAGGTAAATCTTATAAGATCCAACTCTAGAGTTATGGCCCACTTTAAGTCCCCCATCCGACTACAGCCCTGCAGTGAGCTATACTTATCTTGCAGCAGTCAGTGCCTTAAAGTGGACCATCACCCTCGGCCGATCACCTCCCTCCCCGCGGGACATCCGAGATCGGGATGTCCCGTGGGGTGAAACCCCCCCAAACACCCCAAACCCCCTCGCCGCCGCCTCCCTCGCGCCCCTCTAGGCGTGCGCGCGCCCGTGCCGGCCGTCTGTGAATGGCCGGCGCGGGCGCGCGCGCGTTAAGAGGGACGCGCGGGAGGCGGCGGAGGAGCCGCTTGTCCGCGGCTGTCAGATCCCTTGTCCGTCGTCGCTGGGAGCGGGGAGAGGTGAGTTTTTAGGGTGATCGGGGGGGTTTCACACAGCGAAGTGGACCAAGACCCAGGATAGTCAAAATCCTGGGTGTTGGTCCACTTTAAATCAGAGTAGGTTCTAGCCACCACAGTGAGTGCTGCAACCGCCTAATGGCAATCAGGAGAAAAGGTATTGCTTGCTGTGTGGTGACAGGCATCAGAAGTCTCTGCGCCCCATACAGCATACATTTTTGGGCACCGTTCCTTAAAGATCCTGAGTAGAGCCCAAGGGGGTGGATGAGTGGAGCTCTGACAGGGGTGAGGGGAATGGTAAAAGTAGTTTGATGATCAATCCAGTGCCCAAAGCAGGTTAGTCAGACGTTTCAGTAGAGCTGGGAAATGACCCTTTCTGACCGGGGTCTCGTACAGAAGGCTTGCCTGTACTGTCCTGTCTAGCGGGTGGGTGTTCTTTGGGCTATCGTCAAACTTACACCCACCCTGGGACAGGCTTTCATGGGAGGTTTTAGGACCTGTTTAATATTTTAATGTTTTAATTTAACAGTAAATATATATGGATGTCATCAGAACCCAAAAATGTCGACCAGCACACAATATGATGTTCCAGTGCTAGTTACACCTCCCCCTTTGATCACCTGTGACACCCTTGGGTTTTCTGTGTGGTCACTACAGGAAGGAAGTGAGACTGTATCTCCCCAACGGCGTTACAGACAAAAATAATAATACTGGTTCTATGTTACTATTGGTTCTAACCCTTGCTTGGAAAACAATCTTTGCTGGAGTTTACATTTTAGAATCAAAATGGATTATATTAAATTCTAACAAAATCGGGAGTCTGGGTGTTTGTATAGTCACAGCCCCCGAGGAGATACATCAATCATATTGCCCCCAAAAAACACTGTGCAAATCTGTTGAAACAATTTGTGCCTAAGGAGCCACCCCCATAATGTACAGTACCCAGAGGATGCTACTGTCCCTTTAACATGTTTCTTATAGTCACTTGCTTTTTGTGCATGTGTATTTGTATAGTTGATTAGCTGCTTATCTCCTTTCATTTTGCTTTACAATTCATCGGCGGCAGAGCGACGCATGGGACGTGGCGCAGGGAATTCTATAGGCACACAGACAAGAAAGACCTGACTCCATGTATCCCAGTTACACACCTTGGCCGCTCTGTAAATATTCGCCGCCATCGCCATGACAACTAATTCCATAAGTTGGGTGTGAATTAAGGCTCAGGTGATTTGTGTGTTCCGCTCCAGAGCCCCGGCCTCAGAGATTTCTCCTTCTGCTGTATCGGCCTGTGTTTGTTCTGGCACTCTTCTCGTCTCAGGCTGGAGGATCTGACCGTCAATACAAACATTTCCGCTCCAATGTCTCCCATGGATTTTACAATGCGATTAAGCCTTAAGAACCTGGGCTGCTAAATGGAGAGTGCCCCTTGCACAATGCACTTGTAGCAAGCTCTCCATCTCATGTGGTACAGTTCAGTGGAACACCTAGGAATTTCATCTGGTCTGGTAGAGGGTGTGGAATAAATGGGGCGCGGTTTCTGCATTTTCAAGTTGCCAATCCTTTGGATGGGAGCTCGAAGGAACAGCCACTAATGGGATCCAGCTTCCACATCCAAAGACCAGAATAAAACCTAGCTTTTAATCTGTCATATTAAAAACATTCCCAGCTTAAGAAATCCACCTCAGCGATGGCACAACACGTTTCTGGGGTTATACCCTTGTATCAGAACTGCCGCTCATTTTAAATGAAAAAAGGTAGCGTCGCGTACATCCATCCGCGCAAAATTATACCTGAACCTGAGGATATGACAGCTGCAGGAACATTGATCGGTAATTTGCATGGATTTCTGGGTACTCCTGCTGCTAAAATCTTTTTTCCCCAAACATTCTCTGTCTTCCTCACCCAAACCTCTCCATGAGCGATACAAACAGGTCATGTTTTGTGGGTCTCCATATTGCTGACTCTGCTACTGCATGAATTACTTCATCTGGTCATCTGTGTGGAGATCTGCAAAAGATGGCCTATTGGTAGCTCTCGAGGTGGTGTTTGGGAAACACTGTCCTAAAGCACGACAGCCCCCCTCTCTCGCCTCCTCATTTCCAGGATCGCTTTCCTTTGAGTGCTGCTCTCACTTGCTACACTTGCCGCTAAGCATCTTCCCTAATGCAAACAGTGGCCATGCTGCACTCAAGAGTGCCCCAAAAAGAGCCCCAGCAGTGGGCCAGACCCATGGACCATCCCCTTCGGTGCTCCCCTTGTAGATTTACTGCCTGAAACGAGCACTCCATCTCAGTTGGCCATTTTTCACTAATATTTAATTAGCGCTTCTCCTCAGCGCTCAATAAAATTATTTTATCCTCTGCACATGATTGGGGGTTGAGGTGTAGAAGCTCTCTGCTGAGCTTTAGACATTTTTCATTAAAAGGACTCTTCAGACAAAAACAATACATATTCACCTACAGTACCTTGCAGCAAGAGCTACTATTCCGTGGACTTGCTGCCTTCTCGCTTCCTCCTGGTATCAGTCAGGTTGACTAGCCACACCCACTCCATCCATTGCGATGGGGGGGGGGCATGCCGAGGGTTGGCATATCCCCTCCATTGTAATGAATAGAGGTGGTGTGGCCAGTCATTGTGATTGATGTGAGGGGAAGAACGCCCTTCTCAGAGTCGCAGGACTGGCAGGGACAAATTGAAGATGCCAGAAGGTTTTAGACTACCCACATTGCGCAATTCAGCTGCCCCAGACAGTAGGTGGGCATATGTTATTTATTGTTTTGCCTGGACATGGGTTTAAAGGCAGGATCATCTATCACATGTTAGTTAATAACAACCCCTATAGAGTATTGCACAGCTCTCCACAACTTATCGTATAAGGTCCCACATTTTAGCAAATAATACCTTAAAATCATCTCTTAGCCACTAAAGCAAAACCCTTCTGATATCTAAACCTGACACTGCACCTACTGTACCAACTCCTAAACATATCTATAAAGTCTACCCTGCCATCCAAACCTGACTTTGGCACCTAACTAGTCCACATACCTGGACTCACATAACCAAACACCTACATTTCATTTCACCTAACCAGCCCATAAAACTGGAAACCAATACCTAATCAAAGTCCTAAATTACAATTTAAAGCTTTCATCTTCTCATTTACTTACACATTTGAAATCCCTGACCCTTAAATGCCTGAAATAATCTTAGTCCCTAAAACGAACTTTTACACCCAACCTGACTTCTATAACCTACACTGCTCCAACCAACCCTCAGACATCACCGTATAGCCTACCCAACCCTCCAAACCTGGACCCTAACACAAAACCAGGGACCTAAGTTTCATTCTGTAGCTCCCAATCTCCTAGTTTACTGTACTATACTTTACTTCACTGAAGGCCCTGACCTTAAAATCCAGGAAATAAGTCCCTGTTCACTCGGCACTGTAAACAATGGGGAGCAAGAGCTGGCGCAGCCCCCGCATCAGAGTTTTGCAGCAAAGAAATCATCAGGGAGGCACACTGGTACAATTTAATAACAAGTTACATATTTATTCTGAAAATCTATTAATGACAAGATCATGTCTTAAAGCCATCTAATATACATATATAACACAGGACAAACAAACACATAAATGAGGTATAGGCAGAGGGGAGAGTCACTCTAATAAACAATTCGATATAAATATAAATGGATAAATATGTAAACATACATATCTTTGAAGCAATGTATTTTCTAGGAACTAATAAAAATCTTAATCCAACAATAAACCTGAAATAATAACAATAAGTGCTACAACCCTGCCTATGATCCGGATCTTAGCTATATAAAAAGGTGCACAAAAAAGATCAACCACAATTTAGGCCCAATACTATTCATACAAATCATATTATAACTACACACATATCAAATATCAAGACAATCTAAAATACCAATGAAACAATGGATATAAATATATATAGAAGCATATTAACCATGTATAACCCCTAAGTGACCACATATGTGAGCTATCATCCAAATGTGACTATACAAATAGCCCAATTCAAAAGTTATAGTGTAAACAATCAATGCTGATAATTATCTATGACCAATCCCATCACTTCCCCAATAAAGTGCATGTGCCCAAAAGAAATATACCAAGGATATAAAAATGTCTCCCCGCCACCTGCCATCTCAGACCAGAGCCACGCATTTCGTGGGCCAATCTGCCCACTTCCTCAGGCTAAAAGGCAAAAGGGGCCGCAATGTAAGCTGCCTCTCCCCCTCCCTTGTTTCTTGTCTAGGGTACAGCTGCAGTTGGCTCACTGTTCTCAGGGAGTGCTGGGCGTCAGAGCTGTAGGTTGCACAGGATGCAAGCACAATGTATCTCCTGGAGTAGCTCTATGTGTAAATAGAAATCAGATCACATCAGGCCACACTACTGCCAACCTGGGCACAAGAGCAGTCTGCATTATCAGTAAATACAGTATGGCTGCATTATTTTTTCTTAGGGAGGCACTATGACTTTTGCTATGGGGTCCTGTGAACCTTTAAAGTAGACAAAACTCCTAGAAACAAAGCTCTAGAGACTCCAGGGCCAGGTTACAGCTTCCTTCTGGGGCATCCCAAATTGGGACACATGGGTGGGCCTCATTCGGCACCCCCCACATTTATCTATCTATCTGTGTGCACCCGTTGATAGTATGTTTGAATGGTCGGCAATGGGTACATGCAGCAAATGGGGAGTGGCCAGATGGAGGCATTAAATCAGGGTGCTGTCAATAAAGAGCTGTACTATTGAGCTACAATCCAGGCCAAGTTCCAGCTGATTTATCAGTTTCAGAAGACGGGGAATGCTGATGTTCTGTACAATTTGGTCCATGAGGATGAAGAGCATGTCGTGCTCCTGAATCTCTTTATGCCATAATCCATCCATCTTCCCCCTCCCAGAATATTGAGAGTGATGGTCCAGTCTGACTCTAGCCAATAAATACATTCAGGCAATAGGGACAGACGGGTGAGGCAGGAGGACTTAGCCTGGGAAAAAAGCACCATGTGCCTTGTAGTGAGAGCTGGCAGGTCGTGACCTCTAATGAGGCCAGGTCAGGCGGGCTGCGGGCCTCAGAGAATAGCAGCTAGCCAAAGGGACGGAGGTCAGAGGATAATGAAGTAGCCGACATTGGTTTTCTGCCAGTCACACTTCAGAGGAGAATAATGTGTGCGTGGGAAAGGGCCGAGTATTAGTGATACACCACCGGATCATCCTCCTGATTACAACCCATCCTCTGAGCTACTATATCATGAGCCAGCACATGCCAATACTTCCCCCGGCACCTGCCAGAGCCTTTCATGGCGACAATTAATGTGATCTCTGCTCTGCAGGATGCTCACTTGCAGCCCTGAGAACTAGATTTGTCTCCAATACCCTATAAATATAGGACTTACCTCTAATTTAACCCCTAAGACAGGCAGTAGGGTCACAGCCTGTGCTTGTATAGAGGGTGCACTGTCTCTATCCTTGTGTCACTTGGGGTGGCTTTTGCAAGTGCATTAAAGTGGACCTAAACCCTCAGTGCCAAAAAGGGTACTAGTCCACAGGGACACTATGCTACTCTCTCATGCCCTGCATCAAAGAGACTCTCACGTTTTCCTACCTGAAATCTATCCAATGGGGGACCGGAAAAAGCTGCAAACACCTGTGACAGCTGCACCTCCTTCACAGACAACTCCCCTGCAGTGGGCAAGTTTCCTGCCCCTCTCCCAGTCATACAAAGATCCATGCTTCCTAAAGGTTTTTAAATAGAGGGGCTTTCTGAATTGTGATGACCTGAGACAGGGGTAGTTGTTTAGATATGTACACTACCTACAGAATCTCTTCCCTTGTTTAACCCTTTCGCTGCCAGCCTACCTGCAGCATTTGCCACTCCCTGTTGCCAGACGATGTTTCACCATTTTGCGCTGCACATGTTCAACTGTCATTTTTGAAAGGATTTCCAGGGATTTCCCAGGAAAATTATATATTGTTTTTTTCAACAGAGTCTGGGCTTTAACATGAAATGTCTTGTTTGTATTTTTTAGGTGTATTCTCAATATTTTTGGGTGAAATGTGTGAAAAAAAATTAAAATAAAATTTTTTACAATTTGTAGAGTTTTTTTGTAATAAAAAATGTAAGTTTGTCAATAAAATCTTATTGCGTGAGAAACCCCAATTTCTCCCGGTTACAGCGATACCACATATGTATAGGTAGACACCCTTTCATGCCCAGAAGCCTTGTATAGCTGCTGGATGACAAATGGTTAATTAAAAAAAAAAAATGACATAGGGTCCCCCTTCCCGCGGAGGGGGACCCCATTTTTTTTTGGATTTTTAAGGGTTAAAAACCCTTAAAAATCCCCCCAAAAAAATGACGTGGGGTCCACCTTACCCAAAGTAACCAGCCCGGGACCAGCTATGGGGGCTTGTAGGCACAGAGTGGGGGGGCCAGCTTTGGTGGCCCCCCCACCCTGCAGCCTACGAGCCCACATAGCCTATGTGGGCCCGGGCTCTTCTGCCCCGCCCCCCTGACCTTTGGGGAGGCAGGTAATGGGGGTGCGGGGTTAATGGCAAGCCACCCGCTAGGGCAGGTGACTTGCCACCCCCCCAGCCTTGTGAACTGGTATAAGGGGTCTCATGGACCCCTTACCAGCTCACAAAGGGTTAACTGTTAAAAAAAACCACCACACAATAATAAAAAGTATTTTATTAGAAAAAAAAAATTTTTTTTTTACTGTACTTACCTTCGATTGCAAGCTCTTGTCCCTCGCCGCTCAGCTGACAGATGCCGGTGATCGGCATCCAGAGAAGGAGAAGGCAGGAGATCAGAGGATCTCCTGTCACCTCCTTCCCCAGGGCCGATCACCGGCATCTGAGAAGCTGAGAAAGCTGAAGCCCGTTCGGGGGCCGGGATGACTTCATAAGCCCCGCCCCCAAGGGGGCAGGGCTTAGAGGCAAGATGGCGGCCGCCATCGAGAAGAAGAGAGGAGAGAGCCTCCCAGGCTCTCTCCTGAAGATCGGTAAGTCCTGGGGGGGGATCGGAGGCCCCCCAGGTGAAGGGGAGGGACAGCGGGAGCCAGCGCACACACAGGTAAGTGAATGTCATTTTTATTTTTTTATTTTTTTACAGTTAGCAGCTGCTGCTGCAGAAGCGGGGGGGGGGGCGGCCTATTCCGGGGGCTCTCCTGGAGCCATCCGACCCCCCACGGGGGATCGGATGGCACCAAATTAAAGAGGAGACCCGGCCGGATCCAACAAGGGGTCAGGTGAGTATTTTTTCTTTTTATTTTTTAAACTAGAAGCGAGGAAAGTCAAGCACGTAACACCTACGGGCTTGGCACTTAAGGCCCAGCCAAGCCAGCACGTAGGTGTTACGTGCTTGGCAACAAAAGGGTTAAACTAAATATTGAGAAATATTGAGGGACCAGCTGGACTCGCCAGACACACTTTGATGATGTATATGCATGCATGCACACCCATTGAACCCTATTGGTTGCCGGAGGAAAAGGCTGATGTTAATGCCATGGAGGATATCAGAAGGGCGAGTATTGAAGCCTAATTGAGATAATTTTAGTCCCTGTCCAGACAAATACAATTAAAAAGGCTCCTTTTTATACAAGGAGGTTAAAGTTATACTAAAGGTATGCAGTTTGTCATCCCATTGTCTAATTGCACAGCTAAACGTTGCACTGTCCTAAACTTCAATCCTTTATAAACAGGATCCTGTAGTTCCTAAGTTCTCTTTAAAAATATTAGAGAATTGGAGATTCATAGGAAAATGAAGAGAAACAGTGGGTATGGCAACAGCGATGTGATGTAAGCACACTGTGATCAGTGTAAGATGAGAGAGGAGGGTGGGGTTTCAGAGCTGCAGAGAGAGGCAGCCAATCAGGACGTCTGGGCAGGGAGTGGGGCGTGTTTCCGTTCTTGATCCATCAAAGGTTGATTGATGGACCAGATCAACGGGGTGGGGACTGAAAGCTGAATGAGGAAGTGATTTTTCCCCACTAAAGAGACAGAGGAGGAAGCAGAGCGCTGGAGCCACTCAATAAAAGATAAGCTACTGCTATTATATATATGGTTTATGAGAAAATAGCTGCAATTTTGCCTAACTCGGTTCCTTGCTTCACTAAGATCTGGGAGTCATGACACTCCTTATATGGGCCCGAATCATCACATCAATTCTGTTTTACTTTGACTGTTTTAGTACGACAAGCTCCCTTCCTCTGACTTTAGCCACTCCCCTTTGTCTCTATGCCTCTGATTCTGTGTGAGGAATGAATGTGTAAGTCATTTAATTGTGTGTAAGTATTTTTGTCTTGTTGGTCATTTAATGTTTGTTTTTGTTTTCGCTACTGTTTCATCCCCCGCTTGTGATACTAGTGTTAGGTTCTCCTATTTACTTGATTGAGGTCCATAAATTATATTGAATGAAATGATACCTTTGTTCTGCAATATCATAGGCTAAAGAGGGGTATCATCTCCTTGATCAGAAGTTATAAGGTTAGAATGGTTGATTAATTGATTATAGTATTTGATTATTTTTCCCTCATAAGTAATTCATTCTTAACCTATGTTACCACTGAACTATGAACATGATATATAAGCACATCTCTAATGGCCATGATTTGTAATTTGATTAGCCCCACACTTTTTTGCCATTTATTTTCCAGCTGTTTACGTTATACTTGAATCTTTATTTTATTTAAACCTATTGGAACCTAAAATAAAAAAAGGATGTACTCACCCTTTGTCACCCTTGGCTGTTCCATCCTAATCTAGTTAAATAAAACTTACTGGCTCCCGAGATCGAGTCCTGTGGCGAACAGCCATATCTTTTTTTTTTTTTATATATTCTTTATTTATTAGTTTTCAAGTTTTCAAAACAGATAAGAAGGACAATAACACGACATATGGAATACACAGTAATAAACTAGTACATAGCAGTACCATCGACCAACAGGTCAAGGGTGTCCAGAGGGGGTCAAATGAGTGGCATGGTGCCTCCCGATGCGCTGCTGAGCGAACCGAACAGCCATATCTTTATTCATTTCAACAAAGGGGTCATCCAGATTTGTCAATGAATGGAAGACATGCCACAAGCCATTGGACTGTTTTGCCTGTTTTGATTGAAAAGGACCAAAACCTGAACTAAAAGACCCAGGTGTGGGTTAAAAACGTTTCCTAAGGGGCATCTGAAATTGGGATGCCCCACAACGTGAAACCCCCTGTATACCCATCACAATGCCACAGCACATGCCCATGCCTTTGGAAACATCCCAGCTCTATGCGCTAGCCATGTATAGCTGCATGTTTGCCAACGGGGGCGCACAGGGCTGAATGCAAATTCTGTGGGGTGCTGCTAAGTGTGGCTAGGGTTAACCGCAGCCGTGTGGAGTTTATCGTGAAATCTCCTAAAAAGGGCCGACGCATTGATATAAGTTTTGGTCCACTTTAAGGAAAGTGCATCAAAAATAGGGTGTGCAGATAGGAATGCGTTTTTTTTATTACTTTAGGTGCACTTTAACCCTTTTCTTGTAACTGCTCCAGTGGGTATGCCAGTGGCTAAACTGGGGGGGGGACGAACCTGGAATCAGACAGCAAAGTGGAGACTGGAGTGCAGCAGATCCCAATCTGGAATGCGCGCTAGCTTCAGAATCCGCCCGAGCCCTGAAGAGCCATTCCTCTATCTAATGCCGCTTCGCAGGAATACGGGAGTTATCTCAGGCGCGCCGGATGCGCAGTGAGCTCTCACACACAAGCACCGAGACCAAAGGGAGAAATGTAATTACGGCGGAATATTTTAATTTGTTTCTAGACTGGATCTTGTAAGCTGTGATGAAGAAAATCTTCCATTATGTGGATTCATTTAATTTCCCCACAGTTGAGGGTGAGATGACAGATGGAGAGACGGGATTGCCGGGGCTCTCGGTCACTCGTAGGCAGCCGTCGCTTCTTTTCAATTCATTTCTGCTTAAAATAGGATTTTTATTAGGCATTTAACATCTGCTATTCCATATTTGTCCTGGAATAAATATTTTAGCTCAAGCCAGAGTATCCCTGGAAGGGCTTTTCATTTTACAGGAGGATGGGGGGGTGCTGATTTAGGACAATAATGAAAATATTTGCTGGGGAATTCTCTTTAGCACACAAAATGAGTGTAATTGCTGAATGAGTTTATGTAGTTATCTGCAAATGTAGGGCCAGAAAATTCTGCATCACATATTGGATGACAACATGCTACAAGGGAAATGTCTGTGCACAGGGGCAGAGTAGTCATAGGGAGCACAGGGAGATTTTCTAGTGGTCTGCACTGCTTTGGCGCTGTAGCCCACCTCAATACTAAAGGTAGAGTGTATTCACATTGACACACACGTGACCATATGCATCACTGACCATGATTTTGTCAATTATGTAGCCTCAGTTGACATATTCACTTGTTGACTGGCTAGGAGGCACATTGAGGTGGGGGTCAGCAGCTCCCAGGCTGTTTTTTGGGCCCAGTCCGCCACCCTGTATGTTTAGTTTTCCATTTTCTGGGAAAGAGTCATCCTGTTAGGGGAGTCTGTGCCCGGCCTTAGTGGTAAAGGAGGCAGCAATGGAGACCACCAAGCATGAGCTTCTCAGCCTTTAACCCCAATGCCTCATTTCTAGGCAAACAATTTAAATGTTTTGGATGGAGCAGTAAAATATAAAAAGCCGTAACTAATGATGTGGATTTTTCTGCATGAAATGACCTCATTTGTAATAACTGGAGATTAGTCACCCCCACTCACCATACATGACTTACCTTTGGGAAGAAATTATTCCATGAATAGGTTCTGGGAAATCCAGAGGAGTCACATGACTCATTATGCAGATAGGCAACCTGGGATGAGATTTTTGATTTCCATGACTTGAGGCTCACTATATATCTTATAGTTGACCAAAACCCGATCGGTGAAGCCCCCAGGTTGCGCGAACAAGCTCACCCTTCCTCTGTCCTACAATGCATGTGCAGGCTCTCGTCCAGTCAGTGCACTTGGATCTGCACCCCCCCCCCCCCCTTCGTCCAAGAGTTTGTCTAATGCGAGCGGATCTGAGCGAGCTGGGGGCTGCAACCCCCACTACCGTTTAACAGGGAGCTTGCCTGCACCGGCCATTCACAAATTTGTCCTGAGTTGACACATAAGATCACCTTTCTCTTCTTGACCACCATGGACGAGGTTCTAATTGGTTCCTAAATCCTCAGCTTGGGAGCACATGGGAGCATGATCAAGTAACACGCATGAGACTCAAATATCATATTGACCACCATGGAATTAAATCTTAGTCATTCTTAATTTCTGAGATTGGGAAAACTTAACATGTGGCTTTTGGTCCTAGACATACCCCTCGATTCAAAGAGCAAAAGTTAATTGATTTCGGATCGAGAATCGTAAGTTTGGGTGGGTGTTAGTCATTTTTTCCTGTTTTTTTGGCCATTTCCGACTCGCACGAGCCTACGTTCGAATGCGTATATGCTCTTACGATCATCGCAAGTTCGTTCCTAAATTTTAGGATCAAAACGTAAAACTTAGGATCAAATCCTAAAACTTAGGATCAAAACGTAAAACTTAGGATAATCGGATGTGTTTAGGTGTGATTCAGAGAACAGTTTTCAAACCTCTAAATACGTTTTAAAAGAAAGCCACTGCCGACACCTTTTAGCAGTCGGATTGCTGTTCTTGAACAGGTTTTTTGGCTATGTGGAGGAGTCTGCGCGTCTTGAGCTCCAATGAACTGCATGTATCAGCATGGCCGAGGCCATAAATTGTATGGCAATGCATACCTGATTCATGTATGCCTTATAAAAGCATTTTAATGTGGACCTTAATTAGTCCTTTGCATGTAAACCTTTATTTTGCAATCTATTTGCGTTAATTAAAGAAACTTATGTCCTTTGGTATTTATTTTTAAATTGATGTACTAGAATAATATTTTTAGATTGCATTTATTGGTGTAGTTGTTTACCTTTGCTTTGTTTAATTATTTAAGCACATCTTTGGTCAGATGCATCACACTTACTGAGGAGAGGAGAGCGGGATAAAGTGCAGGATGTGGGTTACTGCTGTATTTTGCACAGACACAGCAGAGCCGGGGGCACGGAAAGGTCAGAAATCAAAGAATGCAGAGCAACACAGTCACAAGGCCCTTTCTGTTTGCAGGCTGCCCGATAATACCTGAGCCGCCATCTTGGCTGTTTCTAGACTCATAACATGCAGAAGTTGCTGGGTGTTTTTTTATATTTGAGAGCAATCTGTATGTAGAGGGTGTGGGTAACCACACACAAAATTTTAAGTTGTACCATTTGAAGCCAAAATATTAAAATTAAATCCACAAGTAAAAAATGCAAGTTAACTAAAAATTAAACAAAGTAAGATTTACTTATGCAAATGCATTCATTAATGGTTGGTTACTACAAAATGAATGAAATAAAGAAAAATAAGACCAAATATTTAGAATGCACTTTAATGAGGTAAGTTTGTAGTGCGCAGCCGCAAGATCAGAAGGATTTACGTCCAGACAAAAAAGGAAAAAGGGCAAAACCAATGTTGCAACCTGAGAAATGAAACGGAAAATTCAGGATGGAAACTGACATAGGTCTGATTCCCGAACTGCCATACGAACGGACGGACATTTTAGGATAGAAACGTATTTGCTTATAGAATCACTCGCAAGTTCATACGAACGCACGAGCGCACGGGAAAAATAGGATGATCGGCACCAAAATCCAAGCTGTTACATGTTTCTTTGAATCGACCCTATAGTTCCTAAACCATCAGCTTGGGAATATATAACATGTGGAAGTTTACCTGTATCCTATTGAGCAGCATAGCAGTGAATTAGTTCCTAATTCTTGAGTTTAAGAGCACATTACATGTGCCCCTTGGGTCATGAGGTGCACCCCAGGGATGTACATATGTTTTGTGGGGCCTGATATCCTTGGTGTTATCGGCGTGGGGGTTTCAGAGCTGGGGGCATGCCCAGGGCATGCTCGTATGGGCCAGGTCAGGATAGGTGAAAACGGACATGTTGGACAGCCAATTGATTCAGAGTCTGCTGGAGCAGGCCCTACGGGAGTGGTGTGAGGATGCAGGTTCTGCTGGGTGCAATGGTTCCTCACCTACTTGCTGCCGATTCTGTGCCTGCCATAAAGTGGGGGGAGGCAGTTTGCACCGGACGCCCTTTTGTCACAGACCTAAACTGAACATTTTTGGGGTGACTCTAAGTGGCACACAGTTAAATTGACCACTTTACAGGGTAACAGGTGTGGTTTCGGGGTGTGACCTATAAATGGTCTTTGGGGTAAACAAATGCCTGCCACATTTCATGCTATCCTCTGAATGTATACAGGTTCAGCCGTGCCCCTTAAAATATGTTTAAAGCAAAACTTGGATATCCCCAGTATGTAAAGCATGTTGGTAATTGACCTAATGCTCAGCCAATTCATCCATTCCACTGGTGCTATTCAGCCATTGAGCAGGAGCAGGGCCCCAATTGAGCATTGCCCAATCATTCTGGATTCAGTGGAACAGTTTTCCTGCTAGTGTCAACAATGAGGGAAATGTTAGCATCCCCATAGTTTTGGGGGACAGTGGGACAAAATGTGTCTAAATGGGAATTTCCTATTGAAAGTTGGGCATCTGGTCAGTTTGTACAGGCTCTGACAGCTGCCTTCATTGCCTCAATTGGTATATATGGCATTTGATTTACCTATCTCCTACTGACCACTGTAACAGTGGTACTTAATCCTAATTTTTTAGCTAGTGAGCATATAACGTGAGGCCCCTTGGTCCTGGTTGTGGGTCACACTTGCGAGTTCATAGTTTGTGTTTCGTTTCTGAGCTTAGGTGCATATATCATATGATGTTTTGAGCTAGCCACCATATGTGATGTCTATGGGCAGTACAATGGGTACCATAGTTTATGTGAATAAGTGTATGCCCAGCTATACACCTCTCCAGAGACTTCTTATGTGTTGTTGGGGGGGGGGGTCAGTGACAATATAATGAGAGTTTCTCTGCTCTTGATCTGTACGGCAGCCCAGGAGAGTGGTAAAAAGCTGTTTATGGTCCGAATCCCCAGATTTACTGTGCTCTGCTTATTACACCCAAGCAAGATCTGCAGAGCCTGCAGCAACTAATAAATAGCGGGTGAAGACAACACTCTTATTAGCCAGGCCTGGAAGCCTCTTAACACTTCTTGGATACACACAGGCTTCTCGCCCCAGCCACACTTTCACTCAGTTTTTGCTTCCTCAGGCCTGGCTGAGTCGGCTTTAAGACATAGAGGTGTTTTATCACAAGGCAGTAAGTGGTAAGTGTAGCGATTAGACTGCTAATGTCCTACAAGCACAGTCCCCTCCTTCCTCCAGCATGGTAATGATCTCGCACCTATCTAATGCCAGCTTAATAGACTCTCTAATAGGCCATTTCCCCCAGTGGTTTATGAACCCTCTTGATGGCTCTTGGTGGGATTCCCAGTGTTTACTGCCATGTCCTCTGTCATAGACCACAGCTCCTCCGCCGGCGTCTGCAGAGCTCCCACAACCCCACCTTCACGCAAAGAATAATGTCAGTTGGAGGCTTCCTCATCCTTAATTAATTATTTCCTCTCTGTTGCATATCCTGGCTCTGTGCCCACGAGAACCAGCATTCCTCCCCCCAGAGCAGCAAGCCTCAACTGCTCCCATGGCACAGACCCCCAGATGGGTAGTTTAAGGCTGGGCAGGTGGCAGCTTCTAGCCCCAGGCCCTATAGGATGCTTAGAGCCGCTTAGCATATGACAGGCAATTAAAATTATGAAAATGAAACCAAACAGGAAGGAGCAAACGTTCTTACAAGCTTGTGCAGAGTCCTGTGGTTTATACTGATGTCTGCTTCTTGTAAAACTCTTCAGCATATGGCAGACTCAGGCTGTCTTAAAGGGATACTCTGTTGAGTAATTTGTTAAAGGCAACCAATACTCACCCTGTGCCAGGGAGAGCCTTTGTCTGCAGGGAACCTAAAATAACCTAGCACCTGTAATATCATTATAAAATGCAGCCACACATTGCCAAGGTGGACATTCAACAGAGCTGTTTGCTGTGTATGTTACACCTCCTTATACCATCAGTCAGCCCTGCTTATGTAAACTGACCACGTGTTAGGGCTGTGGTTTAGCTTGTGGCTTAATTACGGGTCACATGCTCTGGGAATATTTGGTTCATAAAAGTTGTTGGTGATTGATCCAATACTCAGAAGTTCATGCATTCCACCACCACAATTCAACCAAAGAGCAAAAAGCAGTTGTATACCATATATCCAGAATTCTGCATTTGGTGGGACAGTCTTCCCCATGTCAGAAAAGTGGGACATTTAGGTATTTCCAAAGTTTTCAGAGGGACAGTGAGCCTCAAAAAATGGGATATCTGGTTAGTTTAATCCTACAGGGACAGGGAACAGCTGCACACACATTCGGCAGTAACACTTCCTACTTTTTTCTCTCACTGTTCAGAGTTACATGCCTGACTTTGGTTTCCGAGAGACCTTTAACCGAAGGGGCCTCCCAAATTAGCATAAGCTCTGGGCTTACCTGGGCAGGTGCCGGGGGCCCCTACACCAGCCTGCATGAAGGACGCACGGCGTGCAGTAGGGAACTTTTAACTGGGGCAGATTACCATTGGAAGATCTAAGCTCCTTTCTTTTTATGTGTTTTGCCTTTCCTTCTATTTTTTCTTTATGTCATTCCTTAATTTCCCCCATGTATTCTTTCTTTTCTTTCTTTCTTGCTCTTATTCCTTCTATTCTTTTTGTCTTTCTTTTATCCTTTTTCAGCCAGTCTATTCTTTCTTTCAGCCTTTTTTTTTCTTCCATATTTTTTTTTTGTCTTACCATCTATCTTAACGTCTTTCATTCCTTTATTTTTTTTTCTTTAGGCCTTTCATTCTATACTTTGTGTTTTTGCTTACTTGCTAGTATGAGAGATTGAAACATTGACCTTCTTATATATCAAAGTGTGTTATCATGGCACACCACAGGGGGTCCACTGAGTTCTGTCGCCCAAGGGCCCACATAAACCTACAGCTGGCCGTGAGGATGAGGACCAACTTTGTACACTCTGATAATCCAGGAATCAGTAGAGTTGCTGATCGCCAAACTAACACCGATCAGCTGTGGGGGACAAAGGTAGGTACCCTTTTGTTTTTTAAGTCGGCTGTTGAATCACTTTAACTATTGGGTCTAGGGGGTGATGCTGGCTACTATGGGGTGGCGGGAAGAGAATTGTTTTCTCCACAGCCTCATTGCGGTTTAGCCTAGAAACTGGCCTGGGAGCAACGGGTGGTTTTTGAAAGGTAAGTATGTTTATTGTTTAATATTCATTGCTTTTGTTGGATGTCATGTCATGGGCACAACGCATTTGACTGCAGGAGGGGTGCATACACTGGCTTGGGGGAGGAGAGGAGCGGACGGTCGTCAAACTCGTCATGTTGCTGAAATGGGCATAAAAACAAAAAACACACTAATCCGCTTATCCAGGAATTATAAGCAAGGGGCCACATACCCATGGCAGCCATTCAAAAATGCCAGGCAAAGGTATGCACATCAGCTGTACAGAAGCCAAGGATGCAGCCTGCCAGGTAAGTAAACAAGGCAAGCCAGGGGATTTCCAACAGGACAGGGAATCATCCAGCCCTGGCCAGCCTACCCTGTTTCCCCGAAAATAAGACATCCTCCGAAAATAAGGCCTGGTGCCTGCTTTCGGAGGATATCGTTATATAAGTCATCCCCCGAAAATTGTATTGTAACCACTAGGGAGCGTAATGACGGGGCACGTAAGGGGGGAGCTCCAGGGAGGTGGAGGAGACGCACGCTGTGCCATATTTCCGGGGAAAAATTAATCTAAGACAGTGTCTTATTTTCGGGGAAACAGGGTATTCCCACTTGTTCCTCTTTAAAAACTATAAACCTGCAAATACAGGTATCACTTCCATGTCTGTATGATTGGCCTCTCTAAGGCAATCCCAGCATCCCTTCCAGCAGGACATGGGCAGCTGCTAGAGGGAATATGCTGAAAGACTCGCCTTTACTTCCAAGCCTGAGACCCCCTTTAGGATTTATGAGTGCAAAAAAAAAAGGCAAAGGCTATTATTTCAGCCCTGTCTGACTTCGGCGTTGGTGTTTGTGAAACCACATAAAAACGAGAACACTAATTAGTTCCCCAGGGGTTAAAATGCAAACGTCTCGCTGCTGCTATCTCCAGCATAGATCAGCATCTCTGCTTGACCAAAATTCACAAGAAAATAACTTTAATTACTATTTTTACACTGAGCTGAACCCTGGCGTGTCTCCCCGATTTAATGTCCACATTATGCTCACATTCAGACGTTCTCCAAAGCAAGATGGAGGCGGCGCAGGCGTTCCACCGCTGGGTCATGCAGCTCTGAACAATAACCAAGAATATGAGCTGAAGGTTAGGCAGGCTGTGACACAGGAACTACAAGTCTCAACATGACACAGCCTACTGATGAGCTAGTGAAAGGACATGCCTTACAATCTGATTGTACGATGTAGAAGAAGAGCCTGAACTTATGATAAGTGCCCAGTATGGGCTTTTTATGGTGTTTGGATAAGATCAGATAGTAAGGTGCAGGGAGTACCAATAAGTGGCGGGGAAAGGTAAGGATTGAACAGAAGGTGAAGGATTTTATGCCGGAGTTGATGTAAAAGGCAGAGGAGCTTGCAATCAGTTTGGGCATGGTGGATTCAGGGAAAGGATGGCTATACACTCTTATATGGAATAAGGGAAGATATATAATGTAGAAAGCTAACAATCTGTAAAAGTACAAAGGAAAAATCAAGTAGGAACAGCCTACAATCTATTGGGGTATAACAGAAGATACAGAAGGGGGAAGAGCTTTCAATCTTTGGGGGTATAAGGGAAGATACAGAAGGGGGAAGATCTTACAATCTATTAGTGTATAAGGAAGGATATAATCTATTATGACATATAAAAAAAGGAAGCATTTACAGGGAATAACGAAGAATACAAATTGTTACATAGATTACAGTCTAATAGGGTATAAAGAAGGACACACAATGCTGAAGAGCTTACAGTCTATTATGGCATAGGGGAGCTTACAGGTGATAAAGGCTGTTGCAAGAACATACGACATAAAGTTCAGAACATGGAAGAAAATACTATGAGGCAGGAAAGAATCTAATTGGGTATATGGAAGGGTACATAAGGGGTAGGAGCTTAAAATGTATAAGAATGTGAGGGAGGAATTTAGAAGAGGAAAGTGCTTACAATCTATTAGGTTCACAATGAATACCACAGGTAGTACACAAACTGTCCTCTGGTGATATGTGAGTTGGGAGGAGGGGAGTTATTTTTAATCAAATTCTGTTGGAATTTTTATTTCAGGCTTATAGAGGTGAGGGGGTATTATTATTTACATTTTGCAGTGAGCAATACTCCCTGCACCAGGGTCACCATAGGCAGGAGGACCAGAAGCTGCAGCACACCTTGTAGCAGCCATTAAAAAAATGCCATGTTAAAGTAGAAAGCTTACCAATCTGTTGTGGCCAACTGAGATTGTGAGCTTGCCGCATGAGCTAGATAGTGAGCTTGTCTCATAAGAATACAAGCTCTTTTACATGAGATGGAGAGATTGCTACATTTTACTGACCCGTTTGCTTAGAATAGCCCCCCCTCCCACCTCCTGGCCCAACAACGTATTGGGATTCTATGGCTATAATGACACCTTTGGCAGGGTGTGGTCAGCCCATTATAGATTCCTCAGAGAGGAAATACAGCTAATCCTTTCATGCACAACTGTCCCCTATCTTTATGACGCTGTGATCGGCTTTAAGGTAACCTCCCTGTATATATTGCTTAATAAGGGAGCCAATCCGGAATATAAATCCACCCCTAGACTTGTGTAACAGACTTACTGGTCACTTGTAGCATTGTATGTTTATATTTTTTTCAGCCCTTTCCCCTCTACACAATAAGTATGTACGGTCTAAACTCAAAGAGTCTATCCCCTAAAGTGCCTGAGCCGTCTCTGTATTGTTGAAGGATTAAAGCCTCCTGTTGTGCCAAAAAGGAGGATGTTAACTTGTGACAAAATCAAGAATGGTTAGGCTTTACTTACCTTACGTCCCTGAGACTTGATTCAAAGCACCATATTTCTGGCCCCCTTATTTGGTTCCTCTAGTGTACCTAAACAAACCTGAATGAGATAAGGACATTGAGCATGGCCCATTCCATGGTCCAGTGTAAACAACCCACCTGCGGCAGGTACCTCCACCGATAGGGTGACAGAAGAGGGGTTGGATGCCAAGTTGCAGTGACTCGACTGTAAAATTTACAGCGCCTGTGTACAGAACTGAAACCTGCCATAGCTACTCAAAGAACTATTTAACCATAAAGGTGTCCCTCCATGCTCCCTGGCAACTCAGGTACCCTAACCCATCTACTTTTTGCCCTGTTAGCCACAAATTCAGGGGATACTGACCTTTTCCTCCTGTAACTCTGTATGATGGGGTCCAGGATGGAGCATCATTCACTGGTGGTGTAAGGTGAGGGGGTAAGTAGGCGTCCCTTTGGACCAACACCCTCCCATGATTTTAAAGGGCAGGGTTGGGTTTGTTGTTGAAATATTTTTATCAATTCTTGTTCAGAGCTAGGTATAGTAGGTATGAGCATAGATGTTAAATTGGGAGGCGGTCTGTGGATGCCCCCCCCCCCAACCTCAGGTGTTGAAGCACCTCCTGTATCTCAGCTATAGCTTTTTGCCCACAGACTCTTGTGTTGCTTGGAGCAGTTGGTATTATGACCTTCACCCTCCCATAGCTATACAGAAGCACACAAGGGCCAGTCTGGTTGCTAAGGTCATGTTAGTTTTTGTTTCAGACATTATAATAAATGACCTGCGTGTTGGAAAGGCGGCCATAGAAAAGCATATCTATCAAAGGGAACAATGAGCAAATTGATCTGCCCATCCTCCTGCAAACTGTGCGCAGCCGGGACTCGTCTCTGCCTTCGTGACCCACCCAGCAGTATAGAAAGTCTAGCATGGCATTTCTCAAACTATGTTTGCCTGTGTATTCCTTTCTTGGTCAGGGATGTGGGCTCTACAATTACTATCTTGTGGTCATATTATGGAACCTCTGCTGTTCTAGTCCTCCTCTCAGCTACTATGCTGTAATTCTTATAATAATTCAGGCTGGATGAAGACACATGCAAGTTCAACTCCTGCAAACCTCCCCTATATTTTGGCCATGGGAAGGCAAAAACTCCTCAGGGAATAAAAGCCAGTTGTGCCTGATAACAGTATTCCTTCAATTACTTCCAAACTCACAAGGACAGTAAGATCAGATCCCTGGACCAAAGGATTCAGGAAGTACTGTAAAAGGGACTGTCCTGGCAATGGCAATAATAAGGCAGCAAGGTCATTCTTTTCCATTTTTCCCCTACAAAGCTCCAAATGTGGTCCCCCCGTCGCTCAATGCTTCAGGCATGTTCGACCACTGTGGCTTACCGCCCTTGCTCACACTGAGGGACAGAGATGTCCAGGCAACCAGATTTGGAGCGTGGTTATGGAGGAGTAAAACAAAAAGAAGAAAAAAATTTAGGGACCTGCTGCAGAATCTACAGCACACTGCCGGAAATGGAGAATAAGCACATGGGATGTTTGCCTTGGTTGTATATCTGTATCTGTTTGTTTCTTGATGTCCGGGTCAGGCTGTTCTGTGAATTTGCTATATGGGCCTTTGCTTATCACTATGATCCAAAGGTGGCCCAAATTCCCAGTCCTGCTTAGATGTTTGTACCTTTTGCCTTTTGTGTATGTTTCAGTTTGCCTTTGCATTTTGTTTTGTTTCCCTGAGCTGTGACCACTACAGGAGTCAGGAGGACATTACACTCTGGGAGCTGCAGATCAGGGTAGCATCATTGTGCTACTCGTTCCTGGTAACCACATTATCTGAGTGCTTGTATCAGGCTGTCCTCCTGCCTGCTCCTGCACCCCTGGGCCTGCCATGTGGCCTCTAGAAATGATAAAAGAGTGCAATACATAGGCCCACATTTTTACTTCCTATGCATGGACACTTGAGCAAGCACAAAAAACCTTAAATAGGAAGCCAAGGTCCCTCCTGCTGATCTATTTTGTTCCAGTTCATTGAGAGTTTCTGCTTTGATTTCCTACCTGTTGTCATACCTTTGGTATGATATTTGACTATGCTTCCAGGCTGAGCCGTTGTGACCTTAGTATTGGATTTTGATTCTGGTTCTTTGCCGCCAGCAACCTCTGCTACAGATTTCAACTCTGATTATTGCTGCCTATCAATGACCTGTTTACTGGTCGGCCAGTACGTGCCAGTCATTGAATCTTTACCCTGCCCCTCAATTCCCCAGTAGCATGTCCTAGGGCTTTCCTGCAGCCCAGCCTATCCTCCTTTGCAGGGGGGCTCTAGTGAAGACAATAGTTGCTCTTAGAGTCTTAGCTGAGGGGTAGAGTTCTGGGTTTGCTCGCCGTGACAACTTGGTTCCCCACAGTCAGTAATCAACCCTCTTGTACCATTGCGATAGGACCTAACACAGTAATATCGGACTGTGTGCGGTCACCTTTTGTGTTACATTGCATTTGCTCGGACCCCCAGAACAAGGAAAAGATAAAATATGAAATGCTGTAACTTGAAAAAGGTTTGTTTATTAACCACCAGATACAACAAGGAAGAAAGTGAGTGTTAATCTTGGGCTGGCCGCCTTGCTGCTTGCCTGTGCGATATCTGGACCTCATCCCGATCAGCATCTACGGAGACAAAAGACAGACACAGCAAATGAAAGTGCAACCGTTTCTCCACCTCTTGTTTAATTGACATATTTTCATGTCGGCTGAAATAATACATCCTGCAAGCTCACTACTGTACACAGCATAGTAATGCTTCCTGGCAAGACATTTTGTTTTTATAGATTTGTTTTTGGAGCAAGTCTGCTGGATTGGGGGAATCTCCCGGGATAGAATTTTTACTATTTCGGTTCACTGCTAACCAACCATTTAAGATGATTATCTAAGACCGCCGCGTTTGGATGGGCCTGTGCCGGCGCTTGCGACTGAACTGGATATCGGAGCGTGCTTGGAAGCTGTTTGTTTGTTTTACAACGTGGTTATTTGCCGAGCTGGCTTATTTACTAAACTGCCGATTGCTGACATCTGGAAGGAAGAAGGACTTGTCTGAGAATATTGGCTACTATGAAGGAAAACATTCTGCTTATCCGAAGTTATTTTAGTGAATTTGGATACAGGTGCCGCATGAAAACCTTATCTTTGCCTTTATACATTGAGCTGTGATGATGTCCTCATGCTAGTCTTGATGATGTCATAAGATTGATCAGCAGTTTGGGAGTGGCAGTAAAGTAAATGGAGCCTCTAGACACCTCTTGGATTTTCCAGCACTGGAGTATTAGGAAGAATCCAGTGATAGTTGAGGTTATGGCAGTAATAGGGCAGCAAGGAGCTTACTTGAAGCATGTCCCATGTGCTTTTCCCCCATTTCCTGCAGCCCACTGTTGATGCTGTATCAGGTCTCCAAAGTTTCCTCCTCCTTTCCATTTTTCCCATGACCATGCTCTAAATGTGGTCATACGGCCACCACTGTCCTTGAGTGCTTCCAGCGTAAATGACCATTGTATCTTGCCGGGCTTACTTTCGCTTGGAGCACTGAAGGACAGAGACAGCTGTGCAACCATATTAAGAATGTTATTGTGGTATGAAAATGAAAAGGAAGGATCTGCTGCTGCATCTACACCACGCTTCAAGAAATGGAGAAGCACATTGGACAGGTTTCAGGTGAGCTCCTGACTGCCTCATAATTGCTGTAGACTGTCCTTTAAGATTAAATTCCTACTTTCTTAAGAAAAGATACCCCAATAAATCAACCTAATTTTTAAAACTGTATGTATACTGCTAAAAGGTATAACACGTATTTAGCATATAGTTAAATTATTGCTACTGCAATTAAAATGATCTGCTGAGATATATGATCCTATTTTTCTTCCAATCCATTCCAGGCACTCCTTACGCTTGAGATTACCTCCTTGCTGATCACATGACTGCAAGAAAGAAAACAGGTGTGGCCCCTCCCGGCCCATAAGTAGCAGCTGCCTCCTCACCAAGATCAGTTTTTCTTTCTTGCAGTGGCAAGTGACTGTAAAGGTTGTTCAAGAGATTAGCTCTCAAGGATTGGCAGCAAGCGGGGGACCGAACCCTGTAGGCTCTCTGCGTAGCCTTATTCACACGGATCCCTCAAGACCCAAGTTTATGCCTCCACAGCGTTGGCTGTTTTGGGGTCTGTGAAGGTAAGGTGGAAGCGCCGGGGTCTTGGGGCGCTTACAGAGTGTATATGCTCTGGGCTGCAGGCTTTTTTGAAAAGCAAGTCAGCCGCAGGTTTTTCTCTGGTGTACCTGCTGAGGAATGTTTTTTATTTTTTACCCAACCCTTCCTTCTTCCAGTTAGGTAGGTTTTTTATCTTAAAAAGAAAAAAAATAAAAATAATTAAAAAAAAAAAAATGTGAAAAAAAAAAAAAAAAAATTTTTATGTATGCCTTTAAGGGACGTGGCTGATGTCACGCAAGGGGCAGAGTTTAACCCGGAACCACAAGGCCGTGTACTCAGTTGTCTCTCTCCCCGGGCGAGGAAATCGCAGATTGCTAGGTGTGTGTGTATATATATATATATATATATATATATATATATATATATATATTGTGGCCAGATGGCAGTGCGATTGCGGCGGCGGCCAGTTGGGCCAAGGTGCTGGCCTAGAAATGCCTTGTGATTAGGATGGCTTTTGGGGGTTCCACTGGTTTATTCATATTACTGCCTCAGGGCAAGCTGATTTTGCCGTTGTTTGCACTAAGCTATGATATATATATATATTATGTGTTTGATCATTTCTTTTTGTATAGCAGTAAAGAGAAGAGCAGTGGTGGTGAGTGGACATCGCCATTATCAATTTTTATATACATTTTTTTGATTAATTGCATTATCAATTCATATTTTAGTTAGTTATAGCATTTATATTATTTATATTGTTATTATATATTTTTATATGTTTATAATAGTAATATATATATATATATATATATATATATATATATATATATATCTGTATGAATATATTTTATTATTATAATGATTGTCAGTTTTATCTTTTTATCAGTAAAAAAAAAAAAGGGAGATTATTAATGCTCTTTTTTTCTCCTGTTTTATTTTTTAGGATTTGGAAGAAGGATAGAAAAGGGTTGTGGTTCCTCCCGATCCCTTTTGGGATTGGTTTTAGGCTTAGGGCCTTTTAGGTCTGATTGCCAAATTAAAAAAAAAAAAAAACACCATGAGGGAGGCATCAGGGGATAGTGATTCGGGCATCCCATTTGAGCAGGGCGGGCTCTGCCCCTTATGTAAGCAGGATCCCCAAGGTAGTTCCAGCACGGTTTGTTCCGCTTGCGCCATGAGAATTGGTTAGACCATAATAGAGCGGCAGCTCAGGTCTTTAGTCCAGTTATAGCTGGTGTGAGCGCAACGGCTCACCCATCCCTTCCTTCCCCTGGAGAGGGGGAAGGCAGCGAGGCGCAGTCAGATGTGGTGCACAGGTTGGATAACCTGGAGAGACAGTTATCCTTGGTTATTCCAAAGAAGGCCACCTATAAGAGGAGGCATTGGAACCTGCGGAGAATATCCACTGTCAAATCTGTAAAACTGCGTTTGAAATAGTGTATGTACTGTATGTTCTACCCTGTCTATAATTACTACTTTGTAAAGCGCTACGGAAGATGATGGCGCTATATAAATGAACAATAATAATAATAATAATATCACCCCTCCTGAGGTGGCAAAAAGAGGGAACGATGATCTGTTTAAGCCAGTAAGGCAAAGGCAGGTGTTCCCGGAGCAGCCGCACTTTTCTAAAATGCCGTTAAAGGAATGGGAAAATCCTAACAAATTACCGGCTGTTCCTAGGATACTAGACTCTAGGTATCCCTTTCCGGCGGACATGATTAAGCTTTGGTCTTACCCACCTGAGGTGGATTCTCCAGTAGCAGGCTTGTCTAATACTTCCATCATGCCGTCTGCTATTATGGGATTTTTAAGAGATCCCACGGAGAGACGAATGGATCAATTGACCCGTCATGCTTTTGCTATGAAAGGATCCTTTGTACGTCCTGTTTGTGCCATGGCCATTGTGTCCCTGGCTTCAAGGAAGAAGATGAAGAAAAAGTTTAGCCAGGGCTAAGTCTCGCAAGCTTATTCAAGAGTCCAAAGATTTTAAGGATTGTTTGGACTTTAACTCGTTCACTATCACTGCGATGGATGATGCAGTCAGGCTAGCTGCTAGAACTTCTGCTCTGCTTGTGGCCTTGCGCCGTTCCTTATGGCTAAGACAATGGTTGGCGGTTGCCGCCACTAAGAAAGCTCTTATAGATCTACCTTTTTTAGGGAGCAGATTTTTTGGAGAAAAACTGGACGGTATGGTGAAGGATGGCAAACTGCCTCAGAGGAAGAGGACGACTCGGCCTTTTCAGAGGACTTCATCATATCGACTCTTTTGGACTGGCAGAGGGGCCTTTCTTCCTTGCTCCTGTAGAGATTTTTGAGGTAGAGGCAGAGCGGGCCTAATCCTCCAGCCAAGCCCACTCCAGCATGAGGTGGGGGGACGGCTTTTGCATTTTGCTCATATCTGGAGGCACCACCTGGCGGATCTTTGGATCCTAGAGGTGGTGTTATCAGGCTACAAGATCGAGTTTGTAGCCAGACCACCCGCAAGGTTCCTTCGGTCAGGGGCATCCCGGAACCAGTCAAAGATAGATGCCCTGAGACCCGCAGTTCAGCATCTCCTTCAAAAAGGGGTAATTTGTTGGGTACCCTTTCAGGAGGAAGGTCAGGGGTTTTACTCCAACCTGTTCACAATCCCCAAAAAGGACGGGTCGATGCATCCCATTTTAGACTTAAAGGGTCTCAACAGGTATATCCGCGTGAAACCTTTCTGCATGGAGACGCTAAGGTCAGCGGCAAGAGTAGTTCGGCACGGGGATCTTATGACTACTATAGACTTAAGGGACGCGTATCTGCATGTTCCAATTTTTCCAGGGCATCAGAAGTTCCTGAGGTTTGCCCTGGAAGACCAGCACTTCCAGTTTGTGGCACTCCCATTCGGGATATCCTCGGCTCCAAGAGTGTTCACCAAAGTTTTGGCGGGTCTCATGGCCATTTTCAGGAGCCAGGGGATATGCATCATTCCATATTTGGACAATCTTTTAATTTCAGCGGGTCTCTTCAGCGGATCATGAAAGATACGCAGATGGTCCTATCAACTCTGGAAGAGTTCGGCTGGGTGATCAGCTATCCGAAGTCCCATATCACTCCGGTGCCAGTAAGGAATTTCTTAGGAATGATTCTGGACACGGTTCAAGTCAAAGTGTTTCTACCAGAGCAGAAGGCTCTGCTAATTCGAAATCAAATAGAGTACTTACTGGCTTGCCGGCAGCCGACCATTCGGCTAGGGATGAAGCTAGTAGGCCTTATGGTAGCCTGCTTCGAGGCCGTACCTTTTGCCCAGTTTCACATGAGGCTTCTTCAGTGGAATCTGTTGGCAAACTGGGATCGAGCCCCACAGTCGCTGGATCAAGTTTTTTGTTTTGATGCCCTCGGCCAGGCAATCTCTTCTGTGGTGGATGGACCCTCTTCATCTGTCTGTAGGCAGGTCCTTTCTGACACCACAGTGGCAGATCGTTTCCCCGGATGCCAGTCTCGCAGGTTGGGGGGGAATCTGGCAGACACAGAAGATCCAGGGACAATGGGGGCCGAAGAAGTATCAGCTTCTCATAAATATATTGGAATTAAGAGCAATCTGACTAGTGCTTCAGTATCTGACCCCCAGCTTAAAGGGGCAGGCAGTCCAGGTCCAGTCGGACAATCGGACGGCAGTAGCCTATATCGATCATCAGGGGGGTACCAGGAGCAAGAGTGCTCTAGAGGAAGTAAGCCGGATTCTGACTTTGGCAGAGGAGAATGTTCCCTGCATCTCGGCAGTTTACATCCCGGGGGTAGAAAACCAGGAGGCAGACGCTCTGAGCAGGAAGGTTCTGCATTGGGGAAAATGGTCCCTCAGTCGGAAGGTCTTTCAAGCCCTTTGTCTTCGCTGGGGGTGTCTGGAAGTGGATCTTTTGCATCCAGACACAATCACAAACGGACGAATTTCATGTCCCTATCAAGGGACCCTCTGGTCATAGCAACGGATGCCCTGTCAGTCTCTTGGGCAAGGTTCAAGCTTCTGTACATTTTTCCCCCGCTTCCGCTACTGAGCCGTGTATTAGGAAAGATAGCTCAGGAGGGGGTACCTACCATTCTAGTAGCTCCTCATTGGCCAAGAAGAAGTTGGTTTTCAGACATAACAAGGAGGTCGGTAGACCATCGGCGCCTACCGGTCAAGCCAGATCTTCTCACTCAGGGGGCGCTTCGCCGCCCGAATTTACAGATGCTGGCTTTAACGGCTTGGCTATTGAAACCTCGATCTTAGCAGAGAAGGGTTTATCGGCCAAGGTTATTCATACCATGATTCAGGCCCGGAAAAAGTCTTCTTCCATGATTTACTACAGGGTCTGGCGGTCGTTCATATCCTGGTGGGAGGCTAGGAATTTTTCGTGCAGAAAGTATTCAATTTCTAGAATTCTAGAATTCCTACAAGATGGCTTAGAAATGGGCCTACAGTTAAGCACCCTAAAAGGGCATGTATCGGCCTTGTCTATTTGACCAATGTAGGACTTAATTTTAATTTTTCAATTTTTAATGCTGGCCATTGTATGCTTGCGCACACATAGGAATTCATCCTCCGCATTTGACCCATCCGTGCAGTGAGTGTGCACATGCTCAGAGCGGTGGGCCGCCCAAATTTTGGCGCCCGGGGAGCAGTTGCGGGGTTGGGTGCTTTGCTCAAGAGCACTTCGGTCTTGTCCCAGGACCGGGATTCGAACCTGCAGCCCTCCGGTCGCAAGTGCGCTCCCCTTGCCTCTAGGCCACAACTGCCCCCTAATCTGGTGTTGGATCTGGCGTTGACGGCTCTGCAGGGTGCTCCCCTTGATCCTATGATTGACGCTCCATTGGGCATTTTGACGCTTAAGGGGTTATTTTTGGTGGCAATCACCTCTGTGCGGCGTGTTTCTAAGTTAGCTGCCTTATGTATGAAGTCTCCTTATTTTGAGTTACACAGAGACAAAGTCGTTTTTCGGTTTAAGCCTGATTTTTTTACTTAAGGTCGTCTCTCCCTTTCAAGAGGTAACTTACTTTCTTTATGCCCAGTTCCGGCTAATGCTAAGGAAAGGGCGCTTAATTCTTTAGATGTAGTCAGAGCCGTAAGATATTACTTGGCAGCTACAGATTCCTTCCGCAAAACGGATTTCCTTTTTTGTTATATCGGAAGGGCCGAGAAAGGGGCTTCCGCCAGCTAAAGCCACTGGCAGTAAGTGGATTAGGCAGGCAGTAGGAAGAGCCTATTCGACCAAGGGGAAGGAACCCCCTTTTCGGGTCATGGCCCATTCCACTAGGGCCATTGGTGCTTCTTGGGCTTTTCAGCATCAGGCTTCGGTGGAACAGGTTGCATAACGGCCACCTGTCTTCGGTTCATACATTTACCAAATTTTACAAGGTGGATGTTAGAGCCTCAGCTGACGCTGTGGTTGGTCGAAAGATTCTTCAGGCAGTAGTGAAATGAACTACCTGCTGTTCTGCGTTAGGGGATCCTGCCCATAGATGGCACTGCTTTTGGAGATCCCAAGCGTAAGGAGTGCCTGGAATGGATTGGAAGAAAAAACACAATTCTGTGAGGTTTTTTCTGGGAATCCATTCCAGGCACTCCGGCCCACCCGTTTTTGGGTCATGATCTATCTTTTGATGCTTTTTTTGATGGTGTTTAGTCCATTTATTTCATTAGCTTTTTAAAAAAAAAAAAAAAAAGAGTAAATAGAAAAAGTGTAAGAGTATTTTCGCGGCGTTCGGTGTAAAGTAACATGGACTCCTATATAGGCCCTCCCGGCCTGCCTCTGTTTTTTTGTTTTTTACTGCTTTTTAAGTAAACTGATATTGGTGAGGAGGCAGCTGCTACTTATGGGCCGGGAGGGGCCACACCTGTTTTCTTTCTTGCAGTCACGTGATCAGCAAGGAGGTAATCTCCTGCTGGATTCCCAGAAAAACCAATTCTACAGGTGAGTACCTCACAGAATTGTGTTTTTATACAATTCTTCATACAATACAATACAATACATGATATGACCTTCTACAAACAGCACTCATACATAAAGAGTCCTGAAGTGAAGTGGAATGTATTCTTCCACAAAGGCTTTAGATCTCATTTTAACATCTAAGGATACAAATGTAACATACTGATGGTGCATTTTATCATTAAGTGTTAGAATTGTATCACTACAGAAAGAATACTTTGCTGGTTAATTGTGCTATGGAGGTTCACTCCTTTACAGTGTGAAAACAGGTTTTGTTCTGCTTTAACAGAGCTCTTTTCAGGCAACACTACTTCAAAGTCCTAAAACTACTACTCAAGTTTTTCATACCCAACACAAAGTAGTTAACATTCTACCCTTAAAGAAAACCCACCTAAATGCCCACAGCCAGGCCCTTCGATGAATCCACTGAACAGGGCAGGATTAAAGGAGGGGTGAACCAGAGTTCCCACTATAGAGCTTCTGCAGATTCTTGTCCGTGTGTGATAATGTGTCTATATCCAGCCATGCTGGTCTGTTCAGCAGCACATTAACTACCTCCATACACTGATTCTGGTCACAGGCAGTGGCAGACTGGTGCCACAAATCAGCCTGTGATATTTACTGACCCAGTCAGCACCAGCTTACAACATCCCTGCTGACATGCCCCCCCCCTCCCCATGTGCTCCATGGTCAGCATCAATGAGTGTGCTCCAAGGCTGAGGCTATACTATTGTATGCATAGGTCATGAATGGGGTGGTGATGCTGAAGCTTTAATATTGCATGGAGAGACATGCCACCCGACCATACAGCCATGCTGCTGAGCCTAAAGCATTTGCAGCAGAACAGCAGCATGGGGTAAAGTAGGCCAGGTACATGGGGGCATGGAGGAAGACTAGGGAGGCAAGAATTGAATGGAAGGAGTTGGAAGAAGTCACTGCCCAACTGGCCCCAGAGCAGTGTGCGCCACCAGAAATTCTACTACTCTGTATGGCCACAAGCTGGCACATCCCTATTGGACAAGTGTGACACACTGCCAGCTACCCAGTAGCAGCTAAAACATAAGAGTTGGCCTTTTTGGAGCAGTTTTGAGAAAATCAGGTTTAGTAAATATACAGATGGCAGCAGGTTAGGTTGCGGTACAGGCAGGTCAGCAGCCTCTCTACATACCAATAGTTTAGAGTCGCTTGTACCACCGCTGGTTTGCGTCTCACAGGTTGGGAGCCCTGGCCATAGAACTAAATCAGGTTTAAACTTTGCACCAGATCCAAGTGAGAAACGAAACTTTAGCCTTGCCCCAAATGTTATCTCTATCACTTATGGATTAAAATTTCACACCTGAACCAATGTACAGTATGTGCATATCAAAGGTCATAAAATACAAGTGTGGAAACATTTGAGGTCACCATAATGACTAATTCTGACTCCAGCAGACCCGCCAAAATCTCAGGCTACCAGAAGGTCAACACTGGGTGTCTTTACCACTCTCTCTATTCAGAAAGCAGAGGCAATAAGAATGAAACTCATTGATCTTCATCTGCTTTACTATAAATCTTGATTCAAGCCAGAACATGACAGCAGTCATTGTGGGAAGACCAGTCAACCTTTTGGTGGGCAAGCCAGGGCTGTGAATGTCTGTGAATCACAGTGCTGCTGAGCAGACAATAGGGTGCTATCTAATTGCATTAACTGCATAGCTACATAAAGGGGGGGGGGGGCAGCAAACCCACACCAGGGTCCCTGGCCCCTACTCCTTTGGGCTACGATGCCCAATTTAGGTATCAAGGACCACATTTGACAAATCAGTGGAGGGTCGGAGTCATTATACTTATATTGTTGCTTTATGTGTCTTTGAGGATTCTTTGACTAGTTTACTAAAAATGATGATTCCCTGACCCTCATTACTTTCTATTCAGGTGACACTGAAAGCTCTTGTGGGTGAAACTTTATGTAGGCCTTTATTTGATGTACAAAAACAGGAGGGACACCCTATTAAGCACCACCCTAAATAATTAGTAAGGGAATTGGTGGTGTGCCAAATCTGTAACCCAAATTGCTACTACAATACACACACAAAGCTTATGTGGTTCCAGCCCACCACAGACACAGTTACTCAGAAGGCACCACTCCAACCCAAAAGTAAATTAATCAATAATACCAACTGATCTTAATATCCATTTTAATTAGTCAATTCATCAATAATTAAAAACATACAACAAATCCATACAACACCATAACATACATTTAAAAACATATATACACAACATATCTACAAAACATAGCACCAGCAGGAGCGAGCCACATAACCCATACTAGCCATATTTGCCCAAATACCCCCCTACAAATAGAGACCTATCCCTAAGTTTAAAGTGCCAATCTCCAAAGTGACCAGTGCAAAATATGATCCTTAAACCAATATAAAACAAATTATTAAATCAATAAACATTCACCTCTATGTGTGTAGCAAACATCTCCTGCTGGGCCGATATGTAAAAACACCCACGCGTTCCGTAGCTAAGTGCCACTTTCTCAAGGTGCCATCTTTTTTTTAGGCCTTTATTTGAGTGGCGATGGATAAGCCCCTTTGTGAAAATGTGTGTTTTATGTAAGCAGTTTTCACTATCTGCAATCTGTTGCTATTGGCAATGTAGACAAAGTCTGTACACCAAAAAGAGAGAAGTGAGTCCTGTTCACACAGAACACTGCTGCTATGGCCACTGCTGGGGTGATGGAGCTCACTCACACTTACACATGCCCAGCAGCAGTGTTGTATGTGTACAGAACTCTCTTCTCGTAGCTCTTGGTGTACATTGCCAATAGAAACAGATTGCAAAAAACTACTTCCATAAAACACACATATATAAACATAAGAGAAAAAAACATTTCTAGTGGATAGCCTAAACCTTGAAGACATCCTTGAAGACATTCCTGCTCACCTGCTGCCGCACAGAGTAACAACACACGGGAAAGTGAAATTCCTGTGTGTTGTTCCTCTTTAATGTTGCTGTGCAGTACTGGACTCCAGAAGTGATTGCGGGTTCAGATCCTTCACAGTCTCAGGCAGTGTCAGATGGTAGGAGAGGAATTTGCAACCTCACTGTAAATTTTCCTGGGAACAGCAGCAGGGTTTTTAGATGGCTGGTCATAGCTATTTTCATTGGTAGCCAGCTAAAGTCACTCGGCCTGCCAATCTAGTCAAGAATAATTATAAGACTCCAGCCCCACCCAAGCTACTTGTGTACCTTCACCCCTTGATGTGGACCTTCAGACAAAAATTACTTGAGGCCTGCTATACCCTCCACCCCCAGGGCATTCCAATTTGGGATGCCCATACACCAGTAGATACATGGGAAGCCCAGAATATGGCATAATGCACGCTTTTGCACTCCTGGTGGTGACAGCCAAAGGTGCACACACCAGTGACGATTCCCTCCTGATACTTGCTACCAGATCAGGATGCCCCAAGGGTGATGGGGTTGGGGTTCCTAAAGTCAAAAAAGCAAACCCTATATTAGTCACAATTAAATAGCACTAAACCGCCAAAAATGTCCCATAATTTTGAGATCTTGAAAAAAGAATGGCACATATTGAAGGTTATTTCCCCCATATTAACCCAACTAGATTTAGGATCCACTTTGGTTGGGTGAAACCTACTGCCCAAGATCACCTCAGGAAAAACTGTAAGGAGGTTAATTTAGCTAATATAGTTGGCAAGTGAAGGATGCCCTGACCTGATAAATGTACTTAACAGGTCAAGCATCTGGCCAAATGACCAGAGCCAAAGGACCGGATCACAGGAGCCAGATGCACTGGATCACAGGAAGTGGGAGGAAAGCTTTTTAGGGGTGGTCTGTGATGAGGATATACAGAGGATCTAATTAAGACTTCATCACTCTGACTAAAAGTTTCATAAACATTACCTGCAGAAATGTTATACCATCATTGCTTTGAGCTTCACAGAAACGCATGTGAACTTTCTGCTTTCGATTCCCTTTTATATGTTGCCCTAATTTAAAAGGGCTGACAAAAGGACTTAGAATAGCAAGTCCAGGATAAAGGTCCCCTGAGGATACATATGTTAGAGCACACTGGTTAGTGACTGATGACACAACAGGGCACCACAATGCTTAGCAATCCAAATTTGCCCTGTGTGCTGTCAGCTTGGAGCATGGCTGCTTTGTGCTTTCTCTATCAACAGGTCGGTCACCTGGCTGCTATTTGTCCAATAACCTGCTAACAGTTCTGCCAAAGCTGTGTTTGGGCAGTGAAAAAAGAAGCTCCCAGTTTTGCCCAAGCAATCAGCTGCCCTCAGCTGTTTAGTAACACCCTCAGCCTATGTTTCAGGGCTGCCAGGAACAGTCTCTAGCGAGCAGCGGGGTGCGGCCTAGCAGGTGGAGCCCCAGGTGTGAGGTACTCAGACAACCTCCTCCCAGGGGCCAAAGTCTACTGGCAGGTCTGGAATTCACTGCTGCCTGCCACAAGATAGGTCAGACTGCTCTGCAGGCAAGCCAGGGTTGTTCCCCGAGAGAAAGGAAGCCACCACAACGGAGTATCTTAGGATCAGGAGAAGCCATAGTCAGTGAAGTTGAGGTTCAAGCCGAGGTCAGGGTCACAAGCTAGGTGTCAGAGCCAATGGAAGCCGGGGTCAATGCAAGAGGATCAGAGGCGTATTCAGAGTTCAAGCCAGATCACAACAGGTAAGAAGATCACAAGGAAGCACTGGAAACACAGGTATCAGGAACAAGGAAGCTAATAACACAGCAAAGAGGAAGTGGCCCAGTGGCCATTTTATACAGGAAGCAGGTGAAGGTCCTGGTCAGTGCAATGGTGCGCACCTCTGTACATCACATCGACAAGTGTTCCTGCTTGCGCATGAACTGCAGATTCCAGACCCTATGTACCCAGGATCCCACACTCCGTGTGCCTGGAGCTGTTCTTAATGTTGGAGATCAAATAACTTGCTTTACTACTCCTGATTTCAGATGCCCCGCTGTGCTTTGCTTCCCAACACTATCTCTGTACCCTTCACCGATTAGGGGTAACAAGGAAGCCCTTGCACAGGAGCATTATTGGGGCATAAAAGCATGTTTTGCATAGCTCTGCCCCATGGCTAGTAAAGCTGCGGCTCTCATCCCTTGCACAGATGAAGGCCTGTAAGCCCCATTTAAGCACTGCACTTTACAGCAGTTCTGGTAGCTCATGGTGCAGAGGCATATAGGGATAGGTCTCAGTTATGTCCCCTCTCTCCCTTCTATCCTCCAGGCTGTACAATTTAAGTTCTTTAAGTCTCTCCCAAGTTTTGAGTTTAAAGCGCAACAAAAGCCACTAGCGGCTGGCCTGAAATCTAAAAGCCTATCTGAATGGCTAGGGTAGGACCAATGTAATTCAGCTCTGATTGTTTACTATGGGGAGCGAGAACACCGGCATCCCTGCATCCTCGGGCCGTACACGCGCTCCTAGCCATTCAGATAGGCTGGGGTGTGAGCGCAAGGCATGCGACCGCTTTCACTCCCTATTCACTCTAATGAGAGGTGCTCGCCGAATTACATCACTTTAGTAGGCGACTCTCATTGGACAGGAGCCTGCGCAGGCGCCGTTGGACCGGGAAGAGGTGAGTCTAAATGCAGTGATGGCGGGGGTTTTACACAGTGAGGCATCCCAATAAGGGTTACCCGGGGGGGGGCATGGAACAAAACTTGGGAAAGTGAAAATCCCAGGTTTTGTTCCGCTTTGTCTTTCCATCATTTTGGTTGCGTGCCTTTGGACTCTCTATTTAAATAACCCTGTAAATTGCCCTGTAGCCCACCCACTTGTCTGCCAGTTATGCAAGCAACTATTACTCTTCCAAGCATGCCCTCATGGGACGGAAAAATTGCAGCACACAATGTGGCCTCCACGGGGGGCTCCTGGGGACCGACCTAAACCTTCCTAGCCTAAATGGGTGCTGGTCCACAGGGGTCCTAAAAAGGGCCGTATTTGGCTTCATCCTGCCCTAGTCACTTTTAACGCTTACACCCCTTTTTGTTGAGTTAGATCACAGTTTGCAAGTTTAAGAAACAATAACACACCACTAGAGAGCTAGGAGACTAGAGGGCAGATGAAAACAGCTTTTACTGTAAATTCACAATAATAAATAATGAGTAACTGGCGGCAGAGCATCAGTGGTTTTTAGACATTTTTAATTAGAAACCTCAAAACCAGCGATGTCCTGCTTCTGATAACTCATTATTTATTGTCAGGCAAATAAACAGACCAATAGATACTGTATAACCACACTCTTTGTCCCACTAATTATAGGGCTAATATGTGTCAGGCAGTGCAATGATCATTAAAATTTAGGGTAACAGTGTCTGTTGCTGCTATACCTCCATGCATCAACACTGCATAAGATGGTCATCGGATGAGGTCAGGCAGGAGACAGAGAAGTCTTTTTGTTCCATTTCAAGGGCTACAATCAAAGCAAACTGTTTACTGCAGGAAAGTTGTAACCCCAAAGCATTATATGTGCTATTATATATATATATATATATATATATATATATACAGAGGTAAGGTGGGAAGAAGTTGGCTGGGGTGGGGATAGCAAAAGTGAGAAGAGGGGATGAAGTGTAAGGAAGTGGACAGGGGCTGAGGAGGGTTGAAGTGTAGTGGGAAGAGGTGAGATGAGTAGCAGTGAGGTGGGCAGAAGTGGGCTGTGGTCAGCTAGAAAAGATTATGAGGGCTGCAACTGAAGGCAATGTGTCCCCAGGCCACATGTTGTGCTTTCCTGCTCTAGGGCATATCTCAGCCAGTTAATTAATTCCATTGTAAATCCACTAGCAAAGCCATATGCAGCATGGACAACTTATTCCATCTTCCTTCTTAGAAAAATAGACAGCTTAATCATAACAAATACATTGTCAACTATTAGGGGACTACTTTTTTCGGAGAGAAAACGGTCATTAATTATTATTGTCTACAATGGGGCTGATTCAGCACCAGGTGAAATTTTAATTCCGATTGCTCAATCAAGTTGAATTTACCCTATTGTGCATTGTCTGGCCTCATCTATGCAGAATCAGTGAGCACTGGACATAGTGCCAAACCTAGGAAACGGTTGACCATCGTGTTCTGCAGCGCTAAATAAACAGAGCAAACCAGAATGGTCATAGTTGGGGGACCTTTTAGGAACAAGGGCCCACTGGGAAAGGCCAGTCTGGCAATAGATAGATGGAACATTATAATGTAACCTTCCTCTTTAAGAACAGGGGTTCCCACACTAACCATCCAGAGCTACATTTAGGGCCCAGGTAAGATGCGTAGGCCATTAATAAGCAGACAGTAGTTTGCATGATTATCAATTGTCTTTTTTATTTTCCGTTTTAAAAATGTTCAAAACAAAGAAACAGACTTTCTGATTTAAAAGGACCATCCCAGCACAAGTAACAAGCAGTCATTACTCACATTTTGTCCCTAGCAGCTGCTTCCTGCTTCTCCAGCTTGTCAGAATTTACCCAATCCTGTGGAGTCCTGTGACATGCATGCACCCGGGGATTCCTTTGAAGCTCACCCACCATTTGCTTGCAACTAGGAGGACAAGACACAGCCATCTGCCTCTCATCACAGTGCATCACCGCTAAGGCAGTGCCTGGTACACACATATAGAAGGGTGTGCATCAGAACGCTATTGGAACTACTCACAGGACCCAGTAAGTTTTATTGCACTGGAGTACGGGGGGGGGGGGGGTTGCTGCGGTGGAGTAGGGGCGGAAAGCAAGTATCTGCAGTCTGAAGTTTAAAGTGGACCAACACCCAGGATTTTGACTATCCTGGGTATTGGTCCACTTCCGCGGAGCACCCCGATCGTCCCGCTGTGTGAAACCTCCCAGAAAGCCCCGAAAACTCACCTGACCCCGCTCCCACGTGACTCGCTCGTCCAATCGCCGCCGACGGACAAGGAGAGGCAGCGACGGACAAGCTGAGCGCGCCATTCACAAACGGCCGGCACGGGTGCACGCCCTGCTAGAGGGACGCGCGGGAGGCGACGGCGGCCCGCGCATGCGCCGCTGGAACGAGGATCAGGTAGGATTTTCGGGGATCTGGGGGGGTGTCACACAGGGGGGCACCCCCGATCGGGGTGCCCCGCATTCAGGGAGCTGATCAGGGGAGGGTGTTGATCCACTTTAAACTTAGGCAGGGATTTAAAGAAGCGTTATCATGAAAAGAAGTAAAGATCCACATAAATATACTACATGGTAAATGAAGGGGTCAGTAATGATGGATACAGTAAAAACGTTCAAAAGTGGCCTTGATGCCTTCCTGGCATGTAATAACATTTCCAGCTATGGCTGCTAGACCACTGGAAGGAGTTAAACAGGCTGAACTGGATGGACTAAAGTCTTTATTCAGCCTTACATACTATGTTACTATCTATATACCCTGTATTAATAACAAGAACAACTCTGTTGGCCTGTCCCCTGAGCTAGCCTTTGCTATATATGATGCTTACTGCTAATGCAATTATTTTGATATGTGTAGGTGATTTTACCCATCATGCAACGATTTGGGCAGATGTTTAGAATGAATAATGTTTCTGCTCCCCACAGGCTGGCTCAGGAATGAGGCACTGGAACAAAGGGGATAACCCCTGTAAAAGTGAAAGGGTACATTAAAAAAAAACCTGACACCCCCGGATTCTATTCCTTCAATAGAAAGAAAACCACAAGCTTGGGGAGAATTATTTTCAGTTAGGATTCTGGAATACAGCTCCTTTAACATTCAGTAAGAGTTACTGGGAGGCCGATTTATTAATAGCGCCAGGTAGCGACAGTAGCGTGATTTTCACAGCGCCGGCTAGTATTCGCTGTGCTTGGCCGTTGTTCGGTTGTTGACAGCGACTCAGTCGGTGTGCGGTAATGTTGAATACGGGGTTAGGAGTCGCTGTTTGACAGGTTCCGCGATGTATGGGAGCGCATGACAGCGAATGGCCATAGTGAACGGCTCCCAGCATATTCATTAACAAATCACGCTCAAAAAATTCTCGCGCTGTAAAATGCTTGTTTAAACCCCAGAGCGCTGGCGGTGATGTGTTAAAAGTAGTTTTTTAACCCCCAAACAACCTTAATTTTGGAAAAAAATAATAAACAAGTTTTTATAAACATTTTGTAATATGAATACATTAATATCAGACCTGTAATATCAATTCTGCACCAATTTTTTTATTTTTTTTTTTTACCTTAAAAAAAGATATAACATTGCAGAAGTGGTCACAGAATTTTTGACATTAAAAAAAAAAAAAAAACATTAATGTCAATTAATTATGAATATTTAAAGATTGCTCCATTGAAATGCATTGGAGAGCGCCAGGTAGCGAGAGGTCATACCTGGCGCTGTGATGGGATTAGCAGCGGCGCTGTTCGCTGAAGTCTGCAACATGATGAATCCCGCGCTAGCTGACGCTCTCGCCGGCGCTAGCCTCATTTAGCGTGATAAATGCGTGATTGTGTTCGCAGCCTGGCGTTCTGGAGTCGGTAGCCGCCGATAGCTGGCGCTACCTGGCGCTAGTGAGACACTACCTGGCGCTATCCCTTGATAAATAAGGCCCTTAGTATGAGATGAGTGAAAGCAAGTGTCATCGGGCCCAAAAGATGGAGATCATCAGGACTTTTCTGTGAATGGGGCGCTGCAAGCCCCACCTAGATATGTTTGGTCCAGACCCCCCACCTCCCACATGTTCATTATGTCATTACTAAGAAAGTCTACCTTGGTGTGGTTGCAAACGTAACATATATATATATATATATAGATATATATAGATATAGATATATATAGATATACATATATAGATGCAGTTCTTGTTCATCTGCAAATGAAGCGATTGAGTGCAGTAGTGATGTCGGCTGTAGGATATGAAGAGCCACACGCAGTTAAACACAGATGAGGCAACGCAGGCAGACAATCAGCGTTTTTCCTCGATGGTTCACCTCGCCTCAGGCAGAAGGGTTGTCGCATTGTCCCTCTGCCTGCTTTTTGAGTATGTCGTTTTCTTTCTCCCTGTCTGTTTCCACGCGCCTCACGGTATGTTGTTTTGTCAAGCCTCCAGGCCTTCTTGGATTTGTGAATGGGCACTCCTTGGGTACAGTGCAAAGTTGTGTGCAGCAAGAACGTCAGGCCAAACCTGAAATTCCTGGTTCTTGATCTCCATCCAAGAAAACGTTTCTGTTGGCCCTGGAAATGCTAATCTTGTCTTCTAGGGAAAGTAGCTCCATCTACCTCAGCAACAAAAAAGGAAGCTGTCTGTCATCTCTGAAGGACTTAAAGTGGACCAAAACCCAGGATTTTGACCATCCTGGGTTTTGGTCCTTGCTCCCGGGGCAACCCGATCAGGGATGCCCTGCTGTTTGAAACCCCCCAGGTCCCCCGATCTGACTTGCCCTTCCCCAATCCTACGCAGCATGCGTGGCCTCTTGTCCAATCAGTGCACTCAGATCCGCTCCCGCCCCTCTGTCTAAGGCGAGCGCACGCTGGCAGCCGCATCCCCCGCTACGCTCTAACAGGGAGTGTACCCGCGCTGGCCATTCACAAATGCCTTGCACAGGCACAAGCCCTGCTAAAGGGATAGCGGAGATGCGGCCGTTGGACCGGGAATAAAAAAAAGTGAGTTTCTGGGAGACTTGGAAGGGGGGGGGGGGTCTAGCAGCCCTGAAATCTTATAGATTCCAGGGCCGTTGGGGGTGTGAGTTTTGGTCCATTTTAAAGCGGAACAAAACCCACCAGCAGCCAGCCTGGAATTTAAAAGATTCCAGGGATGGCCGCTGGCTTTCCCCCGGGATGCCCCGCTGTGTGAAACCCCCAGGGCACCAGTACACACTCACCTTTCCTCAGTACATCAGCGCATGCACATGCTCTCATCCAATAAGAGCTTTCCGCTGAACTGATGTAATTCGACAGGCAGCTCTCATTGGTGTCAATGGGGAGCACACACTGCGGCATCCCTGGCGTTGTGCATGGGATGCCCTGAACCGGGATGCCCCCAGGGAACAGAACAAATGGAATTCATAAGGCAGGCTTGACAATCGGGTCGCTTCAGCACCAGGTGGGGAAAAACTACTACTTTTTAACAAAGAAAACCGCGATTCACTTTTTAGTGTCTACCTTGGGGCTGATTCAGCATAAGGTGAAAATTTACAAAAGGTTGCTGAATTACTCCCAAGGTAGACAATGACAGTTGCCGTTTTCTCTCCTGAAAATGTTCTCACCTAGTGCTAAATCAACCCTAATGTGTATGTGTGTAGAATCAGAATACCCCAGGGGGTGAGCAAGTAAGTAGAACTTCAGTCAATTTTGGTTGGAGGTTTGTCTTATTTCATAAAGCTTGGTATACTACAACATTTTAGAAAGGTTGGTTGAAAATTGTACGCTGTGTGGTCAATAGAAGAAAAAAGATCAGTTCACACCCTGATTTGGGGTGCCTTGCCATGCTGCTGGTAAAACAAAGCCTGAAATTGGGTAAAACTCACTAGATCTGTGCCATTGTCCCCCGGGGTGAAAAACAGTGGCCAATGCCTGGCCGGAGAACACAGTTGGATGCCAGAAGTCACGTGTGGCATTTCAGGCTTTGTTTTATTGGTAGCACGGTAAGGCATCAACATTTTTTTATGTCTTTTTTCATGGGGGTACTTCGTTTACAGAGCCATTGAACTAAGGGGGTTTTCATTGGGCTTGGTTATCACTGATAGGGATTTCCATATTTTTTACAATTTGTATTTGAAGAAAACCCTATAAAAGGGAGGGTAGATCTCCCCAACTGGTTCACGGGCAGCAGAAAAGCACTGCTTCAAGCCCTGGAACAATATTATATCTGAAGGTGGGCTTTAACCCAAGTGCGGTTTACTAAATTGTGGCAAGCTTTCCGTCTCATATGGAAGAGCTTGTTGCCTTTTGCAGAAAGCCTGCTATCTCGTGTGGTAAGCTTATCATCTCAGTTGGAATGTATTACTAAAATGTATCAAGCACCATCATTCAGATGAAGTGAGATGGAGAAGTTCCCAAGATGAGGTGCAGAAGCTATCCAACTGGGAGGAGGCATTTTCTACAAATGAGGTAAAAGCCATTTTCAAGTGGGTATTCACTAAAGTGTGGAGAGCTCTCATAATTAGCTGGGGAGTTCCTACATAAGGTGACAAGCTCTCCTACGTCAGATGGTGCGCTCTACACATTGTATGGCAAGTCAGTCCATAAAATGGCCAAACCAGTCAGAGGAAATGCACAAATAATAACCTTGGGATGCAGGTAATGTACAAATGAATTACTGCAACAAATTCCCAACCCTTATCAATACATCGGATTGGACCAGAGCTAACAAACTTGCATGGCAGTAAACAAAATCAACATACTGTAACAAAAATATGTATTATTTGAAAGGTCAAGTTATCTTTAAGAGTGTCATTCAATGAAATGGCCACCACCAACATGAGACAAGGCTAGCCACCTCAGGATGCAGGTCGTATCCAAATTCCTCCATGCTAATTAATGTAATTTCCTTATCAATCAATCCAATTAGACCAGGTCTAACAAACCTACAATCCAGTCATGTGCATAGACCCAGGGGGTGCAGCAGTAGCCACTGCATCTGGACCCATAAGATCACGGACCCCTCAAAAAGTGCCATTTGTATTGGCTGCTCCAGTCATTAGTATTAAAAATTGGCATCCTAGGGGCTGTATGTGACAGAACAAAGCTTACTGCAGAAGCCCTTACCCTGAAGCGCTCCACACTGGCCATTCAGAAATGCCTGCCATGGCCTTAGCTGGAGGTGAGCAAGGATGTGGCCGCAGACCACCCACATGCTGCAGCATGGCCAGCTAGGTGAATAAAGCCAGCGATTCTGGGGCATTCAAACAGGTCAAGGATGCCCCACAAAGAGGTAGACCACCCTCCCTAGAGCCTTTAGACTCTAGGCCAGTGGTTGCTTTTCTTTAACCCTTTAAGTGCCAGCCTTCCTAGAATTTTTGTCACCCTTTGTTGCCAGACCACGTTTCACTATTTGGCGCTACATATGTTCAACCTTGATTTTTGAAGGGATTTTCCAGAAAAATTATATATTGTTTTTTTCAGCAGAGTCTGAGCTTCAACATGCAATGTCTTGTTTTAGTGTATTCTCAATACTTTTGGGTGAAATATGTGCAAAAAAATGTAAAAAAAAAATCTATTTTTTTCAATTTGTAGTGTTTTTTTTGTAAAAAAAAATGTAAGTTTGTCAATAAAATCTTATTTCATGTGAAACCCCAATTATTCCAGTTATATATTATAGTTACAGCGGTACCACATATGTATTGTTAGACACCCTTTCCTACCCAGGAGACTCCCCCAAACTGAAACAGAGCTTTAGGAGATTTTCAGATAAAATACAACTTTTCTACGTGAAAAAACAAGTAAAATCTGAAAAAGCAACATTCGCCAAACAGAACAATATCCGACATGTATATCTACTGTCAAGGGAAGAGTTGCCAAACACCCCAAAGTAAAGCATGTGCATAACGGTAATTTTACTTGAAAATTTCAGCTCTGTAGACAAAGTGCGCACCTTGCAATTTTTCAACCAAAACAACCCTTTACATTTGAAATATCCCCCATAAACCATATATACCCTGAAAGTACACATGTTAAGCTTTGTAAGCGTACCCAGCTTGTTGTAGTGGGCTCATCTTCCTGGAAGTAATCCCTTGAAGAACTCCTAGGTTGCACAGGGTTTCCCTAAAAAAAGTATAAAAAAGCAGAATAAAAACATGTTTTCCTAAAATATTAATATGCAAACAAGAAAAAACAAGCTAAATCTGAAAGCGCAAGGTCCCCCGAGCAGAAAAATACCCAACATGCATAGGTACTATTAACCCTTTTAATTGCCAGCCTACTTGAAGTTTTGTCACCCTCGGTTGACAGGTCATTTGTCACCATTTTGCGTCATGTTTAACTGTGATTTTTGCGTGAATTTCCAGGAAAATGATATATATATATTTTGCAGCAGAGTTTAGGCTTTAACATGAAATGTCTTGTTTGTAATTTTTCTAAAGTTTTTAAAATATTTTTGTGTAAAAAAAAAAAACAAAAAAATAAATAAAATAATATTTTTTAGACAATTGTCTCCTTTATTTAAAATAAAACATTTGTTTTATTAATGAAACCATATTGCATGTGAAAGCCCCATTTCTCCCGATTACAACGGTACCACATATGTATCAGGAGACCCCCCAAACTGAAAAGAGCACTTTATAACATTTACAAATAAAATACAACTACTATCCACACTATAAACATAAGGGGTTAATTTAAAAAAATGACATAGGGCCCCCCCCCACGGGGTCCCCCTTACCCAGCATAACCAGCCCGGGACCAGCTATGGGAGCTTGTAGAACAGGGTGCAGGGGCCAGCTTTGGTGGCACCCCCGCCCTGCCATTCCGGGGGTTCTCCTGGAGCCATCTGAGCCCCCAGGGGGGATCGGATGGCACCAAGGTAAAGAGGAGACTCGCCAGGATCAATAGAGGGGTCAGGTGAGTAGTTTTTTAATTTTTTTTAAATAGCATGGGGGGGAAGTCAAGCACGTAACACCTACACCGCCTGGACAAGCGAGCCCGTAGGCGTTACGTGCTTGGCAACAAAAGGGTTAAACAGGTACACCCATTTTTCACAAAATCGGTGTAGTTCCTAGCTCAGAAGGCATCCACGGTTTGATGTTGCCCCTGTGCACTAGTCCCATTAAAGCGGAAGTCTAGTCAAAAATTACACCGCCGCCCCTTTCAAAGGGATTTAAAGAAAAAACCCTTACCTCTCCCGGCGCTGCGGATCCTGGGCACCGCCATCTTGTGTAAAAGCACAAAGAGAGGAATTAGACCGCGGGTGAGGTAAGGGACTTTTTTTCTTTTAACCACAGTCCTGCCTCAGCACCATTCTCCTTGGTCCCCCGGCAAAATTGAGCACTATAATTGGCCATATGCCCGGAAGAAGCCTGCATATTATGTGATCACAGTGACCATTCACAGCGCTCAATTTTGATGGGGACCGGGGAGAAAGGTAAGATTTCTTCAGTTGAACAGGGTGAATGTGCGGGGGGGGGGGGGGGGCAGAAATTGGGATGTCCCCCGGTGCTAGGTTTTCCCTCTACACCAAGGCCGGGTAATATTCAGTTCCAAAATCAATATTTTTGTTTTGTTTTTTTACCTTGTATTCTTTAAAGTGGACCTACACACTATCCATCGCAAGGGTGAGTGCTGGTTTACAGGGACACTAAACTAAGCTAACCTACCCCCTCATGCTATCAGTGACCACTGCATTAGAGAGATACTGAATTTTACCAAGCAGAGCTGCATCCATTGTGGGACAGTTGACACTTTTTAATAAAGTTGCTGCCACTAACGTGAGGTAAGGGCAGTTACCTCAGGATGCAGATTATATCCACATTCTTCATGCTAATTAGTGTTACGTCCTTATCAGTCAATATGATTGAACCAGTTATAACAAACCTACAACCCAGTCAGGAGCGTAAAGAAAGAAAGCACCATTGGCTGTTACAGTTTTTACTATTCCAATTTTACCAAATGTTTTCAATAAATTGCCATCCTAGGGGTTAATATGACAGAATGAATCTTAATCTGTGGGCAATGCTGGGGCCCCTACTTGACAGGGCCTGGTCACAGTTAGTTACTTTGCTTAATCTAGTAAACAAAATCAACATAATTAACAATAACTTTGATTGTGTAAAAAGTCCCTGTATTCTTAAACAGGGTCTAGTTCAACAAAATGGCCACCCCCAACATGAGGTAATGCCAGTTACCACAGGATGCAGGACATATCTAAATTACGAATGCTTCATAATTCTTCATGCTAATCAATATCCTTTGCATTTGCAACACACCTACAAGCCAGTAAGCAAAATCAACATAATCTGAGTTGTATTTATTTGTTTACACACCCACTTTTTTTTTAACATTCCACATAATGGAAGAAAGGCAGTTAGCTCAGGATGCAGGTACTGTAATATCCTGTTTCATCTAACCAATTGCTGGCCTTATAAATAAATCCACTTGGACCTGTGCTAACACACCCGCATGGCAGTAAACAAAATCAACATCCTGCACCATTTATTTCATAGATTGTAAATAATTCATCACACCAATCCCGAACACCTCAAGAGGCGTGCTGGAATATCAGGCGTCACACAGCCATCTATTTCCCCCACCACCACCATCACCTACACGGCCGGCACAGGAAGGGTTTGGGAAAAGGCAGTGTAATTGTACTATTAAAATTCCCACTGAAGTGTGTTCTTCTTGTTTGTGGATTCCTTAAAAAAGAATAATTATCAGGAATAAAAAAACACATTTTAATGGAATATTCACAGAGGGTTTTTATAAAGAAAATGTTATTTTATAATAGGTCTATTTTTTAATCCTTAGATGATTTTAAAGGAGGTGGTTTTGGGCGTTTTTATAACCTGCAGGTGTTTAGGGGGGGGGGTTGGAGTAGGTTGTTTCCACTGGTGCAGTTTATAGGCAGCCTCATTTGTACACAGCCTTTATACAGCTGTAAGGGCTTCTGGGGGGTTTACTACCGCAATTTTGTGTGTGTGTATAGGCCGGCAGATGCCAACTTTCCGAGGCAGCAATGAGGAAGCAATTTTTGGGGGTTTCATTCCTTTTTTAGTTTGTTTTTTTTTTTATCATTATTAAAGGGACTCTGTAGGCAAAGTGCATAAATGATATTATTCAGCAGCTTGCCTCATCATGGCTGTGCTCTCCCTTCCTGTCAGAATGCAGCTGCTTCTGAAAGTAGAAACAAGGCAAAGAGTAGTGGCAAACCCCTGGATTCCTTTGCCATAGACCACCACTAATCACCACTAATTACAAAGCCAAGGCCCATGCCCAAATATTTCAAAAGATAAATCTTTAAAGGAGAAACTGTAAACCTTGATATGTCGCGCATTTCTTCTTCAATTTAAAAACTGAAAACAGTTTAGGACAATGCCAAACGTAGCCCAAAACAATGGTTTAACAACAGCTTCCCCCAAATCCTGGGGCCTGGTATGTTTTATCCTGCCAGAGAGAGATGTAACAGCTGCAGGGAACAAAAGGTGAGTTTTTTTTTTTTTTACTTGGACAAATCTTTTAGGTCAACTCCAATCTCCAATGGTCACATTAATATTGTATCCCTTTAAGTTCCAACATATGAAAAGTTGGACATTCTGTAATATTATATTTAACCTGAGCTACCAACTGTCTGTGTAGGTTCTCATTGAGCCAAGTCATTGTATATCTGTAGGAATAAATCAAGGCAACTAGACTTGCTGTTTTATTTTCTTGAGGACATTTCACTAGTCATCAGACTGGCTTTCTCGAATCAGCATTGAGAGAGGCAGTCGTATGGTTAGTGGAAAGTCTTTTATAAAATAAAATGGTATGTCCCGTTGCCTTGATTTATCTCTACTGAGCTGTCTACTAGTGTTGCTGTTAAGATTTAGACTAAAAGGACAGGGCACAGAAAAGCACACACCCTCGGGGACACAGGCTCTATTCTGTGCTGACAACTCCAGTGCCAACAGCATGCTTCTCTCCAGTCCAGAGCTTCCTGCACTGAACTCAAATCAATGTGGGATGCTCAAGCGGTCACCTGATGTTAACCTGCTGACAGTCAACAAGGGCGCTTCTCCTACATTGCAGCAGGGATGCTCAGCAAACCCGGGAGAGATGTACACGCCAAGGTTCCTCACCCAATCCTGAGATGGGTCCTGCAGGGTTCAGGTATGCCCCTGCATTTTCCCCCAGAGAAAGTGTGGCAAGATAGTGCCTCCTCCAATGCAGTGAATGCAAAGTGGGCATTGCAAATGGTGAACACCCACCCCAAGAATGCCCCTCCAAGTCAGTTACAGTGCAGAGCACGCTCACTTCATGTGATGCAATAGGGGGGGTGTGACTTGCTTCCTCCATTGCAATAAATGGAATAAGTGTGCTCCAGCCATTGAGATTGACATGAGGGGTATGTGCACTATGGGACTCAATCCTGGGGCCTGGTATGTTTTATCCTGCCAGAGAGAGATGTAACAGCTGCAGGGAACAAAAGGTGAGTTGTTTTTTTTTTTTTTTACTTGGACAAATCTTTTAGGTCAACTCCAATCTCCAATGGCCACATATTAAATCTCACACCCCTAATAACACCCCTATGACATATTCACATGAGACGGCGAGCTTATCACACTATAGTAATGAGGGGGCAAGTGCTACACATTCTAGTAAATGACTGCTCCTGAAGAGCTTTTTTTGCAACTCCAAACCCTCCTCCGCAAAAAAACATTTTTATTCCCTGTACAATAATGATTTAATAAAAGGCAGACTGGGCCCCAGGCTCAGGTTTTTTAGAGGGTTGGAAACATGCCCTAGCACCCAGACAAGTAATTGGACAAGCCACACCTATACATTTGCCAGTCTCTCATCAATATGACTTGACAAGCTCCTCACCAAAATATGCCGTTAGATGCTAAAAAAAAAACGAAACTCTAAAAATACAAAATCTATACAAATAGTTACCTTAGTGCCACTATTAGGAACAAACTGTTCAAGCATTTCAAGATATCTTTATGACCAGCGGCAAACCCGTTAAGATACAAATGAGGGAACATACATGTAGCCATACGTTAAACATCAGATACATTTTCATGAATCTTCTGAAACCACCACAAAACCATTCTGTTTAATAATTTGGTCAAAACGCCTACTGATCGGATCTCCATGAAGCACAGAAGCTTCACTTATTGGGGTTTGGGTGTATCATTGGCATCTGTGAGCATTTCAGAATTCTCCCTGATAGAGACAGCCACACACAAGGACGAGCCAGTGACATCCATATACTATATTATTGTGTGTGTGTGTGTGTATACACACACACACACCCTAATATACAATATATAATAGAAATAAATACAAATAAGTATAAATAAATATAGTATATACATACAAGTATATACATATATAGAAACACAGTTAAATGAACGGATAGGTGAATACACACAAGGTAATAACTAACAGATAGGAGAAGTAATGTTATAATATAAATAAATATATATATATATATATATATATATATATATATATATATATATATAATCAAAGAGCTGGACAGACACACATATGAGGAGACAGATGGATAGAGAGTGTGAGAGAGACATAGGGGTTTATTTAAGAAGCACTAACGCCTCATAGTGCCACATAGTGCCAGATGAACATCAGGTGAATGTCAGGTCCCAGTGCAAAAGCTGTATTAAGTCAAAAATTCAGAATGCCTGCGATAGTGCCAGGTATCACATCGCCAGGGCGGAGTCCCCAACAGCGCCAAATAAGACCAGGCCCTCACCCTGCACCATGTGGCCTTATCCCATACATTTCAATGGTCTGGGATGGTTTTAATTATTTTGGCCATTTTTTATTTTTTTTTTTAGGTTTGGTGCATGTTCCCTGGGATACCTTCGCTGTTTGGAATTGTTTTTGAATGAATTTGATGCACTTTTGTGTTGTGCTGCTAACTTGCCCATACAAAAAATGTGGCATCCCTTTTATGTGTCCCCAATGTAATTTTTTTTCCTAGGCTGGCATCCCCCCAAAAGATAAAAGATAATAAGATTGCAACAGGCGCTGTGTGGCTGGAATCCACCGTTGACAGTGCCCATACGGATGCTGTGTTTTTTTTAAATAAATTCTGCACTAGCTTATACAAGGCCAGCCTCCAGCCGCCTTAACAGTGTGGGCGCTGATAGCGTCTCATCTGGCGCCCACACAAAAATGATGCCCAAAGTGACACGAATAGATACATAGATAGACACAAACAGACAGAGAATGGATGGATGAATAAAAGATATAGAATAACTACTACAGAATAGTATTATTCATATTTACTCTGATAAATCAATAATAATGTATTATTAGATGACACTTATATTACTTACAAATAAAGGTACAGATAATGCACAAACAGGTCAGCTTGGCAGAAACAAGTCGAATAGAACGATAGATACCGAACGGATTAAGTTCATTAGCACAAAGACTCAGATTTTTTTTTATAGAATATTTATGTAACATGATTATATTTACTGTATATTATTTATATTTCGTACTATATAACATATATTGGCTCATGGTTTAAGGCAGGTAGCCAGAAAAGACAGGTAGTAAGGTAGCAAAAGAATATCATAGATAGATAGATAATATAAGCACAACACCCAAATACTATATCATGTATTCTTGTGCATTATGTCTTATTGTTTTTATATGTGTTATATCGCATTAAAAGGATATTACAGAGTGTGATGAACAGGCATGAGATGGAAGGTAGGGATTGGTAAAATTACATTTAACCTATAATGTTATTTATATATATATATATATATATATATATATATATATATATATATATATATACACACACACCAGTACATATTTTGCAGAAACGCCAGGACAGACAGGTGGATAGGCAAGAGAGGTAATCCGCTATGCCGTAGACGATCGGCGGGTTGACATATAACCAACATGTCAAATTCATGAGCACTAAAGACAGATTTTTTTATTTTATAAAATAATAATATTATTTCTCTCTTTTATATTGGTTTTTTATAATGGTATTGGTATTAGGCCACAGACATGGCACCTCACACATTTTCTTTTGCCTATAGATATGTGTGTTGCAATTGATGTCACAGGGCCTGGGCAGCGATTTCCACATGGATAGATTACCTAGATTATAGACAGATACCGACACAGCTTAAATAAGAGATAAAAGGAATGATATCCCCCCCTTCTCACTATATATATATATATATATATATATATATATATTGCTTACGCTTTAATGCCCTTCTACACCTCACACTGTTATACATTCCTCCGACATGTCCCTATCAGAGGAGATTACACTCTAATGCACTACTATACTGTCACAGTGTTATATATGTATATCACTCTGACACTGTACAGAGAAAACTCCACCATTCTAATCAGTCCCTGTACCAAAGGAGCTTGCACTCTAATGTTCCACTACATTGTCACAATATTGTTATAGGTTTATATCTCCCCATGTACAGACTTCATTTTTTCATCAGCCACTGCACCAGAGGTGTTTATGCCCCCTACAAACATACACACACACACACACACCTGTACACTACATATTTATATATTTCTAACATATTCTGTAAAGCTGTACAGATAACACCCAAGCATTTCCATCGCTGGCTGCACCAGAAGAGCTTACACCCTAATACACTCTCATTTTCTTTCATATTCTTTATATTCATAAATGAAGGATAAAGAACATCAAGCTATTCCCGGCACCCAAGGAGCTAACATCCTATTGTGTTCTCCATACTATTATTATTCTTTTATATCTTTATAAATCACATACGCTGTACAGAAAACATTACACCCTAATGTCCTCTCTGCATTTATTGATGTAGATTTGACATATTCACCAACCCTGTACAAAGAACAACTACGTCCTCATCACAGAGTAGATGATACTCCAATGCCTCAGCCTCACTAATATTTATAGTTATATATATATATATATATATATATATATATATATATATATATTTTTTTTTTTTTTTTATTTATTTTTTTTACTGTTTTTTTTTACTGTTTTGGTTTTCTGACAGATAAAAGGGGATCTTGCTGGAATAGGGGACCTTACATAGTGACCTCCTTTTGGAAACCAGGGGCTTCTGTTTACTCCAGACAACATAAATAAATTAAATAAATATATGGTATACATCCTGCAAATTATATATATATATATATATATATATATATATATATATATTAGGTTTTCCACATAGAGAGACACAGAGCAGTAAGCTGCCCTTGAAGCAGGCCATACAGAATTCAAATAGGGCCCTGTTATTGCTCATACGGTCACCGTTTCCTGTAATTTAAACTCAGCTGGATACAACTAGACAACTAAAGATAGATACACCAGAAACAAAAAGTGCTTAGTTTTTCTGTACATGATGTTATGAGAGCACCAATCCGATAACTTATGTGGAGGAGGCACAATGATGGGGACCCCTGACCTTATGGGTCCTGGTGTGGTCCCTACCTCTGCACTCCATATAGTTACATCCCTGCAAGATAGATAGATAGATAGATAGATAGATAGATAGATAGATAGATAGATAGATAATTAAATAGATTTATAAATACAGGATAGACAAACATGGGAATAACTGTTCAGCAGATAGATATGAGATAGATAGATAGATAGATAGATAGATAGATAGATAGATAGATGTTAGATAATTAAATAGATGGATAAATACAGGGTAGACAAACATGGGAATAACTAACTGATCAGAAGATAGATATGGGATAGATAGATAGATAGATAGATAGATAGATAGATAGATAGATAATTAAATCGATGGCTAAATACAGGATAGACAAACATGGGAATAACTGTTCAGCGGATAGATATGAGATAGATAGATAGATGTTAGATAATTAAATAGATGGATAAATACAGGATAGACAAACATGGGAATAACTGTTCAGCAGATAGATAGATAGATAGATGTTAGATAATTAAATAGATGGATAAATACAGGATAGACAAATAAATAGATAGATAGATAATACAAGGGATACAAGATAGACGAATAGATATGGAATAGACAAACATGGGAATAACTTATCACCGGTTTGGGTTTTCATAAATCAGATGAGGGGTGTGCATATTTTTGGATCCAGGCAAATTATGGGATCTGACATCAGTGCTGTGTTATATTGGGGGTATCCTGCTATCATGTACATTATGTTGTGATCATGTACAGTGTGTTGTAGAGATGTACAATGTTGTGTGAAATGTATGGCAGCCACATGGTTCTTGTGGTAATGTGCAGTGTGAAGCAGCCACAGACTGAGTACTGTGTTTATTTGTTGAAGCAGCACTATTGCGAAAAAATGGGCCAATGATAAAAATCCATATAAATATGCTGGATGGCGGGAGAAGAGGTCACTTATACACCCCGCATCAAGAAATATCCAGCCAGGCTTGTTTTTTTCTTTTTTTTTAATGGAAGGAAGAGGAAATCGGGTGACAGGCTCTGTCACCCCTCATAGACAAACCTGTCACCCCTGGATTTTATTCCTACCAGGAGAAGAAAACCACAAGCTTGACAGGAGTTTTATTCAGTTCAGGTGTATAAGTGACCCCTGCTCTCATTAGCCAACATGTTTAAATGGGTTTTTAATATTACACAATTTCGTGATAGTGCTCCTTTGAGTATTGCTCTATTGTGTTTAAGTCTTTGTGGGTCTTTGCATTGTATTGCTGTGAGACAGTCTATATAGGTTTGTGCCCAGGTTCAATGTATTGCTTTGTTGGAGAGTGTTGTGGTTATGTGTAGGGTGCAGCTGCCAGGTTCATGTGAGGTATTGCTGTGGTGTACTGTTATGTTTATGTGTAGTGTATTGCTGTGTTGTGATGCTACGGAAGTCTTAGGAATGTACAGACTGTTGTGGGTCTGTGCATTGTATTGCTGTGATATTCAGATCACTGTGGTTATTCTCAGTGTATTGCATTGCATTTGATTTACAGACTCTCAGGGTCATGTGTGGTGTACAGGGCGCTGTTGTCATGTTTAGTGTTTCATTGTGATGTGCAGGTGTCTTTGCGTAGTGTGTTGTGATGAACAGACTCTTGCAGTCATTTATAGTGTGTTGATGTGATGTATGGGATGTTGTGGCCATGTGTAGTATAATGAGTTAATGTACTGTAAAGAATTGTGTAGGTATATTGAGCACATTCATTTGGTCATATGTAGAGTGTTTCCGTGATATACAAGGTGTTGAAGTCATGTGTGGTGTATTGTTTTGATGTACAGAGTTGTCTGGGTATGTTTAATGCATTGATTTGGTCATATGTAGTGTATTGTCATGTACAGGGTGGAGTGTTCATGTGCTGCGTGGGTCTGTATTGCATTGCTGTAATGTACAGAGTGGTGTGCGGTGTCATAAACAGAGAGCTGTAGGTATGCATAGTGTGTTACTGTGTCTGTATGTTTGTTGATTTGATGGACAGAATATTGTATCTACTGTATGTAACGTGTGATGTGATGTACAGTGTGCTGTAGCTATGTGTAGCCTGCTGCTGTGTGGGTCTGTGTATTGCATTGCTGTAATAAAGTACAGAATGTTGTATCTCTGTGGGTATGTGTGGTGTGTTGGGTCTGTATATTGCATTGCTGTAATAAAGTACAGAATGTTGTATCTCTGTGGGTACGTGTGGTGTGTTGCTGTGTGGGTCTGTGTATTGCATTGCTGTAATAAAGTATAGAATGTATCTCTGTGGGTATGTGTGGTGTTGGGTCTGTGCATTGCATTGCTGTAATAAAGTATAGAATGTTGTATCTCTGTGGGTATGTGTGGTGTGTTGCTGTGTGGGTCTGTGTATTGCACAGAATGTTGTCTCTCTGTGGGTATGTGTGGTGTGTTGGGTCTGTATATTGCATTGCTGTAATAAAGTATAGAATGTTGTATCTCTGTGGGTATGTGTGGTGTGTTGCTGTGTGGGTCTGTGTATTGCATTGCTGTAATAAAGTATAGAATGTATATCTGTGGGTATGTGTGGTGTGTTGGGTCTGTGTATTGCATTGCTGTAATAAAGTATAGAATGTTGTCTATCTGTGGGTACGTGTGGTGTGTTGATGTGTGAGTCTGTGAATTGTTGTTATGTACATATTTGTGATGTACATTGTGTTCTGAGGTGCAGTGTGTGTGTGTGTGGGGTGTAGCAGTGTAACAGTGCTGGGGTGAGCAGAACATACCGCAGGCAGGTTGCTGGGGCTCCAGGCAGAGGTGTTGGTGGTGGGCTTGTGCCCCCAATGCACAGTCCCTGTGCTGTCAGGCTCCCGGGCTGCGGCTTCTCTGCTGGGGCCTTAAGTGGGAGCAGCTGCTGTATAATAGAGCTCCCCTGCCTGTGCCCTATGCTGACCCCCAGCCCCGGGTCACTGCTGCCTGCTGCTGCCTGCCCAACACACAACCCCAGAGCCAGACACGCTTACCACGCATACGATACTGCCCATGTGGGCGCTATAGCGAATTAGCATATATAGAAATCCATCTCTCTCTCTCTACATATATATATTTATATCCGAGTGTACCATTTTGTGTTCTATGTATATTTATAATTATCTATATTGTTTTACTGTTGTTGATCTATTCCTGCCAATAAAGTAACACACATGAAGCTCAGCCCCGGCAGCTGGAGGAAGGAGCCGGGCTTGCTACTGCTGCCGGTGCACACGGGACGCTGCGTCTCCGCTGCGCACAGGTGTGTACATACATACACACACACACACACACACACACACACACACACACACACACACACACACACACACACACACACACACACAGAAAGTGACAACAAACACAACACTTATTCGCCGTGCACAGCCTGAACACAACGAATAGACGGCCGATCTGTGCTGCACAGCCCTTTGCTAACGAATATCGCCTGATCTCATCGGGGATCTAGTGGATTTCAACGAATGTGACCGATTCTGGGGTCGCGGGGGCTTGCAGAACAAATATCGACCAAGTCTGCAAGTCTGGTACCCTGTGCCCAGATATAACCGGCTGTACGGCACCCCTGTCATGTCAGCGCTATGTCTTCACCCCGAAAGCTCGGCTCCCTAATATACATATATATATATATATATATATATACTCAATTACCCGCATAGAAAAAGGGATGTGACACAGTTTACCAGCAGGGCACAGAGTGCTGCCTTAATGTAATCAATGTAATTTGTAACCACAGTGCCCTACAATCATATATATATTATTTACATATCTGTGGATGACAAAGATTTGCTTATTTATATGATCTATAAAATAATAATAAATAAACCAAAGATTATAAAATAATATACATGATGTTAAGGTAAAAATCTATTTGTGGCAGTTACACGTTTAAGCTATAATATAATAACAGAATGCCCATAAAACCTATATTACTATATCTATATCAAACTATATATTAATTTGGGTCAGGGCTACATATATAACATTACTTATATTCTATTACTCTACTATGTATATTAGCTACAATTTGTAAACAACTGTATTATTTTATTAGATTTATTATACTATATAATCCTATTGAGAAGAAGTCCCTCAAGTTGGGCATTTTCACCTTGAGAGGAGAGATGCCCCCTCCCAATTTATGTGAGGGGCAGCGATCTGGGCCAGTGCATGGTCACCTCACTAACACACAGAAATACCTGTATACAAAAGGGATATATATATATATATATATATATATATATATATATATATTCACATTTCAATTTGGCTGAGATGTGCTATCTTGTGTAATGTGCATGTGTGTACTAGGCTGCATTTATACATTTGCTGTATATCAGAGGGCAAATACATATATTCTAATAGTGTAATATACTAACAGACTATGCGCCCTTTTATTTCCTCATCTTGCCAAATGTACCTAATATGTCTGTCATATATATATATATATATATATATATATATATATATATATATATATATATATATATTTTGTAAATTCACACTGTGAATATATGAGATATACAATATAATAGTTTCTTCAATAAAACACAACGGGTCTGTCGTTTTATATTCTCATATACACACGCTGGCATTTAGCTACGGGTTGTGTACAGGTACATTCGTAGAGAACTAGAGTTTTATTTTATTTTATAAGGTAAAATGTGTGTGTGGGGCTGTGAGATACTATTAGGCATGACAGAGGATGTTCAACCTGTCTAAAGGAACACCAATAATAGCACAGTATGTATGTATTGTTATGATTAACATTATGATTATTAGGGAATGATAGATTTGTATCTTAAACACAAACTGGAATTGACTGTATACTATACGTTAGACAACATTAGTTGTACTTATCAGTTACTTGTATACGAGTATTGGAGACTCAGCATATGTATTGTCATTTTAGGAGGACACACTGGCTGTGGATATCTAGTATTTGTATGGGATATATAACAGCTGGATATTTACACATATACAAGCAGGAGCAAAAGCCTGCACATACGAGGCCATTAAGGTCAGTGTGTATAATAATTATGATGCTATGATATGTATTATATGTATACAGGCAGAAAGTGGACTATATATATATATATATATATATATATGCCATGTATCTAGTGCATGCATAGGAGTACCATTTTATATTGATGCAGATAACGTGTATATTTCTGCTTAAATTATAATATATATACTTTTTCTCAATTTTCATTACCTGTCATGTATCCAGCACAGTACTATATGCCACTGTTGGGATGTGTATACTAGTTAATATTGCGTACAGTGTATTATTAGATGTGGCTGGTGTGAATGATACAGAGGCAGGATGTGTACATCATAGTTTGTATAATTAATAAATATATATATATATAAATATATATATATATATATATATATATATATATATATATATATATATATTATTATTAGGGGGTATTAGCTGTCGTTTATCCAGTAGACATATGCTACTAGTATTGTGTAGGGTGTATTATTATATGCTTGCAGTGTGTGAATAAGCATAGAGACACGTGTTATATAATATATATATATATATATATATGTTTGTGAGATATATATATATATATATATATATATATATATATATATGTGGCTACTAGCTGCAATTTATCCACTACAGGTATGCCACTGTTGCGATGTGTATACTAGTATTGTGTGTGGTGTATTATGATTTGCTGGCTGTGTGTGAATGAAGCATACAGCTTGTGTACATTACAGATTAGAGAGAGTGTGTGCGTGTGTGTGTAATATATATAATATAATAAGTATACTATATAATATTATTTATTATATTGGGGTACTAGTTGCAATGCAATCAATTACAGGTATGCCAGTGTCAGCCTGTGTATATTGGTGTTGTGTGATATTCTATGCTGGCTGTGTAGGTGATATATACAGTGAAGGTGTGCAGTAGGTGCTGTGGCTATAAGGTATATTAATATGAGGTGGGGGCATTCCTAGTATAGGCTGTGAGTCGGTGGGTCAGATGAGGTGCCAGGGATAGAGGTGGGCAGCAGCAGCAGGTAGGTGGCTGGGGTGAGATGTTATACAAACACACACACACAGATGGATTGGGGAGGGGGCGGATTTGCCTCTTACCTGTCCGGTGCCCTCCTGTTGTCCGCGGCCAGGGGAGCGGGTGAGGGGCTGCCAGGCCCAGGCATAGCGCAGCACAGCTCCGGGTAACCCCGGACACAGCGCCGGCTGTGCTGCGGGAGGTGCGGGTGGCTGAGGGTGGGTCTTGCTGCCCTGGGAGGGGGCCGCTGCTGAATATTGCTGTCCCAAAATACAATACAAAGACCTCAGGGTCACCCCCACCCCACCCTCATCAGACGCCCTCTAATCTGCCCTGACCTGCTGTCACCATGCCACAAGTTTCTGACAACTTTCCCTGAACTCTCCCCACCCCACTATATCGCGTCTCAGTGCTCAGTGTCTCCACACTGGCATCTTGGGGATCCCGTGCCCCTTCTTCCCCATGTTGTCCTGACACCTGGGGGTGCGATGTCCTATACTGCCCCTGTATCTCACCTTATCCTGCACGTCTGATAATATTATAGTGTCACCATGTCCCATCACTAATACCCCCGCCATCATTTCCTCAATAACTTAGGGTATGTGTGTGCCCTCTTCTTCTTCCATCCTTCCCTACAGTTCATATCAATCACCCCCGGGGATCTCTCTCAACTTTGCCCCACAGGATATACTGCCCCTTCCTAAACTACCTTCAGGGTCCTGTGTTTTTTCCCAACCACGTTACTATAATAATGTGTCCCCCATCCGCTAAATAATACCCCAAATACCCCTGCTAAACTACCGGAGGTCCCGTGTGATTCCAGTGCTATTCCTCTTCTGCCCCTCACCTGAGAGACTTGGGACCTCCGACTCTAAAATAGCTTAGACTAGTCCTAAGTATGCTCAGGTCCTAAGTACTTCTCCCACCCCAAAATACCCGAGTGTCTTATCGCCCCCTCTGCCTGCCCCTGTCCCTTATTCTGTTCTCCACGTCCGTTCTTAAAAGACCAAAGTGTCCTGTGTGCGCTTCTCTATCTCTATTCTGCCCCTCTTGCTTATTCTGCCCCACTCCTCCCTTTACCTGTTCTGCCCCTGACACGTATTCTCCCTTCTAGCCAATCTGCCCCTGCCCACTTCCTAATAGACCTGAGTGTCCTGTGTGCTTTTAAATCTCCATTCTGCCCCTAACCCCTTCAAGCTGCCCATGCTCCTTACCCCCCCCCCCCCCCCTCACCATTCTGCCCCTGACGTATATTCTTCCCTCCTCACTTATTCTTCTTGTAGCCAATCTACCCCTGTCCCTAGTCTGCTCATCTCACCCACTTCCTAAAAGAGCTGAGTGTCCTGTGGACTCGTTCTCCTCTCCGTTCTGCCCCCTGTCCCTTATTCTGCCCTCCTCGCCCACTTTGTAAAATAGCTAATTGCCCTTCGTGCTTTTCTCTCTTCCTTCTGTCGTCCCTCTGTTAACATACCCCAGGTCACCTGAGGGGGGTCCCTTGTGTAATCTGCCCCTCATCCCTACCTGGCCAAGCAGCCCTTCCTCAGTTCTCTGCAGCTGCCGTCAGTGTGCTCCCCTCCTTCTCTGTTCTGCCCCAGCTGCCCACTCCTCGTCATTCTGCCCCAACAGCCCCCTCATCATTCTGCCCCCCACCCACCCCCCCCCACAGACAGGCAAAAGTGTCCTAGAACAAACTTTTTCCTCTCTTCTTCTACCCCCCCCCCGTTCTTCTCACCTGCCCCCTCCCCCCACCTGTGCCCATACTGCCCCCCCCCCCCGCCCTTTATTCTTTTTTGTCAGCCCCCCACCTGTAATTGCCCCCTGTCTTTCTCATTCCTGTACACCCCCAGTTGCCCCCCTCTCCTCCCCTCTCTCTCTGGCTCCCTCTCTGGCTCTCCCCCCTCTCCTCTCCCCTCTGAATCTCATTGATCCAGGCGCTGGTAATTAGCCCTTCCCGTCGTGCCTGTGTAATGAAGCACATGCGCACTGAATTAATCAGCCATTTTTTGCAGGAAACTAATTAGCAGAATAAAGCTCCAAAGACTTTTTTTCCTGGGCGACCATCAGATGTGAGTGCGGAGCTCCTGGTGTCCGGAGCTGCCTCTTCCCCCCTCCATGTGCCCCGAGCTGCCGCCCGCCGCCGCCGCCGCTGTGTGTGCCTGCTCCTCGGTAGCAGCAGCAGCCGCCGCCGCCGCCGCACCACCACCGACACCGCTGCGGGGCTGAGCCCGAGCGGCTTCATGGGACCCCGAGCCGAGCCGGAGCGGAGCGAGCCGAGCCCAGCCTCCTCCGCCCCTCCAGCAGCCAGCAAAAGCCGCCGCCGCTGCCAGCCGACAACAAGCCTCGTACGCTGCCGAGTAAGTGCGAACTTCTCCCCCTACCTCCTCCCCTTCTTCTTCCTCATCCTGCCGCCGCCACCGCCGCTTCCCACCCCCCTAAAACTTCCACCACTGACCTGATCCCGGCCAACCGGCCATTGTTAGCCGCCTTCCATGTGCACCACCGGGGGCTCAACTCCTGGACGGTGTGTGTGTGTGTCAATGTGTGTGTGTGTGAGCGTGTGTCTATGTATGTAGTGCTTCTGCTGCTGCTGTTTGTTGTGGCTCCTGTGCACATCCTATAGTACAAGTCTTTATAAAGAGATGCCACTACCCGGCTTTCTCCTACTGCTGCCCCTGGATCTAGAATTACCTCCAACTTTTTTTTTTTTTATTATTATTACAATTTCCCCCTCTTTCATTCTGGAGCACTGGGCAATCAGTGAGTGCTACATAGTGGCTGCTTATTATCCTCATCAATGTGCCTGCATGCTAAGCCTTCCTTTCCCCACCTCTCAAACCTTTGTCTCTTATTATTTATCTTTTTGCGATTCCTTATTTTTCGACTTTTTTGTACCCAGAAATAAAATTTTATTTTTCTATTATGATTTAATTCCATTTATGCTAGACGTCCTGTCTAATTTGTAGTGTTTCTGTAACTTTTTGGATTCCTGATCAGAAAATTACATTGGAACAGAACATAGAACTTTTTTTTTTTTTTTTAGGATCACAGCAGGCTGTTTAGTGGGGGAAAGGGAAAGCGAATGTAGACATGATTTCCATAATCAATAAGCGTTTGTAGGAAATCCTGTCCTAGCCGGGGTTAGCCTTTCTGTTTAGGTGCCGGTGGTTTTGTGTCCTACGTTGAGGTGCCTGCCCCCTTCGTATACAGTAAGGCGAAGGTTTCAGTAGACGGGGAGCCTTATGGAAGTATCTGTCATCGACACGAGTCCTAAAAGAACTCTACAGAAGCATCCATGATCGACACAAGCTTTGTAGGACTTTATGGACGCCTCTGTGATAGATTTGAGTTTCTATGAGAAGCATCTATTATCGACATGAGCCTTGTAGATATCTTAACAGACGCCTCTGTGATAGATTCGAGTTATATAGAAAGCATCCTTGATCAACACAAGTCCTGTAGGAATCTTTATGGACACCTCGGTGATAGATTTGAGCTCTATAAGAAGCATCTATGATCATCATGAGACTTGTAGGTATCTTTATGGACGCCTCTGTGATAACATTTGAATTCTATAAGAAGCATCCATGATCGACACAAGTCTTGTTTGGATTTTTATGGACGCCTCTGTGGTAAATTTGAGTTCTATAAAAAGCATCTATGATCAACACAAGTCCAATAGGAAGCTCTAAGGAACCCTCAGTGATTGACACAAGTGATATAGGGATCTTTACGGAGTAACCCATGATGAAAACAAACCCAGTAGCGAGCTGAAAAAGGTTTTGGGTGGAACAGACTTGACAGGGGTGCCACATGCAAAGTGTTCTTTTTGAATATTTTTAGTTGAGGTTACAACATCTCCACTTTCTTTGGTGTCAAAGGTTGACCTGTGACTTCACTCCATACCCCCCCCCCCCCCCCACCAGTCTGCCACAAGGTCCATGCCTGGGGTAGGCAACTGTACGGATGTTGACATTTGCCAGCTGGATTCACGCACATTGGTTACATTTTTTCCCTCTTGTTGGAGAGAGGTACTGATGCTGAACATCCTCGGTTTCTTGGATCGGTCGTTAAGGCCCTCTTCTGCTTCCCCAACCACCCAGCTTTTATTTCTCTTACAACAGAAATTGCATGCTTGTTTTAAAAATATCCTCATGCACCGTCTGCTTTTGTTGTTTTTTATTTTTTTCTCACCAAAATAATTGTTTGTTTCTATTTAAATTTTGGGGTGAGGTTTTAGAAATTTTTGGAAAATAAAATGTTCTATTGTTTAAGCTGTTAAATAGCTTGGTGTTTTGTTGTTGTGTTTTTTTTTTTTTTTGTAATTTTTAGGGTAGGCCTTAACTGCAGATTGTTGCGATTGCTGATTTTTTTTTTTTTTTTTTTTAATATTGAAAGTTTGTGTGTGTTTTTTTTGTTTTGTTTTTTTTTTTAAATTCTGGGCTCTGTGGTGGCTTCCGTAGGGTCATGTCAAGTTCGAAACTGTGATGGAAGGTGCAAAGAGAGAAAAGCTGCCCTGACAAAACGGGGTCAGCTTGCATTCTAAGAAGCGACCTCAACAAAAAAAGAAAGAAAGGGATACCAGCTGCTTTGGTTCGTTTTGGGTTTTTCATCTTTCTTGCCCCCTTTTCCTCCCCTACAGCTTTTTCCCCTCACACTCTTTCTGCCCCCCCACTCCTTTCATATTTCACTGTGTCCCTGTCTCTTGTGTTCCAGATTGCAACCTGGCTGTTAAGTATTTGCTCTCCTGCTTAGCTAAAAACAAAACCAGCAAAAACCCTATTGAATTCAGGCAAATAAGGTTAGGTCTGCAGATCAGATTACAAAGCAGTTTTGAATATGCTGCCCATCACACCAGACCAGTTATTCCTGTTGCTGCAACTTAGACGAGAGAAGGAGAGGGAAAAAAAGACATTTAAATCATAATTTGTTAGTACAAGAAATGGAAAGTATTTTAAGCCCTTTTTTCTGCCTGATAATTCTCTGAGCCCAACCCTTGTTTCTCTTTACATTTATATTCCCCATTACATTGTGGATTATAATTGTATTTTTTTTTTTCTTTTTGACAGCTTTGTGTATGTTGAGAGGAAGTTGGCTGTGATCCTGTGGTTTAGTAGCTGTTACACAATATGTTATCATGTTTATAATCACTAAATCATTGCTGTGGTTATGGCTCTGCAATTGTTATGGGGGTGGGGGGGGCATTTATAGCTGGGCATCAATTTTCAAGGTGCACCCCCCCTATAGATTTTGCCAAGCCCCTAGCCATTGACTTACCTAGGTTGCTGTCGTGCTTGGGCAAAGAATTTGTCAGTAGCATTGTTGGTTAGATGGGGCAACAGTTAGGCCTTGCCTAGGTTAGACCACCCTAGATACCCTCCCCCCCCCCCCCAAGTCCTCCAACATCTTGGATCTTGGGTTCTTGCGTATTTTGAGAATTTTTTTAGAGCATGATGGTGATGCATCACTCAACCTGATCCCCTCTTTGGCGTTGTTGCCCGAGATCTGGAATGTGCCGCGCATCTACTGCCTTTAAATATTTTCATATGTCAACGGGCCGCTGTTGGCCCCTAGTCGCTCTGTTTTTCAAATTATTAGGTAACAGAATCCAAAGCGGCATTAAAAATTCAGCATTGGAGGGTAATTGTAATGCTGCCTCATTAGAAACTCTGACTGGTCCAGTATTAAGTCAAACACAAAGCAAGGGCTTTTAGATTTTAAACACCAATAAATATTAAGTATCTGGACATGAAAATCTTCAAGGGCCGCTGAGACGTTTGCCTTTTGCTGTTCTCGTTGCCTGCCAACACTAGATATGCACTAAATCATTTTTCTCCTGCATTATAAAGCCTTGAGCTTTTCTTGTTTTAGGTGTGTCATTTGCATGTACTAAATCTGCTTTATATACTTTCTTTTAGAATTCAGGTAGCTTATATGAGGCACAAATCGTGGAAGGAGAAACATACTTTTGACTATTATTAATCCCCCCCCCCCCTTTCCATCTTTATAGTGAACTCTCTGAACCTACTTATCTCCTGTTTATTTTATTCTTGCTCCTCAATTCTCCTCCAATTTTCACGTTTCATATAGCTGAAGCAAATGGGAAAACATTGTTTAATGAATGTTCAATTCATTTGCAAATCCCCTCTCCGATAGCCTCCTGCTAAGAGGACCAAAAATGACCATCTTGTTTTATAACGTTGAGTCAGCAGAATTGTTTTTAGGATGGCCACCATTATCAGACGTGTTTTTTATTTATTTTTTTTTTTTTGCACTTTTTTATTACATTTTAACTGTTTGTTTGTTTGTTATTGTCAGGCCTACACATGATGGGAAGATCTCTGTAAAGCATCCAGACACCAGGAAAGCAGATTTTTTTTTCCCTTCTTAGTTCAAGTAGCAATGTATGGATGAAAGTGTCTCTGTGTGTTGACATTTTGGCGTGCCATGAAACCTCAGGACCTCACTGTGCCCCTCTGTCTCTGGCCTTTTGTTTGACGAGAATTGAGCTGAGGTGCTTTTCAGTGTGTCTGCAGAGGATTGAGGTGCATGTGAGCTCTCTGGCTTTAGAAATCCATCTGCATTTATTGTCCGTGGTTTATATAAAAATCTGATCTAGGCAATCAGCAGTGTGTAGATGTGCACCAAGGATTTAGCCTTACTTACTATGAATTGGAGCCAATTATGACTTAGGGTTAGGGTGCAAGTGGAGAGGTCTAATCTTAATTTTGCTCATTTAGATCTCCCCCAACCGCTGTATAGATTGTGTGTGTGTGTGTGTGTGTATATATCTATATATCTCTTTAAAGAAATGGGCATCCATATAGCAGCACACTTGTTTTTGATTGGAATTATTTGTCTTCTTGCTTCTTCCCTTGGGGAGCTGCAATTCACCCCCTTCGTGTATCATATCTTGAAAATGAAAGAATGACATTTCCAAGTTTGTTTTTTTCCCTTTTGTTCTTGCCTGGCCACTCCGGTATGTTCCAACCACTGTTTGTGGACTCATTTCCCATTTTCTAACATTACCAGCCATTTTTACAATAAGCACATCTGCATTGGCACTTTTTTTTTTTTTTTTCTGTACCAACCTTGCCGGTAGTTAATGTAATATTTAATACGGGTGTTGTGTTCAATAGGGTGACAGTATTTTTATTATATATAGTATTGCATATTTGTATTTTTTCCTTCTGGTGTTGGCATTGGGCGTACCTTACAACCAGGTCACAAACCTTTCAGCCAGTCTCAGCATTACGCCGTTTCAACCCTCCCCATCCCAATCCCGCCTTCATATGCTTTAAACGTCCACTTAGAAGAGGCGAGCATTGGTCTCCACAGCAACAGGACCTGACATTCATCAAGATATATAGATATATATTAATTTACTTGTGCGTTGTTACGTCAAGAAATCTTGATGATGCTGCTGCTTCTTATACAGCATTCCAGCCGGGCAGTTAAATCCCCTGACACCCTTGCACCCTCGCGGCTTAAGTCTTTTGGTGCACCATTAAAGTAAAAAAACAATACATTGTGTGTATATGTTATATAATTTTTTTACTTGTTTTATCATAGAATTTTTGGTCATAAAATTTTACACCTAGTCTAGGCAATGTTGCAATTTTCCAGGTAGGCTTATTAGGCCTTCTAATTTTTTTTCCCCGGTAACTGGACTTATACGTAGGCTCGATCTAGCACACTATTATACATATATGTGCTTAACTGGAACGCTGGATCTTAGTTATGGAAGGCTGGGATTTTATTTTTACATGTCTGCTCAGAGTATCTTTGTGGTTGTATATAACCAGTTGCAAATAAAAAAATGTTTGAACAAATGCATTATTGGAAGTGGGGAATACTCGCTTATAGGATAGGCCTTTTTTTGTTTTTGCAGTACATACTGGTATGTTTTTTTTTTTTTTTTGCCCCTCCTCCCATCCTTCTACTACCCCATTCGCTCACACAGCGCTTTTTCCAGTGCAGGCTATATGTTGATTATGAGGCCTGATGCAACTTTTTTTTTTTCCCTTGTCGCCACCTTTTTTGTGATGTGTGTGTGTGCGCCCCATGTTACCAGTGACTCCAGCAATGTACAAAAGGGCAGCCAGGGGTGGCAGTGAATTGATTCACCCTCCTTTTTTGCTGGTTGTTGTGTGCGCCTGTTTGTTGATGTCACATATATATATATATAGGTTAATAGGACGCTGCTTTCTTCCTTGGCATAGTTGGGTCTGACTCAGCAGAAGTAAGGTGTGTGTGTGACTGCCTTTTTTTTTTTTTTTTTTTTTTTTTTGGAGGGACACATGTACCCATGAGCTATCTAAATCAAGATAAGGTGGTATTTTTTTAGGTTTCTAGCAAAAACTAAAGGAAGACAAATAATTGGCCTGAGCAATAGTACTGGTATTTAGGCAGCGATTGGATGCCTCCATCTATGTTCTCTGTCAAACGATTACTGCATGCTGCCAGGAGCTCCAGATTTAACTGCTGCTGGGATTACAGACTCGCCGAGACACAACAGCTTCTGGTACAGGGGAGCAGCGTGTACTCTTCTTCCTTTTTTTTTTTTTTTTTTTCAGGTAGACATACCGTAATTCATTCTAATGCTAGCCGGTCCAATCTTGGCACCTGCAGTTAGGTTTTATAATGATTTTTTACCAAATGATTCCTGGTCACAGCATTCAAATTAGAAGCAGGCCCTGTCCTTTATTGTACCAATCTAATATCCACAGCATGCAAGGGCACCTATACAGTACTAATAGTTAACCTACCAGTACTGGTATTTATTTGATAGGGTGTGGAGTAAACAAGGTCTCACTACATTGCCACCTACATATTTAAGGGAAAAGTAATGTCACTGTGTGTACAGTTGTCATGAATCCCTACAAATAGATGATTGGGAATAATAAGAGGCAGGGAAGAGTTTTAAATTGCAGGAAAATAATGGCACAGATTGTTAGAAGCTTTGTGCTCCACTTCTACTGAAGCATATCATTCTCCATATCAGATGCCCAGTGTCGCCCACACTGTTTCTTATGCATATACTGCCTCATCTTTTGGCTTGGGGCCTTTGTCCCCATACTGGATCCCGAGATAAAAAGCAGGGACATCCTTTTAAATGGGGAAATAATGAGAAGTCTAACACTGTACCCCAAAAAGATTTAAGTGTTTCTCTAGTTATACTCTTCAATCGCACTGTACTGCCAGATCTGCGTCCACTCCTGTATGAATGATAAATAATAAATAACAAGCCCCGTCAATAACCACTGATTAAATAGCGAATAAGCAGCACCACAATCCCAGTACAAAAAAAAACTTTTGGGTTAAAAGCATTGATGGATTCTGGTTAGGCAAGTGGCTCCTTGCACCCTCCCAACCCCCCCCCCCTTTTTTTTTTTTTTTTCTCTTTTTGTCGGTTGCGACAACCGCTTATATTGCCATTTAATAAAAGGTAATATTTAGTTTATGCATTTTTACAAATAATGGTGGGGACCATGGATTGGGTTGTGGTACAGTGCAGCTTTGAGTCAGGATTATGAGCACACAGTAAAGCTAACCTCATGTTACCAATCTGGTGATGAAACGCATGCAGGCTAAGACCAAAGCAGGTTGCGTGTATGGCGCTTGCATCTCCACACAGACTTCTACCCAAAACCCTGTTAAGTTTTAGTTATGTTGTTGGATGAAAAATAGTTGCAAAACCTTAACCCTTTCATTGCTGGTATTGCCTTCCGGTGTTTGACATAGTACAGTCATTGTATTCCATCCTCTTCTGCAGACACTTCTGCTTTTTAGGAAAAGTTTATTAACTATTTTTTGTTTTTCCACTTGTTTGCTGTGATGAAATGCATTGGAACTCGCTGGCCCTTGTGATAGGTAGGGGGCCTATACTTGTAGGAGCAACCAGATCCAAAATGACGTTGGCTGCTATGTTGTGCTTTAAAAATCTAAATGAAAATTAAGAGGCCACTACTGCAAACTTACTTGCTTGCCACGTTGCCGCTCTACCTGCACATGTTACTAACATGGATCTGCACATCTGGGTTTGGTCAGCGGCCCATAAACTATTGTACTCGACTTTCTTTTCCTAAAGATGCAGTTACTACTTTCATAGCCAATTTTAAACTAATTCCATCGTTAATGTTGAAACCTAAACCAAACCAAGTATTATTATCATTTAGAGTAACATTGTAAATGGTCAGATCAGTGGCATGGCTAGGCCCTGGTGCAAACATTGAATAGGACCCTATCATGGGCCACACAGTGCCTTTTTCCTGTCATTTTAAATACATTGGATACAACTAGACAACTAATGACTAATATAGCAGAGTGAAATGATGCTTATGTTTTATGTACATGATGCAATTCTAGCACAAATCTAAGAAATAAAGTGAAGGAACAACAATGATGAAACCCCCTGACCTTGTGGCAATGGCGCAGTCGCAACCTCTGCACCCCCTGGGTTAGATTCTTTTACGCCCCCACAAATGGTATCTCTCTGTGCCGCAAAACAGCCAGCAGAGCCATGGATGCCATAAACCTACTTCTAGCAAGGTTAGGTGGAGTTTCTCAAATTCTCAGCCCAGGAATACTGTCTGTGCTTTAAAATGCACTTTCTGTGCCCCCTGAGCCACGTAGGGGTTTGGGTATGTGTCTAAAAGGGTTTATATCTTCAACCCCCTCTGTTTTAAACTACCAAAAAAATTGACTTGATTTCTACTTACCAATGTCCTTCATTCTCCTGTTTTTCCTTTTTTTATGCATCCTTCTCTCGTTTCTCCCATTGTTTCCTTCCTTTATTTCCTTATCTCCTTACTTTCTTCCTAATGGTTTGCCTTCGATCCTGCCACAAGGTGAGGATCCAATCCAGAGCACCAGTGTCTCGTACAACATTAAGTACTGAAACATTTTAGGGGCTGCTATTGCTGACTTCCTAAATAGCTAGTTGTTGGACTTGTTTTAAGCGAGTAGCTTAACTAATATAAGTCTGGAGCTCTGTATTAGTAGATGCAGGACTATTCCAGGGCCAGCCCAGTGTTTCTTTGATGACTGGTTCCCTTTTTTAGCGGATTCTTATGGCAGAAAGTTCCTACTGAGAGAGCTGCTGTTCTTCCTGCCTACCAGCTGCACAGTCCAGACCTGCAGGGGCCTTATCTGATCGTGGCACAATCCCAGCCTCCCCTCCCGATCAGGCGGTGATCTGGGTGTCCTCTAAATATTTCTCGACTTTCCTGGCACTGCGCCCCTCCCACCTTCATGCTGAGCCCTGCATCCTTTGTGTTGTGCAGCACCGGTATGTTTCCGCTATCTGCTTAGATTGCAGCGCTTGCTCTACAAGGGCCATGCATGGCTCATTGAAAGACAAAGAAACAAATCATGAGAAACACAGGGGCTCTTGCTGCTAAGTTAAAGTGTTTAATTATTTTTTTCTGTATCTCATTGCTTCTTGGCAACACGTGTAGCTATGCTGTGACCTGATCCTTGTCTTGACAGAAAGTGAAGGGAGTCCTCTCTAGCATGGTCACACATTATTATTATTTATTTATATAGCGCCATCTTCCGTAGCGCTTTACAAAGTAGTTACAGTCAGGGTAGAAACATACGGTACATATACTATATCAAGTGCAGTTTTACAGAGTTGACAATGGATATTGTGAGTACAAGATACAATAGGAAAGAGAGCCCTGCCCTTGCGAGCTTACACATTAATACTCATCTAGCCCTCCCTTATGCTTTATAAAAACAGATTTAAAGATAATCATTAATGAATGAGACTGTGAGCAAGCAAAGCACTGTAGGTGGCCTCCTATGAATGCCCTAGGGCAGTGGTCCCCAACTCCTTTTTACAAGACCCAGCAACTTCATCTGTGTATCTGTGTGGAGATCTGGCCTGTTGGTGGGCCTTGTAGGAGAGGGTTGGAGCCCCCTGCACTATGGTATCCACCACCTTTCTTGTTGCCCATCCTGGTTCAGCACTCGGTGAGTAAGAAGCATGTATTACTAGAGCAACACATCTATGTTCATTACAGTCGGCAACCCTTTGAGCGGTGAACCTGAAGAATCTGTATGGTCTTAAAATGACATTCTGTCCCTATAGACAATTATCAAGGTGGGACCTTTGATAAGTGTCAACCTGTTCAAGATTTTGAAGATGGTGCCCCTTAAAGTGGACCAACACCCAGGATTTTGACTATCCTGGGTTTTGGTCCACTTTGGTGGGGCACCCTGATCGGGGGTGCCCCGCTGTCTGAAACCCCCCCCGAAAGCCCAGAAACGCTCACCTCACCACGCTCCCACGTGGCCACTCCAGCCAATCACAGCGCTCAGAGCCGCTGTGGTATGCGCGTCCAAGGCCGCGTCTCGCGCTTCCCTCTAACAGGGAGCGCGCCTGCGCCGGCCATTCACAAAGCGCTGGAGGCCGCGTCTCGCGCCTCCCTCTAACAGGGAGCGCGCCTGCGCCGGCCATTCACAAAGCGCTGGAGGCCGCGTCTCGCGCCTCCCTCTAACAGGGAGCGCGCCTGCGCCGGCCATTCATAAACGGCCGGCGCGGGTGCGCGCCCTGCTAGAGGGAAGTGCGAGACGCGGGAGCGGCTCGCGCATGCGCCGATGGAACGGGGCTGAGGTAAGGTTTGTGGGCCTCCTGGGGGGTTCCTGCCCGCGGGAGGGATCTGATCGGTCCAGGAATCTTATAGATTCCCGGGCCGATCCCCCCCTGGGTGTTGGTCCACTTTAAAAACACCCATATATATAGACAAGGCAGAGCAAGATAGAGAGTTAGAAGGGTGATGGAGAGTAAATGGTGGACAGATGGAGTCAATGTTAAATAAGGAGAAGGGAATGAGGACAAAAGAGAGACAGACAGCAATTAATGGAGCAATGAAATAAGAGGGAAACGTAGGGGGGAAAAAAAGAAAAAAGTTCCTATCCTTGGTATAGGGATTTTAATGAGAGAAATATTGAGATGGCCTCTATCCTCTTGCCATTCCCTAATGAATAAAAAAGCAAAACTGAAATCGAGAAAGATAATTAATAATTAAAATGATGGAGGAAATGCAACCTGTTGAGCCAGTCAAGCATTTTCTCCTTCAAGGGGTGTCTTTTGGGGCCCTCTTCAAGGATGGTATCCCGTGCAAACCCCAAAGGCCAACCTAGAAAAACGTCCCTGGGGCATCCTTATTTGAGATTGTCCTCCAGCTAAAGATCCATAGGAAGTCCAAAATTAGATAGAGCTCTATATGATTTGGAGGGTGGGCAGAAAACACTGGAGTAGTACACACTTCCTATTGGTTTTCTGTCACCCTATCAGATGGCTTTCCAGTAGGAAAAGGTAAACATCTCTGTAATACAGGGCTCACTGATTGTATGAGGGGGGTGGATTGGGCTGGTTTTGCTTAGCATGCTTGTGAACCAGGATCCTTCTTGGAAACTCTGTGGGTTTAGGCTCAATTTAGAAGTGGGTTGATATTGCCAGCCCACTACTTTTTGATAAGCTTTCTTAAAAGTGAACATGTAGCCTGCTGCTGCCAAACACAAAGCTACAGGTATAGGCTGGTGCCAGAGGGTGGTTGCTGCAATAGTCCCTCATACCGCCGTTGTCCAAATCGATTTGTTTCAGCTTTACTGTGTGTGTTGTGATCCTGGCCTTCAGTTAAGTACGGCCACCTAAGTACCCGCTCCCCCCCCCAAGGATTATTTGTCCTTTTGTGGTAACCCAACACAGTTATTCAAACCATGTAGGTCATCATTGCTTTTTGTGTTTCTTTAGTTTATATGGCCTGTGAGATAGTTGCGTATGGCTGTATGGGGTTTAAGTAGCGTAGGGCTCAGACCTGTCTATCTGCATTCTTTGTCATTTATTTTTTATTGACAATTTTTTTTTTTTTTCTACGTTCTGCTTCTTGTAGCAACAGGATTATAGGCTATCAAAGAGGCCAAGGGGAGCGGGGCTTTGTGAATGCAATCAGACTTTGTATGACATCAGCCCTTCTTCTCCTCCCCGAGGCCTTTCTCTCCCACTTCTCTCTGCTTGCAGCTCTCGGCTTCCTCCTCCTCCACCCGCCACCACGAGTGCACACCGCTTTTCTCCCACTTTCTCTTCCTTGTATAGGGGACATGTCAATTAAACGGCATTTACAGTAAGAGCTTTTGATGAGGATCTCCAATAAGTCGTGTTGGCTTCTGAGTTAATCCCTCCAAAGCAAGAATTTAGATTTAATCCAGGACCATCATTCTGCCAGCTGTTCCCCCCAGTGTGTCCATTAATGATAAATCTTGCCAGAAAAATTAAAAATAAGTGGTTCGTTAATGGTGCAAAGTCCTCTTCGGATGCATTTCAAGCTTGTCTTATCCAGCTGCAGGCTGTTCGCTTCCTTGTTCTGTGCCTTTTATGTCCAGATACTGCCGGCAGTGAAAGCCTGTCCTGCGGTCAGCCACAGCTTTGGCACACCTATATAAGGGCCAACGTGTTTTACTGCACAATTTTGTTCCTATGTATATTGAGCCAAATGGCTCAAAGGAGGGTAATTGGCACATAGCTGAAAGGGCATCTGGCAGGCTTTAGGAACAGTCCAGACCCTGCAGGCTGATGCCAGTAGAGACTCATACTATGTCTTTGAAATCCTACTTACCACTAAAGTGTAATGCTTAAAGAGGAGCAACACCCAGGGGTGATCGACCCGGAAATCTATAAGATTCCCGGGCTGATCACCTCCCACACCGCGGGACATCCGCGGGGTGAAACCCCCCAAAAAGACCTTACCTGATCCGCCGCCGCCACCTCCCGCGCGCCCCTCTAGACGTGCCCGCGCCGGCCGTCTGTGAATGGCCGGCGCGGGCGCCGAGAGTGACGCGCGGGAGGCGGCGGCGGAAGCGGCTTGGACGTTCCTGTGACCCGTTTGGACGTCGGCGGGGATTGGAGGGCGCGGTCACGTGGGAGCGGGGAGAGGTGAGTTTTTTGGGGGTTTCTGGGGGGTTTCAGGGAGCGGGACACCCCCGATCGGGGTGCCCCGCCGAAGTGGACCAAAACCAGGATAGTCAAAATCCTGGGTGTTGGTCCACTTTCAGTTTTTCTGTTAACTGGGGATACACAACCCCCCAATATTTGGGTGTCTGCATATGCATACAAGACCGGCTGTCGGTCATAAGGTAAAGAATCTGCATTGAAATTGTCTAATATTAAAAATTGTAAATAAACATGCCAGATAATGAGGAGGGGTTACTTTTATACCCCTATTTAATGAAAATCCAGGCAAGTATGTTGCTTTCTTGGTGGAAAAACAAAGCAGGAGTGAGTTTTTTTTGAGTGTACCATTCCTTTTTTACAAGGGTGAACTCCTCCATTCTTCCGAAACAGCCTGTGGCAAACATTAGTATTGTGCACTGTAATAACTACCCAAAGCATTGCATGGTGGGCAAGATCATCTCCACATATCAGAAGAATTGTTATTCCGGCACAGCCTGGGTCAGGGGACAGGCCTCTAAAGGTCCTGTTCTCCTCTGTAGGAGCACAGTGGTAGGTTTAAAACCTGTGACCACCAATCCTTAAGTTCAGGTTAACTTTAAATGACTAATAAAAAGTCTTTTTATTTAAAGGCTATTTGGCAAGCAAAAAACTAAAAAAACTTTCTTGAGCCATTTATGTTGTGTCCTTCTAACGCACTTGGCCTTTTGTATAATTGAATTTCCAGGCACAACATGAATGTCTCCTGGCCTAGGGCTAGCTATCTCGTCTACCCATCGCCCTTGCCTTGAGCGTTCTGTTGATGGGGGTTTGCTTTGATTTTGTTTATAAGTGTGCTGAATTTATGTAAACATCTCCCATTCCCTCCCTGTGCCATCAAACTCCATCAATTAATCTGTTTGAATGTGAAAGGGGATTGTGGGTTCCCTGCGGGGTTAATGTTTATCCACATTTCCTTTACAACGTTAACAAGGAGGTCTGTAAGCCGCCTGGGGGAGGATTAGTAACCTCACACCCGAGGAATGGCACTCCCTCCAGAGTGGCTTTCAGGGGGATTTGCCATTATCAGCTTCCAGGTAGCTGGTGCAGATCACCTCGGGAGACCAAGCGATCTGCACTCATCTTGCTGGAGGAATGTCCACTGCCTGTAAGGTGTTAACATGCAGCTTCAGAGCAACTTCTATTGACTCCCGTGTTAAAGCTACAACCTTGCAGTTTGCACGATGCCTCACCTATCCTACAATTTTTTTGTGGAAATCACAAGTTGGGTGCTTTTGGAAGTATACATGGACCCAAATGACAGCGTTTGGTCTGGTTTGCAATATGCCTTCCTAAGAAATGGTTTGAAAGTCCTGATTTGTAATTGTATTTGGCAACAGTTACTAATTTTTACAACCGTTTGTTTGTGCTGTATTGTATTTTCAGTATAATGTAAAGAGAGCTTTCCTAAAACGGAAAGTATTTCAATAGTGGACACACAGACCAACAGGCTATTATTCTATACCTATTTTTCTTAGTGAATTGGTAGAGCCATGAAGATTATTTTTTTGTTTCTATGCTACCTCAAGCAATCAGAGATTAGCTTTTAAAAGTTACACAGCCATCACTGCCTACTTGTGGACATGTGTTTCACACTTGTGGCCATTCTAAACTAGATTTCTAGTGGAAATTACTAAACCCCTAAATAAATAGCTGGGAACCGGTCTATTCCATTTCTTAATGTAGTGTCACCTGAGCAGACTGCCACTGCTTGACCTACCAAAAATAGGCCAAGTCAAATGCTGCCCTGGCATGCTACACTATTTTCTCCATTGTAATGGGATCCCGGTGATCAGAGCATTTCCATGCTCACACCTAAATGTTGTTGGTAATTACCAAGACCAAGGCCTTCACCAGTCATGATAGATCTTGGTTGCCACAGTGGAGGCCATGGTTTGAATTGAATTTGAGTAAATATTCTTGATTTTGCATCTTATTCCTGCATGGGTTCCTCTAGATACTCTGGTTTCCCACAACTGGGCATTTTGTTTTCTGACTAAATAGACTTCTAACGAGCCAGCGCCGGGAAAGGAGTCCCGAGATTGGCCGCCGGGCGGTCACATGGGCGGGTCCTGCCGGCTGCCGGCACAGAGAATGCGACTACAGCCCACGTGACCTCCCGTCGGCCAATCGCGGGACTCCTTTCCCGGAGCTGGCTTGTTAGAAAGGTGAGTATTCTACGGGTCCTGTTCATTTTGGTGCGAGGGGGCTACAGCGTTCTGGATGCCCTCTCGAGCTTATTTCTAGCAGTAAAGAGTGGGACCAACACCGGTTAATGTAATAATGGGTATTAAGGGCGATTTTGAAGCTTTTAAGATAAGGGGAGTTACGAATTGTATGAGGAAGGACATTCCAGATGAGTGGGGCAAGGTAGAGGCAGAAGGCGGTCATAAGCGGTTGGTATTATGGTGTTTGGGTATAGAAGCATCTATGTGTTTACATGGCATGGCCTGTTGCTGGGTAAAATGACTTAGTCAAGCAGCCAGCCATGTTTGTTACCTGATCAACCTATGATATATACCAGCAACTATAAATGTGCCTATTGTCATATGGCTCTCCTAAATTCCTGGTTCCTTGTACCATTAAACTGTATTGCTACTTTTTTTTTTTTTTTCTTATGGCCTGTTTCCAAATCCTAAAGACTGGCGCAAATTGACTGTTCATTACCCATACCCCCCCCCCCCATCCAATACCCAAATTAAAATTTCTCTATGGGCTCCAATTGTTACTCCGTCAAGCTGTGTAAAGGCGGAGAGCCCAATATTCCTCATATAATGTGGAGAGAGCGATGTGGGGACTAATTAGCACGGACCTCCTCATTAGAGCATTATTGTTTTTGTCTGGCGGTGTGTAAGTACTGGATACTTGTCTCAATGAAATGCAAAACAGCAATTAAACATAGACCTCGTAGGTAGCATGTAGGCATCCGCATGCCAAGCTGGCAGGGAGCTGTCACCTTATCATGAGGACATTTCTATTGCCTTCAATGATGTGATATGATTTTTTTTTTTTTTTTTTTTGCCATTCTTTATTATTTTTTTTTCCCTTCTCTATTCTCCAGTTAGCATCATGCCATATATCATCATACTCGACCATTACAGTTTTTTCTAGCAAGTCTGAAATGGAATCCAGTTCAAATGTGGAAAGTTTATTTAAGAATTGGCCTGTGTTCTCTATTGTTTCAACAAGAGGTCTCCGCCGCATGCCGAAACTGCTCATTCTCTATTTATTAAATTTGAGGCCTATCTGATGATTTCTGATAAATTGATAAGAGGAATTGTGTGAGTCAATAGAGATGTAGACAGTTAGCCAATAGAACCCCAGAGTTATTGATTGGGTAGTAAATTAAAGTCTTACTTAGGTGCTGCCAATATTTCTAATCTCTTCCCTCAGCTATAGTGAGCCTGTAAGTAGAGACTGTGGTTAGACGCAGATGATTAGCTTTTCTTATATTTGCACTATTTTATCACATTTTTAGCTTTTTTTTGTAGTATCTTTTGGGTTTGTGGTGGATATGGGGTCAGGGCCAATGCCTGGGATGGAACTAATGGGTCTTTAAGTGATCAAATGGCTGATAAGCCTCTTTAAGGTCTTGTTTAGGATTGCAGGTCAGCAGTCTGCTTTCAAGGAATAAGAAGTCTCTTAGTAAATGTTGTATTCTCTGTGTGAAAATCAATGGGAGGTAGAGTCCTACATTTGTCCTGCAGTGCCTTTCATGTGTGCTGGCTGATCCACATCCTGCTGATAGGAGCTCAGGGGCCCTTTTTGTTTGCATTGAAGTTCCTCTGGGCCCCTATAGATGTGCCTCACTTGTGCAGTTAGACTTCTACTATGACAGGTTTTTGTATAAGCCCTCGTCTGCTCCCGGGATATTGCATTTTCTTGTGTGTCAGATTGAGTTGGCATGGTGAGGTAACGTGTACTTGATTGCCTTTTGGTTTCGTAGGTTAATCCATCAAATGGTCAGACTGTGGAAGGGGATCTAGTCCTCAGCCCTGCTATATCAATAAAGAAACCATTAGATCAGTGTTTCCTTTACAACCTTTCCTATGATATTGTTGCTCTTCTTAGCCACCTACCCAGAATGATGAACAGTTGGTATAATTCGGCCTCCGATCGCTGAAAAATTTAGTTGGGCCCCAGGTACTAGATTTTAGAACAGAACAAAAGCTATGTGCTTTTCCTCTTGTTTCTTCCTGTACAGTTGGCTCTTGGAAGGCTCCACAATGCAGCAAAGATCAGCACACTTTTGGGGCAGTATATCCCCCCCCCCCCCCCCCCCCATGTCTACGGTATTAAATATAGTATGTTATCAGGGATATCCAAAAGTGAGGTCCTCTCCATGGAGTTACTTTCTCTCCTGTCCAGAACATAGTTACTCTTGCTGTAGTTTTTATAATGGGGTGGTCGAAATTCAACGTAATCATCCATGATGCTGAGGCCATATATCATTGCAAGGGCAGAGCATAGACCAGGGTGTCTTAACACTGGGTATGGGGGGGGGGGGGGGTTTGAGAGTGGAAGGGGTTTTAGAAGAGGAATGACTGAATTCTGGCGCAGGCTCTGGGTGAGGTGGGCTTGGAGTTCAGGGCTACATCCAGTCCAGCCTGTACTAAAGCAGCATGGCACACCAGGAATTCTCCTTGCCCCTTCCTGCAGGTCCTTCTTTTTAGCAGTGGCTGCATCTACAGATATGCTGCTTCGTTTCGAATGATAGGGCCTGGCGGCTCTTGTTGTCTCACGTCCACCCATTTCTGTCATTCTGTCAATCAGTATGGACTTGCAGGCCCATGCTGAATAACATGAATGGGCAAGGTTCCAACATCTCGGCTTGTGTATCTTACTGTCCAAGATGCAGAATGGCCTTGTGCCCTCCACACTCTTATTTTTGGCTAGCTTTGTCCATTTGTCTGGCTTGTGAAGTATTGCCCTGGTGAAGGGGGGTGGATTGCAGAGGAACGCGTGTGGCCCAGCAGTGTATTAAATGAGACTTGAGTGCAGGAGGCTAGTATATCAGACGAAGAGATAAGCCGAGCTCCCTGATTGTGGATCAATAAAGGTTAGTGACATCATATCTCAAAGTGAGAGAGCCTTCTTAATGCAGCTCTATTTATCAGATGGGGCGAGCAGCCAGTAACCCTTCTCTCACCTGTCAGGCTGCTCCTCATTCCCTTCCGTTCTAAACTATGAGCTGCACAGGAAAAAACAAAACCAAAAAGCCTGCAGCTTGTTCTGTGGAGAGTGGTTACCCAGCAGATTTCTAGCATCCAGTCATGCTCCCGCCTTCCTGCATTGTGTGTATTTGTGTATACAATGTGTGTGTGAGGGCTTTTGCAAACTGTTCATGCAGGCTGAGGTATCTGTCTAGGAAATGACTTGGGAGCGCTCCAGAAAGGCCTCACTTCCTGACACAGTGATGACTCGACAGCCAAGTTCGTGTCCTTTTGGAGGGGGAGTGACTTTGCAGGCAGATGTGAATCAGTAAGTGTAAACCGTGCCCTACAAAACAGGTTTGGGCAGGTAGTGGAGGGGTGTGAGCAGCACACACACTCCACATTATATTGTTGTAACTGCCCTGGCCGTGCCGCTTCTTTGCCTGCTCATTCCAGTGGCCCTAGATGGCCAAATTTTCACCCAGGCCCTGGAACCCTTTTGTGGTCTTGTTCTTTACACCCAACATGTGTTTGGCTTTCTGCCTGGATTGTCAGCTATTGACAGTCTTTTAAGCCGGTGGAATGCCTAGGGCTAGCAAATACATGGGCATCATGCCACTTGTGTTCAGCATTTTTTATTTTAAGATTTGTTGTACCTGCAGCTATCACTGTGACAGGTGGCACCTGTGAAAAATGGTACTTTATGGTATGCAAGGTAGAAATTACAGACAGGGTAAAAAAATAATATACTTATAAAACAAATAGACAGTGTATTATGGCTCAAATGATGTAGATTGAGATGTAGCATAAACACTTATGATACCAGAGTAAGGGGCCTACCCTTGCAAGTTACTATCTAAAAGGTAAGGGTGAAAATGAGAGGTTGGATCACAAGTAGTTCGGAGCTTGTTAGCAATTGCTCCAAAGGGTGTTGATTGTGAAGTGGGTTGCTTAGGCAAGGACGTGGGAAATGAGGGTGGTGATCTGGATAAAGGACAGGAGGCGGCCATGGACAGAGTGGAGGGCGCATTTGGGCTGTTATCTTGGGCCTAGCCATGAAATGTAGGAAGGGGCTAAGCTAGATAGAGCTGCTGGTTAAGTTTAGAATTTTAAGATGACTTCTTTCATTTATTGTCAGTGGAGGACCTGTCCAAGGAGCAGCACTGGAGAAACCAGAGGAGTGGTAGATGTCCGACTAGAGTTCAGAATAGATTGAAGCATTGCATTTTTACCTTTTGGCAGGGCATACGTGACCATTGTATGCTTGGGGTCCATCCTAAGATCAGTTTATCATTGTCATTGTTGACATGCCCAGCTAGCTTTGTGCTTATGTCTTTTTATTTATTTATTTTTTTTTTATTTTTTTTTTTTTTTTAGGACAATGTATTGAGTTTAGAAAGCGGGGGTTTGGTCAGATCCTGGATTCTGGTAAGCACAAACTGTTTTTGATTGCTGATTGGGTTCTGGAGGTGGAATTCACAGAGAAGATGGAGGAATTAATCTAAAAGTGTAGGGAGGTAATTATAGAAAAGTATATTTTAAATGGTATGATTAGCTATTTAGAGATTTCCCTACCATAAAAGCTGGGTTTTTTTAAACCCAGGGAGGCCAGCTCTAGAATCTAAAAGATTCCAGGGCCAGGCGCTGGCCATTTTCAGGGTCATCCCAGTTCAGCAGTGTGACACTCCCCCCAGGTCCCCGGTATTTACTTACTTTTCACTGGTCCAAAGGCGCATGTGCGCAGGCTCTTGTTCAATCAGAGCCTTTAGCTGTGCCTATGTAATTTAGCAAACTGCTCTGATTGTTCACAAAGGGCAGTGAGAATGGCCACATCTTCTGGCGCCCCAGCCATTGAAACCTATCAAGATCAATTTGCTGAATTACATAGTCACAGCAAACGCCTCTGCTTGGACTGGTGGGGCTCGCACAGTGGGGTTTCATCCAAATTCGGAATGCCCCCAGGGTATGGATTTTGTTAATTTCTCAACTTTGTTCTTTTTTTTTTTTTCCTTCAAAACCAGATTTCGGTTTTGCCATTGGGGTCTGTGTTGGGAGAGTGATCAACCCAGTTATCAATAGGAATTGCTATTTTCCATGACTGCCTGTATTGCTCATTTGCAACCAATCAGCTTTGGGTTATAAGGCTTTGCGAGTCAACTCTATCTGCTTGATTTAGACATAGTTGTCTTTATTCATTTGTAGCATACATGGTCCACTATATTCTTCTTTGACATGCATGTAAAGCTGTAACAGTTGCTGCTGGAAGTACAAAAAAATTAAACCTACACTATCCAAAAAAAGGCCCCAAAAGTTTGCTTCCGTCATAAATACCTTTTCCTAAACACACTAAAAGCTGTGTAATATCCAAGCCTGTCAGAGGATTGTTGAATTGTGGTGTATACTGCACCTCCCTTTCCAATAGAGAGGTTATCTCTAAAGTAAACCACAGCATGTCCAAACCTGATGCCTGATGATCACCACTCTGCATGTTTTTCTTGGACGCATAGACACTGCTTGATATTTGCCTTCTTTAGCAGCACAGCTTTCTTGATTCTTTGTAAGAATAATCAGGTCATGCAAGAGTTAAAACCGGCAAGAGCCCATTTGAATACAGGAGCATTGGCTTATTTACAGAGGGCTTGGGCACCCATGCTGGGTGGGGATTCTATTCTGCAGCAGCTTGCATCTATCGCTTTAAGTAGACCTTTCTGTATAGGTCAACAAAGAATATAGAATGTCAAAAACATTTTATACATTCTGTTAAAAAAAAAAATCTTAATAAATGTGTTGGGGTGTTACCGCTGGCCACATTATCTATTCTCTGTCTAGGTCATGTGACAAGCCATGCTGTGTTGGTGGGTGTGTTTGAGAGAGAATAAAATTGGACAGCCATGCACTCATCCTCCTATGGCAAAGGACGAACAAAGATGGCTGCTGTGATGTGGGCACATGCAAAAGCAAGTAACTGAAGAAGTAGGTTGGGCAGCAGGCAGCAACATGTGTGTAATCTCTGAAGCACTGATGTTTTATAACCATGAGGAAGGAGGTTAGGCCTGCTTAAGCTTTTGACATTTCACTTTTAATATCTTCTCTCCTAAGGGATATGTTGCCACTAAACTATACACTAAAATGTTGTTCTGCTAGAGAGTGTGTGTGTTCTATTTCTCCCCCCCCCATGTACGAAATTACCCCTGAGGATGGGGATGGACCCCAGGGCAAAGTAACCTGATCATGTTTACGGGCTTTGCTTGATGGTGGGGATAGGCTCGGCAGGCCTTGCCGCTGGGTCAGTAGGAGGGTCTCCAGCTGCGCTGTGCCCTGAGGTTTACAGCATCTTACCTATGGATTATAATATTAATTACCGTCCAGACAAAGAGGGATTTAGTGAAACTGCTCTGGTCTTATCCTAGATTTTCCCTAGGAGATACAGGCTTCATGCATTTTTCAGTACGAGTAATGCAAGGTTTATGAAATAAGAAAAATAATTACAAAAGAATATAAATTTGCAGGGCAAACTTGTTTGCAGGCAGATGTGGAAGATTTGTCTGCTAATTGTTTGTTACAGTGAGACCGCTCGTGTTGGGCGCTCCACGTCCTATTTGTGGTTGATTTCTTTTGATAAAAGTGAAGGTTTATGTCGGCCAAAACAATATGACTCTTGACCAACAAGCCAAAAAAAATTCATTTATCGCTTCATCACAGTCGGTATTTCCATGGATCCACTCAATTTTTTTGTTTGCAAATTAATTTGTGGAAACGACTATTTAAGAAAGCAAAAGGAGCAATCTCCTTTTTTTCATCTGTTCCAAATGACGCTTCAGTTCAGTAGAGCTAATGTTTGTTTGGGAAATATCTACATAAAAAGGAGAAGAAGCAGGCTCGGAAAATATCTATGGACTCCTGATGACCTTTGGTTGCCGCTGTTAAGAATGTTATGGGACCACATCCTGTAGGATGTAGGCCCGGTGATTGTTTAGCATGGAGAGTTCTGTAAACGCACATATAGATTTACATAGATGGCTACTAAAAATGCCACTGACAGAACATTCTGTGGAATGATTGGCACGAGTATTTGTGACAGAAGATCAGGAAAAGGTTAAATTAGTACCATGTATTAGTTCACTCAACATTCAGATTGAAAATGCATGCTTTCAAAGCTAATCAAGCTTCTTCTTCAGGCATAATACATTGATGACTAACACGGTACAACAACTTTCTGACAGATTAGAAAAGCTTATTGTTTTGTAGCAGTCCAATGCCCAATGATCTGCTGGTGATCATACAGTATGCTCGAAATAATCAAAAAAAATTGTCTAGGTAATCCTCCTGTGTGTGTTTTTTTTTATTTTTTAATGAAAATCAGTTGACCTAAGGGCAGGGCTTTAAAGTGGACCAACACCCAGGATTTTGACTATCCTGGGTCTTGGTCCACTTCGGTGGGGCACCCCCGATCGCTGTGTGAAACCCCCCCCCCCCCGATCACCCTAAAAACTCACCTCTCCCAGCGCCGACGGACAAGGGATTTGACAGCCGCGGACAAGCGGCTCCTCCGCCGCCGTCTCCCGCGCGTCCCTCTTGACGCGCGCGCGCGCCTAGAGGGGCGCGAGGGAGGTAGAAGATAAGGTAAGGGGGTTTGGGGTGTTTGGGGGGGGTTTCACCCCGCGGGACATCCCGATCTCGGATGTCCCGCGGGGAGGGAGGTGATCGGCCCGGGAATCTTATAGATTCCCGGGCCGATCACCCGAGGGTGATGGTCCACTTTAAAGGCACAGGATTCTTTCCTATGCTATAACTCGAGTTTTTTCTCAGTTGGAACTGAACATGCTGTCTTTTCTCAATTTTTCTCAATAACCAATCTTTAGGCCACTCTAAGTTTAAGTGGTTTGGTTCTTGGGCAACAATTGACCTGAGGACAAGGGACCCAAGTTTCAAATCAGATTTTATCCGTGTGTGGTCGATCATTCTTCTTGGTGGCTTTGAATTAGACACAATAATCAGTCAGGTTTTATTGTTGGCTCGATTTTGCTTTTATGATTGTGCACAAATGGACCAATTTCCAGGTTTATGGCTACAATGGTGGTTCAATGGGCCAGGTTTGGTGACACCCTTGTGATGCTGCTCGCCTTTTAGTTTCGGTAACACTACGGGTGGGATTTAGGGGCCATGGAATGGTGTATTGCAAAACTAGATGGCCTGGAGTAGTGTGGCTATTCCATCTGTAGGTTTCCTCCATTCTCAATTGACCCTCCAAATTGTCACCAAATATATACATTTAGTTAGAGCCTATGACTAAATCAATAATTGCCAATGAGGAAGGTGTACAATAAACCTTCATCTCTAGCAATTTTTATCATTCAAGGTCTACTTAGTGTGTACTGCAATTTAAAGCAGACTTGAATCATCCCATACAACTCTGTCCTGATTCATAGGGACACTAAACGAAGCTAACCTACCCATCACAATATTAGTGAGCCCTGTATTAGAGAGCCACCCACGTTTTCTTTATGAAGCTCTATCCGACAGGGCTCAGCAGCATCTTCTCCAATAGATTACATGTGACACTACAGTGTGCAATGGCTTCATTATCATCCGTCATACAGAGCTCCATTAGAAGCTGTTGTGAGGACACACCATACAGTTAAATGCACAGTTATTTATTGCATAGTTTTACATTTCCTCCTAAGATGTAGATAAGCCATTGCTAGGAGCGCGATAGAGCATTGGTGCTGTGCTCAAACCTAGGTGCCCAGGACAGAGGGCCCCACTGGAGAAGTACCCTGTGGGCCAGGCTGAGACATGCCTGAATAGGTATTTGGCCCAAGATAATCTTTCCAGAGTCTGAATTTCGGTACTCTACCTTTTTGTGACTGACACAGAACTGCCTGAATTCGGAAATCGGAACTTCCCAGATCAAAGCTTGCAACTGACTCGCAGCTATAGCACGGCCTGCTCCCAAGGTGGGGCCTTGCTGTTGGTGTGGCATGCAGCAGTCAGGCCTCCTGCAGCTGTGGGTGCTCGTTGTATTTTTGCCTGGGGTGCACCCGTTTCTCTCATCGCCTCCTACTTGTCAGGTATCTACGTTTAACTCAGTGATTTACTTTGAAGTCGTTGAGAGAGAGAGCAAGCAGTGAGCAGAGCCTATACCGCAGCCTCTGGCGTTTCCTTCATTGTGATAAGGCAGCAGTGATGTGCCCCAGCTGAGCGCCAAGCCCTAATTAAACCTAATCACAGCGACAATGATATAAACAGGTGTTACCAGGAAAAATACATTGTGTCGAAATGGCAGCGCCGCTACATCACAGGTGCCTTCCTACCCCAAATGCCATCTGTGTGCCTGCCATGTACTGGCACTTGGCAGCCCTGTTACCAGCTGCCTGCGCATCTAAGGGTTACCGGATTTTTTTTTTTTCCAAAGGGTCTCTGCAATTATCCTAATAAACAGTTTTATCATCTTCCCTGTAGTCAATATTGTGGCTGAGGCTGGTGTATTATCTCAGTACTATTGATTATCTTTAACAGCTCCGCTGTGGGCCATGTTTCGCTAACCTCTTCGGTACACATGTACATGACACATCTTGTGTCCTTCTTTTAAAGCAGCACTCTGCTTTGCCAGGAAAGCAGGAGATTGGGTTCCAATATTGCATAATATACCCAACCCTTTAACTTAAAAGAGGACCATCAGTAACAAATGAGTGTTGGTCCTCTGAGGCTGCAGCGGCGGGGGGGGGGGGGGGTGGCTGGATACCCCACCCTGCATACTGGCAAGGGAAGGATGATTCCAAGGCAATACTTACATACTCCCATGAGCCCCCCTGCCCATTCACATGCTCACAACCCCATGTGACTTCCAGTGACCAGTGGGGGTAAGCGAGGAAAAGCTATGTGCAAGCCTGCCCCGTGAACGTGAAAAAGGGGAACGTGCTTAATTAATGGGCCAGGGTGCCCTAAAAATGCTTTTCCTATTTAAAGCAGACCTTCCTTTGCAACTCCAAATAGGGTCCTGGTCCATATGGACACAAAGGTCATCTCAACCCCTGCCCACACGCTATCGGTGTGCCAGCCTTTGGCACATCCCCTTAACTACAGTGAATGTGTGGGTATGCTGCAATCATTGTGATTGACACGGTCTGTGCCTCTGTGAATGGTGACCCAGCAAAGTGGAGAACTCCATTTTGACACCCGGTATGTTTTTACTACATTGGAACAGCTGCAGGGGAAAAAGGAAATATCGTGTTTTTTTTGTTTTCTTTTGCCTGTACAAATCCTTTACCAAGGTGATATGTAGAGGTACATGGTATCAACTCGCTTCTTTTTCCCCTCATTAAAATGTAATTCTCCTTTAAACAGTGCCTAGCTTGCAGAGCACAAACTGAGCCAAATGACGCAGAAATGCCAGCTTGCATTGGTGTCTGATAAGTTAGCAGTGTTTCTGGTAAAGGACAGGAGTGAGGACACAGACTGCACTCCTCCTCTCCCCGCACCTCACCCTCCCCTGCCGGGGAGAGGATGGGAAACCAGGTGCTTGAGTCTAATGGAATTTCCCATCACTTACTGCCCTGCTGATTTCTGATCAATGAAAATGAATTTGTTAGCTCATTGCAGGCCAGTCAGAATTTTGCTGCTTCTAACCGTGTCAGTTCCGGTAAAACCTGCTTATCAGCAGCACAAGGGGATAGGATGAAATAAAGAACAAGCTTGGAATTATCAAAGGCCATCAGCAATCTTAACCCTTTGTCCAGATAGGATGAGGCAGAGAAAAAAAAAGAGCCTGGTAAAGTCTATGGCACAAAGATTTGCTTTATAACAGACATGATCTTGGTGATGTTGCTGTACAGGCAGCACTGGGTTGTATTTTGCCTCCTGTCTGACTTTTTGGAACCCAGGAACTCTGCAGAAAGGATCTCATAAATTTAGGTTGTATTGGGTCCCAAAAATTTCTAACGGAGGTCCTGAGTGGCGTGGGGGTGGATCAGAGGAGTTGAATGAGTGTGTGTTATGAGAGTGGTGTGTAGGTTTAATTTTGGAGGTGGGCTGTAGCTCAGAGAGCCTAGAGCAGATCAGTTGATGTATCTGCTATTTGAACCGGCCTTCTTGGCCTGGGCCCTGTACAGGAGTCTTGCCTGTACTGCTTTGATAACATCCCTGCCAATACCTACCTCATGAAGGTTTTACTCAGACCAGCACCACTGATATGGACACCTGCAGACATGGTGCTGCGGTATTAGATCGTAAGATCCTCTTTAATGCAAGTGTCCGATCCTCTTTTCCCCCACAAGGGAGCTTACTTGTGGTTTAGTGGTGCCTCTATTCCCACTAGGGAATTTACTTGTGACTCAGTGTGGCCTCTCCTTAAAGTGGACCAACACCCAGGGGGGAACGGCCCGGGAATCTATAAGATTCCCGGACCGATCAGATCCCTCCCCGCGGGGCATCCGAAATCGGGATGTCCTGCGGGGAGGAACCCCCCAGGAGGCCCACAATCCTTACCTTACCGGCGATCCAATGGCGCATGCGCGAGACGCGGCTGCGTCTCTCGCTTCCCTCTAGCAGGGCGTACTCCCGCGCCGGCCGTTTTGTGAATGGCCGGCGCAGGCGCGCTCCCTGTTAGAGGGAAGCGAGAGACGCAGCCAATGACAGCGCTCTGGTATGCGCGTCCAAGCGGCTTTGGACGCGCATACCAGAGCGGCTCTGAGAGCTGTCATTGGCCGGACGAGGTCACGTGGGAGCGGGGAGAGGTGAGTTTTTGCGGCGATCGGGGGGGTTTCACACAGCGAGGCACCCCCGATCGGGGTGCCCCACCTAAGTGGACCAACACCCAGGATAGTCAAAATCCTGGGTGTTGGTCCACTTTAAAGGTGAGTCATCTAGGATTTTCATTGCAGCAGAGGGCCATTAGCCCAATGACTACTAAACCTTCACCAACACAATGCTACATAAAAAACTTACCTACGAGCCTTGGTACGTTTTTTTTTGGCTCGATTGTGACAGAAGTGCAAAGAGAGCACTGTACATGGGTTGTAGTTAAATAATATGAATCTAATTATGCAGATCTCTCTGAGCTACAGCCCACCTCCACCTTTAGCAGTAAAAGTCGGCAATAGAAATGAGGAGCGAGGGCCCTGCTCTCAACAGCCTAAGGTCTAGGAGCAGATTGGAGTGACCCAGAAGGTAAGTTGAACAGGAACATCAATATTTTTGGAGACCATACATTAAGCCATGGTGGTAAACCTTAAACAGGACCTTCACCATGATTTATTGAAAAGCCCAAACACTTAAACGATTCCCCAGCATCTAAAGTTTATATATTTTAAGTTTTTAGTCACTTACTTATTATTCTTTCCCCCACTGGGCTGCAACTCTGTTCAGGACTTTAGGATACGGGCTCCGCCATCTTGACTCAGAAGCATCACATTTACTGAGGAGAGGAAAGTGGGATAAATTACAGGGGGGCGGGTTATAGCTGTGCTTTGCTCAGACAGAGCAGAGCTGGGGTCAGGAAAAGGTCAGCAATCCCAGCATGCAGAGCAGCTCAGTCAGAAGGCACTTCCTGTTTGCAGGCTGCCTGATCTCCCATGAGCCGCCATCTTGGATGACTCATAACATGCAGTATATGCAGGTAGGATGATTTTTAATGTGAGCAATCTGTATGTACAGGGTGTGGGAAACATATAAGATAGACTCTTATTCATAAGGAAGGACCGCTTTAACTACCATTCACCTGGTCACTCTGCTGTGCTCCAATCTGATGAAATTCTACTATTCCCAGATTTAGAGGGGTTGCACATGCTTTTTAATAATTACATTGAATTTTAAAATAAAAGGGTAAAACCGGCACTGAAGGACTGTGTATACAGCAGCAAAAAGATATGGGCCTAGTCAAAGCAGTTTTGCTGACTAAATGCTGAGAAAACGGGTTAAGCCCAGAGCATGTGGTCCAAGTATTTTACAAAGAAAAATACAGAATAAACAGAGAATAGGTTAGTCGCACGTAATTATAGGCAGGTCAAATGAAGGCTGACTATGGTTTGCATAGTTACCTACCAGAAAACAAACATGTCTAAATGGAGGGGCTGATTTTGAAAAAAAAAATTACAAGGCCGTCTTGCAAAGGCTGCCTATTCCCTTTTGTATATTATCTTCTTCAGGGTTAAACTTGCCTTTTTCCATGCCCGCTACAAGACCATTCACCACCACCAGAGACCTGGTTTCTAGCTAAACTACAAATGAAGAATCAATAGGATTGTGAAAAGGCTGCGACATGGCCAGGAACTAAATCAATATTTGGATTGGTCTGTCACATCAAAACATTTGCTGCACCTGGCAGCCAATCCACACAGACATTTCAGCCTTATAGTATCCATGAAAGCTCCTGAGAAAATGGCCGAGTGTAGCCAGGCTGCATAGTACAGGTAGAGTGCTGCCCTGTTCAGTCAGGTTTGTGAGAATCGGACTGGCGCAGGCTTCCACTGGTGATTCCCCCCCCCCCACAACTGCAACAGAGCTGCCAGCAGCCTTGTTTGGTTGTTTCTCCGGCTTCCTGCTGTTTGAAAAGCTGTTTATGCTAATGAGCCTATTAAGATTTGAAGGCCTTTGCCATTTCTGGTGTCTGTGTATGCGTGTGTACTGTGCCCCATTAATGAGCGTGCACAGGGCAACTCTTGTTTGTATTGTCATGGTGCCAATTCCAGCACCCCGTGCCAGAGCAACAGGAAGAGACAGCTGTTGATGGCCAGCTTACCTCCCATATCCTTTTTTTCCCACCTACTAAACGACACAGGGCTCTGTAAACCATTCCAAAATAGCCTTCACAAAGACTCATTGTGGGAAATCCTTACCAATAGATGAAGGGACAAGAAGAACACATCTACCTGCTTTTTCTTATTAGATGATGATTAGAATTACGCTATAAAATAGGGCTTATGTAAGACTTTCGCCCAACATTCAGACAGACTTTTTTATGGGGCAATAGTCACGCGGGGAAAACATTTGCATAGTCCCCAGTTCAGGAGGATCACAGACCATTTTGATGCTTAAATTCTGCAAAAAATATGGTTAACTTTTCACATAACTCTTTAATTGTATCATAAAACATACAATATTTTTAAGATTTACTAAGGCTTAGCGCACAGTCAAGTTTCAGTAGTTGTATTTTGACTTGTAGGAAGAGTTTCTTTTGATTGCCTTCAAATTGCATTTACACCACTTGAAACAGGTCCAGTTTTTAGTAGTTTTCCCAAAGACCATAATTGTAAGCTTTCCTGTCCTAAATGCCAAAGCAATGTTATGTAACATCGTGCCTGATGAAGAAAAAAATATTCTCAAAAGCTTACACTCAAATATCTCAATGGCTTACAAATTAGCTTTTTTTTCACTTTCTAGAGCTATGCAATACAAATGTACATTGAAACTGGGACAGTTGAAACAATGCTGCAAGTTTTGAAGCTTTTGTTGTTGCCTATCACTTTTGTTTTATAACTGATCTCTGGAGAGTCCAAAAAACGGTTCTTTAGAAGTTAAAGCCCCAGTATGGATAAATGAGGGGTCAAGATTTTAAAGAAATATTCATTGGTCACTTTCTGAAAAGAGTCACATGATCAGTGCTTTGAATAAAAAATAAGTGAAACATTTCTCGGGCATTCTTGCTTTTGATATATTTTATTTAGCTTTTGGCTGCCAGTCTGTGTTAACCTCTTCCACTTGCTCCGATGTTCAGACAGAATATGTATTCAGGGCTTCACAATTCCACTTACTACTGTACGTTTTAGCTGGTGCTCTTGGTTCTCGGAACAGTATAGTTTGATCGGCTCTCTGGCCTTCTGCCACAAGGTGCTACATGTGGGGGTCTAGTGAGAATATGTTTATGCCACCTTGCATATTGAACATTATGAGGATTGTAATGCTGTGTGGTAACCACATATGGTTGCCATTCAAGCTTTTTTCTAAACCTTAAGCAGATGGATCTATAAAGTCGACAAATACATGCAACACCAAATTATAGCTCTACTATTTTTTAGCTATACAGCAGAGATACTGTTTTTTGTAGTTTCCACATGATCTGGTAAACCATTGTTTTGCCTATACCAGCTAAGGAAACAAATCTATGAGCTCTGGCATCCATGTTTGAGCACACCACACAGCTGAAGAAGAGTCAGCCTTCAACGTCCGCACTCTGATTGGAGGTCATTGATTTTACGGGAAAACATGTTTATAGACAGAGTGCTGATCGACCAGTGGAGTTTGACTTCTGCTTCCTTAAGTAAGAGCTGCCTCTCCTATTGACTGACAATCGGAGTAAGATGAAAGCTAAGAGCTGGGAGACTAGATCAGTAAAGAAAGCTAGCTGATACAAAAGCAAACGTACACACCGCTAAAACGTAAAGACTTGTGGGTACAGTGGAGTCTTTACTGCATATTTAGACATAATTTTGAGTTATGGGGTCCATCCTTACTATCCATTGTACTTTTTTTTTTTTTTATTTCCATTGATGGTTTTATGCTATGTGTTCTTGGGTTATAATACAGGTTGACTAAACCTATTTTTAGGCTCCTTCCTCTTTCCTTGGCCAAGGGAGCTCGACGGGATTTGCAATGATAAACCAATCCCTGGTGCCCAGTCAGAGAGATACTCTTATCGCTACCTCCATTTCCCACAGCTTCCTGGAACTTGCCAGACTTTTAGGACATTGATTTTGCAATTAGCATGTTAACCCTCTCGCCCCCCTCCCCTGGCCACAAGCAACCAGTTCACCACTCTTGTCTTTCTGACATACCCTGGTAATTTCTAAGTCTTGCTTCATGTAGAGCATCCCTCTGATGGCCCATATTAACCTTGGCTCAGCCAAGATAAAAAAAAAAATAAATCCAAAAAGGGGTTAATGAATGAACATATATTAGGATCATACTGTTAGTGGAAAAAACTAAAAAGGGGGAAGCAAATAGGGGGTGGAGAACTGGTGAAAATACCAGTTTTGTACAACTGCCAACCGAAACCTTTTTTTAGTCCTTACCCTCATATCACAGCTAGCCTTACTTGATTAAACAGGAAGGTCAAAAAGCCAAGGGTATCAAAGTGGAGTCCATTGCGCAAGAGCCCTGTATGCTTGGCTGGTCTTCATATTTTGGTCCTTAGATACTCATGCATATTCTGATAAATGAGATTTCTGCTTTTGGTGACCAAATGGTGACTTAAGTGGAGCTGTAACAGTTTTGCATTGGAGACTAAAACATCTTGTTGGACATGGTCACTTAGATCATGCACCCTGTTAACTTGACTATGTATTTATTTATTTTTCTTTCTTACAGGTTGAAGCCTTATTGGGTGCAATGAGCTCTCCGAACCGACATCGCCATGGAAGGCTGTGATGCTTCTCTTGTAGCTGCGAAGGACAATGGGTGCAGTGTTTCTTCAAACCAAAAATGGACTGATCTCAACCGTACCCTCCACCTTGACCAGTCTGGCAACATGGAGCAGCCCAACATTGAAAGTCGAGGGTCTCTGGAAAGTCTGAGTGGTTCATTAAATGAATGCATCTCTGCAAGCGCTAACCCCTCTGGTGCCAATTTGCAGTCTCCCAGCAGAGCAGTCTGTTGTAACGAATGTTCTTCCTCCTTTCCGAGTTTGCAGGAGTACATGGAGCACCACTGCCCTGGTACAAGGTCATCTTTTGTACTAAAGGAGGAAAGTGAAAGTGATGATAGCGATGAAGGGGAGGAGAGTGATGTGGAGAATCTTGCTGGTGAAATAGTGTACCAGCCTGATGGCTCTGCTTATATTGTGGAAAGCTTCAGTCAGCTGATCCAAAGTGCTGAAGCCTGTAATAGTACTCCTAGTGACGCTCTTTCTCTCCCAAAAAATTCTTTGCCCAATGCAACCGGAAAATCTGAAGACCCATCCTCTGCAGGCTCTGTTTATCCACAAATTATCAACACTTTCCACATAGCCTCATCGTTTAGAAAGTGGTTTGAGAATTCGGACAAATCTTTCCTGGATACCTCAACCCTGTCAGGCATCAGCCCCGTTCTACATAGCTTCCGAGTTTTTGATGTTCGGCACAAAAGCAACAAGGATTACTTAAATAGTGATGGTTCTGCCAAAAGCTCCTGTGTATCCAAAGATGTCCCTAATAATGTAGATCTGTCCAAATATGATGGCTTTGTACTGTATGGTAAGAGGAAACCTATTCTAATGTGTTTTTTGTGCAAACTTTCTTTCGGCTATGTCCGATCATTTGTGACCCATGCTGTGCATGATCATCGAATGACTCTAAGTGAGGATGAGCGCAAGATTCTTAGCAACAAAAACATTTCGGCCATCATTCAAGGGATTGGGAAAGATAAAGAACCTCTTATTAGTTTTCTGGAACCAAAAAACAAATCTTTCCCACATCCTTTAGTTTCCTCTGCCAACACTGCTGGGCCTGCTAATAGCTTTTATGGCAAATTTAGTGGTATTCGTGTAGATGGTGATGAGACTCTTCAAGCTAGCCTAGCACTTCTCAAGGAAAGTGATGCTTCCAGAGGTGTGGATCAGGCACAATCCAACACAATGTCCCAAAGTCCTCTGCTAAACCTTGGAGGTTTAACCAGTTCCTCTTTCAGTACCTCTGTAAACTCTGCCCCTTTAAGTTCCTCAGGCTCTGGACTGAACAAACCTTCCCTTAGCCAGAAATCTGAAAGTGCAGAGCATGAGAAGTATCAAGTAGTAGAACAGGATAGCCTATCTGAAAGGATAGAACAAGATGAGGTTGAGGAAGAGATGGATGAGGAAGGTGTAGATGAGGAGGAGGAGGAAGAAGAGGACTGTAAAACACAGTTTTCACATGGGCTTGAGGATGATTTGATGGATAGGCCTCAGGAGGAGTCTGGAGCATTTGCCGAGACCACTGGCATAAAGGACCTGGCTTTCACAAACCAAAGTATTTCTAACACTAATTTAATGCCTAATGTGCCCCAGCCCAATGGAAGGGGCACATCTACATGTTCTTCTTCCTTTGTTGTCTTTGATGGTGCAAATGGGAGGAACCATTTAAGCTTTAACAGTGATGACATTGGTGCCAGCATGGCGGAGGGTGGGAGAAAATTGGACGTTGTTGATGAAAGTGCCAATAGGGACAGTGCCACAGCACCTGAACCAAATGAAAGCGCAGAGGGAGAGGACGGAAGCTTTTCCATTCACCACCAGCATGCTGATAACCCCTGTGAACTTGAAACGGGGGAGTGCTCCTCTGGAAGTGGGGTAGAGTGTCCAAAGTGTGACACTGTGCTGGGCTCCTCACGCTCACTTGGTGGGCACATGACTATGATGCACTCTCGGAACTCTTGTAAGACTCTCAAGTGTCCAAAGTGTAACTGGCATTACAAATACCAGCAAACGCTGGAAGCACACATGAAAGAAAAGCACCCTGAACCAGGTGGCACCTGCTCATACTGCAAATCTGGACAGCCTCATCCTCGTCTTGCCCGGGGAGAGAGCTACACGTGTGGTTACAAACCTTTCCGTTGTGAAGTGTGTAACTACTCTACCACTACCAAAGGCAACCTAAGTATTCATATGCAGTCGGACAAACATTTGAACAACATGCAGAACCTGCAAAACGGGGGTAGCGACCAAGTTTTCAGCCACACTGCCGGGGTAGCAGTTGCTGCTGCTACTGTAGCTGCTGCTTCCAACATGAATAACTCCTGTGGGGCTCCTTCACCCACTAAACCAAAAACCAAACCCACTTGGCGCTGTGAAGTGTGTGATTACGAAACCAACGTTGCCAGGAATCTACGCATTCATATGACGAGTGAGAAGCACATGCATAATATGATGTTGCTTCAGCAAAACATGACACAAATCCAACATAATCGGCACTTAGGCATCAGCAGCCTTCCCACCCCGGCTGAAGCTGATCTTTACCACTTTTACCTAGCACAAAACATGAACCTGAAGATGGACAACCCAACTAATGAGTCCCAGTACATTATGGGAGGGTTCCAGTTGGATCCTACCAGTCCTATGCCAGGGATGGCTCCCACAGTTGGTAAGATTTGGGGAATAAGCTGGTGAGGGTGAAAATGGGGCAAGGAAAGATACACGGCTAAATGCATTTAACAGTTTGCCTTATGGTATTTAAAGGGTTTGACAACCTGGTTCCATTTTTATATTTGTAAATAGATACAAGCAAGTGTAAAAATACCGTACACTAAAGGAACAAGAAACTTTGTTCAGAACTTTTTATTTCAGTTTTGGACGGATTTCAACAAAGGACGTAAGTCAATTGAATTGACCGCTAAAAATACTCTGTTATTTGGACCCTTACCAACTGAAACTGAAATAAAAGGCATTGACTGGGGTTTTTTGTTTTATTTGTGGTAATTTTTTAGAAAAAATTGATGAGGAAAAGATTTACTCAAACTGTCATACATTTGAAGTGTTACTTTTTTTTTGCAACAAAACAAGACATTTGATTGATAATGGACAGCTTTTCTCCTATTGCGGTCTCTAGCTTAGGCTGACTTAGAAAATGGTATCAGTGCATGTAATAAAATGGTGCACGTGTCAGAAATGCACGTGTCAGAAATGCTTTCATCAAAAGCTGGCTTACCTGTATCTGAAGCGCACTCCCACTCTGACCCATTTAGATATGCTGGGTGCTGGAGTGCTCCCCCAGATTACAGGAAAGTGCCCAGGTCATGTCAGTCAGCATTCTTGAGATTAGCCAAACTGTGAAAACTGCGCAAAAATGCACAGTGGGCGTGGCCTCAGCAGGGGAAAAACCTTTAATTTTTTAAAAGAAACAAGCTGCATCCTGCATACCTCGGGCAGTGTGTGTGGGATGAGCTGGGGACCCATGGAGGGTATTGCACTGCTTTAATTATAATTTAGTTTGGTAATCATGTGTATTTAAAGATGTAATTTATATAGTATACTAATATAGTCTGGTGTTCAGTCACATTGGACATCATTGTCACTATCAGTGGGCTTTCTGGAAATGTAATAGCAGGTTAGAATTTGTATTTACTGAAATCATCTGGGAGCAATGATGGACAAAACCAAAAAAACAAAATAACTTCTGAACTGTGGGCTCCCCTGCTAAGCTCCTTGCTGTGTTGTCTTTATTGGCTACAGATGCTAGATTCTGATGCTGGTTCACTGTGGACCATTGACATTATTTATGGCATGTTATTGCTTAGACACCAGTATCTTGCTGCAAGTCTCCTCCAGACAAAATGCATTTGCTCTACGACATTGTTTAAAAATCCTAGTTGAGTTTTCAGAATATGACACACAATTTGAAAATGATCCAACAGTACATACTCTTAATTCAAGGCGCAGTTTTCTTTAATTTAATAAAAGGTAATGGAAGTGTCATTTACATTTTGATGGCAGTGCTTTGCTCCTCATTAATTTTCTGTTGAGTTAACCAACCAGTCTGCATTGAGTTGTCCTTCGGTCTCAAGCTCTCGTCTCTTTGTTTCCCCTTCCTAGTTGGTGGTGAGATTCCTTTGGATATGCGGCTAGGTGGTGCACAGCTGGTTTCAGAAGAGCTGATGAACTTGGGTGAGAGTTTTACCCAAACAAACGACCCTTCCCTAAAACTTTTTCAGTGCGCAGTATGTAACCGCTTTACAACGGACAACCTGGACATGTTGGGCTTGCATATGGGAGCAGAGCGCAGCTTACCTGAGGAGGAGTGGAAGTCTGTGGTTGGAGATTCTTACCAGTGCAATCTGTGCCGTTACAACACCCAACTGAAAGCCAACTTTCAGCTGCACTGCAAAACGGACAAACACATACAGAAGTACCAGCTGGTGGCTCACATTAAAGAGGGGGGAAAAGCAAATGAGTGGAGGTTGAAGTGTGTCGCCATAGGCAATCCGGTGCATCTAAAGTGCAACGCCTGTGACTATTACACCAATAGCTTGGAGAAGCTTCGATTGCACACTGTGAATGCCCGGCATGAAGCCAGCCTAAAGTTATACAAGGTAAGAAGATTATCCCCTTTGTACCCCGAAGATCACAATTTCATTGTGATTGATTTTTGTTTAGCAATCCTGCTTTTTGTGCAGTTCTTCCTGATAAAACAGTACTGTGCAAGTGTCGTTATTAGGCTTTCTGGGCCTTGGGTCAAAAACATTAATCCCCAACCTGTAGCTCGAGAGTCACATGGGGCTTGAGGTCACAGTTGTTTCATCATCTTCTTCTGACAGTTACTGGTTACTTGTGTTTTTAGCCTTTACTAAGCTTTTGGTTGTAATGACTGGTTGAGTAACATGCCGCTGACTAGGTACTTTCACTGTGCTGCAATTAGTCAAGTAACTAGTATTGGAAAAGAATTCGTCAATTTGCATTCAGAACTGACCAGTATTTTTGTTTTTTTCCATGGGGTAGTGATATAGGCGAATAGGGGGTCCAGGGATGTAGTATTTAAAGGGCAACTCCAGCCTCTTCCCCCTTCCCCTTCCTGCATCCTGCTAATGTGAAAAAAAAGACCTTCACCTCTAATCCGGCCCTACTCCATCTTCCTGAAGTCCCGGCCGGCCGCTGGGAGCAGATGGTCTCTGCATCGCGCGATGTGGAGAGCTCCGCTTTATGGCCATGTTGGCCCTCACAACGCAAAACTGGTTATCTTCCAAATGTTTATTTGGTGTCTCTAATTTTTGGCACTGGTGAGAGGAGGGTTGACGTTGGGTTAATTGCATAATTTGGAATGTATAGCTTGATTGCAGATCCCAAAAGAAAGGTGCATTAGATTTTTATTTTTCTTCCTATGGGTCCACCATATTATAGCAGATGATGTACAGTGCTATAGATATGACATTTTAAATCAAATTTGTTTGACCCAAAATGGCTGACCAACCAAAATATTCTGGTCACATAATCATGTTTGACATTAATCGATAAATGATTAGCCCTGCCTGTACTGTAGTTGTGTGAGAAAGGTCCCTTTTGCTGCTCTATAAAGAGTCTTCGATCAGCCTCGACTCATCATCACCCCCCCCTCGCATGTTGTAGATTTTGGCTTTATAACCATAGAAGCTCTGAACATCCCGTAAATAGCCTCTTGCTTGCTCCACAGAATTCCTCCAGATGCTTCTATTGATTTTTGCTGGACTTAAAGCCTCACCCTCCTCTCTAATCATCCCATAATGGCTTTAGTATGAACGGTCAGGTACAGTTCCCCATAAATCTCCACTGCCTCGCTCACTTACCTTCCACAAGCGTATATGCATACACTCTGCATGAGAACCCTTCTTGCTCCTATCTTCACACTTTATTTAATGGGGAAGTCAGAATGCAGCTCTATCATAGCTCCCTCTGACATGTTGAGACCGCAGGGTTTGTGGGAGGGGGGGGGGGCGATGCTGTGCACGATAGTCCTTGGACCAATGGTTCAAAGGAGAGGTGGTTTGAGATTGATTGCATGTTATGTTTCCCTTTTGCAAATGCAATCCATTAGACTGGCACATATCTAATCAGGTTAGAGCAGAGTTAACTGTGTGTAATCAAGTTCTCCACTGTTAGGATCAGAAAATCCTGTTCAATGCTAAAACAGTATCCTGGGAGCCAGATTGGCCCCCTGGTCAGCTTTTGTCTCGTGGCGGTTTGGGCCTGTGTGGTGGGCTGGGAAAACCATTTTGAGATAGCGGGAATGCACAATTTGGTTTTGCTTTAAAGGTGAGTATTGAATAACTTGGCTTTCATCCCTGTATGATCTCTGAGAGTAGTCGGCCTGCTAATGACTCTTGATTTGCTTTTTTTCATGCTGACCAGTTCATCAGGAAAAATGCTTAGAGAGCTGATTAGTTTAACCCCACACAGGGATCAGAGTAGTGGAATGCACCAGCCACAAGCTTTCATTTGACAACGCGTGTACAAATACAGTTTTCTTATTTAAATGATCCTCCGTAGATAAAGCTGCTTAGACTAGTTCTTATATTCTAGACAGAATTATCAAAGAGAGCTTTCTGTGGTTGCCAGATCTGCTACATTTTTTTAAAGATCTGGTTATTGTAAGAACTTGTGCCTTTGGGCCTAACCTAGATATCTGAACATTTTGATCTTTTTCTGTTGTGCTGCAAAAACCATGGTTCAAACTTTGGAAGTATTTCAGATGCTCGAAAATGATTTGAGACTTTTCCAAGCTTCTTCTCAGCACCCAGTAATAGTACAGTACTATATAGTACACAGGGTGTTTCCCAGTGCTCTACCCCTCTGCCTCATTTAAACCTGGCTTCCGTGGCTTCTTATCCACAACAAAACCTCCTACACTAGCTGCTTTGGTGCACATGGTGCTAAAAACCCTGGAACTGTCTACTGAGCCACTCATTAGTTTTGGCTCTGTGTACAGTCCCCAGCACTCAACAGACTGCACTGATAGCACTCTATGTGATAGAAATGATTGTACTGTCTAATGCGGTTGCTAACTTTGCACATTTTCGTTTAGATATATTCCTGGCTCTAAAAAAAAAAAAAAGCGTATATTATTTTCATTTGACTGTAGAATGGACCCTATAGTCCGTTATAGTCAGGCCAAACCCTCTCCAGTTCGACACCATACCATGCCATACCCAACTTTCTACTGTAGGCAAAGGTACTTGTTATAACATTGTGTCCGGCTACATTTGGCACTTTTCTAAACTGTTTTTGTTTTTAAATTGTAGAATAAATGGCCTAGATATAGAGGTTTACAATTTTACCTCATGATTCCTCTTCTGAAGTGGTCTGTGTGGCCCTTGGAGCTGTGATGTTACATAATTAGCATAATGGGTGGGGTAGTGCTGGAAGCAAGAGTGGTTGCTAAGAGGGGGCTGGGTGAAGGAGAGAGAGACGTTAGCGGACTTGAATGGCAGCTCTGAGAATGCCATTCAAGCCATCAATACAGAGGAGGGGGGGGCGTGGTCTGGACTAGCTCCTCAAGCAAATATTGGTGGCCCACAACGACAGGGTGGCTCTGGAGGGGCACATGGGGAAGTATATTTCATCATTCAGGGTGCCGAGCTGGGAGGAGGCATGGTGTTGGAGGAACACTTAACAAGGTAAGATGCTGTTTATTTTTTTTAACCTTTTGCATCACAAATCCCTTTAAACCACACCCCCTAATTCAGGGATGGATGGGAGATAGATTGTAACAGTTACAACAGTATAAACACTTTTAATAGGCAAATGAATCCTTTATTTATGCATATCTGCATGTTAAACATCAAAGAGGGACAAATGTGAACAATAAGCCTGAGCTATTCAAAGGCACTTGGAAACAGTTTATATTGAGTGCTAGTGGCTGCAAGCCACTTTTGGCTGCAATTCTCGAAAGGGCACATGCCACAAAGCTCAATACTGACTGTTTGTGATCCTTCCCCCCTCGTCTCCACCCCTCATCTTTTAGACTATTAGCTCACAAGGACAGGGCTCTCTTTCCTATTGTATCTTGTATTCAGAATATTCATTGTAAACTCTGTAACTCTGCATTGGTAATAGTCTACTGTATGTTTCTACCCTGTCTGTAATTACTACTTTGCACAGCACTACGGAGGATGATGGCGCTATATAAACAATAATAATAATAAGGGACGGGGGGCCGAGTGCCAAGGAGGGACAGTCTCTCCAAATGAATGACAGTTGGGAGGTATGCTGACACGGTCTACGCCCAAGAATACTTTCTTCATTCAAAGTCTGCCAACCAAAGAGTTCATTGCTAGCTTGTTACAGGGTTTCAGTTTTTTAGCAGCCTGCCATGTGACCACTGCCTCGTGTTGGATGGATATCACTGTTGGATCCTCATCTTGGCCTGCTGCTGTAACCTCACACCATAAAAGTAGTATGGAGGGCTTTTTTAATCTAATCAGTTCGCAAACAATGGGCACTGGGGATAGGGTGAATGGCTGAGTAGCACCTACCCACCATATACCCATTTTTTAATATTGTAAAATTGATCTTTAGCTCCTAAAATAGACCTGTATAATCCTAAAAGACTAGCTGAAATGTGTAATTTATAAGAAATAAAAGCAATATTGGTAGCAAAACAATCCTCTGGATGTGCAACTAAAGCCAGCATCCATTATGATTAGCACCAAACGTTGGAAATGTTCCTAATTTCATCTGCTGGCTGTGAGCCATGAAGATGTCCCACTCAGTAGCAGTCCGATCCTTCTGTTCTCGATTTTTCTGCTAGCTCCCACTGTATCTCAATAATATATATATATCTCCCTCTCTCTCCACAAAGCATCTGTAACTCAATTCTATTAGGTCACTTGGCTGTTGTCTGCTTTTTTTATTCATTTTTTTAAATTTGCATTTGGGTTTTGACTGGTATATCTAGTTTGTATGTTCCATGGGCTTTTCTTCTGTAGGATGTGTAACCAGCGTTTATGGCTCTGATCTGCGTTCATGCCAAAACACTGACACAGCAGAGGGGGGCTTGCTTCTACATACATTCCAGTCATGCCTTCCGCCTCTGTCAGTTATTTAACATATTCCCCTAGTGATAGGATCCTGAAATCTTGCGTTGTCTTGTAACACCAGGCCCATCAAGATGTGTTCTAACAGACCTAGGCCCAGCTTCAGTATATTTTCCACGATGTGAGGTGTAGGGTCATTTATAGGTTAAAGCCCGTCTGCAGATGGACTGCACCTACTGTACATTGCCTCTAGGGCAGCTCTTTCTGCCCTGAGCTTCTGCTGCCTTGGTTCAGCAGTGTTCACTTTCCTGGCTTTGTCAACCTTGTTTTTCTGATTTCCTTGATGAGGAAGAAGGTGTATCACTGACTGGGGGGCAGAGGAACATGTTCAGACTAGCAATGCTGAAGGTTGTTTGTCCAGGCAGAAATGACACATTTTTTTTTTTTTTATTTATATTTATACTAATTTTTATTTTGGTTTAGCCTGCACAATGACTTTAAATCCAAGATGAGAACCATCTAGGACCAATCATCTGCAGGGACACAATGTAAAGTACCCTTTTTGTTTTCCCCCAGACATCCTCCTGGACGGCTAGCCACTCACTTTCTCCTCCTAAACAAGAAGCGCAAATGGACAGTCCCCGCCAGCCCTCATTGTGTGTTTTGTGTTTCCTCCCAGGAAACATGTGATGGAGTATACTCGTGCATTAAACCGGACCTTCACCATGATTTAATGAAAAGCCCAAACTCTTAAAAAACAATTCCTCAGCATCTAAAATTAATATATTTTACATGTTTAGTCACTAATTTATTATACTTTTCCCCACTGGGCTGCAACTCTGTTCGGGAATTTAGGATACGGGCGCCGCCATCTTGACTCAGAAGCATCACACTTACTGAGGAGAGGAGAGTGGGACAAGGTACAGGGGGGCGGGTTATAGCTGTGCTTTGCTCAGACAGAGCAGAGCTGGGGTCAGGGAAAGGTCAGCAGTCCCAGAATGCAGAGCAGCACAGTCACTTCCTGTTTGCAGGCACTTCCTGTTTGCAGGCTGCCTGCAAAAATGGCAGCTTCCATAAGCCGCCATCTTGGATGTTTAAAGGCTTATAAAATGCAGTAGATGCAGGTAGGATGATTTTTAATGTGAGCAATCTGTATGTACAGGGTGTGGGAAACATATAAGATAGACTCTTATTTAGAGTGAAGGTCCGCTTTAATGGCGGGTCCGGATCCCTCTGCTGCCCATGTGTTCCCCCTATTTTTTATTACAGAACCTCATCTTCTGGTCGGGTATGCGCTGTTTTTTTCTGTAGTCCCTATGGGGGGGCGGAACATTGTGGGCCCTATATCTTTTTTCCTGCATTCCCCCCCCCCCATATCCAGTGTATGTCCTGGCCGGGTACCAGGCTACCTACACAAGAGCTCCAAAGTATGGTGTTCCCTGGCAGGTGGCAGGGATGGGGACGTTGGGCAATGGGCGCTGCTGCAGAACGCAGGTCGGTTATCTGGCCAGTAGGAGAGCAGTGGGCTGGAGGCACTCCTTCCCTTCTGGTCTGTGACAGTGCTGGAGGCGAGAGGTGTGTGACGTCACTTCACTCCCTGCACTGGTTACTCATGACGTTATCCTTAGGCATCCAAAATGGCGCCAGAACACTGGAGAAAGGAGCACCTGGGGTTTTCTCTGCTGTGTGCTAAGCAGGGAAAGGAAGGAACACAGCAGAGAGACTCTGAAAATGATTGGCGGCAGAGTGGGAGCAGCAATGGTATTAAGACACCAACTGCAACATGATTCTCAGGACTCTGTAAGTGTTCCTTACCCCGGAGTGGTTAATAGTGCAGGGGAGGGAGGAACCTAGGTCCCTAGTAAATGATCTTATGTAATAGTTGGATCAGTTTTAACCTGCCCTCCCGGCTCCCACCCCAGCGTTCCCAGAGGTCAGTGGGGTTGCCCAGGTCAGGGGTCCAGAAGCAAGTGGGTCATCCAGGGTGACCCCAGAGTTATCTTCCTGGGTGAGAGCATCGGATGAAGAAGAGCTAGCTTTCTCAGATCAATCAGCTAAAATGGAGACAGCTGGAAGTTCTGGATTCAGGTTTGCGGTAGAAGACACGCCTGATCTCATTCTGGCTATCTATACCACGCTAAAAATTGAGACCTCAGCCCAAACTATTCTCTTAAGAATTCCTAATATCAAGGCTTTAAGGATCCGAAAACACCTTGGGTTTTTGTCCATTTTGTCCAAGGAGATGGTTTAAAGGGATCCGAGGAACCCAGAAGCAAGGTTCTTCTTCCCAAAATCATTAAAATGCAGGTTCCCCTTTGAGGAAGCAGACATAGTAGCTTGGGCTAAGGCTTCCAGAGTGGATGCTCCCCTAGCCCAGGTCTCTAAAAGGTCTGGCCTGTCCTTTGAAGACATGGGGTATTTAAAGGACCCTGTGGATAATTGGGCAGATATTATTCTAAAGAGTCTGGGTCACTGATGCCTTTCTCTTAAATTGCCGCTGCCTGTGTGGGCCGTCTCTTAGAGACATGAATTGACCGTCTCAGGAGTGACCTTATTCGGGGAGCCCCAAGGGACGAGATTTTTAGATGCCTTACTTTTTGTCTCTAAAGCCTATCTTTTACTGTGGACGGTTCTGCAGAAACAATCAGAGCAAACGCGAAAAGCATGGCACTTTCTAACAGTGCCAGGCGTGCTCTGTGGCTCAAAACATGACAGGGAGACTAGGCATCTAAGTGACACCTTTGTGGGCTTCCTTTCGAAGGTAATCTTTTTGGCATGGTTCTTTCCCGTTCTTCGGAAAAAGAAAATATGTTTCTGATTAAAAGACACCCCCACAGAGGGTAGATAACAAGAAACCAAGGTATTCTCAGCAAGAGATCAAAAGGCCTGAAATCCGAAAACCTTGGCAGAGAGACCTCCAGGGGCAGGGGAAGAGGGACTCCCTCATTTAGTTCCTCTCAAGTACCCAAGCCTCAGTTCTGACATCCCTGCCTGGGAGGAGATTTCCCAAAACCTTTTTTACTTTTCAGGAGGGTTACCTCTGGAATTTTCTTGTTGGTCCCAGGACCACTTTCTGTTGACCCAGTCCCCCAAAGACGGGGTCAAGAGAGAAGCCTTCCCCTCCATCATTACCAAACTCTTATCACAAGGCAGTGTTAGAACCGGTTCCAAAGGAGGGAAGGGGTATACTCTCATGTTTTTCTAGTTTAAAATCCTTCGGGAATATTCTGCATGATTTTTACATTTCAAAAACCTAAATAGCAATATAAAATACAAAAATTTCAGGATGGAATCAATTAATTCCATAAGAGACCTCTTACAGAAAGTGGCACTGATGGTGCCTCCTGGTGCCGACTTACTGGATGCCTACCTCCACATTCCTATCCATTCTGCTCACAGAAGGTTTCCGAGGTTCACAATCCTGCTAAAAGGCAAGATGAAGCATTCGCAATTTCGGGCTCTGTCATTTGGCCTCTTAAAGATTCCCGGGCTGAATGCTGTGGGTTTTGGTCCACTTTAAGGCCTAGGTCCTTATTACACCTAATACATAATGCCTGGATAATATGAAGAATTGCATTCTCGCTCTCCACATGAGTCCAGAGTGAGGCTAGCCACTGTAAAGTGAGATGTATAATCAGGCCTGTGAATAGCTTCATACTCCTTTGAAATGTGGTCCACAATGTTCTCCTATTGCCACACTTGGACCTATTTACCCTACAAAAGTTTGACTTGTTATACGTACAGGCCCTTTTGGCTTCAAGATTACTTATAGTACAATGAAGGCCCTTAATGTTGGGGGAGGGTATGCAAACTGTTATAAAGCAGATACCTGGTTTCCCTGCAAATAAGACCTACCATGATTCACACAGAGATCAAGAAATCCGTCCCTTTGCTCCTGAGCGTGTTTACTTCTGGTTACCAGGGGGAGGAAACCACTACACTTGCAATGCACTGGAACTTGGAAGAGAGCAGATGGAATGCCAAGAAATGCATATTTTGGAGTAACAATTAAAGCAGACCTTCACCCTGAATAAGAGCATATCTTATATGTTTCCCACACCCTGTACATACAGATTGCTCACATTAAAAATCATCCTACCTGCATCTACTGCATGTTATGACCCTTTAAACATCCCAGATGGCGGATCATGGAGCATCAGGCAGCCTGCAAACAGGAAGTGTCTTCTGACTGTGTCACTCTGCATAATGGGATTGCTGTCCTTTCCCTGACCCCAGCTTTGCTCTGTCTGTGCAAAGCACAGCTAAAACCCCACCCCCTGCACTTTATACCGCTCTCCTCTCCTCAGTGTGTGATGCTTCTGAGTCAAGATGGCGGCACCCGTATCCTAGAGTCCTGAACAAAGTTGCAGCCCGGTGGGGGAAAGAATAATAAGTGACTAAAAACTTAAAATATATTCATTTTAGATGCTGGGGAATAGTTTAAGGGTTTGGGCTTTTCATTAAATCATGCTGAAGGTCCGGTTTAATATACTTAGTACAGACTATGTATAAATTATATCCTACATGTTTCCCTGAAAATAAGACCCATATAAAGCAGGTGCCTTGTCACAAGCAGAGCCTCACTTTGGTGTATAGTCCAGTATAGTGTTACCATGTCCATGAAAGGCTCAGAAGCTTGTTCTAGTCAGGGAACATATACCCAGCAGGTATTCCGGGGCACACTGTTCAGGTTCTGTAAGAAAAGGCACAGTCGCCATTGGTAGGCTGATTCGGCATAATTGATGCAGCTTCATTTCCCACTGATGAGGATTAGTGCCCGCTTTAACAGTCTCATTTTCTGGTCTCAGCGCTCACTTATTTGAATGTGTTTCAGTTAATGAGGTAGAAGAGGAGGAGGCGACAATGAATGTATGCAGGCTGCTCCACCTGCGAGTCTCAACTTGTGCCAAATTCCACCAACTGCAGCGGCTACTGTTCTTCTGCCGGTGGCCAAGGCATGTAGGGGGGTGCGGGCTCCAGTGAGGAGCCATGATTAACACCATCATTGCTGAACGGACATTCCAGGATTATGTTGTAGGTCTAGTGGCAGCACATGCTGGGATTTGTTGTGCTACGGAGCTTGAAGCTGGGGTTTGTGGTGCAGCTTTTGTCATATATACTAAATTGTGATTGTACCCATGTCGCCTGTAATCTTTCTTCCTGCCACTTAAAGCGGCGCTTTACCCTGAATAAGAGCTTCTTATGTTTCCCACACCCTGTACATACAGATTGCTCACATTAAAAATCATCCTACCTGCATCTGCTGCATGTTATGAGCCTTTAAACATCCAAGATGGCGGCTCATGGGACATCAGGCAGCCTGCAAACAGGAAGTGTCTTCTGACTGTGTCGCTCTGCATTCTGTGATTGCTGTCCTTTCCCTGACCCCTGCTCTGCTCTCTGTGCAAAGCACAGCTAAAACCCCACCCCCTGCACTTTATCCTGCTCTCCTGTCCTCAGTATGTGGGATGCTTCTGAGTTAAGATGGCGGTGCCCGTATCCTAGAGTCCTAAACAGAGTTGCAGCCCGGTGGGGGAAAGAATATTAAGTGACTAAAAACTTAAAATATATTCATTTTAGATGCTGGGGAATGTTTTTTTAAGGGTTTGGGCTTTTCATTAAATCATGCTAAAGGTCCGGTTTAACCCCCAGGCAAAAAATATGCTTCTCAGTGCAAATGAATAAGCCTTTAAAGAGCTTTTTTTTACATCTTTATTTACATCTAGGTGCCCATAGCACACTGTAGTGTATCTTACAAAGTGGAAGAAGTGCAGGATGAAGCCTGAAAGATCTGTTTAAAAATGACCTAAATCTGACAAATCTGACAAACTTCATTTCTGTATTCTGTTGTAAGAAACATGGTGACAGGTATTGGAATGTACCATTCCAGTATTACAGGGGAGAACTTCCTTTTTCCTCCGAAACGTGGAAAGCTACCTTTACCCATCATGCACTGCTCTCAGACATCACAGCCTGGCTAACTAGGGGAGCAGTCAGTTCAGTCTTTCATCATTTTTTTTTTTTTCTTCCTATTTCTCAGTTTGCCCTCCTTTCTTATTCCCTGCTCTTCTATTCTGCTTTTTTTCCTCCCTTATTACTCCCTTTTTCTAGGCAGGTTTTCTTTTTATTTTCTTATTCTGTTTTTTTTTTTTTTTACTTTTTTTTCTTGCCATGTAGCAAAGGACAGTGCTGTGCTGTGTAGGCAACATGCCACAGTACTTTGGAATCCCTTCTGACAGATAGGCAGAGCTTCTAGACCCCCAGCACACAATGATCAGGCAGTGGCATTAAAGTGGACCAACACCCAGGATTTTGACTATCCTGGGTTTTGGTCCACTTCGGTGGGGCACCCCGATAGGGGGTGCCCTGCTGTGTGAAACCCCCCAGAAAGCCCCAAAAACTCGGCTCTCCCCGCTCCCACATGACCGCTGCAGCCAATCCCCGCCGGCGGACAAGCGGGAGGCAGTGACGGACAAGAGAGCGCGCCCGCCACCGCCTCCCGCGCGTCACTCTTACAGGGCCCGCGGCAGCCATTCACAAATGGCCGGCGCGGGTGCGCGTCCTGCTAGAGGGATGCGCGGGAGGCGGGTGCCGCTGGATCGAGGAGCAGGTAGGGATTTAGGGGTTTCTGGGGGGTTTCCGTTTTCCGATCGGGGTGCCCCGCAGTCAGGGAGCTGATCGGTCTGGGAATCTTATAGATTCCCGGGCCGATCATGGGAGGGTGTTGGTCCACTTTAAGGAGACTCTGCTATTACAGGCAGTGCTGTGGTTGGGGGGGGGGGGGAGGTTGCTGATAATTGTAATTATTTGGAAGCCAGAGATCCACAGGTTTCCTACTTGTGCCATGAAGACTGCAGAGCGACACACCACAATCCTCTGGGATCCCTTCTGACAGATCGGCAGAGCTTCTAGACCCCCAGCACACAATGATCAGGCAGTGGCATTAAGGAGACTCTGCTATTACAGGCAGTGCTGTGGTTGGGGGGGGGGGGGGTTGCTGATAATTGTAATTATTTGGAAGCCAGAGATCCACAGGTTTCCTACTTGTGCCATGAAGACTGCAGAGCGACACACCACAATCCTCTGGGATCCCTTCTGACAGGGCTTCTAGACCCCCAGCAAACAATGATCAGTGGGGGCATTAAGGAGACTCTGCTATTACAGGCAGTGCTGTGGTTAGAGGAGGGATTCCTGGTAATTGTAGTTATTCGGAAGCAAGAGAGCCACAGGTTTCCTACTTGTGCCCTGCAGAGCAACATGCCGCAGTCCTCTGGGGTTCCTTCTGACAGATAGGCAGAGCAGGTCTTACAAAATGCAGGCGCCGAAGCCAGCAGCTTGCAGCCATATGGGTAGCTTCTGTTTGTCTAGTGGGGAAGGCGTAGTGTCAGCTCTCACCATATAATGGGCTGTCTCGGCTACAAGTGAAAGCGGTTATCTGTAGCCTGGCACAGCTCCAGTCCCCCTGGCACATGCCGGCTGACGGCTCACAAAGGGACACCATGTTTTCTTCTCCCCAAGGCAAAGCCATCGTTTGGTTTAAGTAGGCATTAAACAATTACCCAGCCTTTGGTTCTCCTCACCTTTAGCAGATTGGCTCTATAAATTGTCAGCCTGCTGACATTTTAATGTGAATTATGTCATGTGGTATCCCCTTTGATTTCAGCATGCCTCAGTTTGTAAATACATGAGCCGCTCAAAGGCTTGTGGTTAGTGCACACACAAGAGGCCTCAGGCTTTTTGGTGGGGGAGTGAACACAAAATGGTGCCCTCCTTCTTTCTCTCTGCCGTTGCTGCAATTAAAGGGACAGTACTTTTTTTTTTGTTTGCGTTGAGCAGCTTAAAACAGGCTGTGAAATGAAGGCTTCTAAATCCCCACAAAGCTGCTTTTTGCTTGTCTGCTTGATGAATTAGACATGAAACTTGGGTGTGATTTTTGTCAGTTGCCAGTTTCATACCAGCCTTGTCACTTGCTAATAAAAGAGCAGCTACGGATTTTGCCAGATGTTTCTAGAAGAAGCGATTAATGTTGTACATGCGGCCATATTTGTAGTATAAAAGCCTGGTGTATCATCAAAAGCATTTCTCTAAAAAATAAATAAAATAACAAACTGATGTTTTGAGATTTTTCTGAAAAGGATTGGGGAAAGTGAGCTGGGTCCTGAAAACCCGGCATGGACAGTGCTTGATACAGCCTAGCAGGGGAGAAATACACACCATTTTATGACATTTCCGTACACTTTACCACACTACATTATGACCGATCACCAGTCACATTAGAGAAAATGCTTTTTAGTTGGAACTGAATTGGAGTGGAGTTAGTCACATAACAACTCCCTATGATGGGAGGTGGTAAATCCAGTAAGTAGATTGGATAACTCAACAGCCCAAAGGTGTAAAAGGAGGTGCATCAGTGGGGTAATAGTGCTTTAAATGCATGGAAGGCCCTGAGGAATGTGTTTACAATGATGGATCTATTCCTAATCTTTCTTTTTTTTCTCTGCCTCTTTACTCTGATTCCCCCCCCTTCTCTCACATTCTTTACTTCTTTTATTCTTAGTATACAGTACGTCCTGCTCCAGATAGAATACTTACACTCGGGTATTATTCCGCTAGATGGCGCTGGACTGCAGAGACATCGAAAATAAGCTCCTCCCAGACCCTCAAATCCCACAATCCCCAGAATTTCTCTGCAGTCTGGACTGCGAAGGACAAGAATATAGCTCTCTTCTCGCAGGTGAGCGGGACTATTAGCCTGCGGCCCTGTAGGGCTATTCCCACCTGTTCCATTAGTAATGTGCCTCCCAGCCTTGGCTGCGCTGGTCGGGTGATGGTAGGCAGCACCGCTGTTAGGTGCTTAGGAGCGCTGCTCCACCGCAATTCCCCACCAAAGGGTTCCTTTTTAATTATTGTTTGCTTACGGCTCCCTTTGATTATGTCTTTCAGATGGGCGAACCCATTGGCTTCTCCCGGCCCTCTATTAGTTGCTTAACTTGTGAGGCCTAGTGTAATTACTCCCACTTCCACAGCGGGTTATTGGGGCATCCAGGGTTGCTGTATAGCGTTAATCCCTATCGGCCTATTGTGCCGCTATAATCACCATATGGAGGTATCTCAGGATAATGTGACCGGGGTTCCTTCGGGACAAGCCCAGCTGTGTGTAGCTTGTGGGGTGTCCCCTATTAGCGCGGGTCTGTGTACCTTGTGCCGAGCAGGTGCTTGCGCTGCAATCCGGCCTTCCAGTGGCTGGGCCTGCGCCTTGTTTCACTTCACCTACTCCCCCAAGCTTAAATCTCACTCCCACTGAGTTGCATACAAGTGGGGATTCTCCACCTGATGTGTCTTCTAGACTGGCTAGTGTTGAGAAGTTAATTGCCAATACCTTGGCGCGTAAGGCCCCCTGCAAAGAAACGGCACTTAACACCTGATGTCACTCTTTTCCCTATGGATGAGTTTTGGCATCTATGTGGCTATACCCCTTTGGACGAAGGGGAGCTATTCTCCGACTCAGGGTCATCTGATGAGAGGCCCAGGGGTCATGACTATTCTGGCTCTGACCCCTGGGCCCCGGATGATACTGATAGATTGCTGGCCCAGATTTTTGAGGTTCTCTCCATCTCTCCCCCTGATGCGGCTCCCAGGCAAAGGGAGGAGCTTTTTCATACTGCTAAATCACGCTTGGAATTTCCAGAGCAAGCATATTTCAATAACCTTGTGCTCAAGGAATGGGAACGTCCCAGTAGACTTCCCGGTGTACCTAAGAGTTGGGACAGAAAGTATCCCTTTCCTGCTGATGTGGTAAAGTGTTGGTCATCCCCCCCCCCCCGAAGTGGATGCCCCGGTCCTAGGGTTATCTAATACCTCTGTCATGCACTCCCCTGACTCTACTACCCTGTGGGATGCTGAGGATCGGCGCATTGACCAGCTGGCGTCCCATGCCTTTGCGTGTGTGGGGACGGCGCTGCGCCCGGTCTGTGCCTCGGCCATTACGGCTGTGGCTATTAGGACCCTGCTCAGAAATATCCTTGACAGTGCACCCGATGATTTGCCTTGTGAGGTGCTTAATGCACTCTCTAGTTGTGATGTTTTTGTGAATTTTGTCCTCTCTGCCTTGGATGACACCAGAACATCTGCCCTCGGTTTGGCTGCGCCAGTGGGCTGCTGACAACGCTGCCAAGAAGGCCCTCACTGGTTTTCCCTTCAAAGGACTACGCCTGTTTGGGGACTGCCTGGACCTTTTTGCTAAGGGAGGCAGGTTACTCCAGCGCAGGCGGCAGTCTCGGCCCTTTTCGGGGTCAGGGCTCCTTTTCCTCCCCCTACCGTGGTGCTAGACAAGGGAGGGGGGTTTCCTTTACTGGGGTCCGGGGAGACTTCTGGGGTAGGGGCAGAGGACGTGGACGTCCTGGCTCCTCCTGGGGCCCCAAGCTTAGGTCCTCTCCCAAGCCCCCTCAGGCATGATGGGGCGCCCTTACCCATCTGGGTGGGGGGGGCGGCTTCAGCACTTTGCTTACGTCTGGAGGCTTCATGTCTTAAACCGGTGGATTCAGGAGGTAGTGTCCTCCGGTTACAAGATAGTTTGCTGCCTGTCCCCCTCAAAGATTCATCAGATCCCGGATTCCTCAGGACCCTGTGTCAGCTCAGGATCTGGTGCAGGCAGTGCACAGCCTCCTGGAGCTAAGGGTCATCTGCAAGGTCCCCTTAAGAGAAAAAGGCAAGGGCTTCTATTCCAACCTCTTCACAGTGCCCAAAAAAGATGGGTCAGTCAGGCCCATCCTCAACATGTTTGTCAGGGGCAGGCGCTTTCGCATGGAAACTCTGTGCTCTGCCATCAGTTCCCTGTGCCCAGGGGATTTCATGACTTCTGTGGACATAAAAGATGCTTATCTTCATATTCCTGTATTTCCAGGTCATCAAAGGTTCCTCAGGTTCGCTCTGGAGGATCAACACTACCAATTTGCGGCATTGCCCTTTGGTCTCACTTCAGCTCCCAGGGTGTTCACCAAGGTGCTGGCAGGAGTGATGTCTCTGCTCAGGTTTCAGGGCATCCGCGTGCTGCCTTATCTGGACGACATTCTCATCACCTCTCAGTCTCTACATCAGGCAGAATTGGATACTCAGCTGGTGGTGTCCACCCTGGAGTCATTTGGATGGGTGGTCAACCACCCCAAGTCCTCTCTGCCCCCCTCCTTGGTGACTCCATTCCTGGGAATGAATCTGGATACAGTTTAGTCAAGGATTTTTCTTCCTCAACAGAAGGTTGGGTTGGAGATGGGGCTCCAACTCAGGACTCTGAAGGGTCCGGTTTCTGCCCTGGCTGTTTCCAGAAGTCCTTTGCTCAGCATTCTCTGATCAGGACTTTTTTTCCAGGGGGTTACTCATGTGTGTCCTCCACGTAAGCCTATGGTGCCTGTTTGGGATTTGACATTGGTTTTGTCAGCCTTGCAGGGTGCTCCCTTTGAACCTGTGCAGGATGCTGCCCTAGCCATTCTTACTCTCAAAGGTTGGTTGCTATCACCTCTGTTAGGCGTGAGTTGGCGGAGCTTTCCATTCAGCCCCCGTGCTATGAGAGACACCAGGACAAGGTGGTGGTCCCCTTCAAGACAGATTTTCTGCCTAAGGTAGTGTCTGCCTTTCATTTGAATCAGGACATTGTTCTCCCTTCTCCCCATTGTGCCCTAATCCTAGTACTGCTAAGGAGAGGGTTTTGCACTCTTTGGATGTGGTTAGGTGTCTGAAGTACTATCTGGTGGCTACTGCACCTTTCAACCTCTTTTTGTTGTCCCTTCTGATCCTAGGAAGGGTTTGGCTCCTGCCAAGTCTATCAGCAAATGGATCCGTCAGGCTGTGATTCAGGCCTACTCTGCTAAGGGGAAGAATCCTCCCTTCCGCCTTACTGCTCATTCTACTTGTGCTATTGGTGCCTCTTGGGCTTTTCAGCACCAGGCTTCTGTTGAACAAGTTTGCAAGGCCGCTACTTGGTCTTCTGTTCATACCTTTTCAAAGTTTTACAAGGCTGATGTTAGGGCCTTAGCTGATGCTGTTTTTGGCCGCAAGGTTTTGCAGGCGGCAGTGGTTTAAACTGTCTGCTGTTACCTTTTTGGGGATCCCACCCTACTTTATGGACACTGCTATTGGATGTCCTGAGTGTAAGTATTCTATCTGGAGCAGGACGTACTGTATACTAAGAATAATACAATTCTGTGAAATACTCACCTGTAGAATTGGTATTATGAGTATACAGTACGTCCTGCTCCACCCCACTCTTGGTTTTTGCATTATCTTGGATCCCCTGTATGGTGATTGTTATCATTGTTATAGTTACCAGTTTGGGTTGTTTTTATTCTCCCGGCTTCTCGTTAACTGCTTTTCAATGCTGGGGATTGTGGGAGTTCCCTGGGTATTTGAGGGGCCGGGAGGAGCCTATTTTCGATGTCTCTGCAGTCCAGCGCCATCTGGCGGAGTAGTACCCGAGTGTAAGTATTCTATCTGGAGCAGGACGTACTGTATACTCATAATACCAATTCTACAGGTGAGTAATCACAGAATTGTATTTTTCTCCTTTTTTTTTTCTTCTCTCTCTCTCCTTTATTTTCAATTAAAAAAAGTTTTTTTTAGTGTTGATATCTATACATATACACAAAGGTCAAGTATAACTGTGTGTGTGTCATATGCATTACCTTCCCCCTACTGGAGCTCCACAGCTCTGTGTATGTCTTAGTGCACACCTCCTACAGTGGCTTGATCTCTTGTTTATATCTCTGTCCATAAGCATTACCTATTTCTTACTTACCCCAGCTGGGACATAGCCTGCTGGTTGTGAGGAGGTTGCTAGGAAACCTGTGTGCCTCTTTGCCGTTTCCTCAGGACAAGGCCCTGACTTGGCACCGTGAGTCCTGAAAACAGCATGCATCAAAGCATACACAATAGAGACAAGTAGGAGGCTGCGACCCCCAGCCTCATCCTCTCGAACCCTCCTCCCCTCACACTACAGGCCCTCTGTGAATCTCTGGCTTCTTGGAAATTAATCTCACAGAACCAGTGGCAGGGGCAGCAGATGTCTGTACAAGGTTAGACTTTTCATTTCTCTTCTTCTCTCACTTAGGCCTTTTTTTTTGTATGTTCAGCCTAGGATGTGCTGATTAAGAGGAGGGAATCTCTTTCACACTTGCTAGGACAGCACAGGGCTATTTTCATTTTAAGCGACTCCTTTTATCTTGTTGCTGTGTTTTGTATCCTTTCAGGCCATGTGTCAGCTTTTCATCGTGTTCCCAACACAGACAGAGGCTCTGCAGATCCAGTGGTTTTCAGATGGGTTATCCATGTATGCTCCATACTTTTTTTTTGCCTAGCTGTCACCCAACATTTTAGGAATTTGTCCCTCCTAGGGTAAAGCCTGTGGTAGTGTTCACAGTTGCCATCTCTGGCTTAAAGTCCCAACTGTTTGCCCCCTTTCACATTTTTTAGGTTATTGCCTGTGATTGTTACAATCTGCACTGAAGCTGGTTCCTTGAGTCACCCAATCCTGTGCAGCAGTGTGACTGTACTGGTCTGTCACTCAAGTCCAACTGTTGCTCAAGTCTACACTGAGCCTCGTCCCCCACCAGCTTCAGGGGAGGGTTACGGCGAATAGGGGGGAGGGAAGGGTAGCTGGAGGGTTACAAAAGTAGATGTACTACAGTGTTACTAATAATTTTGCAGCACACTTGTTTTATCAAACCCTAATCCCAATCTTGATTTAAAGATTGGTTTAAAGCTGCACCCTGCCACAACACAACCTACCGTACACCTTCCTGGGATCATACCCATGGTTGCCATATCTCCGTTAAGTAGTTGCTGATGTTAACTGTTTGTCAACCAGTGAAGTTGCCTAAGGCATGTTACATTTTTGGGCAGTCAGAAATAACTTGATACCTGTAACAGATGTGGCATTGAACCCCATTTGTGTGCACTTTTCGGATAAGGTGGGATTTCCATAGCCCTAACTGTGAAACCTTCACCTTTATTGTGTTATAGAAGATGTGTTTTTAGTTGGCCCGGGGCTGCAGCCATGTTCTTTAATGTGGGCTTAAACTTAAAATAAGTTTTATATCAAACCCTAATCCCAGACTTGGTTTAGAGTTGCAACATGTCAGAACAACTTTTCCAAACTTATTCTAAATCCCTATATCCTAGAGCTAGACCCAAACTAAAATGTTTATGGAAAGGGTATTTGTTACCCAGTTAATGCGGAGCAGAACTTCAATTGTGCACCACCAGAAGGATAAAAAGCTGCATTTTTTGCACCACATTATGCTCCACATGCTAGGAGATGGACCTACCTGTTGTCACATCCTTTTAGAGGATCTATTGCTGATCAGATCTGTGCGCCACTCTGTGCCCCGGTGTCCGGCTATCTGCCGTCTGCTGCCGCTGCCCAGAAAAACCTCCTCCTTGTTCTGCGTTCCCCGCCGAAAAGAGATACACTGCTGGTTTCTGGCTTCAATGCTGAAAATGGAAATGACCTCGGGTAAGCATCATCCACCCTGCCCAGAAATTCAAAATTTCTGGAGGGAAAATAGTACACTGCAAAATACACACTTATTCAGTCAATAACAATAATAAAATTAATACCCGAAGTAAAGTTAAACACACAGTGTGACCCGTACTGAATAAAGGCAGGCTTTCTCAAAGGTATATCGCACAATTAGTGCGAGTGTTCTGAACTATGAGGGAAATAGCTCCGGCTGTATTCAGACCCCAGTAGGGACTCCCCCGGTATCTGGTTTTGTACAGCATGCTACTCCAGTACTCTGGAGGTAGTAAAATAATAAACTAAAATAACAAACATGGCCGAAGTGTATCAGCACCTCTCTGTCCAACTGTTTCACAGGGAGGAAACACAAAGGACTGAGGAGGAGAGGAAGGGGTGGGGTTTATAACCTCTGTTCAATCCTGGCTTTCCTCCCAGGGGGTGGAGTCCAATCTCTCCATGTGGTCGGTCAAGCTGAAGGATGATTTTTTTTTACCCTTCATTTAACATGAGTGAGGTGAGATGACTTTGTCCTGCTTTGGCCATCTCCACCTTAATGAACCTCTCAATTCTTTTCTGCAGGGATTTATTGTCCATAAACAACACAGCTCTATTAACATGCATTGAGCTTGACATTGGAGACCACCAAAGCAGGTTGGGGTTTTGGGCTGCTTTTCTGTACTGCAGAAACTCAAGTTACCCAGCTAGTGAGTAGCTGGAAAAAAGCTTTGCCCAATTCACCCAAAGTCTGGATTGTTCAGGGCGGCCATCAGACACAGCAACTTGTTAGGAGCCTGTTTTTGTCATTTTTGTCTTGTCGGTATCAAGAAGAGTGTTGATCAAAATACTCACTTAAACTTTCCTTAAGAGTGATTTTGGCGGAAGAGTTACCGGAGACCCTATTATTATGTCAGCAAAGCCGGCCTGCCATTCTTACAGAGCTCTTGGCAGTACTGGTGCCTTTTTTTCTTGATGTTTTTGTTGCTTTAGACCACTTAGTGTTTCATCAAAGGTGATAAATCTCCTTAAGGTTGCCTTTGCACTTTATTTCCTTGGAGACTGGGGCCCCTCAAGCTGGAGCAGAGGGATGCCCACTCTTGGGATACAACCTGGCACAGTGTTGATAAATGTTATCTCTTCCAAGTGCAATTAACGGGAGAATGAGACCATCCAAGATGGGGCTAATTTGGGCCGGTATTGTTTTGTGTTAATCTATTTTGTTCTCCCTCCCCGGAGGGGAAAGGCGTATTGCTTAGTGAAGCATGCATAAACTGCAAGCTCATTAAGAGATGGTCTGTTTATCAGCCAGTACTAAAAGCCCATTGCACAGGCTTGGGCAGCCACTGGCGCAGGCTCCCTCTGGGCTTCGGCCCCTCCTCATTAAGTCTGTCCTGGCTATTGATTGGGAAGCCGTGTTTGAAGGAGTCTTACTTACTCCATGCATTATCTTGACAGATTGATCAGACCTGATTGAGAACCTCTTAAAGGAACGAGCAGCCGTAATGGGAAAGTTGGACTCTGTCATCTGTTAGGGTGATTCTGAGAACGAGAAGAACAAGCTGACATCTTGGAGCAATTGTATTTACAATTAACATGGCTGAAAACGATTGGATGTATTGATTCCCCTTCCTGCAATTACATATCCATTGTTTACATTCCAGCACTTCAGTTATAAAAAGGAAATTCAATAATTATTGCATTATTTAAAGTTAAAGTGCCACAGAGTTTGCCTGTCGTACGTAAAGCGCTTGATTTACTGATCTGCGGGCTCTGAGCATGAGCTCTTAATCTGAAAGTCAAACGAAATTGGTTTTTAATAAGGCTTAAAAAATTTAAACTCAAACACCCCTACTTGACCATTTGTCCTTTTGGCTTGAATTTGAATAATCATCTCATTGACTGTGGTCCCTGTGCTCACCACAGGTTCCAGGGGCTGCGACTCAGTGACCCACATGTTATATATGTGTAAGTGCTCATCTTTATAGAGAATGGTCACCTGGATTTATAGGGGAAGCCTGGCTCAGTTATATCCTCAATCTTCTATGCTGAGGAGAATCTCTGCTGGCTCTCTGGTCAACTTATTAACTTATTTGATATGAGGGTGGGGCTACACAGGTACAAAGCACCATCAACAAAGTGACATTGGGGGCCAAAGCAAAGGTTTGTTCTTTTTCTTTCCTATACCTGTAGAATATGGATATAAGAAATCTGTAATACCCATATATTAGTAAGAGGTGAACAGGAAGTGATTGGTCTTACTGGGCTAACTCCAAAATTGGGCTTTTGCTATGGTACAGGACAATACTACCAGTCTACCACAAGGATTTACTTTTTACCTTTCACTAGCTACAGTTAGTGTAGTGGTTTGGTAAAACAACCTTAAGGGGGGTTTTATAGGATGTCCCTAACAGCATCAAAAGGGGTTCTGTTTAGCGTAAAACACTGCACCTGGCTTAGCAGGTTTCCCTTTTCCACATTTAATACATCTCACCCTTTTGTATGCTCCTGATATTCTTTTTCTCTGGCAGTAGCATTTTATTCTTATTAGCCTTTTGGATGTGATCACATTTCCTCAACTGATCTCCCTTCTGTCACCTTCACCTCATCTCTAGCACTGCATCCCTTTCTCCTTCTGTTACTCTGCTTTTTGCTTTCCTTTTCTCCATTCATCACTCCTTTTTTCAAGATTGCTTCCATCTTGCTTTCCACATTCCCTCCTTTTCTTTTACACCTCTTTTTCTGATATTCCATCTCTATCTCCACCATTGTGCAGTCTTCATCTCTCTCTTTCCATTATACAAGTCTTTTCTGCATTCCCTTCATCATTTTCTCCACCTCTTTGTCACCTTTTTTCTGTTTGTTTCCCTGTCTCTGATTTTCCTACATTCCCTTTAATTTTTTTCTTTTCCCCTGTTTGTCCTGTCTTGCTTTGTATTCTTAGTATACATTACGTCCTGCTCCAAATATAATACTTACAAGTGGGTTATACTCCGCCAGATGGCGCTGGACTGCAGAGACATCGAAAATAGGCTCCTCCCGGCCCCTCAAATACCCGGGGACCTCCCACAAATCCCCAGAATTTCTCTGCAGTCTGGTTGCGAAGGACAAGAAATGGCTCTCTACTCGCAGGTGAGCGGGGCTATTAGCCTGCGGCCCTGTAGGACTATTCCCACCCGTTCCACTAGTAATATGCCTCCCAGCCTTGGCTGCGCTGGTCGGGTGATGGTAGGCAGCACCGCTGTTTGGTGCTTAGGAGCGCTGCTCCACCGCAATCCCCCACCAAAGGGTAGGCGGTTCAGGCTTGTGGTGAGCCTCTATGGGATGCCCCTCCCGCACTAGTGCCCCTGCCCCTGTCTATCGGTGGGCCCTATTTAAGTGGCCGCTGTCCTCCCTCATTCTCCTTGTAGCCTTCGGGGAAAAAGAGGGGAGGGGGGGGTGTAAATGTGTATGCTATGCATTCGGTGTTTTACACTTTTTATCTATTCTGTCTGTCTTGTGTCAGGCGCCACGCTGGCTTCCTTTTACTGTCATTTTAAATTTACCGCCGCCGCGCGCCTTTTTTTGTCAATACTTTGTTCCGCGCTTGGCGGCGGCATTACCTCAGGCGCTGGTGCGCCGTCATTGGCTGCTTGTCACGTCCTGGCTTTGCGCTCTTTGGGGGGGGCGGGGCCCGTCTATGGCGCGCTCCGCGTCATCGCTTATACCGGTCCGCCCCTCGAGGTATAGCGGCGCCATCTTTAACCTCCTTGGTTGGCCCATGCGCAACGGACCTCTACCTACCGCAGTCCGTAAGTTCCCTAGCGGGCGGCTTTATATTCTTCCTTTTATTACTGTGTGCTTACGGTCTTGGCTTCTTATGTCTTTCAGGCAGGGCGAACCCTTTTGGCTTCTCCCGGCCCTTTATTAGTTTTATAGCTAGTAGGCCTTAATACCTCCCACTTCCCTAGCGGGTTATATGGGCATCCGGGGTTGCTATATAGCGCCGCTATAATCGTCATATGGAGGCATCCCAGGATAATGTGACCGGGGTCCCTTCGGGACAAGACCGCCTGTGTGTAGCGTGTGGGCAGCCTCATGCTGACGCTGACAAGGCGCGGGTCTGTGCACCCTGTGCTGAGCAAGCGCTGGCCTTGCAATCTGGCCTGCCAGTGGCTGCACCTAGTTTTACTTCACCCACTCCCCCAAGCTTAAATCTCACTCCTGCTGAGTTGCATACAAGTGGGGATTCTCAGCCTGATGTGTCTTCTAGACTGGCTACTGTTGAGCAGTTGATTGCTAAGTCCTTAGCGCGTAAGGCCCCTGCTAAAAAGCGTCACTTGATGCCTAATGTCACTATTTTCTCTATGGAAACTGAGGAGTTTTGGAATCTTTGTGGCTATACCCCGTCTGATGAAGGGGAGCTGTTTTCTGACTCAGGCTCATCTGATGAGAGACCAAGGGGTCACAACGATTCTGGCTCTGACCTCTGGGCCCCAGATGACACTGACAGATTATTGACCCAGATATTTGAGGTTCTGTCCATATCTCTCCCTGTTGCGGCTCCCAGGCAAAGGGGGGAGCTTTTCCATACAGCAAAATCGCGTTTGGAATTTCCCGAGCAGGCACATTTCCATAACCTTGTGCTCAAGGAATGGGAGCGCCCTAGTAAACTTCCCCGGGGTTCCAAAAAGTTGGGATAGGAAGTATCCCTTCCCTGCTGAGGTGGTAAAGTGTTGGTCATCCCCCCCCCCCCCCCCCCGAGGTGGATGCCCCGATCCTAGGACTGTCTAATACCTCTGTCATGCATTCCCCTGACTCTACTACCCTGTGGGATGCTGAGGACCGGTGCATTGACCAGCTGGAATCCCATGCCTTTGCATGTGCGGGGACGGCGCTGCGCCCGGTCTGTGCCTCTGCCATTACTGCTGTGGCCACTAGAACCCTTATCAGAAATATGATTGATAGTGCCCCTGATGATTTGCCTTGTGAGGTGTTTAATGCACTCTCCAGTTGTGATGTTTTTGTAAATTTTGTCCTCTCTGCCATGGATGACACCATCAGAATGTGTGCCAGAACTTCTGCCCTTGTGGTGGCTATACGCCGCTCGGTTTGGCTGTGTCAGTGGGCTGCTGACAACGCTGCCAAGAAGGCCCTCACTGGATTTCCCTTTAAAGGACTGCACCTGTTTGGGGACCGCCTGGACCTTTTTGCTAAAGGAGGCAGGTTACCCCAGCGCAGGCGGCAATCTCGGCCCTTTTGGGGTCAGGGTTCCTTCTCCTCCCCTTACCGTGGTGCCAGATAGGGGAGGGGGGTTTCCTTTCCTGGGACCCGGGGATATTTCTGGGGCAGGGGCAGAGGACGTGGACGTCCCAAAGCAAAATCTTCCCCCAAGCCCCCTCAGGCATGATGGGGCGCCCTCACCCATCCAGGTGGGGGGACGGCTGCAGCACTTCGCTCACATCTGGAGGCTTCATGTCTCAGACCGATGGATTCAGGAGGTAGTGTCCTCCGGTTACAAGTTGGAGTTTGATGCCTGTGCCCCTCAAAGATTCAGCAGATCCCGGATTCCTCAGGACCCTGTGTCTGCTCAGGAGCTAGTGCAGGCAGTGCTAGGCCTCCTGGTGCTGGGGGTCATCTGCCAGGTCCCCTTAAGAGAAAAAGGCAAGGGCTTTTATTCCAACCTATTCACAGTACCAAAAAAAGATGGGTCAGTCAGGCCCACCCTGGACTTAAAGATCAGGGGCAGGCGCTTTCGCATGGAAACAGTTTTTTTGCATTCCATCTCCCCCTTTTCTTCTGTCCTTCACCACATTCTGTCCGTTTTACTTCTATTTTCCCTTCATTTCTCCCTTTTCCGTCCCCTGTCTGAGTGTGTGTGAATGGAAGTATATGTGCGTTTGCAGAGGCACACTCCTGTCAACCTAATCACCTTTTAATTAAACAAAGTGAATAAAGAAGACCAGACACTAGGGTCGTTTTCCTTTTAAAGTGGACCGTCACCCATGGGTGATCGGCCCGGGAATCTATAAGATTCCCGGGCCGATCACCCCCCTCACCGCGGGACATCCGAGATCGGGATGTCCCGCGGTGAGGGACCCCCCCCAAAACCCCAAAAGAACTCACCTGATCGGCGGCAGCGGCCGCCGCCTCCCGCGCACTCCTCTAGCCGTGCGCGCGCCCGCCGTTTGTGAATGGCCGGCGCGCGCACTGTCAGAGGGGCGCGCGGGAGGCGGCGGCGGACGCGCTGCCTTGTCCGCCGCTTGTCCGTGGGAGCGTGGTGAGGTGAGTTTGGGGGTTTCTGGGGGGGTGCCCCTCTGAAGTGGACCAAAACCCAGGATAGTCAAAATCCTGGGTGTTGGTCCACTTTAATAAAATACTTCTGTACATTTGGAGGGTTCTTGCTCTACCAAAATGTGTGCCAATGTGTGCCCATAGCATAGTCCTATTGACACAAAGTGGAGTCCAAGGACTTTCAAGTGCTGGAGACATATGTCTGTGGTTGGAGAGGCTCTCCATATCATCTGCAATCTGTTTGACAGAAAAGTTATGTGATAACCAGAAATGATTGCTAGAAGCTAGAGAAGGAGAAAAAAACTGAATTGGCCTGAAAATATCAAGTGCACAAAAGGATGCTTATAATTCTATGTCTAAATACCTAGACATCTGGTGGGTTTATGTGACTCATGCTTTAGGTTTAACGTTTTTTAGAAACTCAAACCATACTAGATGGAGATAAAGATGGAGAGCATGTGGTTCTCATGTTATAAAGGGAGTTAAATGTCCTTTCCGTGGTCTAATACTTTCATTTCCAGCTACAAAGTAGGAGCTCAGGTCTGAGGTTTAATGCATGCAACCATAAAATCACAAGCAACTACTGACTTGACTTGATCTGCCAGATTTATGGGTTTATAATAAGTTAACCCACAATATTGGCTACTTGAATATGTGCATAAGATGGGACCCTATTTTGGTAAATCAATATTATAAGAAAAACTATTTAAACTACTGTCTCTCCTCTTCTTTCATTCTGTTTTTTTCTCTTTTCTTTTTTGTAACTGTCTCTTCTCATCTTCCTGATATAGCCAATGTTTTTTTTTCCTGTTTCTCGACTTTGATTTGTTGCTTTTGACCCTACTTATGCTTGGTCAATATTTTATTGCATTTTTAATCAAGTACAGCTGGAACAATATAAAAAAAGTACCATTTTTCAGATTTTAATTTGCATAACAGAGGTGAAACCATTACTTGAGGGTCATTCAGCATACAGTCGAAGGTAAACCCTTAAAGAACAACACACAGGAATTTCACTTTCCATTGTGGTGTTCCCAAGATGAGAGCGAGTGCGTGGATTGGCTGAGCCCCGCCCTCAGCCAATCAGTGCACTGGCTGCCACTCGGCTCCCTTCGGCGAGGGAGCTAAGTGCGTCGCAAGCCGCATCCCCCACTCACCTTGCAGCCACGACATGCCCGCTCCACTCATTCTGAAAGGCCAGGAGCAGTTAGAGGTGAGGGGGGTTGCGCCTGCAGTGCAGAGACACAGCAAGGGCTCAGGAGAAGGTGGGTGGTTCTGGGCATCGGGGGGGGGTTCACACTGTGGGGCATCCCAATTCGGGAAGCCCCAAGGACAGGAACTAGGACAGCCCAGGAGTCTTTTATAAGGAAGTTTGTCATCACTTTCATCTCCAGCCCAGTGCCCCAAAACAGCCTCTATTTCTTTTTCTACCAAATGTTTTGCCCAATATTGATAAAAAGACTAACAGTAGGTAGTATTATGGTGAATGGCGTCCATATGCTAATTAGTTCAGTTACAACTACGCTGTCACATAATGGCAGTTAGGTTGAAGTGCTCCCCAGTGCTAAGCAGTGTGTACTGTAACTGAATGCATCATCTCTGCAGGCGGCGCTGCTCGGCCAGGGAGCACTTTAGTCAATGGCATCCAGCTCGTCGTTGTCATATATTGAGAAAAGGCTTTTGTTAAAAAAAAAAAATAAAAAAAAAACAGGCTGTTTTGAGGCACTGTGCTGGGAAGGTGACTACATAAACTTCCCTCTAAGTATAGGTGCACTTTAATGTTTGAACTTCCCAGGTCTGAACCCCATCAACATTTGGAAGCATTCGGATGATCATAGTTTTTTTATATTTACCATCTTCTGCCGTTGCACTGTGATTAAGACAAGTTGCAAAGAGAGCGAGGAGGCATGGGGGGGGTACAACATTCCATCAAGGGGTACTAACAGACTGCCTATCAAACTGTCAAGAGGGAGAAACTTTTGATGGAAGAAAATAGTTGAAACAGGTACATGCTTTATTTATTGGTTTGAGAAGGCGGAAAGAAGCATTTGAAAACATTTGGCTGCAGAAACGTATTGGCTGGTTGACTTATGTCTGATATAATTTAGTGGTCAGCCTAGAGTTCCACTTTAACTAAACTAAGGAGAACCACTGTATGATGCTGTAGTGGCAGCTATGGTAGGTCAAGTCAATCTATGACGCTTACTGAAATCTCCTGTAGCTATGGCTTACACACAGACTTCTGGGAATTGTTAGAAGCATGTTTACAGTTGCTGGCTTTCTAGTGCCTTTTCACATTATGAACCACATGTCCTAGGACCAGGTCTGTATATTGAATCTCTGCAAGAACAGTTTCCCTGCTTTTGGGCCTCAAAGTCTTTAAATAAACTTTCTCTACTTGACACTAAGGTCTGTGACCTTTCACCTGTCTTCCATGTTGTTCCTAGCGGGATTAGCTGCATGGGGTGTTATGTGATGTTTAGAGGTAAGGGGGGGGGGCACGTGAACTACAGAAGAACGTCTAGAGTTAGCTGTGTGGTGGGATATTCCCCTCCTTTCTCTGCCAGGAAATTCCAGCCTTGTCTGCAGGTGGTGGACTGCTAAGGATGTAACCAGCCGTAGACATGTATGCTCTATTTGGAGCAGGCCTGGAAGGACATCTGCTTTCTCATAACGCTTTCATTAAAGAGATGGATTCTCCAGCTGAAGACTATGTGATTTATGACCTGAGGTTGCAGAGATCTGAAGGAAGCTGAGAAAAGGGGCCTCTGAGTTTTTTCTGGATGAGTGTGCGGGGAGGGGGGGGGGGAGCAAGTTTTATATTTATTCTGCAGATAGAATTAATACATTCCAGACGGCTAAAAACAGGTACTGTAAACAAGCCATTGTACCAGTCTCAGTTCTTCCCGACCTTTTAATGCTTTTTACAGGCTTTAACACCAAACTATCACCTACTATACTCATTAATTGCTGCTGATTAGTTGGTAAGTCCTAATTGCCATTGTTGCACTTGTGTCCAAATTGGGCCTAAATGATGACAAAGAATCTTAAATGTGTTCAGTAATGTGCAAGCTGGACAGTGGAGGTTTTGTGGAGGGAAACTTATCTCCTTAAACCGGACCTTCAGCGTGATTTAATGAAAAGCCAAAACTCCTAAAAAAACGGTTCCTCAGCATCTAAAATTAATATATTTTACTTTTTTAGTCACTAACTTATTATTCTTTCCCCCACTGGCTGCAACTCTGTTCAGGAATTTAGGATACGGGCGCCGCCATCTTGACTCAGACGCATCACACTTACTGAGGAGAGAAGAGTGGGATAAGGTACAGGGGGGCAGGTTATAGCTGTGCTTTGCTCAGACAGAGCAGAGCTGGGGTCAGGTAACGGTCAGCAGTCCCAGAATGCAGAGCAGCACAGTCAGGAGGCACTTCCTGTTTGCAGGCTGCCTGATAAGATGGCGGCTTCCATAAGCCGCCATCTTGGATGTTTAAAGGCTCATAACATGCAGTACATGCAGGTAGGATGATTTTTAATGTGAGCAATCTGTATGTACAGGGTGTGGGAAACATATAAGATAGACTCTTATTCAGAGTGAAGGTCCGCTTTAACATAAAAAAAAAAAAAAAAAAGTGAAATCCTAGGACAGACATTTCCAGAACCCTTAGAGCTAGGTACAGACCTCAAAGACCTATATCAAATAGTTCTTTCAGTTTAAATTAATGCCCACCCCAGAGGGGCAGTGACTAGGACGACTTATACAGTATGAGGAATCTGTGACCTTGATGATCATTTCTCCTCTATATTCCAACTGGTCTTTATTGCAGGTCTTATTCCTTATTCTTTCCTTGTTGGCGCGCTGCTGCTTCTAACACCCCCATCCATTCCCTGCCTTCCATATCTATCCCCCCTCCCCCCTGAGCCAAGACAGCCAGCCCAAGTTCTGCCCCTGCAATGCTATAGCTTCAGTATCAAAGCTGCAGTCATAATCCCCCATGCATGATGCATGCCATGCTATATTCTCTGCTGTAGAGCACACTCATTGACACTGGGGGCCTCAGCTGGAAATATTGTGGGCTGAATCCCATATGATTGTTGGCTCTACTCCACCCATTGTGTCACTAGAACTAGAGGGGTTTCACTGCCACAGTAAGCCCACACTGCTGGATACCACCTTTTGGGACCAGTAACAAAAGGCCAAGATGTGAACCTGTTTTAGGCGATTGGACAGGTAGTGAGGCAAGCTCCTCTTAACAGCAGCCCATATTAGGGTTGATTCAGAGCCCCTTTCTCAACTTTTTTTTCATGTGAATATTTCTATTCTCGTTCATTTTTTTTCCCCTCGTCTGATTCAGCAAAGCCTTTTCTCTGCGAGAACTTTAGTGTGAAATGTTTTCGTTTTTGCATGATTTTTGGTTTGGTAGCAATACCTCCATAAAAATCATGAGAAAGGGGCTCTGAATCAGCCCTATTGTTTGTACATTTGGATTCCTAATATGATCCCTTTAAGATTTATATACACATGCAATGGTTCTTTTTGGAAATTGACCGTGAATTGAAGCTAGTGTCTTATTGGTTGAGGGAACTTTTTCTTAGAAAAAGGTAAAATACTAGTGTTGGTCATTTATTCCCAGGCCTAAGAATAGAGAATGATTGGGACTGATCCTTCAGTCCACATACCTCAGCCCTACTCCATCTGTACTCAAAATCTGATTGTTTCATTTGCTTCCTATGAGATGTATTGGTGTACTGCTTTATATAGGCTTTCCAGGCTAGGGTATGATTGTGAGTTTTTATTGCGTTATGCGAAAAGTGTACCAAGACTTGTGTGCGTTGGCTGCCTTCCCCCCAGAGTATTCCTTTGCCTTCCATCAGAATGTACTTCTGTCTGCTCGGTTTTAAAGTGGTGCTTCAGCTAAACCTGATCAATATTTTGCTTTCCATGCGTGAAGAACCAGATGTTAGAAGTTTCCTATTGATGGGGGGGGGGCGCAAGCTTTCTAGCAATCAATGGGCTGACACATATGCTGATGGCCTCCCTTCATTCTGGCTGGGAAATCTCCATATACTTCAACAGCTACTTCACTTCAAGAAGTCTTAAACCGATGCTGTCCCAGATTGGACATGTTTGTGCTCTTCTTGGCATTGGTTTCTACAGCTATAAGTTATGAAAACTGCCAGGACAAACTCTAGTCTGGCTACACCAAGGTGGTATTTCTGTGCATTTTATAACAGTGGTGGCTAGTGGGGGTCCAAGCGAACTTAAGGCTTATCTGACAAAGAATGGCACTGGATCAAAGAAGGGTAGTAACCCCAAGCAACACCCACTTGGCTTCAAACCAAGAATCTGTTTGCTTTGCCCAAGCTATTTTTGCTTGCACCATCCATCCCAATATATTTGGCACGCCAAGTTAATTTTCTGCGTTTGGTTTGCTTGAAGGGCTGCTGTTTGGGTCTCATCCCTAGATAGTCTCCAGGTGACCAGTAAGGACACAGGATGGCACCTGTAGTCCGTATTGGCTTTGGTTCTGGTTCCTAAAAGTGGCCCTTGGATGGCTGAAGTACAAACTGTACATACTTTGTAGAATCATCTAGAGAAGGTTTACTGTGAACTCTTATTCTCGCTCCTTGCTTTCTTTATTTTTTAATTGAAAAAAGAAAATAGAAAAGGGACAGGCATCTAAAAGAACCACAAAAAAATCCACAAACCATCCCCTGCATCCCCATCCCACAAACCTAGGTGGTCTGTGGAAAATGGTAAATGCTGTCTCAATAGAGCCTCTTACCTACTCTTTGCAAGGCCTGTGAACTGCAGTCATTTATTTGATTTCATTCCTATGGGATATGGGGCTCATATTTAAACGAGGACCGATGTAAAGTTGTAATATAATATATTTCGCTTCCTTGCAGTTGTAAAGTGTAAGTGAGGGATTTGCAGTTTAATTCAATCGCCACTTTGGCCTAAAAAATAATATATAGTAGCTCTACTCTTCAAAAGTCAAGTGTATGTCATAACGCACTACTCCCAACTGTTGATTTTCTCAGCAACACTCTATTTTATGATTGTCACACACCTTTTTGGTTCCAATGACAACCATAGCATACCTCTCAGCTGTCCCTCTTTTGAGTCCATGTCCTCTCCCTCATTGTTTCCCTCTGAGGTGTAACATACAGAACTGCATCGATAAAGGATTACTTTGCCCATTCAAAATGTTTATATTGTTGTAATTGTTGTAACTGTCACAACCTATCTCCTATCCATCCCTCAATTAGGGTGTGTGACTTAAATTTACAATTGTCCCTCTTTCCCACCATGAAAAGTTGGAAGGTATGCCATAGTTTATCTGTGTACTGTAACTTATGTTTTTACAAAAACTGAAGATTAATTCACCCACATGGAGATTAAAAATTGTTATGGAAAAACATTTTCCTGTAAGGAAAAAACATACAAAAGACCCAATAGAAATCCCTGGCATCTGCTGTCATTTTTAATTACTCTGGACAGTCGAAGTTACCCGTGCCAAGAAATGCAAGTAATATAAATCCTGCCAAGTTTAAGCTTCATGGTTGCCATAAGGGCCTCTTTAACAGGCAGGCTATGTGATGGTATCTAATGAAGGGGAAGCTGGTATCTGATACTAACAATTATCATTTTGGTATGAATTTCTGGCATGCCAAGAGCTAGAGCCACTTTGGCTTGGGTCCAGGCTGATTCAGTCTCTCATATGTGATTCCTGGAGAGGGAGGGGGGGGCCCTAATTAGATTTCCTTAGTATCTCTTTAGTACATGCTGGGATTACACAGGATACTTGGCTGCAGTTTAATTCAATCTTTAAGTAATTCATTTTTTCCTTCTGTGTCACAAGTGGCCAAATGTAGTCTTAATTATGAGACTCTTTGGTTGCAATAGTCAGACTTGAGGCTACAGTTGTGCCAGGGATGGGGGTAGAAGACCTAGGGGAGGCTCTTGGGGCAGGTGTTAGAAACCGAAGGACACTGACAGAAGAGCATACATTCTGGCACAGTCTCTGGAGGATGCTGGGAGCTAGGCTCAGCACAGCGGATCTTGAAACTGTGCTGACCTGTTGGGGTTTCTCCCTGCTTTCCCTGTGGCCAGTCTGCCCCTGCTTGACATATTGAGCTTGGTTTCTGTTTTTTACGCTGAAAAAGTATTGATGGTGGAATATGATGGCACATTGGATGGTTTTGCATACAGGATAGAACAGGGAAGACCACTTTACACTTTTTTTATTGCACCTCAAAAAAATAATTTGCATGGGGAGTCCAACTAAAGATACAATGTGCCACGCTGGTGGTGATAGAGGCCACTTTTGAGTAATTTCTCCACCATTGCTCATTTAATTAATTGCTTCCTATTCTTGCTTTGTCTCTGCAGCACTTGCAGAAGCATGAGAGCAGCGTGGAAGGGGAGACCTCATACTACCACTGCGTTCTGTGTTCGTATGCCACCAAGGCTAAACTCAACCTGATCCAACATGTGCGCTCTATGAAGCACCAGCGCAGCGAGAGCCTGCGGAAACTGCAGCGGCTTCAGAAGGGCATGGCGGAAGAAGACGAAGATTTGGGCCAGATTTTCACCATCAGAACTTCCTCTCCACCCATGGAGTCAGGTTAGTTTCTCTTCTCTAGCAAAGTATAAAAGCAACTGGAATGTATTCTTCACATTGCTCCAAAATCCAATCTGGTTGCTCTTAGTGAGTGGCCCTTATTATGTGGCCTAATTAGAGCACAAATACAGCCAAACCATTTAGTTTGTTTTTTTAATTTGGTGTGGGAAAGTCTGGGGTCTCTGTAATGCCTCTCTCAAAATCCCTGGTTGGGGATAAAAAAATATCCTCTTAATTCTACAGACGCAAACCGCAGTGTAGTTGGTGTGTTGAACACAACAGTAGAATTGGTTACTCGATGTCCTGGAGCACCTCGATGCCACCTCCTACAGAGGGAGTATGCTGAGGCAGTGCCTGTCCTGCTCCCTTTGTGTTAGTAAATGATGGACATGAGCTCCAGAGTCTCATCCACCACTACTGTGAACAGTAGACAAGTTCCCAAATAATCATCAGACATGTGCGTGCTGCAGGACCAGTCATTTTGCCTCCAGTAGGTCCCATTTCACCAGATGACTGACTGAGCTGCTTTTTTTTTTTTTTTTCTTCGGACAGTCCCCTTTACCTTCTATTGGTTGTTGCTCTTCAGGTTTCAAGTAATCATAGTCCGCAAATTCTCTATAGACTAGCATTTGTTGACTATCATGAACTAAAGGACATCTGAGCCAGCTAAACCCCTCTGGTTTCTGTTTTTCTAGATGTTTGGTCCCCACCGGCAACTATAATGGCAAAAAAAAACAAATTTCTAGTCCATGCAAAGCTCAAAAATGTGCCTTGGGTTGGTCTTTTAATTAAGCTCTCTAGACTCTGCCTAGTCTCAAGTGGCTTGTGGGTATGCTGTGGTACACACGACAACACCACTTGTTCATAAACACACGTGCTTGCCAACTTTTGGAAACCCATCTGCTTTTTATGTGCCTTTAGGTTTTCCAACCGCACTAGCCTTTTCTACAACTGCCCCCTGGGGCACTTTTTGCTAATTGCTGCAATAATGAGGTTGTGAAAGTATCTGGAGAGGCAGCTAGTTTACCCATTGTGCTCTGGGGATGGCAGAAAGAGAGTTTCCTAGACTTCATCTGCAAATTGAGCGAGGCCCTGTCCTCTGTAACTTGGAACTTTGTTTGGGTCCGTCCTCTCTTGCTCGCTTGTGTTGCTTTCCCTGAAGGTTCCGTACTCGTTGCAGGGCCAAGAAGCTGCCTTGGCCTGGCCTGTTACATTCTTCTGCTGAGAAAGGATCATCTTGGTGGACATATTGTTTCAGCAGATTCTGTTAATCTCCACAGAGAACCTGGCATCTCTCACATTGGCCTTATTGTTGCGGATCTGTGATGAGAGCGTGCACAGTCGGGGAGGGTGGGGGTCTAGGAGGGATCCCAAGCACAAAGCCTGCTCCTTGAAGGGAGCTTTTGTTTGGACAGGAAGAGGTTGAGTGTTACTGTCAGCTTCTGATTCCAGCAGTATGTCTCTCCCAGCAGCCAGACTCGTCCCCTTTTTCCTGGGCTCCATAGAGGCCTTGCGTGTGCACGCCCGCATCTCATTAACCCCATCATCTGGAAGATCTCCCCTCTCCTTTCTGTGGGCCTCTGTGTGCAGCATCTCATGTCACTCATGTGTCCATGCAGCTACTTAACACTCTCTATGTTTGCCATTGTCTAGAGAGAATGGAACAAGACAACTGATTAATCCTTTCACTGCCGCTGTCCCCCCTGAAACTTACACACTACTCTTCCCTTGACCTGGGGTTCCTGCTTGGTTTAGGATAACGTGTGCCACAGGCCATATATTAGCATACAGTCCTCCTAGTCCTATAGTCCTTGTAGAGGAATGGCTGGGACACCTAGCTGTATGAATACTTGGCTCAGGGTTGATAGGGAAGACCACAGCCTCCTCCAAGGGATACAGCACTGTGCTGATACAGGCGTAATTCACTACAGCCTCTATTGCACAATCTTCCTTTCCTCAATCTAATTTGAGCCGGAGAAAAGAAAGGAGCCCATATCCAGAACCACCATGCAAAATTGTTTTATCTTTGTGTGGTCCATCAGGAGCGCACCCGTAGCCTGATCATGCAGCAGTGCAGATCATCTCTTATAGGGGTAAGTGTTTTCTTCCCTCTAACTACCATGTTCTTACAAGGTTGGTATGCAGGAGGTTGGTAATAAGGAAAGTGCTAAAATACTCACATTTGTGAAGGTGAATGCCGCACCCCCCCCCCCCCCCCTCAGTTTTGCCAGACACATCAGGTACAGAGATTCAGAAACTTACAAGCAAGGACCCATGTGCTTATATGATCATATACAGTAAGTATTAGCTGTTTCAGGGTTAAGTAGTTTAATTGCTCCTAATTTTTTTTACAAATTTAACAGCCTGAATGTGACCGAAAAGGTTACAGGATAATAAATGGCGGGGACCCTTTTTTATGTCTACCCTGCATCAAACAAATGCAGCTAAGACGGTTTGCTTTTTTAATGGAAAGAAGAATCCAGGGTAATGGGTTTTAGGTTTTGAATGTACCATTCAGGATTTTAGGTTTCAGTTGGGTGTATAAATGACTTCTCCTCTTACCATCCAGCATGGTTATGTGGGTTTTTAATACTGAGCAATTTTGCAACACAGCTCATTTTCCACCTTTTGTATTTCAGACCATTGCCATTCCTTTCTTGCACTATTAGACTGCAGGGCATTTTAAATTGGAAAGCTGTGTCTTATCTTTTAGATCCTCTTTAATGCTGTATAAGGAGACATTCCAAATTTCTATTTAGTAGTAATTGTGTTACACACACACACACACTCCATAGTGTTCCCAAGATGTAATGCTGAATCCTCCTCCGGCTCAGTATGTAGGGGGCAGTCCTGGCATGGACAGACAGAGGGATCATGCTTTAATTCCAAGCAGTCATTGCGTGAATTATCTGTGAGCTCAGCGACCAATTGGATTCCCTGTTTGATTTTTCCAGCCTGCTTTATGGTTTGACCATCTATAATCCAATTGCTGCCATTGTTTTTCTTCGCCACTTGCAGAAAATATGGGCGCTTTCCCTTTTCATGGTGACCTTATTGTGACCATCACCTTTGACCAGAGGACCTGTGACCTCTCTGATACTGGGGAGTTCCCAGTGAGGTGTCCCCCCCCCCCCCCCCCCCCCCTTGTCCAGGCAGGGGATTGTTCTAATTTTCCGTCAGGCGCTCTATTAATCTTCCAGCTAGGAGCAGTGCTCGCTATTCATGCTCGCAGGCAGGAAGATCCAGACAGAAGGAGAGCCAGGCCTGGAATGTCAGCAATGCCATGAAGCCTGCTTCTTGTTTGCTCTCTCCTGCTCCCAGCAAAGCCGCCTGGAAGAGGATATGAAACCCTTCATCCTGCTCATTTTTCTTTTTATTAAAGTGTTTGCTGGCTTCTAGATAATCTGCCCCTGGCTGCTCTGTGGTGGGCAGGGTTGGCTGGGATAAGCCTGGCCTTTTATTTATAATGTCCTGAGTCTGTTGCCTGTCTTACTCACATACGCTTTTATTTTTAGTACTGATCCCTTGTCCTTGCAAGATGAATCTGCTTTTTTAGTGGTTTGTCAGATCATGTATGTCTGCTGTACAATCAATTCCTTGTAGGGACTCATGTTAAGATAAATCTAGTATAGCCTAGTGCTGACCTAAAGTAAAATATGACACTTAGTCCATCTAACCTACCCCCTCTGAATGTATAAAGTTACTATGAAGTCCGATATTGGGCATCAGTATTTCCATTTCTGCATTAGAGCAATGCAAGCTGTAGGTATAGCTCTCAGGGTCTAAAAGACTTCCCCTAATATCTGCAGCACAATATGGGATGCCCCGATGCTCACACTTAGCTGTCAAGTTCATTACTGCAAGGGGTGCATTACATGAGTGTCCACCACTGATTATGGCACCTTTATGCTATCTTCATCTTATTGTTTATTTATATAGCGCCATCATCTTCCGTAGCCATTTACAAGGTATGATTACAGACAAGGTAAAACATGTAGTACAGGGAACAAAAAAACTAGATGCTATGAGGTTTAAACCAAGTGAGCACATGAGACAATGGGAAAGAGAGCCCTGCCCTTGCAAGCTTATCTTCTCACCTATTTGGATTTTAGTTGTGCTCAGGGTTCATTGCATCAAAATGTGTGCTGCGCTTTGAATGTATTTTTTTTTTTTTTAATTAAAAGCAATTTTTCGCACAAGTCCCCTTGTGTTAATGCAATGTCTAAAAAGCACAGCAGAAAGCTTTATGCACTAGTATTGTGTTGAAAATTATAGTGCAGCATTTTCCCTCGCATTCTAGCTGTGCAGCGCAAATCCGAGAAGCCGATAGGTGTGAACTAAGACTTAAAAGTCTCCCCCTATCTTTTGAACTTTAGGATCTTGGTGAAACAGAAGATACTTACACTTCACACATGATTTCTATTGTAACATATTTAAATCCCTGTAAGAATTAAAGCCTATTAAACACTTCTCTCCTAGATAATGGTTCCCTCATTAGGGTCTAAGGTGATGGGGTCCCCTTTAATTAGTTTACATGCTCCTTCCCTGTGGAAGAATGCAGAGAGATCTTCTTCCTGTGCATGTGGGACAGCACTCCCCCCACCCTGTCACTCATTTCGTCTGCCTGCGCAAATTGAAAACTACTAACCTTGTCATATTTAGTGCAGCGCTCCCAGCCGCTGCCTTCCAGGGCTAATCAGGCACAAACATATTCGCAAAGTTGCTAAGCTCTGAGCTGTCTTCTAAGCATTAAAGTGTCCTGTCTGCCTGGGAGGTCACTCCTATCTTGCCTGCGCCGCTCGCGGAAGGCCAGTAATATTGATTGATTAATGTATAAAAAGCACCAAATCCATTTGCTTCTATGAAACAGAGCAAAGTGCATTCACTCGCCTGGAATTTTCACCTCATCCTTTTGTTTGAAGGACATGTGCACAGAGCTATTAATAACCCCTGTGCATTTTATTTTATTTTTCTGTTCACTTTTTCCAAACAATTATGTTTTTTAAATTCCCAGGGTCATGGCCCAATTCCCAACTCAAAAATCACTTGGTTTTGGACTGAGCAGGAAGTGGTTAAAACCAATTTTATTTAATATTGTATCCCCGTTGGAGAGATTTGACCTCACTTCCTCATTAAGGATGAGCTCACTACATTTTGGTCTAGTGAAACCCATAATTGTTTTACTTATACCGGGGCAAAAAAACATGCTCTATATACTTTATATACTGTATTACTTACCTAACCCCTGTAGAGTCTTAGCAGCAGCGCACTGCCTTGCTTCATGATGGAATAACCTTCACCTCTGATTGGCTACCGGGGTGCACCTCTGATAGGCTAAATTTTAGCAGTCCACTTTCATCACTGTTGGCATTGATTAGCATAACCTGAGTACACACTGTTGAAATTAATGCAAGTGCATGCTCTCGGCGGATATCACCAAAACTGTTTCTTTAATTTGAGCTAAAGCCAAGTGAGCCGACCTTTGCCACTTCCTCATTCATTGTATGGCTTACAGTCCCGTGGCTGCCCACCTGCTTTGGCTTGAGTTGGGTTCTAAGCTTTATCAACATCCAGTTTCCAAGCCATTGTAACACTTCACAGCCATTAAAACATGACTCCAACCAAACAAAAGCCCAACCCTTGATTTGTCTGTGACTAGACCAGTATATGTAGGGATAGGGACCTTGTTTCACCTCTGGAACAGTTGTATCAATGATGGAATAGGTTTTATAATGGTGATTTCCTGGACCACGGGGGTAAATGGCTTATTTGCAAGCTATGGTGCTCCTTTGAGGATCAGTGATTGTAGACTTGGGTTCATGTGGCCGTCATGACTTTTATTTTGCATCCCCACGCCTTGTTTCACTACTCTTAGCCTTGGTTCTCTAAAATGCAAATTAAAAGCCAGTCATGCTAGGCCAGGGTCATTGTCCGTCAACCTTAACACAGTAGGCTGTGTTAACTGGAGGCTGCTGTATGGAGCAGAAAAGTGATTTTTCTTCTAAAGCCTTAAGTGGGGAAGCCATGCTAATTGTAAATCAATGCATCTTAAAATGTGCCATTGATCTGCAGTTGGAAGTTAGGCGAGAAACTGTAATTACTGCCTGTTTTTCAAGGGCTTTTTATTCTTGGGTTCCAGGCAAGTAAATAGAAATGGTCAGTGGAGCAGCTGATTTCTTTATTAAGGGGCATTGTTTTAGTCATAGATTTGTGTTCTTTTGGTCAGTGGAAGTCTCAATCTTACCTGAATATTCATTCTGCGGTCTGATCTCTGTTTAGATACCAAGAAATATAAACGGCTAAAAAAAAGTAAGAACTTAAAAACACATACTTAAAAATGAAGCCTTCAAATAGAAAAATATAACTGACCAACCCTTTGCCCTACCCTCTTTGCTTTGCTAAGCAGAGGATAGACAACCCAAGAGCTATGCTTCATTTTAAGTAGGCAGTGGAGACCATTGGTCTGTCCATGTTCAGCTTTTTGTTGATCGTTGGCATGGATGAGGGGGGCAGCACATTCTTAATAGTTTGTGACCATTTTGGTTATTTTAGGGGCTACATCGGAAACCAATTTTTACTTGACCACCAGAGGTTCTGAGTTGCAATTGTAAAGCTTGCAATGAAGAATGGGAAACTTTCAACATCATAGAAGGTTTTTTTCCTGGTTTGTGCCTTCTTGATTGAGTAGACCTGGCCACTCTAAACTTACAAGACGTGCCATCAGGACACCAGGAATTACAGTCCAAGACACAAGAGGTGGATACCACATAGCGAAAGACTTGTTTTTCTGATGCTGCTGTGGAATAACAGATGGTGCCATTTTGCATAATCCAACATCCACAAGGTGTCCTGTCAGCCATCTCTACGGTTATTAGAGATGTCAGAACTCACCTGCTTCCTGGCATCTCTGTAATGTAAATAGGAGACGTGTGCTCCCGCCCACAGCCATTCAGATAAGCTGGAGGCAGGAGGGTGTGCACTGTTGGGGATGTGGCCGCTGTCCTCCTGAATACCAAAGCTTTGCATGTAAACAGCCATTTGTTCTGCTTGAGTTTGTTCCAAAGACCGGGATTTTGACTATGCTAGGAAGTTTTTTACTTGAAAATAAAATTAACTGGCTGCTTGCGGTAATACCAGCAGTTGTAATTTTGGTTACAAAGCCATTTATGGTTGCAGTAGAGTGACGTTCTGTTCTAGATCGCCGGCCTGATCTCAAAGGCTTTTGCCATCTTGTTAATGCTTGGCACAGGCATAGAATGGCCGTGTCTCATAGCTGTACAGTTATAGCAGAGAGCATGCTGGAAGTGCTGCCTGTCCCTCACAGAGCTGACGTTTGCCCTGTCACAATCTCCTAACAAGCACCGAACAAGTGGCAGCTGCTGGCTAGAAATTGATTTAATTAATTGCTATGCCAATAAGCCTCCTCGTTATACTTGCCATTGGTTGGGGTGATGGCTAACAATCCAGTGATCAATGGTGCCAATAAAGATTTGACTCATTAATGAGTGGTGTGCTAATTATGGTTACCCAGTTACCAATTAGGCTCCGTGCTTTAAAAGCTTAAATGCAATGAGCATGAACCAGCTCTTGGAGAGCAGAAACTGCACTGGAGCAAGCAAAAGGAGGGTCCAATCTTTAAAGGCTATTTATTGATGGCTAGCTGATGGTGGTGCTACGAATACGCCTTCAGACATTACATATGTGGGGTTCTTTTTACAAATGTAACAAAGCTCACATCTTATTATACTACTTAATGTATGTGTATGCTAAAGTGTAGATGTTTTTGTTTTTAGCCATTTTATTTCACTATAGTTTTACTCCAGTCTTCTGTAAAAATGAAAGTCAACCCACCATGGCCTTGAAAGTAGTAACAGGGACAAGGAAGACTTAATCTTAAAGTCTGCCTTGTGTGCAGGCCCTAGTGTACTTTGGTGGACCTCCAACTCGGTCTAGCTTAGTTAGCTCTCTAATATAGTCCATTTTGAGATGTGTAGCACCTGATAGAAATGTCAATAGAGAGATGACCTTTGCCCCAAAGTGGACTATATTGGAAAGCATATGCCCCTCCCTCGAGCTAAAAATGGAGTTGGCACATTCAATTTAGTTAACTCTTTTAAGGGAAAGTGGTTGAAGTAAAGAGGGCACCCTATGAAATAGTTGCCACAGATTTGGACTACCGTATATACTCGAGTATAGGTCGACCCGAATATAAGCCGAGGCACCTAATTTTACCACAAAAAACTGGAAAAGTTATTGACTCGAGTATAAGCCTAGGGTGGGAAATGCAGCAGCTACCGGTAAATTTCAAAAATAAAAATAGATATCAATAATGTTTTTGAATACCGTTTTTATTTCAAAGAAAAGACTTTTACGGGTACCGTACGGTATCTTTTGAGGCCTAATGCAGGCTGATATTACAGAAAGTGATGACATGACTGTTTGCATAGAGCAGCCTGTGTTAGGGCTCATAATATACATTCTACCAGTGTCCTGCCTGTGCCCATTAAATATACAGCCTGCCTGTGTCCATGAAATATACCGTACAGCCTGCCTGTGTCCATTAAATATAATGCCTGTCTGTGTCCATTAAAGGAAAACTGTCACATACGGTAAGCATAACCGCACTAACCAGTGGCCCAGGCTGGTAGTGCGGTTTATGCTGAGTAAATACCTGGCTCCTGCCGTTTGATTGCCCGATCCGTTCTGCCGTTATACCGGTAGTTGATTGCCGCCTTCCTCTTCAGCGTGCCGGCTCCCTCTATACACCCGGAGTCCGGAGCCGGCCCGCTGAAGAGGAAGGGGAGGACGGCGGATCACTGTACCAGAGGAGGCGGGACATCGCTCCCGCGGCTGCACGGGACATCAGCATCATGAGGCCATTCACGAGCGTCACCCAGCGGTATGGCCCTGCCCCTTTTTCTCCTCCATTTCGGCCAAAATTTTCACTGACTGGAGTATAAGCCGAGGCGGCTTTTTTCAGCCCAAAAAGTGGGCTGAAAAACTCGGCTTATACTCGAGTATATACGGTAACTGCTGCTAGTTAGGTTCCTATTTCTCAGAGCTGAGGAGAGTAGAGGGGGGGGGGATGTCCTGTTTAACAAAATGATCTAAAGATGGTTCAGGCAGATTGAACTAATAAACACAGGCAACTGAGAGAGAAGGCACAAGCCCTTCTGATTTTTGGTGTTTGTAAATGATTCTAAAAGCCATTGTACCTCGTGGCTAGTTAGAGACCTGATCTGATGAGCTCTAAGCAAAGTCCCCAGGAATCTGCTAGTTCTCACCTTGTCTGCTTCTTCCTTTATTGACTTGGCCAGACCCCTTGTGAGCTCTCTAATTGAAAATTAATACAAGATCAATGTGGGAGACGATCTGCCTATTGATTGGACGCAGCACTGAGCATAGCATGTGTGTGGCAGATTGATCGAAGGCCTGAGACGGCTCAGGGAAGCAAAACCTTTTGTGGTCTGTTGTAAGGAGGATTCCTTCACCCACATGCATGAAATGGTGGGAACTGCGGTCTATAGATCGCAGTGTGTAATCTAGCATCCCAAGGCAGATCTTTTATTTTCAGATTTTTCTCCATTTATGTGCTCTCTGTCCAAGATGTCTTGCTTTCATCTTTAGTAAAATATCTGACAAAATGGAACGTTTATTTTTTGCTTATGAGCACAGTGTTATGTGGTTTGTGTAATTGTAGCAGGAGCATTGGAGCGTCAGCTCTTGTGAATATATACATACAGTGTGCATAATATATCTGTATATAAATCCAGCGTGTCTGCTGGTAGCAGGATAAGCACCATATTTTTCTGGTGTTATTGACACATGTGATGGCATACACATATTGATTTGCGGTCCCCGTGTTATTATGTGGATGGCTTGTAGCGGTGTTGCTGGGGCCTGCGCCTCCTCCCCTGTACGAGGAGTCCTTCTACCACAAGCCTCCCATTGTCCCACTGACATTGAAATTACATTTCTCATGGTGATTTGAACACGGGTATGTTTGAGGGAGCGAGAGATTCATTCTCGCCATGACAGGACATAATAGCTTCACGCTCTGCTAGGAACTGCCACACAGAATTTGCCTCTGCTCCTGCTTTTACCGCCAGCTCACCCATAATCAAGTAGGGCAAGCAAGTTACACAAATGCTGCGCTATTCCACAAGGAACATGCCATCCATCCGTACCATCCATGGAAATATGTTCAGTGCAGGAAGTCTCTGATAACCCTTGTGCATTGATGAGTGCACATTGCCATTCTATTTATCATGTGTGTATTGGATATATGTTAATGGAGGTGGTTAACCCTATAACCCCAGTTTTTATTTTGCCAACAATGCACCACATGGACAAAAGGTTTAAAGCAGACCAAAACCTGTCATGAAAACGCCAGACAGGGTCTAGATCCACAATGGCAGTAACCCAACCTTCCCCAGATTTCCCTATCCATGAGACTTGCATTCAGGAGATACTCCCCTGTACCTCATTGAGGTTGCATGACAGGGGGCCAGGAAACTGATGCACACTATAGTGCCACACTATAGAAGTAGGTATAGCTGCACTTCTGGACAGCTGCTTCCTGTATGTACATCATAAAATAGAGCTTTGCCAGTGGAGTCTTTCCAATTGCATGAGGGGGGTCTGTTAGATTAGTTTAATATTCCAGTGGACCAGGCCCCTCCTTGGCATAAGAAGTAAGGGTTTAGGTCTGCTTTAACCCTTTCGGCATCATCTCTGTAAAACCAATCTTATAAACAGAATCTAAACTTTCTCCTGCATCGGTCTACCTACCTACCCAATCTCTTAGGTCTGTATACCTATGACTTGGGTAAACTCACAATATGTCTGTCACCATCCAGCCCTCCATCCAGTTTTTCTGCCTACTTACTCACTCAGCCGCCCAGTCCACCTCTGTCTACCCATCATCCCATCTATTCAATGTCTTTTATGTCAAACTTTTCCACTCTTGTCACTTCCTTCTCTCCCTTGGGTCTTTCTACTTATTCCTGTTTTAGTCCATCCAGTTTTTGAGGTCTACCCTCCCATCCTAATTCCTGTCCTATGTTTTCCCCACAATCCTATCCATCCAATGCATCGTATCTGTCAACATATCTACCCATCCTTCCACTTTCTCTCTCCTAGGTCTTTTTCTTGGTGAAACGTGGGCACGTTTTTCATATGTCTGTCCACTTGCCCACCCCATCTCATCCACTGTTCACCCATCCATCCTGTGTCTTCCAACATCCCATCCATCTAATGCATATTTTATGTATGTTTAACTATGATCTTTTATGTTGACCTTTCCATCCATCTACCAATGTATATTTCTGTCTACACATATTTCGTTCATACAGTAACAAACCTGTTTTTTTTTTTAGCCAATAATTTGAGATTTGTCCTTCAAGTTAATAGCTGAGCGTGCAAATGTTTTCTCTGGACTGCACTGTGTTGATCTTACAACATGCTCGGTCTTGCCCAGCACTTAGTAAAACCTCCACAGTGCATAGACAGCCATAGTATATGCAAGCGGGCCGGCTAGGCATCCATGAAATGACCCCCCCCCCCCCCCCCAGGCCATCAGCCTAAGATGTGTGTTTATCCCCCCTTCCTCCTTTTGATATGCAGCTCATATGGTTAATGGCTGCAGCCTTGTAGATTCGCTTTCTCCTGCTCACTCATATTTCTGGAAAATGGATATAAAAAAAATTGTTTGGTTTATATCCCTGGCAACCCATAACCGGCTGAATACCTCTGTCCTGACTTTTGAACTGTGATTTATGTGAATGTTTTTAGGAGGGCAGATGCAGCCCCTTTTTGCATTGTTTTTGGTTCATTCAGCAGCAGGATGACCCTTCAAGCTTCCTCTCTATCACGCGCTGTGAACTAGGAAGTCATTTCGCCTCTGCCCAGTCCCGGTTCCTCTTCCATTCTGCACCTCCCTATGCGGAGGATGACACCTCCAGATGGCAAGAGGAACTGCAGCCGGGGAGCCGGCACAGGCGCCTGCGCAATCCCAGCATGAAGGCTCTTTCCTGTTATTTTGCAGCTCTGGCCTCATGTAAACTGTGGAAGGCAGGAGGGGACCACACAATCCTTTGACTTCTGAAATGGAGCTTGTTTGATTATTCAGACTCCACAGCGCATGTAGAGAACAATGACTGTTCAAAGTTATGTTCATTGGAGATGCGTGTCTGGATGTTGCTGCTTCCCAGTACTGCAGTCTTCACTGACTAACATATTAAATAGTGAGATGTCCTTGTCAATGGGGAGAACTTGCTTCTAGGAAATACAAGCTTGACCTGTCTTAAAGTTTCCTAATTATTGCCAGCTGTTATCTGGTGGAGGAGGGCATTTCTCTGCTGGCCCTTTTTAAAGCAGAGCTAAAGTCAAAAATGCCTTAGATTCTTGATAACAATTACCCCTGGGGTATTATGGTTTGAGAAGCCCAACATTGGACAAGGAGTCCTTTTTGTGTGATATGGAAATGAAACGTTCCCTTTTTGGATGGTGCTTTGCTAGGACAAGGTGAGTACCACTCTAATGAAGGGCTCAATGATGGCACGAGAGGGTAGCTTTAGTGTACAGTGGACCAGGACCCCTCTCAAGTTCATTGTATGCATGGATTGGGTATATTGCTACCTATGTCTTCTGCAAATCTCCTCTAGACCACCAAGCCCTGTTCCTCTGTTCCAGCATTGTGGGGGGTAATCTAAACTTTGTGTCCTCTTATTTCCCACCCCTTCTCCTGTTCCCAGTCAATGGTCCTATTGGTGTGATTAGAGTCTTGGTATGACACACAGATCTAAACCTTTCAAGGGGGCAATATTCTGGGCTGCATACTTCCTTATTGTAATGAAAGGGTTAAGTAACATCAAAAGTCAGCAATGTTTTTTTTTCTGCGTAGGTAGACACTTTATGCCACATGTTGTTATGCAATTATGCAATGACTTTTCCTGTTAGACAAATCTGATGAAAATAAACTGTTCTATCTTTTCAGAAGATCTAGCTGAGGATCCAGAAGGAGCTTGTGATGCAACTGCTGATGCTGAAGAGGTATCCAAAGACCAGGAACCAGAAGGGGCAAAGGACACTAATAGGGGAGCAGGTATGACTGATCTGTAGATTATGCAAATGATTCATAAAATGTTGATGTTGTGAATTATTCTATGTAAGACTGGGGGGAGGGATCATATCTTCCTGCTTGTTTTCAATATGTATGTAAGGATAGTTCACATTGATTTGGATTCATTCCAATGCAGTGGAGTCACACCAGAGCCATGGCTTTGCATGACCAAGTCCCGTAGATCCCTGCCTCTTTACTTTCATGGGTAAGTAATGAAATGCAGTGAATGAAACCAAAAAAAACTGTCTGGTTGCTGTCATACAAAGCACCTAAACATATTCCTTTTTATGATAATACAGCCTTATGACCAATTTCCATGGATTGATTTGCAAATTAAAAAAAAACCCTAAATTGACCACAATCTGATGAGAATGGATTTGTGGAAATGTCGCTGCGATCGAGTGATGAACAAGAATGTGCTCGTTGGCAGGTTGTTGCAGCGTTTAGGCGCACGTAACATTTCTTGTTCATCGCATGACCGCATGGTGGAAACTACAAAAAGGAGCGCACGGCATGAGTGATCTCACAAGAGATCACTCTAACAAACGGTAAATTGACAAATCTCTTGGGTCCAAACAATACATACAAGTCATACCCTTGTTGTCGCAGTCAACAAACTATTTGTACTAATTTTTTTTTTTGTTCTTATTCATTTTGTTTTCTTTTGATTTGATTTTTTTCTAAAATCTAAAGCATTGTTGGTTACTTTTTAGCCCCTGTCACAGCACCTTCTGAGCAGGATGCCCCTGATGCCCCACCCGCCAAGACTTCCTCTAATGCCAGCATTGAACCTCCTCCCAAGAGGCCTAGGTCTGCAGAAGAGAAGGAGCAGGTAATGGCCACTGTTGAGTTTCCTTATCTTTTGTCCGTACTTCCTAATAAATGCTCTTACTTACTACTGTGTTTTTCTTTGCACTCCCATCTCAAGCTCTTCCAGTGTCCATATTGCAAGTACACAAACATCGATATCAATAGACTGCGAGTCCATGCCATGACGCAGCACTCTGTACAGCCCATGCTGCGCTGCCCACTCTGCCAGGACATGTTAAACAACAAGATCCACCTACAGCTGCACCTCACCCACTTGCATAGTGTGGCCCCTGACTGCGTGGAAAAGCTCATCGTCACGGTAAGTGTCTCATCCAGCCTTGGTCAAATGGGGGAGGTGACCTTGTCACCCAATGTGTTTAATAACAGAAAAGGACAGGTGTATAACCAAATCAGTGTTCTTATTACTGTTGCTCACCACATTGGGAATCCAGCCTTAACTTCTGTTTGACCCCCCCAAATGGGGAATTCAGCCATAATGGTGAACGGCATAGTATGAAACTCAAATGGGCACCCACAGAAACAAAATAGGCGCCTTGGTCTGGCCTCATACTCTGCACACTCCCCCATGAGGCCTGAACCTAGAAGTGCAGCAACAGGCATCAGATCTCGGGGCCCCAGGAGATAAGACTGAGAGCTTTGTGCCAGGTTGGCTGCTTATTTGTCCTGTTGCCTCTCTCATTGCAAAAGCTTGTGAGCATCTGACAGTGTAAAATAAGCTACTGGTACAAGACCCGCATAGTGGGTTTTCAGAAGGTTAACAGCAATGGCAGCCTCCATTTTCCTGTCCTTTACTTAGGCACACAACACACACAGGATTTCTAGTGATTATACTAAATACGGAGTATACTAAAATTATTTTATTCAGCTCACCACAGTACCCACATGTTGTACTTCTGTTCTATTACATTTTCCTCTATAGTATGTCTGTCTGTAAGAACATGGTCAAGGCTGTTTGGGTTGGATTGCAATTTTTAGGGTAGTCTGCAAAACAACCCTTTGTGCAAGCGAAAGCCATGCCCACTAGAGAGCGTTATAATAGAGCTCTGCGCTTGTGTTCCCAATAATAACTCGGACTGCTCCTGAAACATGTTCTGCGTCGAGTCTGTTACCATGGTGACAGGTTTTTAATTTGTTTTATATCCCGTCTGATTGTTCCTATGCACTCTGTCCTGTCCTCTTGCTAGGCCCTGCACGAGGTCACCTCGCTTCTCTGACCACAGACACTGTATGTACCGCGCTACATGCCTGTTGGCCTAAAGCGCCTCTGAGCGCATCACCTCTAACAATTTCAAGCTTTCATTTTCAGAGCACCTTTCATCCCTTTTCTCCATGTCACCATCCTGTGCATCGTCAGTGGAGTCATTTGCACACAAACGCCAGAGATTTAAGTGGAAGCTGCTTGGCCGGTGTTTGCCAATTAGTTGGTGTAAATGCAAAGTGACCTTAATATTTCTTTGCTGCTAACGAGTTTCCCTCTCCAACCTTTGCACTCTTTGTAATGGAAATATGGAGTCTGGCTGCAAGTGGGATTTGCATGTTGGACCTTGCTGGCAGTCAGGTTTTTTTTTCCTTCTCTTGACCTCTCTCCTTTTTTCTTTGTCTCTGTCCTTCGCTTTCCCCTCACCATCAGCGGCTTTCCTCCTTCCCCCTCCCCCTCGCCTTGCTCTCCACCTCCCCCCCCCCCCACACCTTTTTTTTTTTTTTTTTTTTAACTCCCCTTTTTCCTTATTGCAGTAGGCAGAAAGAAATAGCTTAGCTGCTGGGCAGACTTGTGAGTCCAGCTTACGCCCCTCAGACCACAGCATGGTGTAAACATCCTCTGAAAATGTGGCCGCGCTTTGTCAGCTGGGCCTCCTCACACAATTAGCATGTAATTATCTTGTGAGATGGGCAGCCATAGGAGAGGCAGCTGACACGCTGCATGGCTGACCTGCGAGTCAAGAGATCAGTGGGTGCAGGGAGCCAGGCAGCGTCCTCCTTAATGATTCCATTTACATATCTGGCCGGGCAGCTGTGGAGTGCGGGACCCATACTGTGCCTGACTCAAGACAAGCGCCATTATATTCTAAGTGTGCCATACACTCCACTTCGATCTTCATGACATGTGGGTAATCTCCAGTAGAGGGCGAACTTCTGCAGAGATGAATATGCAAAAAAGCCCCTCCCGGTCCATATATACCTGGGACCTCCCACCAATTCCTCAGTTCCTTCTCTGCAGGGAAGGCGACAAGCCAGAAGATGAAGACTTCTTTTACTTGCAGGTAAGCCGGGCTCGCGCCCGGCCGTTTATTATCCCTATTACTGCCAGGACCCTTTTTAAATTGCCCCTAATTGAGCCTCCCAGCTTAGGCTGTCTGTCCTGGTGAGGGTAGGAGCACCCTATGGGTGCGGAAGGAGCTTTGCTTCACCGGTTCCCTTCCCTCTAGGTGGGGGGGGGGGGGGAGCTGGCAGGCCGTCGTCCTTGGCCTCTCCCTTTTTCATTTGTTAATATTTATATATGAGTGTATGTGTGTTGGTGTTCGCTTTACTTTGTGTGGTGTGTGTGTGTGGATCTCCTGGATGAATTGGTGCATGGTGCCTTCTAGCCTGTGGTGGTTTTCCTGTTAGCCTGGGGAGTTTCTCTCCCTCAGGCTGGGTTAAGAAAACGGGGGGGGGGGGGCGGGCGCTTGGCGCGGAAGCCCCGCCCCCCTCGTTCGGCACGTTTTGCTGGCCAGATCCGCGCTGCTGGGAGGGGGTGGGGCCGGAAAAGCGAGCCTTCGGCGCTGGCCCGCCCCTCTCGGCTTCTCCACAGATCGGGGGCCATTTTTGCTGCTGTTGCTGCAAATATATATATTTGCTGTATAGTAATTTATATGCCTTATTGTGTGTTGCAGATTGCTTCATTATTGTGCATGTTAAGGGGTTCCTCCTGGTCCTGGGGTCCCTAGTGTAAATTTGATCACCTCAAATCCTCCCACCGGGACTTTTAAGGGGCGGGATGCCCCTTAAAAGTCCCGGTGGGAGGATTTGAGGTGGGAGGATTTGAGGGTTGCTTAGGCGTAAATTCCCTGCGGTCTTGCGACTGACCACAAAAATCACCATATGGAGGCTCCGCAGGATACTGGGCTCGGGCTCCCTCTGGGACAATCCGGGCCATGTGTGGGGTGTGGGGTATCCCTTACGGGGGAGAATGTGCTGATCTGTATACCATGCGCACAAAAGGCCATAACGTGGCAGTCTGGTACCCAGCCTTCTGGGACGGCTCCTCCCACTTCATCTTCTTCCCCCTCCCTGCCTTATCCGTACGCCAAGTGACATTGGTGCCAGCGGGGAGTCGCACTCTGATGTTTGTGCTAGGTTGGCCAGCATCGAGAAAATTATTGCTAGCACGGTGGGCAAGAAGGCCCAGGCTAAAAAGAGACATTTGTCGTCGGCCCAGCCCTTGTGGGATGTTGACGACGATTCCGTTGATTTGTCAGATTATTCCCCGTTAGAGGAGGGGGGAATTGTATGAGGAAACAGAGGCTGACTATGTTCAGTCTGGTGATGCCGATGTCGGGCAGGCGCTGGGGGATGCCGTAGATACGGCCACTGTTTTGTCACATCTATTGGAGGTGCTGGATATTGAACCGCCTGAGGCGCCTCCTCTCAAGAAGGGGGAATTTTTTGGGGTCCGCAAGCCCCGTCTGGAATTCCCTACCCAGAGTCACTTTGATGCGCTGATCCTTAGAGAATGGGAGAGGCCCAGTCGGCTTCCTGGTGCTCCTCAGGGATGGGATAAGAAGTATCCTTTCCCGGTGGAGGCGGTTAAGCGCTGGTCTTCTCCTCCCGAGGTCGACGCACCTGTTTTAGGTTTGACCAACTCTTCTGTGCTGAACACCCCTGACGCCACTTCCCTTAAGGATGGCGAGGATAAGCGCCTTGATCAGATGGCGTGTCACGCATTTGCCAGCGTGGGCTCGGCCTGTGCATCTGCCCTGGTGTCGCTTGCTACCAGGTCTCTTATCGGGGACTGGCTGAATGAAGCTCAGTTTGATCCAGCTAGCGCTGAGTTCGCTACCCTTAAGAGATGTGAATTGTTCATGGATTTTGTCTTGGCTGCGATGTAAGATTCTATTGTCGTGTGTAGTAGGACGCCAGCCTTATTGGTGGCTATGCGCAGATTGGTCTGGCTCCGCCAGTGGACGGCGGACTTTGGGGCCAAGAAGTCGCTCACAGCTCTTTCCTTCTTTGGTATGCGGCTGTTTGGAGATAAATTGGATGCTGTTGCTAAAGGAGGTAAGTTACCTCAGCAGAAGTAACCACAGCGCCGTCCCTTTCAGGGGGCTGGCTCGTTCACTCCTTCCTTTCGAGGGGCCAGAGCGGCTAGGGGGTTTGGCCTTCTCGGGTGTCAGGGGTTCGTCCTGGAACAGGGGCAGAGGGCAGAGGTCGGGCACGTCCTGTGGCTGCCTGGGGTTCCAAGCCCAAGCATGCCGTTAAACCGGCTCAGCAATGAAGGGGCGCCCTCACCCGCAAGGGTGGGGGGACAGCTGCGGCTCTTCTTCCAGGTCTGGGCCCGGGAGGTCACAGACAATTGGATCTTGGAAGTGGTCTCCTCCGGGTACAAACTGGAGTTCGAGTACTGGCCGCCTCCAAGATTCTTAAGGTCTCGGGTGCCCTCGGACCCTCAGGCTGCACACGGGCTCCTGTTAGCAGTGAAAAACCTTCTGGACATGGGGGTTATATGCCCGGTGCCTCCGTCGGAGAGAGGCAGGGGTTACTACTCCAACCTTTTCACGGTTCCCAAAAAGGAGGGTTCGGTGAGACCGATTCTAGATCTCAAGGTTCTCAACAGGTTTATCAGAGCCAAAAAGTTCCGCATGGAGACTCTGCGCTCGGCTATCAATTCCCTTCACCAAGGGGATTTTATGACATCCATAGACATCAAGGATGCGTATCTGCATGTGCCGATTTTTCAGGCACATCAGAGATTCCTCCGGTTTGCGGTGGAGGATCAACATTTTCAGTTTGTAGCCCTTCCCTTCGGACTGACCTTGGCGCCGAGGGTTTTCAACAAGGTCTTGGCGGGAATAATGGCTCTGTTGATCTCAGCTTCTTCCCTCCGTCAGGCGGAGCTGGACACCCACCAGGTGGTGTCGACCCTGGAGAGCTTCGGGTGGGTGATCAACCGCCCCAAGTCTTCTCTCTCTCCGTCTCGTGTGATTTCATTTCTGGGCATGAATCTCGATACCATTCAGGCCAGAGTGTTTCTGCCCCAGACCAAGGTGCAGGGGATTTAGGGTCTGATCCGCCGCCTTCTGGCCAATCCTTGTCCCTCTATCCGACAGGGGATGAAACTGGTGGGCTTGATGGTATCCTCCTTCGAGGCGGTACAGTTTGCACAGTTTCACATGAGATCTCTTCAACTTCACCTATTGACGCATTGGGACAGGTGTCCACAGTCATTGGATCAACCTTTCAGGATGTCTCCCAGGGTTCGGCAGTCCCTTCGGTGGTGGCTGGAATCGAGCAACCTGTTGAAGGGCAGATCCTTTCTGGTCCCTTGCTGGGAGACGGTTACCACGGATGCCAGCCTGTCGGGCTGGGGAGGTTATTGGAAAAGTCATCAGTTCAGCGGGGTGTGGGGTCCTCAGGAGGCTCACACCCCCATCAATGTCTTGGAGCTCAGAGCCATCCGACTGGTTCTGGCTCGGCTGACCTCACATTTACAGGGTCTACCGGTTCAAGTTCGTTCAGACAACCGAACGGCGGTAGCTTACATCAATCACCAAGGAGGGACTCGCAGCAGGAGTGCCCTCGGGGAAGTCTCTCTGATCCTGCACTGGGCGGAGAGCAATGTTCCTTGCATTTCGGCAGTCTACATTCCGGGAGTGGAGAACACGGAGGCGGATTCCCTGAGCAGGGGATCCTCTCGCCAAGGAGAGTGGTCTCTCAATCCCGAGGTTTTCCTGGATCTTTGCCGCAACCGGGGGACTCCGGAGGTGGATCTCTTTGCCTCGAGGCACAATCACAAACTTCCGGCCTTTGTGTCTCTTTCTCAGGATCCTCTATCTCTGGCAGTGGATGTCTTGTCCCTTGCTTGGAAGGATCTGGGTTTTATGTACCTGTTTCCGCCCGTCTCCATGCTGGGCAAGGTAGTTCGCAAACTGGTTCTAGAAGGGGCACCAGCGATTCTGGTGGCTCCAAGGTGGCCAAGAAGGGTTTGGTACGCAGACGTAAGGCTGGCCGTAGATCAGTACCGGCTTCCCTTGTTGCCGGATCTGCTATCTCAGGGTCAACTACTTTACCCCAATTTACAAACGCTGGCTTTGACGGCTTGGCTGCTGAAACCTTCATTTTGAAAGAGGAAGGTTTGTCTGCGGCTGTTGTTCAGACCTTGATTAGGGCTAGGAAGCGATCCTCTTCTGGCATTTACTATAGGACTTGTAGGTCCTATATTGATTGGTGTGAGGCTAGGGCCTTGCCTTGCAGAGTGTTTTCGATTCCCAGGATTTTGGAGTTTCTTCAGCATAATCTGGATCTTGGGTTCCAGCTTAGTACTTTGAAAGGACAGGTTTCTGCTCTGTCGGTTTTCTTCCAGAGGTCTTTTGCCTTACACCCGCTGGTTAAGACCTTTTTCCAAGGGGTCGCGCATGTGCAGCCCCCTCGGAAGGCTGTGGTTCCTGTTTGGGATTTGAATTTGGTTCTTTCGGCTCTCCAGGGTCCTCCTTTTCAGCCGCTACAGGATATTGCTCTTTCGGTTCTCACTCAGAAGGTTGCTTTCTTGGTGGCTATTACCTCTGTTCGGCGTGTCTCTGAGTTGGCGGCTCTGTCGATTCAGGCCCCTTACTTTGAGAGACACCAGGATAAGGTGGTTTTTCGTTTTAACCCAGATTTCCTTCCTAAGGTGGTGTCTGCTTTCCACCTCAATCAGGATATTGTTCTCCCTTCCTTGTGTCCTAAGCCTAACAATGACAAGGAGAGGGTTCTGCACAATTTGGATGATGTTCGCTGTGTGAAGTACTATTTGGTGACTACTTCTTCCTTCCGCAAGACGGACACTTTTTTCGTGGTGCCCTGCGGGCCCAGGAAAGGTTTGGCGCCTGCTAAGTCTACGATTAGCAAATGGATTCGTCAGGCCATTGTTGGGGCCTATTCTGCTAGGGGGAGGACTCCCCCTTTTAGGGTCACTGCGCACTCTATTCGTGCTGTTGGTGCATCCTGGGCTTTTCAGCACCAGGCTTCTGTTGAACAAGTTTGTAAGGCTGATACTTGGTCTTCTGTTCATACTTTTTCCAAGTTTTACAAGGTTGATGTGCGGGCTTCAGCGGATGCTGTTTTTGGCCGCAAGGTTCTGCAAGCTGCAGTGGTTTGAGTTGGTACATTCTGTTTCTGGTTCCCACCCATGACGGACACTGCTATTGGATGTCCCACATGTCATGAAGATCGAAGTGGAGTGTATGGCACACTTAGAATAATACCGTTTTGTGAGTACTCACCTTTAAAACGGGTATTATGAGTGTGCCATACACTCTACTTCGCCCCACCCCTTTTTTTTTTCAGGTATTCTGGGGCTTTTATATGGTGAACCATTGGTTTTGATTGTTAAGGTTATAATTGGTTCTTCCTGGTCCCCTTACTGCTTTTTTACACTGGGAAATTGGTGGGTGGTCCCAGGTATATATGGACTGGGAGGGGGCTTTCTTTTCTGCATATTCATCTCTGCAGAAGTTCGCCCTCTACTGGAGATTACCCACATGTCATGAAGATCGAAGTGGAGTGTATGGCACACTCATAATACCCGTTTTAAAGGTGAGTACTCACAAAACGGTATTTTACACTTGTACTGTCGGTGTGTGGAGACATGCTCGATGCATCATCTTTCCTTTTAGCTCCTCAGCCATATTTCATTAATATTGTACATTTATAAGGCACAGTCATCTTATACAGCGTGGTGCATTAACATAGGTATTCAGGCTAAAGCCCTTGATGCAGATACTTGGGGAGCTGACCCTGTCCACGTGGGCCTACCCTTCAAAAAGTCCCGGTTTTGTTTAAAGTGGGCCAACACCCTGAGGTGATCGGCCCGGGAATCTATAAGATTCCCGGGCCGATCACCTCACACACCGCGGGACATCCGATATCGGGATGTCCCGCGGGGTGTAACCCCCCCAAAACCCCGAAAAATCCTTACCTCTCCAGCCGCTGCTTCCACCGCCGCCGCCTCTCTCGCGCTCCTCTAGACGTGCCCGCGCCGGCCGTCTCTGAATGGCCGGCGCCGGCGCGCACACGTCAAGAGTGACGCGCGGGAGGCGGGTGCGATCCCTTGTCCGTCGGCGGGCATTGGACAGCGCACTCACGTGGGAGCGTGGAGAGGTGAGTTTTCGGGGTGTTTGGGGGGGGTTTCAGGTAGCGGTGCCCCGGGGAAGTGGACCAATACCCAGGATAGTCAAAATCCTGGGTGTTGGTCCACTTTAAAGATACTGAGGTGTTGTGACCTAGGGTAGCTAGGTGAATAGTACAAATTCTGCTCTGATTATACAGGGGACATAATCTGAGTAGGAGGGAAAGTGGTTGAGGAGGCCCATGGGGCTTTTAGGTGTGTGCTGGATGATCCTGTGATAGCGGGAGATGTTAGGGGCTCAGTAGAGAACTAAGGAACAGTTAAAGATTTAGGTGGGGGGGGGGTAAGTTCTAAAACGGCATTTGTCAGCCTTTTTCTCAAAGCCTGCCAACAGGGGGTCGCCTCACAGATGCATCAGTGAAGTCTTAACAGCCAGCACCATGGCACCTCTGAAGCTTTAAAGTTTGCCTCATCGACTGATAGGGGTTGCATCTCTATTCAGTTAATCCCTAACCCCCTGCGTTGACCTCCACATGCATACATGAATAATCTAGGACTCTGAAAGTCCTTTACCAGTGTATTTATTGAGGAAATGCTACATGACTAGGTCTAAATAATAGATGCAGTCCCAGCCATCCAGCACGAGGTGAGCATAAAGCAGGCCAATTTAATCCTTTGCCTAGACAATCACCTTAAAACATGGTGGTAACGGCGTTGGGAAACCGTTTTCAATCAATTTGATAGCAAGTATATCTGGTCCACCAGTGTGGTTTTAGCTGGAAATAGAAAAGGAAGAGGCAGAGGCAAAACGATTGTTATTGGCACTCATGCATTGGCATTAGGTTATTAGGACTATTCTACATTGGCATTAGGTTATTTTATCCTGTGAATAATAGTATGATGTTTATTGGGGGATTAAAAGACTTTACTAAACACTCTTATTAAGGCTGTTGTGATTTTGCATTTAGGCTCCTAAGAAAGGAAACATCCACCACATGACCATGAAAGGATTGACTGGGCCAAGAGGTGTCCTTAAAGTGGACCAACACCCAGGATTTTGACTATCCTGGGTTTTGGTCCACTTCGGTGGGGGTGCCCCGCTGTGTGAACCCCCCCCAGGAAGCCCCAAAAACTCACCTGTCCCCGCTCCCACGTGACCGCTGCAGCCAATCCCCGCTGACGGACAAGCGAGGTCCGTCGCCGGACAAGCGAACGTGCCCGCTGCCGCCTCCCGTGCATCACTCTTACAGGGAGCGCGCCCGAGCCGGCCATTCACAAACGCCCGGCGCGGGTGCGCGCCCTGCTAGAGGGATGCGTGAGCGGCGGCTCGCGCATGCGCCGCTGGATCGAGGAGCAGGTATGGATTTCGGGGCTTTCTGGGGGGTTTCACACAGCGGGGCAATCTTATAGATTCCCGGGCCGATCAGCATCGGGTGTTGGTTGCACCCTGATGCAAGTAAAAACGAACTGGGGTTTGTGCCTGCAGGAAACCTTCACTAGTTCAGCTGTATAGTGATCTCTGTAGAGGTGTGGCACGCAGTATCTTTCCTAGTTTCCAGATTTGTTCCTTGCATCGAAGATTGTTGAATCCCATTGTTTGCTGGGGTTGTATAATATTGCTTGATATTTCACGTGGGAGGCATTTTAAAAGGCAAGGTGCAGGGAAAAAAAGTAGCAGACACATTAGACCTCTCAAAACCTGCCAGAATTCCAATCAGGAAAGATGATTAAAGTGGAGAGCAGACAACGTCTCCCACTCACCTCCTCGTCTGCCGTCATTCACACTTGATTGACTTCAACCTTTCAAGTACAGAAGTCTTTCTCTTATTATTCAAGGCCAGCCGAGGTTTTCTAATTAAAGTGTATGAAAACAATTATAGAGCTGTCTTGTGGAGTCAGGATTGTCGGAGACTCGGCGCACAGCTTTGCTCTCGCTGGGTGCAAAGATTTAACAGACACGTATCCCTCCCCTTGCCTTTAAATGAGAGTGCATCCATGCTTGTGATCATGTCTGTCTCTTCCTGTAATGTCCTCGCAGTGAAGAAGATCAGACAAGAGGCCTTTGTTCCCCCCCCCCCCCCCCGGTTTGATTATGTCATTATACAAAACGTGGGTTAGCTGTACATGTAATATTAATTAAATATAGCAATAGATGCCTTTTCCAATACAACTGCACATCAGCTGGTCTCAGACGGACACATGTAATACTTTACAATACTGCGATACGCCAAAACTATTGTGAAATGGGAGGTTCCCCACACATTACAACTTGGTGTGTAATTTATGTTCTAAAAACGGAGCTGTTATCAACTGATATTAGTTGTGTAAAAATGGGGTGAGAGATAAAAAAAATAACACTTGCCTTTTACTTTAGGAACGGTGTAACTGTTACCCAAACAACCAATAGTATTCTTGGTTAACAAAACCACTTTTTGATGTCATTATAAATGGTCTTTAAGGTAACAGTTGCTGTACATTTCAGAATCCAGGTATTACCAGCTATAAGATCAGAAGAGGAGAAAAAAAAGTGAATTATTTTAAAACCTTTCACACTGCCTATTTGGCTCTTGAGGCTAGAACAACAGTCCTCCTGTCCTCTGTAATAATATGCCTATAGCACAGTGATCTAATAAGTCAAGTTCAGCGTTTTGCCATGTGAATGCCCAGCAAACAAGTCATGGTTTAAGAATCTCCATGCGGATGTTCAGGTCATTGGTGCTTCAGCAGTGCCATAGAGCTGCGAAAGATGACCCCTGGGTGGTACTTCTTGATTGCAGGGTTGGGGCATACTGGTCTACATGGACCAAAGTTCATACCAACCAAAATGGACATGCGTATCAAATGCAGGAAGCATTCTGTGTTGGTCCCACTAGAGGAAATCCTCTTTGAGGCACACCCTCCAGATATATAAAAATACCAGACCACTCTTAATCGTGTAGTAAAGCATGATCAGATTGTTGTGATATGTGATTTTTTAATTTAAAAACAAGTGTAACTTAAAGAATTAATAAACTCGCAGAATAGTTTTGGCCCTGCAAGGATCTGGTGGGCTAGTCCGACAGTGTTCCTAATACCTTCTGTATAGTATAGTATAGTATCTGATGACGCATCACAATCCAAAAACTGAGCACAGCCATTTGTCTGAATTAAAAATAACAGTTTCCTAAGCAATCTAAAATATCCAACAGGCATTTTAAGCGCTCTGAATGCTTAATTTTCATGCCCCTGGGAACTTGGCTGAAGTCAAATATAGCGGTGACACATATTTGACAAAGGCCACGGGGTATAAATGAGAGCTTGTACTTACCTGATATAAATGGAATGCTACTCGCCATCTATTTGCTGTTACTTATACTTAGTATAGACTACAACATAACCAAAGGAGTAGTATGTGAGTGCTGAGGTACAAATCTTGTAATATAGTTATTAAAGGCACAGTCCAGATAAACATAAAAAGCAATACATACTTACCTCATCTACTGCATTTCCTTCAGCAGTCTTCACTCACCTGTTCCAGAAATCCCCATGTCATGCAATGCCTGGGGATCCTATGGGAGCTCGTCCCAACATTTGCAAGCAAACAGGCCCAATGCCACCTCCATCACTGTGATTGGAGTGCACGGCACTCCATTCAACAAAACAGAGGGAGTGCCAGGCACTTTTTTTAAAAAGGTTGCCTCTGTAGGTGTTGGCAGGGTCAAAAGTGGATGTGGGAGAACTATTCCTCTGGATTGCTTGAGTATTTAACATCTGGACCTCTGTAAATCAGCAATGGGGGGGGGGAGAGAGAAAATGTATTTCTATGGTAAAGTTATGCCCACTGTAAGGTTAGTGTGCTGCAGGTTAATCCGCACAATACTTGCCTACAGAAAGTAGGATCCCAACCGCAATACTTGTGGGGTCCTACCCTCCTGCATGCCGAGAACAGGTGCTCCAGCCCTAACGCAGTAAAGTTGCTAGTCATATTGAGAATCATGTTTTCAGATTAGGCCCCGCAATCAAAAAATTGGAGATCTAGGAAATCCTGTTGGTCCTGATACATTTCTCTGTTGTTTTTATAGCCTCACTTCCATTCTATCAGTTTCTTCTTTAACACTCTTCTACTTGTGCCAGTCATTTAAAATAGCAAAAAGCTTGCTTGCCCTATATCTTAAATACCACTTCCCCCATCCTTTTTTCTCTCTATCAGTTTTGGGAAGCTTCTGCTTGCACCCAGGAACATGGCCTACTCGTCCCTCTTTAGCATTCTGAATTAATTAGGGGTATTAATATGTGCCTGGTGGATTAGGGGGTTTCGCAGCACTGTAATTTGCTGCCTCACAGGCTGTGGACTAAACTCTCATGATCAAAGTCAGATTTCTGTGGAAAGGAAAAAATATTAATTAGCAGATTATTCTTTTAGTGCGTACTCATAATTAGAGTGGGCCTCCTTTTGAGTAAGGGGAGGGTTGTTGAGCAGCTGCAGACACATTCAGCAGTCTGTATGGGGGAGACAAAGGTGGTGGTCTGGACTCTTCTTAAACTTAATTTGTTCCTTGTCTACAGGTAACCTCTCCAGAGATGCTTATGCCTAGCACCATGTTCCTGCCCGTCTGTTTACCGGATCGGGAAAAGGCCACCTCAACCATGGAATCTACTGAGAAAGTGTCAGGTAGGAAAATTTTAATTATACATTCATTGGTGTTTACACTTCACTGCAGTGGGGCAAGTTTATCAGAATATGACAGTTCTAGGACAACTAAATGTTTACTGTAAGTCCCTATCAGGCAAAGAGGAAAAAATACACCTGCTCCCTGTCTCTGGGAGCAGACAGCTTGATCTCTGGTGCACAGAAACAGAGTGAATCCTGTCCACTAGTTAGCTTGTGAATGGTAGACAAGCTCCCGAAGAAATCCGTAGGTGTATGGGTGCCCCGGAACCCAAGCCCTGAGTGAGATAAGTTTCAGCAGCAATATTCATTGCCAGCTGACTGGGAGGGGAGTATTTTCCCAGACAGATTTTTACATTTGTAAAAATCTGGTCTTGGCAGCCTGTAACCAAATTTTAAGCCACCTAAATAGTCAAATTAAAACGACCATCCAAAAAAAAACAAAAAAAAACACACGGTACTCACTTGGGCCCCTTCCACCCTCAGCCACTGGGCTGTGGTCATGCTCTCTGCATTCGCTGCAATGGAGCTGGCATGTTAGGCGAGTGGGCGCAATCCTGACATGAAAGTGTCAGTGACTGGCGTTCAGGCCCAGCTGACACGGGATGCGATCGGGTGAGTTGCTGATCACCGAAGTAGGATCAGTTGCAGGGCACAAAAGGTTAGTACCCTTAGTTTTTTTTTATTTGGCTGGGTTAATCACTTTGCTTTTCATCAAAGTAAATAGCGGCATCAGCTACTCACTCTTAGGAAAGGGTTGTTTTGGACTGTTCAGGAGAAATCCCTGTTTTTATTAGTGGCAATTATCAGATTATACCTTTCCCCCCTTAAATTTCTCCTGCACTCCCCCATTTCACCTTCTGGCACCTAGTCCAGAAAGCATGCTGGTACAGATATGCTTAGAGGTCCTGAACGGAGTCAAAGGTTATGGCCTTGGTATACTCTAGTTATCAAGTTCAGTGACAAAATAAAAACCTTTTTTCGTTTAGTGTTTTTTGTAAGGTCAGTTGGGATGGGAAACTTTTTCTAGGAATATTAATTTGTTCCTAAACAATGTATTTTCCTTTATTTTATTGTAGAACCTTTGGAAGCTGTATCAAAGAGCTCATCTGTGCCCACTACAGAACAGAGAGCCCCTACGAGTGACCACATTTCTGCAAAGGAAGACTCTGGCTTCTTGTGCTGGAAGAAGGGCTGTAATCAAGTGTTCAAGACCTCTGCTGCTCTGCAAACACACTTCAATGAGATTCACAACAAGCGCCCTCAATTGCCAGTTTCTGACCGCCACGTTTACAAGTACCGCTGTAACCAGTGCAGCTTGGCTTTCAAGACCATTGAGAAGCTTCAGCTGCATTCGCAGTACCACGTCATCCGTGCTGCCACCATGTGCTGTCTTTGCCAGAGGAGTTTCCGCACTTTCCAGGCTCTGAAAAAGCATCTAGAGACCAACCACCTGGAGTTGAGCGAGGCTGACATTCAACAACTGTACAGTGGCCTTCTGGTAAATGGAGATATTGCAAGCATGGGGGATGCAGCATTGACCGATGACCAAAGCATGCTGGTAGATGATGACAAAGATTATGAGAGTGACCTAGATGAAAAGCAAAGCCCAACAGGAAGTGATTCAGGTTCTGTGCAAGACGACTTTGGTTCTGAACCCAAGCGAGCGCTTCCTTTCCGAAAGGGGCCAAACTTCACCATGGAAAAGTTTTTGGATCCCTCACGACCCTACAAGTGTACAGTATGCAAAGAATCTTTCACCCAAAAGAACATTCTGCTGGTGCATTACAATTCTGTGTCACATCTGCATAAACTTAAGAGGGCCTTGCAAGACTCAAACACTGGGCAACCTGAGCCCACCAGCAGTCCCGATAACAAACCCTTTAAATGTAACACTTGCAATGTTGCTTATAGTCAGAGCTCCACCCTGGAAATTCACATGAGATCTGTTTTACATCAAACTAAGGCCCGGGCAGCAAAGCTGGAAGCAGCAAGTGGTAGCAGCAATACTGTTAGTGCCACCAGTACCTGTCCATCAGCAACTGTAACCACTACATCGAATCCGGTTAGTAGTAGTGCTTCCACAACCTCAAGTTGTACGACCACTGCAACAACTGTAGTGAGCTCTAGTTTTGCGACCCAAACTTCTACTGAATCAGCTGTAGTCAATGCTGGGACAGCCAACATGGTTACGGCTGGTGTCCACTGTCCTTCTGAACATAAAGAAGGTAATCGTAAGAAACTAGCAGACATGATAGCTTCACGGCAACAACAGCAGCAGCAACATCAGGCCCAAACATTGGCCCAGGCTCAGGCACAAGTACAAGCCCACTTGCAGCAAGAGCTTCAACAGCAAGCAGCCATTTTGCAGTCTCAGCTTCTCAACCCTACTTTACTTCCCCACTTTCCTATGACCACAGAAACCTTACTCCAGCTTCAACAGCAACAACACCTCCTTTTTCCTTTTTACATTCCCAGTACAGAATTCCAATTCAACCCAGAGGTCAGTTTACCTTTAACTAGTGGTACACTGACTTTGACAGGAAGTGGTTCTGGTTTAATGGAAGAATTAAAGGCTCCATTGCAACTATCCCAGCAAGCTCATCCTCCTCACCAACATCTCCTGCAATCACAGTCAAACCAAATGTGTATGTCCGAACCTCATTCTACTCTTCTCCAGCATCCAGAACAAAAGAAGCCAGCAAAGGAAAATTACAAGGAACTCAAGAAAGAAAAAGAGTTTCCTGAGAAAACAGAGGAGACATCAGTAGCAAATGAAGCAATGTCTGATTCTTTAAAATGTAGGGATAAAAAGGAGCCTATGCCTAGTTCCAGTTTCGACAGTCATCTATTGCCACCTCGTATTGCATCAGATGCTCGAGGGAATGCCACCAAAGCTCTGCTAGAGAATTTTGGATTTGAGCTTGTAATTCAGTACAATGAAAATAAGCAGAAAGTTCAAAAGAAGACAGGGAAAACTGAACAAACTGATAGCTTGGAGAAGTTGGAATGCAATTCATGTGGGAAGTTCTTTTCCAATATTCTTATATTAAAAAGCCACCAAGAACATGTCCACCAACGCTATTTACCATTTAAACAGCTTGAGCAGTTTGCAAAACTATACAGAGACCAATATGAAAAGCTATATCCATTGAGGCCCCAGACACCAGAGGCACCGCCTCCTCCACCTCCACCCCCTCCCCCTCCAGCAACTCCCCAGCCAGCTATCACACCCACAGTGTCCACATCTGCCCCACCACTCACCCCACCCAGCATTTCACCAGCACAGTCATCGGTATCTTTGGCTCAGCTTTCAATGCCAATGGAGCTGCCTATTTTTCCACCACTCATGATGCAGCCTATGCCACTGCAAACTATGCCAGCACAGCTAGCCCCTCAGCTGACGCCAGTTGAAACACTTTCTGCAGACTTAGCCCAACTGTATCAACATCAACTAAATCCTAATCTCCTGCAACAGCAAAACAAAAGGCCACGTACCAGGATCACCGATGACCAATTGCGAGTGTTGCGACAGTATTTTGATATCAATAATTCACCAAGTGAAGAACAGATCAAAGAAATGTCTGATAAGTCTGGGCTTCCCCAAAAAGTAATTAAGCACTGGTTTAGAAACACGCTTTTTAAGGAGCGGCAAAGAAACAAAGACTCCCCTTACAATTTTAATAATCCTCCCATTACTAGTTTGGAAGAATTGAAGATGGATTCAAGACCTCCTTCACCAGAACCTCCGAAACATGAATACTGGGGAAGTAAGAGATCTTCCAGAACACGATTTACAGACTACCAGTTGCGTGTACTTCAAGACTTCTTTGATGCCAATGCATATCCAAAGGATGATGAATTTGAACAGCTTTCTAGCCTACTTAACCTACCCACACGTGTTATTGTTGTATGGTTCCAAAATGCTCGTCAGAAAGCTAGAAAAAACTATGAGAATCAAGGAGATGGCAAGGAAGGAGATCGGCGTGAACTGTCCAATGATAGGTATATTCGTACCAGCAACCTAAACTACCAGTGCAAAAAGTGCAGTTTGGTCTTTCAACGAATCTTTGACCTAATAAAGCATCAGAAAAAGTTATGCTACAAAGATGAGGATGAAGACATGCATGAGGACAGCCAAAATGAAGACTCCATGGATGCCATGGATATGCTGACACCTTCAAGCTCCACTTGCAGCACCCCTATGCCCTTTCAGTCCTTTAGTACTGCTGCCTCAACCTCTTCAAACACAACTAGCACCCCTTTCCCCCAACATATAGCAGATATGGAAGAATCTTTAATGTGTAGTTCCAAGCCAGAGTCTAGTACAAATGATAAACCAAAGCACTTTGAAATTCCAAGGACACAGCAAAACCAAACACAAGAACAGCCATTGCAACCAAAGCAAGAGTCACAGCAGCCTGAAACCATGCAATCGCAATCTCAGTTGCAGGATCAGGTGGAACAAAAACTTACTGCAACACCACAAAAACTACCACTATCCTCTTCATCTACACAGCCTCCCCACAGTTCAATGACTCAGTCAAGTCCAAATACAGTTCAGATTACACACCATCCCATGAAGCCTCTCCACTCATCAACCCCCCAACAGCTGGCTAATTTGCCTCCTCAGATAATTCCTTATCAGTGTTATCAATGCAAATTGGCCTTCCCCTCCTTTGAACATTGGCAGGAACACCAGCAGCTACACTTTCTTAGCGCTCAAAACCAGTTTATCCACCCACAGTTCTTAGATAGGCCAATGGATATGCCCTTCATGCTTTTTGATCCAAGTAATCCATTACTAGCAAGTCAGCTGCTTTCTGGAGGGCTTTCTCAAATCCCAACTGGCTCAGCGACTTCTCCTTCAACACCATCATCTACAATGAACAGCCTTAAAAGAAAGCTTGAAGAAAAGGCCAGCGCAAGTCCAGGGGAGAATGATAGTGGTACTGGTGGAGAAGAGCCTCATAGAGACAAACGCTTGCGAACTACAATAACACCAGAACAGCTAGAAATATTGTATCAGAAATATTTGCTAGATTCTAACCCAACACGTAAAATGCTTGATCATATAGCACATGAAGTAGGTTTGAAAAAACGTGTGGTTCAAGTCTGGTTTCAGAATACTCGTGCTAGGGAAAGAAAGGGGCAATTTAGAGCAGTTGGTCCAGCCCAAGCTCATAGACGTTGTCCATTTTGCAGAGCTCTGTTTAAGGCAAAAACTGCTTTAGAAGCGCACATTCGCTCTCGTCATTGGCATGAAGCAAAGAGAGCCGGCTATAATATGAACTTATCTACAATGCTTGTAGACTGCGATGGCAGTATGCAGTTGAAAGCGGATCTCTTTGACAGTTCTCATTATTCTAACCTACCACACAGTAGTAGTGATGGACAATGCATGTCCCTCTCTCCAGTGAGTAAATCATTGGATCTTTCGCCTCAAACTTTGCTCAGTCCTTCTTCAATTAAAGTTGAAGGGATGGAAGACTACGAAAGCACCTCTATATCATCAGTCAATCTGCGCTTTGATCAGGCCAAGTTGGACAATGATGACTGCTCATCTGTTAATACTGCTATAACAGATACCACAACAGGAGATGAAGGAAATGCTGACAATGACAGCACCACTGGTATCTTAGCTGAAACTAAATCTGCATCTGTATCTAGTGAAGGCTTACCAAAGTCCGCTATGATGGCAGTGTCTGAGTATGAGGACCAAATGTCCTCTGGTTTAGTTAGCCCTGCCCCAAGCTTTTACAAAGAATACGAAAATGAAGGCATTGTTGATTATAGTGAAACATCAAGCCTTGCTGATCCCTGTTCTCCTAGTCCAGGTGCAAGTGGTTCAGCGAGCAAATCAGGTGACAGTGGAGATCGCCCTGGTCAAAAACGCTTCCGGACACAAATGACAAACCTGCAGCTAAAAGTTCTCAAGTCCTGTTTCAATGATTACAGAACGCCCACAATGTTGGAGTGTGAAGTACTGGGCAATGATATAGGACTGCCAAAGAGAGTTGTCCAGGTATGGTTTCAGAATGCCCGGGCAAAAGATAAGAAATCTAAACTAAGTATGGCCAAGCACTTTGGAATAAACCAAACGAACTATGAGGGACCCAAAACAGAGTGCACTTTGTGCGGTGTGAAATACAGCGCACGGTTGTCTGTGCGGGATCATATATTTTCCCAGCAACACATCTCCAAAGTGAAGGAAACCATAGGAAGCCAATTGGACAAGGAGAAAGAATACTTTGATCCAGCTACAGTTCGTCAGCTAATGGCACATCAAGAGTTGGATCGAATTAAAAAAGCCAATGAGGTATTGGGTCTGACTCCTCAGCAACAGGGTGTGTTTGATAACCCTTCCCTGCAAGCACTCAATCTACCGACATCTTACCCAGCTCTCCAAGGCATCCCTCCAGGATTGCTACCGGGTCTAGGCAGCCCATCCCTGCCAGGATTCACTCCCACCAACACAGGTAAAGTCAACAGAGTAATTTTTACAATGTGTACTTATTTTATTATGACAGACATACTAGGCCTTTAAAGTGGACCAACACCCAGGATTTTCACTATCCTGAGTGTTGGTCCACTTCCGCGGGGCACCCCGATCAGGCGGCGGCTTATCCGTCGCCGATAAGGTACATTTTTAGGGGCTTTCTGGGGGGTTTCACACAGCGGGGCATCCCGATTTCGGATGCCCCGCAGGGAGGGAGCTGATCGGCCCGGGAATCTAGAAGATCAGGGGTGGGTGTTGGTCCACTTTAAATCTACATTTGTATTACATTTTGTATTACATTGTTTAAAGTCATTTTAAATGGAATTTGCAAAAAGGGCTATTTATAATGTGTCAGTGCTGCCTTGAGTACCTTTTTATTGTAGTATCTATTTTGCAAGCTGTTGGCTGGTCCTCTATCTTTTTGGGTAATTCATAGTTTTGTGAATGGCAGCATAAAATGTGCCTGGTGCATTTAAAATGTTATGTTGAAAGTCACCACAGCATACTTTCCTTCCTCTATTAAAGTTTGCTCCAGCATGGAGGCTGACCATGTTGGCTAGTGGGACACAAAAAGGCTGGGCCCTGCTATAAAAGCTGGATAGCATGTTAGAGTGAGAACTGCTGTTGATACCTAACAGTGATTACTTTTGATTGCAGCTAGAGAGCCAGCACCCAATGTGATGCGTGTTCCTATACCCTTCAACCAGGATAAACAAATTAGCTGACATCTTAGAAGTCCACAGTACCAGCTATTATAACGCCAGACGGTATTGGGAAACTTTTAGTTCTATAGCCTAAACATCATAAACCGGATTCCCCGTTTTGGTGCAGTGGAAGCGCAATCTATACATTTCATTGACACAGAAGTCAGAGCTGGTCTCTGAAGATTCCCACTAGGTCAGGCCTGCCTAATTGTGAAGGAAATAAGTATGTTTTTTCGTCATTATCAAGCATCCAGAGAGAGATCAGGAAAAAGAGCCAATTGAACAAATTGTCAACAGAGGTCACTTTATCTGCTCATCTAGCAGGCCATCCCATCCAAATCAATGAGTCACCACTGCTTAGAAAAAGGTTTGTTTGTAGAAGCACAGACAAGGCATATCTAGTTTAAACAAAGCTTTGTCCCAATGTTTTGGAAGGCAGGATGTTCTCTATTAATAGATTTTGAATTTTGCACTACCCCAACTTGCCTTAGAAGGTAGATAGTGGTCTAGTTGTATGTGCATTGTGTGAAAATATTTTTAGAGTTATTTATTTCTGTCACATTCATTGGTTTATTTTGTTCATTTTTCAGCTTTAAGTTCTCCGAAATCCAATGTAATGGGAGTGACCAATGCCACCATCCCTTCCCCAGGCCTCCCCACTTCTGGACAACCAAATAAACAACCTCCCACATCTTTAAGTCCTACCATTCCATCACAGACTCAACCATTACCTGCAGCCCAGTCTCAAGAGCTGCCGAAAGAAAAAGAGAGTGGCAAGATAAAAGAGAAAGAAAGGGGAAAAAGCAAAGGAGAACCTGTGCTTAAAAAAGAGAAAGGGGAGACACCGGTATCAACATCCAGCTCAATGCCAGGTATGGAATATGTAGTAGACTCATCCCAGCTCCAGGCATTACAAGCTGCTTTGACATCTGATCCATCGGCCTTGCTCACAAGCCAGTTTCTTCCGTACTTTGTCCCAGGCTTTTCGCCATATTACGGTGCTCAGTTTCCGGGGGCCCTCCCCGGTGGATACATGCAGCCTGTGTATGGAATGGAAGGCATTTTCCCATACAGTCCTGCCATCTCCCAAGCTTTGATGGGGCTTTCACCAGGTTCTCTGCTTCAACAGTATCAGCAGTACCAGCAGAGCTTGCAGGAAGCCCTTCAGCAGCAGCAGCGGCAACTTCAGATGCAACAAAAACAGCAGCACCACCATCAACAAAGACTGCAGCAGCAACAGCCCAAAGCAAGCCAAACCCCTACTCCGTCCGTTGTTTCCCCTTCAAACAAAGACCCTGCCAAAGACTCCCTTAAACTGGAAGAGCAGAATCCTGTGGCCCTCGAGGTATCACACTCCAAAAAGCCCCCTGAACAGCGAGAAGTGGAAAACCAAGGTGCAGACTGGCTCCTGGACCCACTTATTGTTCCAAAGGTGCAGTACAAGTTGGTCTGCAGAAAGTGTGACCTAAGCTTCAGCAGTGAGGAGGCGGCTGTCAGCCACCTGAAGTCTCTCTGCTTCTTTGGCCAATCTGTGGTGAACATGCAAGACATGGTGACATGTGTCCCCATTGGTGACTGCAGTGGCTCCTACCGCTGTCTAGGATGTGAGGCTACACTGTGTGGGGGTGATGCTTTACGTCAACATCTGGAGTCACCCTTGCACAAACACAGAACAATCAAAAGAACAGCAAGAAATGCCAAAGAGCACCCTAGTTTATTACCTCACTCTGCTTGCTTCCCTAATCCTGACACCGCATCTACCTCTCAGTCTGCTGCTGACTCCAAAGCCAGCTTGTCCCCTCCTTCCCTGTCTGCTTCTCCCCATGCCACCACCAAGTCCTGGTCACATAGTACGCCCAGAAAACCTCCACCTCTCCCTGCACTCTCTTCATCTTCAACAGTTACCTCAAGTCTGTGCAGCACCTCAGGGGTTGCAACCTCCTTTCCAACGGACGGTTTCTCTGAGGAGTCTGACTCGGATCTCAGCCAAAAGTCCGACAGGGCAGGAAGTCCGGTAGGCAATTCTGAGAACCCCAGCTGTCATGAGGATGGCTCTCGAACTGCTGTGGAAGTGGGTTCTTTAAGATTGTAGACTTCGCAGATGGACGATGATGAAAAAAAAATAAAAATATGAATTTTAAATAATAAAAAAGAGAAATAACAAACCAAGTTCACAAACAAAATACTGCAATTTCCAAAGCTTCTAACCAAAAAAAGGACCCAATCCTTTCCCCAGTATGAATTTCTGCACCTGCCCCACTGCCCTGTCTCCCCTTCCTTCTACAGTCACATTGGGCCCCTTACACAGGGAACTGGGTCCCACGCCATTTTGACCCCCTCCCCTTTCTGTGGAGTTTGATAGCCTGTCGGCGGCAGCCCTTCTCTGCTCCCCCTGGGAAGGCTTTTGTTAAGAAGAAACCAATGGAATTATTGTGCTATTCTCAGGTCAAATGTTCACACCGTGTTCTGACTCTGTTCTTGGGATTTTATATATACATATATATGGATAGGAATATATATGTGTGTGTATATATGTATTTATTTTATTTTATTTTTTGGGGGGGTTCAGTAATTGATTTTTTAAGTAATTGCTTACTTAACCAGTCACAAAAAAATGAAAAAAAAAAATGGACTGGGTTTTCGACGAGAAAGGAAAAAAAACCTCCCAAGGGACAGGATGTTTTGGGACGGCATTCATACTTTATCATTTTCGCATCCAGGAACCACACCTCCAAAAATCTATATAAATATATATAAATATATATATATACTTGATGAATTATGAACAGACTTTCTATATTTCTTGTAGATGAGGCCACTGAATCAAGATGGATTCTTTTTCTTTGTGTCCATAGAACGTTTCTCGTCCTGCCATTTGTTTTTTTTTGTTTTTTTAAATCGGTCACAAAATGGCTGAACCCAATTCGTTGTCAAACTCTGTAACTTTTAACCAAAAGACAAACAGCCCTTTTTATTTTTAAACTATATAATATTTTTACGATACAGTTTAGCTCTTACTGGCAGGAGTCGATCACTGCTATTTAAATTTTATTGACATTTTATTTCCCAATGGAACACACAGCTCTTCGTGACCTGCATTAGCAGCGCTCTACAAAGTGTGTTACGGGCACTTCCCCCCCCCCCCCAGCCCCACCCCCGAGGAGGTCAGACTCTCAACAAAAAGCCAGTGTTGGTTCTTTTGGGGAAAGAGGGTTTGCTGGTAAAGGTGTATTATTCCCTGTTGTTTGGTGTTTGTATTCTGCACACTTACCCTGACCCCAGTGTTACCTGTTGACTCTATTTCATGTCAATAGACAGAGGTCTGTTCTGTTTAAAAAACAAAAAAACAAAAAAAAACAAAACAAAAAACTAAAAAAACAGAGGGGAAAAAAAGTCAACCATTTGTATGTGTATGTATACATGCGTGTGTGTATATGTATTCCGAGATACATGGTCACACACAGGCGTGTGCACACACAATTATTTTGTTTTTTTTGAATGAAATCCGATGCTTTAAATAAAATCCAAAGAGAAGCCTCCCTTGTGTGTTGGCGCAAAAGGCTTTGTTTGACTTGATGTGCTTTGTAAGTTTGAAAATACATTGTGATACCGTTACATCTTATGACACAAACACACACCCTTGGTTTATCAAAGGCCAATGGGCAGACATATCTTGCTCCCCCTTCCAGGCTTAAATGTTGACCTCTTCAATTCTAGACTATTTAATTTGGAACTGGTTGTGATCATGTGACCTCTCAGGTTCCTCTTCTGGTGACTGTCCTTTTCATTTAGGTTGCTAAGCCTGCCCAGATAGGGCTATGTCAGCTGTGGCACGGGGCTTCATCTAATATCTCAGTAAGATCAGGACTGGGTAAGAGCCATGTGACTCCAGCATCACTGTCTTTTTGCTCGCTGAGACGAGGGCTCATGGCCCAGGTAGAGGTCATGTGACCAATCCAGCTTTACTGCCTCTTTGCCTGTTGAGGTGAGGCAACGAGCAGTGAAGCTGACTGATCACATGCCCTATACCTGCTCCAGATCATACTGGTGCAGCTACCATGCACATGGTAAGCCATCATCACCTCCCCCAATTCAAGGGGTGTGGCTCCAATTTAAAGGGAAAGTCAGCTTTTGTGGACATCTCTACAGATCTCAGATCAGGGTTGCCACAGGGGTATGCTTACTTTCACCAGGCTTCACAGCAGCAATCACTCTGCCGTAGCCCCAGGACCTGAAGGTAGCCTGTATGTGGGGGTGTACAAGGGCAGCTCCACTTAACACTGTATTATAGTGCTTATAAATAGCCAAGACCCTTGTGTTTGAATTAAACCTAAAAAACATTTCCCTACCATTAGCTGTTGAACCTATTTTTGACATGTATGTGTCTGGTGCAGTAGTATATGGGGTTGTCAGCTGCAGTTAGGGGGTTATTGAGGGATCAATGGAATGTCAGTGGAATTCGTCTGCACGGCCACCAATTCTGCAACAAAAGGAGAAGGTCCATGCAAGAAGCCTCCATGAATGCTAGGGGACTGGTAGAGATGACTACAACAGTCCAACTGGTTTATCTGGAAGGCCTTCTTTAAATAGGAAAGCAGGCAATGTCGTCATCTGATTTACTATCAGTCCTATGCATGTTTATTCCTGTAGAACAGAACCCTGATTGAGGCAGAAACAATCCAGATACCACCCATATTTTCTTTATTGCATGGCACGGCCCACTTCGGTATTCATAACAGTTGGGTTATTCCGCCACAAGGTGGCGCAGTGGTACTGCAGAAAAGCTGTGGCTTGTCCCGGCTCCCTATAAAAACGGACTTAACCATAGAGTTCCCAGTGTTTTCTCTGCAGTGGACTGCGAAGTTAGCAGATGGCTCTCTCTCTTGCGCAGGTGAGCGGGGCAACCAAGCCTGCGGCCCTGCAAGTCTATTTCCATCCGTTTCTGGACCCTCACTGCCTCCCAGCCTTGGCTGACAGATCGGGTGAAGGTAGAAGAGCACTAGGGTCAAGTGCTCCTGGAGCAGACCCTGTAACACAAAGGGTGGCCGGTCATAGGCTTTATGGTGAGCCTTTTTAGGGATGCGGAGTTTCCCCCCTTCTAAGGGGGTAAGTAGTGGGGACTGCGTCCTTCATTTTCCTTTGGGGCCCCCCTCCCTAACCATGGCTGCTCGCCACTGCTTTCTCGTCTCTCTCTCTTCCCCCCCCTCTCTAACTTGGTTGGGGGGCGGAAAAGGGGGGGGGGGGTGTGGTAGCGGCGAGAAGTCATGTCTGGTGTTTTTACGTTTTTTTGGCGTTTTCTGGTGTTTTTAGCTGCCGCGCCGCTTTGTACTGCGTTCCGCAGCTGTGGGCGCTATAACCTGAGGTGATTTTGCTTTGTCATGGCGCTGGCCGGGTCACATGAGTGCAGTTTTTCGCGCTCTTCGGGGGGGCGGGGCCGGGTGATGACGCATATCGCGTCGTTCACCTCGCAGCCTGCCCCTCACCTCTGCCGGCGCCATTTTGGACGAGCTGCGCGTCTGGATTTCTCCCTTCCTGGCTGCAGCGCTGCTTCCTCCGGCGGGTCGCCTTATTCAGCGGTCTGTGCCTGTGTGACCCTGCGGTGTCTGAGTCCCCCTTGGGGGGGGGTTTTAATTGAATTGGGGTATTTTGCTGTGTGATGCTTATGTGTGATTTTACTTATGTCTTTCAGGTGGGATACCATTGGGTTGTGTTTTCTCCTGGCTCCACTTCTTTTCTCCCCCTCATCCCCCCTTATTAACTTCTGGGGGCATCCCGTGTGGCTTCTGTATTAAGCCTGTACCCACTGCTGGCCTATTGCGCCTGTGCTAATCACCATATGGAGGCTTCTGGGGATAGCGTGCTGGAGAGCCCTTCGGGGCAAGCTCGGCTGTGTTCCGTGTGTGGGGTATCCCCTGTAACAGTGTCACGGTGTGCGTACCGTGCGCTGAAAGTGTCCTTGCGCTTCAAGCTGGTTTGCCTGCTTTGCTTCCCAGCTCTGCGCCTCACTCGGCTTCACCTACTCCCCCGCTCCTGCAATTGGGTCCCAGTGAGGGGGAATGTTGGCAGGGAGTCACATTCTGATTTGGCTCTGCCGGTGGCTAACATTGAAAAGCAGCTTGCCAGAAATGCTCCTAGGAAGGCCTCTGGCAAGAAGAGACACTTACTGAGATGTATGTGGGGATTGATGAGCTGGGTGACTGTCGCCCCCTTGAGATGGGGGAGCTCTCCCAGGATTCTGACTCCTCTGGGAACCAGCAGGAGGGTTGCGATAGTGACCCTAGGTCTGCGTCTGGAGAGGAATCATGGTACCCTGAGGACACTGATAATCTGCTGTCACATATTTTTGAAATTTTGCACGTTGCTGCCCCTGAGGTAGCTAAGAGAAAGCAGGGGGAGCTTTTTCACCCTGGTAAACAGCGTCTAGAGTTCCCTGAGCAGGATCATTTTACCACCTTGGTGCTTAAAGAATGGGAATGTCCTAACAAGTTGCCTGCGGTGCCCAAGGGTCTGGATAAAAGGTATCCCTTTCCCGTTGATCTTGTTAAGAGGTAGTCATTTCCCCCTAAAGTGGACGCTCCCGTGCTAGGCTTGTCCAATACTTCGGTCATGCCTTCCCCTGACACTACCACTCTGAGGGATGGAGGGGACCGGCGCATGGATCAAGTGGCCTGCCATGCTTTTACCTGTGTGGGGGCTGGCCTGCCCCCTGTATGTGCTGCCGCCATTACTGCTATTGCCCCTAAGAAACTGTTAAGCGTCTCATTGATGGCACAACAGCTGGTAGTGTGGGGGGGGGAATATAGGACTCTCTTACTTTGCACTGATTTTGTGGCCTTTATCCTTACTGCTATGGATAATGCTGTGCGGCTGTGTGGAAGGACCTCTGTGCTCTTGGTGGCTATGCGCCGCTCTGTTGGTTGTGCCAGTGGGCAGCTGACGCTGCAGCTAAGAAAGCTCCCACTGGCCCCCCCCTTCGTGGGGCTGCGGCTGTTTGGGGAGCGTCTTAAAGTTCTAGCCAAGGATGGGAGGCTGCCTCAGTGTATTAGGCAGTCTAGGCCCTTTCGGGGGTCCTCTGTCCCCCTCCCTTCCTTTTGCATTCCCAGAGGGGGACGTGGCTCCCTCCTCTCCAGTGGTCGCAGAGATTCTTGGGGCCGTGGCAGGACCCGTGGTCGTCCCGGTCTCTCCTGGAATCCTAAGCCCAAACCCTCTCCCAAGCCCCCTCAGGCATGGAGGGGCTCCCTCACCCATCTGGGTGGGGGGATGGCTTCGGCTCTTTGCTCACGTCTGGAGGCTTCATGTCTCAGACTGGTGGATTCAGGAGGTAGTGTCCTCCGGTTACAAGATGGAGTTTGCTGCCTGCCCCCCCCCCCCCCCCCCCCCAAGATTCATCAGATCCCGGATGTCTTTAAACCCCCTGTCCGCTCAGGGGTTGCTTCTGGCGGTTCATTGCCTCTTAGAGTCCAGAGTCATTTGTTTGGTGCCTCATCAAGAAAGAGGTCAGGGGTACTATTCCAATCTTTTCACGGTCCCCAAAAAGGACGGCTCTCTGAGGCCCATTCTGGATCTGAAGGGCCTCAACAAATTTGTCAGATTCAAGCATATTCTAAGTATACAGCACGTCCTGTTCCAGAAGATATTCCTTACACTTGGGATATACATCCAGTAGATGGCACTGGACTGCAGAGACAGAAAAGTGGTTCGTCCCGGCCCCATATATACCAGGGACCTCCCACAAAATCCCCAGTTCTTCTCTGCAGTCCTGGCTGCGATGACTAGAAGATGTCTCTCTCTACTCGCAGGTGAGTGGGGCTATTAGCCTGCGGCCCTGTAGGACTATTCCCACTCGTTTCCTTTACTGCCTCCCAGCTCAGGCTGCGCTGGTTCGGGTGAAGGTAGGCAGCACCGCTGTCAGGTGCTAAGGAGCACTGCTCCAACCGCAGTCCCCCACCAAAGGGTAGGCGGCATAGGCCCATGGTGAGCCTTATGGGATGCCCCTCCCACATTTTATGCCCCTCGCCTCCTGTCCCCGCAGTTGGCTCCCTTTAGGCTGGCCGTCGCTTCCCCTTTGCTCTCCCTTGTAGATCTCGGGGGGGGGGGGGTGCATGTCTTTACTATATGTAGTGTGTTGTGTCTGATCCCTTATGAATTGATTGCACTGGTTTCGTTTGCTGCCGCCGCACGCTTGTACTACGCTCCGCGGTCGGCGGTGACATCGCCTCAGGCGCTGCTGCACCATCATTGGCTGGCCTTGTCAGGTGGCCGCGTTTTTGTGCTCTTCGGGGGGGGCGGCCTTGCGGTTGACGCGTTGTGCATCACTGTCTCCGCGGCCCGCCCCTCGAGGTATATGCGGGCGCCATTTTAGTTCTCTGCTGCGTGTGCCTGGCGTCTCCCTATCACGGTCCGTATGTGCCCCCGCGGGCACTTGTTTATATATTTCTCTGTATTGCATATTGCTTATGGGACCTTTTGCTTATGTCTTACAGGGGGGTCAATCTTTGTGGTTTCTCCCGGTCCTATCCCCTCTATTATTGTTAACTCTTATTGGAGGGCTATTATATTTCATTACTCCTACTTCCCTAGTGGGTTATTGGGGCGTCCCGGGTTGCTATTATTAGCGTCAATCCCTATTGGCCTGTTGTGCCGTGATAATCACCATATGGAGGCTTCTCAGGATAATGTGCTTGGGGTTCCTTCGGGACAAGCCCGGCTGTGTGTGGTGTGTGGGGTACCCCCTATAAGTGATGATGTCAGGGTGTGTGTACCCTGTGCCTAGCAGGTACTTGCGCTGCAGTCTGGGTTATCTGCGGCTGGGCCTAGTGCTGCGCCCCCTCTGGCTTCGCCTACCCCCCCACACTTACACCTGACTCCCAGTAAGGTGCATACCAGTGGTTGCCTGATTGGTCCACGTCAGGCTCCTGCTAAGCGGCGGCATCTGGCACCCGGTGTTACTCTCTTTCCTGTGGAAGCTGAGGAGTTTTTTGATATTACTGGATATACCCCACTGGAAGAAGGGGAATTATTCTCTGATTCAGGATCAGCCTAGGGGATATGCTGAGTCTGGGTCTGACCCATGGGCTTCAGATGATACTGACAGACTTTTGGCTCACATTTTGACTCACAAGTGCTATATATCTCTCCTCCTGCCATGGCTCCGCGGCAGCAGGGGGAGCTGTTTCATACTGTTAAGCCACGTTTGGAGTTTGCTGAACAAACTCGCTTTAATAATCATTCTCAAGGAGTGGGAACGGCCTAGCCGGCTTCCCAGGGTACCAAAGAGTTGGGATAAGAGGTATCCCTTTCCTGCTGAGATGGTTAAACGTTGGTCATGTTCTCCAGAGGTGGATGCACCAGTTCTGGGGTTGTCTAACACATCTGTCATGCATTCCCCTGACTCTACTACACTGAGGGATGGGGAGGACAGGCACATGGATCAGCTGGCTTGCCATGCCTTTGCCTGTGTTGGGACCGCGCACCGTCTGGTCTGTGCCTCTGCTATCACGGCTGTTGCTATTAAAAGCCTGCTCAGGGGTCTCTTAGATGGGGCTCCTGACGATGCTGGTAGTGAAGAGTATAGAGCTCTTCTGCGTTGTGAGGAATTTGTTGCATATGTTCTCTCTGCCCTGGATGAAAGCATTAGAATGTGTGGCAGGGCATCTGCCTTGTTGGTGGCAATACACCAGTGGGCAGCTGACAATGCTGCCAAAAAGGCCATCACTGGGTTTCCCTTCAAGGGGCTGCGCCTCTTTGGGGAACGTTTGGACTTGTTTGCTAAAGGTGGCAAGTTACCTCAGCGTAGAAGGCAGCCCCGGTCCTTTCAGGGTTCAGGTGCCTATTCTCCTCCCTTCAGGGGCTCCAGAATTGGACGGGGAGCTTCCTTTGCTGGAGCCTGTGGAGATTTTTGGGGCAGGGGCAGAGGACGTGGCCGCCCTGGCCCCACCTGGGGTCCCAAGACTAAGTTCTCCCCCAAGCCCCCTCAGGCATGAAGGGGCGCCATCACCCATCCGGGTGGGGGGACGGCTTCGGCTCTTGGCTCATATCTGGAGGCGTCCTCCGGTTACAAGATAGAGTTTGCAGCCTGGCCGCCCCCAAGATTCATCAAATCTCGGTTAGCTCAAAACCCCTAGTCAGCTCAGTGTCTCCCCCTGGCTGTCCAAGGCCTTCTAGACCTAGGTGTCATCTGCCGGGTGCCCTTGAAGGAAAGGGGCAAAGGCTATTATTCCAATCTTTTCATTGTGCCCAAAAAGAATGGGTCCATCAGACCTATCCTGGATTTAAAGCTTCTCAACAAGTTTGTCAGATTCAGACACTTTCGCATGGAGACTCTGCGCTCAACTGTGACTTTCCTACGCCCAGGGGACTTCATGACCTCTGTAGACATTAAGGACGCTTACCTTCATGTACCTATCTTTCCATGTCATCAGAGATTCCTCAGGTTCGCTCTGGAGGATCAGCACTACCAATTTGTGGCCTTGCCCTTCGGCTTCACCTCAGCCCCCAGGGTATTCACCAAGGTGCTGGCAGGAGTGATGGCCCTGCTGAGATCTCAGGGCATTCGCATTCTTCCCTACCTGGACGACATGCTTATCGCTTCTCAGTCCTTCCATCAGGCAGAGCTGGACACTCAGCGGGTGGTGTCCACACTGGAATAATTCGGCTGGGTGATCAATCACCCCAAATCTTCCCTGTCTCCTTCCATGGTGAAGTCTTTTCTGGGCATGATTCTGGATTCAGCTCAGGTCAAGATCTTTCTTCCTCAGCAGAAGGTGGAGGTTCTTCAGGAGAAAGTTCAGCTCCTGCTGTCTTGTCCTCATCCTTCCATCGGGCAGGGAATGCAGCTGGTGGGTCTGATGGTGTCCTGCTTCGAGGCGGTTCCATATGCTCAGTTCCACATGAGGCCTCTTCAGCTTCACCTCTTGTCAGTATGGGATCGGGACCCCTTGTCCCTGGATCAGGTGTTTGTCTTGTCCCCTCAGGTCAGGCGGTCTCTAGAATGGTGGCTGGACTCAAGGAACCTGCTGGGGGGCAGGTCCTTTCTGGCCCCCTGCTGGGAGACTGTCACCACGGATGCCAGTCTGACAGGTTGGGGGGGATTCTGGAAGTCCCTGAAATTCCAGGGTCAGTGGGGCCCTCAGGAGGCCCATGCCCCTATCAACATTCTGGAATTGAGGGCAATCAGGTTGGTTCTCGCCCACTTAACCCCACACCTGAGGGGTCGGGCGGTTCAGGTCCGCTCATACAATCAGACGGCGCTTGCCTACATCAATCATCAGGGAGGGACCCGGAGCAAGAGGGCCCTCAAGGAAGTGTCCCTGATACTGTCCTGGGCAGAGGAAAATGTTCCCTGCATCTCAGCTGTGTACATCCCGGGGGTGGAGAATCTGGAGGCAGACTCTCTGAGCAGGGGGACCTCTCGTCTGGGAGAGTGGTCCCTCAGCAGCAGGGTGTTTCGCTCCCTGTGCCACCGCTAGGGTCAGCCGGATGTGGATCTGTTTGTGTCCCATCACAATCACAAGCTTCCAGTCTTTGTCTCTCTGTCCCAGGATCCTCTGGCCTTGGCCATGGATGCCTTGGCAATGTCTTGGACGAGTTTTCAGCTCCTGTATGTGTTTCCCCCGTTTCCCCTGCTGGGCAGGGTGCTGTGCAAGATAGCTCAGGAACGGGTGCCAGCCATTCTGGTGGCCCCCTGTTGGGCAAGAAGAGTGTGGTTCGCAGACATTGTGCAACTGGCAGTAGATCAGTACGCCCTGCCCCGGGTTCCAGATCTGCTCACTCAGGGGCACCTACGCCACCCCAATTTACAAACGCTGGCTTTGACGGCCTGGCTGCTGAAACCTCCATCTTGATGGAAAAGGGGCTGCCTGTCTCGGTGGTTAATATCATGATCAGGGCTAGGAAAAGGTCCTCTTCCTCTATCTACTATAGGGTTTGGCATACTTACATTGACTGGTGTGAGTCTAAGTCGCTTCCCTGTCGTGTTTTTTCTATTCCAAGGATTCTGGAGTTTCTGCAACATGGTTTGGATCTGGGTCTTCAGCTCAGTACTCTCAAAGGTCATGTTTCTGCCTTGGCCATTTTTTTTTCCAAAGATCCTTTGCTCAGCATCCCCCTGGTCAAGACCTTCTTCCAGGGGGTTACTCACGTGCGTCTCCCACGTAAGCCTATGCTACCAGTCTGGGACTTGAACTTGGTCTTCTGCCCTGCAGGGGTCTCCCTTCGAGCCCTTGCAGGGGGCCCCCTTGTTCATTCTTACTCTTAAGGTAGTCTTTTTGGTGGCTATCAGTTCTGTTAGGCGTGTTTCTGAGTTGGCTGCGCTTTCCATCAAACCTCCTTATCTTGAGAGACACCAGGACCAGGTGGTGTTTCGTTTTAAGCCAGTTTTTCTGCCTAAGGTTGTTTCTGCCTTTCATCTCAATCAGGACATTGTTTTGCCTTCTCTGTGTCCAAATCCTAGTAACTCGGGATTACACTCTCTGGATGTGGTTAGGACTCTGAAGTTCTATCTGGTGGCTACTGAACCCTTCAGGAAGACTGATGCTCTTTTTGTGCTCCCGTCTGGACCTAAGAAGGATCTGGCTCCAGCTAAGTCCACTATCAGCAAGTGGATCCGTCAGGCTGTGATACAGGCCTACTCTGCTAAGGGGAAGGAGCCTCTCTTCCGCCTTACTGCTCATTCTACTCGTGCTATTGGTGCCTCTTGGGCCTTTCAGCACCAAGCTTCTGTTGAACAAGTTTGCAAGGCTGCCACTTGGTCTTCTGTTCATACTTTTTCTAAGTTTTACAGGGTTGATGTTAAGGCCTCAGCTGATGCTGCTTTTGGTCGCAAAGTTCTGCAGGCGGCAGTGGTTTAAACTGTCTGCTGTTACTTTTGGGGATCCCACCCTACCTTACGGACACTGCTATTGGATGTCCCAAGTATATGTAATATCTTCTGGAACAGGACGTGCTGTATACTTAGAATAATACAATTCTGTGATTACTCACCTGTAGAATTGGTATTATACGTATACAGCACGTCCTGTTCCACCCCACCCTTGTTATCATTATTCAATTTTTATATAATGGTTATAGTTCTCCCGGTCTCATTTTAACTGCTTTTTAATACTGGAGATTTTGTGGGAGGTCCCTGGTATATATGGGGCCGGGAGGAGCCACTTTTCTGTCTCTGCAGTCCAGCTCCATCTACTGGCTGTATAACCCAAGAGTAAGGAATATCTTCTGGAACAGGATGTGCTGTATCCGTATAATACCAATTCTACAGGTGAGTAATCACAGAATTGTATTTTTGGCGTCCTGCAAATCCTATAGGTCACCAGCAGTCACATGGGAAGCAGGACCTTTGCACTGATTGAGTGATGCAGAAGCACAGCTTAGTTAGTGACAACAAAGGGAAACGTGAGTGGATAGGCATCCGTATTTGGGGTTCCTGGAAGTGGAAGACATATCTCAGGGCTGCTGTGAGGAGAAGGTCAAATTTAGGCCTGCAGAATTAAGGTCCAAGGCCTGGTTTCATGTCTTACATTGGCTGGCCACGTGGTAGTCCTGCCCCAGGCTAATTTTCTTCTGAACGGAGGAGATTATGAGGAAAAGAGGTGGTGGTGGTGGCAACTATTCCATGAAATAAAAGGGATGCAATTAAAGAGTAAATATCACATGAAGACTGATGACTGCTGGAAACTCTCTGCCTTCTCAATTTCAAAGGGAAATTGGGACTGGAAATAATTAAAATTGGAATAAAGACAGTACAATACCCATTAAAAATAGTAATAAATCAAAGTAATGCCGAGGATTTAATCCAGCTGGTGCTTAACCTCCGAGGTGATGCCAGCGAGTCAGACAGCGCAGGGAAAGCGCGCTATTTCAGTAATCAGAATTTGTATAATAGGAATAATAATTCCATGTTATTCGACTGCACCCAGGAACATGGTGCTGGAAATGCACAGAAATCAAACATTGGGGGTTTTCATTTGCCCAGTTATGGACTTTTCTGGATCTTAAAAGATCTGCCAATTTACATCCTATGTCTATGAACATAATGTCATCTGTTAATGTCATCAGCCACTTCCCCGAGGATTCCCACCCCAGTATTAAAGTGGACCAACACCCAGGATTTTGACTATCCTGGGTCTTGGTCCACTTCGGTGGGGTGCCCTGCTGTGTGAAACCCCCCCGATCACCCGGAAAACTCACCTCTCCCCGCTCCCATGTGGCCGCGGACAAGCGATCTGACAGGAACGGACAAGCGGCTCCTCCGCCGCCGCCTCCCGCGCGTCGGCCATTCACAGACGGCCGGCGCGGGCGCGCGCACGTCTAGAGGGGCGCGAGGGAGGCGGCGGCCGGCCGCCGCCGCCGAAGTCAAGGTGAGGGGATTTGGGGCGTTTGGGGGGGTTTCACCCCGCGGGACATCCCAATCTCGGATGTCCCGCGGGGAGGGAGGTGATCGGCTCGGGAATCTTATAGATTCCCGGGCCGATCACGGGAGGGTGATGGTCCACTTTAATCATTATCTCACATAGGCAAGGCTCTCATGATGGCCAGGACAAGGTTGTGAGAGGACATAGAATCGGCTACCAGCAACAGAGGGTGGGATGGTTGCGACTGGCCCCCAAGAAGGGGGAGAGGTGCAGACTGGCCCCTGGGAAGGGGGAGGAGGATGTGATGAATGACCTCCAGGAAGGGAAAGAGTTGTTGACCTGCCCCAGGCAGAGAAGAGGTCCTGACTGGTCACCAAAAGGAGGGGAGGTGGTGACTGGCCCCAGGCAGAGGAGAGGTGCTGACTGGCTCACTGAATGTGAGGGAAGTGGAAACTGGCCCCTGAAAGGAGATGAAGGTGAAGAGGGAGAGGTGTTGACTGGCCCCAGATGGAGGGGGGATGTGCTGTCTGGCCCTGGGAAAGGGAGGGGGGAGAGAAGTGGCGAATGGCCCTCAGAAGGTGGAAAGGTGGCGACATTCGCTGTTTAATGTAATAAATTCCCAGAAACCCCATCTTCCAGTACTTGCAATATAGGTCTGTGCAGCCTGACAGGCAGAGGGGCAGCATATATTTGCTCCCAAAGCTTTCAGGCACATTGCTTAGGGGAGTTATACTGGTAATCCTAGGGAGTCTCACACAGCGGGGCATCCCAAATTTGGCATGCCCTGGGGGGGTGGACAAAAGTCTATTTCTGAGGACCTTTCCTTATATTCCAGTGTAGGGCAGTCTGATGAGGTAACAAAAGAAATGGCTGCATGGACAATTAATTGATTGACAGCAGTGGCGATGGTGGTACCGGAGGTCATGTCGTGGGCTGGAAAGTGATCAGTGGCAATGCTGTGAAATCAGTAAAAATAAGCGATGACATTCATGGCAACGTAGTAGGGAAGTCGGTGTGGATTGGAGAGCGATCTGCAACTTTGTAAGGTCTATTGGTAGCAGCAAGAATGGCTGCAAAGACACTGAAATAAACAATGATTGCAGTGATGGTGGTAGTGGAAAAAGCATTGAAAATGAGAGGGCAATCGTTGTCTTTGGAGCAGTGGTCGCATGAATGCCCAATTTTGCATAATATACACATAAATCTTCTCTAACATGCATTCTGAAGCCCTTACTGCATACAAATACTCCTCCAATGAATGATAGTAGTAGCAATTTCTCCTGTCTGAGTACAACTGGCATTTTTACAATGCGTTACATGTTCTGCTGAGCAAACTGTAAACAAACTCATACATTGTATAATTTGGTACTGCTAACAAATTGTTACATCTCCCTGGGAAGGAGAATGTTGGTAGAGAAGATGATTCATGTCTTTTAACACAAACTTTGGCTGCATGTCTTTTTGTAGACCATTTATATCTAGATGCAAGGTGTAACTGGAAAAGTCTAACATGATGAATATAAAGAGTATAAGGCTATGAGGTAATTTACAAAACGACGTTCAGGGCATCCGCCGGGTTTATGCAAGTTTCTGCATTTTTTGGCACCTTCGTTTGAGCAACATTCACCGCAGTTTGCCCCTCTCCCCGTGCACATGGAGAACGCATGGAAGAGGAAAGTCGCACAAACTCTTGAGCTTTGTAAATTGCCCTCTACATATAGTCAGACATATACTTAGAGCTTTCCAGCATTCCAACACCTCTCTTCGGCATATACCAACAGTGAGCACAGAAATACAGAACCTTTATTTTATAGGCTGTGTAAGTCATATACTAGTCTATATATACAAAGCTTTCCAGTGACATCCCTCTTCTACACATACAAACTTTCAACATAGCCTTTATTTTGTAAACTGTGAGCAGCCTACAAAATAAAGGCTCTGTGTTGACTGGAAAGCATTATATGTTATACCTGATATATATATATATATATATATATATATATATATATTCTGTATCACTGTGCTCACTATTTGTATATGCAAAAGAGGGGTGTTGCTGGAAAGCTCTAAGAACAGCTTACCCCCTTTGCATTCCCTAATAAACCAACTTGCTCTCTTCTGCTGTCTCAATTTTCAGAGTTCCCCGTTTGAATTTACAGTCTGCCATAGAGATATAGAGCTGATGACTCCTCCCAGAATGAAAGGCCCAGCACAAGGAAGAGTGTTGCCCTGGCTTGTTAGAAAATATAAAGCAGCCTGAATGAAAGATGGTGCCCCTGACAGCAAGCACGGGGAGGGCAGGAAGCAGGTAAATTAATCCTTTGCCTGGAATGTCACTTTAAAATCACCTATACGCCTATGTTATTTAATTTAATTCCTTTGTGACTGAAAATATGCCTCGAAGATGATGGGAGGAGTATTTCTACTCCTTGAGAAAAAGTCTAGTGCAACCTCTGCTTTGGATCGATATTTGGCAGCAAAAGAAGGTTGTGCCAACATTTAAATAAATGAGGATTGTGCCGATGACAGGAATAGACTTTCCCGCCGTTCCCACAACGCCAGGCCTGGTGTGTGAAGCTGGTAGCTTTGCTTCAGGGTTCTGGTTGGCGGTCGGCTCTTGTTGGAAACAATGGGCACCTCCGTACATGGAAGTCTCTGAAGCATGAAGACGCCCAATTGGCCGTACCAGGGCCATGCCAACCCGCCAGCTGAAACGCAGAAGTGCAGCTCCCAGCTTTAAAACTGGGGCTGTGGGGGACTGAGCGATAAGATCTCCTAGTTACCCCTTGGACTGCCCGGCTCTGCAAACGTTTTAATGTTCTCTCTTCTTTGAGCCACGCATTATGTTATCTCATGCCTTATTCTGAAAAATATAACTTGAAACAACCATTATTTTCATTAGATATTTTAAGGAAAGTTTACTGAATCAAGGCCATTGTCTGTTACTTTGGGTGTTAAGATGCAGTCAAATTCAAAGACTCCTGACCGCGAGCAACACAGTTGCGGCTCTCTGATGGTGTTGCATTTGCATGGGGCAGCGGACTTTCCAGAGCGGCCTCCATTTATCAGTGCAAAGCAAACTCCGCCATCACAGGCTTGCGGTCCTGGTAATCGTTACACCTAGGGCTCAGCTGTTGTCATTTATCTTGGGAAACTAATGACTGACTTGCGTCACTCCCTTCTGTGCCCTTGATGTCATTCTCTGTGATGAGGTACTGCAAGCAGGAGGATGGTCATTGTATTCCAGCTAGGAAGAAGCAACACCACAGCTAAGCCTTTACAGTGGTTACTAGAAAAGGGCTGCCATCATGAATTTCTGGGCCCCATACAATGGAGTTCTCCCACTTTCCTGCTGCCCTATACCCTTATCCATGTACCATCCAAGGATCCCATTGCATCTTAGGCCCTGTTCATTTTGTCTAAGCCCCCCTCATACAGGTTAAATGACTCACCTAAGCCATAAGAAGAGTGCAGTATACCTTGTGTACTGCCCCCTTACACAACCCTGCTAACCCCTTATAACATAAAATAAACGCAAATAAAATATTGAAGGAATTGTGAATGATGTCTGGGCCATTTTTTTAGGTTTTGGGGCCCTATGCAATAGTAACACCCATACTGCCCGATGGATGCCATGTATTAGAGGGTCCTTCATATAATACAGGACCAAAGAGCTACAGTTAGGCCAGCACAAATCACTTCCAGGCCTGTGGGGGGGGGGGGGGGGGGGGAATCTTGCCCAGATGCCTGCACCACCTGTTAACAAGGGCAGAGATTGATCTTCAGTTACTTATTTTGGTCCTCCCCTGAACTTTCTTCCCAGTTTCCTCCCAACCTGGTCCTGGTCCTGCAACATCTAACCTGAATCTTGGAATTTTAAAAACAACCTTGAAATGTATATTGCTCAGAGGCCTCCCTAAATGGAAATTCCACTTTCATGGACTTTCCCCACAAACCCCAGGCCAGGGGGTGCGAGTTTACCTTACAGCTTTTACCCTGATTGCTCTCCCGCAGCCCCTGGTATGGGAAGTGGGGAGCTCCCCTGGCTGCAGGTATCAGGTATACTTTTTACAATTACCTGTGGAATCCTAATGAATAACATGTGGCTGCTGCACTATGCCTCTGTTTCCCGTCCCACTGCTAGGAAAATGTGTTAACCAGGACACTCCCTGGCACAGAGCTGCAAGGCAGGGTTTACTTCAAAACCATAACTGTTAGGGGCATCCTGATTTGGGATTCCCCACAGTGGGAACCGCTACGCTAATCACCCTGCCCCTGAGCAGCTCACCCACCTCAGCAGGATCCAGTGATCAAATCCAACACTGGAAGTGGGCACCCCTGCTCACTTTCGGCTATTTGCGCTCTCATCGGCAGGCTGTTAGCTCTGCAGAGTACACAGAGGGGGGATATATCACTGTGCACTCTTCAGTGGCGATTTTGACTACAGCACTGGATCCCTCTAAGGTGACTGAGCTGCTCTGTCGTGGGGGTTAGCATAGTAGCCCTTACTTTGGGGCATCTCAAATCATGATGCTCCCTAAGAGTTAGGGTATGCAGACCAGTTTCTAACATTCCACAAAGCAGCTGCAGCCACACTGTTTTCACCTTCCCTCCATCTTTCTCTTTCACGTTCCCTTTGCTGTTTCCTCTTTTTCATATTCCCTCCTTCTTTCTCTCTTTTCACATTTCTGACTTCTTTCCCTTTTTTTTACATTTCCAAATTTTCCTAGTAGCACTCGGGATCTTTTTGGGCACAATCACAGGCATACATAGGGGTAGTTAACTCAAATGGTTTATTTTTACATCCACAAAGTCCAACACAGACAGGCTTTCTTCAGCACACATATGGAAATACAGATCCTCAAAACAAACAGTTGGCACCATTTTCGGATGATCATCCAGGCCTACTCACAGTTCATATAAGAAGCTCTTCTGACTCTGACTGCGATTTTGCCCTGACGATTGTCTCACTCTGGGAGAAGGCCTCTAGCCAGCCCAGCTCCTGGTGCCACCTGCACCTTGTAGTCCACATGGCTGTTAGGCTGTGAGTTCTCCTCAGCTCCAGTGCCACCTGCACCCGGTCAGCCCATACGGCTGACAGCCACAGCCGAGTCTGCAGCACTCTCCAACGATTGGCCGCAAGTGCCACGTGCACCTCAGCTCACCCACCATCCCTTAACTGTGGCTCATCAGCCTCTGCAAAGACATTCTAGCCTAGAGCACCTGATTTGAGAGAGGGGCCAGCAGGACCCACCCAGCTTCCCATACTGGACAACCTCCAGGGCCCTATGGAGTGCTTCTCCAGCTGCTCCTTAAACAGCCAGTAACTACAGAAACGTGTTTCCTACTTCCTTTACTCCTTTTCAAGTTCCCTACTTCAATTCCTTTTCTTTTACATTCTTGCCATCTTTCTCTCTTTCACATGGCCCCGGTCTCTATATTTTTCACATTCAATCTTTATATTTCTCACTTTTCCACATTTCTGTTAGCTCCCTGTTGTGTTCAATCACAACCTTCCTATTTTCTCCCCACGTTCCCTACTCTTGCTCTTTTTAACATTATCTAAATTCCTCTATTCTCTCCTTCTTTCTCCAACTTTTATACTTTTTCAGTGAAAACCCCCCCAAAAAATAAAGAGAGAATGTGGAAAAAAGAAAGGTAGACAAAAGTAGATGGAAATGGATAAAAATGAAGAGAGAGAGGAACAATATTGGAAAAAAAGACATATATATATATATATTTGAGAGAGTTAGAGAAAGAGAAAGATAGGCAGAGAGAAAAGGGGAGAGAGAGACACATGGAACAAGAAAGGTAGACAAAAGTGAAAAGAGAGGAAAAATAATGATAATTCAAAGGGAAAAACAATAAAAAAAAGTCAAAAATAGATCAAATAAGGGAAAAAGAAATAAAAAAACAAACTAAGAAAGAGAGGAAGATGAAAAAGAGTGAGAAGAAGGCAATAAATCTTATAGGAGAAAGGAACCTGACAAGAGCAAGAAAAAAAAGTGAAAGTGTAAAAGAAAAAAAGGAGGGGGAGAAAAGAGAATAAAGAGAATGATAAAAGGAAAGAGCAACAGATGAAGGCATGACATGAAAATAGGAGAGAAAATGCTAGAGAAAGAGAATAACAGATAAAGATTAAGGAAACGTGGAAAGAGACCTGCAGAGTATAAAATAAAATCTCCTGGCGCCCCCTGACAGAGACTGGGTCGGCACCCTGTGTGAGCGCACAGCTTGCACACCCCAAGGCTAACTATGCCTAGGATGACCATACATCATACAAGATAGGCCGTCAGCATTCAAAATGCAGGTCAGAAATAGTCCCTAGTTTTCTTGTTCCAGGATGTGGATTCTTCCACTACATTTTGGCTGTTGTTCTTGAGCAGCTTGGAATTTCCTCCTGTCACCTGTAAGGCGACATGAGAGCTCTGGCATCCGATCTTTCCCCCAAATGAGCAGATCCCTCCTCTGGGATAATCCGTTGCAGGCTTCCCCCTACCATAGGTAACTGAACACAGATGCCGTGTGGGAAAAATGGCAAGTGACAGGCTATCGAGCTGGCTATTGGAAATCAATCAGCGCTAAATGTGCGTCTTAACTATAAGTGAAGAGTTGAAGACAATCCTGATTTTATAGCAGCGGAGATAAATACTCTGTTTTTATTGGGAAAAAAATGGCTCCGGACTAAATAAAGGAGCTTTATTAACAAGTCAAAGCATGGCGGATAATCGACGAGCAGCAGAGAAGTTTGCAGTACGCGTTTGGCCTCGTAATGAACAATTTCATGGCGGCCTGGCGGTCGCGCAGCACCAGATTTACGAGGGCCCCTCTGCCCTGTCTGTATGTCGGCTGGGTTTATTAAGATGAAATACTGGGACTGTGGTCGTGCTCGGTGCTCTAAGGTGGAATAAGAGGCGCACCTCTGACCCCGGCACCCTCTCAATGGATATTAGCACTCTATCATAATTCACACCATGGCGCTGATGATGTCAGAGATCCAGAGATGCTGCCTCTCATTCATTGGATTCAGAGCAAATGTTTATGAGTGATGGGCAAGACAAAAAGAATGGCTGTGATATTTACAGGTCAGATTGATAGGAAACCTGTACCGAAGGAGAGATAAAAGATGGGGAGGCTGATTCATTAATAGCACCAGGTAGCGACAGATGAGCGACAGTAGCGGTATTTTCACAGCGCACGCTAGTATTCGCTGTGCTTGGCCGTTGTTCGGCTGTTGACAGCGACTCAGTCGGTGTGCGGTAATGTTGAATACGGGGTTAGGAGTCGCTGTTTGACAGGTTCCGCGCTGTATGGGAGCGCATGACAGCGAATGGCCATAGCGAACGGCTCCCAGCATATTCATTAACAAATCAAGCTCAAAAAATTCTCGCGCTGTGAAATGCTTGTTTAAACCCCAAAGCGCTGGAGGCGATGGGTTGAAAGTAGTTTTTTAACCCCCAAACAACCATATTTAAAAAAACAAAACAAAACATGTTTTTCAAAACATTTTGTAATATGAATACGTTAATATCAGACCTGTAATATCAATTCTGCACCAATTTATTATTTCTTTTATTTTACCTTAAAAAAAATATCTAACCTTGCAGAAGTGGTCACAGAATTTTTGACAATTAAAAAAAAAAAAATAAAAAAAAAAAAAACATTAATAGCAATTAATTAAGAATATTTAAAGATTGCTCCATTGAAATGCATTGGAGAGCGCCAGGTAGCGAGAGGTCATACCTGTCGCTGTTCAAGGTCGCTCGCTGGCGCTGTGGGGTGAGGCTGGAATAATGATGAATGATTCGCTATCTGGCGCTCTGTCAGTCGCTAAGCAGGATCGGCTTGATAAATGTGTGATTGCGGAGGGGAGCCGGCGTTCTCGTGGCGGTGAGCGTCATTACCGTTCGCTCACCATTCGCTACCTGGCGCTATCCCTTGTTAAATAAGGGCCTAAGACCAATCAGAAATGGAAAGATGCCGACTGTCCTACTGCCCCACCCAGATAAAAAGGCTGCCATAGCAAATTCCCATCTGAAATTATTATTGTTTATTTATACAGCACCATCATCTTCTTCCGTAGTGCTTTACAAGGCATGATTGCAGACAAGGTAAAACATATAGTACAGGGAACAATAAAACAGAAGAACCAACTTAGCTAGCCAACCTATAGAGAGGGAGGGGGGTACAAAGGCTGCCTTAGCTGATGCCCATCTAAAATGGGAAGGTGCCTGACTTTTTGACCCGATAGAAGAACCAAAAAAGCCTTCCGACCTATAGTGAGGGTAGTATGAAGGCTGTCATAGCTAACGACCTGAAAGAAAGTGCCCTACTATCCTTCCCAGACAGAAAAACCTGCATAGCTAGCCCACCTATGGGTATGAAAGTTGTCTAACAGCCATCTTAAAAGTGTAGACGCCTGACTGTCCTACTGCCCCACGTAGCTACCCACCAAAATTGAAGATGATATGGGATTGTGATAGGTAATGCCTATCTGGAATAGGTAGGGCACGTCCTTCAGCCTGTACTGATGAATAATGTGGTAGTGATCTTATTATACTATACAAATATGAATCATTCTCAAGGGCTTAAAGTGAACCGAAACCCAGGATTTTGACAATTCTGGGTTTTGGTCTTTGCCCCTGGGGCACCCCGATCAGGAATACCCCGCTGTGTGAAACCCCCTAGATCTCACTTACCCTTCCCCGGTCCAACGGTGCATGCGCAGCCTCTTGTCCAGTCAGCGTGCTCAGATCCGCTCCCACCCCTTCATCCAAGAGCTCGTCTGAGACACGCAAATAAGAGCACGCTGGTGGCCGCATCCCCCGCTACCCTTTAACTGGGAGCGTGCCTGGACCGACCATTCACAAATGCCTGGTGTGGCTGCGCGCCCTGCTAAAGGAATAGTGGGGATGCGGCCGCTGTTTTAGCATACGCTGTTGGACCAGGAAAGAAGGGGAGTTTCTGGGTGACCTCAGGGCTTTTACACAGCAGGGCAACTCGAATTTGGATGCCCCGGGGGTGGGTTTTGGTCCACTTTAACAACATTCTCACGACCTCTTGGCTGGGAAACAAACTCCTCGTAATCATGCATCACTTGTTATGCTACAGGTAAACCAGACCAATAGCCTCATTTATCATGCGTCAGTGCCTATTAAAGTGGACCAACACCCTGAGGTGATCGGGCCGGGAATCTATAAGATTCCCGGGCCGATCACCTCACACACCGCGGGACATCCGAGATCGGGATGTCCCGCGGGGTGAACCCCCCCTGAACACCCCAAATCCACCTACCTGGTCTTCGGCGGCAGCCGGCCGCCGCCTCCCTCGCGCCCCTCTAGGCGTGCGCGTGCCCGCGCCGGCCGTCTCTGAATGGCCGGCGCGGGCGCGCACACGTCAAGAGTGACGCGCGGGAGGCGCCGACGGGCAAGCTGCTTGTACGTTGCTGTCAATCAGCTTGTCCGTCGGCGCCGATTGGACGGCGCGGCCACGTGGGAGCGGGGAGAGGTGAGTTTTGGGGGCTTTCTGGGGGGTTTCACACAGCGGGGCACCCCCGATCGGGGTGCCCCGGGGAAGTGGACCAATACCCAGGATAGTCAAAATCCTGGGTGTTGGTCCACTTTAATACAGCACTCAATGCAATATTAAAGGACCACATCAGTGCTGATGTGTCCGCCAATCCAGCGTCCAATTTATTATGGTACCATATAGTTTACGGTGACCAGTGCTCTTCTCAAAGCTACGCTGGTTTATAGTGGCACTGTAGGTTTAGATCCCATAGAGTACGATGGGCAAAACTGTACAATTATTTGTACAGAACTTGCATTGATGACTTGCCAGTGTTGCCAAACGCCATTTTATTATTTTCTTGTACAATCATTTTCACTGCTTATTTTTTTAACCAGCAGCTTAAACGCACTGGGAAGTTTGTCCCCTTTGTTCACAGCAATGATATTATGTAACTGTAATGAAAAAACGCTGACCAGCGCCAGCCTTTTTAGCGTTACAGTTAATAAATATAGTGGGCAGCCCCTAAAGTTGGCAGTACATTGGGCGCTCACTGGCGCTGTTATAATCAGCGTAAGGGTCCAACAGGCGCTGACAAAGGCTGGCCAATAGCTAGTGCCCCAATCCAAGCTGATTATTGAAAGGAAAATTGCCTTTTTGTCAGGTTTTTGGTGTTCTGCCTTGTTTGCTTGTATTAATGTTTACAAGTTTCTTATATTCCTATGTGTCTGTGATCCTAAGATGGGAGTGGTGTTACTGGCCTTGAGTATAAACTACTGACTACAAGTTCCAGCAAGTGAGCTAATCAGCAGATTTGGCTAAATCACACAGCAGTTATTACCCCCCAGCGCTGACCACTGCCAGTAACCCTTTAGCTACTGCAACATAAGTTTGAATTAGAGCACATGGGGTTAAACTTGTGGTCTGTGCCTTACTCAATCAGATTATTAGAAATCCAGGGTCAAGCAGTCTTTGATATGTACTCCAAGAGATCACTTTGGTGTACGTTGAAAATATAAAAACATTATTGCTACAATATCGATTTCTTTTTTAACACATAGGCCCTCGATTCAATAAATGTTGTAAAAAGTTCTCATGGTAGTAAAAAATTCAATTCATGAGAAAAAAGCCTGAGAATGTCACTGTTAGTGAATCACCAGATAAGAAAACAATGAAAGTCAATGGCACTTTTTTACTCCTAAGAAAAGTAGAGAACTGTTTACTCCTTTCTACACTGTAGTAAAGCTGCCATTGACTTTCATTGTCTTTTTATCTGGTGATTCAGTACCAGTTCAGTTCAGTGCTCATGACTTAAATTTTTTACTACCGTGAGATTTTTTTTCAACTCTTATTGAATCGAGGCCATAGTTTCAAACAGATAAAAGAGGATAAAAATAACAGTTAAGCTCAGCACATTGAGCACATTATTTGGACACACTATAATGAAAACTTTCAAAAATGCCATTGAAAATACAATTCTGTGATTACTCACCTGTAGAATTGGTATTATGAGTATACAGTACGTCCTGCTCCAAATCTAATACTTACAGTTGGGATATACTCCGCCAGATGGCGCTGGACTGCAGAGACATCGAAAATAGAGTACTGAGTCGGAGCCCCATCTCCAACCCATGCTGCAGGAACTCCAGAATCCTGGAAATAGAGAACACACGACAGGGAAGAGACTTACACTCACACCAGTCAATGTAGGCACGCCAAACCCTGTAATAAATGGAAGAGGAAGACTTCTTCCTAGCTTTAATCAAAGTATCCACAACCGAGGAAGACAGCCCCTTCTCCATCAAGATGGAGGTTTCAGCAGCCAAGCTGTCAAAGGCAGAATTTGTAAATTGGGATGGCGTAGTGAGCCCTGAGTGATCAGATCTGGCACCAAGGGCAGAGCGTACTGATCTACTGCCAGCTGTACCATGTCTGCGAACCACACTCTTCTTGGCCACCTGGGGGCCACCAGAATTGCTGGCACCCCTTCCAGAGCAATCTTGCGCAGAACCCTGCCCAGCAGGGGGATTGGAGGGAAGACATACAGGAACTGAAAGTCCTGCCATGACATTGCTAGGGCATCCGAGGTCAAGGCCAGAGGATCCTGGGACAGAGAGACAAAAGCTGGTAGCTTGTGATTGTGGTGGGACGCAAACAGATCCACATCTGGTTGGCCCCAACGGTGACACAGAGATTGAAACACCCTGCTGCATAGGGACCATTCTCCCTGGCGAGAGGTCCCCCTGCTCAGAGATTCCGGCAGGTGATTTTCCACCCCTGGGATGTACACAGCTGATATGCAGGGGACATTGGCCTCCGCCCAAGTCAGAATCAGAGACACTTCCTGGAAGGCCCCTTGCTCCGGGTCTCTCCCTGATAATTGATGTAGGCAACTGCCGTCTGGTTGTCTGAGCGCACCTGAACAGGCAGGCCCCGAAGATGAGTAGTCAAGCGAGCCAGAACTAACCTGATCGCCCATAGTTCCAAGACATTGATAGGTGTGTGACCGTCTCCCAGGGAGGGGCAAGAAAGGATCTGCCCCCCAACAGGTTCCTTGAGTCCATCCACCACAAGAGGGACCTCCTGACCAGGGGGGAGAGCACACAGACCCTGTCCAGGAACGCTGGGTCCTTGTCCCATACACACAATAGGTGAAGTTGCAGAGGCCTCAAGTGGAACTGAGCATAAGGGACCGCTTCGAAGCACGCCACCATCAGGCCCACCAGCTGCATCCCCTGCCTGATGGAGGGATGGGGACAAGCTAGGAGGGACTGAGCCTGTGCAATCAGACTGTCCATCTTCTTCTGAGGAAGGAAGATCCTTGCCTGAACTGTATCCAGATTCATTCCTAGGAATGGAGTTACCAAGGAAGGGGACAGTGAGGACTTGGGGTGGTTGATCACCCATCCAAATGACTCCAGAGTGGACACCACCAGCTGAGTATCCAACTCTGCCTGATGTAGAGACTGGGAAGTGATGAGAATGTCGTCCAGATAGGGAAGCACGCGGACGCCCTGACACCTGAGCAGAGACATCACTCCTGCCAGCACCTTGGTGAACACCCTGGGAGCTGAAGTGAGGCCAAAGGGCAAGGCCACAAATTGGTAATGTTGATCCAGCAGAGCGAACCTGAGGAACCTTTGATGACCTGGGAACACAGGAATATGAAGATAAGCATCTTTGATGTTCACAGAAGTCATGAAATCCCCTTGGCGCAGGGAACTGATGTCAGAGCGCAGAGTTTGCATGAGAAAGCGCCTGCCCCTGACAAACTTGTTGAGGATCTTCAAGTCCAGGATGGGTCTGACTGAACCATCTTTTTTGGGTACTGTGAATAGGTTGGAATAAAAGCCCTTGCCTTTTTCTCTTAAGGGGACCTGGCAGATGACCCCCAGCTCCAGGAGGCCTTGCACTGTTTGCACTAGCTCCTGAGCTGACACAGGGTCCTGAGGTATCCGGGATCTGATGAATCTTGGAGGGGGACAGGCAGCAAACTATCTTGTAACCGGAGGACACTACCTCCTGAATCCACCGGTCTGAGACATGAAGCCTCCAGACGTGAGCGAAGTGCTGCAGCCGTCCCCCCACCCGGATGGGTGAGGGCGCCCCATCATGCCTGAGGGGGCTTGGGAGAGGACTTAGCTTTGGTACCCCAAGAGGAGCAAGGACGTCCACGTCCTCTGCCGCTACCCCAGAAATCTCCCCGGGCCCCAGGGAAAGACACCCCCCTTCCCTGTCTTGCACCGCGGTAAGGGGAGGAGAAGGAACCCTGGCCCCGAAAGGGCGGAGGTTGCCGCCTGCGCTGGGGTAACCTGCCTCCCTTAGCAAAAAGGTCCAGGCAGTCTCCAAACAGACGCAGTCCTTTAAAGGGAAACCCAGTGAGGGCCTTCTTGGCAGCGTTGCCAGCAGCCCACTGGCGCAGCCAAACCGAGCGGCGTATAGCCAGAAGTTCTGGCACACGTTCTGGCACACATTCTGATGGTGTCATCCAATGCTGATAGGACAAAATTTACAAAAACATCACAACTGGAGAGTGCATTAAACACCTCACAAGGCAAATCAAACATATTTCTGATAAGGGTTCTAGTGGCCACAGCAGTAATGGCAGAGGCACAGACCGGGCGCAGCACAGTCCCTGCACATGTAAAGGCGTGGGATGCCAGCTGGTCAATCAAATGTCTTCGGCATCCCGCAGGGTAGTAGAATCAGGGGAATGCATGACAGAGGTGTTAGATAGCCCTAGGATCGGGGCATCCACCTTGGGGGGGGGGGGGGAATGACCAACATTTAACCACCTCAGCAGGAAAGGGATACTTCCTATCCCAACTCTTTGGAACCCTGGGAAGTTTACTGGGGCGCTCCCATTCCTTGAGCACAAGGTTATGGAAATGTGCCTGCTCTGGAAATTCCAAACGTGATCTTGCTGTATGGAAAAGCTCCCCTCTTTGCCTGGGAGCCTCAACAGGGAGAGAGATAGATTATTGACCCAGATTTTTGAGGTTCTGTCTGTCAGTGTCATCCGGGGCCCAGGGGTCAGAGCCAGAATCGTCATGACCCCTTGGTCTTTCATCAGATGAAGCTGAATCAGAAAAGAGCTCCCCTTCATCAGACGGGGTATAGCCACACAGATTCCAAAACTCCTCAGTTCCCATAGGGAAAACAGTAACATTAGGCGTCAAGTGCCGCTTCTTAGCAGGGGCCTTACGCGCTAAGGACTTAGCAATAATCTGTTCAACAGTAGCCAGTCTAGAAGACACATCAGGCTGAGAATCCCCACTAGTATGCAACTCGGCAGGAGTGAGATTTAAGCTTGGGGGAGTAGGTGAAGTGAAACAAGGTGCAGCCACTGGCAGGCCAGATTGCAATGCAAGCACCTGCTGAGCACAGGGTACACAGACCCGCACCTTGTCAGCGTCAGCATGAGGCTGCCCACGCGCTACACACAGCCGGTCTTGTCCCAAAGGGACCCCGGTAACATTATCCTGGGATGCCTCCATATGGTGATTATAGCGGCGCTATAACCCTGGATGCCCCAATAACCCGCTAAGGACGTGGGAGTATCATTTTTACAAGGCCTACAAGTAATATACTAAAAACAGGGCCGGGAGAAGCCAAGAAGGGTTCGTCCCGCCTGAAAGACATAAGCAGACAAGACCTTAAGTACATCGTAACAAAAGTGAAGCAGATAAAGTCGCCCGCGAGGGCACTTACGGACCGCGGTAGGTAGGAGAACGTCGCGCATAGGCCAACCAAGTCAGAAAAGATGGCGTCGGTATACCTTGAGGGGCGGGCCAGTAATAGCGATGACGCGGAACGCGCCAAAGACGGGCCCCGCCGCCCCGCGAAGAGCGCGAAGCCAGAAAGGCCAACCGCCAATGATGGGGCACCAGCGCCTGAGGTAATGCCGCCGCCAAGCGCGAAACCAAGTCAGCGCGCGGCGGCGGTAAATTTAAAAGCAATAAAGACAAAACAGTGCGGCGGCTGACACAAGAATAAAGACATGTGAAAAGTGAAAGCAAAGACTGCATAACATACATATCTATACACATACACCCCCCCCTCTTTTCCCCCGAAGACTACAAGGAAGATGAGGGAGGCCCACCGATAGGCAGGGGCAAGAGGCAATCCCATAGAGGCTCACCAAAAGCCTGAACCGCCTACCCTTTGGTGGGGGATTGCGGTGGAGCAGCGCTCCTAAGCACCAACGGCGGTGCTGCCTACCTTCACCAGACCAGCGCAGCCAAGGCTGGGAGGCATATTACTAGTGGAACAGTGGGAATAGTCCTACAGGGCCGCAGGTTAATAACCCCGCTCACCTGCGAGTAGAGAGCCAATTTCTCGTCCTTCGCAGCCAGACTGCAGAGAAATTCTGGGGATTTGTGGGAGGTCCCTGGGTATTTGAGGGGCCGGGAGGACCCTATTTTCGATGTCTCTGCAGTCCAGCACCATCTGGCGGAGTATATCCCAACTGTAAGTATTAGATATGGAGCAGGACGTACTATATACTAAGAATAGTGGAATTTCAGTTTAACATCAGGCTTGCAGCACCAAAATATAAATAGATGCAGGCACTTCAAGGTGGACCCATATGCCATCAAAATTACGCCATCCAGCATTATATTTAAATAAGGCACAGGAGGTCCACACAGCCTCTGTTGCGTTTGAATACAGCACTGGACCATAGCTAAATGCGGGGGCTCAGGCCAGGGGTTCATCCGTGATTCTGATATCCCCTAGGAATCATAGTGGCTGTAACTAAAGTCAAATATGACTTTTGGTCTGCTTGAAGGAACAGTAGGCAATTTTTTTTATATTTTAGCATACGTATATGTTCTGTCTTTTTACCTGATTATGTATAAACAGAAAGGGCTGTCACCTACCTGAAGAATAGTTGTGTCACTGGAGAATGCTGTTACAGGAGGTCACGTAACACTCCATGTTTAACTTGCACTCACCGAGGAGCTGTAAGGAGATCAGCATCTCAATTACCTCACCTGTGAGGACACCTGACAATCACATAGTGAGCACTGTAGAGGCGCCCCCTTAGCCTGAGGGGAGGTCATTGCATGGTTGCCCATAGAGGTCTCAGCATTTTAAAGAGGACCTTCACTCTGAATAAGAGTCAATCTTATATGTTTCCCCCACCCTGTACATACAAATTGCTCACATTAAAAATCATCCTACCTGCATTTACTGCATCCAAGATGGCGGCCCATAGAACATCAGGCAGCCTGCAAACAGGAAGTGCCTTCTGACTGTGCCGCTCTGCATTCTGGGATTGCTGACCTTTTCCTGACCCCAACTCTGCTCTGTCTGAGCAAAGCACAGCTATAACCCCCCCCCCCCGTACTTTATACCACTCTCCTCGGTAAGTGTGATGCTTCTGAGTCAAGATGGCGGCGCCCGTAACCAAAAGTCCTGAACAGAGTTGCAGCCCAGTGGGGGAAAGAATAATAAGTTAGTGACTAAAAACTTAAAATATATTAATTTTAGATGCTGGGGAATCGTTTTTTAAGGGTTTGGGCTTTTCAATAAATCATGGTGAAGGTCCGGTTTAACTCACTGATGCCAACAGCAAAAACTCATTGCTGCCTTCTAGTGAGCTGTCTCTGCTGCTGTAGCGGTCGCTTTGCTGCTCAAGACTCCCCGTCCTGCCCTGTGGTGGCTTTGGTTTCATTGCTGGCCTGCCAGACCATAGACTGAAAAGCCTCCTGGATCAGACCATAATCCAAAGGTTGGTGGAGGCCCCCTTTGCAGGTGGAGGCCCCGGGGCTCACGCCCCTTGCGCCCCCTTCATAATCCGGCCCTGCATGTAGGGCTTATCACATACAAGTAAACACTTGCAGGAAGATCAGAACCATTGATAACCCTGTTCTAGAGTCTAAAAGACCTGAGGCCTAGGTTACAGCTTGCCTCAGGATATAATATGCCCATATTTGTGTTTTGGGGAAACAATCCCATGGAGCATGTGTGGGCCTCCCCGGCACTCCAAGCTGACGCACGCACCAGCAGACAGTATCTGAATGGCAAGAGGCAGGTGCACACAGCAGGGAAGAGTGGACAAAACTAATTGCTGGCCATGAATAGTCACAGCCATGAGTTCTAATTAGACGAGAGCCCGAGCATGCTCAATGGGAGTGCTGATCAAGGTAAGTAAACAGGTAATCTGGGCTCACACAGGGGCATCCCAAATCAGGATGCCTCTATAAATGGATCAAAACTCAGGTAGGTGAAATTCCTGGGTTTTGGTCTGCTTTAAAACGGTTAAACCGGACCTTCAGCATCATTTAATGAAAAGTCCAAACCCTTAAACTTTTCCCCAGCATCTTAAATTAATATACTTTAAGTTTTTAGTCACTTACTTAGTATTCTTTCCCCTATTGGGCTGCAACTCTGTTCAGGACTCGAGGATACGGGCACCCCAATCTTGCCTCAGAGGCATCACATAATGAGGAGAGGGGGGCAAAAGTGCAAGGGCTGGGTTATAGCTGTGCTTTGTATAGACAGAGCAGAGCCGGGGTCAGGAAAAGGACAGCAATCCCAGAATGCATAGCGGCATAGTGAGAAGACACTTGTTTGCAGGCAGCATGTGACTCCATGGGCCACCATCTTGGATGTTAAAAAAATGCAATAGGTGCAAGTAGGATGCTTTTTAATGTGAGCAATCTGTATGTAGGGGTTGAGGGAAATATACAAAATAGACTCTTATTTAGGGTGAAGGTCCACTTTAAAAGCTGCAGCTGAGAAAGCACTGAGCCAGTGGCAGGGGAGGTACAATGTTTTTTTTAATGCCTACAGATCCCCTCTCATTTTTACAGCTGGTGACAGGTTGCAGAGAAGACATTCTAGTGGCTATAGAATCATGTATTACTTTCCATTTCCACATTCCCGTTGTCCATTTTTTCCCCACATTTCCTGTCTTTTTTTTTCAACATTTCCTAAACATTTCTCTTTCTCTGGTCCCTTTCCACATTTCCCCCTCCTTTTTTTCTTCTTCACATTCCGCTGATCTTCACCTTTCCTTCTTCTACCTCTTACATCCCCCTATCTGTTGTTTTTTTGCAAACCATCTTCCTTTTTTGCATTCCCTCTTGTTTTTTCCCATATGCCGTTCTTGTTTTATTTCCACCCACCCCTTCTTTCCTCTTTTCTACATTCTATTCTCCTTCTTTCTTTGTCATTTTCTTTTTTTCCCCACATTTCTTTTATTTCTTATTCACAATTTCCCACCTTATATTCTTCCCCACATTCCTTCCACACTGTCTTCCGTTTTTCCACATTCCCTCCTTTTTTCTGTTTTCCACATTCCCTCCTTTTTTTCTGTTTTCCACATTCTCTCCTTGTTCGCTTTTCCAGGTCTTCCTTTTTTCATATTTCCTTTCTTTCTTCTACATTGATCTTTTTTTCTTTTCCCCATTCCATCTTTCTCTTTTCCACATTCCCTCCTTTTTTGTTTTCCACATTCTCTCCTTGTTCGCTTTTCCAGGTCTTCCTTTTTTCATATTTCCTTTCTTTCTTCTACATTGATCTTTTTTTCTTTTCCCCATTCCGTCTTTTACACATTCCTTCCTCATTTTATTTCCTGTATTTTCTCCGTCTCTCTCCTTCTTCGAAAACCCTCAAATGATTTCCACGTGACCTCTGATTTTCTCTCTTCCCATATTCCCCCATCTTTTTTTCTGGTCCCCTCCTCATCTCTCATTCCCTCCTTCTTCATCTTTTTCCAGTGTTTCCTCCCTCTATCCCTCTCCTCATATATACATCAGACATGTTCATTGAATGACTTGATGTGTCTCTTATGACATTGTTCACTTTAAAACATCTAGCGCTGCCAGTTTTTGGAACCCCAACAAAGCGCCTAAGAGAATACGCCACGTGACCAACCGTTCTCTCTCAGCCACCAAAGTACAGCTTATCGCTATGGTAACAAGAACACGCTTTATTCCTTCCTCTCCACCAACCTTCTTTGGCGCCTATCTAACTGGATATCTCCGTCGCCACTCACAAAATACTCCATTTCCATTGGTCGAGAGTTTCCTCAGCTCCCTGAACGCGAAAGAAGCCGTTTCCCAGACGACAACTCTTCTTATCGAACCCCCGGAAGGGAAACTTAGAAAGCTCGTTGCGATTGGTGGTTTACGTCCTGAGAGTGGGCGGGACGTTGGAAGCAGTTGGAAAGGTAGCTTGTCCGTCTCGGGTAGCGGGCTGTTCAGCGGGTTAGGTTGTGTCTGGGATGCTTGAGGAGACATGGCAGAGAGCGCCTGTGGTACCGGTGAGACCTTTTTATTATTTTGTTTAATAATATTTAACTGACGGTTGTGTAGGAGTTGTTATAGCGTGTTTATAGCTTCCAATGGATAAAGAGAACCTGTCATTAAAGAAATGCATGGCTCCTACCCAATGCATGTTACTAACCCTCCCCTCATAGTAGTGCTGCTATGTATGAATGCTCGAAGAGTACTATCATTACATATATGTGTATAATAATGCTAATATATCTTAGTATATTTCACTAATATACTTTATTTTACTTTAACTTTTCCTATGTACTTTTATATGTGCTCACAATGCTATCAAGCACAGTGATGCACTTTAAGACATATGAATCACAAGCCTGGCCTATTATATGTCAGTTTCGTGCCTGTCACAGATACGACGCACAACTAAAACTTATGGTCTGTGATTTGTGTGTCCCAAGGGTTTTTGTTCCCCCTGCTGGGGGCATCCAGATTTGGGATGCTCCACGGTGTGTATCCTCCCCTCACGATCGCCCAAAATCATCTTTTTCTCAATACCAGAGTACATGTGCAGGCTATTCAGCAGCTTGCATTCGGTTCAGGTGGAATGGGGTACAGGCTGCATCCCCTCTCACCTCTACCTCTATTCTGAAATGGCTGGTGCAGTTACATGTCCCAGCTAAGGGTACAGCGGAGATGCAGCCGTGGGATTGCTGGCTAGGTGAGTGTTCCAGGTGATCCCCGAGGTTTCACACAGTGGGGCTCCACATAGAGGGAGACCACTGACCCTAGAGTCTTTTACGGGAGGTGGTTGCTCCTCTTTAAAGCTAACTTGGCCAGCCACCAAAATCTAAATGACTGGCCTTCCCCCGGCGGCATCCAAAATCAGGATTCCCCGCTGTGTAAAACCTCGCCTGAGGGGCCGGAAAACTTACCTTTTCCAGCTGTTCCCTTGGCAAACAATTTGGAGTGAGATCGGCTGCACCCCCAGCATCTCTGGGCTCAGGCAAACACCCACTCCCAGTCATTTAGATAGACGCGAGCCCACACCTGGGGATGAGGCCGTTTTTTGCTTCTAATTGCTGAGTGCAGAGCCGTTTCCAAACACTCTCGCACATGCGCTGGATGATCAGGAAAAGTGAGTTTGCAATGGCCGATCTGGTGTGTTTCACACAGCAGGGCATCACAATTCAGGATGTCCCAGGGGCAGGAAACAAAACCTGGCATAGTAAAAATCCTGAGTTTTGTTCCGCTTTAAAGAGGAAGTCCAGTCTTCAGATTCCAGAGCCAGCTGACGTTTGGCCCACAGCCCATCCCTGATTTTGGATGCCTACAATGTGAGACATCCCCCGTCTACCATAGCTCTTACTCTTCCAGCGCAGTGGCAGTAGTGCACCTTTGCCAGGCCTACTTGAATTATTGAGATGGCCAGAGCGGAGCAGCTGCTTGCTGCACCATTTCATTCAGCATTATTTGATGCTCATTAATATGTGTGGTATATATTCTAAGCATACAGCACGTCCTGCTCCATCTATAATACTTACACATGGGTAATACTCCGCCAGAGGGCGCTGTTCACTGACATACAAAAACAGGCTCCTCCCGGCCCTTCATATACCCAGGGACCTCCCACAAATCCCCAGATTTCTCTGCAGTGCTGACTGCGAAGACATGAAGTATCACTCTCTCGCAGGTGAGCGGGGCTATTGCAGCCTGCGGCCCTGCGGGACTATTTCCACCCACCCTCTTCGATACAGATGTGCCTCCCAGCCTGGGCTGCGCTGGTCGGGTGAAGGTAGGCAGCACCTCGTGTGCTCATGGAGCTACGCTCCACCGCAATCCCCCACCATAGGGTAGGCGGTTTATGCCGATGGTGAGCCTCCATTAGATGCCCCTCCCGCATTGTTGCCCGTGCCCCTCATAGCGTTAATCCCTGGATGCAGGTCCGCTTCTCCCTCGCTTCCTCCCGTAGCTCGGGGGAAAAGAAAGGGGGGGGGGGGTATGTGTGGCAGTCCTAGTGTAATGTAACACGTTAAGGCCGTTGATCTGTCATTTGAACTTGGGTGTCAGTGCCGCGCTCCTTGCTCCACATAAGCTTATGGTTGCGCTTGTTTGTCCTTTCATACATGAGTGTGCTGCCCGGACGGCAGCATCATTCTCTAGCGTGAGAGCAATCTCCTTAATTACATTATGTATGTGCGTACTATCCACTACTGTTATTCACTTTGCGAGGGTTAGAGCTTCGCGCTCTTTGGGGGAGGCGGGGACTCGGCATGACGCGCCCCACGTCACAGCCAGATCAGGCCCGCCCCTCGAGGTTCGCTTGGCGCCATTTTGACGGTCTTCGCGCGCGTGGTTGCGATCCGCCTCCTCCTTTGGTCATGTAAGTGCCCTCCGGGGCGGTATTGGTTCCTATGATTTTTATTCGGCTGCGCATGGCACTGACACCCCCCTCTTATCCCATTATGTCTTTCAGACGCCAGGATTTCGGTGGCTTCTCCCGGCCTGACATATTATAGCGGGTCCACATAACAAATTCTCCCACATTCCTAGCGGGTCTTGGGGCATCCAGGGTTGCCTATTGCGTAAATCCCTGCGGGCATACAGCTCAGATAATCACCATATGGAGTCATCTCAGGATTATGTGACGGGGGTCCCGTGGGGACATGACCGGCTGTGTGTAGCGTGTGGACCTGCGAGCTGCACCTGTGGCTGCACCTCGCTCCGATAGTCCCCTCTCCCCTTGCCCAGATCATACTCCTGCTGAGTCGCATACAAGTGGGGAGTTACAGCCCGATACGTCTTCTAGACGGCCTACAGCTGACCAGATTGTTGCGGGGTGGTTCGACCGCTTGGGCCCTGGCAGGAAGCGGCCCTTGACGCCCCTGGCTTCTGACGATGGAAAACTGTTCTCTGACCCAGATTCCTCTGAGGAGAGGCCGAGGGGTCATGACGATTCGGGCCCGGATGACTGGGGCCAGTTTGACATTGATGGTATGTTGCTTAAGATCTTTAAGGCCCTGTCTATCTCGCTCCTTAGCGAGGCTCCCAAGCCGAGAGGGGAGCGTTTCCATACGGCGTCTGCGCGCTTGGAATTTCTCGAGCAGGCTCACTTCCATGCTCTTGTACTCAAGGAATGGGAATGCCCCGCTAAGCTTCCAGGGGACTGGAACTGGAAATACCCTTTCCCCCCTGAGGTGGTTAATTGTTGGTCATCGCCCCCCGTGGTGGACGCACCGATCATTGGGGTCCCTAACCCCCCCCCTTCTTTACTGTCCCGGCTTATAGCACTCTTCGAGATGTTGAGGACCGGCGCATCGATAGGCTGGCTTCACACGCCTTTGCCCGTGCAGGATCGGTGCTGCGCCCGGTCTGTGCCGCGGCCATCACCGCAGTGGCCGCTAGAACCCTCATAAGAAAGATGCTTGAGCATCACCCTGAGGATCTACCATGGGAGGTGTTTAATGCACTCTCCAGTTGTGACATTTTTGTTAAATTTATCCTCTTAGCTCTGGATGACGCTATCAGCATGTGTGCGAGGACTTCTGCCCTAGTGGTGCCTATACATCGCTTGCTCTGGCTGCGGCAGTGGGGTGCTGATGTGGTTGCTAAAAGAACTCTGACTGGGCTTCCCTTCAGAGGGCAGCGCCTGTTTGGGGCCTGTCTGGACCTCTTTGGAAAAAAGCAATTCACCCCATCGCAGGCGGCCGTCTCGGCCCCCTCGGGGCAGGGATATCCCTCCCCCCTCCATACCATAGTGTGACACGGGAACCTGGGGTGCCCTTTCTAGGGGCTGATGCAGACTCCTGCCCCAGAAGCGGCAGACAGCGTCCTGGGCCCCCCGGCCGGGTTAAGTCTAAATCCTTCCCCAAAACCCTCCGAGCATGATGGGACCCCTCACCCGCATAGGTGAGGGGATGATTGCAGCACCCTGCTCCTATCAGGAGGCGTCTGGCCTCGTTCTGTTGGGTTCAGGAGGTAGTTCCTCCGGATGCAGGATAGAGTTTGCTGGGCGGTTCTTCCCGAAATCGTCAGGGTGCTTCTAGTCCCTGTCTTTCTTCAGGTGTTGGTGCAGGCCTTGCTTGGCTTGCTAGGTCTGGGGTCATTTGCAGGACGCCCTTACCAGACAGTGGCTTGGGCCACTACTCCAGTTTGTTTCCACATTCCCCTTAAGGATGAGGCAGTCTGGCCCATTCGGATCTCCCCTGGGTCGGCAATTGATATTCACAGGCAGTGATGCACGGTATTCTGAGTTGGGCTACTAGCGCCCTGCACCCAGTGGGCCTCTTGCCGTCTCTGGTATTCTTAGATGCTTATCTTAGCTCCCCTGTGTCTTCGGGACACCAAGGCTCTCACTGGTTGTGTTAGAAGGCCAACACTGCTGATTGTGGCCTTGCTGCCATCTTCTGCTTCCTCTTCTGCTCCCTGTGCTTGCTAAAAGGCACCGCTGGGGGAGATGTCCCTGATGGGATCAGGGGTCGTCCGCACTATGACCTATCTGGTGGTCCTTCTTACTTACAATCCCTGCTTCAAGCCGAGCTGGTTACTATGCTAGCAGCGTTCTCTGGGAGTTATTTGGATGGGTGCTCAGTCACGGTTCCTTATCCGATATCTCCATTCCTTGGATTCGGTTCAGGCTTGAGCCTTCTTCCTTGGCGGAAGTGGAATCCTGGTTACGGGGGCTCCGCCCCCCCTTGCTGACACCTTACTCCCACCAGGCAGGATTGCGGCTGGTGGGCCCGTTGGTGGCGTATCAGATGATGGCCCTTATATACAGAGCCTTTGGGCTCTTCGGCACAGTAGGTTATTGATCCGAGATGGGGTCCCCAGCACCCCGGGGGGCAAGGTCTGTGCTCATTCCCCCTTGCTACGGTGGTTCCTCTTGAGCTGATTATATTCAAGGACCCTGTCAGGGGGCACCCCCTTCTTTGCTTCCATCTTCCTGTGAATGGTCACCTCGGGTACCAAGTCTTGCAGGTTGGCGGGGGGGGGGGGGGTGATTTTCTTCCAAAACTCCCCGTGGTTCCTAGGTAGGGTCCCTCTTACCTACTGGCTTGTTAAAACAATGAGACTTCCGTTGACTCTATACGGCTGGACTTCTCCTCTTTTAGGACCTGTCTATTTGGGGACTCTTGGCCTGTTGGAAGACTATGGCCTGTTTTTATTATTGGTTTGGAGCGTGAAGCAGGATGATCCCTCTGGAGGGTTCCTGATACTGATCTGGGTGGGGGTCTACGGCCCCTACTCCTCAGTGGTATTCGCTCCAATGGATGCCTTTCATGGCAGGTTGTGCGATACTGGTGTCACTTTGAGAGCCAACTAGGGTGGCTCTGTTGGGTCTCGCTTATACCACAGGGGCTCTGCCCTTGTTTTTACTGTCCCAGAATATTCTGACTCTGGTCATGGGGGCTTAGTAAAATTATTCATAGACTTTCTATTTTATGTCTTCTCTTCATTCATCCTACTATGTGGGGTTCTGCGCACGGTCGTGCTGATAAAGAGACCCGTGAGATTGATGGCCCTGGGTGGCCTAGTGAACTGTGGTTCGCAGATGCTTCTGCTGAGGTCAGCGGACCTGTACGCTCTCTCAGGAGTGTGGTTCTGCCCTTGTCAGGCTCCTTCTTATGTCGTCTCAATCTATAGACTCTAGTCTGGGGCTTGACAGCTCATTCACCCCTTGGAGACGGGCTTATCTTCTGGGTGACATCATTGCCACACACAAGTGATAATGAATGGAGGAGACGGGGCTTTTACAGTTAAAACAGGGGGCATTATCTGGAATTAGAGTGAAGCAGGAACAGGTGCTGTTCATGGGGGGAGCAATTCAGGAGATGCTAGTTAAAAATGTGGGTTTTGTTCCGCTTTAAGGAGGCTATTCTTAATGAGTGGAAGGATCCAGTTAAGAAGGTTTATAGACCAGGGGCTCAAAAGACCTGATGGATGCCTATTGGCAGGTACGGATGAGCTTGTCAGTGCAAGCCTTTTTTGAGATTTGCAGTAAAGTTGAGGGATCAAATATTCCACTTCCAATTCATATGCCTACCCTTCAGGCTGCTGTCAGCTCTGAGAATTTTCACCAAAGTTCTGGCGGACCCTCTAGCTGCCCTAAGGCAGAAAGGAGTCGGGATCATAGCATATCTAGACTACCTTCCTCCTCTTTGCCCCAGATGAATCTGGTATTGACAAAGCATTTTTTGCTACAATTGGTTTGGATCCTGAATTACCAGAAGTCCAGTCTAGTCCCATCACAGGTCATGACTTATTTGGGGTTCGAGATCAATACAATTCTTTAGAAAACGTTTCTGCCTCAGTCGAAGCTAACGATCTTTCAGGAAGCCATTCAGTCCCTGTGTTCCAGTTGGTCGATTTCGGTTTGTTAAGCTACGCGTGTCTTGGAGCTAATGACCTCATCTTTCCCCACTGTAAAATGGGGTCAGCTACACTCAAGGACTCTACAGCTGCATATTCTAAACTCTTGGGACAGGTCTCAGGAGTCCATAGACAGGACAATCAAAGTCCCAGATTTAGTGAAGGAATCTCTGAGTTGGTGGCAAGACAAGCACCAATTTGTCAGTGGCTTATCCTGGTCGGACCTCACAGACATGGTAGTGACGAGGGACCCCTCTTCAGGGGTTAGGGGGCCAATTGCGGATCTCTGACCCCTCAAGGGAAATTGTCCAGAAGACTGAGCCTATTCTCATTGGATCTCAGAGAACTGATTGGTGTGAAGGAGGCATTGCTAGCCTTCTCTCCCCACCTGAAGGTTCATCATGTACAAATCGGAACAGACAATGCGACTACTATGGCATATCTTCATCATCAGGCAGGGACAAGGTCAACCACCCTGCAACAAGCAGCAATGGAAATTCTGATTTGGGCAGAACTGAACTTTTTATCCCTATCAGCCATCCACCTGAAAGGTCTGTGATATCGGGTGGAAGATTTTTTGAGTCGTTCTCTGCTATCAGAAGCAGAATGTTCACTGAACCAGGAGGCATTCAATCAGTTTTGTGTCCTGAGAGGAACTCCGGAGGTGGATCTTTTCTCCTCTGAAACAAAAAGCTGAGGAAGTTAATCTCCCTCGATCCCTCCGATGAAGTTCTAGGAATAGATGCCCTTGCTCACCAGTGGCGTTTCAGTCTGGCTTACGCTTTTCCTCCAGTTCAGCTCCTCCCTCAGGTTCTGAACAAAATGTCCTGCCAGTCGGCCATGATTCTGTTGCTGGCCCCATGGTAGCCGACATCAACTCAGAAGATGCTCTCGGTCCAAGAGCCTGTTGAGACCAGACCTTCTATCCCAGGGACCAGTGCTTTGTCAGGATCCGCAGATGTGGCGCCTGACACATTGGACCATGAGATTGCGATGCCCCTAAAAAAGGGGTTTTCGAGGGAGGTAATCAAAACTCTGCTTTCCAGCAGAAACGAGGTGACAAGGGAGATTTATTTGAAAATTTGGAAAAGATCCCCTTCTATTCTTCCAGTTGTATCAGTTTTTTCGTCAGGAAGGAGTCACCCTGGTTCCCAGCATCAATACCCTGAAGGTCCAATTAGCAGCCCTTTCATTTTTGTTGGCTAAGATTAATCTTTCACGTTGTTCAGGTGTTTTTTGCTAGCTGTTAGGTGGTCCAGACTGGTCCGTTTGAAATTAGCTCCTTAATGGGATCTCGTCCGGGTTCTTAGAGCTCTGGCCGCACCACCCTTTGAACCTCTGTCGAGCTCTCATATTAAGTTTCTTACATGGAAGGCTTTCTTTTTGGTGGCAATAACTTCAGCCCGCCGAATCCGAGATATCCAGGCACTATCCTGCTGTCACCCCTTTCTTCAAGTTTTCCAGGATCGTATAATATTACAGGTGGATCCTTGCTACCTTCCTAAGATCCGACTTTAATCGGACCCAAGAGATTATCCTTCCATCCGCCGGGGATAGTGATCCCTCCACATGTTCTGTAGATAAGTCTTTGGATGTCAGGGCCTGTTTGCTGGAATACGGTACCTTTGACAAACAAAGCATTGGAGGAAGGCCGATAGCTTATTCATTTCCTTCCCAGGTCACAGGAAGAGTTAGTGTGTTTCCATGGCAACATTGGCCTGATGGATGAAGAGCACTATCCGTTTCGCTTGCAACGGTTCTCCTTCTCCAGGGCGGATTGCAGCTCATTCAACAAGAAGTATTTCTGCATCTTGGGTGGAGCAAGCTGGTGCCTCTATTGAACTGATCTAATGAGCGGCAACCTGGTCTTCAGCTAAGACGTTTATTATTATTAATCATTATTTGTTTATCATTCATTACATTGCTTCATTGCAGGTGGATGTGAACATGGCACATGCGCCTTTGGACCGAGAAGAATTTTACTTGGGTTGATCAGGAAAGTCAAATTCCTGGGTTTTGTTTCACATATGTCTTAAAGGGATACAGCAGGGAAAGGCAATTGTTACACCATTGCGTGGGGCTACGTTTGGCACTTTCCTAAATGGTTTACTGTTTTTAAATTGAAGAAGGAATGGCCGAGATATCAATTTTACAGTTTCACCATATGATTTATCTTATGAAATATTTGGGCGTGGCTTTTGGCACTGCGATTCAGGGGTCTATAAGACAGGCATTTCATCACCCTGGCTGTTCTCCCTTTCTCCTAGTGTCCACAGTCAGATGATGCTGAGCTTTAGACCACCAGCTTATCCCTATTATTGGTGGTCTATGACAAAGGAATTCAGGGGGTGTGCCACTACTCTTTACTTTGGGTCTCATTTCAGAAGCACCTGTGTCCTGACAGGAAGGGAGAGCGCAGCCATGATGAGGTGAGCTGCTGAATGACCGTTGATGCACTTTGACTACAGAGTCCTTTTAATTATTATTGCTGAAATGCTGTAAAAAGGACACCTCATGAGAGAAATACATTGTTTTGGCTAGTGTAAAAACATTGTTTGCTTAATTGAAATGCAGGAGTCATCCTGGTGAGCTTCTGAATATAGCTGTTGATGCTGAAATTCAACCCCCTTTTCTGTAGCCCCTGTATTTTATTTAGGACAGCAGTTCTCAACCTGTGGGTCGGGACCCCTGCGGGGGTCGAAAGACCAAAACACAGGGGTCGCCTAAAGCCATCGGAAAATACATATTTCCAATGGCTTTAGCCGCTGAGAAGTCGCGCTACCGTCTGCAGCAGCGCTATTCAGCTGGAACGCATGCCGCTATGGATGTGCGGCCCAAACTGAATGCCTGTGCGCATTCGCGGACACGATTGCATCATCCGTCCGGGGCCTAAGGGGGGGGGGGGGGGACTCTCCACAGTCCATAGCAGTGCATTACGTGTGTCCGGCGCTTGCTGACGTCATCGGTGGGCGGACGCAGCAAGCGCCGGAGGACAGAAGCCTAGGAGGCGGAGAGGCAAGAGAGCCTGCAAGACAGCCTGCTGGTGTAAAAAAGGTTAATAATGTAAAAACAGTACACACACCATGCACACAATACTGTGCAAAACACTAGAGGGGTGCCCATTGCACCACCAATCCACAATCACAGTAGGGACAATTATGTGCTGAGGGTGTTAAAACCATTAAGCATGTGCAACTAGGCATGCGGCTCCAGAAAAGTCCCAGAAAATATCAGTATCAAATCAATTTCATTTCATCCAAAACAGTTTATTAATCAGAAAAATGCATAATTATAAATCACAAATATTAAAAATGGATCCAATCACAGACATACTTAGTACCATGGCTGGTAATCACCCCTGGGTAAGAGACACAACAAACAATGCATGTGCAAGCCCCTAAAAAAATGTAATACTTCTCTGCTATAGAGCCAGTGTGCAATACTGAGATATTTCATCTAAAAGCTAATAAAGTGCTAGATTAGATGATTGAACTGTGTGTAACAATTGTGAAAAATACAACTAATACATGAATAAAATCGCCTACAATGTGAATCCCAGGTGGATGATGCCCCGCCGTCCCCAAAAACAGGAGATAAAGTCCACATGTTCCGTGGTTAGATGGCAACCACTTTTTCAGGAATGCACACAATACTGTGTAAGTGTAAGGTGCTTTGTGTGTAATCATTACACAGTACACAAAGCACCTTACATTTACACCGCGTGAACTATATTGACCACTATATACTATGATTATACTATGAGACCACTATAAGATGTAGTTCACACTGCTCCCCAATGTATAATTATCTCCCACTATTTTCCCATATTCTGAATATACTGCTGAAATCAGCGGTTTCCGGCATTGAATCCGCCTCCTTGATTTCATTTGAGTGCGGCGGATTTTGTGGAAGAGAGCTCCGAGAATCTCGAGTTACCCCACAATCCGCCGCAGCCTCCTATTAATTTCAATAAGAGGCGGAGAAATGACAGTTTCCGTCACATGCGGTGAAATGTTATTTATTGGAATTAGTAATAAATATTTCTCAACATATAATTAAATATTGTTTTTATGATTAATCACTATGTTTAAATTATGTTTGATTTGTAGCAATGAGAATACATAATGCATATCAGGTATTTACATTCCCAATTCATAGCTGTAGCAAAATTAGAGTTTTGAAGTAGCCACCAAAATTATTTTTTGGTTCGGGGGTCACCGCAACATGAGGAACTGTATTGCGGGGTCACGGCATTAGAAAGGTTGAGAACCACTGATTTAGGAGATGGTTAAGAATAAATACAATCCAGGGGCTAAAGGAAGGGGGCTAAATCTCAACAACTGCTTTTTCAGCAGCGCATCTGGATTAATTGTCCGCATGGAAGGTAAACAAGCAATGATTTTGTTTTAAACTTATCTTGGACATTCTAACTTGGACAAACGTACCTCTCCACTGGTCCCACAGCGCATACGCAGCCTCTCATCCAAGCAGAGCTGAATGGCATGCATATTAATGCACAGCATTCAGCTCTGTTTGAAACATAGAGAATGGGAGGAGCTGCATCTCAGGCATCCTTGCGGTCTGTGGCACACCTCAGCTGCAGGTAGGACAGGGAGGTGATTGTGGTGTGGGACCCCCCCCCTCCAGAAAGGTAAGTATTTGCAGGGCAATCACAGGGGGTTCACACAGCGGGGCATCCCAAATGTGCTTTATCTGTAATCTTATTTCAGGATTTAATTCCATTTGCAGTCATAAGCATGTTACTAATCTGCTTTTCATCCTACAAAACAAGAGCTTTAAGGGGAAGTAAATTCAGCTGCCTGCTATGCCTTGTCTCCTGACCAAACACTTTTTAGCCAGAGTTGGATTGTAAGAAATGTTTGTTTTTGCTGCAGGTGATAGTAAGACCGTGAACAGACCCAGTCAGAGATCTGAATGGAACCCAACATCTTCAAGAGATTTCCATAGCTTCTTTGGGGAGCAACTGCAGAGGATCAGTGCCATGGACACAAGGCCGCATGAATTCAAGGTGAGGTTAAAAAAAAAAAAAAAGGCTATAATACAAATTGGTGGTTTAATTTATTTATTTTCTCTCTTTATTGAATACAAATGGTTTATATGGACATGGGGTCATTAGATGCAGCTTTGTAGCCATCAACCCGACACGCCCTTCCACATTTAAAATTTGCTGGGCTGCAGTTAGTTTTCTGGTCATACAAATGTTTGCCTACATAAAAAGCCAGGAATTAGTGATGTCTGATTAGGAGGTGTAGGATGTTAAGGGATACAGTGTTCCCTGGCATTGAAGGCCACTATACTGTATATACAATAGTATAGTGTATTCTTTATAGCCAAAGGTCTGGTTAGAAGCTAAACCTCTACAAAAAGGTCTACCCTATGTCATTTTCTCCTATCATCCTTCTTCAGCACGACCCAAAGAGAGAGAGGCTCCACCCCCTGGGAAGAAACATAAAAAAAGCTTCCGGGTCCTGGACGTTTCTGGGTCTCATTTCTCGTTGCCGCCATTTTTAATATTTTTTTTTAGTGACCGCTGACTTTTAACAGAGGTTAAAAGCCCCACCCCTTCCTCCCCACCTCAGTTCTTTGTGTTTCCTCCCTGGGAACCACGGGACAGTTAGCCTGTTTGTTGTTTTAGGTTGTTGTTTTTTTCAGCTCCAGGAGACACCTGGAGAAGGCTGCTCGGCCTGGAATTGTTAATTTTAAGGTGTAGTTCACCCGAGGTTTACAGGCGGACAGGACAGTCCCGCATAGTATTTTTTTTTCTGACACCGCACTAGTTGTGCGCTGTCCCTTTTTAAAACAGTTTCCAGACATTTTTACTTTTATAGATAGCTGAGTTTTTAAATCAGTTTTTTTCTGTTCTACTCACATGATCTCATTGGATTCGGGTCCTGGACGTTTCTGGGTCTCATTTTTCGTTGCCGCCATTTTTAGAGCTCCATGTTTGGAGCCTGGGAGCGGTGGGTGCAGTGGGGAGGCGGCAGCAGTCCAGCAGCAATCGGCAGCCCACAGCAGCTCTTGTTTCTGGCTCACACAGAGTCTGGAGGTACTGGGCAGAAATTTCCCCAAGGTGCAGGCAAGATTTCTTCTTCTGATCCTCACACCTAATTCAAAATGCCTCCGGACAAATTGGTAATGTACAGATGCATTCTTTATCCTCTGGGAGTATTTACCTATAAGACGCACCTAGGATTTAGGGGAGGAAAATAAGAAAAAAAATATTTTAAACCAAAAACGCACCATTACAGACAGTGTGGCACGCCCCCATCCCATTCCCCATATACCCAGTGTGGCATTCCCCCTCCTATTCCCTATATAGGCAGTGTGCACCCCATTATCATAAGCAGTGTGGCATTCCCCCCCCCATTATCATAGGCTGTGTGGCATCCCCTCTCCCACCATTCCCATCGGCTGTGTGGCATCCCCCTCCCCCCATTCCTATAGTCTGTGTGGCATTCCCCTCCCCCCATTCCCATAGGCAGTGTGGCATGCCCCTCCCCCCATTCCCATAGGCAGTGTGGCATGCCCCTCCCCCATTCCCATAGGCAGTGTGGCATGCCCCTCCCCCCATTCCCATAGGCAGTGTGGCATGCCCCTCCCCCCATTCCCATAGGCAGTGTGGCATGCCCCTCCCCCCATTCCCATAGGCAGTGTGGCATGCCCCTCCCCCCATTCCCATAGGCAGTGTGGCATGCCCCTCCCCCCATTCCCATAGGCAGTGTGGCATGCCCCTCCCCCCATTCCCATAGGCAGTGTGGCATGCCCCTCCCCCCATTCCCATAGGCAGTGTGGCATGCCCCTCCCCCCATTCCCATAGGCTGTGTGGCATGCCCCTCCCCCCATTCCCATAGGCTGTGTGGCATGCCCCTCCCCCCATTCCCATAGGCTGTGTGGCATGCCCCTCCCCCCATTCCCATAGGCTGTGTGGCATGCCCCTCCCCCCATTCCCATAGGCTGTGTGGCATGCCCCTCCCCCCATTCCCATAGGCTGTGTGGCATGCCCCTCCCCCCATTCCCATAGGCTGTGTGGCATGCCCCTCCCCCCATTCCCATAGGCTGTGTGGCATGCCCCTCCCCCCATTCCCATAGGCTGTGTGGCATGCCCCTCCCCCCATTCCCATAGGCTGTGTGGCATGCCCCTCCCCCCATTCCCATAGGCTGTGTGGCATGCCCCTCCCCCCATTCCCATAGGCTGTGTGGCATGCCCCTCCCCCCATTCCCATAGGCTGTGTGGCATGCCCCTCCCCCCATTCCCATAGGCTGTGTGGCATGCCCCTCCCCCCATTCCCATAGGCTGTGTGGCATGCCCCTCCCCCCATTCCCATAGGCTGTGTGGCATGCCCCTCCCCCCATTCCCATAGGCTGTGTGGCATGCCCCTCCCCCCATTCCCATAGGCTGTGTGGCATGCCCCTCCCCCCATTCCCATAGGCTGTGTGGCATGCCCCTCCCCCCATTCCCATAGGCTGTGTGGCATGCCCCTCCCCCCATTCCCATAGGCTGTGTGGCATGCCCCTCCCCCCATTCCCATAGGCTGTGTGGCATGCCCCTCCCCCCATTCCCATAGGCTGTGTGGCATGCCCCTCCCCCCATTCCCATAGGCTGTGTGGCATGCCCCTCCCCCCATTCCCATAGGCTGTGTGGCATGCCCCTCCCCCCATTCCCATAGGCTGTGTGGCATGCCCCTCCCCCCATTCCCATAGGCTGTGTGGCATGCCCCTCCCCCCATTATCATAGGCTGTGTGGCATTCCCTCTCCCCATTATCATAGGCAGTGTGGCATTCCCTCTCCCCCCATTCCTATTGGCTGTGTGGCATTCCCCTCTCCCCATTATCATAGGCAGTGTGGCATTCCCTCTCCCCCCATTCCTATTGGCTGTGTGGCATTCCCCTCTCCCCCCATTAGTATAGTCAGTGCGGCATAAGTAGAAAAAAAAAAGTAAAACTCACCTGTCCGCTGACACCACTCCGCTGAGCGGTTGGCTCCGTGAATCCGGTGGGCGTGGCCTGCGCCGCGTCAGCACAGGCCACGCCCACCCGGTTCACGGAGCTGGCCGTAAGAAGCAGCGGCGGGCTCTGTCCCGGCCCCGCCGCAGCAATCGCTGCCTTTTCAGGCAGCAATAGCAGCGGCGGGGCCATAGACAGTGCCCGCCGCTCCTCCATCTGCTGCCTCTTCCTGGGCACATGCGAGCATCCAGGTCCGTGCAGCAGGTGGGCGTGGCCTGCACCGAATCTCTGCAGGCCACGCCCTCCTGCTGCACGGACCTGGGTGCTTGCATGTGCTCGCAATAGGCAGCAGATGGAGGAGCGGTGGGTGCTGTCTCTGGCCCCGCTGCTGCTATTGCTACCTGGAAAAGACAGCGATCTCTGGCCTCCCGCAGTGTGGCAGGCAACGCAGGAGCGCTGCAAACTGGTGAAATTTTTTTTTTTTTTTTTTTTTTTTTTTTTACATTCGCCCGATAAGGCGTACGGACATTTTCCCCCCACTTTTGGGGAAAAATAAGTGCGTCTTATAGGGTGAAAAATTCGGTATGCTAAACATTGTTATTTTAATTGTCCCTTAGCCTAATTCACCTAAAGCAAGCATAAAGACAAAGCCCCCCCTATTGAGAAGCCTAAGTATCCTAAACCCTCCTAGGCACTGTGAATCTTGCAGCGCTTTACTTTAGGATTCCTGGCAGAAGTCTGTTTGCCAGACATACATTAATTTAAAAGTGTGAGAGGAGACTTCAGCTATGTACAGGGAGATCCTACCTATGAGGAACGAGATTGCTTCACTTTTCGCCACTCGCAATCCTCCTGGATCAGCTTCTGGGGTACTCACTGCTGACGCACTCTCTCACCAGTCGGAACCCGTCATTTTAAACACTAAACCTCTTTCCAAAGTCAATCCAATCCTCTGTCCAGCGCCTGTTCAGGTCGTAACAGAATTTGACATAGTGGTAGAAAGTCATGGTGAACTTTCTTCAGTGGATTCTTTTAATGAGGGAATACAGGACAAGGACTCCAGGGGGGCCTCTGGCTCCTCTAAAGCTATACCGAAAGTTTTGGCAGGATTATTGGCTGATGTCTATTGTACATGGGGTATTAAGTGTGAGGACAAGCCTTTATCGATACAGGATAAGATGTATAAAAAATTATTTAAAAAAAGTTCCAAGGCTTTTCCCGTTCACTCAGCCCTTTAAAGATATAATCAAGTCTGAGTACGAATGACCAGAAAAGACATTTTTCATGCCTAACTCACTAAAAAAGAACATTTCCCCATCAGGACATGGAACCATGGAGCAAGAGTCCTAAATTAGATGCACCATTATGTCAGATATCCAGAGCAGAGGATTTAAGCTTTGAGGATATGGGGCACTTCATAATCCCATGGATTGAAGGCATTCTAAAGAGGGCCTGGGATGCAGCTTCCTTTACCTTCAGACCTACGCTGGCAAATGATGATGTTGCCAGGAGCATGGAAGTTTGGCCCAATAGCCTGAAAGGTTTTTTTGGAGGAAGACATTCCTAAGGAGAGTTTTTTAGATATTTTACCTACTCCTTGTTAGAGAAGTTTCCTACACGATGATTGCTTCAGAAGAACCGCCTTAATAGCTTGTGCCAGAAAGGCCCTTTGGCTAAAAACTTAGTCAGGTGATCTAGTTTCCAAGGCTGTGTGGCATCCTATTCCATGGTAATCTCTCTTGTTTGGGGAGGACCTAGACACTCGCTCAGAAGCAAGATGGCCTCTTCAGGGTAAACAAAACGACCTAAAGAAATGTTGGGCACAGACTGGACCTCCATAAAAGGGTTAGTTTGCTTGGCAAACCCCAAGAGGGCCCCAAACCTCATTCCTGACAGATTACCCGGTAGGGGGAAGGCTCAGCAAGGTTGTAGCCACCTGCCGAGTAATTTCACAGAATCCATTTGTGCTACAGACACTGGAAAGGAGATACTCATTAGAATTTGTATCCATCCCTCAATCTTGTTTTCTGGTGACTAGATTACCCAGAGACCTCAAAATGAGGGAAACCTTTCCTTTGGTTATACAAGAGTTAATTCACAAGAATGTGATAGAGACAGTCCCATCTCAGGCAGTGGGGCGGGATTTTATTCTCAACTTTTTCTGGTGCAAGAGCCATCGGGAAAATATTGGATGATCCTGAATCTTCATGGTCAGTCTAGACCTACACGATGCCTACCTTCACTTTCCAATCCTTGCATTACATCGCAGCAAGTTTCTGAGGTTTGCAATCCAGACAGATCAAGGGATTTCTCATTACCAGTACAAAGCCCTGCCCTTCGGTCTGTCCTCAGCCCCAAGGATTTTTACAAAGATATTAGCCGAACCTATTGCACACCTCAGACGGGAAGGCATTATGATTCCTTACCTGGATGATCTTTTACTGCTGAACAAGTCAGAGGCTCTACTAACAGATCTAGAAAGGACTCTTTCCCTTCTGAAAGCCTTGGGATGGGTGATCAACCTAGAAAAATCAAATCTAGTGCCCAGTCGGTTTATAGGTTGTCCTCAGGTTTCTCTCAGAGAAATCATGACATTGCTTGGCCTCATGACTGTGGCAATTCCGACAGTGCCATGGGCTCAACTCCATATCGGAAGCCTGCAGAATTTTCTGCTATCTCTGTGGGACAGGTGCCCGGACTTGCTGGTTCAGGCAATTCATTAATGGAGAAAGACTTGCTAGAAAGTCTCCATTGGTGGGCAGATCCAGAGATACTAAAAAGAGGAAGATAGTGGAAGCTAAGGAATCCAGTAGTTATAACAGACAGCAGTTCCTGGGGTTGGGGGGCCCATTTGGACAGCCAGAATGTCCGGGACAAGTGGCAACCAAACATTACAGACCGATCCTCCAATTTCAGGGAATTAATGGCAGTCAAGCTGGCGCTGGACGAGACGCATTTATGCAAAGGTCTGGAATGTTTTTCCTCATTTTGTGAAGATAACAAATTGAATCCAAAGAAAGAATAGCAGTTCTTGAATTTCTGCAGGAAGGTTTTGAGAAAGGACTGGCAGTAAGTACACTGAAAACACAGGCGTCGGCTTTATCAGCCTATCTAGATCGTCTGTTGAGACAAGATCTGTTAGTCATATTTCAACATCATTAAACCGGTCCCAAGACCTAATGCTCCCAACATTGCCAGTTGCAGTGCGATCAGAAGTAGATCTATCATTTTTGGATGTAAGACGAGTATTATCTATCTATCTGGAAAGATCTAGAGAATGGCGAATAGAGGACCAGCTTTTGATAACCTTCAATGGCAAAAGAAAAGGCTTAGCTGCCTCAAAATCGACTATTGCCCATTGGATAAATCAGACTATTATGCAGGCTTATACTTCCAGAGGAGAGTCTGTGCTGCAGGTGTTTGCACACTCAACCAGAGACTTATCTACTTCCTGGGCAGAAAGGACAGGGGCCTCTATAGTAGAGATCTGTAAAGCAGCAATGTAGTCATCAGCCCACACCTTCCTCAAGCACTATAGACTTGATCTTCTGTCCGCAAAGCATCAGTCCTTTGGTAGAAGGATCTTACTTGCAGCTTCCCATTTTTTTTTACTTTCAAACGTTAATAAAAGGTAATTAATAAGCATGCAAACTGCTGCATGCTTATTAATGACCTACTCCCTTACCAGGCCGCCGGCTCATGGACCTCTCGCTCTTGCTACACCGGGAGTATGTATCTCACAAACCTCCCAGGTGAAGCTCTTCAGGGCCGACCTCTCACACGGAGCGTCCGGCTTTTCTCCCAGCATGCAACGATGGTGATGGCGGCGAGGGCGATGAAACGGCTGGCTTTTCTTCCTCCGGCGATGGCGGTGGGAGTCTGGCAGAGGCGAGGTGAGAGCTTCATTGGAGGGAGACATCAGAATGTAGCTGTGGACAGCTGACTGGTGACTAACGTCACCTGCCAGTGATCCGCAGTTTCTAACGGGTTCATGTAGCGTGAATTACCACACTACATGAACCCCTGCAAAAGCAGCAGCACAGCTGACAGTCAGCTATGTGCTGTGGGAGCATCTGGACCTGCACCCGGAAGGTAAGTAAGTTCTTTGGGCTTCTTTTTTTTTTTCTTCACTTTTGGTCCGCTTTTATGGGCTTGAGCATAAAAAACGAATAATGACCCTCTACTTCCTGGTTGACCATGCCTCATCTTACTCCGGTTGGGTCTCTGATACAGGGTCCCCCTAGTGAAGGCTTCCAGACATAAGAATAGTTTCCACCCGCCTTTCAGGTAATGAACAAGCAACAGAATAACAATATGACATTCCTGCTCCAAATATAGTGTAACTACACTACCCTGCTAAGTAACTAGTTATGTATTTGTAACCACTGAGGAACAACCACTGATATGTTCGTCCCTGAAGTCTAAAAGGCTCCAGGACATCCCGATTTAGGATGCCCATCTGTGTGAAAAACCCGCGATTGTACCTCAAACACTCACCTTTCTGGTGCTCCTATGCTACATACCCCATATATTCATGGTTGTGCGCTATACTCAACCACCGCAGGCTGGACATGGGCTGGCTTTGGACCTGTAAAATCCTGGCTGATTTTTGGCCCTAGTCTACTACTGAATGGGAGAACCTTCACAGACATATATGTTCATCCTCCTCCAATTGTCTCCTGCCAATAAAAAAAAAAACAGTGTACACTATTTAAACATGGGGAAAAATAAACTGATTTAACCGAAAATCTATGGGTGACATCAGGACTGAATAGTGGGAACCAGCATCAAAATATGACAAAATGTGGACTTTCTGTGCTTCTTTGAAAGGGTATTTGGCTGTGGTTAGGCTTTTCCCAAATTGGAATACCACATGGACAAGGACCTATCAACAATAAACATCTGGGTTATAAGTCCTTGTTGCTGGGGTATCCCAATTTGGAATGCCCCGTTCACCTTCCTGGTAGTGCCTGGGTGGATGTGCGAGCTCTTGTTCAATCAGCGCTGCCTCAGATGCAAAATGTGAGGGATTTGGCCACATCCAGCAATGTACCTGCTGGAAAGGGGAGATATTGGGGTGAGGTTTCACTCAGTGGGGCATCCCAGGGTTAGATAATCGGCCATCAATGGAGTATTTTAGACTCCGAGGCCGACACAACATATGATAGGTCCACTTGATGTACGGCTTTGGTAGATTGAAGGGAAGATGGCACCCTTGCAAGCAGCTTACCTGATCATTTATATAGGACATGGAGGGACGCTGTTATTACTAGGTGCTGTAATATATATAATGCCCTACTTACTGTTTATATTTTTAACTGGAGGTCAACTTTAACATTTCTGTAGAATCTCCTCCAAGAGAGAAGCGAACAGCAGCGGTTTCTTCTTTCTTTACCCTTCTAAATCAGTCCTTTACATTTCACGTTGGTTTCCAGTCAAGTTTGTAATCTTTTTGTAATCTTTTAATTTCGATTCATTTGCTCATTTGGTTAAAAACACCTCTTTGCTTCCTAATTACATGCTGCCCTTTATTTCCAGTCTGAGTGCAGCTTTATACTGTAATTAAGCAACAGCCCCCAAATTAACATGTAATGAATGTTTTGCTGAGCAGAGATGACACACTTGTGTGTCTGCATTAAGAATTTCCATAGTGTCTCACATGACCCACCACTTGGTGGACGGGGTTTAGTCCTTGCTAGATGTTCAGCTTAGAGGAGTTATTGCTTGAAGCAATCGGTTATTACAAATCTATAAAAGCATTCCAGAGAGCGAGAGGGGTGTTTTTAAATCTCAACCTAAAAAAAAAAATCCACAAAGCTTATTGGTTTCCTTTGACTGGAAGATCGAATATCCAGGGAACTACTCTCCTCCAGGGAACTACTCTCCTCTTGCATGCGTTCTTTGAGTCACACTGTGGGGTTGGGCTTTGTGTTGAAGTAAACTCGCCAGCGTGAATTCTCACAATCTCAGCTGATCCCAAGCTGTTTCCAACATGATTTCGTTCCTACGAATTGAAGCGAGAATTCATGGTGAGAGTTTTACAACTCGCATGACAGGTGAATTAATCCATGTCAGCGAGTTGTATTAGTTTAATTGATAAAAGTGATGCCACCTTATTTTTATCAATGAAAACGGACAGAGGGGCTTTTTTTTTTTTTTTTTTTTGCTTTTCTATTACGTCACCCTCCTGTGATGTATTTAGTAATGAGGGAGAAATCCCAGAGAGGCACCACCTCTCAGTATAAAATGCGGCTCCCCTGCCTCAAATCCCTTGTTGGGTAGTGAGGATTAAAGGGGGGCTGTATCCCTTAATCCTCCAGGTGGCGGCAGAGACCAGCGGGGGACACCAGAAGCGTTGGCGGACCTTAAAGTGGACCAACACCCAGGATTTTGACTATCCTGGGTTTTGGTCCACTTCGGTGGGGCACCCTGATCGGGGGTGCCTCGCTGTCTGAAACCCCCCCCCCCGAAAGCCCAGAAACACTCACCTCACCACGCTCCCACGTGACCGCTCCAGCCAATCGCAGCGCGCGTCCAAGGCCGCTTGGACGCGCATAGCAGCTCAGCGGCTCTGAGCGATGGAGGCCGCGTCTCGCGCTTCCCTCTAACAGGGAGCGTGCCTGCGCCGGCCATTCACAAACGGCCGGTGCGGGTGCGCGCCCTGCTAGAGGGAAGCGCGAGACGCGGCCGCGGCTCGCGCATGCGCCGATGGAACGGGACTGAGGTAAGGTTTGTGGTCCTCCTGGGGGGGGGGGGGGTCCTCCCCGCTGGACATCCCGATTTCGGATGCCCCGCGGGGAGGGATCTGATCGGTCCGGGAATCTTATAGATTCCCGTGCGATCCCCCCTGGGTGTTGGTCCACTTTAAGGATGAGGCTGCGCAGCGCTGGAAAGAAGAAAGGAGATGGGGACCGGTGAGTAGTTAAATTTGGGGTGAACTGGTAATTGGTCTAGGGGACCCTATACATGTTCACGGGGTAGAGGTCCGACATGACACCTGCTGGCATCGGTGGGTGACATCTTGGTACCTGCCCAATTACCCACACCCCCATCAGTGGTTCTTCTAGGGGAGCGTCTGATGGGGGGAGAAAAAGGTTCTTGTGCAAATCTCTAAAAAGCTCCCTGAATCAAACAAAAACTTGCTCAAAAAATGGTCTGCTGAATCAAGTGAGGTGGAAAAATGGGAGAGAACAGGGTTTTCACTCAAAAAGTTTATTCCAGCACAAGATTTCTCAGGTGACAGGCTGTTAGACACGCTTGGCTGGAAGAAATATCTGCTTATTTTAGCGCTACTTCACTTTTCATCTTGTATATTGATACATATTTCTATTATATAAAAACATATTTCTATTATATAAAGAGGGGCATGAAAGCAAGAGGGATACAGAAAAGGGGGGAAAAAGAAGGGATACAAGGCCAAAGGGGAAAAAAAAAGCGAAAGGGGAGAACGGGAGTAGTTTTAAGCAGGAGGAACTGGAAGAGAGCAGAGATAGGAAGGGAAGAAGTATAGCAAGAGAGATAGAGAATAGAGGAAAAAGGAGCAGAGGAAGTAGTAGTGGTTTAGGGTAGGGACAGGAGCAAGATGAATAAGGGGGGCTGGTAGAAAAAGAAGGATGTAGTAGGAGAAGAGGGACAACTGAGGAAAAGTTGTAGGAGAGAAAGGGGGGAAGAGGAATGTTTATAACAAATATAGAGGAGGCATAAGATAGGGATACGTGGGGAGAAGTAAGGTAGGGAGGGATAAGTAAGGTAAGGTATGATCAGAGGAATATAAAGAACGGAGGAAATGGTGGTGGTTTAGAACAGAGGATAACGAGAGGGGACAAAAGTAGGAGAGGGAGAGATGTGGTGAAAGGGACATACAAAGAGGGATAAGAGGACGGGGATAAGCGAGAAATAGATAAGAGAAGCAGGGAGAAGTGATAAGAAGAGAGGGATAGTATGGGGAATTTTAAAAAAGAGGGATAAAAAAGGGGAAGAAGCAACAGAGTATGGAAAATATTAGGACCACAATATATCACATAAAGTCAATTAACTTCGGGCTAAAAAATTTGTAAACCCAAATGAGGTGTTTAGTCCTTTAGGTTGTACGGTATCCAATTTATAAATCAAAAAAGTTTCTCGCAGTAGTAAGTGGAGGTGCCAATCACCACCGCGTCGGGGTATCCCAACCTGTTCAATTACCATACCTCTTAACTTGTGCACTTGGTGTTTCACTGCCACAAAGTGTAAGGCCACGGGCTTATCATAGTCGGGTTGTTCACCCCTTTTACTTTTCTCCAGGCTGACTCCAACTTGGCTTTTATGTTGTTGAAAGTGCTTCTTGAATGGCCTATAGTCTTGCCCACATAAACCAATCCGCACGGGCATTTCAATAAATATACGCAAAAGTCCGTAAGACAATTAAAGATGGCCCCAGTCTTACATTTCTGTCCTGTACGTGGATGTGTAAACTGATCTCCCACAATCAGGGAGTTACACATGTTACAATTGTTGCAAGGAAAACATCCCATTTTGTTGTCAGCATTGACCAATGAATCGTGCAATGATTTGTTCTTATTGTACACCATCAAAACCGGGTTTCTCAAATCAGGCACCAAGTTATTGTCCGCTAATAGGATGTCCTGATGTTTCTATGTTACGCTTTCTATTGCAGGCGAGAGACTGTTAAACCGGACCTTCAGCATGATTTAATGAAAAGCCCAAACCCTTAAACTATTCCCCAGCATCTAAAATTAATATATTTTAAAGTGGACCAACACCCAGGATTTTGACTATCCTGGGTGTTGGTCCACTTAGGTGGGGCACCCCGATCGGGGGTGCCCCGCTGTGTGAAACCCCCCTCGATCGCCGCAAAAACTCACCTCTCCCCGCTCCCACGTGACCTCGTCCGGCCAATGACAGCGCTCAAAGTGCTGTCATTGGCTCCGTCTGTCGCTTCCCTCTAACAGGGAGCGCGCCTGCGCCGGCCATTCACAAAACGGCCGGCGCGGGAGCGCGCCCTGCTAGAGGGAAGCGAGAGACGCGGCCGCGTCTCGCGCATGCGCCGTTGGATCGCCGGTAAGGTAAGGATTGTGGGCCTCCTGGGGGGTTCCTCCCCGCGGGACATCCCGATTTCGGATGCCCCGCGGGGAGGGATCTGATCGGTCCGGGAATCTTATAGATTCCCGGGCCGATCCCCCCCTGGGTGTTGGTCCACTTTAAGTTTTTGGTCACTTATTCTTTATCCCCACTGGGCTGCATCTCTGTTCAAGACTCTAGGATATGGGTGCCGCCATCTTGAATCAGAAGCATCACACATACTGAGGAGAGGGGGATAAAGTGCAGGGGGTGGGTTATAGCTGTGCACAGACAGACCAGAGCTGGCATCAGGGAAGGCACAGCAATCCCAGAATGCAGAGTGGCACAGTCAGAAGACACTTCCTGTTTGCAGGCTGCCTGATGCTTCATGAGCCGCCATGGATGTTTAAAGGCTTATAACCTGCAATAGATGCAGGTAGGATGGTGTTTAATATGAGCAATCTGTATGTACAGGGTGTGGAAAACATATAAGATATGCTCTTATTTAGGGTGAAAATCCGCTTTAAGTTTGTACAAATGGGATCCGTTACCCAACAGGCTTTTGTTTACCCTGAGTGGCATCTTGTGACCAGATTGTGATGGCCTTTGTCTTGGCATGTTCCAGAACACGTTCAGGATACCCCCATGCTCGGAATTTGTCATACATCATATTTAGCTGATCATTCCTTTTCTGTGGATCAGAATTGATTCTCAACACTCAAATTGTGAAATCGGGAGGTTGTCGGTGAGATGTTTGGGGTGAGCACTCTCATATCTTAATAGAGTGTTTCTGTCTGTCGGTTTAGAGAATAGGCCAGTCACAATCGACCCTTTCGATTTTAATCCAGAGGTCTCTATTGAGAAAAAAAAAATCGATAGTTGGAAAGATAGAATTGAGAAATTCCACAAACATCCCAAATCCATCATGGGTTCCCCGCCAGATCACCATAATATCGTCAATGTACCGCCCCCAAAATAACACATGTTCGTTATATACATAGATTTGGGGCGAATATACCTCTCTTCCAAAAATCCACAACGATTAGTGAAGGCTGGTGCGACTGCGCTGTCCATAGCGGTGCCAAGGGTTTGCTTGTAGAATGTATTTTCAAACTTAAAATAATTGGTATTCAATACCACACCTAAGCCGGTGAGGATATATTCAGTGGGGATGTCGGGATTTTGGACAAGAAAGTGTTTAACAGCTTTTATGCCGTGGTCATTAGGAATGTTTGTGTATAATGAAGAAATGTCCATGGTCACCAAAAGATCTCCAGTACCAATCTTAACCTTTCATCAGAAAATCACCCGAATCTCTCAGGTATGATGGTAATGTCCTTACATAGCGCTGTAGGAGGTAATCAAGCCATTGTGCCAGGTGTTGGGTTAGTGAATTGGTACCAACCACAATCAGTCTATATTTGACTGGATTCATACCCTTGTGTATTTTTGGTAGGGGGCTCACATAACGGGGAAATTGGGATGCCCCCCATCTGCCACCCCCCCAGTTTCTTATATACACTATGGTTGGTTTTGGTCCACTTTAAAGTGGGATCAACGCAGCATAGCAAAAGCTGGATGAAACACAAGGCGATGATGGCTGGTGGCCCATGTATGCACCGTGGGATCTCTGGAATAGGTGTCATCCAAATAGGCAGGGGTAGCAAAACCCATGGTGCCCTGCCCTCCAGAGCTTACAATCTAGCTAGGACTCCTGTGGGTGGGGGGGGGGGGTATAGCAATGCAGTGGCAGAATATACAGGTTCACTTATGCACCACATGGACACCCCATGCTCACCATACACACTCTGAAGCTCACATTTCAGGCCCAGTAGATTTTGCTTCAATGTTTGACATATTTTTTACATTTAGAAGCAATTTTGGGCAGACAGACTCCGCTTTGTTTTTTACTTGTTAGTCTTCTCCTTGGTTTTGGCTGGAACTGCACTCAGCTGACAGGAATTACTTTCCAGGGAGAGAGGGAGGGATCAGCGAACGAGCTGATTGGAGCAACTGATCACATGGAAAATGGTTGTAAGTAGTGTCATTCTGAGCAGCTTCAAGGGTCATTCTGAGCAGCTTCAAGGGGGTCTTTCTGGGAAACCAAAACCCACTAGAAAGTGCTGGACTAAGCACTTCTTGGTGCCAGAGATGGAGATGGTCCTGGTCCAGAGAGGCACAAAATTAACCTAATCAACCCCTTCATGTGGTCAGTGAACCCTGCATTATATAGATACTCTCTTCCTAGCAATGGGTTTTGGTCCACTCTAACTCCAACTGACACCTAAAACTGTCCAAAAAATGTAGCCTAATCCTTTAAATGTACACATTGTACATCAGGCCTACGCCTTCTACAAAATGAACTTAAAAGATTCCACGGTAAGTGGCACCAGTATCATTCTATTACTTTAGTCCCATTGTGGGTGCTCGCATCATTTGGGATGCTGCCAGAGACTGCACAAGTAAATCCTGGGGAAATTCACAAGTTAGGTCACCTCGAATCGGGATGCCCTACAGGGGGAGACCACCTACCCTAGAGTCTATTATAGCGGTTGCTCCTCTTTAAAATGGACTCGGTGAGGCTGGCCTTGGAGTCTAAAAGACTCCAGGGCCTGACGATTTCCTATCCCTGGAGTTTTTGGGATTACCCACTATGTGAAGCCCCCTACTAGACTCGCGTTGCCCGTTAACCCACAGCACATGTGCAGGCCACAGACCCCATCCCTAGCGTCTTTCAGCTGATGTGCATTCCGGCACCCAGCCATACAGATAGGCTGGCACAGGAGCACATGCCTCATGCGGAGGGAGACCAGGGATGGCACAGGAGCACATGCCTCATGCGGAGGGAGACCAGGGATGCGACCACTATATATATAATATATATATATATATATATATATATATATATATATATATATATATATATATATAATATATCTCTCTATCTCTGTATGGCGTGCATTAAGTTGGCAAACAGGGCTAAGTGGATGAGTGCCTGCACATGCACCGTGGGATTGCTGGAAAGGTGCCCCAGAGAAAAAGACCAAACCCGGGGATGGTCAACTTTAAATATATTATCAATTTCTTTTAGATTTTCTTTTCTTTGCTTTTTAGCTTCCAGAAAGTGTTATTTGAGAAGTGACCACACTGACACCTGGGGATCGTTCATGCGCTTTATACGCCTCCTCCCCAAGCTTGAATGATTAGATTTTGCCTCCAGAATGATTATTTTTAAGCAGTCCCAATCGGTTAGCTCTGTCATTTATATTCCTGGTGGCTGGGAGAGTGGCCGCTGACAGTGTAAATTGTGATGCATTTCTTCCATTTACATCTGACTGGGTAGGAATATGTTATTCTTTATTTTCTTTTTTTTTTTTTTTTTTCCCTCTATCCTTTCTATATTTTTTTTTGGGGGGGGGGGGGGGGCGAGGATGGGGAGGCGGTTTAATAGGCAGGTTATGGCTTTGTATTTCTCTCCGTTTCATTACACATGCGAGAGATTGAAGTGCGCTCAATGGCCTGTTATTTGGATATCCTCTGCACGCCCTAGAATGTCGCACAAAGGAAAGGCAGCCCGATGGGCTGGCAATTATAATTCAGGAGAGCGCGTCCTGCAGCAATTACCAGAGCCGCTCCGAGAGACCAGGGGTGCGATGTGTCTGGAAATTGGCGCTGGCGCGGTAACAGCTTCTTGCGCCGTTCACATTATAGTCCAGTAACCGAGATCCAAATTCATTTCACAGCTGTAATTGAATCTCCTGGCTGAGGCTGGAGAAATCTTTGATATCACCCGGCCCCTGTTGCTATATGGAATGTATTCTTACATATTTGCATTATGTGTAGCAAAGTACGGCCTGATACATTATGGAGTTTCTCCAGGGAATTCAAATCCTTCACTTGCTTTAAGAGGAAGGAAGCAGAAAGAAATAAATTAGATGGAGGTTGTAGTGGTATGTTGATTATTTGTCTTTTTTTAACCACTTAAAGGCATTGGTTAAGAGATTGTTTGCTTATCTGCCATATAGAACATTCATCCTGGTATGCTGCTAAACCTGTTGTTGAGCTTTAGCCCCGTACCTGTAAGCCCAGCCCCTGGATTTTATTTAATTATGACCATTTTTTTTTATCCTTGAATCACTGCTTCTCTTGCATTAGACTGTGTGGGACACACCGATACCTATGTGTGTAGGGGAGGATAGCTGCTCCCTCCTTTGTTTGTCTTTTCTTTGCTTTGTTGTATAGGTCCACTTTTTAGGGCTAAAAATGGCATAAATAATACTAATAAAAAAAATCATGGGGGTTTCACACATCGGGGCATCCTAAATCATGATGTCTCTAAAAGAGGGAGACAAGCGACTCTAGACACTTATACACTTTAGGTCACTCCTATTTTTTAAGAGGAGGACCACTTTTTCCCACAGTGCTGATCTCTTTCTACAGTCCCACTGTGAGAAATGACTGGGCATGGCCTGGGTACAGCAGGCTCCTATTCTCAATAGTAGCCTGCCATACAATGGCTATGCCCACCCGGCTTCTCATACAAGCACTTCATGGGACTGATCAGCATTGTGGAATGGGGTGGCAGGTAATGCGGCAGTCTTGTGACCCCTGGCACAACCTGTTTTTGAGGCTTCTTTTTCTAATCTTTGTCCTATAACCTTTTTTCTCTACTCTTTCCTCTTCTAATTTCTCAGTTTACCTCACAAAAAAGCAGAACAAAATTGGGATACCCCAATGTTTGAAACCCCCAGAACGCTGCATAAAACTCACCTCTTCCTGGTCCTACAGCTCATGCGAAGGCTCTCGTCCAGTCAGAGCCGTTTGCCGTTACTATGTCATTCGGGAAACAGCGGAAGCGCACACACACACAGGCTGTAGGTTGTAAACAATCAGAACCCTATGCCGAATTACGTAGTCAAGGAAAACCTCTCTGATTGGAAGGGCGCCCGCACTTTCACCATTGGAGCCTTTACTGATAATCTGGGGGGTTTCACAGAGCAGGGCATCCCAATATGGGCAATTCAAATTGATGCACATACAAATTCATTTACCTTTTTGTAACCCCTTCTATGGTCGATTTTACAACCAAAATGGCGTCTCATGGAGCTGCAGGCCGTCTGTAAAGTACTGCTGGATTTCCTGCCACTGTGCATTGTGGGTTATGTCCGTCAGGCAGCAGCACAGCTGGGTAGCTGAAAAAATGAAGTCCAGGGGATGCTTCAAGATGGCCGCTACCAGCAGAAAATCTGTGACATTTCAGTTTTGAGTGGATGCAGGAGCAAATGTCAGTGGGGGTCGTGCTAAAGATTTACTGAAGCAAGTTCAAATCTTTGTGCCCATTTGGTGTAAATTGCAGCTTGGTTAGCTTTTGAATTTTAGCACATAAAAAGGTGCAATAAAAAAAATATTTGTCCTAATTTTTCCTAAAAAAAAAAAATAAAAAATTACAGTTGAGGTGCATCATTTTTCGAATGAGGTAAGAATAATTTTTAGAAAGTGTGGCAACCACCCTATGAGCTATGCTAAAGAATTTGTATTATTTTTCAGCATACCCCGTAGGGTGCTGTTTCCAAACATTTAAACAATTATTCTTGCTTTGTTGTCTGAACCTATACGAAGAAGCGGGGAAAAGACACTTTTCAGTTTCTAAAACAAAAAAAGGTGGTCATGAATTAATAAAACCCAGAGGCTGGGTAACAGAACATGGGGCTGAATCTCAGTAACAACCTCTTAATTCAACAGCTCACCAGGATGAATCTTCTGCATGGCAGGCACGCAAACAGTGATTTGTTTTTACACTGGTCATGGACAAGCCCTTTAACCCCTTCCTCTGTCTAACATGGAATCCTTTATCAGCCAGTTAGGTGTTTTGCATAGGGTTTGCCTAAAGCACCAATTTTTACTATGTTATTGGACTAATATTATGAAACCTATCTGTAGCCACAGGCCAGATTACACAGGAATTATTGACTTTCCACAATCCCTTCCTGCTTAATGGTGGACACACAACAGAATGAATTCGTTTTTTTTGCCTAAGGAAACCAAATTATCCTTTGTCCAACAAAAAAAGATGTGCCAGGCCGAAGTAGCTCAGGTCAAACCGCGGCCACGAATCTTGTAATCGCTCAGTACATCCTATTTCCAAAAGGCCTCTGACCTCCGTTATTATTTATATATATTTTCTCATTTTTCAATGAGTTTTAAACCTTGGGCTGATTGTATTTATAGTGCTGTGCCAGAGGGGAAACTGACCCCAGCTACTAACAGTAATGTGTTATTTTATATTTTATTTAATACATTTATTTTAACCCCCCCCATCTAATTTTCTCCCCGGAGGCTTAGAATGATTTACAGATGGAATAGCGGCTTAGCCTATTAAGAGCATCTAAATATTCCTTCTAATTTGGCTGCCGTACCCATTTTTCCAGGAAGCCGCACTCACGACGGAGGTGTATAACCTTAATGGCTTGTTGTATGCCATTAAAAGGTATTGTACACTCATAAAAGAATGACATTTTGATCAATGCTGTTAAAAGAATTATTGTCTTAACACAGAAAAGCTTTCCTGTTACCAGTTTAAAAATATGCCTTTAAAAGCTTTTTATTGAATACCTCGGTGTCCCGGAGAAAGGCGGCCTTGTTTTGGCTCGTGCTTGCGCCGAGATCTTCTGCATTTTAAATCTGAATACAAAAGCTCGGCGAATGGAGGAGCCGTGTGTGTGTGTCTGTCTGTCTACCGCAAGAAAAGAAAAAAAAATATATATACAAGAAACCTTCTCCAGCTCCCCTGAGACAGCCATGCTGTCTAGCTCCACAAATTCACATAACTAATAGAGTCTGGAAGTGTCAGAACAACCCCGTCCATACACACTGCCAAAGCAGAGATCCCTTTTTTATACACCTCCAGACATTTATAACCAAAGCCAGAGGGTGATAAGAAAGCCTTAAAGGGACAGATTAAAAAGAAAATCTGGGCGTTGGGTCCTTTTTATGTTCTGTTTAAAAAATATACATGCCATGTAAACTATCATTTATTTGATAAATTTCAGAATTATTGTTTTCTGTTACATATATCCCTGCTGCTCCCATTTTGCACCCATGTCCCTTTTTCCACCTCTTAGTTGTGAATTTTAAATGAAGTGAATTATTTACTTAGGACTATAGCAAAGGACTATATTTGCAATTTCCATTAGGGTCATCTTTATTATTTTTGTTTATTTATTAAGCACCATCCTTCCGTGGCCTTGTAGGTTCATTTGTATAGGCACCATTGATCCTGGATTCATGGTTGGCTGTGTAGGGCCAGGGCTATGGGCACCATTTGGCTTGCATTCATGAATAGGCTCTGCAGGCCTTTGAATGTAGTGACCTTTAAAGTGGACCAAAACCCACCCTGGAGTCTGAGACTCCAGAGCAGGCATACTCGCTCCTCCCCAGGGCACCCCTGATGTGTGAACCCCCCCCCCCCCAGGTCGCCTAAAAACTAGCCTTCGTTCCCGGTCCTACGGGGCATGCGGGAGCAGCGGCTGCATCCCCGCTATCCCTTTTAGCAGGGCATGTGCCTGTGCCAGGGAAGCGCATGCACGCTCCTTCTTAAAGAGTAGCGGGGGAAGAGAAGGGCAGAAGATGTGACGTTCATGGCACCTCTGGGTGGTCATGTGCACAGGGTATCACCAATCGAGGTTCCCTTTCCCCCAGGCATGAGCAACAGTGCTGTCAATGCATGCAAGTGATCCCATGGATCCACTGGAGTTTTGTTTGACTGGGCAATGTTGGACTGTATCTATGTGCACCACTGGTGCTGGGCATTGATTGGGCACAGAAGGTATATGTATGCCATACCTATATACTAGGCCATGATGGGGCATAAATAAATAAAACCGGGAAACCACCTATTCGCCTTCAAAGCACTGCCCTAATAATTCATCTGGGGTGGGCCACCAACCTTATCAATGCTACAATTTGCACGTATAAGACACAGGCTCATTCAGGCAATTTATTATGAAAGTGTAAATAGCAGCAATTTATTTGAGTGCACAATAACACACATGGTATAGCTACAAAGTTAGGCTTACCTACCCTAAAAGGTAAAAAGACAACATTGTGGGTTAATCTCAGCCGTAGGTAGGGACTGCAAGATAGAAAAAAACTAGCTCCTCCAGGCCTTTATATTGCATGCTGTGGCATGAACTCCTCAGTTCCTTTCTTGCAAGGGACTATGAAGAGGTCTGGAAATTTTATTTATTCTAAGTGTGTCATACACTCCACTTCGAACATCATGACATCTGGGTTATATCCTCTAGAGGGCGCACTTTCGCAGAGATGAAATGCAAAAAAGGCAGCCCCTCCTGGCCCATATAACCTAGGAACCTCCCACCAATTCCCCAGTTACTTCTCTGCGAGCTGACGAGACAGAAGATGAAGACTTCTTCTTGCAAGTATGCAGGGCTGACGCCCGGCGCCCCATTTTTTGTCCCTATTGCTGCCAGGATTTTTACCAAATTGTCCCTAGTGAGCCTCCCAGCTTTGGCTGTGAATCCTGGCAAGGGTAGGAGCACCCTGTGGGTGCTTTGGGAGTCTTAATACACCGTGAGTCCTCAATTGGGGAAGGCGGTGTCACCAGGTTACGGTGATTCTGGTGTGGGATGCCATGGGTTCCCCCTCCGGGTCCCTTACTCCCCTGGTGGGGGGGGGGGGGGGGGGGGCTGGCGTGTCTCAGGCTGGCTTTTTTCCCTTTATTTTTTGTGAATGTGTGTGTGGATGTCTCTGTTAGGTGCTTCACACTTTAGTTGCTGTGGTCATTTGGAAGTATTCCCTGTTGCATTGGGCTCTTTTTCTGTCAGCCTGAGTGAATCACTCAGGCTGTGGTGTGTGTAAAAGGGGGAGCGATTGGAGGGCCCTAGCTTGCCTTGCTCCAAACTACAGGGAGGGGGGCGTGGCCTAAAAATGCATGCCCCCCTTCTTCTTCCTGGTCCTGGCTCCTCATGCTTCAGGGGCCATCTTGGAAGTTATCTGCGCTGCTGTGCTGCTTGCAGGGGTCAGGTAGGGGCCTGATGGCCTTTTGTTTTTTTATTGTTTAGGGGTCACTCTCTGGTGGAGTGGGCCCCTGGTGGTGCATGTATGTGAGTTTAGAACTATATACTGTATATAGCTGTATATATGGGGTTGCTTGTATTTTTATTAATGCAGATGCCTCATTGTAATTGTATGCTTTTGTGTGTTGCAGATTGCTTCAGATTGTGCATATTAAGGGGTTCCTCCTGGTCCTGGGGTCCCTAGTTTAATGTTGGTCTCCTCTAAAATCCTCCCACTGGGACTTTTAAGGGGCATCCCGGGTTGCTTTAGCGTAATTCCCTTCGGTCTTGCGACTGACCAATAAAAAATCACCATATGGAGGCTCCGCAGGATACTGGACTCGGGTCCTCATTGGGCCCAGTCCGCTCATGCGTGGGGTGTGGGGCATCCCTTACGGGAGAGGATGTACCAATCTGTACTCCATGCGCTCATAAGGCCATAATGCGGAAGTCTGGGTCCCAGCCTTCTGGGTCGGCTCTTCCTGCTTCATCGCCTTCCCCTCCCCGTTTGTTACGTACCCCGAGTGACGTTGCTGCCAGCGGGGAGTCGCAATCAGATGTATGCGCCAGGTTGGCGAGCATTGAAAAGTTTGTTAGCACGGTGGGCAAGAAGGCCCAAGCTAAAAAGAGGCATTTGTCATCGGCCCAGCCTGTGTGGGACACAGATGACGATTATATGGATTTGTCAGATTATTCCCCTTTAGAGGAGGGGGAAGTGTATGAGGAGACAGAATCTGGTTTTGTGCAATCTGGTGAGACTTTTGGTGGGCAGGCGCCGGGGGATGCCGCAGATACGGCGGCTGTGTTGATGCATATGTTGGAGGTGTTGGATATTGTTCCCCCTGAGGCGCCTCCCTTGAAGAAGGGGGAATTTTTTGGGGTCCGCAAGCCCCGTCTAGAGTTTCCTACGCAGGATCATTTTGATGCACTGATCCAGAAGGAATGGGAGAGGCCCTGTCGGCTGCTGGGTGCTCCCCAGGGATGGGACAAGAAGTATCCCTTCCCGGTGGAGGCGGTCAAGCGATGGTCTTCTCCCCCTGAGGTCGATGCGCCTGTCTTGGGCTTGACCAATTCTTCTGTATTGAACACCCCGGACGCTACCTCCCTTAAGGATGGCGAGGATAGGTGCCTGGATCAGATGGCCTGTCATGCGTTTGCTTGTGTGGGATCGGCCCTGCGGCCGGCTTGTTCATCGGCTCTAGTGTCGCTTGCTACCAGGGACTGGCTTAATGGCGGTGTGTTTGATCCGGCTAGCGCTGAGTTCGCTTCTCTTAAGAGGTGTGAATTATTCATGGATTTTGTGTTGTCTTCTACGGAGGATTCTATTGTCATGTGTAGCAGGACTTCGGCCCTATTGGTGGCCATGCGCAGGTTGGTCTGGCTGTGTCGGTGGACAGTGGATTTTGGGGTTAAGAAGTCCCTTACAGCTCTTCCCTTCTTGGGTACGCGGCTGTTTGGTGATAAATTGGATGCTGTTGCTAAGGGAGGTAAGTTACTTCAGCGGAGGAGACAGCGCCGTCCCTTTTGGGGGGGCGGTTCTTTCACTCCTTCCTTTCGTGGAGCCAGAGCAACTAGGGGTCTGCCCGTCTCTGGTGTCAGGGGCTCGTCTTGGAACAGGGGCAGAGGTCGGGCACGCCCGCCGGCTGCCTGGGGTTCCAAGCCTAAGCCCGCCGGTAAGCGGGCTCAGCAATGAAGGGGCGCCCTCACCCGCACGGGTGGGGGGACGGCTGCGGCTCTTCTTCCAGGTCTGGGCCAGGGAGGTCACAGACAATTGGATCCTGGAGGTGGTGTCGTCCGGGTACAAACTGGAGTTCGAGTACTGGCCGCCTCCAAGGTTCTTGAGGTCGCGGGTGCCCTCGGACCCTCAGGCTGCTCAGGGGCTCCTGTTAGCAGTAAGAAATCTTCTGGACATGGGAGTTATTTGCCCGGTGCCTCTGTCGCAGAGAGGCAGGGGTTACTACTCCAACCTTTTCACGGTATCTAAAAAGGAGGGTTCGGTGAGACCCATTCTAGATCTCAAGGTTATGAACAGGTTTATCAGAGCCAAAAAGTTCCGCATGGAGACTCTGCGCTCCGCTATCAATTCCCTTCACCAGGGGGATTTCATGACGTCCATAGACTTCAAGGATGCGTATTTGCATATTCCTATTTTTCCAGTGCATCAGAGATTCCTCCGGTTTACGGTGGAGTATCAACATTTTCAGTTTGTAGCTCTTCCATTCGGGCTGACCTCTGCACCGCGGGTCTTCACCAAGGTCTTGGCGGGGATAATTGCCCTGCTCAGAGCTCAGGGCATTCGCATTGTGCCTTATCTGGACGACCTGTTGATCTCAGCTTCTTTTCTCAGTCAGGCGGAGCTGGACACCCACCAGGTGGTGGCGACTCTGGAGAGGTTCAGGTGGGTGATCAACTGCCCCAAGTCCTCTCTTTCTCCATCACGCATGATTTCCTTTCTGGGCATGAATCTGGATACCATTCAGGCCAGAGTGTTTTCTGCCCCAGACCAAGGTGCAGGGGATTCGGGGTCTGATCCGTCTTCTTCTGGCCAATCCTTGTCCCTCTATTCGACAGGGGATGAAACTGGTGGGCTTGATGGTGTCCTCCTTCGAGGCGGTACCGTTTGCACAGTTTCACATGAGATCGCTTCAACTTCACCTATTGACGTATTGGGACAGGTGTCCCCAGTCTTTGGATCAATCTTTCAGGATGTCTCCCAGGGTTCGGCAGTCACTTCGGTGGTGGCTGGAGTCGAGCAACCTGTTGAAGGGCAGGTCCTTTCTGGTCCCTTGTTGGGAGACGGTTACCACGGATGCCAGCCTGTCTGGCTGGGGAGGTATTTGGAAAAGTCATCAGTTCAGTGGGGTGTGGAGCCCTCAGGAGGCTCACAAACCTATCAATGTCTTGGAGCTCGGGGCCATCCGGCTTGTTCTGCAACGGCTGACGTCGCAGTTAGGGGGTCTGCCGGTTCAGGTTCGGCCAGACAATCGAACGACGGTGGCCTACATCAATCACTAAGGAGGGACTCGCAGGAGGGGTGCCCTCAAGGAAGTCTCCCTGATTCTACACTGGGCGGAGAATGTAAACTGCCGAAATGCAACTTTGCATTTCGGCAGTTTACATTCCGGGAGTGGAAAACACGGAGGCGGATTCCCTGAGCAGGGGATCTTCTCGCCAAGGAGAGTGGTCTCTCCACCCTGAGGTTTTTCTGGATCTTTGCCGCAGGTGGGGGACTCCAGAGGTGGATCTCTTTGTCTCGGGGCACAATCACAAACTTCCGGCCTTTCCCAGGATCCTCTAGCATTGGCAGTGGATGCCTTGTCCCTTGCCTGGAAGGATCTGGGGTTTCTGTACTTGTTTCCGCCCTTCTCCGTGCTGGCCAAGGTAGTTCGCAAACTGATTCTGGAAGGGGCACCAGCAATTCTGGTGGCTCCAAGGTGGCCAAGAAGGGTTTGGATTGCACTTGTGGTAAGGCTGGTGGTAGATCAGTACTGGCTTCCCGTGTTGCTGGATCTATTGTCTCAGGTTCAACTTCTTTACCCCAATTTACAAACGCTGGCTTTGACGGCTTGGCTGCTGAAACCTTCATTCATTCATTATGAGAGACCTCAGGATAAGGTGGTTTTTCGCTTTAAGCCAGATTTTCTTCCTAAGGTGGTATCTGTCTTTCATATCAATCAGGATATTGTTCTCCCTTCCTTGTGTCCTAAGCCTAGCAATGACAAGGAGAGGGTTCTGCACAATTTGGATGATGTTCGCTGTGTTAAGTACTACTTTGTGACTACTTCTTCTTTCTGCAAGACGGATGCCTTTTTTGTGGTGCCCTGCGGGCCCAGGAAAGGTTTGGAGCCCGCCAAGTCTACGATTAGCAAATGGAATCGTCAGGCCATTGTTTGGGCCTACTCTGCTAAGGGGAGGACTCCACCTTTTAGGGTCACTGCGCACTCTACTCGTGCTATTGGTGCATCCTGGGCTTTTCAGCACCAGGCTTCTGTTGAACAAGTTTGTAAGGCTGATACTTGGTCTTCCGTTCATACTTTTTCCACGTTTTACAAGGTTGATGTGCGGGCTTCAGCGGATGCTGTTGTTGGCCGCAAGGTTCTGCAAGCGGCAGTGGTTTAAGTTGGCACATTCTTTACTGTTTATGGTTCCCACCCATGACGGACACTGCTATTGGATTGCCCAGATGTCATGTTGTTCGAAGTGGAGTGTATGGCACACTTAGAATAATACCGTTTTGTGAAGTTCTCACCTTTAAAACGGGTATTATGAGTGTGCCATACACTCCACTTCGCCCCACCCCTTTTTTTCAGGTATTCTGGAGTTTTTCTATGGGGAACCATTGGGTGTTGTTGTTATAATTGGTTTTTCCTGGTCCTTACTGCTTTTATACACTGGGGAGGGTCCTAGGTTATATGGGCCAGGAGGGGCTGCCTTTTTTGCATTTCATCTCTGCGAAAGTACGCCCTCTAGAGGATATAACCTAGATGTCATGATGTTCGAAGTGGAGTGTATGGCACACTCGTAATACCCGTTTTAAAGGTGAGTACTTCACAAAACTGTATTTTTTTGTTTTGGGGCTCTGTCTCTCAGCCTCTCACCAGCTGCAGCATTCCTGTGTATCCCCGATAGATGCCTGAAGTCCGTTCCCAAGCCGATAGCTTTGGGTCGTGACTAGTGAAGGAAGTGCGCATGGGTCCAGGTAAGCGCGTCCAGGGCTCTTCCGACTGGGTCTGAGCCCCAAAGATCAGGACCCTGCTGCAGCAGAATACCTGATCTCTGGGCCTTGCATGTTGGCCATGCTGTGTGTATCCCACTGAGCCCTGTTCCCTCTACCCCCTGGGTCATCTAACCCCATGGCTCCATGACGAGAGACATGCTTCCCCAGGGCTGCTGGGGGGGGGGGGCTGAGCTAAGCGCCCCGAGCTCTCTTGTGTCAGTGTGTTTGGTGCTTACTACTGAGCAGTTATGCTGGTCAGAGCTCATTCAGAGTTCGGGGCGTGGCCACTGGGGTGACCGCATTTCGTGGTCTGCAGCTCCGCCCCCCCCTTCTCCTCACTAGCAGCACAAGGCACCACCATTTTGTGTTTTTCCCAGAGGTCCCTGCTGCATCTCCACATCATCACCTGGCAGCTCCTGCTTCCTGGTTCTCCTGAGCGGAGGATCGACAGGATAGCTGCTTTCCCTGGTCAAGAAGGGCCCTCTTGTGGGCACAGCTTTTTGACTTTTACGGATTCTTTCTGAATCTGACATTGTTCATGTTGTTGCAGGGTGGGAGTCCGGAAACTGCTGCATCCTTGGATGGTGGTTTGATCTCAGCTGCAGGGAGGTTGCTTTTCCGGTAGTGCAGGCAGATCTGAACAGTAGTCGACAGACAGGAGGGGGTGGGGACCAGCGCTCCAGCTGTATTGCTTAGCATTTCGATGCCTCTGACATGGTAAAATGGTTGCTCTAATACACCAGCGTTTCGTATTTAACAGAGAGTGGTGTCGCAGGTCACATATGACAAGTGTGGAGGGACCCCAATGCGCTGGGTGCACTACTGTCCTGTGCCGCCTTGCGCAGCTGGCAGGCTCCACGCCTTAGTTGGATTGTCCCAGTTTCCCCTGCGGAGTCGGGCTCGGACCTAGCGTGATACCCCCCTCAGTCGGGCTGCCAGGTCCTTTTTGGTCCCAGGGTCAGCCTAAGGATGGGGGTTCCTCCTTCGGACGTGGTGGACAGGGTGGCTCGGTTGGAGCCATGTTCATTGGCCTTTGTCAGCAGGGCCATCCCGAGTCTGTGTCTGCCCGCCCCAAGTGGGAAGGCTATTTCCAAGCTTAGGCCTATTCAGACGAGTCCTCTCCCCTCCGGATCAGATTGACGAGCTTATTGAGGCACTATTGGAGGTGAAACATAGAAGGTTGACGGTGCTGTAACTCTCTACTCCTCAGCCGTGCCGGCAGAAGAAGGGTGAACCCTACAAGCGCCAGAGGGTCAGGAAGGTTGTTCCCAGGCTTACCCATTTCCAGCACCAGAAACACCGCACCACTATATAGTTACACTGGGTAATATTTTATTGTATTTGGGCAAAGACAATAATAAAATAATTGCTTAAAAAACATGTGCACACGTACGTTGCCACTATCTTGTATGGGGGACACTGCACAGGTTTATGATTAATATGTTAACATATAATATGTTAATATGTTGTCCAAAAAAATTTTAAATCCTTCCTTAATGTCAAAATATTCCCATGAATCAATGACAAACTACTTATATTAATAAACCATCCCAAAAGTTCAAAGTGCATGTGCAAAAAGGTTTTTCTTATAAATATATATTAAATCCCAAAAAAGTGCAATTGCAATCACAAGTCCAGAGTCCCCATATTATCTGGAACCACAAATCCCTTCCCCCACTAATCATATAAACAAATCCCCCTTTTTTATACCATAAAGTGCCTGGCACTTTATGGTATAAAATAGGTGGGTTTGTTTATTGCAATTTATTGGATTTGGCACTTTTGGGATGATTTATTAATGTAGGTAGTTTGTCATTGATTCATAGGAATATTTTGACATTAAGGAATTAAATTTTAAACATTTTTTGGATAGCATATTAATCATAAGCCTGTGCAGTGTCCCTCATACAAGATAGTGTCAATGTATGTGTGTACATGTTTTTTTAAGCAATTCTTTTATTATTGTCTTTGCCCAAATACAATAAAATATTACCCAGTGTAACTATATAGTGGTGCGTCAATTGTTTCTGGTGCGGTTTTGGGGGTATTTGGGCTAACCCTTTTCTTATTGTTTCTACTGCTTCTAAGAAGATGCTTACTGGCCTCCTTTTCCGGGGGTTGTCTTTTCAGTGAGCCTCTGGATGACCTGGTCCAGAAGGCCGCAGGTGGGAGGTCGACTGGGCTTCCACAGAAAGCCGCTTTGCAGGTTGCGGAATATTCTTAGTATACAGTACGTCCTGCTCCAGATAAGATTCAGAACACATGGGTATTACTCCGCCAGATGGCGCTGGACTGCAGAGACATCGAAATTGGCTCCTCCCGGCCCCTCAAATACCAGGGACCTCCCACAAAATCCCCAGATCTTCTCTGCAGTCTGGACAAGAAGATGGCTCTCTCTTCTCGCAGATGAGCGGGGCTATTAACCTGCGGCCCTGTAGGACTGTTCCCACCCATTCCTTTATTAACGTGCCTCCCAGCCTTGGCTGCGCTGGTCGGGTGATGGTAGGCACCGCTGTCAGGTGCTTAGGAGCGTTGCTCCACCGCAATCCCCCACCAAAGGGTAGGCAGTATAGGCATATGGTGAGCCTCTATGGGATGCCCCTCCCGCCCTATTGCGCTTCCACTGTGCTCTGCGCTTGGCGGCGGCGGCGTTACCTCAGGCGCTGGTGCGCCGTTATTGGCTGCTTGTCACGTGTGCGGCTTTGCGCTCTTTGGGGGGTAACTGTCTCCGCGGCCCGCCCCTCGAGGTATACCCGGCGCCATTTTCTCTGGATGTGGCTGCTGAGTGACTGCGATCTACCTACCGCAGTCCGTGAGTGCCCTCGCGGGCGTCTTTATTTACCTTGTGTCATTATACATGTCACTTACGGGGTTCTCTTCGCTTATGTCTTTCAGATGGGCCGACCTCTATTGGTTTCTCCCGGCCCTACTCCCTCTATTTAGTTATTTAACTTGTGAGGCCTAGTGTGTAAATTACTCCCACTTCCCTAGCGGGCTATTGGGGCATCCCGGGTGGCTTTTATAGCGTGAATCCCTATTGGCCTATTGTGCCGCTAAAATCACCATATGGAGGCGTCTCAGGATAATGCGCTCGAGGTTCCTTTGGGACAAGCCCGGCTGTGTGTAGCTTGTGGGGTGTCCCCTACTAGTGCTGACAATATGCGGGTCTGTGTACCTTGTGCCCAGCAGGTGCTTGCGCTGCAGCCTGGTTTACCAGTAGCTGGGCCTGCGCCTCGTATGGCTTCACCTACTCCCCCAAGCTTAAATTTGACTCCCATTGAGTTGCATACAAGTGGGGATTCTCAGCCTGATGTGTCTTCTAGACTGGCTAGTGTTGAGAAGTTGATTGCTAATACCCTAGCGCGTAAGGCCTGTTAGCGGCAGTTGACGCCTGATGTCGATGAGCGCGATGTCACTCTTTTTTTCCTATGGAAGCTGATGAGTTTTTGGAACTGTCTGGCTATACCTCTTTGGAAGAAGGGGAGTTATTCTCTGACTCGGAGTCATCTGATGAGAGGCCCAGGGGTCATGATGATTCTGGTTCTGACCCCTGGGCCCCAGCTGATACTGATAAGCTGTTGGCTCAGATTTTTGAGGTTCTGTCTATCTCTACCCCGGTTGCGGCCCCCAGGCAACAGGGGGAATTGTTTCATACTGCTAAGCCACGTTTAGAATTTCCTGAGCAAGCCCATTTTAATAATCTTGTGCTCAGGGAATGGGAGCGCCCCAGCAGGCTTCCCGGTGTACCTAAGCGTTGGGATAAGAGGTATCCCTTTCCTGCTGATTGGTCATCCCCTCCTGAGGTGGATACCCCGGTCCTAGGGTTATCTAACACCTCTGTCATGCACTCCCCTGACTCTACTACGCTGCGGGATGCTGAGGACCGGCGCATTGATCAGCTGGCGTCCCATGCCTTTGCATGTGTGGGGACGGCGCTGCGCCCGGTCTGTGCCTCTGCCATTACGGCTGTGGCTATTAGGACCCTGCTTAGAAGTGTCCTTGATGGTGCCCCTGATGATGTCTGGTGAGGAGTTTAATGCACTCTCGTTGTGAAGTTTTTGTGACCTATGTCCTTTCTGCCTTGGATGATACCTCTGCCCTTTTGGTGGCTATACGCCGCTCAGTTTGGCTGCGCCAGTGCGCTGCTGACAGCGCTGCTGACAACGCTGCTGACAACGCTGCCAAGAAAGCTCTCACTGGTTCTCCCTTCAAAGGACTACGCCTGTTTGGGGACTGCCTGGACCTGTTTGCTAAGGGAGGCAGGTTACCCCAGTGCAGGCGGCAGTCTCGGCCCTTTTCGGGGTCAGGGCTCCTTTTCTTCCCCCTACTGGGGTGCCAGACAGGGGAGGGGGGTCTCCCTTACCGGGGCCCGAGGAGATTTCTGGGGTAGGGGCAGAGGGCGTGGTCGCCCTGGCTCCTCCTGGGGCTCCAAGCTTAAGTTTTCTCCCAAGCCCCCTCAGGCATGAAGGGGCGCCCTCACCCATCCGGGTGGGGGAACGGCTTCAGCATTTTGCTCACGTCTGGAGGCTTCATGTCTCAGACCGGTGGATTCAGGAGGTAGTGTCCTCCGGTTACAAGAGAGTTTGCTGCCTGGCCGCCTCCCAAGATTCATCAGATCCCGGATCTCTGAGGACCCTATGTCAGCTCAGGCTCTAGTTCTGGCAGTGTAAAGCCTTCTGGAGCTGGGGGTCATTTGTCAGGTCCCTTTACGAGAAAGGGGCAAGGGCTTCTATTCCAACCTTTTCACCGTGCCCAAAAGAGATGGGTCAGTCAGGCCCATCTTGGACTTGAAGATCCTCAACAAATTTGTCAGGTGCAGGCGTTTTCGCGTGGAAACTCTGCGCTCTGCCATCAGTTCCCAGTCCCCAGGGGACTTCATGACGTCTGTGGACATCAAGGATGCTTATCTTCATATTCCTGTATTTCCAGGTCATCAAAGGTTCCTCAGGTTCGCTCTGGAGGATCAACAATACCAATTTGTGGCATTGCCCTTTGGTCTCACTTCAGCTCCCAGGGTGTTCACCAAGGTGCTGGCAGGAGTGATGTCTCTGCTCAGGTCTCAGGGCATCCGCGTGCTACCCTACCCTCATCACTTCCCAGTCCCTACATCAGGCAGAGATGGATACTCAGCTGGTAGTGTCCACTCTTGTTTATTTATATAGGGCCATCAACTTCCGTAGCGCTTTACAAGGTAAGAATACAGACAGGGTAAAGCATATAGCACAGAGAACAATACAAAATTAGATGCCACAGGTTAAAACCAAGTGTTGTGAGCACAGGAGACAATAGGGAGGAGTGCCCTGCCCTTGCGAGCTTACAGTCTAAAGGATGGGGGTGGGGATAAAGGGGGCGGGGTCACAAGTGGTAGAGCTTGAGTATGGCTGCATGTGCCATTGAAGGTTATAGGAGTTGCTTATGCCAAGTCGTATGCTTGTCTGAAGAAGTGAGTTTTGAGGGCGCTTTTAAAGGCTTGGAGTGATGGAGAGTGGCGGATCGAGTGGGGGAGTGCATTCCAGAGAAGTGGGGAGGCACGGGAGAAGTCTTGAAGGCGGGAGTGCGAGGAAGTAACCAAGGAAAAGGACAGGGGAATGTCATAGGCAGAGTGGAGGTTGCGCTTTGGTTGGTAATGCTGGATCAGAGATGAAATGTAGAAAGGGGCCTGGTTAGAGAGAGCTTTGTAGGTTAGCACTAGAAGTTTGAACTGAACTCTATGGGAGACAGGTAACCAGTGGAGGGATTGACAGAGGGGAGTAGCACTGGAGAAGCGAGAGGAGAGATGGATGAGGCGAGCAGCAGAGTTTAGGATAGATTGGAGGGGAGCCAGTCTGTTTGTTGGCAAACCACAGAGGAGGGTGTTGCAGTAGTCCAGTCGGGATATGACCAGGGCATGCACTGTCAATGCAACCATCCCAAGTCTTCTCTGCCCCCCTCCTTGGTGACTCCCTTCCTGGGAATGAATCTGGATACAGTTCAGGCAAGGATTTTTCTTCCTCAGCAGAAGGTGGACAGTCTGATTGCGCAGGTTCAGTTCCTGCTACCTTGTCCTCATCCCTCCATCAGGCAGGGAATGCAGCTGGTGGGTCTGATGGTGGTGTGCTTCGAGGCGTCCCTTATGCTCAGTTCCACATGAGGCCTCTGCAACTCCACCTCTAGTCAGGCGGTCCCTCTCGTGGTGGCTGTACTCCAGGAACCTGTTGGGGGGCAGATCCTTTCTGGCCCCCTCCTGGGAGACGGTCACCATGGATGCCAGTCTGACAGGTTGGGGGGGTTTCTGGAAGTCCCTGCAGTTCCAAGGGTGGTGGGGCCCTCAGGAGGCCCACACACCGATCAATATTCTGGAACTGCGGGGGAATGGTCCCTCTGCAACAGGGTGTTTCAATCTCTGTGTCACCGTTGGGGCCAACCAGATGTGGATCTGTTTGTGTCCCATCACAATCACAAGCTCCCGGCCTTTGTCTCCCTGTCCCAGGATCCTCTGGCCTTGGCCACGGATGTTCTAGCAATGTCATGGCAGGACTTTCAGCTCCTGTATGTCTTTCCCCCTGTTGGGCAGGGTTTTGCGCAAGATAGCTCAGGAGGGGGTGCCAGCAATACTGGTGGCCCCCAGGTGGCCAAGAAGAGTGTGGTTTGCAGATGTGGTGCAGCTGGCAGTAGATCAGTACGCTCTGCTCAGGGTGCCGGACCTGCTCACTCAGGGTCACTTATGCCATCCCAATTCACAAACTCTGGCTTTGACGGCCTGGCTGCTGAAACCTCCATCTTTATTGAGAAGGGGCTGTCTGCCTCTGTTGTTGATACCATGATAAAGGCTAGGAAGAAGTCGTCTTCTTCCATTTACTATAAAGTTTGGCGTGCCTACATTGACTGGTGTGAGTCTAGGTCTCTTCCCTGTCGTGTGTTCTCTATTCCCAGTATCCTGGAGTTCCTGCAGCATGGGTTGGAGATAGGGCTCCAACTCAGTACTCTGAAGGGACATGTTTCTGCCCTGGCTGTTTTCTTCCAGAAGTCCTTTGCCCAGCATTCTCTGATCAGGACTTTTTTCCAGGGGGTTACTCATGTGCGTCCCCCACGTAAGCCTATGATGCCTGTTTGGGATTTGAACTTGGTCTTGTCTGCCTTGCAGGGTGCTCCCTTTGAACCTGGGCAGGAGGCTGCCCTGGCCATTCTTACTCTCAAGGTTGTCTTTTTGGTGGCTGTCACCTCTGTTAGGCGTGTTTCTGAGTTGGCGCTTTACATCCAGCCCCCCTACTTTGAGAGACACCAGGACAAGGTGGTGTTTCACTTCAAGTCAGATTTTCTGCCTAAGGTAATGTCTGCCTTTCATTTGAATCAGGACATTGTTCTTCCTTTCTTGTGCCCTAATCCTATAATCTTAAGGAGAGGGTCTTGCATTCTTTGGATGTGGTTAGGTGTCTGAAGTACTATCTGGTGGCTACTGCACCTTTTAGGAAAACTGATGCCCTTTTTGTGGTCCCTTATGGTCCTAGGAAGGGTTTGGCACCTGCCAAGTCTACTATCAGCAAATGGATCCGTCAGGCTGTGATTCAGGCCTATTCTGCTAAGAGGAAGAATCCTCCCTTCCACCTTACTGCTCATTCCACTTGTGCTATTGGTGCCTCTTGGGCTTTTCAGCACCAGGCTTCTGTTGAACAAGTTTGCATGGCCGCTACTTGGTCTTCTGTTCATTTCACTTTTTCTAAGTTTTACAAGGTTGATGTTAGGGCCTCAGCTGATGTTGCTTTTGGCTGCAAGGCTCTGCAGGCGGCAGTGGTCTGACCTGTCTGTTACCTTTGGGGATCCCACCCTACTTTATGGACACTGCTATTGGATGTCCCATGTGTTATGAATCTTATCTGGAGCAGGACGTACTGTATATGAAGAATAATACAATTCTGTGATTACTTACCTGTAGAATTGATATTATGAGTATACAGTACGTCCTGCTCGACCCCGCCCTTGGATCCCCTGTATGGTGATTGTTATCATTGTTATAGTTACCAGTTTGGTTCTGTTTAATTCTCCCGGCTTCTCGTTAACTGCTTTTCAATGCTGGGGATTTTGTGGGAGGTCCCTGGTATTTGAGGGGCCGGGAGGAGCCAATTTCGATGTCTCTGCAGTCAAGCGCCATCTGGCGGAGTAATACCCATGTGTTATGAATCTTATCTGGAGCAGGACGTACTGTATACTGATAATATCAATTCTACAGGTGAGTAATCACAACGTACTGTATACTGATAATATCAATTCTACAGGTGAGTAATCACAGAATTGTATTTTTCACCCCTTCCGGAAGTTTGGAGGTTCTACAGACTCCAGACACCACAATGATTTTTGGGTAAGTGAAAGCCATGGGGTAAACCTTCCCTCAACCAAGCCCTCTTTAGATTGACGGGGCGCCCTCACCTGATCGAGTGGGGGGGGGGGGGGGCGGCTTTTGCACTATGCCCGACGCCTGGGTCTGGGAGGTTGTTCCTTCCAGATAAAAGATCAAGTTCGGGAACAGGCCTCCACACAGGTTTGTGGCGTCCAAGCCTTCCCACATCGCAGAAAGGACAATGGCTCGCAACCGCGCGATAAAGCTTTTGCTGGGCCGGGAAGTTGTAGTACCTGTGCCCCCCTCAGAGCTGGGGTGTAGCTTCTACTTAATATGGTTCTTCATCTCCGAGAAGGACAGGTCTGTTTGGACCGACTGAACAGTTAAGTTTGGATGCAAAAGTTCTGCATGGAATCTCTAAGGTCTGTCGTGATGTTGCTGCAACAGGGGGAGGAGTATATTCCAAGTGTGACATACACTCCGCTTCAATTCTTCATGACATTTGGGTTATTCTCCAGTAGAGGGCGAACTTCTGCAGAGGTTAATGCAAAAAAGGAGCTCCTCCCAGTCCATAAATACCTGGGACCTCCCACCAATTCCCCAGTTTCTTCTCTGCAGGAAGGCGAGCAAGACAGAAGATGAAGACTTCTATTACTTGCAGGTAACCCGGGCTCGCGTCCGACCATTTTTTGCCCCTATTGCTGCCAGGACCTTTCCTAAATTATCCTATTCGAGCCTCCCAGCCTTGGCTGCGGGTCCTGGTTAGGGTAGGTAGCACCTTAGGGTGTGCAAGGAGCATTGCTCCGCCGTGAGACCCCATTACAAGGGGTAGGCGGTTGCCCGGGTTTGGTGATCCCGGTGTGGGATGCCCTGTCATTCATATGGCCAGATCCTGGCTGGGATTCCCCCCTTCCGGGTCCCTTACTTCCCTCTGGGGGGGGGGGGGGTCGGCATGCATACCCTGTTGGTTTATATGTGTATGACACTGTGTGTGTGTGTGAGTGTTTTTACTTGTGTTGGGTGCTGACAGGATGTTTGCTCACACTTAGGGCCATAACGGTGCTGGCCTCCTTCACTCAGCCTGGGGAGCTTCTCCCCCTCAGGCTTGACCGGGGAGGGGGTGTGATGCTGCGGGCCAGCCCATGGCTGGGATCCGCGTTGCTGGGAGGGGGCGTGGCCTGGCGGCGCGCGTTCTGCCCTGGCCCGCCTCCCCATCTCTTCTCACTAGGCTCTTCTCCGGGGGCCCTCTTGGTACTGCTGCGGGATCCTGTGTGCTCCTCGCGGGTAAGGGCCTGTTGGCCACTTCCTTTGCTTATGCGGGGGCCCCTCTTCAGCAGGGGGGCCTCCTGTTTTATCGCATGTGTGTGTATGGATATATGTTATTATATATGTTTTTATATGTAATATATATATATATATATATATATATATATATATATATATATATATTCTTTTTTTTTTTTTTTTGTATTTTTTTTTGTGAGGCTTGGATGCTTCATTGTGTGTTTCAGATTGCATCGTTTATGTGCATGTTAAGGGGTTCCTCCTAGTCCTGGGGTCCCTAGCCTTAATATAGATCACCACAAATCCTCCCACTGGGTTGCTTATTGCTTAAATTCCCTGCGGTCTTGCGACTGACCACAAAAATCACCATATGGAGGCTCCGCAGGATACCGGGCTCGGGCTCGCTCTGGGACAATCCCGGCCATGTGTGGGTTGTGGGGCATACCTTACGGGTGAGAATGTGCTTATTTGTATACCATGTGTGCAAAAGGCCACATCTCGGCAGTCTGGTGCCCAGCCTTCTGGGTCGGCGCCCCCCGCTTCATCGCCTTCCCCTCCCCAAGTGACATTGGTGCTAGCACGGAGTCTCATTCTGATCTTTGTGCTAGGTTGGCCAGCATCGAGAAGTTTATGGTTAGCGCTGTGGGCAAGAAGGCCCAGGCTAAAGAGACATTTGTCGTCGGTCCAGGCAACTTGGGATATTGATGATGATTCTTTTGATATGTCAGATTATTCCCCGCTGGAGGAGGGGGAATTGTATGAGTCAGAGGCTGACGATGTACGGTTTGGCGATGCTGATGTTGGGCAGGCGCTGGGGGATGCTGTTGACACGGCCACGGTTTTGTCACATCTCTTGGAGGTTTTGGATATTGCGCCGCCTGAGGCGCCCCCTCTCAAGAAGGGGGAATTTTTTGGGGCCCACAAGCCTCGTTTGGAGTTCTCTACCCAGGGTCATTTTGATGCACTGATCCTTAGGGAATGGGAGAAACCTAGTCGGCTTCTGGGTGTTCCTCAGGGATGGGATAAGAAGTATCCTTTCCCGGTGGAAGCGGTTAAGCACTGGGCTTCTCCTCCCAAGGTCGATGCGCCAGTTTTGTGGTTGACCAACTCCTCCGTGCTTCACACCCCAGACGCCACTTCCCTAAAGGATGGTGAGGATAGGCGCCTTGATCAGATGGCATGCCATGCCTTTGCCAGTGTTGGTTCGGCTTTGCGGCCTGTTTGTGCATCTGCACTAGTGGCGGTGGGTGCTAGGTCTCTGATTAGGGACTGGTTAAATGACGCACACCTTGATCCGGCCAGCGCTGAGTTCACTACGCTTAAAAAAATTTGAATTGTTCATGGACTTTGTCTTGGCTGCTATGGAAGACACTATTGTTATGTGTAGTAGGACTTCAGCCTTATTGGTGGCCATGCGCCGCTCGGTATTGCTCCGTCAGTGGACGGCGGACTTTGTGGCCAAGAAATCGCTCACAGCTCTTCCCTTCTTGGGTACGCGGCTGTTTGGAGATAAGTTGGATGCTGTGGCAAAGGGAAGTAAGTTACCTCAGTGGAAGAAACTGCGCCGTCCCTTTCAGGGGGCAGGCTCTTTCAATCCTTCCTTTCGAGTTGCCAGAGCTGGTAGAGGTTTGGCCTTCTCGGGTGTCAGAGGCTCTTCCTGGAACAGGGGCAGAGGTCGGGCCTGTCCTGCTTCTGCCTGGGGTCCCAAACCCAAGCCTGTGGGTAAACCAGCTCAGCAATGAAGGGGCACCCTCATCCGCTCGGGTGGGGGGATGGCTGCGGCTCTTCTTCCAGGTCTGGGCTTGGGAGGTCACAGACAATTGGATCTTGGAAGTGGTCTCCTCTGGGTACAAACTGGAGTTTGAGTACTGGCCTCCTCCCAAGATTTTTAAGGTCTCGGGTGCCCGCAGACCCTCAGGCGGCACAGGGGCTCCTGTTAGCAGTGAAAAACCTTCTGGACATGGGAGTTGTATGCCCGGTGCCTCTGTCAGAGAGAGGCAGGGGTTTCCACTCCAACCTTTTCACGGTTCCCAAGAAGGAAGGTTCTGTAAGACCCATATTGGACCTCAAGGTCCTCAACAGATTCATCAGATTCAAGAAGTTCCGTATGGAGACTCTTCGCTCGGCCATCAGTTCCCTTCGTCAAGGGGATTTCATGACATCCATAGACATCAAAGATGCATATTTGCATGTTCCAATTTTTCCAGCGCATCAGAGATTCCTCAGGTTCGAGGTGGACATTTTCAGTTTGTAGCCCTTCCCTTCGGGTTGACCTCAGCGCAGAGGGTCTTCACCAAGGTTTTGGCGGGCATAATGGCCCTATTCAGAGCTCAGGAAATTCGCATTGTGCCGTATCTGGACGACCTATTGATTTCAGCGCCTTCCCTCCGTTCAGCGGAGCTGGACACCCACCAGGTGGTGTCAACCCTGGAGAGGTTCGGGTGGGTGATCAGCTGCCCAAAGTCCTCTCTCTCGCCATCATGGAAGATTTCATTTCTGGGCATGAATCTGGATACCATTCAGGCCAGAGTGTTTCTACCCCAGACCAAGGTGCAGGGGATTCAGGATCTGATCCGCCTTCTTCTGGCCGATCCTTGCCCCTCTATCCGGCAGGGGAAGAAACTGGTGGGATTGATGGTGGCCTCCTTCGAGGCGGTCCCATTTGCGCAGTTTCACATGAGATCTCTTCAACTTCATCTATTGACGCATTGGGATAGGTGTCCGCTGTCATTGGATCAACCGTTCAGGATGTCTCCCGGGGTTCGGCAGTCTCTTCGGTGGTGGCTGGAGATCCTTTCTGGTTCCTCGCTGGGAGACGGTTACCCCGGATGCCAGCCTGTCGGGCTGGGGAGGTTTCTGGAGAAGTCATCAGTTCAGCGGGGTGTGAGGTCCTCGGGAGGCCCACAACCCCATCAGTGTTTTGGAGCTCAGAGCCATCCGGCTTGTTCTGTCACGGCTGACGTCGCACTTACAGGGTCTTCCGGTTCAGATACGTTCAGACAATCGGACGGCGGTGGCCTACATCAATCACCAAGGGAGGACTCGCAGCAGGAGTTCCCTCAGGGAAGTCTCTCTGATCCTGCATTGGGCAGAGAGCAATGTTCCTTGCCTTTCGGCAGTCTACATTCCGGGAGTGGAAAACATGGAGGCGGACTCCCTGAGCAGGGGGTTCTCTCGCCAAGGAGAGTGATCCCTCAACCCTGGGGTTTTTCGGGTTCTTTGTCGCAAGTGGGGGACTCCGGAGGTGGATCTCTTTGCCTCGCGGCACAATCACAAACTCCCGGCTTTTGTGTCTCTATCTCAGGATCCTCTAGCTCTGGCAGTGGATGCCTTGTCCCTCGCTTGGAAGGATCTGGGGTTTCTGTTCCTGTTTCCTCCCTTGCTCCATGCTGGGCAAGGTAGTTTGCAAGCTGGCTCTGGAGGGGGCACCAGAAATTCTGGTGGCTCCAAGGTGGCCAAGAAGCGTTTGGTACGCAGACGTTGTAAGGCTGGCGGTAGATCAGTACCATCTTCCCATGTTGCCGGATCGGTTATCTCAGGGTCTACTACTTTACCCCAATTTACAAACGCTGGCTTTGACGGCTTGGCTGCTGAAACCTTCATTCTGAAGGAGGAAGGTTTGTCTACGGCCGTTGTACAGACTTTGATTAGAGCTAGGAAGCGGTCCTCTTCTGGCATTTACTATGGGACTTGGAGGTCCTATATTGATTGGTGTGCGGCTAGGGCCTTGCCTTGTAGGGTGTCGATTCCTAGGATTTTGGAGTTTCTTCAGCATCATCTGGATCTTGGGTTCCAGCTTAGTACTTTGAAAGGACAGGTTTCTGCTCTGTCTGTTTTCTTCCAGAGGTCTTTTGCCTTACACTCGCTGGTTAAGACCTTTTTTCCAAGGGGTCGCGCATGTGTGGCCCCCTCGGAAGGCTGTGGTTCCTGTTTGGGATTTGAATTTGGTTCTTTCGGCTCTCCAGGGTCCTCCTTTTGAGCCGCTACAGGATATTGCTCTTTCGGTTCTCACTCAGATGGTTGCCTTCTTGGTGGCTATTACCTCTGTTCGGCGTGTCTCTGAGTTGGCGGCTCTGTCTATTCAGGCCCCTTACTTTGAGAGACACCAGGATATGGTGGTCTTTCGCTTTAAGCCAGATTTAGGCCCTAAGGTGGTTTTTGCTTTCCATCTCAATCAGGATATTGTTCTCCCTTCCTTGTGTCCTAAGCCTAGCAATGACAAGGAGAGGGTTTTGCACAATTTGGATGTGGTTCGCTGTGTTAAGTACTATTTGGTGACTACTTCTTCTTTCCGCAAGACGGATGCCTTTTTCGTGGTGCCCTGTGGGCCCAGGAAAGGTTTGGCGCCCGCCAAGTCTACCATTAGCAAATGGATTCGTCAGGCCATTGTTGGGGCCTATTCTGCTAAGGGGAGGACTCCCCCTTTTAGGGTCACTGCACATTCTACTCGTGCTGTTGGTGCGTCCTGGGCTTTTCAGCACCAGGCTTCTGTTGAACAAGTTTGTAAGGCTGCTACTTGGTCTTCCGTTCATACTTTTTCCAAGTTTTACAAGGTTGATGTGCAGGCTTCAGCGGATGCCGTTTTGGGCCGCAAGGTTCTGCAAGCTGCAGTGGTTTAAGTTGGTGCGTTCTTTACTGTTTATGGTTCCCACCCATGTTGGGCACTGCTGTTGGATGTCCCAAATGTCATGAAGAATTGAAGCGAAGTGTATGTCACACTTGGAATAATACCGTTTTGTGATTACTCACCTTCTAAAACGGATATTATAAGTGTGACATACACCCCGCTCCACCCACCTTGTTTGGCATTCTGGATCCTTTATATGGTGAACCATTGTTTCTTGGTTGTTAGTATTGTTATATTTGGTTCTTCCTGGTCCCCTTACTGCTATCTTACACTGGGGAATTGGTGGGAGGTCCCAGGTATTTATGGACTGGGAGGAGCTCCTTTTTTGCATTCATCTCTGTAGAAGTTTGCCCTCTACCGGAGTATAACCCAAATGTCATGAATTGAAGCGGAGTGTATGTCACACTAATATCCGTTTTAAAGGTGAATAATCACAAAACTGTATTTTTCTGGCCACGGTGGACATAAAGGATGCTTTTCTGCATGTCCCGATCTTCCCTGGTCCCCAACAGTACCTGCGCTTTGTGGTAGGCGTCCAACGTTTCCAATTTGTGGTACTGCCATCCGGAATGGTGCTTTCAGATGCAATATATTTTTATTAATAAAATCAATGTTTTATTTGAAAAAAAACCTTTTTTTTTTAAAAAATTTTTAAACTCAAACTCAAAAATATTTAACACGCTTGATGATAAAGCCTAAACTCAGACACAACAAAAAAATATAATTTTCCTGGAAATTCCTACAAAAATCACAGTTAAACATAACGCAAAATTGTCTCTTCAGTGCGCTGGCAGTTAAAGTATCTATGTATGTTGGGTATTGTTCTGTTCGGGGGAACCTTGCACTTTCAGATTTGGTTTGTTTTTTCTTGTTTGTATATTGATATTTTAGGAAAATGTGTTTATTCTGCTTTGTTTATCTTTTTAGTGAAACCCAGTGTAACCAAAGAATTCATCAAGGGATTACTTCCACATCAACAAGCTTAGTATGCCTAGAAAGCTTGAGGTGTGTACTTTCAGGGAATATATGGTTTGTGGCGGGTATATGCACAAGGTGCGCACTTTGTAAATTTGCCAACTCTTTCCTTGATTTGAAAGCTTGAGGTGTGTACTTCTAGAGAATATATAGTTTGTAGGGGGGGGGGGGGGGGGTTCAAATGTAAAATCTCCTAAAGCGCTGTTTCAGTTTCAGGGAGTCTCCTGGGCAAAGAAAAGTGTGTACCAATCTAATACATATGTGGTAGTTGTAACCGGGAGAAATGGGGCTTTTACACACAATATAAATTTATTGGAAAACTGTACAAATTGTGAAAATTGTAAAATCCCTGGAAATTCCGTCAAATTATCAGTTTAAAGTGGGACCAAAACCCAGGATGGTCAAAATCCTGGGTTTTGTTCCCACTTTAAACTGTGATATTTTGCCCGGGGGTCCCCCGCTGTGTGAAACCCTCCAGGATGCCGAGACCAGCTCACCTCTTCCCGATCCCACAACGCGTCTAAGAGCAGCGGCTATGACGGCCGCATCCTCTGCTTCCCTCTAACAGGGAGTGTGCCCGCGCCGGCCATTTACAAATGCCTGCTGCAGGCACGCGCCCTGCTGGGCTGATAGCAGGATGTGGCCGTTGCTCTTAGACACACCGTGGGACTGGGAAACGAGGTAAGTGAATGGGGCGACCATGTGGTTTCACACAGCAGGGCATCCCGATTGTGGATGCCCAAGGGGGGAGGGTATCGTTTGGCCTGGAAATCTTATAGATTGGACTGGGTTTTGTTCCACTTTAACATGTATAGCACAAAATAGTGAAAAATGGTGACACAAATCTCTAGGTAGGATAGCAGTTAAAGCGTTAAGCTATTTCCAACTCAACTAGATGTAGATGCAACCCTAGAAACTATTTGTCCCACACATAAAACCTTGTGAATCACTGATGCCATTGGAGAACCCTTCTATGTGAGACCCCTGCATACAGCCCTGCAGGCTACTCCTACCATCTGGGACTCCACAATGCAAAGGCCACACAACAGCACTTTATCATTTAGTGCCCTTCCACCATCTTAGCCCCCACACCAGTGAATGCCCTTCTAGAGAGAGGGGGATAGGAAGTAGCAGAAACCAATATCTAAGACCCCCTCATTGAGTAGGCCCCATTGTTCTGTGCTGTTGTGCTCCCAGCACGCACCTGTTTATGGCGCCACACTTTGCATGAATAATTAGGCATTATAGCCAGCTGGGTATGATCTCCGAAACCTATCTCTGTTGTTCCTCCAGCAGTCATCTGTTTCAATTTCTCAAAGTGGCATTGGTGACACAAAAGCGTGTCATGTAGAATCATTATACCTCTCGTCACACGCCGCCCGCTAATTGAAAAAAAAACTAAATCTGATGTTATCCTGTATATTGTTTACATTTCCATCTCCTGACGTGGAGAACGGCGGCGTTCAGTTCCTGACACAATCTGGCCACTGTTCCTGTCCTTTTGTCAGGCGACCTTCGGCTGCGATCTAGCGGCGTAATTATTCCTATTCCACCCCTCTCCCTTGTCCTTCATAATCACAACACGAGTTTTGATGAACTAATATTTTCAGCTACCTGCCCGTGCCAAGGAATTAATGAGATCTGGTGACACGGAGAGATATAACAGACAGATGACACCACTCCTCGCGATGGATTATTCTGCTCATTCAGGGATAATGATTATTATTGTTTTTTTTTTTTTCTCCTCACGCCTGCGCAAGTGCTGACTTGAGCTGCAGAATAGCAATGGGTGCGGTTCCTGGCTTGCCCCCTCACTCTTAAATTCCCGACAATATAGACCTGAAATCGCAATCTGTAAAAAATCAGCCCGGCAAAGCATTATCGACTCTGTAGACACATTTTGCTTCATTATTAACTGCTGTGTATTTTTCCTTCAGGAGATGCATCGGAACGTTTTTTTTTTTCATCTGTGCATTTTAACTGCCAGCATGTTGTTGTTTTTTATGGCTAAAGAATAGGGCTCTGTTAAGCAGACATATCTGTTTTATTAATGAAAAATTATTCTCCTGTGTTCTGAGCATACAATATCTCCCAGCATCTCGTCCCGGGGGCATGTGTACAAGTGAGAAACGTAACAGACAGTTATTGAGAGGCTTTAAAATGATTTGCCAATACGGACTTCCCTTTACGGCTCTCGTTCATTGATCTGCGTCTGACTCTCCACTTCTATTTTAAACTGGATAAGTGAAATTTTGAAAGTGGAGGGGGGTAGGGGATGATAAGTAGTCTGTGTTAGTAGCTAGTTTTATGAACTCTCTTCAGAAACATTGCTAATGACCTTATACGCCATTTTTGTCTTTGATTACCTCAAATTACTATTTGGGTGGTACAGACCTGCATTGTGGGTCTTCCTACGTTTCTTTATGAACATTTAGTTTCTCAGATTGGAGCACTATCTCTCACTGCCTCAAGGCTTTGTCCTAGGTTCCTTACTTTTTATTCATACAGATAGTCTTGTCTTGAACAGCCACTGTTTGGTTGGTACAGACATGCACTGTATGTCTCCCTACCTTTTTTTTGTTTACTTTTAGACTTGGAATTCTACTCTTACCGTTACAAGACTCTGTCCTAGGTTCCTTACTCTTCTCTTTTTATATTGTTGGTCATGAACGTCTGATCGGTTTGTACATGTGCACTGGATGTCTCTTTACTTTTCGGTAATATTTAGCTATACCAAAGCATTACACACCCTGTTTGCATTCCAAGACCTTTCGATCATAGCTCTGAGCTCTCTGACTTATTGATGTGTGTCCGGCAGCAGTATCACTCACTCCTTTTCGGCTGTGCGATGTCATGTCCGACACCACTAAATGGCTTTGGGTGACTGTGCCCAGATGCCGCACGGCACTAATGTGTACAGCTGGGATTCCATTCAGCTGTTCCAGCCACACAAAATAATATGCACATCTGGAATATGACTGCGGGCCGTGCATGCATTGTTGGACCGATAAGAGGTGAGTTTGCCCGGCGAATGGCGTGGTTTCACACAGCGGGGCACCACAGACCGGGGTGCCTTATGGGGACTGACCAAAACCCGGGATAGTGAAAATTCTGAGTTTTGGTCCACTGTAATTCAAAAACCCTGCTAAAAAAAAATCCTTTTATTCCAACCCCAGACCAAGGGATTCTAAATATTTAAAGACCAAGACACAAATGTGCTGTCTTTGCGGACAGAACTGCTATTGATCTGTAGATCATGAAAACAGTCTGTGGTCCCCCTGTTTATCAGACACCAGATATCTCATGCACTCTAGAGCAGTGGTTCCCAATAAGCGATATGGTTACCACTGATTGTCCCCCCCTACCCTCCTGTGATGCAAAACTTGCCTTCTTCCTGGCCAATTTGAATATCGGTGCTCCTGCCCCCAGCCATGCAGATTGACTGGGAGTGGGAAGATGCGCTGCGGTTGTGAATGCTTGCACTCCCGATTGCCATAAGTAGAGCCGTTTGGCGAACATTAAATATGCACAGCTCTGACTGGATGCACCGTAGGACCTTGGAAAGGTGTGTTTTAATGGCCGATCTGGGGGGTTTCACACAGCGGTGCATCTCAAATTGGAACAAAACACGGGATTGTCAAAATCCTGGATTTTGTTCTGCTTTGATGTGATGAGAACTATTTTTGTGTATTTCGCACACTATAAATGTTTGCTTTGCACATTTTTAACACATTTTGTAGTTGACTTGACTATTCAGAAGTACCACTCAAGTTGTGCTTGAAGTAATTCGAAAATGGAAAGTAGTTGTTTATGAAAAAAGGTTGGAGACCCCTTCTTTGAAGCTTAAGATCCTGAGAGGTGGTACTTGACAATGTTGCAGACTGACCTGCATCCCAACCTAATTTGATGGATTAGATACCCATTTAAACCGGGCCTTCACCATGATTTATTGAAAAGCCCAAACCCTTAAATGATTCCCCAGCATCTAAAATTAATATATTTTAAGTTTTTAGTCACTACTTATTGTTTCCCCCACTGGGCTGCAACTCTGTTAAGGACTTTAGGATACGGGCGCCGCCATCTTGACTCAGAAGCGTCACACTTACTGAGGACAGGAAAGTGGGATAAAGTACAGGGGGGTGGGTTATAGCTGTGCTTTGCTCAGACAGAGCAGAGCTGGGGTCAGGAAAAGGTCAGCAATCCCAGAATGCAGAGGAGCACAGTCAGAATGCACTACCTGTTTGCAGGCTGCCTGATGTTCCATGAGCTGCCATCTTGGATGTTTAAAGGCTCATAACATAGAGTAGATGCAGGTAGGATGATATTTAATGTGGGCAATCTGTATGTGCAGGGTGTGGGAAACATATAAGAGACTCTTATTCAGGGTGAAAGACCACTTTAAAGTGCTACTGTAGACAAAGGTAATTGTTACACCATTGTGTCAGGCTACATTTGGCACTGTCCTAAACTGTCAACTATCAAGTTTACAGGTTCACTTCATGATTTCTCTTCTGAAAAAAGTTCATCGCCCTTGGAACTGTGATGCTGCATAATGGAGGGGGGGGGGCGGTCTGCGCTGACAGCATGTGATGAATCTGGAGGAGGCGGCGGGGGGAAGGAACCACCAATCCTGTGGCACTATGCTGAGCTGATTGGCAGATGGGATGAAAAAGAGAATATCATTGGCTGAACCTGTAAACCCCGATATCTCAGCCTTTTCAGCTACGATTTAAAAACCGAAAACCGTTTTGGACAGTGTGAAACTTAGCCCGACGCAATGGTCTAGCAATTACCTTTGCCTGCACTTTTAAGTTCCTCTGGGGGATCTTGTAGTTTAGGTGTGCTCCCATGCCCAGCAATTCAGATAGGTTGGGGGCGGGAGTGCACATCGTTGATTGGACCAGAGCCCATACATGTGCTGTTAGAACGTCTGGCGGTAAGTTATTAGGGGTTCCCTGGAGTTCCTTCATATATACAAAACTGCTCCAAAAGGTGCCGAAAAATACTTGTATGCATCTGTATGTCATATGGTAGCCTTTTAACCAGTTTAGGGTGGTAAGGGAAAGTGTTGAGGAAAAAAGGCTGGGAACCCCGACACTAGAACAGGGGCTCACAATATTTTTATGCCAAGTACGCACTAACGACCAGTTTCAACAAACTCTCCTCAATGGCTCGATCAATGGCTCATGTGCCGGTCACCCGAAGCAGCTCCGATGACCAGACACCAGCCTTCCCCCAGGGCCAAATCGGGATACCCCACTGTGTGAAACCCTGCAGGTTGCCCCCAAGGTTTGCCTTTGCTGGCCGCATCTCTGTGTTGAGCCATTTGAATAGGCTGGGGGAGGAAGTGCCCAAATCTAAAGGACGCTGGGGATGTGACCACACTCGGTCCAGATTGCCAAGCCCTATTGCCAATTAATGTGCATGATATTTGGCCCTGATTGGACAAGAATGCATGCGCTGTAGGACTGGAGAAAGGTAATTTTGTATGGGTGATTTGGGGGGGTTTCACACAGTGGGGATCCTAAATCAGAATGCTCCCAGGGCAAGGAACAGAATGCGGGAAGGAGTGAATATGGAAAGGGGGTGAGAGAGATGAAATGTGGAAAAAGATTAAAACATTTCACACTTCACAAGTGAAGGAAGAGGGATAAGATGGAAGTACTGTGGATAAGAAAAGATGAAGGGAAGAGATGTAAAAAAGAGAACTGAACATGTAAGGATGAAAGATGAAGGTGTAGAGAAAGTGAAAACGAAGGGGAAGTTAGAAGCAGGTGACAATATGAAGTGATAAAAGCAATGTGGAAAATGTTGGGGATGTAATGGAATATGATAAAGAGAGAAAGAAGGAGAGAATGCGAACAAAGGCAGATCAGGTGAAAATAAAGGGGAATGGAAGGAAGTTGACTAGAGTAAGATTTGGATGGAATGTGGAAGGGAGATGTATGGCAGATGTAAATAAAAGGAGAAAAAGAACACGTGGAAAAGAACAGAAGGGACAAATGTAGAAAATTAGGGAATGTGGAAATGAGATGGAAAAAGCAGGGGATTGGGGACAGATAGAGAGCATCATAGATTAAAACAAGGAAGGTAGGAAAAGGGAAAATGGAAAAAGAGGAGTCTGAATGGTGTCTTAGCGCTTAGATTTATTGATATGTCTAACGGGGTTCCCCATCAAGAGCTATACGCCTACAGACGTAACATGTGGTAAGCGGCCACCCGTATGCCAAACACTCGTCTCGGCCCCACCTCTCTAGCGCACAATAAATCACCATGTCTAAGCGTTTATTGGAGAGAGGCAAGATGCCCAAATATCTGTCCCCTTTTGTCATTTCTGGGCCTAGAAGCACGTGTCTAGGGCAGCAGTTTAATTATATGCTGAAAATGCTTTTCTCATGCTAATCCACCTAACCAAATAAGCAGCAATAAAGCGGCGGACACGTGGAAGAGAGGGTCTTCCATTCAGATGTTCTCTCCTTGTGTTTACTTGTTTTAATGAACTAGATCAAGCAAAAGCTCATTATTTAAGCAGTATGACAGCAAGTCAAGTGCATCTCATTTGCTTGCCTGTAAACGGCAAGAGGCGTGTATCTTCCACGTGCCAAATCACCCCCCCCCCCCCCCCAATACGTTGTTACTGACTCAGCTTTTTTTTTTTTCTTCTTGCCCACTTTCTCCTTTAGCTGTAAAATATTCCAAGATTTGTCAGACAACTAAATTGCCGGATGCCACTGGCAGTCCTGTGCTGTTCCCCCGGTTGCCTTCGAGGATCTCTGCTGATGGGTGGCTTCTGGGCTTATTGGCAGGTGAAACCCACGGATGACTCATGATTTATTCACGGCCCTTTTGGCTGCAATATTTTTTTTCAGGAATTCATAAATAATGGCACTTAAAGGCCCATTAAACCACTTAACTGCTTCGTGACTGAAAGCTTGGCGGGGCCTTTCAGTCATGTCTATATAGACAATGCATGTGTTGTTTTCACGAGGCTGAGGGGCCTTTCATCTCCTAACTAGCTTCATTATTTTACATGACAAAAAGACTGGCCCTCAGGAGCACATGGAGAATTCCCGGTAAGCTGTACTGTTTTGGGTCCGGCTGACCTGTGGCATCCAGCAAGCAGCCCTTTTCACCTGGAGCCTCGTCCAGAATTCATTCATTTCATTCCATTCGACCCCTCTATATGCACTCTCCCTGTAACCCCCAGCCAAGACACCCCATCTGTGGGAGCCATGCCCACTCCTGCCACAGTATCTGCCCCTACAATACTAAAGATTCAGAATTCCCATATCCACACCTGCCCATGATGGGCCCCTGCAATGCTATGGCCTGGTTATGAACACATGCGCTGGCTGGCAGGTGAATCACCTTGAGGTGGTATTCAGCAGCTCATGGACTGGTTATGCATTGACCAGTAAAATCCTGGGCTGCTTTTTGGCCCCATTTTGCTTCTGCCCAGAGAACATTTTGGCTAGTACATTAAATGAAAAGATACAAAGACTTTTCTTCCTGTCTCTGTAATTAAAATTACTGAGAAAGATAAATTAGGGATTTTTTTATTTGTTATCAGTATACTTCTCCTTATACACAGAAGCAGTACCCCTAAATTTCCGGCATATACCCGCTGTATATGGGGAAACCTGCGGTGATGTTATAAAGACAACCACCTGTGTTATCCAGTGATCTCCAACCATCCTGGTATACTGTGTATACCTGAGTATTACTGGTATCCTGCTATCTCTGAGTTTCCAGGTTGGTTACAGTCCTGTTAGTTTTGTTAGGCTTGGGCTTCACAGCTGGCTGTACTACCAGTTCCTGGTGGGGGAAAAATAGAGAGTCTGCTGCAAGTGGAGTTAAGTGGTCATTAATAAATAACCACTCCCAATAAATCGTCCCACTCGGGACATAGTAGGGGCATCCCGGGTTGCTTATATTGCATAATTCCATTGCGACTACCAATAAAATCACCTTATGGAGGCTTTCCAGGATACCGGGCTTGGGCTCCCCTCGGGGGAATCCCAGCAGTGTATGGGGTATCCCTTACAGGGGATGATGTATTTCTTTGTATACCATGTGCGCAGCAGGCTATAACACGGCAGTCCGGGTCCCAGGCGTCTGGGTCAGCGCCGCCGGCCTCATCGCCTACCTATCCTCGTCTGATCTGTACCCCAGGTGAAGAAGCACTTGTCTCCAGCCGAACCGGCCTTGGATTTAGATGAGTTTGATTCACTGGACTGGTCTGATTATTCCCGCTAGAGGAAGGGGAGTTATTTGAGGAGTCCGATGGTTCTGATGATCAGCAATTTGTGGGCGCTGATTCCGAGCAGGGACAGGGGGTTACCATGGATACCCCTAAGGTCCTGGCTCATCTTTTCGAAGTTCTGGCTATTTCTCCCCCAGAGGAGACTCCTCCGCAGAAGGGGGAGTTCTTTGGGACTTCTAAGCCACGCTTGGAATTCCCAAATCAAAAGCATTTTGATGGCATTATTCTTAAGGAATGGGAGAGGCCTACTCGGCTTCCGGGTGTTCCTCAGGGCTGGGATAAGAAATATCCCTTCCCGGTGGACGCGGTGAAGCGCTGGTCGTCCCCTCCCGAGGTTGATGCCCCCATGTTGGGGTTGTCTAATTCTTCTGTTTTGCATTCTCCTGACTCCACCACCTTAAAAGATGGTGAGGACAAGCGCATTGATCAGATGGCTTGTCACGGCTTTGCCAGTGTCGGTTCGGCCTTGTGGCCTGTTTGTGCTTCGGCACTTTTGGCGGTAGCTACCACGTCGGTTGTTAGGGACCTGTTGACTACTTCCAGGCTTGACCCGGCTAGTGATGAGTTCACCGCCCTTAAGAGGTGCGAGTTATTCATGTCCTTTGTGTTAGCCGCCCTGGATGACACCATGGTGATGTGTAGTAGAACTTCGGCCTTGCTTGTGGCTATTTGGTCACTTTGCCACAAGTGGGGGACTCCGGAGGTGGATCTCTTTGCCCCTCGTCACAATCACAAGCTTCCGTCGTTTGTGTCGCTCTCGCTGGATCCTCTGGCTCTGGCAGTGGATGCTATTTCTCTGAGCTGGAGGGATCTGGGGTTCCTGTACCTGTTCCCTCCGTTCCCTATGGTGGGCATGGTGGTGCGCAGGTTGGCACTAGAAGGGGCGCCAGCAATTCTGGTGGCTCCAAGATGGCCAAGGCAGGTTTGGTTCGCAGAAGTCATTCGGCTGGCGGTGGATCAGTTCGATCTGCCCCTTCTGCTGGATCTGCTCACTCAGGGTCAATTACTTTACCCCAATTTACCAATGCTGGCTTTGACGGTGTGGCTGCTGAAACCTCCATCTTAAGGGAGGAAGGTCTTTCTGATGCTGTGATTCAGACTCTTGTTAAGGCTAGGAAGCGGTCTTCCTCTACCATCTATTATAGGACTTGGAGGTCTTATATTGATTGGTGTGAGGCTAGGGCCTTGCCTTGCAGGGTGTTTTCTGTTCCTAGGATTTTGGATTTTCTGCAACACGGTCTGGACTTGGGGTTCCAGCTTAGTACTTTGAAAGGGCAGGTTTCTGCCCTGGGGTTTTCTTTCAAAGGTCTTTTGCTCTTCATCCTTTGGTTAAGACCTTTTTCCAGGGGGTTACGCATGTGCGACCTCCTAGGAAGCCTCTGCTCTCAGTTTGGGACTTGAACTTGGTTCTTTCTGCTCTTCAGGGTCCTCCTTTTGAGTCGTTGCAGGATATTCCTCTTTCTATGCTTACTCAGAAGGTTGCTTTTCTGGTCGCTATCACCTCAGTTCGGCGTGTCTCAGAGTTGGCGGCCTTGTCCATTCAGGCCCCTTACTTTGAGAGGCATCAGGACAAAGTTGTTTTCCGCTTCAAGCCAGATTTCCTTCCTAAAGTGGTTTCTGCCTTTCATCTTAATCAGGACGTTGTTCTTCCCTCCTTGTGTCTTAAGCCCAGCAATGACAAGGAGAGGGTCTTGCATTCCTTGGATGTGGTTCGCTGTGTGAAGTACTTTTGGTGACTACTTCTTCCTTTCGTAAGATTGACGCTTTTTTCGTGGTGCCTTCTGGGCCTAGTAAAGGTTTGGCGCCCGCCAAGTCTTCCATTAGTAGATTGATTCGCCAGGCCATTGTTGGGGCCTATTCTGCCAAGGGGAAGGTTCCTCCTTTTCGTGTTACTGCTCATTCTACTCGTGCTGTTGGGACTTCCTGGGCTTTTCAGCACCAGGTCTCTGTTGAACAAGTTTGTAAGGCTGCTACTTGGTCTTCTGTTCACACTTTTTCCAAGTTTTATAAGGTTGATGTGCGGGCCTCAGCGGATGCTGTTTTTGGCCGCAAAAAATCCCACCCTTTATGGACACTATTGGATGTCCCAAGTGTAATGACTATTCTGAAGCGGGGTGTGTGACATACTTAGAATAATACCATTTTGTGATTACTCACCTGTAAAATGGGTATTATAAGTATGTCGCACACCCCGCCCTTTGGTATTCTGGATCCTTTATATGGTGAACCTTTTTTACTGTTACTGGTTATAATTGGCTCTTCCTGGTCCCTTTTTCCTTACCGTTGTCTTAATACTGGGGAATGAGTGGGAGGTCCCAGGTATTTATGGACAGGGAGGGGCTTCCTTTTTTTCATTACATCTCTGCAAGATCGCCCTCTACAGGTCAGTATAACCCAAGTGTAATGACTATTCTGAAGCGGGGTGTGTGACATACTTATAATACCCATTTTACAGGTGAGTAATCACAAAATGGTATTATTGGGGTCGATTCAGAGCAGAGATGTAGCTAGGCTTTCTGGCACTGTTTTGGAGGATATGGGTACAAAAACTCAGCTTGTCCCTGCAGCAGCCAGGAATGATTGTACGACAGAAGATAATCTATGACTGATTTCCCCTTGTTATTCAAACTGATGTGGACCAATAAATAGCTGCACACTGTGGCACTAAACACATGCAGCTCTTTCTGTGTCCATTACACAGGGCAATGCAAGAAAAAGTATATATATATATATATATATATATATATATATATATATATATATATATATATTTCCTAGTAATTTGTCCTCAGTCTCTAACCCATTCGTGCAGTCAGACAAGCAATCTGTGATCATAGCGCTCCCCCCCCCCCCCCCCCCCAATACCCCTATGCCTTCCTGTGCTCTTAGACCTAAATATGAATAAACATAGAGTAAGCAAATTCCCTCAGGTAGAAAACCACATCGGCATCTGTTTTTGTCCCCCAGTGCGCAATCGGACTGTCTCGCCAGCCCGATGACCCTACGATGGAAAGAATCAGCCCAGCATTTGCATTGCCGCAGGGCAGTGTTTGTATCTTTTTTTGTCTAAAAATACCTCTGTAAGACTCGTGATCCATGAAAGTTAATTGAAACAATTTCTCTGGGAGTTTTGGCAAGCTTGGCGCGCATTCTAAGCTTTAATATCTATAAATTGAATTGTTAATGAATCCAGACACTAATAATGAATGCAATTTTGCCGTCTTAACTAGAAAGGCTGAAATTATCAGCTTCTCTGCAAGAATTTCTAATCATTGTGCTTATTAAATAGCCAAGCTATGCTTTTAATAAGCTAATCACTTTTATCTGACCCCACAGGAGTGTCTGTCCTGATTAAAAGAAGCTTTCTGGTGCCAGAGCTTGTTTTATTTTTTTTCTTTGTTGATTTGTTGACCTATGGATGAATGGAAGGGGGGGTCAGGGGTTAGAACTCCATAGTATGTCCTTGGGACTCCTGGGGATATACCTGACCAGGGGCATACCGATTTGGCAAACTCCAGGATCACCCAACTTCTTGTCTCGATCCTTACTCCCACATCACATGCGCAGGCCTCCAGCGGCATCTCCATCACTGCTCTATCTGCAGGCAGCGACCTCTGAATGGCTGGTGGTGGATGTGCACAGCTAGCGAGAGGCTTCTGGCAGTCTATTCAGTAATATGCCCGACAATCGATGCTGATTGGATGAGCATGCACAGGAGTTGAGGAAGTAATTTTTGGGCGATCCCAGGAGTTTCCCAAACAGGGGCTTCCCTGTAAAGAGGACCAACACCCATTAGGGTAAGCCCTTTAAAAAATACACTCTCTCAAAACACCAGTGATCCCTGCATTAGAGAGAGACTCTTCTTTTTGTAACAGTGCTCCATTCTGTCAAGGACAGGAAGAGGTACACACATATGTCGAAGCTACAACATATGTGTGTACCCAACAACAGCACCTGATTTACTGCAGGGTGCAGCTGTTTACTTGACACATTTAGAACCCCTTCAAGTGAGCATGAGTTCTGGTCGCACCCTCACATCATCAGTCATCCCTTCGAGGGATACTCAAACCAATAAGGGGGCAAGAAGTATGGTAGCTGTGCCCACATAGGTGCAGCTGCACACATCCTCCAGTGTGAGACACGCTTCACTGCCCTTTTTGGCCCTCCATCATACAGAGTCCCGTGCCCTTTTTGGCCCTCCATCATACAGAGTCCCGTGCCCTTTTTGGCCCTCCATCATACAGAGTCCCGTGCCCTTTTTGGCCCTCCATCATACAGAGTCCCGTGCCCTTTTTGGCCCTCCATCATACAGAGTCCCGTGCCCTTTTTGGCCCTCCATCATACAGAGTCCCGGGCCCTTTTTGGCCCTCCATCATACAGAGTCCCGGGCCCTTTTTGGCCCTCCATCATACAGAGTCCCGGGCCCTTTTTGGCCCTCCATCATACAGAGTCCCGGGCCCTTTTTGGCCCTCCATCATACAGAGTCCCGGGCCCTTTTTGGCCCTCCATCATACAGAGTCCCGGGCCCTTTTTGGCCCTCCATCATACAGAGTCCCGGGCCCTTTTTGGCCCTCCATCATACAGAGTCCCGGGCCCTTTTTGGCCCTCCATCATACAGAGTCCCGGGCCCTTTTTGGCCCTCCATCATACAGAGTCCCGGGCCCTTTTTGGCCCTCCATCATACAGAGTCCCGGGCCCTTTTTGGCCCTCCATCATACAGAGTCCCGGGCCCTTTTTGGCCCTCCATCATACAGAGTCCCGGGCCCTTTTTGGCCCTTAACTCTTAATCCTTAACTGGAGGGGCACCTCTAAATCCAGATTCTGGTTCCAGGTAGCCGTAGGTGAAAGGGACCTAAAGCCCCCCCCCCCTCCTCACTAATGCAATATATTTGGGTAGTAAAAATATTAATGAGTTCTACCAGCACTGACCGCCTGTTTCCAGGCCGGTCTGAAACCACACGCCTCTGCCTTGACTGGGTGTCTAGCCAGCCAATTGGTGCAGCAGCAGGGCAGGAGTTTGAAATGTGTAGAATCTGCTACTGGTGGGAGACTGAAAGGTTTGTGCCAGTAAGGTAAGACTCATATTCTAAGTGTGCCATACACTCCACTTCGATCTTCATGACATGGGGGTAATCTCCAGTAGAGGGCGAACTTCTGCAGAGATGAATATGCAAAAAAAGAAAGCCCCTCCCAGTCCATATATACCTGGGACCTCCCACCAATTTCCCAGTTCCTTCTCTGCAGGGAAGGCGACAAGACAGAAGATGAAGACTTCTTTTACTTGCAGGTAAGCCGGGCTCGCGCCCGGCCGTTTATTTTCCCTATTACTGCCAGGACCCTTTTTAAATTGCCCCTAATTGAGCCTCCCAGCTTAGGCTGTGGGTCCTGGTGAGGGTAGGAGCACCCTATGGGTGCGGAATGAGCTTTGCTTCACCATGAGACCTCATTATGGGGTAGGCGGTTATCCAGGTTTTTGGTGATCCTGGTGCGAGATGCCCCATCCCTACATGCCTATGGCCTTATAATGGCCGGTTTCCCACTCCCCCTTCCGGGTCCCTTACTTCCCTCTGGGGGAGGGGGGCTGGTGGGCCGTCATCCTCGGCCTCTCCCTTTTTCAGTTGTTAATATTTATATATGAGTGTATGTGTGTTGGTGTTCACTTTACTTTGTGTTGTGTGTGTGTGTGTGTGGATCTCCTAGAAGTATCCCTGGATGTATTGGTGCATGGTGCCTTCTAGCCTGTGGTGGTTTTCCTGTTAGCCTGGAGAGTTTCTCTCCCTCAGGCTGTGTTAAGATAAGGGGGCGGGGCTGGGCGCTCGGCGCGGCCTCGGTAGCCCCGCCCCCCTCGTTCGGCGTGTTTTGCTGGCCAGATCCGCGCTGCTGGGAGGGGGGTGGGGCCGGAAAAGCGCACCTTCGGCACTGGCCCGCCCCCCTTCCCTTCTCTTCCTGCTTCTCCACAGATCGGGGGCCATTTTTGCTGCCTTGCTGCGGTTGCTGCTGCCGTTCTTGGGGACAGGTAGGGGCCTGTCAGCCACCTCTTTGTCACTTGGGGGTCCCTCTCTGGTGGGGGGGGGCCCTGTGGTGCTGGTTTTTGGCAGGTTTTGCCTTTTATCTTTATGTAAAATCGTATATATATATATATATATATATATATATATATATAATTTGCTGTATAGTAATTGATATGCCTTTATTGTGTGTTGCAGATTGCTTCATTATTGTGCATGTTAAGGGGTTCCTCCATGTCCTTGGGTCCCTAGTGTAAATTTGATCACCTCAAATCCTCCCACCGGGACTTTTAAGGGGCATCCCGGGTTGCTTAGGCGTAAATTCCCTGCGGTCTTGCGACTGACCACAAAAATCACCATATGGAGGCTCCGCAGGATACTGGGCTCGGGCTCCCTCTGGGACAATCCGGGCCATGTGTGGGGTGTGGGGTATCCCTTACGGGGGAGAATGTGCTGATCTGTATACCATGCGCACAAATGGCCATAACGCGGCAGTCTGGTACCCAGCCTTCTGGGTCGGCTCCTCCCGCTTCATTGCCTTCCCCTCCCCGCCTTATCCGTACCCCAAGTGACATTGGTGCCAGCGGGGAGTCGCACTCTGATGTTTGTGCTAGGTTGGCCAGCATCGAGAAATGTATTGCTAGCATGGTGGGCAAGAAGGCCCAGGCTAAGAAGAGACATTTGTCGTCGACCCAGCCCTTGTGGGAGGGAGGGGGAATTGTATGAGGAAACCGAGGCTGACTATGTTCAGTCTGGTGATGTCGCGCAGGCGCAGGGGGATGCCGTAGATACGGCCACTGTTTTGTCACATCTATTGGAGGTGTTGGATATTGAACCGCCTGAGGCGCCTCCTCTCAAGAAGGTGGAATTTTTGGGGGTCCGCAAGCCCCGTCTGGAATTCCCTACCCAGAGTCACTTTGATGCGCTGATCCTTAGAGAATGGGAGAGGCCCAGTCGGCTTCCTGGTGCTCCTCAGGGATGGGATAAGAAGTATCCTTTCCCGGTGGAGGCGGTTAAGCGCTGGTCTTCTCCTCCCGAGGTCGACGCACCTGTTTTAGGTTTGACCAACTCTTCTGTGCTGAACACCCCTGACGCCACTTCCCTTAAAGTGGACCATCACCCTCCGGTGATCGGCCCAGGAATCTATAAGATTCCTCGCTCACCTCCCTCCCCGCGGGACATCCGATCTCGGATGTCCCGCGGGGTGAAACCCCCCCAAACACCCCAGATCCCCTTACCTTGTCTTCGGCGGCGGCCGGCCGCCGCCGCCTCCCTCGCGCCCCTCTAGATGTGCGCGTGCCCGCGCCGGCTGTCTGTGAATGGCCGGCACGGGCGCGCGCACGTCAAGAGTGATGCGCGGGAGGCGGCGGCGGAGGAGCCGCTTGTCCGCGGCTGTCAAACGGCTTGTCCGTCGGCGCGGGGAGAGGTAAGTTCTTCGGGTGATCGGGGGGGGGTTCCACACAGCGGGGCACCCCGATCGGGGGTGCCCCACCGAAGTGGACCAAGACCCAGGATAGTCAAAATCCTGGGTGTTGGTCCACTTTAAGGATGGCGAGGATAAGCGCCTTGATCAGATGGCGTACCACGCATTTGCCAGCGTGGGCTCGGCCCTGTGGCCTGTTTGTGCATCTGCCCTGGTGTCGCTTGCTACCAGGTCTCTTATCAGGGACTGGCTGAATGACGCTCAGTTTGATCCAGCTAGCGCTGAGTTCGCTACCCTTAAGAGATGTGAATTGTTCATGGATTTTGTCTTGGCTGCTATGGAAGATTATATTGTCGTGTGTAGTAGGACTTCAGCCTTTATTGGTGGCTATGCGCAGATCGGTCTGGCTCCGCCAGTGGACGGCGGACTTTGGGGCCAAGAAGTCGCTCACAGCTCTTCCCTTCTTGGGTACACGGCTGTTTGGAGATAAATTGGATGCTGTTGCTAAAGGAGGTAAGTTACCTCAGCGGAAGTAACCACAGCGCCGTCCCTTTTGGCTCTTCCCTTCTTGGGTACGCGGCTGTTTGGAGATAAATTGGATGCTGTTGCTAAAGGAGGTAAGTTACCTCAGCGGAAGTAACCACAGCGCCGTCCCTTTCGGGGGGCTGGCTCGTTCACTCCTTCCTTTCGAGGGGCCAGAGTGGCTAGGGGTTTGGCCTTCTCGGGTGTCAGGGGCTCGTCCTGGAACAGGGGCAGAGGTCGGGCACGTCCCGTGGCTGCCTGGGGTTCCAAGCCCAAGCCTGCCGTTAAACCGGCTCAGCAATGAAGGGGCGCCCTCACCCGCAAGGGTGGTGGGACGGCTGCGGCTCTTCTTCCAGGTATGGGCCCGGGAGGTCACAGACAATTGGATCTTGGAAGTGGTCTCCTCCGGGTACAAACTGGAGTTTGAGTACTGGCCGCCTCCAAGATTCCTAAGGTCTCGGGTGCCCTCGGACCCTCAGGCTGCACAGGGGCTCCTGTTAGCAGTGAAAAACCTTCTGGACATGGGGGTTATATGCCCGGTGCCTCCGTCGGAGAGAAGCAGGGGTTACTACTCCAACCTTTTCACGGTTCCCAAAAAGAAGGGTTCGGTGAGACCCATTCTAGATCTCAAGGTTCTCAACAGGTTTATCAGAGCCAAGAAGTTCCGCATGGAGACTCTGCGCTCGGCTATCAATTCCCTTCACCAAGGGGATTTTATGACATCGAGGATGCGTATCTGCATGTTCCGATTTTTCTGCCACATCAGAGATTCCTCCGGTTTGCGGTGAGAGGATCAACATTTTCAGTTTGTAGCCCTTCCCTTTGGACTGACCTAGGCGCCGAGGGTCTTCACCAAGGTCTTGGCGGGAATAATGGCTCTGCTCAGAGCTCAGGGCATTCGCATTGTGCCTTACCTGGACGACCTGTTGATCTCAGCTTCTTCCCTCCGTCAGGCGGAGCTGGACACCCACCAGGTGGTGTAGACCCTGGAGAGGTTCGGGTGTGTGATCAACCACCCCAAGTCTTCTCTCGCTCCGTCTCGTGTGATTTCATTTCTGGGCATGAATCTGGATACCATTCAGGCCAGAGTGTTTCTGCCCCAGACCAAGGTGCTGGATATGATCCGCCTTCTTCTGGCCAATCCTTGTCCCTCTATCCGACAGGGGATGAAAGTGGTGGGCTTGATGGTATCCTCCTTCGAGGCGGTACCGTTTGCACATTTTCACATGAGATCTCTTCAACTTCACCTATTGATGCATTGGGACAGGTGTCCGCAGTCATTGGATCAACCTTTCAGGATGTCTCCCAGGGTTCGGCAGTCCCTTCGGTGGTGGCTGGAATCGAGCAACCTGTTGAAGGGCAGATCCTTTCTGGTCCCTTGTTGGGAGACGGTTACCACGGATGCCAGCCTGTCGGGCTGGGGAGGTTATTGGAGAAGCCATCATCAGTTCAGCGGGGTGTGGGGTCCTCAGGAGGCTCACACCCCCATCAATGTCTTGGAGCTCAGAGCCATCCGACTGGTTCTGGCTCGGCTGACCTCACATTTACAGGGTCTACCGGTTCAAGTACGTTCAGACTGAACCGAACGGCGGTAGCTTACATCAATCACCAAGGAGGGACTCGCAGCAGGAGTGCCCTCGGAAGTCTCTCTGATCCTGCACTGGGCGGAGAGCAATGTTCCTTGCATTTCGGCAGTCTACATTCTGGGAGTGGAGAACACGGAGGCGGATTCCCTGAGCAGGGGATCCTCTCGCCAAGGAGAGTGGTCTCTCAATCCCGAGGTTTTTCTGGATCTTTGCCGCAAGTGGGGGACTCCGGAGGTGGATCTCTTTGCCTCGAGGCACAATCACAAACTTCTGGCCTTTGTGTCTCTTTCTCAGGATCCTCTATCTATGGCAGTGGATGCCTTGTCCCTTGCTTGGAAGGATCTGGGTTTTCTGTACCTGTTTCCGCCCGTCTCCATGCTGGGCAAGGTAGTTCGCAAACTGGTTCTAGAAGGGGAACCAGCGATTCTGGTGGCTCCAAGGTGGCCAAGAAGGGTTTGGTACGCAGACGTTGTAAGGCTGGCCGTAGATCAGTACCGGCTTCCCTTGTTGCCGGATCTGCTATCTCAGGGTCAACTACTTTACCCCAATTTACAAACGCTGGCTTTGACGGCTTGGCTGCTGAAACCTTCATTTAAAAAGAGGAAGGTTTGTCTGCGGCTGTTGTTCAGACCTTGATTAGGGTTAGGAAGCGATCCTCTTCTGGCATTTACTATAGGACTTGTAGGTCCTATATTGATTGGTGTGAGGCTAGGGCCTTGCCTTGCAGGGTGTTTTCGATTCCCAGGATTTTGGAGTTTCTTCAGCATAATCTGGATCTTGGGTTCCAGCTTAGTACTTTGAAAGGACAGGTTTCTGCTCTGTCGGTTTTCTTCCAGAGGTCTTTTGCCTTACACCCACTGGTTAAGACCTTTTTCCAAGGGGTCGCACATGTGCGGCCCCCTCGGAAGGCTGTGGTTCCTGTTTGTGATTTGAATTTGGTTCTTTCACCTCTCCAGGGTCCTCCTTTTGAGCCGCTACAGGATATTTCTCTTTCGGTTCTCACTCAGAAGGTTGCTTTCTTGGTGGCTATTACCTCTGTTGGCCGTGTCTCTGAGTTGGCGGCTCTGTTTATTCAGGCCCCTTACTTTGAGAGACACCAGGATAAGGTGGTTTTTCATTTAAAGCCAGATTTCCATCCTAAGGTGGTGTCTGCTTTCCACCTCAACCCCTTCCTTGTGTCCTAAGCCTAACAATGACAAGGAGAGGGTTCTGCACAATTTGGATGTTGTTCGCTGTGTGAAGTACTATTTGGTGACTACTTCTTCCTTCCACAACACGGACGCTTTTTTCGTGGTGCCCTGCGGGCCCAGGAAAGGTTTGGCGCCTGCTAAGTCTACGATTAGCAAATTCGTCATGCCATTGTTTGGGCCTATTCTACTAAGGGGAGGACTCCCCCTTTTAGGGTCACTGCGCACTCTACTCGTGCTGTTGGTGCATCCTGGGCTTTTCAGCACCTGGCTTCTGTTGAACAAGTTTGTAAGGCTGCTACTTGGTCTTCCGTTCATACTTTTTCCAAGTTTTACAAGGTTGATGTGCGGGCTTCAGCGGATGCTGTTTTTGGCCGCAAGGTTTTGCAAGCTGCAGTGGTTTGAGTTGGTACATTCTTCACTGTTTTCTGGTTCCCACCCATGACGGACACTGCTATTGGATGTCCCACATGTCATGAAGATCGAAGTGGAGTGTATGGAATAATACCGTTTTGTGAGTACTCCCCTTTAAAACGGGTATTATGAGTGTGCCATACACTCCACTTCGCCCCACCCCTTTTTTTCAGGTATTCTGGGGCTTTTATATGGTGAACCATTGGTTTTGATTGTTAAGGTTATAATTGGTTCTTCCTGGTCCCCTTACTGCTTTTTTACACTGGGAAATTGGTGGGAGGTCCCAGGTATATATGGGGCCGGGAGGGGCTTTCTTTTTTTGCATATTCATCTCTGCAGAAGTTCGCCCTCTACTGGAGATTACCCACATGTCATGAAGATCGAAGTGGAGTGTATGGCACACTCATAATACCCGTTTTAAAGGTGAGTACTCACAAAACGGTATTTTTTTATTTTTACTACCCAATTCTATCTGGACAGGAGGCAGGCATTCCAGTGGTGACTGGAGGTCTTTAAAATATTGGAAGCATCCCACATTACAGTACTTAAAGGAGAATTCCAGTTTTACAGAGAAGCAAATCCACATGGGATGATTCTCAGTTAAACTTGACCACACTTATCTTCAGCTTAGCCGCCTTGCTAGAGCCTGGAATTGGTAACTATTTTTACATTCTACTACCGCCTGATAGAGTTTCTGAGCAGATCTAAAGTCTCGTTAGACTTTCGGTGTGCCTCAACTGTTGGGGCATCTAAAACTGGGATGCCTCTTGGGTGATTGTTAAAAGGCACCTACAGTCCTTTTTTTGGATTTTGGCCAGCTTTATAAGCAAAGAGAAGCTCATTATAACAACCCTTCTTTTTAATGGAGGAAAATGAATACAATTCGAAAATTAAGAAAACCTTTGCTGCGTTCAGCAAAGGTGCTAATTGTTCTCTTTGACCACATATAATAAGGAAATAAAACAAATAAACCTAATGGTCCCTAGCTGAAGCCCAGCCGGCATCCAGCCTGAGCACATGTCATGTAACAGATGGATGGAAGATGCTCTATGTGAGGCTAGGCCATCTTTCAGGCACTGTTATCAGGCATAAAGCGTGGCTCTGCCACACGCAGATAATAGCCAGTTTAGAGATGCATTTTGTAGCCACACTTATGCATATTATGTAAACAGATCTGTCCACAGGCGCTGCACAGAGGGAGGTACCGAGCCCACTCCTAGCAGATGTTGCCTTAGAGGTAATTGTAGTGTTTCCAATCACAGTTGCGCTAATGAAAGCCTGAGAATCTTGGACCTTTTTTTTTTCTCTTAGGATTTTAACAGTAGGTTTTGCTTATAAATATTAAAAGCCAAGTCTGTTGATGGGTGGATGCCTTGCAAGAGGCTTTAGTTTTTCCTTCAACATCCTTTGTCTGCAGGTTGCTGATCTCCCTTTTCATTTTTTTTTTTTTGTAAGTGCTCTGAAAATGTTCTGCATGACACTGCAGTCCTGCACAGAAACAAGTAAACTCTTTCAGATAGCGGAAACTTTTGATTGTTTTCTGTCACCTAAAGCAGAGCTATTTAGTAAAAAATATGACTGGAGGTCTACTGCCTTTTCCTGGGAAATACCGATTTGGGATGCCATGCCATGCAAACATAGAGGACCAAAAAACGTACCTTTCCCCACTCACACAGCGCATGCACGGGCTCTATTCTATTCGCGCTATATGCCATGCATATTAATGATCAACATACAGCTCTGTTTAGACACAGGACTCGGCAAGAGGGAGCAGGAGCAGACGCTTCCCCCCAGTTTCCCCTTAGACAGTGGAGCGCCCCCATCCTACCTATAATTCATTAGTAAATAATGACACAAATATTGGCTATATAGAGCATATAGGTATCGATATGTGATGTAACAACTTTTAAAAGAATTTTAATACAAAACGTAAACTTGGCTTAATTTTCCCAGCCTCATATTCATAGCGCCTGCATTATTTTATTTTTTTTTTTTTTTTAATACCATCTAGACCTCAAGGTTTTATTCACTAATGGGACAAGCTCTGCACTCCATCTTATTTGGCTGGTATTCACTAAAATGAGTATGCCGTCTGCCTGAAAATACAACAGCGCAGTTTCTTTTTCAATCTTCATCTCTATTGTTTGGGTAGTGAGACTTTCCTATCAGAGGAGGGAGGTGATGGCCCATATTATACACAAATTAAAATGAGAATTAATGCCTTCAAGGAATGGCATATTTATCTGTAATGGGTATAAATAGAATAGTTGATCAGGCAATTAATCTGACTGTCAGTGGTACTCCCTTCCCCCATCACAAAGATAAACTGGAGATAAAGACCCACCAATTCACCTCGTGTGTGTGTGTGTGTGTGTGTGTGTGTGTGTGTGTGTGTGTGTGTGTGTGTGTATTTTATATATAATACATATTTTAAAATAATAATAATAATCAGGTCACCCAATGTATGCTTATTTTGAGCATGATAAAAAAAAAAACTTCTGGCTAATGAACACTTTATCTTCATCTTCCTCATTGTAATCATCTCCATTAGTGCAATGAGGGAGAAAGGGAAGGATATAAGCCCTAATGCATCATCAGTTGCTGGGCCCTGAAGCTATGGGCCCGGTATCAGTTGTTAGCCTCTACCTTGTCACTGCTGGTAATATTTCATAGATTATTGTATGAGAGAGGATGGAAATGAAGCTTTACCGGCAGAATGAAAGCTTCAACAGCAAACAAAAACCCCAATTTCCTCCCCAAAATGCTCCCCTATATTTTATTTTTTTTATAATTGATGGAAAAACACTATTCACTTTCACTTTGGTCTCAACACTAAAATTGTTTTCTAAATTGATAATACTCAAAGCTAAGCTACAAAATTGAAAATGTTTCTCCCTTCATAAAGTTTTTAAACCTGCTTGGGTGCCGAAAATGCAATCGGGCAAGTGCTATGCACAAAGCAATCTGTATATACAGTATCTCATAATTTTAGCCCTGTGACTGGCCTCCCTCAGAAGCCACAGCATTGTCTAATGAGAAGGGGGACCTCCACCCTTATGGTGGCTTGATATCTTCCAAAGGGAAGCCCTGTTTTTTATTAACCCTGTCGGTCACATCTTTTGAATCTTTTGCCAAGTAGATCCAAAAATACTTACAAGGCATTTTTGTTTCAAGAAGACTACCGGTTTTCAAACTGAGCAGTAATTACAAGATACTAGATTTGCCGCACTGTAGAATACAAATAACGTCTTCCTTGCGAGACCTAATCTCTTTAGCTAGTTAGCATAGAGTTTCTGCTAAGGTTTCTTCTCAACGGTCTCAATGTGAAGGTTCCACTTCAGGTATTCAATTTTTCAGGAATTTTTCCAGACCTAGTCCAATGACTTAACGGTAGCTTTCATCTGTGTGATGTATAATGTACATAAATGACCAATGTATGCTTGCTCCCACAAAGTAGTTTGTGCTTTGCATTTCACCCATACATGCAGTGAGATAAACTACAAACCAGTGAGCACACTAGAGGGCAGTGATTGCACATGTGCCCGGAGTGGTCGGCTGCCCGGTCCATGGCGTCCAGGGAATAATTGGGAGCTAGGTGCCTTGCTCAATGGCAATTCATTCATGTCCCAGCCGAGAATCAAACTGATGAATGTTCCATATGACACAACCAGAGACCAGCAGTATTGGGTGGGTACATGTCTCTGCAAATACACTCCCCTATACTAGCAGCAATGTCGATGTGGCCAGAAGGTCCCACTTTTTCAGTAACTTTTTATGACGACTAGCTGTAAGAATTGAATACTCGCTTGTCTGTCACCTGTTCTGTGCTTGCTTGCTGTGAATCAGATTACTTGTTAATTCCAGTGTACCCCCAGTAACACCTAAAATATGTAGTCGGCCTCGTACTACACCAAGGCAGTGCTGCTTCTAGATAGGTTAGGTTAATTCAGGGGGATTGAACGTAACCTCCGTCTAATTACCTGGTCCGTTAGCCAAAGTTTGGCCTGACATTGACCCATTGGCCACCCAGCTTGACCTTTGGATTGTTTCAAGACTTTTTGTTGCCTTGGTTCCCATTTCCGTCTGTTTGCTCTTCGCTGGAAGAGCTGACCCAGTTCCTCAGCCGTGTGCCCAGTGCTTAGGAGATTTGCCATCCTTCACCAAGTCAGACTGCATCCTTTGTGCTGTTGTGGGGGCAACCGTGTCTGGTAAAGCATTTCCAGAGTCCTGACTTTCTATAGGTGGAAGCAGCGGTGAAGATTAGGTCTGACTTAAGGGGGGTGCCTGTCTGAGCATTGCACCAGCCTAATTTGGGTTTGACACCTACTGTTCATTCATATCTGGTATTATCTTCAATATTCTATTATGGAACTTTCCACATGGTGTAGACTAATATTCTGGATAGTACAAATTGGTGGTGGCACGCGGTGTCCACTTTGATAACCGTTAACATTAGAGAGCCGCACAGTGGTATAGGGGATCCTTAAATAATATGGGTGGATGATAGGGTGGTTAAAGTTGACCCCTTCCCCCTGTGGAATCCAGATTTGGGAACCTTTTCCTCTAGATCTGGAGTTCCTAACCTCCTCCCTTTTTTCATTTTCTAATTATCTCAAATACCACTTAAGTTTATGAATAAGTTGTCAGTCACCATGTTAAAATCCCACTTAATGCGCAGATAAACAACTAAATGGTTTTCATCGGCTGTTGGAGCAGTTTTGAATTTATGGATAAAATCAGGCTTGGATAAAGTATGGATGGCAGCAGATCGGGTTGAGATACAGATCAGTCTGCTACATTGCTGCAAACCACATGACCGAATCTTATGTCCCACCAGTGGTGCCTGTACCACTTGGGAACACGTGTTCTAGACTTCTAAAATATATGGAGTGAGGTCCTTGAGATAGACCAGTAGTTGCCATGCTGTTTAGCACCCTGGCTCTAGGGCCACAGCGATCCTTTTAAAGACTCTTTGATATGTCATCTAAATTCTAGATGACAGAATAAATCAGTTAAATCTTTCTGCAGGGGCAGCTACTGGACCTGTATGTGCATCTGCACTTCTGGGAAGATCAGCAAAATAATGGGCAAGTTGGTGGCACAAGGTTTGTCCCATGAGTTTTACACATGTAAGCTTTTGGGGCTACCTTAAAGCCTCTGTAGACTCAGACGGGTCCATGACAGTGGTGTTGTGGGTGTTGTGGTGTAGTCTTTGACTGAAGACATATTGGCTCTGGGGATTCTGGGCTTGCTTGGGCAACATAATCTCTCTTCTTAAAGGGGTAAGGGACAATTGGGAAGATTAAGGGCCGACCATTGTTAGCAGGTACAGGGAAAAACATGCCCTTTTGTGGGGTAATTTTAAATCCCAGGCTTGTAAAGATGTGCGTGTGCATACCCCTGCTGCTCTGATCGCTGGGTCAGGATCAAGTGTCCTTATGGAGACCAGGTCCAAACCTTGCCCACAACTCTGTGACCATCAGGATCCATGACACTCTTGGTCAGGACAGGGACCTCCAGCTTGGGGACCCTTCCTGTTTGATCTCTCATATTAAGTATCACTATGGTGTATCACCTTGGCTTGCCAGGGAGTCATGTTGACAGGACAAGGCTTCTTCAGTCAACCAAGGATCTTTTTCTTTCATGGTACTTACTGCTGGCTACAAACTAGGACCCCTCTTGCTGTATCCTAAAATTAGGTTGAGGTGGAAGGGAAGGGGGCCTGGATGCTTTATTAGAGGTGCATAATAAACAGTGGTATGTGAATCACCAGGTACTCTCTGCCAGAATCAATCCCACAGTGCATGTGTGGCATCCCCAGCACTTCTCTATCTCTTGCGCGCACCCTGCCAGCATAACTGAATGGCTGGCGGCACAACAGAGGGGAGCAGCCAGTGGGAAGAGCCCGACCATCCCTATAAAGCAGACCAAGACCCGGGTAAGTTTCGCTTTAACATGTTTTTAAAGAGGAAGTAAAGTCAAGCTAATGTTCACCACTTCCTTATTCATTACACAGCTGTCAATCACATGATTGTTCGCTGAGTGGGCTTGCACATCAAACCTAAATGGTTGCTGGTGGTCACATAATTGGCTTTGATACAACTGAATGATGAGGCCATACTCTTCCCCAAAAAAACAAATCTATAACTAAATAATATATATATAATTGGTCTGTATATATAAAAAATTGGTCTGTAAAACTGACCCACTGTCAACAGTTTCAGGGTCTGTGGATGAGAAGTGATCATATACCCAGAAAGGACGTTTATGTCATCACCTTCTCTTCACAGCCTAGTGCCCTAAAACAGTAATCTGTGATTATTTGCCCTCTAGACTCAAAACATATTCCCCAGGTTGTCCTTTGATGCTTCTCTAAAGCTAACTACGGGCTGCTGTTCTTGTCACCTAAGATTCACTGTTCTGCATTAAAGTAGTCTTATACCTAGAAAGGAAGTTTATGTTGTCAACTATCCCCAGCTCAACGCCCCAAAACAGCCTATGTTTCCTTTGTCACTAAAGCCTTTGTCCAATATTCATAAAAACACAAACTAACTGTAACTGAACGCATCATTACTGGGGACGGGGCTGCTTGGCCAGGGAGCAATATGGTCGTCTGCATCCAGTTTGTGGTGCTATGGATATTGGGCAAAGGCTTTAGTAACAAAGGAAACATAGGCTGTTTTGGGGCGTTGAGCTGGGGATAGTTGACAACATAAACTTCCTTTCTAGGTATTAATGCAGAACAGTGAATCTTAGGTGACAAGAACAGCAGCCCGTAGTTAGCTTTAGAGAAGCATCAAAGGACAACCTGGGGAATATGTTTTGAGTCTAGAGGGCAAATAATCACAGATGCCCCTTAATGCCATAAATGGACACCTTCTGCATTTATCAAAAACAAAGCCTAGCCTTCCGTCTCTGCCCGTCACAAGGGTCTGCAGCATAGACATGTGGGTCTGTTCCTGGCCGTTGGGTGTGATCAGCAATGCAGAATATTCTGCTACTGCCTCCCCTGAATGATCGGAGTGCCCTCTTCTGGGGAGTGTAAGGAGATGCGCTAAACTTGATCTTAACAGATGTACAAGCATCCATACCTAGGTATGTCTAGCAACATTAATAAGGAAGGTCTATTTTCCTTCACGCCATCAACATAAATGTAGCTATTACGATCCATGTGAGATTGTAAAAAAAAAAAAAAAATTGTATCCTCCACCATCTCCTGTCACTTGAGACACCTACACCCTGATTTATCAAGACCAGTGCAAGGAAAAGTGGGACCAGACTTGAGCTGTTGTCACAACCTTCCAATTTCATTTCATTTCATTTTCATTGTTTAAATGGAACCAAAAATATGATTGGCTGGCCTCCAACAGCTCCAAAGTAGCTAAACTTCTTTGCACTGGTCTTCTTCTGGCATCTACAGCACTACAGAAAACAAACAAGGTACAGCACTACATAAACAAGGAAGATAATAATAATATTGCATAAAGAACTGAATTTTTTGTGCTTTGTAAATATGATATGTGTATATATAGTGGAGACATCTGGATTGTAAGCTCTTTTTATGAACAAGTTTTGCGGAATTTCACATAGTGTGTTTTTAGAGATCATGCATATTACATTAGAAAGTGATACCATTGTTGCTGTATATTGTTAGGGGCGGGGGTGTAACTTGAGGGGTGCGACCCCCTCCGCATCCTATAGCATCCTATAGCATCATATATCTCTGTTCTGTTTTGTCTTTAGTTGTCCAGCTGCACTCAATTGCGTTAAAAGACAGAAAAAAAGATTGGGGGGCAGAAGTAGGTTTTCATTTATATATCAAATAATGGTTGTTGTTATCTGCCTTAGTTATCTGAAAACAAATCTAATAAAGTGTACAATTTACCAGTTAATAGAGCTACACAAACAATAATATAAATTATATAGTTAAAAATGCAGGTGCTGGTTCTTTGTATGCTGCTATGGAGCATTTCAGTACAGTGTTACATATAGCTCTTTTGAGAGCTCAGCCCTGTAGACCTCTCTTTATTTAGGCAAAATATGGTAATTATGGTATATATATATATATATATATATATATATATATATATATATATATATATATATATATATATATATATACACACACACATATACACACACACACACACACCGGTATAATATAATATATATATATATTATATTCACTGTGGACTATGTTGGTGTTATATGTACATAAAAGGCAAAATACCTCTTAATTTTATATTTTTATTGGTTTAAATTCTAAAAAATATAAAGTTTTTTTTTATTTTTTCATTCCTCATTGAACATTTGTTACCCTGCCATGATTTTCCATCGCCATTGTGTCCCCGTTTTGTCTAATTATTTGAGGGGGTTGAAGGTTATGTCAGATTTTTGTGTGTGATTGGGGAGGAGAAGGTGGAGGGTGGTGTGTGTGTGTGGGGGGGGGGGGGGGGGGGAGAGACTAAGAGGCCGAAATGCAATTTGGGCAGAAAAATGAAATTTGTGCGATAAGAATGCGATTCAGCGGCAGCCCCATAATCATATGCGCTTTAATAATCTTTATTTTGCAGGAGTCAGTTTCCAGGGCAACGAAGAGTGAGCTGGTGACGAGCTCCCCGCTGAACGGCAAGCTTCTGCAGGCTGGAGTATCCGTGAGTTCCTTCTCATCCCAGTAATGACGGCTGCTATTCCTCATGCATCAGATTAATAAGGATTCCACTGCCCCCCCCCTCTCCGCCGGCGCTTCCATTATTCTGTCGCTGCGAGCCGCCATAATGGCAGGACGCGGAGCTGAGAAGCCCACTAGGCCAGGCGAAATAACAGATGGAATATCGTTAGCATTTTTATGTAATTACATTTTTATTTCCCCCATTCTTTTCTATTTCTCAGCCCTCTTTGCTCACCAGACCCGGCAGACATAGGGTGGCAGACAACTTGAGGTGTTTGAAATCTTCCAGGGCAGCCCAGGATTTAAAATAAATATATATAATATATCTATCCTCTTCTAATACTTCAATGCTGATTCACACTTTAAAAACCATCACTGAAGTAAAACAAGAGGCTGTGAAGTTCGGAGACGCCTGAACATCACATTTTTCCTTTTTGTTCTATACACTTTACATATAAATATTTGCAGTTGCTTTTCCTCCCTGGCAGTATGTAAGCGTCACGTAGTTATTCCTGTAACCCTAATGCAGCCTGATATTTGCAGACACACACACACACACACACACACACACACACCACAGAAGCCTGTTTTGTGTTTGTATAGGCGGAGGATGATGGGAGTCATAGCAGCATTTCAACGCGCTCAGCAGATTCTCTGCGGGTGTTATTCAAAAGCAGAGGACATTTTGAGATAATGCTACATGTATGCTGGGCCACCAACAGGACAGTACAGACTATGAGCATTTTCTGCAGTAATTATGGACCTGTGGGACAGGCTTCTCATTGGAACTCTTAACCTCTTCCCCCACTTTTGCTAACCCTTAGGGTAACATACTCACTTGTCCACCAATGGGCCAGGGACCAGAAGGAACAGCACACACTGTAGCAGCCTCCCATTGAAGGCTACCCATGTATGATTTGCATCCTGTCCCCCTTCGTATTGCATCAAACCTGTTGGTGTAAGGGTTATACACCCCCCCAGACATCACTTCTTTTGGCATACTGCTTTTAAGTGTAGAGATGGAGCTGTGACAGGCTTGAGGGGGCATCCAGATTGCTGGAGCCCACTGGTGCAATGACCCCCGCAACACCCCAAAAGCCTTACCTTCCCCTTGATCCTTGGCTGAAATGCTGTATTCCGATTGGCCGCCGGTCATCGCCGACCCACATGATTGCCAGCGCCAATCGGAGGAGAGTATTGTGGCTGAGGATCGAGACCTAAACTTAAGACTATAGGCTAAAGTCAAGATTGACTATAGCTCCACTCAGTCCCACACTACTCACCAAATCTCGATGCCCTGCACTCCTTAAAGTGGACCAAAACCCGCACCCCAATGGCCTTGAAATCTATAACATTCCAGGGCCGCTGGATTCCCTCCCCCCGGGGCATCCAGAATCGGGATGCTCCGCTGTGTGAAACCCCCCAGGTTGTCTAAAAACTCACATTCGTTCCCGGTCCATCAGCACATGCACAGCAGCGGCCGCATCCCCGCTATCCTTTTAGAAGGGAACGTGTTTGCGAGCAAAGCATTTGTGAGTGGCCGGCGCTGGCACGCTCCCTTTTAGAGGGGAGCGTGCTTGGATCCGCTCGTATTACACGAGCTCCTGGCTCGAGTGGATCAGAGCGTGTTGATTGGATGAGCGGCCACGCATGCTCTGCAGGACTGAGAAGAGGAGAGTTCGATCAGGTGACGGGGGGGGGGGGGGGATTCACACAGCGGGGCACCGACCAAATCCCAGGATAGTCAAAATCCTGGGTTTTGGTCCACTTTAAATCAATAGATGTCTCCAACTTGACAATCACAAACCTCCACCTTCTAGGGCTCTAGCAGCCTTGGCACACCTTTCGCCCATTTGACCTTAGCAGTTGGTGTGGTCTGCTCGCTTAGCTGGTGGTGTTAGATGGTGTTCTCCGTCAGGGCATCAAGTTAGGAGAACAAAGGGGGGAGTAAATCAACTAATTAAAGTATTTTCCAGCCACTCAGTTAACCTAAACCCTCTGCACCTGGGAAGCTCCTGATCAGCAGAGGCACTCGCCTAAGGGACGGCATCAGGGTCACCTGTATTGAAGATCTGCTCACCTTTTCCTAGCAGAGCTCTGATGGGGGACATGAAACTGATGCACACATGTGCCAGTGGCATCACCTCCCTCAATAAGAGGCATTCACGCCTGCATGGTTTGGACCGCAAAAACTGCAAATAACTGGTGGTGTTGGAGAATGTATCTCTCATCCGATCTAAAGATCTGCCTGTCTATCGTCTGGCATCAGATAAGATGCAAGTCTCCTCAGAGTTCCCCTCTAAGGTCTTTGCCAAAAATAAATCTAAAGCGTCCGCTTTAGCAGCTGGTGTCTTGATCGGGATGAGGCCATTAGAATGCCGTTGTGGCAGTCAATGAACCACAAGGGTTCTCCCGCTGTCACAGGGTTCAGAGCGTGAAAACATAACAGCAGGACTGAGAGCAATGGCTGAAGGGCGAGCTGTAGGAGAGGCCTCGGGGTAGGGGTGGGGGGGGAGGCGCTGCATGCTCTCAATAGGCTTCACCAGCGGGGCTGTGACACGCACAGTGTGTGTGTGTGTGTGTGTGTGTGTGTGTGTGTGTGTGTGTGTGTGTGTGTGTGTAGGCCATCACACATGATGCCCCAATATCCTCATACACATGACAACCCTCCACTGAGGCTGCCCAGTGACACCATGTACCCTCTGCTTCTCCTTCCACCATAGCTAATCATCGCAACCTGCACACACACATGCGGCAATCTTCTTTTAAACAATCCAATGTGATTGGATCATTGTTAATCATTTTCTTTTACAGTTGGTTCTTTAAAGTTCATGTCTAATTAGACTGAAAAAAAAATTGGGGTCAAATCCACTGGCAACAATGAAATAATTAGATCATTGATGTGTGTGTGGTTCAAATATAGTTTGCCAATAAGGACAGGAAAAACTTCTTGTGATCTGCAATTTTACAGATGTTCATTTAATGATGAGAGGGGTCAGAATTGAATGACCAGAGCTGACAGGCTACAGTAACTTGGGTTACTCTCTCTCGCTCTCTCTCTCTCCAAGTGTAGGAAGCAAAATAACATCTCCGAATGCCCAGACCTTGGAGCCAAAAATGAATAAAGGCACGCTTACATGTCCACTAGTGGGGCATCCTGATTTGATTGTTCTCTGGTCCATGCTTTTGTGCTGCACACCAGGGTGGTGGGCACGAGCCATGCATAGTACCGCACATTCCTGTTCAGCCAACTAGCAGTAGTAACGTGGAACGCACAGTAGTGCAGACCTGGTGGATTATTTTGCCCAAACTTGGCACCTTTTTCTTTAAACTCCTGATGGTGGATGGACAAGTAACCAGACTTTTAGTCGTTTTTGACTAGAGGTCCACTTTAAAGCACATCTACATTTTTTTTTCTGCCAACTCCATGCCAGGAAGGGTCTTTGTTCACAGGGGCACTATACTAACTTAACATACCCTCTCATGTCATCGGTGACCTCTTCATTAGAGAGATACTCCCCTTTTCCTATCAGAGCTCTTTCTGAAGAGGGGATAGGAAAAAGCCTGGCACCCAATGTGGTCTATTTGGAGACTTGCTTCATTGCAAGGTGCATCTGTTTCATGTTTAATCAACTCTTATTATGGCAGTATATAGAATAAGTGACCAGAAGAAGAAAAAAAATAAAGGAAATTCGAAAAAAGGAGAAAGGGGAAGACAAAATGGGGAAAAAGGGGAGTGAAGACAAAAGAAAAACGGGTGGGGGGGAGAAGAACGGAGAGGGGGTAGCAGAGGATAGAAGAAGAAAACAGGATATGGGGAGGAAAAAGAAGACATAAGAGAGGGAGGACAGAAGAAGGAAAAGGGAGGGGTTAGACAAAATCAGTGGGTAGGGGATGATAGAAGATGAAATGGGACAAGGGAAAAAAGTAAAGGAAGAAAGCGAGAAAAATGGGAGGGGTGACAGAAGAAGAAAATGGGAAGGTAAGGAGAGAGTCAGTAAGGGAAAATGGAAAGGGAGTAGAGAAAAGAAAAGCGGGGCAGTGGAAGACAGAAGAAGAAACAAGGACATGGAAAAAGAGAAGAAGAAAGGGGAGGGTGGAGAGAAAAAGAGTGAAAGAAGAAAAAAGGGGAGGGCAAAATAGAGAGGTTGATCCATTGTAACTAAATGTTGCCCTTCTCCATGTTCTTTTCTATTTTTGTATGTAGGTTCCCTGGGAGCAGTCTGGGAAAGATAGCTGAGAAGAAAGGCCATGGGGGGAAAGAGGAAAAAGGGGGAGAGGAAGAAAGGGGGTTAGGAGAAAATAGAAGAAGAAGAAAAAAAAAAAGAACACGGAGGGAGGGGGAGAAGAAGAGGAGAGAGAGATAAAGGGGGGTGCAGAAGAAGAAAAATGGATGGGGAGAAGCGATAGGAAAAAGGAAGGGGGGTATAGAAACAAAGTAAAGTTGGTAGGGAAGATAACAGGAGGAAAAGAGCAGCCAAAAAAAAAAAAGAACAAATCGTTGGAAGACTGAAAAAGCACAAGTGGGGAGGAGGAACATAGAAAAGGAGTAGAGGAAGAGAAGAAAATAAAGAAAAAATGGTCGATCCATTGTGGCAACATTTTGGCCTCTGCCCTATTTTTTCCTCTTTTTATCTGCCTTTGTATCTATAGGTTCAGTCATATTAGCAAATGAATAATTTATCTGGTCCTATATTTGCAGATTTCAGTGCGCATATCGTTAGCCTCGGTTGTAACTTCTGAATAAAACTGTGATTGTTTTCTGAGCAAACCTCAAGCTCGCCTTGTGCTTATGGCGGCCGGGAGACAAATGTCCGCAGATCCCCCTCCCCAATCCCTATTCTGCTGCTTCGCTCCAGAGTTTCATTTTAAATGATAGATCTGGAAATTAGAACCCAACAAGAAAATCCAATTTGGCCAGAAGCTTTAAAAATCTCCTAATAAACCTACAGCGAAATGTATGATTTAATACGAGCGCAAATAGCCGCTATTATGTGTTATTAGCAATCTGTGTTAAGGGGGAAGCGGGGTGCAGGCCAGCGGCTTTCAGCGCCCGGGCCCGGCCTCTGCTGTCTGCATTGATTTGTGTGACTGTGTCATAACGACACCGGGAAGCAATGAATACAAGATGGAGCGGTGATGGAATCAGGAGGGGGGCCTGGTCTTGGCAACTTTTCTATCTCTTCAGCCTGATTAGATTTTTACCTTCTCTTAAGAGCCTTCACTTTGTAATAAAAATGGTAAATCCGCAGCGCAAGGGGGAGTATGGTCAGAGGTTTTATATTTGCTGCCACTAGGATGCTCTTGATTTGTGCATGCATGTGGAGAAAAAGGCCCCGATTGTAAGCCATGAATATGTTTTAAGACAAACGGCCCTGGGAATTTTCCCTCACCACCGCTGTTTAAATGCTTTTCATTTTATATTTTGAAGAGGAACATTGGAGGTTTTTTAGACTCTGTCAGAGTTCCACTCCTCGGGGCATCCCGAATTGTGAACCCCCCAATCACCAGTTTCACTCACCTTCTCCTGGAGCCCTCGTTGTGTCTGCGCTTTCTGGCCACATCCTCGCTCACCTCTAGCCGTGCGCCTGCCTGGCCTTTCTGGGTGGGCGGTGTGGGCACGCCACGGCTGCAGTGCATGCAGGGGATGTAGCTGGTGGGGCTGATGGGAGACAAGTGACACCAAGCTCGCTGATTGTCTGCGCCATGGGAGTGGAAGGAAGGTGAGTGAAATGGGGTGACCTGGGGGGGGGGCTACACACAGCGAGGCCCCCGCACAGGGGAACAACAACAACACACGTAAAAGTGAAATTCCTGTGTGTTCCTCTTTAAGAATCGGGATAAGTAAGTCCTGCTGACACAATCAAAAATAATGGTGAAAAATCAGACGACGTGGTAACTGGCCACCTTGTGCCAATTAAACTGACAACTTGGCCTAAAGTGAACTTTAAACCTTTCATTGCAACTCCTTGTCCACAGGGACACTAAACTAACCTAACCCACCCCTCCATGCCAACATCGAGCCCTTCATTCTAGAGATACAGATGTAGCAGTCCTTAAAGTGGACTAAATCCCAGGATCTTGAATACCGCAGGTCTTGGTTCACTTCCCAATTTGGAATTCCCTTTTGTGTGTAAATAAAAAATCCTGGGACATACCTCACATATTAATGACTGGCATATAGCTCGGTCTGACAACAAAGCTGTGTACGTTTTATGGAGGTCCTGGAAAATTTCACACAAATCGTGATGCCCCCTGTTATAGGGCAGTTGCTGACCCTGCGGTTCTTTAGATTTTGAAGAGGGATTTGATCCACTTTAAAGGATTTAGATTTTTGGGGCATAGCTGGCCACTGTATGCTTTTACACATTTTACCCATTCCTGCCGTGAGTGTACACATGCTCGGGTTAGGCTGCCCTTTTTACAGCTGCTGGAAAACAGTTGGGGGGCAACTACATTCATGAACCTTACTTCAGGTCACGACTGCCCCTGGTTGCGGCCCCTGGGGCATCCCATGCCTTGTTGATATTTATACCCCATGGCGCATGCATGGGTCCTTCTCCAATCAGGTTTCCAATCAATACCTATTAATGGGAGGCTAGGAAACCTGAAAGGTTAACCATGTGCCTCAGAAATGCATGATGCGGGAGCGCACACCAACCAGAGGGATACTGCCACACATGCACTGCGGGATCGCCACCATAGTAAGTGAACATGGCAAACCCGTGGAGTTTTTACATATGGGGGAATGCCCCATGGGTAGGGTATCTGATGGCTCTAGAGGTTTTTAGACTTTTAATCCACTGTAAAGGGAAGCAACCACTGATCTATAGAGACTCTAGGGTGGTTGGTCTCCCTGTGTGGGACATCCAGATTTGGGATGCCCTGAAACATAGAACTCCCCAATTCGTGCAAAATATCTCTGTAAGCACACTGAAGGGGCAGCCAAAGACAGCATCCCTCCAGCTGATGCGGGCACCCATGCCAGGCCTATCTTAATGGCTAGCACGGGTACGCTCAACTGGTGGAAAGCTTGCCATTCTCTTTTCCTTTCATTCAGCGCTCTATGCCTCTCATTAATATGCACAGTATACAATGTTGATTGAAGGAGATCCCACACATGCTCGTGGGATTGCCTGTGAGGTAAGTTGTCCAATCGAGACGCGGGTATATTCTTAGTATACAGTATGTCCTGCTCCAAATAGATTACTTACACTTGGGTTATCCTCCGCCAGATGGCGCTGCACTGCAGAGACATGCAAAACAGGCTCCTCCTGGCCCCTCAAATACCCAGGGACCTCCCACAAATCCCCAGATTTCTCTGCAGTGCTGACTGCGAAGACATGATGTATCACTCTCTCGCAGGTGAGCGGGGCTATTAAAGTCTGCGGCCCTGTTGGACTATTCCCACCCGTCCTCTTTGTGATGTGCCTCCCAGCCTGGGCTGCGCTGGTCGGGTGAAGGTAGGCAGCACCTTGCGTGCTTATGGAGCGCTGCTCCACCGCAGTCCCCCACCAAAGGGTAGGCGGTATAGGCTGATGGTGTGCCTCTATGGGATGCCCCTCCCGCATTATTGCCCCGTGTAGCGGTGGGCCATCCTCCCTCGTTCCCCCCCCCCCCCGTAGCTCGGGGGGAAAGAAGGGGGGGGTGTTTGGTGTCACTGTATTGTAATTTCATTCATATGGCCTTTGTAATGTCTTTTGGACTTGTACTTGTGGTGTCAGACGCTCTGATTTGTATTTTTAGTTTGCGCAGAGGCAGTATCATAGCTCATGAGGTCCAACTTGTGTAACTGCCACCGGGCGGCGGCGTTACCTCGGACGCCTCTGCGTCCTCATTGGCTGCTCGTTGGATCTCGCGCCCATCGGGAGGGCACGCTTTGGCCCACCCTTCTAGGTACTCGGCGCCATTTTGTCAGTTTGCGCGTGTGACGTTCTTGCCTGCCGTAGTCCGTAAGTGACCTCGCGGGCGGCTTTTATACTCATTGTAGTGTTTCGGTTCTGACACCCTTTTCTTGTGTCTTTCAGACGGGCGAATCCATTGGCTTCTCCCGGCCCGGTGTAATTGATAGTTGGGCCTTGTAAAATTCTCCCACTTCACTAGCGGGTCATTGGGGCATCTTGGGTTGCTTTATATCGTCAATCCCTACTGGCATATTGTGCCTACAAATCACCATATGGAGGCATCTCAGGATAATGTGCCCGGGGTCCCCATGGGACAAGACCGGCTGTGCATGGCGTGTGGACAACCCCATGCTGACGCTGACAGGGCACGGGTCTGCGTACCCTGTGCTGAGCAAGCGCTGGCCTTGCATTCTGGCCTGCCAGTGGCTGCAACTCGTTTTACTTCACCTACTTCCCCAGGCTTAAATCTCACTCCTGCTGAGTCGCACACAAGTGGGGATTCTCAGCCTGATTTGTCTCATAGACTGCCTACGGTTGAACAGATCATTGCGAGGTCTTTAGCGCGTAAGGGCCCTGGTAAGAAGCGGCACTTGACGCCTAATGTTACTGTTTTCCCTATGGGATCTGAGGAGTTTATGAATCTGTGTGGCTATACCCCTTCTGATGAAGGTGAGCTCTTTTCTGACTCAGGCTCATCTGATGAGAGTCCGACTGGTCATGAAGTCTCTGGCCCTGACCCCTGGGTCCAGGATGACACTGACAGATTGTTGATCCAGATCTTTGAGGTTCTGTCTATCTCTCCCCCTGGTGAGGCTCCCAGGCAAAGAGGGGAGCGTTTCCATACAGCAACATCACGTTTGAAATTTCTGGAGCAGGCACATTTCCATAACCTTGTGCTCAAGGAATAGGAGTGCCCCAGTAAACTGCCCGGGGTCCCAGGGGATTGGGATGGAAAGTATCCGTTTCCCCCTGAGGTGGTTAAATGTTGGTCATCCCCCCCCCCCCCCCCGAGGTGGATGCCCCGATCATAGGGCTACCTAACCCCCCTTTTATTACAGTCCCTGCTTATACTATCCTTCAGGATGCTGAGGACCGGCGCATTGACCTGCTGGCCTCCCACGCCTTTGCATGTGCGGGGACGGCGCTGAGCCCGGTCTGTGCCTCTGCCATTAATGCTGTGGCCGCTAGAACCCTCATCAGAAAAATGCTTGATCGTCCCCCTGATGATCTCCCTTGAGATGTGTTTAATGCACTCTCCACTTTTCTGGGGGCAGTTCCCTTCTTGACCCTTCCTGGGAGACGGTCACTATGGATGCCAATCCATCAGGTTGGGGGGGGGGGGGGGTTTCTTCTGGAAGTCCCTGCGGTTCCAGGGGAGGTGGGGCCTTTAGGAGGCCCATACACCTATCACTGTTTGAAACTGTGAGCGATCGGGTTAGTTCTAACTCGCTTGACTACTCTTCAGGGCCTGCCTGTTCGGGGGCGCTAGGTCTATCTGACGGCAGTGGCCTACATTAATCATCAGGGAGGGACCCGGAGCAGGAGGGTCCTCCAGGAAGTGTCTCTGATCCTGATCTGGGTGGAGGACAATGTTCCCTGCATATCATCGGTATACGCTCCGGGGGGGGGGTCCCTCTGCAACAGGGTGTGCCAATCCCTGTGTCACTATGGGGACCAACCAGTTGGATCTGTTTGTGTCCCGTCACGATCACAAGCTCTCTGCCCTTGTTTCCTTGTCCCAGGATCCTCTGCCCATGGTCACGGATGCCTTAGTGACGTCATGGCAGTGCATTCTGTTCTGTATGTCTTTTCTCCATTCACCCTGCTAGGCAGGGTCCTGCGCAAGATTGCTCTGGAAGGGGTGCCAGTGATTCTGGTGGCCCCCGGGTGGCCAAGAAGAGTGTGGTTCGCAGATGTGGTACAGAGGGCAGTAGATCAGTACGTTCTGCCAGGAGTGCCAGATCTACTTACTCAGGGCCCCTTACATCATCCCTATATACAGACTCTGGCTTGACGGCCTGGCTGCTGAAACATCCATCTTGATGGAGACAGGCTTATCTGCCTCGGTGATTGAGACTTTGGGAAGACTAGGAGCAAACTTCTTCTTCCATCTATTATAAGGTATGGCGTACCTATATTGATTGGTGTGAGTCTAGGTCTCTTCCCTGTCGGGTGTTCTCTGTCCCCAGGGTTCTAGAGTTATTACAGCATGGGTTGGAGTTCGGGTCTCCAACTCAGTACTCTGAAGGGTCAGGTTCTGTCCTGTCCGTCTTCTTTCAGAAGTCTTTTGGCTCAGCCTTCCTTGGTTAAGGCCTTCTTTCAGGGGGGTACTCATGTGCGTCCCCCACGTAATCCTATCGTCCCTGTTTGGGATTTGAACTTGGTGTTGTCTGCCTTGCAGGGTGTTCCTTTGGACCTATTCAGGATGCTGTTCTGGCTGTACTTACACTCAAGGTTGTCTTTCTGGTGGCGGTTACTTCGGTCAGACGTGTGTCTGAGCTGGCGGCTCTGTCTATCTAGCCCCCATTCCTTGAGAGACACCAGGATAAGGTGGTGTTCCGCTTTAAGCTGGACTTTCTGCCTACGGTGGTGTCTTCTGCTCATTTGATTCAAGATATTGTTCTTCCTTCTTTGTGCTTTATTCCTAGCAACGCTGAGGAAAGGGTTCTGCATTCCTTGGACAGGTGTTGGCAGTATTCCTTGGTAGTCACTGCGTCTTTTGGAAAACTGATGCTCTTTTTGGGCCTGCGGCCACTCCATCCTGAATGCGCCCGATCTCGTTTGATCTAGGGGGCTAAGCAACGTTGGGCTTGGTCCTTACTTGGATGGGATGGTCCCTTCTGGTCCTAGGAAAGGTTTTTGGCTCTTGCCAAGTCTACTATTAGCGAATGGATTCGTCGGGCTGTGACTCAGGCCTATCCTACTAAAGGGAAGAATCTTCCCTTTCGCCTTACTGCTCATTCTACTCGTGCTATTGGTGCCTCTCGGGCCTTTCAGCACCAGGCTTCTGTTGAGCAAGTTTGCAAGGCCTCTACTTGGTCTTCTGTTCATACCTTTACAAGTTTTACAAGGTTGATGTTAGAGCCTCAGCTGATGCTGTTTTTGGCCGCAAGGTTTTGCAATCGGCAGTGGTTTATACTGTCTGCTGTTACCTTTTTGTTGGGGATCCCACCCTACTTTATGGACGCTGCTATTGGATGTCCCAAGTGTAAGTAATCTATTTGGAGCAGGACGTACTGTGTACTAAGAATAATACAATTCTGTGAAATACTCACCTGTAGAATTGATATTATAAGTATACAGTACGTCCTGCTCCACCCCACCCTGGTTTTTGCATTGTTCTGGATCCCCTGTATGGTGGTTGTTATCATTCTTATAGTTACCAGTTTTGGTCGTTAAATTCTCCCGGCTTCTTGTTCACTGCTTTTCAATGCTGGGGATTTGTGGGAGGTCCCCGGGTATTTGAGGGGCCGGGAGGAGCCTGTTTTGCATGTCTCTGCAGTGCAGCGCCATCTGGCGGAGGATAACCCAAGTGTAAGTAATCTATTTGGAGCAGGACGTACTGTATACTTATAATATCAATTCTACAGGTGAGTATTTCACAGAATTGAATTTTTACACATCCCAAATTGGGGTGCCCCTGGGACGAGGAGTCAAATAAAGGATAGTGAAAATGCCAGGATTTGTCCTTATTTAAAATGTTTTTCAATGGTATCTGTGTTGAGTTAATTTAAATTAGACCTCCTGTCAACAATAACTTAATGATAGAACCAGGGGCACAACCTGAAGCTAGTGGAGGGAAGATCAGGAGCAATGTTAGAAAATAGTAGTAGATGCTTGGAACAAACTTCCAGCAGAGGTAAAAGTAAGTGAATTTAAAGTGGACCAACACCCAGGATTTTGACTATCCTGGGTGTTGGTCCACTTAGGTGGGGCACCCCGATCGGGGGTGCCCCGCTGTCTGAAACCCCCCCGATCGCTGCAAAAACTCACCTCTCCCCGCTCCCACGTGACCTCGTCCGGCCAATGACAGCGCTCAGAGCAGCTCTGGTATGCGCGTCCAAAGCCGCTTGGACGCGCATACCAGAGCGCTGTCATTGGCTGCGTCTCTCGCTTCCCTCTAACAGGGAGCGCTCCTGCGCCGGCCATTCACAAAACGGCCGGCGCGGGAGCGCGCCCTGCTAGAGGGAAGCGAGAGACGCGGCCGCGTCTCGCGCATGCGCCGTTGGATCGCCGGTAAGGTGAGGATTGTGGGCCTCCTGGGGGGTTCCTCCCCGCGGGACATCCCGATTTCGGATGCCCCGCGGGGAGGGATCTGATCGGTCCGGTAATCTTATAGATTTCCGGGCCGATCCCCCCTAGGTGTTGGTCCACTTTAAGCACACCTCTATCTGAAGATAGAGTCAGAACACACATGGATCACATGCTCTCCTTCTGCGATAAACCTTCCATGTTTCTATATTTACTGTAGGTCACCTTTAAAGTGGAGCAAACCCCAGGATTTTGACTATCCTGGGTTTTGGTCCCTGACCGGTGAAACACCCCAGCTTGGGCGAACAAATTCACCTCCTACCGGTCGGATCCGCTCAAGCTCCTTCGTTCAGGAGCTCGTCTAATCCAAGCACGCTGGCAGCCGCATCCCCTGATACCCTCTAACAGGGAGCATGCATGCGCTGGCCATTCAAAAATGCCTGGTGCTGGCATGCGCCCTGCTAAAGGGATAGCAGGAATGCGGCTGCATGTGCTGTTGGACTGGGAAGGAGGGTGAGTTTTTGGGCGATCTGGGGGGTTTCACACAGCGGGATGCCCTAGGGAGGTAGTATGCCTGCCCTGGAGCCTCATAGACTCCAGGGTGGGTTTTGGTCCTCTTTGAAGGAACCATAAACACAGCAGCAATAATAAGGCAGCAAGTAGCCTTACCTCCATTTTCAAGAAAGCACAGCTAGCCACAGTGATCCCACAGCAGTCTGCTCATGCCATCCCCTTTCCAGCTCAGCCACAACCCAGAAATTGAAATTAAGTAAGTGGCATTTCTTAGAATACATCTAGGTATTTACATATAATCAAAAATTGTTATATGCTTTGAAATGGCTTATTTTACGTGGTTTCTAGATGGGATGAGGTGTGGGGATGTTAGTGTGTCTGGACAGGGGAGGATTCTGGATTGAGATGCCCCGACAATTAAAGTGCTTAAGAACCAAAAATCGGACATTGAGCTCTGTATGATGAGGAGTGGAAGGAGCTCCGATAGGAAAGGAAATGCTGCTGTGTGATTGCAGATTTGGGATGCCCCTGCCCCTGGTATTGCCGGGGATCTTACCTTGACCTTTGCTTGCGTGCATGGTGCATGCACGGGCCCAGCACCCATTAGTTCTGTGGTAAGTGGGTGGGTGGGTGTAGCTGAGGAGAGCTGCCAGCAGGATGCACCCAGCAGTCCATTCATTGAGTCAATCTATTCCGATTGGACAGGAGAGCCCATGCATGCACTGTGGGGAGCAAGGTAAGATTTCGGGCAACCTGCAGCTTTCATCACTTTTTGTCCTTTGTGTTTTTTTGTGTTTATTTTTTTGTTTTTTGTTTATTAGTTACTAGTTAAGTGGAAGTGGCACGTTTGTAGATCCTTATATGGGGTTACATGAATGGTGTGATACTAGACAGTCTTACCCTTTATGTTCTGCTTTAAAGCAGGCCTAAACCCTCTTGTGCAACACTGTAATCCCCTCCCACACACATTTATCCATGAGCCCTGCATTACAGAAAGATACACGCACTTATTGTTTTTTTGAGCTCCATCTGACTGGGGACAGGAAACAACTGCACTGCATATGGAGCTATTTTCAGCTTGGCAAAGGTTGTTAAAGAGAAACAACAGCCTGTTTGTCTGATTTCCTATTCCTGGGGCTTCCCAGCTTGGAATGTCCTGCTGTGTGAAACCCTTGCAATCGCTGTGTATATCTACATGGCTAACAATCTTCTAGCGCATACATGGTCTGTGGTTGCATCTCTGCTATACTTCTATATGAGGTGCATACCCACGGCATGCATTCATGAGTGACTGGCGAGTGTGCGACCAGTGGTGCTGATTGGCCAGCAATTAGGATCGCTGGATGGTGTGATTTTTACCAGCGGTCCATGAAGAAAAACGGGGCATCCCAAATCAGGATGTCTTGCCAGAGCTGAACACCTGGAGGAAAATCCTCTTCACCTGGAGGGGCAGCTCTGTTTGTTAACCTGCCCCTTAAAAAGCTCTATTTCAAGGGGCAGTTACAGCATCGAGGTAGGGAAGAGATAAGGTTGTTGGTTTGATTCCTGTGTAGGACATGACTGAAGTGCTCTTGAGCCCTAACCCCTAACTGCTCCCTTGGTGCCATAATTAGGGCAGCCCACTGCTCTGGTCATGTGTAAACTCACTGCGTGTTTGTCTCACTGCACATATTGGGTAAATACAGAAGACAAATCTTATGCAACCCCCTGTTAAAAGGAACCTAATGTTCCTCGACTTCAGGTCTGCTTAACGATTGCATATTGCTGGTTATGAAATCTGTTACAACCCCTTTAAGAGGACCTGTGAACCTTTACATAGCCTGCACATACTTGTGTGCAGAATAGGATGTGAGGACAAGGCAGAGCTTCATTAAGGCTGCAATACTCTGTCTAGACTGTGGAGGGTGCTAGCATGCAGGTTTTGCAGCTATTCTAGCAGCTGTGAAGTGGATGACGGCTGATCACAAGGCAAGGATGTGACCTGTCCTAGAGTGAGCCCTCCTCTTCTGGCTTAGGATTAGGGTGACCATTTTGCTCTTTGTTTGTCATTTAAAGGGCATTTACATGCCAGTGTTCCCATGTGTACAACATACTCCACAGTCCTCAGTCTGCTCCTCAGTGGCTGAGATGTTATACCCAGTGGGCTTTGTAGCCTGAGTGGCAATGTCACCACCAGCTCTGTGCTGTCCACTGGAACAGGATAGTATATTGCGAGCAAGAGGGGTAAAGTTTGAGGAGGCTGAGGGCCTTACAGTGACAAATTGTGGTCCTTTTCCCGTACCATTTATTCATATGAGCAGAATGCCTTGTGTTTTGGAAACACTCATGGGTCACAACAAGGGGTAGTAGTCATAGTAAATCTCCCATGAGATAGCAGTCTTGCAACCCCCTCCCAATTTTCCTCAGTCCGGCACAAGTCTGGCTGCTGAAGTCCGGAAGCTGGAGCACCTTTTTGGCTGCCAGCGCCTTGTTTTTTTATTTAAATTGTCCTATCGTAGTATTTGAAATGTGTGTGACATTTTAACAACTGGTTGGGCTTTCCCATAATGCATTGGACATCTCATTTGCAGGAAGTGTGTGCTTTGGCTTCTTTTTTTTACCTGGTGGTGAGCACACGCACAGCTGGGATGCTGAATCCGAGTGAGTATACAGAAACTGGGGGCGGGGAGGGCCATCCCAAATTATGATGTCCAGGTGCAAAATTGGTTTTGGTCCACTTTAAGGTTTTGGTTGGACATAAAGACCATAAAGTAGAGTATCCAGGCAGAAAAATAAAAAACCTATACCCTCCTTTTAGCCTCTGCACCCATTCGCTCCATCCAATCCATGGCAGCCATGTCTGCTCCATTCACGGCAATATAGTGGGCACGCCTTTTTTTTCAGTGAATAAAGCAGGTGTTGCTGAGGGGTGTGTGTCCAATATGGAGGTGAGGTTGAGGCCAGACAGCACTAGACTGGAATGAGCGGTCAGGCAAGTTGCCATCTAGCGGAGGAGTGATTGGCTATGAAGGATAAAAGGTGAGTTTTTTTTTTTTTCCTGTCTGGACAACCCTTAGGTTTTGGCTCACTTTAATGTGGAAATATTCTCACCATTAAGTCCAGTTCTCACTTACCTGCGGGCTGCAGCAGTCTGGGTTTTGGCTCCAGTGCCGACACCAAGCACCCTCGTTGATTGGCAGCAGAGGGTGCATCACCTGACCTATTCCAAGCATCCATTGCTAGTATGTTGTGGATGCTTTTACTCACCCCTGGCCAGTCAGCAGTGTGATATTCGCTTCAGACTTTGAGAGAGCCGAGATCAGCACTGCGAGATCTCAAAACTGGGGACTGGCAGGTGATTGTTTTTTTATGTTGCATAGACAGCCCCTCTAAAGTAGCCCAAAACCCAGGATTTTTACACACCTGGGTTCACTCTACTCTCTAAGGTCCTAGTCCTTGTCTACAAGACCCCAGGGCAGGATGATTCCCTGTCTCTGAGGCATCTGATTTGGGATACCCAGGTGATGTCCATTCCTGCACCAGGCTTTTCTTATTGGTTGGTGGGACGCACATCAGCTGGAGGGAAGCACACAGTGGGAGGCATCTGGCACTCCAATTACAGTGGTCCAACAGTCAAAAATGAAATGACTTAAACCAGACCAACACAACAAACAGTGCTCATATGCATCCCTCCCCAGGACAATTGGGATTACTACATATAAAAATTAATTTACCACTTTCTAACTCCTGCTGCAGTAAATTTTAGAAACAAAATGGCGGCTCATGCATTTGCAGGCCACCTGCAAACAAGTGCAGCTGGGTTTCCTGTTACTGTGCATTGGCAGCAGCATGGCCGAGATGCTGGGAAAGGAAGCTCCAAAATGTCCGCCACCTTTCTTTTCCAACTGTGCCAGGCTGTTGGTCCGGTTTAATTCAGAATTAATGGGTGACGCAATCTAGATGAGCCTGTACATGCACTATTGGATCGCCAGAGATGTAAGAATACTCTGATTTTCCAGGGGTCTCACACCATTGCATCCTAAAATGGGATGCCCCAGTAAAGTAGAGTGAGCCCAGGTGAGTAAAAATCCTGGGTTTTGGTCTGCTTTAGAGGGGCTGTCCAGACAACCTAAAAAACCAAATACCTGCCAGTCCCCAGTTTTGATATCTCGTAGGGCTGGTCTGGTCTCGGCGCTCCCAAGGTCTGAAGCGGACTGGCCAGGGGTGAGTAAAAGCATCCACAACATATTAGCAATGGATGTTTGGAATAGGTCAGGTGATGCACCCTCTGCTGCCAATCAACGAGGGTGCTTGGTGTCGGCACTGGAGCCAACCGTGCTGAAACCAGGACTGCTGCAGCCCGGACTGGACTTTATGGTGAGAATAGTTCCACATTAAAGTAAGCCAAAACCTTGGATTTTGACCATTGGGAGTTTGATCACTGTCCATCAAGATACCTCGCTGTGTGAAACCCACTTGGACTGAGGAGAGGTGAATTTTACCGGGCGAACTGGGGGGTTTTGTTCTGCTTTAAGCCATAAAGTTGAATGTTGGACGCCTCTTACCAGAGCAAGACATGTTTACTGTGTCCCCTACATAGGTTGAGACAAACAGCGCTGAGTTTAGTTGAACGGCCATGTCTTGGTAGGTTTGCAGTTGTGCCATACTCCTAACATTTATGGATGATACATTTGAAGTTTTTTGCTGTAACATTTCCAAATGTGGAGATCTAAAAGGATATGAATACTTTTTATAGGCAATGTAGTCTTATGGTATAATCCGGGGTTAGACTACATAATAAGGAGCTGAGAATAGCCAATCATAAAAATCAGCACTGTGGTCATGCTAGGAGCATGCACAAGGTTGGGAACCTAGAGATGCATCCTTTTCTCTTACACAGCCTCTTTGTGCAGTTCTGTGTTATAACAGACATTGCAAAGCAGACCTATAGTCGAAGGGGACTTTAGGTCAACTGCATAGCATCCCCCCAAAGCATGCCCCACTGCCTAACGTCCCTTAGAGGCGAGAATATGTTCTTAAATACACACCTCGTCTATACTGTAGCACTGCTTTCATGACCCACTTAAGTGCCAGTAAGCAGGCATGCCCAAAGTCATTAAGCCCAGTGTCTGCTCCAGTTTTCTCCTCTAACCATACGTTCCAGTAATGACCAAAAAGGTTTACTGGTTGGGTGGGTAAAGCCCTGCACAAATCAGGACCAGCGGTGACCAGCAGGTCACATGGTTGGCTAGGACAATGTGGGAAAGTGTAAGTAGCAACTAAATGGTCTGTTATATGGTTTATTTGAGAAGCAGACAGACATCCCTAATTTTGGATTAGGTTTAGTTTAGCTTTAAAATGGACCTAAACCCTTCCTGGAAACTCTGTACCAGGTAGGGTTCCTAGTGATCATGAGTCTCGTGCTTGCCTCGCTGTGCGTCCCTCGGACCTGGAAGGTGGACCAAAACCTGATCAGTTAAAATCCTGGTTTTTGGTTCCCTTTAAAGCAGACTAAACCCTATGCATTTTACTTATCTGGGTTTTGCTTTGCTTTACAGGGGCATCTTGATTTGGGAAAGCCCTGGGATCGCCTATTTTTTTACCTCAATCCACATTCCCATTGGTCATGTGCAGGCTCTTGTTCAGTCAAACCCCACTACCATGAATATTCATACCCATTCTCGGACAGCCTCTGTCAGCTATTAACATATGATGGTGGGGTTGTGCACATCAGACATAGGAGCTCTAGGAATGTCACAGAAGGCCCGTGCATGTGGCTTTGGTTTCAAGAGGTGAGCATATGGGGGTTTAATACAGCTGGGAATCCAAATCAGGATTCCCCAGGGGCATAGAGACCTTTAGGCTCTAGTCTAGAGCCAGGTTACTGGGGTTTTGGACCCCTTTAAAAAGGTAGTAAAGTCATGTCAGCCAATACCTTCCACTTCCTCTTTCACTGGCTGCCAAACCATGACCGCCTGGAACCAATCTGGTTTTTCAAGTGAGCGTGCACATCAAACCTGAATACCATTTGCTGCCATACAAGAGAATGAGGAAGAGCATAAGACAAGTATTTACATGGCACATACCTGCCAACAATAGCCATGGTTCGCAGCGGTAGATGGAGCCATGCAAATCCTTTCTTTGCTTTAGTGATATCTCAAGGGCCCAGAAACAGCAGGCTGGGTGTACAACACTTAACTATTACTTTATAAAGCAGCACAGAATATGATGGAGCTATGTAGATCTATAATAATGATCATATCTAGTCACAACATATTCCACTTATTACAATAATATCTATGTTCCTTAGAGCCCCCCGGATTGCGTGCACGTGCGTTTGATCTGCGCACCAGAGAACATTCCTCTGGTGCAGGTAATCGCTGGGTGACTTTGAAGAGGGAGAAGCGGGGGGATCCCTCCTGATGGAGGCGACTCCCTTTTGAAGCGAGGTTTGTGTGATGCATTCTCCCTAGAAAAGTTCCTCGGCGGCGCTTTATTTCAGGAGCAGTAATTCGCCATTAGCATCTAATGGCGGCGCGGTGAGGATTGAAACACACAGAAGGAGCCTCATTTTTGGCATCAAGATACAGTTTGGCATTTTGAGAATTTGCCGTCGCTCGGCGGAAAAGTGACAGGATAATGACTCTCTTACCGCGACGCCACGCAGGTAATGTGAGTTTATGCATCTCTTTTTTCACCGTGTTTTTTACTCCAGCGCAACATTGTTCAATATTTTTCATTTGTTTATTAAAAAAAATAAGCATTCTGTTAGTAACAGACATGCGATGAGTCGCTGTTCTTCATCTTCATTTTCTAAGTTCTCAAGTGCTCAAGGTGCACTGGAGTCATTAAAGCGGGCCATCCCACTCCCTCCATTAGTGAGCCCTGTATTAAAGAGGAACATCGTCCAATCGGCGCGCTTGATTCGCTTGCGTCAGCTCGTCTACCCCGCTGCCCTCTAACCTCTAACAGACATTCACAAATGCCTGGCGCAGGCACGCGCCTTGCTAGAGGGATAGTGGGGATGCAGCTCGCGCATGCACTGTTGGACCGGAAAAGGAGGTAAGTTTATGGCTGACATGGGGGGTTTCACACAGCGGGGCACCACCGATCGGGGAGGGGAGGCAGTCGGTCGGCCTGGGAGTCTTATAGATTCCTGGACCAATCTCTGTGGGTTTTGGTTCACTTTAAAGCAAACCAACATCTAAAATAGATGTTTTAGGACAGCAACTCCAAGACCAATTGTGGGACCCAGTTTTGTGGAGGTAGCAAGAAGGAGGAAAAAAAAACTGTGCTTACAGTGAATATGCTCAGTGACATCAGCAATCGGGGTTCCCCCCGCATTGCAGTCCAGTGCGATCGGCATAAAAAAGTTGTTGGAACACATTAAAACAAGATCCGGATCCTGGCTGCCGCCATCTTGCCTCAAAGAAACAGAGCCATATCCCCTGGCTCCATGTGCGATCCTGCTGGCCCATTCACTTTGTGTCATACTCGGTGGTGGCCGCACACAGACAGGGCTGCTGAGATTAGCGCTGGCCCAAGGATAAGGTAAGGGTTTTTTCCTAGTAACACCCCCTGTCCTGCCTCAGCACCAGGGGGGGGGGGGGGGTTATATTGTGACTGGAATTCCGCTTTAACAAAACCCACTGTGGCTATCCCTGGAATCTAAAAGATTTCTGGGCCGGCTGCTGACCTTCCCCGGGGCATCCCGAATTTGGATGCCCCACTGTGTGAAACCTTCAGGGGGTGCCACAGAACTTACCTGTTTTCTGGCTCCCTCGACAATGTAGACATCTGACAGTCACATCCCCGCATCTTCGGGCTAAAAGCGCACTCCCGCTGCCAGCTATTCAGATAGACTGGGAGTACGCTCACTGCTGGGGATGCAACACCCCAATTGCCGTGCTCTCCATGTAAATAGAGCAGTTTGACGAATATTACATATGCATGGCAAACGGCTCTGATTGGACAAGAGCCTGCACATGAGCCATAGGACTGGGAAAAGTGAGTTTTACAGGGCGTTCTGGGGGGTTTCACACAGCAGGGCAACCTGATTTGGGACATCCCCGTGGTTTGTAATGAAACCTGGGATAGTCCATGGATGGAGATTTCCTGATTGCTGGGGCATTTGCTGTGTGAAATCTTGGGACTGCAGAGTAAACTCGCCTAGCAGGCGATTTGACTCTCTTCATCCCCACTCTACCTCTACCCTCTTTCTGAATGGCGGGCCTGGATATGCAGAGGCATGACCAGCGGCTCGCTGCTCTGACCTTAGCATCTAACAGAAGTTAAATATAGCAGAGCATGCTGAATGGCTGTCCGCCCGCATGTGCACTGTGTGATTGACGGATAGCTGAATAAATGCAGCGGACCTCAGGGATACACAGAGTGGGGCATGTGGGATGCCACATGAGAGAGGAAGCTTTGGTTAAAGGACTTTTCTTTTTTTTTTTTTCCTATGTAACCCAACATCCTTTTCGGTGTCCAGAGTCAGAAGGCCCTCATCATCTTCCCTGTCAGGCTAACTGACCTCTTCCAAAAGTCTGTGCACTGAGAGGATCTGAAGCTGTGGCAGCTGCCACAATCTATTGCAGGAGATGCGGACATGTGGCAGGGGTTCATGTTTTGCCTGGAAATCCTCCTAACCTTTGCAGTACAGGGGCATCCCGCCTCAAGGAAGCCCGGTACTCAGCAGCAGCTATTTACCTCTTCTCGGTTCCAGGCCTTGGCTGCTTTCCATGTGACTGTTGGCAGCCAATCAGGTTTGCCATTCCCACGGGAGTTATGTGCAAGCCCACCAGACAAACCTAATGCAGCATTTGGTCTTCTGGCTCACTGGAAGGGGGAATGACTGCCATGCCACTCCATCACAACAGCAGAAACTGCTGTACGATTATCAGCACTGAGAGATCACTACAGAGATCCCCGCTTCTGCCATGGGAGTGTCCAAATCAGGCCAGGCCTGGTGGGTGGATGTCTGGTACACATGTGGAGACATCCAATTGGCTCAGTAAAGCTTAATCAAGTAAATCCGCTGATTGGCTGACAGCCCCTCATGCACCTTGAGATCGACAGAGGAGCAATTCTGAGGATTCCCCGCTGGAAAGGATACAATCCGGGATTGTGAAAATCATCTCCCGTTTATCCTGCTTCCTGTTTATCATTCACCACCTGTTCCTCCCTTAAGGTGGCCAATACCAGCCAGCTCTGGAGTCTAAAAGACTGATTCCTTATCCCCAGGGCATCCCTGTTTTTGATACCCTGCTGTGTACCTTTCCGGTGTTCCCAATGAACATGCGGGGGGGGAGGCAGTGTGTTAGTCTGCAGGGAAATAGGGGATGTGGCCACTCACCGCTCTCTTTCAAACAGAGCCCCATCTGTGCATTAATATGCGCGGCATATGTCACTGATTGGAGGAAAGCTTGCAAATGCGCTGTGGGATCGCCTACAATATTGGTGATTCCAGTTTCACACTGGGGACAAAGACCGAAATGCAGGATAGTCAGAATCCTGGGTTTTGGTACACTTTAATATAACCTACTGGCAGCTCTAGCAGTGCTTCGAAGTTTGACAACCCTTTCCCTTAGTGCTTCCAGCATGAGCAAACCCGACCCCTTTGACTTGCCAGGTTTGCTAATGGTGGCAGTGCTGAGTGATACCTTTGTATGTGGTCATAAAGGAATAGAATAGGAAAGAGGGGCAAAATTGGAGAGTTGCTACAGTCCACAGCTCACTGCAGGAAATGGTACAGGTTTCAGGTGAGCTCCTTGTCAGATTTTTGCCATTGCCTGGACTGTCCCTTTTAATGAAAGCGAACGGCACTTCTTACTCCTAAAACAGTGTAGTGCACTTTTGCTGCTGGTGCTGAACAAAGCCTGTTGTTTATCAGTCCCTAAGCCTACTTCTCCAGGTTTATACCTTCTGTTTTATATTTCTTTAGCATTTATATTTTCTCCCATTTATAATGCATTGTAGTGCCTGCTATGATGGTGATTCATAAAAAGCAATAATCTGAAGCTTTCTTGGTTGGTTCAGACTATAATGGTCCAAACAAAAGACTGTTCAACAAGGTTTCCTAGTACAAGGGGTTCCCAACAATGTTTTGTTGAAATGCACAAAACAACAATTTAAAGTGCACACACATAATTTCCATAGCCTTTCAGAGCAGTTTGGACCCTGCGTGTCTGGCCCCGGAATCTACAAGATTTCAGGGCTGGCCACTAGCCTTCCCTCGGTGCATCCCAAGTTGGGGAGCACCCCAGATTGCAGGAAGAGCTTACCTTTTACCAGTCCAATTAGGCATATGAGGGCTCTCATCCAATCAGAGCCGTTTGCTGTGCCTATGTCATTCAGCAAACGCTTCTGACCTTCTGCAATGGGAGCACAGTGCATTCACAACCGCCTAAGCCTATCTGAATGGTTTGGACGGGGGTGCACGCAGAGCCCCAAGATGCGGCAGATTACACTTCTCATTGCTGTAGATCAGAGCCATTTGCTGAATGACATTGGTACGACAACGGACGAAAGCGGTTACTGGCGATCTGGGGGGGCTCCACACAGCAGGGCATCCCAAATATGGATTGGGTTTTGTTCCACTTTAAAAAGCAAATCCAGTTTGGTTAAAGTATAGATGGCAGCAGGTTGGGGTACAATGGGAGCCCCGTTGAATATAAATACATTGGACCAATTTGTTTTGTGTGCCTTACCCTGTGATTGGTTCAGCAGGTTGCTGGTTAATGCCAAGCTAGCCATACGCTAGATGCAGGCATAGCTGAAAGCTGCTTGTGGGTGTGCACATCTGGAGGGAGCGGCTAGCGGGAGGCACCGTGGCAATCCTTTCATTCAAAATAGATTGGCAGCCATTAATATGCAGAGCAATGCTCATGTGCCATGGCTGTGTGGATCAAGTTGAGTAAATGCGCAATCACAGAGCCATCTCAAAGCAGACCAAAACCCGGGAGGATGAAAAATCCATAGTTTTAAAGTGTAACAGTCTCCCGTGGCTAAAAGGCTGGTTTTCCGCATCCTGATTTGAGATGCCCTGCTGTAGAACTCCTCCCATGGGACTCGCATAGCCGGCAACCCTACAGCGCATGTGTGGGCTGTTGCCCCAACCCCGCTCACCTCTATATGAAATGCATACCTGCACCAGCCATTGCTGAATGGTTTTTGAAGGGGAACGACCAGCACAAGCACTGATTGGTGTCTCCCATGTGCCTTGGGATTGCCAGAGGGTTCTACCACCAATCCTTGGTCTTTCACACATGGAGCATGCTGATTTGGAGAGGAACAAAACCCGGTACAGTAAAATCCCAGGTAGTGTTAAACACTCATAAGTTTCACCTTTTGGAGCAGTTTTGTGGTTTTGGAGTAATCAGGATTGGGTAATATGGATGGATCAGATCAGTTTAGGGTACAGCTTATTTTTCAGCCTCGCCACCTACCACCTGTAATACATGTACCACTGGTTGAGGAACCTGGCACTAGACATTTAAAGCAGCCTCTGGGTGTTAAATGAGTTCAGCAGAGTACAGCTGCACTATAATGAAGTCAGCCAACTTCATTGTATGGCTGCCAATCACTTGACTGCCCTTGACCAATTAAGTTTGCCAAATGGGCTTGCACATCAAACCTGAATGGTTGCGAGAGATCACATGACTGCCTGCCAATTGCTGACAAACATATGAACGAGGAAGTGATGACTTTACTATAATGTCCCTTTAAATTAGGTAGGCTTTTCTATTACATAGTGTTGCCTAGTAACTGCTGTATGGGAATCTTTCCCTTATATGCTGTTTATATGCTGGCCATGTATAGACCACCATTGTTGTATCAATCTGAACTTGATCCCTCCCTAACTGCCCAACCAGCCCTTTTAGTAAATAGTTACCAGTGCATGCTGAAACTTGTGGTTCCTCATCCTCATTGATACTCCCTGTATCACAGACCACTAGCATTTTTTTTTTGTTCAATTTTCTTTTACAGACCAGTCTAATTTCATTAACGCCCTGTGCTGTGTCTATTCTCCTGTCACAAGCATGCCTATAATCACCCACTGACCTCTGTGTTATAGTTGGCTAGTAATTAAATGACATTCCTTCGTTTCCATCTGCATAACTCCCACCATCACCCCACCGCCGCCATCACCACCACTGTCCGCTCTTGAGAATTGTGGTGGCTCAAAATTCTGACAGAATCATTATGTTTTTGCATATCGTTACTGCGTTCTGCAGAACAACAGCGACATCTGCATGTATCACAATAACGGCATGCCAGCCATACCATGCAGATACACACCAGTCACACAACACACATCTGCCCTGCCGGGATTGGGGGGGTCCTTACCTGTGAACATTGATACATAGGGCCCTTGTGTAGGGCAATGGAAGGTGGGCACAGTGAAAGTGCAATGGAAACTACAGGCATCGGAGGGGCCATCACAAGCCGCTGACGCCCGTCCTATGCCCCCCTGCAGCAGCCAGTGCCAATCTGCGATATCCAAAACCTGAACAGCCGATAGCTGAAGGTGGTTCCAATTATCTCCTGGAATGCCATGGCAGAACCCCGCTTTTTTTTTTTCCTTTTGGGATTGCAAGCTACCGAGAAGGAACATGGCTCTCGACATAATTTCTCAACTTTCTCCGTCGCGAATAATCTTCTTGCACAAGCGGCTCTAATGAGATGCAAATGAGATATGCACAAAGCCATAGCACTGTAGGATGATTAACCACTAGAGACATTAGCTGCCGACTTCAGGCTGTGTGAGTTTAATAACCCTCTGCCGCCCCTCCGCTCGTATGGTGGGGGCTCCGTACGCCCCTTGGCAGAGGAGTATGTTTCCGGACCCCATCGCCCCTATCGTTGCATTAATTTTTTTATATTTTTTTTTCCTCCTGCTGAGGGGGCTGCGCACCATCATCCATACAACGCAGACTCTTCTTCCTTGCTTGGCTTTTGTAATCCAGACAGTGTGTGTATTTCATTATTTCATAGTGTGCCAAAGCTCGTTAGCTAAACAATTATTCCTCATTAAAAAAATCCACGGCGGACTTATTAACAATCCTGGAAAAAAAATATTCCCCAACAAACTGGCGTGCTGTTAATCGGAAGATACAAACGCAGCTGTAAATCCGGTGCGGGGTCTTAATTCTGAGCCAGGTTATCACTACCCCCTGTGCGATGGGCAGCAACGTAAAAAAAAAACCTCTGATTACTTTTGTAATATCCTTATTGTGTTGGCATCGCTTATCTGACTGTATCCATTTTTTTTTTTCAGCGCCAGGTTTTGACCCCACACCCAGCGCCCACAGACCTAACAGGAGGAAACGCAGCTCCGACCATGTGAGTACCCATCTGTGAGAGACTAGAGCAAATGGCACCGGCACAGGGAGCATCTGGAGTGTGGCCATGTTAGTGCAGCACTCTTTGCAAAGTGGCACACTCCTGACTGCCTCTCAAGTTTGGTCTCCTGTGAGTGACGCTCTCCACATAGGCAGATCTTAGGAGAAAGGGTTTGGTTCGGCCCCATTCATCTCCCTGGTGATGGAAGCAAATGCAGATGGATGTCTCCCAGCCTTCTGATCCTGCTGCTTCTGGGGAGTTGCCTCTCTTTCTGCCACGTACCTGCTCTGGAAGTGTTTGTGTCTGTGTGTTTTTATGTGTATTGATGAGCTCTGCTCAGTGTGATATCCTGATGCCATGCTGAGGATCCAGTACCTTAGCACAGAGGTTTGTATAATCGCACATCCACTGTCTAGCCCTTCGCCCTCCACAGCTGGCATCTCCTCCTGGCAGCGGCCTTACTGTGGCACTCGCAAGAAGTGCCTGTGCCATCGCTTGCATGTCTGCGGGCCAGAGCCTTTTGTTTTTTGTTGACGAGGCGTCCCTTCCTGCGTTAATTGCGAAACTTAATTGCCAAACGAGCTTAAAGCACCGCAGAAAACGAACAATATAATAGTCCCCTGAGAAAACGTAATGCGGTGAAAGATGTCTGATGTCCTTGGCATGGTTCCTTTTTTGTCCTTCCGTGGATTTCTTATTCCTCCATGTTTAACCGACGGCTCTATGGCGCAGCTTGGCAACTGCGATGGCGTAGAAGGATACATCGGTGCTTTCTCACTGCGGCAGAGAGGAACGTTTGTGAGGGGGAGGTAGAGACGCATTAGTCACCCCCCGTGCCCAAATGCTGGCTTCCCACACGCCACCATTGCTTGCTTTCCTGGGTTAGGAGGCTGACTCTGGCAATCGGTGCCCATCCTTTGTCTTCTCTGGAGCTGGGAAGGATCTCTAGACCCACTCATTGGCCGCCGTGACATATACCCGCTGCCGATATCACACGAAATTGTGGCGTTGCCACTGAGTGGATGGCATCGTGCCAGCTCGTCTGCCATCCGCCCATGTAGCTCTCGCTCTCTCTCCTCCTCCTCCTCCTCCTGTCCGCTTCATGTTAATTAACAGACGGGCTAATTGATTTAAAAGCTGAAAAAAATTACAGTTAACTTTTCCCAGAGGGTATGAGCCGCAGCCTGGCATGGGTCTGCTGGGCGTGGGGGAGGGGGCAGAGCAAAGCCTGCAGTGTAGGAAAAGGAAGGCTAAAAAAAAAAAGCTTAGCAGTAAGACAACGTTGGCTGCTTATTGGAGAACAGCTGATAGGAATTGTGGCGAAACTGCCTCCGCATGACTGTACAGTGTACTGCCATTCTATTTTATTCTAAATAAGCCAGGCACTCCCTCTCTCCTCCCCCTGAGACATGGGAGCCATCCTGAACTTCTACCATAACTCCCCCCCACCTCATCCTCCCCTACCCCCATTAACACCCTGCAATTAGGTAAAATAATCCCAGATGGCAGCGAAAGCCTCGTCAGATGAAATAATTATGAATCTTGTTCGCTATCGCCCATTCCACCCTCCCATCCTTTAACATTCGTACATCTAAAAAAAATAATTCTACTTTCATTTCTTTAAACGTGGGGATTGCCGATCACTACCAATGTGTATGGCTTCCTGCGTTGGAACACACCATGTGAATGTGGATAAAGAGAGGCTCATGGCCATGGCACACTTCTTAACACAGCCATCGAATCTCTTTTCTGCTGAAAGGCCTGGAAACATCTTCAAGCATCAAGAGCCAGACGACGGGGCGAACGACCTTTCCAGCACTGAACCAGTTAATTAACAGCACAATTAGCCATGCAAATACAGCCTTTGTTTGGAGGCCCTTGTGGAGAAAGGACTGTTTGTTTAATGAGGACTTGTGTGTCTGGAAATAGAGATTGGAGGTTGAGAAATGCCATTATCGCCCTGTCTGGCTGTACAGTCTTCTCCTCCTTCCCCCTGAAAAGCTAAATCTGTGCTGCGCCACACTCGCACAGAAAAAAAAAAAGAATACAGTCTGCAAATCACTCTGAATTTGCATAATGTCTCCAGCCTTGAATATGCAGATGAGCTGTATAATTTATGAGAAACCTGGAAGTGTGTGTGTTTGTGTTTTTGCTATCTGCAAGAGGTTTTCATTTCTCTGGCTGCCAGCACATTCCCCGCTCTCTGGTGCTTCTTCCTTTTTTTATGTTTGTAATTTTAATTGTTTCATTTCTCTATTTTGCTGCTTTAGCACTGCCTTTTAAGTTTGCCGAAATGCCTGAACAGACGCGTACCAGCACCTTGCCATGCCGGGCAGGCAGAAGCCGGCCTGTCAGCTTTAATTCCTATTCATTGGCTGCTGACGTGAACAGCTGTGTCAAATGGCCTGATTTTCGTATGCTAAAAATCAGCGGCTGCGTTAATTATGGAGATACTGTTGCCTGGCACCGCTCGTAGATTCAGACATCTTTGTAGCGTCTTGATAACCCCTCCAAGGTGGAAGTTTTAGGATCAGCTAATTTTCAGCGTTAAACCTGTAAAATGTTTCAAAATTAGCTTGAGAGTTGGGGAAACTCTTTTTAAGAAGGAATTTATTTCAGAGAGGGGAGCAAAGATCTACAATGGGTTACATTGGTTGGGTAAAACTCTACTAAGAGATCCTGAATGTTTCACGTTTGTGTGGGGCAAAAATAGTAATGTTTAATAAAAATGAATTTCAACAGCTAAGATACTTCTGGATAGATTTGCTGTAACAAGGCACTTGCTAGTCACCCTACCGTTTCTCTCAGTTCAGAGTTGGCTTTCACAAAAATCTTCAACATAAAATCCATGAAGCCATATTCATTACGGAGATATTGTTGCCTGGCAGCACTTGTAGAATCAACCATGCTTATAGATTGTGAGAACACTTCGGCTAATGTTAAAGTGGAGCAAACACTCTTCGGCCGGCCTGGAGTCCAAAAGGCTGCGTGAGACCTCTGAAGTTGGCCAACACACTCAGATTTCCTGGAGCTTCCTCAGGGTTTCACAACTGCATCCCGAAAGTTGGGGAATCTCCTCTTCCAAAGGAAGAAGGGCAAATATTTACAATGGGTTTCTGGATATTTCCTTTTGCTTTGGGTTAAGAAAAAATGCCATGTTTAGTTAAAGAAATGAATTAAAAATATCTAAAATAATTCTGTATAGGTTTGTAGTTCTAAAGCATCGGGCTTGCTGCACTCAGGACATTTTGCTAGCCATCAGCTGAGACACAACAAAATTAGTACCCTATTAGTACCCTATTCTAAGCCACACAGGTGATGCAAGTAAAAAGCAGACCAAACCCATCCCTCACTCCACATGCAGTACCTTTCGGATGGTTTTGCTCTAGAGAAGCAGCCAAGAGGCCCAGGGTCAGTTTGGAAGAGCTTCAGAGATCCAAAGCTAAGGTGGGAGAATCCATCCACAGAACAATTATTAGTTGTGTACTCCACAGATCTGCCCTTCATGGCAAGAAGAAGCCATTTTTGAAAGCAAATCAAATGAGTCCTGTTGCTCAGTATGTAGGGTACATCAAGTATGTGGTAGAGGTTGCTCTAGACCAGCGATACTCAACTGGCGGACTGGGATCCGAATGCGGACCTTGGCACCAGATTTCTGGAGCCCTCCCCCGACAGCCCTGCACTCAGTTGCGTCTATGTTGCTGTGCTCAGAGCTGCCCACTTTACTTGATCAGTAATGTAGTGCTTAGTCTCCCCGCCAGTGTCATGACTCTGCTCCCTGGCACCTATCATTGCAATATGAAGTACTGCACGAAGGGAAGTGCAAGGTATAGATGAACTCTGTTGCTCTGTCTCTTCGCGCCATCCATTCCTGTCACCTCAGCTTTGCCCCATCCATCCCTGTCCCCTCAGCTCTGCCCCATCCAGCCCGGCCTTTTTCAGTTTTGCCTGTGGAATCTATAGCCCCCCCATCCACCCCCAGTGTGCTGGTTTTTAACTACCCACCCCCCGCAGCAGCTCTCCACCCGGACCTTCACCTCTCACCAGATGCCTGTATATGGACCTTTACAAATAGTAGCTGAGTACCCTTGCTCTAGTCAAATAAGACTCTAGGTCCAGCTAAATTCACCCTCAAGGGGCATACCATGCCAATGCATGCCCTGCACACTCACCAGCACCTGCGATCCTGTGCTGTTTGGCGATCGACAGAAGGGGTCTGCATAGTGGATTGGACTGTGGATTTTGCTGAGAAATGCAGAAACTGTTTTTGGCGGCTTGGGCTCTGGGCGTGGAGGAGGGAGGGGGGGGGGGGTGGTAACTCCTTACTCTGCAAGGCATACAATTAAGGAGTTACACTTTTGCCCACAGGGCCACAAATATGTACAGTGCTGGCCCCCCAGTCACACAGTGACAGCTCAGAGCGGCACAGCAAAACTGCAACTGTGAGCTTGCGTGACTGCTTAGTCACCCAATCAAAGCATCAGCGCCAGAGAGGATGTAGGTCTGTTTTAAAGCAGGTAAGTAAAGGATTTATGTAAGGCAAACATCATGGGGTAAATGTGAACGTGGCATCCCTTGATTCTAAACCTTAATGCTAGCTAAGAAAGTAAAAAGACCCATCCGTCAAAATGTCATCTGAGGGTGCCAGTCCCTTTTTTTTTAATTTTTTTTATTTAGAGGGTTAATGCAGGCAAGCTTTGGGGCATGCCGTTCTTCTTCAGGACCTGATGCAGGGCAGCACACCTTAAATCTTGTCTGCATTAACACTCTGTTTTAAATTAGACCTGCAGTATAGGAAAACCTGTCCCTACACACTGGCTTTCCTTCAGGGGAAACCTGCAGCTAAATGTATTCTGTAATATTACAGTCAGTTGCCCTGCACTCTCTTAAAGAGGAACAGCACCCAGGATTTTCACTGTGTTGCCAATCTTAGGTTTCTTTTCTTTGTGCCTGGGGCATCCTCATTTGGGATGCCCTGCTAAGTGTATCAACCAGGATTGCACTAAAACTGGCCTTTTTTTTATTCCCACGGCGCACATCCTGCCCTGCTGGCCACTCACAGCACAGGTTCCATTTAGCTTACTATGTCGTTCAGAGCAGCAAGTAAAGCTGAATGGGTCACTTGCCATCGGCCACATCTCCGCTCACCTCTAACTGCGTTGCGTGCCGAGGCCAGACATTCAGAAATTCCTGGCATGTGTACATATCTAGGATAAAGGTATAGCAGGGATACGGCGTGTGATCGGCAGTGAGATGATCCCTGGGATACACACAGTGAGGCATCCCAATTCAGGATGCCCCATAAAGAGGGACACTATTGACCCTAAGAAGGTGGTTGTTCCTCTTTAAGTGGGCACCTAATTAAACATATATCTGGCAGGATAACCCCCCTGGGGGGCTTCTTCCTTTTTTTTTTTTTTGTATTTAAAGGTGGATTTGCCAATTTAAGCTGTAGATTGGTTCTGATGCAGATGTATTCCATGTTGTATGTAGGACACTTAAACCGGACCTTCAGCGTGATTTAATGAAAAGCCCAAACTCTTAAAAAACTGTTCCCCAGCATCTAAAATTAATACATTTTAAGTTTTTAGTCACTAACTTATTATTCTTTCCCCCACTGGGCTGCAACTCAGGAATTTAGGATACGAGCGCCGCCATCTTGACTCAGAAGCATCACACTTACTGAGGAGAGGAGAGTGGGATAAGGTACAGGGGGGGCGGGTTATAGCTGTGCTTTGCTCAGACAGAGCAGAGTTGGGGTCAGGTAAAGGTCAGCAGCCCCAGAATGCAGAGCGGCACAGTCAGAGGACACTTCCTGTTTGCAGGCTGCCTGATAAGATGGCGGCTTCCATAAGCCGCCATCTTGGATGTTTAAAGGCTCATAACATGCAGTAGATGCAGGTAGGATGATATTTAATGTGGGCAATCTGTATGTACAGGGTGTGGGAAATATATAAGATAGACTCTTATTCAGAGTGAAGGTCCGCTTTAAAGCCTGTTTCTTCATGATGCATGATCCTCCACAAGAACATGGCAATGAAGAGTTAATCCTTGCGTGCCCTGTTACTGACATGAAGCTATATTTGTGTAATAATGTGATCCAGCCTCCCTTCATTATTCCTCAACTGCAGCACCTTTAATAGGAATAAATTAATGCACATGCAGGAATTTATTAGGCACTATTCGCATAGTTACTACCAGGTCAGTGAAACATGCTGGAGCAGCATATTTATACAGCACATTGTCTTACATATACACCAATCCTGCCTCACAGGAGCTGACAATCCTTAATGACTCTTGACTACCACCTGTCTCACTGCCTGAGCTCTACTCCCCTTCCCTAGTACCTGCACTGCCAGCCAAAAGCCCAGTGAGCACATTTCAACAGGCTTCCTCTGTCTAGACAGGCTGCCTTGTATTGTTAAAGTGCACCTAAACTCAGAAGGGAAGTTTATGCTGTCACCTTCCATCCCCAGCCCAGTGCCTCAAAACAGCCTGTATTTCTTTCTTTTTTCTTACTAAAGCCTTTGCCCAATATTCATAACACAAACTGGATGCGGTCGGTCATATTGCTCGCTGGCCCAGCAGCCCCGCCCCCAGTGATGATGTGTTCATTCACAGTACACACAGCTCAGCAATGGAGAGAGCTTCAACCTAACTGCCATTAGGGCTGATTCAGCACCATGCTATATTCTTAGTATACAGTACGTCCTGCTCCAGATAGATTACTTACACTTGGGTTACCCTCCGCCAGATGGCGCTGCACTGCAGAGACATGTAAAACAGGCTCCTCCTGGCCCCTCAAATACCCAGGAACCTCCCACAAATCCCCAGATTTCTCTGCAGTGCTTACTGCGAAGACATGAAATTATCACTCTCTCGCAGGTGAGCGGGGCTATTAGCCTGCGGCCCTGTTGGACTATTCCCACTCATCCTTTGTGTGATGTGCCTCCCAGCCTGGGCTGCGCTGGTCGGGTGAAGGTAGGCGGCACCATGCGTGCTTATGGAGCGCTGCTCCACCGCAGTCCCCCACCAAAGGGTAGGCGGTATAGGCTGATGGTGAGCCTTTATGGGATGCCCCTCCCGCATTATTGTCCCATGCCCCGGTAGCGGTGGGCCCTGTACAAAGGGCCGCCATCCTCCCTCATTCTCCCTGTAGCCTTCGGGGGGAAAGAAAAGGGGGGGGGGGGGTGTGGGTGTCAGTGTATTGTGATTACGTGCATATGACCTTTTGTTATGTCTTTTGGACTAGTATATGTGGTGTCAGCCGCCGCGCTGACTTGTCTTTTTACTCTTGCAAATGCCGCCGCTGCGCGCGCCTTTTCCTTCATTTGGATGTTCCGCGACGGGCAGCGGCGTTACCTCAGATGCTTCTGCGTCCTCATTGGCTGCTTGTTGGACTTTGCGCCCATCAGGGGGGGCGGGGCCCCACGTCACGGCTCGCTCTGGCCCGCCCTTCGAGGTGCTCGGCGCCATGTTGTCAGGTCGCGCGCGCGTGTGACGTTCTTACTTACCGTGGTCCATAAGTGCCCTTGCGGGCGGCTTTATACTCATTGTAGTGTTTTCGGCTCGGACACCCTTTCTTCTCATTGTGTCTTTCGGACGGGTGAATCCATTGGCTTCTCCCAGCCCGGTGTAATTGATAGTCGGGCCTTGTAAAATTACTCCCACTTCCCTAGCGGGTCATTGGGGCATCCAGGGTTGCTTTATAGCGTCAATCCCTACTGGCATATTGTGCCTAATAATCACCATATGGAGGCATCGCAGGATAATGTGACCGGGATCCCTCTGGGACATGACCGGCGGTGTATGGCGTGTGGACAACCTCATGCTGACGCTGACTAGGCATGGGTCTGCGTACCCTGTGCTGAGCAAGCGCTGGCCTTGCAATCTGGCCTGCCAGTGGCTGCACCTCGTTTTCACCGCACCTACTCCCCCAAGCTTAAATCTCACTCCTGCTGAGTCGCATACAAGTGGGGATTCTCAGCCTGATTTGTCTTCTAGACTGCCTATGGCTGAACAGATTATTGCGAGGTCTTAGCGCGTAAGAGCCCTGGTAAGAAGCGGCACTTGACGCCTTATGTTACTATATTCCCTATGGGATCTCAGGAGTTTATGAATCTGTGTGGCTATACCCCTTCTGATGAAGGAGAGCTCTTTTCTGACTCAGGCTCATCTGATGAGAGACAGAGGGGTCATGACGATTCTGGCTCTGACCCCTGGGCCCCGGATGACACTGACAGATTATTGACCCAGATCTTTCAGGTTCTATCTCTCTGTCTGGTGAGGCTCCCAGGCAAAGAGGGGAGCGTTTCCATACAGCAATATCACGTTTGGAATTTCCATACCCTTGTGCTCAAGGAATGGGAGTGCCCCAGTAAACTTCCCGGGGTTCCAAGGGATTGGGATAGGAAGTATCCTTTTCCCCCTGAGGTGGTTAAATGTTGGTCATCCCCCCCCGAGGTGGATGTCCTGATCATAGGGCTATCTAACACCCCTGTCATGCATCCCCCTGATTCTACTACCCTTCGGGATGCTGAGGACTGGCGCATTGACCTGCTGGCCTCCCACGCCTTTACATGTGCGGGGATGGCGCTGCGCCCAGTCTGTGCCTCTGCCATTACTGCTGTGGCCACTAGAACCCTCATCAGAAAAATGCTTGATAGTGCCCCTGATGATCTCCCTTGTGAGGTGTTTAATGCACTCTCCAGTTGTGATGTGTTTGTAAATCTTGTCCTGTTAGCACCTATGACACCATCAGAATGTGTACAAGAACTGCTGCCCTCGTGGTGGCTATACGTCGCTTGGTCTGGCTGCGACAGTGGGGTGCTGACAATGCTGCGAAGAAGGCCCTTACTGGGCTTCCTTTTAAGGGGCTACGCCTGTTTGGGGCCCGTCTAGACCTGTTTGGTAAGAGAGGTAAGTTACCCCAGCACAGGCGGCTGTCTCGGCCCCTTCGGGGCCAGGGCCCCCCTTCTACCCCCTACCATGGTGTTAAACAGGAACCAGGGGTGTCCTTCGCGGGGGCTCGTGCAGATTCCTGCCCCAGGAGCAGCAGACAACACCCTGGCTCCTCTGGGGGGGCTAAGCCCAAATCCTTGTCCCCTCAAGCATGATGGGGCGCCCTCGCCCGTCAGGGTGAGGGGACGGTTGCGGCACCTTGCTCATGTCTGGAGGCATCAAGCCTCATACTGGTGGATTCAGGAGGTAGTGTCCTCCGGCTACAAGACAGAGTTTGCTGTGCGGCCTCCCCCGAGATTTTCAGGTCCCGGGTACTCCTGGTCCCTGCCTCTGCTCAGGTGTTGGCGCAGGCCGTGTAAGGCCTGCGGGGTCTGGGGGTCATTTGCAGATTTCTCTTAACAGACAGAGGCAAGGGACTCTACACCAAACTTTTCACAGTTCCCAAAAAGGATGGGTCAGTCTGGCCCATTCTGGATTTACAGATCTTCAGCAAATCGTCAAGTACAGGCGTTTTCTGCATGGAAACTCTGCGCTCGGCCATTAGCTCCTTGCGCCCCGGGGATTCATGCCGTCTGTGGAGATCAAAGATGCTTATTTTCACATCCCTGTGTTTTCAGGACACCAAGGTTCCTCAGATTCGCGTTGGAAGACCAAAACTGCCAATTTGTGGCCTTGCCATCTGGCCTCTCTTCAGCTCCCAGAGTGCTCACCAAGGTGCTGGCGGGGGTGATGTCTCTGATGAGACCAAGTGGTGTCCGCGTGCTGCCACTACCTGGACGTCCTCATCACTTCCCAGTCTCTACATCAGACTACTCAGCTGGTGGTGTCCATTCTGGAGTCATTTGGATGGGTGATCAACCACCCCAAGTCCTCACTGTCCCCTTCCTTGGTAGCTCCATTCCTAGGAATGAATCTGGATACAGTTCAGGCAAGGATCTTCCTTCCTCAGCAGAAAGTGGACAATCTGTTTGCACGGGCTCAGTCCTTCCTAGCTGTCCCCGTCCCTCCACCAGGCAGGGGATGCAGCTGGTGGGCCTGATGGTGGCGTGCTTCGATGCGGTCCCTTATGCTCAGTCCCACTTGGGGCTTCTGCAATTTCTCCTATTGTTTGTATGGGACAAGGACCCAGCATCCCTGGACAGGGTCTGTGTGCCTTCCCCCCTGGTAAGGAGGTCCCTCTTGTAGTGGATGGACTCAAGGAACCTGTTGGGGGCAGATCCTTTCTTGCCCCTTCCTGGGAGATGGTCACCACGGATGCCAGTCTATCAGGTTGGGGGGGGGGGGTTCTGGAAGTCCCTGCGGTTCCAGGGGAGGTGGGGCCCTTAGGAGGCCCATACACTTATCAGTGTTTTGAAACTGTGAGCGATCAGGTTAGTTCTGACTCGCTTGACTACTCATCTTCAGGGCCTGCCTGTTCAGGGGCGCTCGGTCAATCTGACGGCAGTTGCCTACATCAATCATCAGGGAGGGACCCGGAGCAAGAGGGTCCTCCAGGAAGTGTCTCTGATCCTGACCTGGGTGGAGGCCAATGTTCCCTGCATATCAGCGGTATACATTCCGGGGGGGTCCATCTGCAACAGGGTGTTCCAATCTCTGTCTCACCGTGGGGACCAACCAGATGTGGATCTGTTTGTGTCCCGTCACAATCACAAGCTCCCGGCCCTTGTCTCCCTGTCCCAGGATCCTCTGGCCGTGACCACGGATGCTGCTCACTCAGGGCCCCTTACGCCATCCCAATTTACAAACTCTGGCTTTGACGGCCTGGCTGCTGAAACCTCCATCTTGATGGAGAAAGGCTTGTCTGCTTCGGTGATTGAGACCATGGTGAAGGCTAGGAAGAAAACTTCTTCTTCCATCTGTTATAGGGTATGGCGTACCTATATTGATTGGTGTGAGTCTAGGTCTCTTCCCTGTCGGGTGTTCTCAGTACTCTGAAGGGTCAGGTTTCTGCCCTGTCTGTCTTCTTTCAGTAGTCTTTTGCTCAGCATTCTTTGGTTAAGACTTTCTTTCAGGGGGTTACTCATGTGCGTCCCCCACGCAAACCTATGGTCCCTGTTTGGGATTTGAACTTGGTTTTGTCTGCCTTGCAGGGTGCTCCCTTTGAACTTATTCAGGATGCTGCTCTGGCTGTACTTACCCTCAAGGTTGTCTTTCTGGTGGCTATTACTTCGGTCAGGCGTGTGTCTGAGCTGGCGGCTCTGTCTATCCAGCCCCCATACTTTGAGAGACACCAGGATAAGGTGGTGGTCCGCTTTAAGCCGGACTTTCTGCCTAAGGTGGTGTTTGCTTTTCATTGGAATCAAGATATTGTTCTTCCTTCATTGTGCCCTAATCCTAGCAACGCTAAGGAAAGGGTTCTGCATTCCTTGGATGTGGTCAGGTGTCTGAAGTACTACCTGGTAGTCACTGCGTCCTTCAGGAAACCTGATGCTCTTTTTGTGGTCCCTTCTGGTCCTAGGAAGGGTTTGGCTCCTGCCAAGTCTACTATCAGCAAATGGATCCGTCAGGCTGTGATTCAGGCCTATTCTGCTAAGGGGAAGATTCCTCCCTTCCGCCTTACTGCTCATTCTACTCGTGCTATTGGTGCCTCTTGGGCCTTCCAGCACCAGGCTTCTGTTGAACAAGTTTGCAAGGCCGCTACTTGGTCTTCTGTTCATACCTTTTCAAAGTTTTACAAGGTTGATGTTAGGGCCTCAGCTGATGCTGTTTTTGGCCGCAAGGTTTTGCAGGCGGCAGTGGTTTAAACTGTCTGCTGTTACCTTTTTGTTCCTACTTTATGGACACTGCTATTGGATGTCCCAAGTGTATGTAATCTTATCTGGAGCAGGACGTACTGTATACTAAGAATAATACAATTCTGTGAAATACTCGCCTGTAGAATTGGTATTATAAGTATACAGTACGTCCTGCTCCACCCGACCCTGGTTTTTTGCATTATTCTGGATCCCCTGTATGGTGATTGTTATCATTGTTATAGTTACCAGTTTTTTGGTGGTTGAATTCTCCCGGCTTCTTGTTCACTGCTTTTCAATGCTGGGGATTTGTGGGTGGTCCCCGGGTATTTGAGGGGCCGGGAGGAGCCTGTTTCACATGTCTCTGCAGTGCAGCGCCATCTGGTGGAGGGTAACCCAAGTGTAAGTAATCTGGAGCAGGACGTACTGTATACTTATAATACCAATTCTATAGGTGAGTATTTCACAGAATTGTATTTTTTTTCCCCCCTCAAGTTGTCTGTGAGAAAAATGATTTTATTCCTTGGTTCAATTCAGTACCATGTTCAGTAAAATATTTATCTGCATAGCTAAAATGGTGCTGAATTGCACCATGGAAAAAATAATTATAAAAATGTTTTTCTCACAGAAAAACGTCACCCTAATGTGTCAGATTAGTTATTAGCATATGACAGGCAATTCACCATAATACTACTTCCTGTTAGTCTTTTTATGAATATTGGGCAAAAGCTTTAGTAAAAAAAAAAGAAAAGAAACATGGGCTCTTTAGGGGCACTGTGGGCTGGGGATGGAAGGTAAGACCATAAGCTACCATTCTTGGTATAGGTGCACTTTAATATTGATATATAAGCGCCCTCAACTTCTGTAGCTAGGCAAGGTGTTTTCTCTTGTTTGTTACACTGCCCCCCCGCCCCCACTGATGAAACTGAAATTCCACTTTAAAGGGGGCTGAAAACCCTCCCTTGCGCATATGTGTATGGTGTGTTCTGGCTCACAGGGAATCTAAACTGACCTAACCTACTCCCTTCACATCATTAATGCGCCCTATAAGTGCTCCCGTCCCAGCCTATCTGAATGGGGTAAAAGGAAACGGCTCTGCGCCTGCTTGAGCCTGCGCATACATCGTTGAAGGGGAGAAAGGTGAGTTTTTACAGTCGCCCTGGGGGTTTCACACAGTGGGGCATCACCCATTTACGATGCCCTGGTGAAAAGAGTGGGCGGCCTCGGAATCTTTGCTTTTTTCCCCGCTTTAAAGCGGGAAAAAAATAATAATTTTCACTATTCCTGATTTTGATTCATTCCCCAGGGCATTCTGATTTTTGCCCTGCAGATCTCCATCAACACCCCTCATTTACAGATACAAGCCATCGACACAGCTAGTTACAGTTTGCCCCTTGCTGGATGTCAGAACTTTGCATTCCCTGATAAACCCTAAAAAAACTTGAGCCTTTCTGCTGACTCAATTTTCAGAATCCCCTGTTTGAATTCACAGCCCCCCCCCCCCCATAGAGATACATGCATGTCTGGTTTAAAAAGCAGAAGAAGGTGTATATTTGTGGCAAAACAATGGCCTTGATTCAATAAAGGTAGAAAAATATTCTCATGGTAGTAAAAATGAAATTCATGAGAAAAAAGTCTGAGAATGTCACTGTTACTGCCAATAAAAGTCAGTGGCAGCTTTTACTACAGTGTAGAAAGGAGTAAACAGTTCTCTACTTTTCTTAGGAGTAAAAAAGTGCCATTGACTTTCATTGTTTTCTTAGCTGGTGATTCAGAAACTGAAATTCTCAGGCTTTTTTCTCATGAATTGAATCTTTTACTACCATGATTCGAGGCCAATGTCTTCAAGGTGCTGAGCTGATCTAGTATGTTTTCTTATTGTTTCATGTTAGCAAAGTGTGTTTTATGGAAGCAGTTTTCGCTACCTGCAATCTGTTGCTATTGGTAACAGAAGTGAGTCTTGTATACAAAGAACACTGCTGCTATGGCAGTACTAGATTAGGTCAACACCTTTAGACATAATTTTGCCACACAGAAATACACACCTTCAAAAATTCACTTGAAAGTGGACTGACCCTTTAAAGTGGACCAACACCCAGGATTTTGACTATCCTGGGTTTTGGTCCACTTCGATCGGGGTGCCCCGCCGTGTGAAAACCCTCAGCCCCAAAAACTCACCTCTCCCCGCTCCCACGTGACCGCTGCCGCCAATCCCCGCCGACTGACAAGCGGGAGGCAGCGACGGACAAGAGAGCGCCCCCGCCGCCGCCTCCCGCGCGTCACTCTTACAGGGCGCAATTCACAAACGGCCGGCGCGGGTGCACGTCCTGCTAGAGGGACGCGTGGGAGGCGGCGGTGGGCGCCGCTGGAACGAGGATCAGGTAGGGATTTAGGGGTTTCTGGGGGGTTGCCCCGCTGTCAGGGGACTGATCGGTCCGGGAATCTTATAGATTCCCGGGCCGATCAGTGGAGGCTGTTGGTCCACTTTAAGCAGGTTGAATGAAAGATGCAGGGTCTCACAACCAGCATGGAGAGAGCAGAAAGCAGCTAATTAACCCTTTGCCTGGAATGTCTCTTTAACACCACCTATACCTCTGTATTGTTTCATTGCAGCAAATGTTTTCTCCTCCATGACTGAAAATACTGACTGTGCAGGCTGCACAGAGAGGCATCTGCTGTGCGTGTGCGCTGCCCTGTTCTCTTGAAATGGAAGTTGGGAGCACAAACAGAGCAGGTGATGCCAACCAAAGCACTGATGACCGCACTGGATTCAGGCTCAGTGCTGGGTTACAATGAGACTTTGGCCTCGATTCAATAAAGATAGAAAAAAATTCTCATGGTAGTAAAAGATTCAATTCATGAGAAAAAAGCCTGAGAATTTCACTGTTGCTGAATCACCAGCTAAGAAAACAATGAAAGTCAATGGCACTTTTTTACTCCTAAGAAAAGTAGAGAACTGTTTACTTCTTTCTACCCTGTAGTAAATGCTGCCATTGACTTTCATTGTCTTTTTATCTAGTGATTCAGTGACATTCTTAGGCTTTTTTCTCATGAATTTAATTTTTTACGACCATGAGAATTTTTTTCTACCTTTATTGAATCGAGGCCTTTCTCTTTAAAGAAGCTATACATGTTTCCACATGCAACCAAACGGCACGCGTTTCATGGTCCCATGCTTTCTCGAGCATTAGATCTATACCGGTTCCTATGTTTGCTTGTGATGTCTGACACTGCAGGCAATTGGGAGAGTCTGTTCAACTTTCCCAGTTATGTCTACTAGAAAGAGATTTTAGTTGATTGTCACATAAAAAGGTCCACACTGAAACATGTTGGTCTGACATGAATGTGTTGCGTGTCTCCACAGAGGGGTGGTAGAGGAGGTGGAGGAGTTGCGGGAGATGGTGATGAATAAGGAGCTGCTCATACAGAAGCTGCACAATCAGCTGCGAGACGCCATCCACGGCCAGGAGCTGGGACGCATAGAGGTAAGATGGTGTCCACACCATAGCTTAGACCTGAAGTAACACCTGTATGCATGGCTTTCACAGAACACCACTTCAGGTGCTGTGCATCTCATGAATCAATCTGCGTGGCTCTATATAGGCTCTATTAGTTGTGTTATCCGGCCACATATCCATAGTGGGCCACAGAGAATTCCGGCTGATCGCTGGATAATGCTGCTAGAACAGAAAATGCTACTCCTAATGATGAGCTATGAGTAGAAGCTTTTCTTCTAAGCCGGGGGCTTCCCAACAGGTTGTATACAAGCTGCCCTATGGTGGTACCAGAGTTGCTGGGAGGAGGGAGAGGTTTATCAATAAATGAGTTATTACTTAGCTATTGAATGTTGCAGTGAGCACTGCTCACCTGGTCCACAGTGGGGTCATTGTAGGAAGGAGGGCCAGAAGCTGCAGCACAACATGTAGCAGCCAGAGACTGTCACTGAAGATGCCAGCTGCAGTCATGTGTGTGTTTGATGAGAATCCGGATGGGAAGAGGTTACTGTATCTACTGCACATTTGTACGAGAGAGTTTGTAGGCCTACAGCAGAGACTTCCGAAGTCAGGTGTAGGTCCACTTTAAATGCCCCAATGCTCTTTGCACACTGGTGCTATTGATACTGCATTGGAAGGGGGCATAGTCATTAGGCTTCTGGTGTGCAGCATCTGTGGGTGCCAAATTTGGTGTCGGGGACCTTTTGCTGCACCCAGTGGTTCTCTTTTAAACCGAAACAATGGCTTCCCTGGAGTCTTTTTAGGCCAATTTCCTCATCCCTGGATTCCCGCTTTGTGAAAGCCATGGGATCGTCTGTAAAAATACAAAAAAAAAAACTCAATTTCTGGTGATCCCACAGCGCATGCATTGTCCCTAGCCGCATCCATGCTATCTTTTACCTGCATCAGTCATTTCTGAATGGCTGACATGGGGGGGGGGGGGGGGAATTCAAGCAACGCATGTTAGATCAGCTAACCAGAATGACCGGCAGCTGTGGGATTGTCAAATGGTGAGGTTTTAAAGAGGAACTATGGTCGCAAATTACCATAGTCCTTCTTTAATATGCAGCAGCGGGGCAGTGTTTGTTTCTGACCCCATTAAAGTGGACCAAAACCCAGGGGGGATCGGCCCGGAAATCTATAAGATTCCCGGACCGATCAGATCCCTCCCCGCGGGGCATCCAAAATCGGGATGTCCCGCGGGGAGGAACCCCCCAGGAGGCCCACAAACCTTACCTCAGCCCCGTTCCATCGGCGCATGCGCAAGCCGCGGCCGCGTCTCGCGCTTCCCTCTAGCAGGGCGCGCACCCGTGCCGGCCGTTTGTGAATGGCCGGTGCAGGCGCGCTCCCTGTTAGAGGGAAGCGCGAGACGCGGCCTCCAGCGCTCAGAGCCAGCTGAGCTGGTATGCGCGTCCAGGCGGCCTTGGACGCGCATACCACAGCGGCTCTGAGCGCTGTGATTGGCTGGCGCGGTCACGTGGGAGCGGGGAGAGGTGAGTTTTTTGGGGCTTTCTGGTGGACCAAAACCCAGGATAGTCAAAATCCTGGGTGTTGGTCCACTTTAAGGGAGATCCTGGGGGTTTCCCTAATCTGAGTAAAAATCGCAGGTGGTGTTCTCAACCCACCCGGTACTTCATGAGAAATAGGATGGCAATGCCTTTTCTAAGCCCACTAAGGCAATCTCTTCTTTCTGTCCTCATGACACTCCCCCGCCCCACAATACCCCCTCTCCGTTATTCCGCTGTTCGTGCCCCCACTGCGCTCAGAGGGCGCCTTTAGTTAGTAAGTGTAAGTAAGTGTCCTCCTTCATTTTTTTTTGTTTTACTTTTATTTTTTTGGTGGCACTGGGGCTGGGTTGAATAGACAGGTGGAGGGATTACATGGCTGAGGGGAGCACATGTTGTGGGGCCCTGGGGTGGGGACTCTGGCGAGGAGGGATGCCATGAGGCATTTTTTAATAGTGGCCAGGGGTGTAACTTGAGGGGGTTGTGACCGAACCAGGGCCCAGAAAGTCAGGTGGCCCCATCATTGTTGCTCCTTCACCTTATTTATCATATTTGTGCTTGGTGTCCTTTATAGAAAGGAAGCGCCATTTGTCTCTGCTGTTTCAGTCTTTAGTTGTCTAGCTGCATCCAATTGAGTTAAAAGACAGAAAATGTTTACTGTATGAGCCGTGAAAGGGTCCCATTACAAAGTGGGTTTTGTTCCGGGATGCCTTGCCGTGTGAAGCTCCCCCAGGAAGCCTGAAAAAACTGTCCTTGTCATGCTCCAACAGCACATGCGCATGCTCTCATCCAATGAGAGCAGCTGGCTGTGACGTCATTCGGCAGGCAGCCCTCATTCAAATTAATGAGGAGCGCCTATCTGCGACGGGAGCATTGTAAACAATGAGAGACGCCTGCCGATTGCCATCACAGCAGGCAGCTCTCATTGGACAAGAGCCCACACATGCTCTGTGTGATGAGTTTTTTCAGGCTTCCTGGAGTTCTGTAGAAAATCTAGCAGCTGGCTATATATATATATATAGCAAATCTTTAACATTCTCAACCCTGTTAGCTTGCAGAGCAACCTAAAATCTGTCTCTAAATCTGGTTAAAAACAGAGGCTTGGTCACACACATAACAGGGAGATGGGCAGCTTTAGCATTTCCTGACCAGCCCTATTGAACTTGTTCCTTTCTGCAGAGCTTGTCATCCTCGGTCTCTCCCTTTTCATTTATTAAGATTTATATATGAGTGTATCTGTGTTGGTGTTTCACTTTACTTTGTTGTGTGTGAGTGTGGATCTCCTGGAAGTATCCCTGGATACCTGGGGGCCATTTTTGCTGCCTTGCTGCGGTTGCTGCTGCCGTTCTTGGGGACAGGTAAGGGCCTGTCGGCCACCTCTTTGTCACTTGGGGGGTCCCTCTCTGGTGGGGGGGCCCCCTGTGGTGCTGTTTTTTTGCAGGTTTTGCCATTTAATTAAAATTCTAAAAATATATATATATATATATATATATATATATATATATATATATATATTACTGTATAGTAATTGATATGCCTGGTCCTGGGGTCCCTAGTGTAAATTTGATCACCTCAAATCCTCCCACCGGGACTTTTAAGGGGCATCCCGGGTTGCTTAGGCGTAAATTCCCTGCGGTCTTGCGACAGACCACAAAAAACACCATATGGAGGCTACTGGGGTCGGGCTCCCTCTGGGACAATCCGGGCCATGTGTGGGGTGTGGGGTATCCCTTACGGGGGAGAATGTGTGCTGATCTGTATACCATGTGCACAAAAGGCCATAACGCGGCAGTCTGGTACCCAGCCTTCTGGGTCGGCTCCTCCCGCTTCATCGCCTTCCCCTCCCCGCCTTATCCGTACCCCAAGTGAGATTGGTGCCAGCGGGGAGTCGCACTCTGATGTTTGTGCTAGGTTGGCCAGCATCGAGAAATGTATTGCTAGCACGGTGGGCAAGAAGGCCCAGGCTAAAAAGAGACATTTGTCGTCGGCCCAGCCCTTGTGGGATGTTGACGACAATTCCATTGATTTGTCGGATTATTCACCGTTAGTGGAGGGGGAATTGTATGAGGAAACGGAGACTGACTATGTACAGTCTGGTGATGCTGATGTCGGGCAGGCGCTGGGGGATGCCGTCGATACGGCCACTGTTTAGGCACATCTATTGGAGGTGTTGGATATTGACCCGCCTGAGGCGACTCCTCTCAAGAAGGGGGAATTTTTTGGGGCCCGCAAGCCCCATCTGGAATTCCCTACCCAGGGTCACCTTGATGCGCTGATCCTGAAAGAATGGGAAAGGCCCAGTCGGCTTCCTGGTGCTCCTCAGGGATGGGATAAGAAGTATCCTTTCCCAGTGGAGGCGGTTAAGTGATGGTCTTCTCCTCCCGAGGTCGATGCGCCAGTTTTGGGTTTGACCAACTCTTCTGTGCTGAACACCCCTGACACCACTTCCCTTAAGGATGGCGAGGACGAGCGCCTTGATCAGATGGCGTGTCACACATTTGCCAGCGTGGGCTCGGCCCTGCGGCCTGTTTGTGCATCTGCCCTAGTGTCGCTTTCTACCAGGTCTCTTATCAGAGACTGGCTGAATGACGCTCAGTTTGATCCGGCTAGCGCCGAGTTCGCTACCCTTAAGAGATGTGAATTGTTCATGGGTTTTGTCTTGGCTGCTATGGAAGATTCTATTGTCATGTGTAGCAGGACTTCAGCCCTATTGGTGGCTATGCGCAGATTGGTCTGGCTCCGACAGTGGACGGCGGATTTTGGGGCCAAGAAGTCGCTTACAGCTCTTCCCTTCCTGGGTGCGCGGCTGTTTGGAGATAAATTGGATGCTGTTGCTAAGAGAGGGAAGTTACCTCAGCGGAAGAAACAGCGCCGTCACTTTTGGGGTGCTGGCTCGTTCACTCCTTCCTTTCGAGGGGCCAGAGCGGCTAGAGGTTTGGCCTTCTCGGGTGTCAGGAGCTCGTCCTGGAACAGGGGCAGAGGTCGGGCACGTCCGGCGGCTGCCTGGGGTTCCAAGCCCGCCGTTAAACCGGCTCAGCAATGAAGGGGCGCCCTCACCCGCACGGGTGGGGGGACGGCTGCCGATCTTCTTCCAGGTCTGGGCCCGGGAGGTCACAGACATTTGGATTTTGGAAGTGGTCTCCTCCGGGTACAAACTGGAGTTCGAGTACTGGCCGCCTCCAAGATTCTTAAGGTCTCGGGTGCCCTCGGACCCTCAGGCTGCACAGGGGCTCCTGTTAGCAGTAAAAAGCCTTCTGGACATGGGAGTTATTTGCCCGGTGCCTCAGTTGGAGAGAGGCAGGGGTTACTACTCCAACCTTTTCACGGTTCCCAAAAGGAGGGTTCGGTGAGACCGATTCTAGATTTCAAGGTTCTCAACAGGTTTATCAGAGCCAAAAAGTTCCGCATGGAGACTCTGCGCTCGGCTATCAGTTCCCTTCGCCAAGGGGATTTTATGACATCCATAGACATCAAGGATGCGTATCTGCATGTTCCGATTTTTCCGGCACATCAGAGATTCCTCCGGTTTGCGGTGGAGGATCAACTTTTTCAGGACTGACCTCGGCGCAGAGGGTCTTCACCAAGGTCTTGGCGGGAATAATGGCTCTGTTCAGGGCATTCGCATTGTGCCTTATCTGGACGACCTGTTGATCTCAGCTTCTTCCCGCCGTCAGGCGGAGCTGGACACCCATCAGGTGGAGAGGTTCGGGTGGGTGATCAACTGCCCCAAGTCTTCTCTCTCTCCATCACGAGTGATTTCATTTCTGGGCATGAATCTGGATACCATTCAGGCCAGTGCGTTTCTGCCCCAGATCAAGATGCAGGGGATTCAGGATCTGATCAGCCTTCTTTGGGCCAGTCCTTGTCCTTCTATCCGACAGGGGATGAAACTGGTGGGCTTGATGGTGTCCTCCTTCAAGGCAGTACCGTTTGCACAGTTTCGCATGAGATCTCTTCAACTTCACCTATTGATGCATTGGGACAGGTGTCCGCAGTCATTGGATCAACCTTTCAGGATGTCTCCCAGGGTTCGGCAGTCCCTTCGGTGGTGGCTGGACGCGAGCAACCTGTTGAAGGGCAGATCCTTTCTGGTCCCTTGTTGGGAGACGGTTACCACGGATGTCAGCCTGTCGGGCTGGGGAGGTTATTGGAAAAGTCATCAGTTCAGCGGGGTGTGGGGTCCTCAGGAGGCTCACACCCCCATCAATGTCTTGGAGCTCAGAGCCATCCGACTGGTTCTGGCACGGCTGACCTCACATTTACAGGGTCTACCGGTTCAGGTTCGTTCAGACAACCGAACGGCGGTAGCTTACATCAATCACCAAAGAGGGACTCGCAGCAGGAGTGCCTTCAGGGAAGTCTCTCTGATCCTGCACTGGGCAGAGAGCAATGTTCCTTGCATTTCGGCAGTCTACATTCCGGGAGTGGAGAACACGGAGGCGGATTCCCTGAGCAGGGGATCCTCTTGCCAAGGAGAGTGGTCAGTGACAGTGGATGCCTTGTCCCTTGCTTGGTGGCCAAGAAGGGTTTGGTACGCAGACGTTGTAAGGCTGGCCGTAGATCAGTACCAGCTTCCCATGTTGCCGGATCTGTTATCTCGGGGTCTACTACTTTACCCCAATTTACCAACGCTGGCTTTGGTTTGTCTGCGGCCGTTGTACAGACTTTGATTAGAGCTAGGAAGCGGTCCTCTTCTGGCATTTACTATAGGACTTGGAGGTCTTATATTGATTGGTGTGAGGCTAGGGCCTTGCCTTGTAGGGTGTTTTCGATTCCTAGGATTTTGGAGTTTCTTCAGCATCATCTGGATCTTGGTTTCCAGCTTAGTACTTTGAAAGGACAGGTTTCTGCTCTGTCTGTTTTCTTCCAGAGGTCTTTTGCTGGTTAAGACCTTTTTTCCAAGGGGTCGCGCATGTGCGGCCCCCTCGGAAGGCTGTGGTTCCGGTTTGGGATTTGAATTTGGTTCTTTCGGCTCTCCGGGGTCCTCCTTTTGAGCCGCTACAGGATATTGCTCTTTCGGTTCTCACTCAGATGATTGCCTTCTTGGTGGCTATTACCTCTGTTCAGCGTGTCTCTGAGTTGGCGGCTCTGTCGATTCAGGCCCCTTACTTTGAGAGACACCAGGATATGGTGGTTTTTCGCTTTAAGCCAGATTTCCTTCCTAAGGTTATGTCTGCCTTCCACCTCAATCAGGATATTGTTCTCCCTTCCTTGTGTCCTAAGCCTAACAATGACAAGGAGTGGGTTCTGCACAATTTGGATGTCGTTCGCTGTGTGAAGTTCTATTTGGTGACTACTTCTTTTTTCCGCAAGATGGATGCTTTTTTCGTGGTGCCCTGCGGGCCCAGGAAAGGATTGGCGTCCGCCAAGTCTACCATTAGTAAATGGATTCGTCAGGCCGTTGTTGGGGCCTATTCTGCTAAGGGGAGGACTCCCCCTTTTAGGGTCACGGCGCACTCTACTCGTGCTGTTGGTGCATCCTGGGCTTTTCAGCACCAGGCTTCGGTTGAACAAGTTTGTAAGGCTGCTACTTGGTCTTCCGTTCATACTTTTTCCAAGTTTTACAAGGTTGATGTGCGGGCTTCAGCGGATGCTATTTTTGGCCGCAAGGTTCTGCAAGCTGCAGTGGTTTGAGTTGGTACATTCTTTACTGTTTCTGGTTCCCACCCATGACGGACACTGCTATTGGATGTCCCACATGTCATGATCGAAGTGGAGTGTATGGCACACTTAGAATAATACCGCTTTGTGAGTACTCACCTTTAAAACGGGTATTATGAGTGTGCCATACACTCCACTTCGCCCCACCCCTTTTTTTTCAGGTATTCTGGAGTTTTTATTTGGTGAACCATTTTTTTTTTGATTGTTAAGGTTATAATTGGTTCTTCCTGGTCCCCTTACTGCTTTTTTACACTGGGAAATTGGTGGGAGGTCCCAGGTATATATGGGGCCGGGAGGGGCTTTCTTTTTTTGCATATTCATCTCTGCAGAAGTTCGCCCTCTACTGGAGATTACCCACATGTCATGAAGATCGAAGTGGAGTGTATGGCACACTCATAATACCCGTTTTAAAGGTGAGTACTCACAAAACGGTATTTTCATCTCCCACCTTCCCTAGCGGGCGTCTGGGCATCACTGGTTGAGGGGGGCATCCCGGCATCACTGGTTGAGGGGGGCATCCCGGGTGGCTCTTGCTAGCCTTAACCCTATACTGGCTATTGGGCCTATGCTAATCACCATATGGAGGCTTCCGGGGATAATGTGCTTGGGGTTCCTTCGGGACAAGCCCAGCTGTGTGCCACGTGTGGAGTATCCCCTGTGAGTGACGGTGTCAGGGTATGTGTGCTCTGCGCCCAGAAGGCACTTGCGCTGCAGTCTGGGTTGCCTGCTACGCTGCCCGGCTCTGCGCCCCCTTCTACATCACCTACCCCCCTGCGCCTGCATTTGACCCCTAGTGAGGGACATGCTAGCGGGGAATCACATTATGACTTGGCTTTGCGGGTGGCCAGCCTGGAAAGGCATATTACTGGGCCTGCCCCCAGTAAGGCTGGCAAGAAGCGGCATTTAACTCCCGCTGTTTCCCTTCTTCCTGAGGAGGTTGAGGGACATTATTCTTTCCCTGGCCTTTACCCCCTAGAAGAGGGGGAACTTTTCTCTGATTCCTCTGAGGAACGGCAGGAGGTTTATGGCGGTACTGGGTCTCCTTTTGGAGAAGATCCATGGTCTCCCGAGGATACCGATAGGCTGTTGGCTCACATTTTTGAAGTGCTCTGTATTACCCCTCCTGTGCCGGCTAAAAAGCAGCAGGGTGAGCTTTTTCACACTGTTAAACAACGCTTGGAGTTCCCTGAGCAGAACCACTTTAATAATTTGGTGCTCAATGAGTGGGAGCGTCCTAGCAGATTGCCTGCGCTGCCCAAGAGTTGGGACAGGAGGTATCCTTTCCCTGCTGATGTGATTAAGCGCTGGTCGTGTCCCCCCGAGGTGGATGCTCCCGTGCTTGGGTTGTCCAATACCCCGGTCATGCATTCCCCTGACACTTCTACTCTGAGGGATGGTGAGGACCGGCGTGTAGATCAGCTGGCCTGTCACGCATTTCCTTGTGCAGGGACTGCGCTGCGCCCTGTGTGCTCTTCTGCCATCACGGCTCTTGCTATTAAAGGGCTGCTCTAGTGCCTTCTGGATAATGCCTCGGATGCCAATAGGGGGGAGGAGTATAGATCCCTCCTGCTTTGCTATGAATTTGTTGCATTTATTCTTTCTGCTATGGATGATGCGGTCAGGATGTGTGGTAAGACTTCTGCCCTTTTGGTGGCTATACGCCGTTCTGTTTGGCTGCTTCAGTGGGCGGCTGATAATGCTGCTAAGAAGGCTCTCACTGGATTCCCCTTTACTGGGCTACGGCTCTTTGGTGAGCGTCTGGATCTGTTTGCCAAGGATGGTAGGCTGCCTCAACGCAGGAGGCAGCCGCGGCCCTTTCGGGGGGCTGGTTCTTCCCTCCCCTCCTTCCGTGCTCCCAGGTCTGGCTGGGGTGCACCATTTGCGGGGACACGTAGAGACCCTTGGGGCCGGGGTAGTGGCCGTGGACGTCACGGTCTCTCATGGGGTCCCAAGTCCAAATCTTCCCCCAAGCCCCCTCAGGCATGAGGAAGCGCCCTCACCCATCCGGGTGGGGGGACGGTTGCGGCTCTTTGCTCACGTCTGGAGACTGCGCGTCTCAGACCGGTGGATTCAGGAGGTGGTGTCCTCCGGGTACAAGATAGAGTTTGCAGCCTGGCCGCCCCCAAGATTCGTCAGATCCTGGATGGCTCAAAACCCACTGTCAGCTCAGGGCTTGCGGTCCAAAGCCTTTTGGAATTGGGTGTCCTCTTCCCGGTGCCCTTCCGGGAAAGGGGCAGAGGCTTCTGCTCCAATCTGTTCACTATGCCCAAAAAGGATGGGTTCCTGAGGCCCATCCTGGATTTGAAGCATTTTTGCATGGAGACTGCGCTTGGCGGTCAGTACCCTGCTGCTGGGCGACTTCATGACTTCTGTGGACATCAAAGATGCTTACCTTCATGTTCCAATCTTTCCAGGTCATCAGAGATTTCTCAGGTTCGCTCTGGAGGATCAGCACTACCAATTTGTGGCCTTACCGTTCGGTCTTACCTTGGCTCCTCGGGTCTTAACCAAGGTGCTGGCGGGTGTGATGGCTCTGTTGAGATCTCAGAGCATACGCATACTTCCTTATCTGGACGACATTCTGATTGCGTCTCAGTCCTTCCATCAAGCCGAGCTGGATACCCAGATGGTGGTCTCCACACTCGAGTCCTTCGGTTGGGTGATTAACCATCCCAAGTCTTCACTGTCTGCGTCCTTGGTGAGGTCCTTTCTGGGCATGACTCTGGATACATCTCAGGTCAATGTTTTTCTGCCTCAGCAGAAGGTGCAGACGCAGGCACGGTTTCTACTTTCTTGTCCTCATCCCTCCATTCGGCAGGGGATGCAGTTAGTGGGCCTGATGGTGTCATGCTTCGAGGCGGTCCCCTATGCTCAGTTTCACATGAGACCTCTTCAGCTGCACCTCTTGTCAGTGTGGGATAGGCACCCTGTGTCCTTGGATCAGGAATTTACTCTGTCCCCTCTGGTCAGTCAGTCCCTCTCGTGGTGGCTGGACTCAAGGAATCTTCTAGTGGGCAGGACATTTCTGCTCCCATGCTGGGAGACTGTCACCACAGATGCCAGTCTGACAGGTTGGGGGGGCTTTTGGGAGTCTCTGAATTTCCAGGGTCAGTGGGGCCCTCAGGAGGCCCATGCTCCCATCAACATTCTGGAATTGCGGGCGATAAGGTTGGTTCTCTCCCAGTTGACCCCACACCTTCGTGGTCGGGCTGTTCAGATCCGTTAGGACAACCAGACGGCGGTTGCCTACATCAGTCATCAGGGAGGGACTCGGAGCAAGCGAGCCCTCAAGGAAGTGTCCCTGATACTGTCCTGGGCGGAAGAGAATGTCCCCTGTATATCAGCAGTCTACATCCCGGGAGTGGAAAACCTGGAGGCAGACTACTTGAGCAGGGGGATGTCTTGGCTGGGGGAGTGGTCCCTCAGCAACAGGGTATTTCGCTCCCTGTGCCGTCGCTGGGATCTGCCGGATGTGGACCTGTTTGCGTCCCGTCACAATCACAAGCTTCCATTCTTTGTCTTTCTGTCACAGCACCCTCCTCTGTTGGGCAGGATGCTGCGCAAGATAGCCCAGGAAGGGGTGCCAACCATTATGGTGGCCCCCTGTTGGCCAAGAATGGTGTGGTTCGCAGACATCGTGCAGTTGGCAGTAGATCAGTACATCCTGCCCAAGGATCCAGACCTGCTCACTCAGGGGCAGCTGCGCCATCCCAATTTACAAACGCTGGCTTTGACGGCTTGGCTGCTGAAACCTCCATCTTGATGGAAAAGGGGTTGCCTGCCTCTGTTGTTGATACCATGATTAGGGCTAGGAAGAAATCCTCGTCCTTTATCTACTACAGGGTCTGGCATGCTTACATTGCCTGGAGTCCAAATATCTTCCCTGTCGGGTGTTTCTATTCCCAGGATTCTGGAACTTTTGCAACATGGTTTGGATTTGGGCCTTCAACTTAGTACCCTCAAAGGTCATGTTTCAGCTCTGGCAAAAGATCCTTGGAAAAAAATTGCCAATCACCGTTTGGTTAAGACTTTTTTCCAGGGGGTTTCTCACGTGCGTCCGCCACGTAAGCCTATGTTACCAGTTTTGGATCTGAATCTGGTATTATTTGCTCTGCAGGGTCGTCCCTTTGAGCCTCTCTGTGAGGCTGCTTTGCCCATTTTGACTCTTAAGGTAGCCTTTTTGGTGGCTATCACTTCTGTTAGGCGTGTTTGAGTTGGCGGAGCTTTCCATCAACCCTCCTTATTTTGAGCGACACCAGGACAAGGTGGTGTTTCGGTTTAAGCCAGATTTCTTGCCTAAGGTTGTGTCTGCTTTTCATCTCAATCAGGACATTGTCTTGCCTTCATTGTGTCCTAATCCTGCTAATTCCAAGGAGCGGACTCTGCATTCTTTGGATGTGGTCAGGGTTCTGAAGTTTTATTTGGTTGCTACTGAATCATTCTGGAGGACTGATGCTCTTTTTGTTCTCCCTTCTGGACCTAGGAAGGGTTTGCCTCCGGCTAAATTTACTATCAGCAAGTGGATCCGTCAGGCGGTGGTTCAAGCCTATTCTGCTAAGGGGAAGGAACTTCCCTTCTGCCTTACTGCTCATTCCACTTGTGCTATTGGTGCCTCTTGGGCTTTTCAGCACCAGGCTTCTGTTGAACAAGTTTGTAAGGCCGCAACTTGGTCTTCTGTTCAGACTTTTTCTAAGTTTTACAAGGTTGATGTTAGGGCCTCATCTGATGCTGCTTTTGGCGGCAAGGTTCTTCAGGCGGTAGTGGTTTAAACTGCCTGCCGTTGCTCTTTAGGGATCCCACCCTACTTTACGGACACTGCTTTTGGATGTCCCAGGCGTAAAGAATTTAGTGAAACAGGATGTGCTGTATACTTGGAAAAATACAATTCTGTGAGTACTCACCTGTAGAATTGTTTTTGTAGTATCCAGCACGTCCTGTTTCATCCCTCCCTTGTTATCATTATTCTTGGTTACCTCTGTATGGTGATTTGTTCAAATGTTTCCTTCATTATTATTCTCCCGGCTTCTTGTCTAACTGCTTTGTAACACTGGGAGTTTGTGGGAGGTTCCTGGCCTTTTATAGGGCCGGGAGATGCCACAAGTCTTTTCTGCAGTCCACTCCGCCACCTTGTGGTGGATAACCCAGACGTAAAGAATTTAGTAAAACAGGATGTGCTGTATACTACAAAAACAATTCTACAGGTGAGTACTCACAGAATTGTATTTTTCAGGCTTCCTGGGGGGAGTGTCACACAACGGGGCATCCCGATTCGTGACGCCCCAGAGAAAATCCAGTGGCCAGCCCTGGAATCTTTTTTTTGTTCTGCTTTAAATAAATTAGGATGTCCCCAGGGAGGGCTTTCACTCAGCCCTGGAGTTCTTTCTTAAGGGCCCGGTCAAGAGCACCGAGATGTACCAGATTTAAAGTGTGACATGCCAAATTGCCCCTGCTACCTTGTACAGACAGAACATGTACCTAGTCAGTGCTTGGCAGACCCCTTTTTTACAGTGAATGGGGCAGCACACTCCAGTCACTGTGATGGAGATGGTGGTGGTGGTGGTGGGGGAAGCAGATTAGTATCGGAATTGACAGGGAAAATTAAGGAGGGCACACACAGTGAGACCAGATCTCAGAAAAGGGTATGTTTTGTCATGCCAGGAATACTGATTGGAAATACCTAATGCAGCCAGCTGGCTGCTGCCGCTCTGTCGTGGCAAGATATAGGGCACAAACAAAAATCTGGTCTTCAGCAGGGGTGCAAAGTAAGCGGCATTGGGAAGTTGTGTGATCTGTTAGTGCTGTAAGGAACAAGAATCTCCGTATGGAGCAAAGGGGTTTGGTATGGGGGTATGTTCAGCACCACATGGGAGTATGGATTCACGATATATGGCTGGGTTTTTGACTTGTAATTGTATTTAACGTTTTTTGGGGTATAATTTCTTATTTTCGATTTTCTTTTGATCATAAATTTTCCAATGCTATATGGATATTGTTTGTGTGGGGGGGGTGTAGGGGGTGCTCTTTTTTTAATTTTTTTTTTTTATAATTATGGCGTTTTTTGCACAATAAAATTGATTATATTCGTTATTTTTGTGGTACTCCCATCTTTTAGGGGCAGGTGAATTGGTTTCATCTTCCCCTATATTTTCAACCATCCATTACTCCATCCATCTGGACCATTCAGGGTTTTAAAATGAGCCCTCTACATTGTGCTTGTGAGCGCTGGTTAGGGGTGGCTGGATTGTAGGTTCATACATAACTGCAAGCCGCTGGAAGATCATTCATTTAAGTTCGCGGGACTCCCGAGGCACCAGCAGCGGCACATATCTGCTTACTGCTCTGCAATGACAATTTAGCAGCTGCTCTCTTTATCCGATGAATTTGTCTGGCAGAAACTTTTCTCATTATGCCTTTATCTGCACGAGTCTCAAATCTCTTCACGGTACAATGATCACATTTAAAGCGAACCAACAATCAAAAATGACTTAAACCAGACCAAGACAACAAACAGTGCTCATATGCATCCCTCTCCAGGGCAATTTACTGCACTTAAAAATTTTACCTTTTTCGAACTCCTGCTGTGGAAAATTTTAGAAACAAAATGGTGGCTCATGCACTTGAGCTGTTGGTCTGGTTTAAGTTTTCATGAACTATCTAATGTTATCATACCTTGTCCAAGGGTGCACTTTTTGATGCTTTTTGGCAACAGAGTGATCTTTCCGTCCCATATTGCTTAAAACCTGTGCAAGTCTTATTAATTCAGTGACCAGCGACAAAGGACAAAAGGTAAGTACCCTTTTTGTTTTTTTATTTCCCCGCTGAATTACTTTAAGTACTTTTCCTGTAATTGAGCTCACCTGGCAAAATAATTATCACAGGTATTTAATATTGATTTCAGTGATCAAAAGAGCCCTGACACACTATAGCCTGCATGCAGTTTCTAGTGCCCAGTGCAGGAAGGAAAAAATTCTGCTCCACCCTGCAGGCCTATAGCGGTATGTGCCATGCTGTACCTCTTCTACTTTAGCAGCAGGAAGTGCTCCCTCCACATGAGTGAGCCCAACATGGGGGGATGAGGGGCCTTGTATATGGCTGGCACCACTAACATGGGCCCTAACCTATCTGCAGAAAACAGGATGGCTGAGCGAAAGGCGCCGCCCGAATGGCCTTGGCACCCAGGATGATCGCCCTACTCGCTCTCCCCTAGAAAATGCCCTGCATCCATGAGTTTAATTGGAAAACAAAAAGTTACTATATGACACTTAACTCTAATTTGCATAATAATTTGGAATGCTGTGTATTACCCCCACACAGCAGTCTCGGGAGCCACATTGGAGACATGTTGTTCAGGGGCCCCAACTTTTGGATTATATGGGTTCCAGAAAAAAGGAAGTGTCTGTTAAAATGTAAAATAGCAAGAACTTAGAGTGGCTGGGTTATATGTTGGTGTATGTTCAGCAGTATGTCCACACACTGCCACATACAGTTGCTAGCTGTCTGCCAATATTACAGCTATATAGGTCAGGGTGAGCAGTATGAATGATGACAAGCAACAGGCAGACCTCCAGAAATCACTGCTGATTACTTCCCACTGGACCCAGCTCCATCCTTCAGCCATTAATCTGCAGGTTTCACAGAGAGCAGCTGGATAAAGGAGGAAAATTTACTGGCAACAACTCCTATGTGTTCACCGTGTGCTGTCCTCCCAACTCCAGACTTCTAATGCATCTGCCTGGCAGCACCTTTCAGATCATGGCGCGCTGGAATCCATCATGACGAAGTGCGGCCAGCTGATGGATGGCCGGATAATGGACTCAGAGTACATTAGTGAGGCCCAGTGTAATGGCAAGCTGTTGCCTATGGCTCCTAATGCAGATTACTCATGGCGTCCTCTTGCTCTCATTAGCTTCTGCCAGGACTTGGCTCTTCCATACACATAAAGAACCGGCTGTGATCTGTATTCTGTGCTACCTGAGTAACATCTGGCTGTACAACCTACTGACACCGGTGCCGCTCTGCAAGAATAATTCTCACTGAAGCATACTAATTGCTTGCACCGGAATCTGACAGAGCAGAACTGCACACATTTATTATAGCTTTATTTGCCAGCTAGGTGCCTTTGCTGCCTGTGAATATAAGCTTTAGGCAGCCAAAAAAGCCCTTTATCCCCCTCTACCTGTTGTCAGAGCTGTATTTCCCATTAGGCAACCCTGGGCCTATGTGTAGGTTACCTTTCTGCAATGCTACAATGGTGTTTATTTATGTTTATAGCAATTGGTGGCTCAGCAGTATAATCTGCCATCAATCTTGTAATCCATTCATTCTATCTATCTCTCCTTATTTTTTTTCTTTTGAAATATTCCTTGTCATTGGTGGTTCAGCAGTATAAGCACAATCAATTCATCTATCTATGGACAAAAAGTGCTCAGGGCAGCAAAAATCCTAAATATGGCCCTACCTGTTCCAAATTCCAAACGCTGATTCACAGAGGAAAATTGAGCAATAAAACAAGAGGTAATCCAAGTGAATGGTCTATTTCAGGCAATGGGTGGTCCAGGCAGATTCCAATCATGCAAAACTATGGTAAATAACAGCAGAGTTCGAAGCACAATCCTGCACACCCAAAGCACTAGAGCACTGTAATGGGCAAAGGAGCCTGGGTAAGCTTGTGGCTGTTGACCACTCCAGACCTGAGATCAATGTCAGACCAACTTTGACTAACAGACTATGTTGATCAGTTGCAACTGTTTTACCCCAGACTACCTTAGAGGCAGCGCTGCCCTCCTATGATCTGCATTGTGCCGCTGATCACTCTGCTCACAAAGCCATCTCAACTAACTCTCCATTTCGCTAATATGATTTCAGATATTAAATGATTTTCATAGGGGAGGCGATCTAGTCTGTATGAGTAAAATTTAATGCAAAAAAACTTTGAGGGAAATCACCCCACAAGTGAGATTGGTGTTCTGTGGGGTAAATCTCGAAAGATTTTTAGTTTTCATGCTTGCTGATGAGGGAGAACAAGCAATTTTGTCTCCAGCCCCGCCGGGCACTCTGTGAAGATGGGTTTTACATCCCTCTTAACACGCCTACACCATTCATTACAATGTAGGGGGTGACACCACTGGCACTGCAGGAAGGGAAATATGAATACACCCTAACTGCATGGAAAAGCTGTGGGAGAGCACCGGTCTTGCACAAAGAAGCCGGGACATCAGACCTGCGGAGAAGCTGCAAGGGACATATTAATGCACGGCATACAGCTCTGTTTGGAAACCAAACTCCAGCTTAGAGAAAGGGGAGTGGGCACATCCTGCGCATGCCCTGTGGAATTGCAGGTGATGTAAGCATAGCAGCAGTCTCGGGGTTTCACGCAGTGGGTTATCCCAAATCCGAATGCTCCTGGGGTAGGTGACTTTAAACTTCAGGGTTGGCAAACAAGCTGATTGGTCCCCTTTAAGCACACAGTCAGAGCGACAATTACCTGAGCACTCACAGAAGTCAAGATTACAGATTCTGGCAAGTTAGCAAAGGCCAGATGACTTATCAATCCTTACACAGGGAAATTGACATGTTTCTTCTCATGCTACTCTTACTGACCTCAAGCAGTTCTCAAGCCATACAGCAAGGGTGCACAAGCCATATGTGCCCTTCATTTGGGCATGCCAGGAGAGCTCAGGGTTTTGCCAAGTATCAAAACCAAATAATTGTTCTCCCAAGCATCAGTACAAGATCAGGGCCGGCCATTGGAGTGTGCCATCGCACAAGGCGCCATGGTCAGGGGGGCACCGTGGACCTGCTCAGTTGCCCCCTTCCCCACCTGCTCAGTTTACTGTGTAGCTGTTCGATTATTTTACAGATTCCTTCTTGGGGGGGGGGGGGGGGGTCAATTGGAGCTGCTGGGGAGTGCACTGTTTTGTGGGTCAGAGGGCTGGCAAATTTTGGTCCATCATGCCTAATATCAAAGGAACTCGCCACACTTCTGTACTGCTAGTTCACCACCGCACATGGGTGATCACATAGGACAGTGAATCTGCAGTCAGTGGCTAGGGAACGCTTCTGTTAGTGGGTACCTCGGCCGGACATCGGGCTTGGTGCTAGGATATGCGCAGAGGGCTTCCAGCAAACCCCGGTGGACATCAGCAACCATTTGTGGCAGTAGGCAGAAGTGCAGAAATTTATTGGTGGGGGGGGGGGGGGGAGGCGTCGCTCTGTATTCTCACACAGGGCACGTTCCATCCTAATGCCAGGATGTGATCCAAACTCTTCACCAGCAGTTGCCTTTGGCATCACATCAAAGGCAGGAGCAAATCTAATAGGAGCAACCAAACCATACTTTCTATAAATCTATAAGTATTATTTTATAACTATTATGTTATATGAGATATTAGTAGTTTACCCTCAACTTGGGCTCTACAAGAATTCCATTTGAAGTATAAGTCCCATTTATGGAAACTAAAGCGGGTGGATCATTTGTATTCTAGTCACACTTTGCGTGTGATTAGATTTTATGAAACTGACAGGTAATTCCAGGATTCTGCAGGCTTGAGAACAATCGGCAAGAATAAATGTGCTCAATATACGTAATTTAGTCACCAGGCACAATCACAATCGTGCTCTTGGTCTAACCCATCCTCCCCGAAGGGGAAGCCAAGAGCGGAGTGGTGAGGTTGAGTCTAACAGATGACACAAAGCACATCAACGGCTCCTTATGGTAAGAAAGATGCAACATGAATACAGTGAATGTTTAACAAGAGAAATGGCCGTTTCCTGATAAAGCAGCACTATAGTCATGTCTTTGTATTGCTCACGTGACTGCTGGTGACCAATTAGCTGCCAGCTGCTGCCAAACATCTGAGTGAGAAAGTGGTGACTTGACTATAGTGTCCCTTTAAGCCAGCTAACTACTTCCATTTTTCATTTTTATCTCAGAGGAAGTAAAGTCTGCAAAGACTTGATTTCTCTTTACTGTGTCTAACATTGACAGCAAATAAGGATGCCCCATGGCATACCAAAAATAAGTGGGGGTGCTGCCAAAATTCTGATCCTCTGGGCGGGTGTGACTGTCACATGGTCGCATATCTGCTTTGCCCTGGCGCAGGTGGCACCATGCGGCACTGCATAGTGGGGCATTCTTATTTTAAGACATAGTTTTTTCTCTACTTAGGGGACCACCCACCCTGTAAATCGACTCTAGAGTCTAAAAGACTCCAGGGCCGGCCGTTCAAGACCGCCCCCCTGGAGCACTCGAATAGGGGTGCCCTGCTCTGTGAAATCCCTGATCGCTGAATAAAGCACTCACCCTTCCAGAGCTTCCCACAGCAGGTTCATGGGCTGCAGCTGCATTCCCAGCTTCCCTGTAGCTAATGTGCACTCCTGTGCCCAGTCATTCACATAGGCTGGGAAAAGAACCGCACCATAGGGAAACCAGGGATGCAGTTGCTCCCTTATACTGGGCTTTGTGTCTAAACAGGCCTGTATGCCATGCATTAATTTGCACGGCATACAGCGATGATTGACAAGAGCCAGTACATGCACAGAATTTTTGGGGTGACCTGAGGGATTTTTGCACAATGGGGCATCGCTTATCAGGATACCCCGGGGCAAGGACCAAAACTTGAGACAGTGAAAATCACAGGTTTTGGTCCTCTAAACAGAATTTCTTCTTGGTCTCTGATGAAATGGGGCCCTTTTTTTTTTTGTTTCTGCTCAACCACAAATTTAAACCAGGAGTCCAGTCTCCGCTGGACTCCAATGCTGATTGCCCTGCCCCGGTGCTGAGGTGGATTAAAATAACAAACAAAGCCTACCTTATTGGCGATGGCTCACCCACCCAGAGCAGCACCTCCACATTCTGAGCTCCCTGCCATGAGTGCCTAGTCAGCCAATAGGTGTGTAGCAGCCCCACTCCCAGCCCATCTGTGGGCAGGCTGGGGGCCAACACATGTAATATAAACTTTGCTTTGCTTATTGCGCAAACCTTCATTGGCTAGGGGGGCATCGGGAGGCTGGACTACTTAAAATGCATGCAGCATGATTAATTTTTTTACGGTCAGTGTACTTTGCCAATGTACTTAGCTAAATAAAACAATAAAGTAGAGGAATAGGCTAGACCTCCCCGCAGATGCCATGAATGGTGTATTCAACAAAATGTGGAGGAAGCGTGAAGATCTTTCCATCTCTCTGTGTAATATATATATATATATATATATATATATATATCTAAAATAGGTAATTGGTTGGGCTGAGTTTTGGTTATTAACAGGGACTAGCAAGTTGTAAGTAGAATGCTGGGTCTTGGGTTGTGAGTATAGGTCATGTACGGTTAAAAATCCTGAACAGGTCTCTGGTCTGGACCCCTTTTTTTTCACAGGCTTTTCCTGGCCAAAGCCAACTGGAGCATAAAACCACACCTTACATGCTCAAGGGCTTGCTTCTAGTTGGATGTACCTGGCGCTTTCCTAGACTATTATTAAGTTTTTATGGTGAGGGGAAATAGTCCCACCTTACACAGTTCCTGCTCTGCTTTTATATCTGCTGGTATCGCTTGACAGGTCTTAGAGAAGGATACTCGGCTACAGGAACTACAAGACACCATCACTGAACTTCACCAGGAGATCTCCCTTAAAGATTCAAAGGCGGTAATCCATCTACAAGAAAAGCATCATCTGGAGAACCAAGTCAAAGCCTTGAGCCAAGTGGTGAGTTTTGAATATGCATACAGTATTGCAGAAGATAAAATGTAATGGCATGTTTATATTAAACAAGAGTGTCCATATTTGATATGATAACCATTTTTTTCACCCATTTTGGAGACGTTACCACAGTTCCTAGTGCAGCTTTTGCCTGTCTTAATTTGCTCTTACTCAAAACATGGTAGCAAACCACCTAGGAATTTACCCATGTCAGGCTTAATTTAGAGCAAGACCAAAAGAGACTAAAAAGCCCCCTAAATCATTGTTTGGTCCAGTTTAAGGGTACGTGGACCAGAGTGCTTTTTTTGAAACCGAAAGTATTTGCATGGTACATGCCAACCAGCAATAACATGATTACCCAAGATTCTTAGTTAGTAGTCAGGGCTATGTGAGTCATCTGTTTATGCCTCTTTTTCTAGTTCCAAGTGCTCAGAACTGCTGAGACATGCAATGCTTGAATATAGCTCTTAATTTTTACACAGCCATAATCTCCCACTATTGAACACATGTTTAGGGTTTTTAGCTCTTGTTGGCACAAGTCTGGAAGTTCATGGCTATATGAATGGGAGACCTGGGAGTGCCAAAAAAGTCGCATACCCAAAACACATGTCCACAAGTTGAAGGCTATGGCTTTGCAAACATCAAAAGCTTCAAACATCTCATGTCTCAGTGGTTCTGAGCTCTTGCAATGGCAAAAAGACACATAAGTAATGATTTGCATGGCTCTGCCTACCTGTGATAAGTGTTATCCAGTTATTCTTGGTTAGTAAGTGCCATGTAAATACATTATCTTGTGGAGTATTTAAGACTAATAGAACCAATGCTGCTAACAATGTGAATAGGTCCACGTTAAGAAGGTGCTCTTCCTTGGTTTTTGCACTACAGTTAATCTCCGACAGGCTAGTTGCCACTTCAGCTGTGTGTGTGGGGGCTATATATGGTATATAGCATAATGCTTTATTATTCTTAGTATACAGTACGTCCTGCTCCAGATATAGTACTTACACTTGGGTTATCCTCCGCCAGATGGTGCTGCACTGCAAAACAGGCTCCTCCCGGCCCCTCAAATACCCGGGGACCTCCCACAAATTCCCAGATTTCTCTGCAGTGCCGACTGCGAAGACATGAAGTATCACTCTCTCTCTCGCAGGTGAGCGGGGCTATTAAAGCCTGCGCTGGTCGGGTGAAGGTAGGCAGCACCACGCGTGCTTATGGAGCGCTGCTCCTCCGCAGTCCCCACCAAAGGGTAGGCGGTGTAGGCTGATGGTGAGCCTCTATGGGATTCCCCTCCCGCATTACTGCCCCTTGCCCCGTGTAGCGGTGGGCCCTGTACCAAGGACGCCATCCTCCCTCGTTCCCCCCGTAGTCGGGGGGGGGGGAAGAAAGGGGGGGGTGTGCCTGTTGGTCTGTATAGGATCTTTGCACGTATATGGCCCTTGTCTGTCTTTGGACTCTTATAGATATGGTGTCAGCCGCCGCGCCCTTTTTATGTATTTTACTCGTATGACTGCCGCCGCCGCGCACGCTTTTTTCCTTCGTTGAAGGTTCCGCGCCGAGCGGCGGCGTTACCTCAGACACCTCTGTGTCCTCATTGGCTGATGTTGGACTTCGCGCTCTTCGGGAGGGCGGAGTCTGGTTTGGCGCGCTCCGCGTCATGGTACGCTCTGGCCCGCCCTTCCAGGTACATGGCACCATTTTGTCTGTTCGCGCGCGACGCGTGGGGTGTTCCTGCTTACCGTGGTACTGTAAGTGCCCTCTCGGGCGGCTTATACTCATTGTAGTGTTTTCGGTTCTGACACCATTCTCTTCTCCATTGTGTCTTTCAGACTGGTGAACACCATTGGCTTCTCCCGGCCCGGTGTAATTTATAGCGGGCCTTGTAAAATTCTCCCACTTCCCTAGCATCCAGGGTTGCCTATAGCGCAAATCCCTGCTGGCATATTGTGCCTAAATAATCACCATATGGAGGCATCTCAGAATTATGTGACCGGGGTCCCTCTGGGACAAGACCGTCTGTGTATAGCGCGTGGACAACCCCATGCTGATGCTGACAGGGCACGGGTCTGCGGACCCTGTGCCAAGCAAGCACTGGCTCTGCAATCAGGTCTGCCAGTGGCTGCACCTCACTTCAATTCGCCTATTTCCCCATGCTTAAATCTCACTCCTGCTGAGTCGCATACAAGTGGGGATTTGCAGCCTGTTGTGTCTTCCAGACTGCCTACGGCTGAACAGATTATTGCGAGGTTGTCAGAGCGCAAGGGCCCTGGTAAGAAGCGGCACTTGACGCTTCTTGTTACTGTTTTTCCTGTGGGAACTGAGGAGTTTACTACTCCGTGTGACTATACCCCTTCTGATGAAGGAGAGCTATTCTCTGACTCAGGCTCATCTGATTAGAGGCCGAAGAGTCATGACAATTCTGGACCTGAATACTGGGCCCAGTGTGACACTGACGATTTGTTGATTAAGGTCTTTAAGGTTCTGTCTATCTCTCTCCGAGAGGGGAGCGTCTCCATACAGCAACAGCACGTTTGGTATTCCTAGAGCAGGCTCATTTCCACGCTCTTGTGCTTAAGGAATGGGAATGTCCCAGTAAACTTCCAGGGGTCCCAGGGGACTGGGATAGGAAATACCCTTTTCCCCCTGAGGTGGTTAATTGCTGGTCATCCCCCCCCCCCCGTGGTGGATTCCCCCGATCATAGGGGTTTCTAACCCCCCCTTTATTGCAGCCCCTGCTTATAATACCCTTCGGGATGCTTCCACGCCTTTTCTTGTGCAGGGACGGCGCTGCGCCTGGTCTGTGCCGCGGCTATTACTGCAGTGGCCGCTAGAACCCTCATCACTCTGATAATCTCCCCTGGGATGTGTTTAATGCACTCTCCAGCTGTGATGTGTTTGTAAAATGTATCCTATTAGCGTTGAATGACACATTAGATTGTGTGCAAGAACTTGCGGTGGCTATACGTCGCTTGGTCTGGCTGCGACAGTGGGGTGCTGATGATGCTACTAAAAAGACTGTTACTAGGCTTCCCTTTAGAGGGCTACGCTTGTTTGGGGCCCGTCTAGACCTGTTTGGTAAAAAGGGTAAGTCACCCCAACACAGGCGGCTATCTCGGCCCCCTCGGGGCAGGGGCACCCCTCCTCCCCCCTACCATAGTGTTAAACAAGAACCAGGGGTGTCCTTCGTGGGGGCCCGCGCAGACACCTGCCCCGGGAGCAGCAGACAACACTCTGGCCCCTCCGGCGGGGCTAAGCCTAAATCTTCCACTAAACCCTCACAAGCATGATGGGGCGCCCTCGCCCGTCTGGGTGAGGGGATGGCTGCGGCACTTTGCTCTTGTCAGGAGGCATCACGCCTCATACTGGTGGATTCAGGAGGTAGTGTCCTCCGTATACAAGATAGAGTTTTCTGCGCGGCCTTCCCCAAGATTATCAGGTCCCGGGTACTCCTGGTCCCTGCTGCTGCTCAGGTGCTGGCACAGGCCATGCAAGGCCTGCGGGGTCTGAGGGTCACTTGCAGATTGCCCTTAACAGGCAGAGGCAGGGGCCGCTACTCCAACCTTTCCACAGTCCCCCAAAAGGATGGGTCAGTCTGGCCCATTATGGATTCACAGGTTTTCGGCAATTCTCCAATTACAGGCAGTTTTCTGCAGGAAACTCTGAGATGGGCCATCAGCGCCTTGCGCCCAGGGGGTTTCTTGCCATCCGTGGAGCTCAATGATGCTCATGTTCACATCCCTGTGTCTTCTGGACACCGAGGCTCTTCAGGTTCGTGTTGGAAGTCCAACACTGCTAATTGGGACCTTGTTATCTGGCCTCTCTTCAGCTCCCAGAGTGCACACCATGGTGCTGACGAGGGTGATGTCTCTGATGAGTCCGCGCGAGACCTACCTGGACGTCCTTCTCACTTCCCAGTTTCTGCGACAGGCTAAGTTGTATACTCGGCTGGTGGTGTCCATTGGGAGTCATTTGGATGGGTGATCAATCACCCCAAGTCCTCATTGTCCCCTTATTGGTAATTCCATTTCTAGGAATGAATCTGGATTCTGTTCAGGCGAGAATCTGCCTTCCTCAACAATAAAGTGGACAATCTGGTTGCATGGGTTCAGTCCCTCATTGCTGTCCCCGTCCCTTCACCAGGCAGGGATGCAGCTGGTGAGCCCATTGGTGGCTTGCTCAGAAGAGGTCCCTTAGGCTCAGTCCCCCTTGGGCCCTTCTGCAATTTCTATTGTTAGTACAGGACAGGGATCCAGCATCCCTGGAGCAGGGTCTGTGTGCCTTCCCCCCCCCCCCCCCTGGTATGGAGGTCCCTCTTGGAGTGGATGAACTCAAGGAACCTGTCTGGGGGCAGTTTCCTTCTTGCCCCTTCCTGGAGACGGTCACCATGGATGCCAATCTATCAGGTTGAAGGGGGGGTGGGTTCCTCTGAAACTCCCTGTGGTTCTGGGGGAGGTGGGGCCCTTAGGTCCATACAACTATCGATGTTTGAAACAGTTAGCGTTCAGGTTGATTCTATCTTGTTTGACTACTCCTCTTCAGGGCCTGCCTGTTCGGGGGTGCTCGGTCTGTCTGACAACAGTGGCCTACATTAATCATCTGGGAGGGACCTGGAGCAGGAGGGTCCTCCAGGAAGTGTCTATGATACTAATCTGGGTGGAGGACAATGTTCCCTGCATATCAGTGGTATTCGCTCCGGTGGGGGTCCCTCTGCGACAGGATGTGCTAATCCCTGTATCACTATGGGGTCCAACCAGTTGTGGATCTGTTTATGTCCCGTCACTTTCACAAGCTCTCGCCCCTTGTTTCCCTGTCCCAGGATCCTCTGGCCGTGGTCAGGATGCCTTGGTAACGTTATGGCTGGACATTCTGTTCTGTATGTCCTTTCTCCATTCCCCCTTCTAGGCAGGGTTCTGCGCAAGATTGCTCTGGAAAGGGGTCCAGTGACTCTGGTTGTCCCCGGGTGGCCTAGTAGAGTGTGGTTCGCAGACGTGGTACTGAGGGCAGTAGTTCTGTACGTTCTGCCAGGAGTGCCAGCTCTGCTCACTCAGGGCCCCTTTACGTCACCCCAATCTACAGTTTCAGGGGGTACTCATGTGCGGCCCCCATGTAATCCTATGGTCTCTGTTGGGATTTGAATTTGATTCTGTCTGCTTTGCAGGGTTTTTCCCTTTGGTCCTATTCAGGATGCTGTCTGGCTGTTCTTACCCTCAAGGTTGTCCTTCTGGTGAATGTTACTTCGGTCAGACGTGTGTTTGGCGGGCGGCTCTGTCTACCTAGCCCCCATTCTTTGAGATACACCAGGATAAGGTGGTGTTCCACCTGAAGCCGGACTCTCTGCCTCAGGTGGTGTCTTATGTTCATTGATTCAAGATATTGTTCTTCCTTTTGTGCCTTATTCCTAGCAACGCTGAGGAAATGGTTCTGCATTCCTTGAACAGATGTTGGAAGTTTTTTCCTTGGTAGCCGATCTGGGGGGGTTTCACACAGCGGGGCACCCCCGAGCAAGGACCCAATCCCAGGATAGTCAAAATCCTGGGTTTTGGTCCACTTTAAAAAAAAAAAAACAAAAAACAAAAAAACAAAACAAAAACAACAAAATATTAAAAGAGGGTGGCAATGGAGCAAAAGGAAAGGGATAGTGGGTAAGGGGCCGGGGAAAAGCTGCCCTTCTGGAATGTGGCGAAGTCCTTTTCCTCAAGCAAGTCCATCCCTTTCCAATAGATTTTAAGGACCTAGAGCCAACCATATAAAGTAAGTGGCAACCCATTTAAAAAAACAAAAGGGACACTCCCTTTTGTTCCCTGCAGCTAATCAGTCCTACTCCCGTGGTGAAGCTGAGGCTTAGCCTTGTATGCCCCCTCCATGATAGGACATGGCAACATCACTGTGATTGATGTGGGGGAGGGGGGTTGCTCATCACAGAGGTTGCTTCAGGTTCGAATTATGACTGGACAGGATATGGACTCAATTTCACAGATCCGGCAAGATCCAGAAGGTTTCTCACTGTAGAAGTACGACGATTAGTTGACACTAACTTTTAACTTTAGCTGACATTTACTTTAAATTGTTATAAAAATTAAGAGAGGAATACAGTGTTTTTTTTTTTTTTTTTGGGGACATATGCATTTGACATGTAATTTGTCAGACTGCAGAGTGAAGTTCAGACCAGTCAGGCTCCTCCCTGATGCTGCTTCCAATGCACAAGATGGTACATCTTAACTAAATGGGGGGGCATAAATCACCAACTCAGTTTGTGGAAACACATCCTCTAGTTCAGTGGTCCTCAACCCTGTCCTCAAGGCCCACCAACATGTCATGTTTTTTTGATCTCCAAATAGCCAGCTCTATTGCTCTGCAGCTGCACTAATTACTCCACCTGTGCATCTTTGTGGAGATCTGCAAAACCTGGCCTGTTGGTGGGCCTTGAGGTCAGGGTTGGGGACCACTGCTCTAGTTGACTTGCAATGTGCATGCTTAAAATAATCTTTAAGACGCATTTGTTCTTTGTAATATAGCAGTGTGATTGCGGTCATTGGCTCTTAATATTTAGCATTTTTTCTTTCAGATTTCTAGCACTTCTGCTGATCCCTCTCCTGTTGATGCCCACTCTGCTGTATCCAAGAGTAATGAACTTTTGAAAGTCGAGGTATGTATGTGCATGTGAATAAAGCAGGTGTATATACAGTATGTGAGAGAGAGGATATTTCAACATAATAATAATTTATGTATCGGTATCACTATAGCCTTGTGTTACCTGGCCTTCTCCTTCCTCTTCTTTTAGCTGGATCGGAGGGACTCCGAGCTGAGGGCAACTCAGAGTGAATTGCTGATACTACAGAACACAAAAGATGTCCTCTCCTCTGAGGTAACGCCATACTTTCTGTTCGTCATTCAGATCTGCTTGTACTTTCCTTCCCCAGTACTCACTGTTTTTCTACAGCTTGATGCCCAGGAACAGCGCGGGCATCGTCTGCAGCGGGAGCTGCGGGAGAGACAGGAGGTACTGGAGCAGAGACATGTTAGGATACAACAGCTTCATAAAGACCTGAAGGCCGTGTGTTCCCAGAGAGATGAGGTCCACCAACAGGTAATATTCATGTTAAGATCATCGGGACCAAGAGCAATAAACAGTACAGGGCAATTGCAACATTGCTGAGGATCTGATCATTTGAAAAAAAATCATTGGACATCCCTAGTGGATGTCCAGCTTGAATTATAGAAGCTTCTCTCTGGGGCCTATAGTATCCCAACTCTGGCACTAAGGTCATATAATGCATCTTTGGAACTCTTGGAACACGTAGCTCCTCTCTAGTCAAAAAGAGGTGCACATGACACAGGGTGGAGATGAACATCAGTTGAAGTTGGAAAAGCCAGTGGACATTTGACTTCCACTTACAGTCTAAGGGGACGGGTGGTTGAGACAACAGGCCGGGTCATGTGGGATGTGGAAGAGACATACTACAGGCTTAATCTGATAACTAATATCAAACTGATATTTAACTAAAACTATTTTTAATTTTCTTCCCCTCAGTTTTTATTTTCTTTTTCACCTAGCATTCCGATGCTTGTGTGAACCTTAAAAGGGAACTCCATGATGATGGTTTAAGAGGGCGTGGGGTGCTGGAGTGGATGTCTTGACCAAAAATCATTTATTGAGAGTTTTAATTTTTTAAATAAACTTGCAGTTGGTCCTATGGAGCTCAATAGAATGGTGTCATGTTTTCAGGCTGGCTATGTTAGGAGTCTGCTTTTATCTAATTTGTGTTTAAAATTTCCATTGCTTCGGTCTGCTTTAAAAGGTATGTGCACTGCATCTGTATGCCTTAGGGTCCATTCCACAGTTCATCTTCCTGCCATTCTGTCTATTCACAATTGTTCTACCTGTCTGTCTGGACCTGCCTTCCTTTTTACATTGCTTTTCCTGCCTTCCTCTTTACACAGCTTTTTCGTGCCTTTTACACTGCTCTGCTTTTTTACCTCTCTTCTGCCTGCCCTTTTACATCACTACCACCTGCCTTTTTCCCTATATCCAGTCCAGGTCGTTCCAGAAGCAATGACATGTGGGTATTCCGCCCCCAGGGGGCGCTCGACTGCAAAATCGAATGCTGTCGCTCCTCCCGGCCCCCTATAAAAGCAGGTGTCTCACTATGATTTCCCAGTGTTCATCTTGCAGTCTTGGCTGCAGAAGATCTTTGAAGACTCTCTCCCAGATAATGGCAGCTGAGCGGGGCCACCTAGCCCGTCGGCCGCTGCAAGACCTATTCCCACGGATACCATTTGACCCACTACTGCCTCCCAGCCTCTGGCTGCTCGGGATTCGTGAAGGTAGGGTGAACGCTGCATGGTCCCTGGGCCGCAGACCTCCCATTAAGAGGTAGCCGGCCACAGGCTTATGGTGAGCCTGAAGGGAGGAACCACCATTTTTTTTTTACTATATTTATATGTGCCCTCCCATATGTGTGCCCACAAGCTTTATTGGATGTACTGACATGTTCTTTTGTGTTTTTACGATGACACTTCTCGCTGTGGCTCCTCGTTGGTCCTGCTGGGGCTTGGAGCATGAGACCTACTCACCTCCCTCGCTCCCTCGCCGTCTCAGATATGGGGGTCACGTACCCCGTGGGCGCTTTGTCGCCTGGCGGTGCTGTCTGTGACGGGGGGCAATGCTAGCGCGGCGCTGGCAGCACGCGCGGGGACCGCGGTGTCCCCGCGGCCATTTTGGTCTGCTGCTGTCTTTGGGCAGCATCGCTGAGAATGGGCGGGCGCGATGTTCGCGCCACCGGAGGGGGCGGAGCCGGGCACTGACGCGTCCACGTCATCAGCCGCCGCCCGCCCCTCGAGGAGCATGTTTTTCTGCTATTTGGCTGCGGCCGGTGGCCTCTGGACACTGCAGAGTTTCCACTACTGCTGCTCCTGCTGCTATTGGAGGCCTGATGTCGCTGCGGGGCCTGGGATTTGAAGGGCCCCATCACCACTCGGCATCGGAGGCTGTGCTGTCCCTCTGTTGGTGTCGTGAGTCCGTCTTTGTATTATGCTTTTTCTTGCTATTATTGGCTTGTGTGATGTGTCTCTGATCTGGGCCTTGTCACCCCTTCTTTGTGCGAGTCGTGGACTTGAGATTAAGGCTTGTGGTTCCTCCCGGTCCCTCTTTTTATTGCTAAGAGGGATCAAGTTACAGGTTGGGCCGTTAGTGCCTGTGACCTTTTTCCATTTGTACAATTTTTAATCATCATAATGGAGGTTTCAGGGGATAGTGAGCTGGGGGCCCCATTTGGGCAGGACAGGCTCTGCCCCTTGTGCAGTAGGAATCCTCTGAGCGGATTCAGCACTGTTGTGCTACTTGTGCCCCTAGCCATGCGCTGCCATCGGCTTCTCCGGTCCCTCCATTGCTGCTCTCAGCCCCCAGTGAGGGGGGAACCAGCAGGGGGTTCCATGTTGATTGGCATTTAGGGCGGCCAGTCTCGAGAGACAGATCTCGCGAACGGCGCCTAAGAAGGCCTCGAGTAAAAGATGGCATATCGAGCCGTTTACTCGGATAATGATGATGATCCTTTTGATGGTTTGTGGTCCACTGCGGCTTATTCTGCTTGCGAGGACAAGGTTCCTCCTTGGATGAGGATGCGTGGCTCCCTGATGATACGGAGAAATGGCTTGCCTCAGTTTTTTAGACTTTACACGTTGTCCCTCCTATAGCGGCTAAGAGGAAGCAGGGTGATTTGTTTAGGCCTGAAAGACAGAGACCAGTCTTTCCAGAACAGGCCCATTTTTCTAATATGATTTTCAAGGAATGGGAAAGGCCTAACAAGCTACCGTCGGTGCCGAAGGGCCTGGATAGGCGATATCCCTTCCCTGAGGAGCTGGTCCCGCTATGGTCTTGTCCTCCTGAGGTGGATTCCCCTGTGTCGGGGTTGTCCAACACTACTGTTATGCCTTCACCCGATACCGCTTCCTTACGTGATCCAGCTGACAAGCGCATGGATCAGCTGGTCTGTCATGCCTTTACCTTTGCTGGTGCCTTGTTTCGCTCTGTGTGTGCTGCGGATATTGTCTTCCTGGCCATCAGAAAGAGGGTGAGGTGCCTTGTGGATAGCGCTAAGACTCGCAAGACCTCAAGGCTTGCGTGGATTTCATTGCCTTTGTTGTCTCTGCCATGGACGATGGTGTCCAGCTTGGTGCCAGGATTTTGCCCCTGCTTGTTGCCCTACGCCGCTCACTCTGGTCGTGGCAATGATCGGCTGATGCCGCGGCCAAAAAGTCGCTCACTAGTATCCCCTTCATGGGGCACAGGTTGTTCGGGGAGCATCTGGACCTCCTGGTCAAGGATGGTAGACTCCCTCAGCAACGGAAACCTGCGTGGCCCTTTGGGGCTCATATGCCTATCGCTGCTTTAGAGGAGGAAGAGGCTCTTCATGTTCAGGTGGCCGCAGAGATACCTGGGGAGGAGGTAGGTCCCGCGATCGATCCAATCCCGCTTGGGGAGCCAAGTCCAAGCCCCCTGCCAAGTCCCCTCAGGCATGAGGAGGCACCCTCACCCATCTGGGTGGGGGGACGGCTTCTGCTATTGCTCATATCTGGAGACGGCGCGTCTCGAAACGGTGGATTTGTGAGGTGGTGTCCTCCGGTTACAAAATAGAGCTGGCAGTCTGGCCGCCCTCAAGTTTCTTTGGTCTCGGATATCCCAGAACCCGTTGAATGCACAGGGCCTGAGAATGGCTGTGCAACACCTCCTGCGGTTAGGTGTGATTTGTCCTGTACCTCGTCAGGAACAGGGTCAAGGCTTCTACTCCAATCTGTTCACGGTTCCCAAGAAGGACGGAACGTTGAGGCCTATCCTGGACCTGAAGGGTCTCAACAGGTTTGTCAGAGTTGGACATTTCCACATGGAAACCTTACGGTCCATGGTGAGCTTGCTTCGGCCCGGCGACTTCATGACCACGGTGGACATCAGGAATGCTTATCTGCACATCACAATATTCCAGGGGCATCAGAGGTTCCCGAGGTTTGCTCTGGAGGATCTGCATTACCAGTTTGTGGCACTGCCATTCGGGATATCCTCAGCCCCCTGTGTCTTCACCAAGGTGCTGGCGGGCATCATGACTATCCTGAGGAATCGGGGCATTCGTGTGTTGCCCTGTTTGGTCGATTTACTGATTGCGGCTCAGTCCCTTCAGCAGGCCGAGAGCGACACCCGGACGGTGTTGTCCACTCTCGAGGATTTTGACTGAGTAGTCAATTACCCAAAGTCTTTTATCCTGGGCATGACGTTAGACACCTCCCAGGTCAAGGTATTCCTGCCACAGCAGAAGGTGTTGGGCCTCCAGACGCAAGTGCAGGTCTTGCTGTCTTGTCAGCGGGTCTAATGGCGGCGGGGGAGCTTCTTCCCCACAGGGCAGGGGGCGGGGGCCGGGCGTGCGCGTGATCGCCTACGACCCGCCTCCGTGCTGCGGGCGCCGTGGTTCAGGTCCCGGTTTCTGGCCGGGAGGGGCGGGGCCGGGCGCGACTCACGAACCGCGCCGGTCCGCCCTCCTTCTTCCTCTGCCTACGCGCCTTTTTCTTTCCCTGCGAGGTGTGCTTGTGTGACGGTCGGTGAGTGGCCTGTGGCCCCATTAGTTTTTCTCTGTATAGTTATTCATGCCCCTCCTTGGGGTTGTTTGGCAACGCTTCTGTTATTAACCCCTTTGGACATTTGCTTGTGGTCTGATTGCTGTGTTTGTTTGTGTGTTCCAGGTGGACCATTGTTCCTATTAAAGGGGGGTTTTCCCGGTCCTAGGGTCCCTGGTTAAATTTAGGGGTCTGTAAATTCCTCCCACGCGGGACTTAAAGGGGCATCCCGGGTTGCATTACTGCGTAATTCCCTCTGGGCATTGTGCCTAAATATAAAAAATCACCATATGGAGGCTTCCCCGGATACTGGGCTAGTGCCCCCCTCGGGGCAATCCAGGCTGTGTTGGGGGTGTGGGGTATCCCTTTTGGGGGATGATGTATTTCTTTGTGTACCCTGTGCGCTACGGTCTATTACGCGGCAGTCCGGATTTCAGGCGTCTGGTTCTGCTCCGCCAGTCTCCTCTCCGTCTCCCCCTCGCTTGATACGTACCGCATGTGATGTGGTCATTGGTGGGGAGCCGCAATCTGAGGTATGTGCCAGATTGGCCAATCTTGAAAAATTGTTTTCCAGTGCTGTTGCCAAAAATGCCACGGCAAAGCGAAAACATTTGTATACAGCCACGCAGGCTTTTGATATGGAGGAGTTTGACTCCCTGGATTGGTCTGATTGTTCCCCGCTTGAGGAAGGGGAGCTGTTTGAGGAGTCTGAGGGCTCCGATGACCAGCAGTTTGTGGGTGCTGATACCGAGCAGGGCCAGGGGGATTCCTTGGATACCTCTAGGGTCCTGGCTCATATGTTTGAGGTCCTGGCTATTTCTCCCCCTGAGGCGGCTCCTCCGCTTGTGGCTATCCGGCGGTCGGTTTGGTTACGCCAGTGGGCGGCTGATTTTGTGTCCAAAAAGTCACTTACGGCCCTTCACTTTGTGGGGTTGCGGCTCTTTGGAGAGAAATTGGATTCGGTTGCCAAGGGAGGTAAGTTACCTCAGCGTAAGAAGCAGCGTCGCCCCTTTTGGGGGGCGGCTTCCTTCACTCAGTCCTTTCGGGGGACGAGAGCTGGCAGGGGTTCGGCTTTCCCCTCATCCAGAGGTGATTCCTGGTCCAGGGGCAGGGGTCGGGCCCGTCCAGGACACAGTTGGGGCTCTAAGCCTAAAGCCGCTGCTAAGCCGGCTCAGCAATGAGGGGGCGCCCTCACCCTTGCGGGTGGGGGGACGGCTGCAACTCTTCTCCCGGGTCTGGGCCAAGAGGTCTCGGACAGGTTGATTCAGAAAGTGATGTCCAATTTGTTCACGGTGCCCAAGAAGGACGGATCCATACGTCCCATTCTGGATCTGAAGTTGCTCAACAGGTTCGTCCGTCCCCGGAAGTTCCGTATGGAAACTCTGCGCTCAGCCATCCACTCACTTCGCCAGGGGGACTTCATGACGTCCATAGACATCAAGGATGCTTACCTGCATATTCCAATATTACTGGCACACCAGATTTCTCAGGTTTGTCATGGAAAATCGACATTTTCAGTTTGTGGCTGTTCCGTTTGGCCTTACCTCGGCTACAAGGGTTTTTACCAAGGTGTTGGCAGGAGTGATGGCCATCCTCAGAGCTCGGGGTATCCGCATCGTGCCATATCTGGACGATCTTCTCATCATGGCGTCTTCCCTCAGTCAGGCGCAGTTGGATACCAGGATGGTGGTGTCCACCCTGGAGAGTTTCGGTTGGGTGATCAACTATCCCAAGTCCTACCTTGCTCCCTCCGGGGTCGTGGAGTTCCTGGGAATGTCTTTGGATACTTCTCAGGCCAGGGTGTTCCTCCCCCGGGCCAAGGTTCTACTGATTCAGGAATTGACTCAGCATCTCCTATCTATCCCTCGCCCGTCCATCCGGCTGGGGATGCGACTGGTGGGATTGATGGTGGCATCGTTCGAGGCGGTTCCCTTTGCCCAGTTTCACACAAGGACGCTCCAGCTCCATCTCTTGGCGGCCTGAAACGGGTCCCCGCTGTCATTGGATCAGTCTTTTCTGATGTCCCCCCGGGTGCGGCGTTCCCTTCGGTGGTTGCTGAAACCAAGCAATCTGACGAGGGGCAGGTCTTTTCTCACCCCTCGTTGGGAGACGGTCACCACGGATGACAGCCTGTCAGGTTGGGGGGGATTTTGGAAGGATCTTCAGTTTCAGGGACTGTGGGGGCCTCTGGAGGCTCACGATCCCATCAATGTTCTGGAGTTGAGAGCCATCAGGTTGGTTCTGGCTCACTTGACTCATCAGTTGCGGGGCCTACCGGTTCATGTTCGGTCGGACAATCGGACGGCAGTCATCTTGTCGGGGGGAATGGTCGCTTAGCCCCAAGGTGTTTTGGTCGCTTTGCCACCGGTGGGGGACTCCGGAGGTGGACCTCTTTGCCTCTCGTCACAATCACAAGCTTCCGGCATTTGTGTCTCTCTCGCGGGATCCTCTGGCTCTGGCAGCGGATGCCATGTCTCTGAACTGGAGGGATTTTGGGTTTCTATACCTGTTCCCTCCATTTCCCATGGTGGGCAAGGTGGTGCGCAAGCTGGCCCTAGAGGGCGCGTCAGCGGTCCTGGTGGCTCCAAGGTGGCCAAGACAGGTTTGGTTCGCAGACGTGGTAAGGTTGGCAGAGGATCAGTTAGTTCTGCCCCTTCTGCCGGATCTGCTCACTCAGGGGTCACTGCTTTACCCCAATTTACCAACGCTGGCTTTGACGGCGTGGCTGCTGAGACCTCCATCTTAAAGGAGGAAGGTCTTTCTGATGCTGTCATTCAGACTCTGGATAGGGCTAGAAAGAAGTCTTCCTCTGCCATCTACTATAGGATTTGGAGGTCTGATATTGATTGGTGTGAGGTCAGGGCCTTGCCTTGTAGGGCATTTTCTATCCCTAGGGTTTTGGAATTTCTGCAACATGGTCTGGACCTAGGTTTGCAGCTTAGTACGCTGAAAGGGCATGTTTCTGCCCTGGCGGTTTTCTTTCAAAAGTCTTTTGCTCTTCATCCTCTGGTTAAGACCTTTTTCCAGGGGGTTACGCATGTGCGGCCTCCTAGGAATCCTTTGCTCCCAGTTTGGGATCTGAATTTGGTTCTTTCTGCCTTGCACCTTTGCAGGATATTGCACTTTCTACGCTTACTCAGAAGGTTGTTTTTCTGGTTGCCATCACTTCCGTTCAGCGTGTATCGGAGTTGGCGGCTTTGTCCATTAAGGCCCCTTACTTTGAGAGGCACCAGGACAAGATTGTTTTCCGCTTCAAGCCAGATTTTCTTCCTAAGGTGGTCTCTGCTTTTCATCTTAATCAGGACATTGTTCTTCCCTCCTTGTGTCCTAAGCCTAGCAATGACAAGGAGAGGGTTTTGCATTCTTTGGATGTGGTTCGCTGTGTGAAGTACTATTTGGTGGCTACTTCCTCTTCGTAGGACTGATGCCCTTTTTGTGGTGCCCTCTGGGCCTAGGAAAGGTTTGGCTCCCGCCAAGTCTTCCATTAGTAAATGGATTCGCCAGGCCATTGTTGGGGCCTATTCTGCCATGGGGAAGATTCCCCCTTTTCGTGTTACTGCTCATTCTACTCGTGCTGTTGGGGCGTCCTAGGCTTTCCAGCACCAGGCCTCTGTTGAGCAAGTTTGTAAGGCTGCTACTTGGTCTTCGGTTCACACTTTTTCCAAGTTTTACAAGGTTGATGTATGGGCCTCAGCGGATGCTGTTTTTGGCCGCAAGGTTCTGCAAGCTGCTGTGGTTTAAGTTTTTGCCTTGTTGCCTTGTTTTTTGGATCCCCGCCCTTTATGGACACTGCTATTGGATGTCCCACATGTAATGAATGTCTTGAAGCGGGGTGTGTGACATACTTAGAATAATACCATTTTGTGAATACTCACCTGTAAAATGGGTATTATAAGTGTGTCACACACCCCGCTTCACCCTGCCCTTTGGTATTCTGGATCCTTTATATGGTGAACCTTTGTTAGTTTTAATTGGCTTTTCCTGGTCCCTTTACCTTACTGCTATCTTTATACTGGGGAATGAGTGGGAGGTCCCAGGTATTTATGGACCGGGAGGGTCTTACTTTTTTTATTGACATCTCTGCAAGATCGCCATCTACAGGTCAGTATACCCACATGTAATGAATGTCTTGAAGCAGGGTGTGTGACATACTTATAATACCCATTTTACAGGTGAGTAATCACAAAATGGTTTTTTTTTTTTTGGATTTTTAAGGGTTTTTAACCTTTAAGATTCCAAAAAAATTGGGTTCCCCCCCTGGGGGGACCCTATGTCATTTTTTTTTAAATTAACCCCTTATGTTTATAGTGTGGATAGTAGTAGTATTGTATTTGTAAATGTTATAAAGTGCTATTTTCAGTTTGGGGGGGGTCTCCTGTGCAAGAATGGGGGGGCTACCGATACATATGTGGTACCGTTGTAATTGGAAGAAATGGGGCTTTCACATGCAATATGTTTTTCTCTAATAAAGTAAATGTTTTATTTAAAATAAAGGAGACAATTTTCTAAAAAATTATCTTTTTACGCAAAAATATTTTAAAAAACAGTAGAAAAATTACAAACAAGACATTTCATGTTAAAGCCTAAACCCTGCTGCAAAAAATATATCTATAATTTTCCTGGAAATTCCTCCAAAAATCACGGTTAAACATGGTGCAAAATGGTGAAAAATTACCTGTCAACACAGGGTGAAAAAATTTCAAGTAGAAAGCAATTAAAAGGGTAAATAGCACATATGCATGTGGGGTATTGTTCTGCTCGAGGGACCTTGCTCTTTCAGATTTAGCTTGTTTTTCCTTGTTTGCATATTGATTTTTTAAGAAAATGGGTTTTTTATTCTGTTTTTTTATAATTTTTTTGAGGGAAACCTCGTGCAACCTAAGAATTCTTCAAGGGATTACTTCTAAAATGATGAGCCCACTACAACAAGCTGGGTATGCTTAGAAAGCTTAACATATGTTCTTTCAAGGAATATATGGTTTCTGAGGGGTATTCCAAATGTAAAGGGTTGTTTTGGTAGAAAAAGTACAAGGTGCGCACTTTGTCTGCAGAGCTGAAATTTTCAAGTAAAATTACCCTTACGCACATGCTTTACTTTGAGGTGTTTGACAACTCTTTCCTTGACAGTAGCTATGCATGTTGGGTATTGTTCTGTTCGGGGCCTGGTACACCTAGAAAGCCTGAAGTGTATACTTTCAGGGAATATAAAGTTTGTGGGGGGTATTTCAAATGTAAAGGGTTGTTTGAAAAACTGCAAGGTGCGCCTAGCGCTTAGCATATTTGTATTTTATCTGAAAATCTCCTAAAGAGCTGTTTCAGTTTGGGGGAGTCTCCTGGGCAGGAAAGGGTGTCTACCTATACATATGTGGTAACGCTGTGATCAGGAGAAATTAGGATTTCACATGCAATAAGATTTTATTGACTAAATTTCTTTTTTTATTACAAAAAACACTACAAATTGTAAAAAAATATATTTTTTTATTTTTTTGCAGATATTTCACCCCAAAACAACAAATGACAAAAAAGACATTTCATGTTAAAACCCAGATTCTGCTGAAAAAAAGAATATATAATTCCCTGGGAAATCCCTGGAAATCCCTTAAAAAATCACAGTTGAACATGTGGAGCGCAAAATATTGTAAAATGGTCTGGCAACAAAGGGTGACAAAAACTCCAGGTAGCCTGGCAGCGAAAGGGTTAAACATGATTTTTTTGCCTAAGGTCGTTTCTCCCTTTCACCTTTATGAGGAAGTGGTCTTGCCTCCCTTGTGTCCGGCACCGACTAATTCTATGGAAAGGACCCTCCATGCCTTGGATGGTGTCTGAGCCTTCAAGTATTACCTGGTTGCGTCTGAATCCTTCAGGGAGTCGGATTTGATCTTTGTCCTAACAGAAGGTTCTAGGAAGGGCTTGCCACCAGCCAAGTCCACTCTTAGTAAGTGGATCAGACAGGCGGTGGTGCAGGCATATTCTGCCAGGGGGATGGAACCCCCTTTTCAGATCACAGCTCATTCTACCAGAGCTATTGGTGCCTCTTGGGGTTTTCAACACCAGGCATCTGTTGAACAAATTTGTAAGGCTACCACTTGGTCTTCAGTTCATTCCTTTACCAAGTTTTACAAGGTTGATTTTAGGGCCTCAGCTGATGCTGTCTTTGTGGCTTGTGGTCTATTTGCCTCTGGGGCTTTTTTCACTGCTGCTGCCTGCTTTGGGGGACTACTTGCAATACTTTTCTTGGGGACTTTGTACACTGCTGTTGTGGAAAAGTTCATGAGATATGAATACCCCTGTATCTAATTGAAGTTGTTTACTTATTTGTATTTTGTATTTGTGTCTCGTTTTCAGCTCTCTGAATGCAACCTGCGACTGTCCCAGCTGGAAGGAGAGAATTATGCATTACGTGTGCAGCAGAGAGAGCAGGCAGCAGAGGTAAGGCCTCATGGGAACATGAGCTACATGCTCACACAAGATCATTTTTTGTGTATGTCTGTTGCTGAGTCCCAGTTTTTTTAAATTCTGCAGATTGCTAAAATGAGGGAAGAGTCTCTGTATGTGCAGAGAGAGGAACCTATCCAGACAACATGGGACCTACATCAAAGAGAAGAGCTTGAAGATAGACTTTTAAGAGCAGAAAGTGCTGAGCGGGAACATCTTGCATTAATACACAGGCTGAGAGCAGAACTGCAGGACACGGTGTTCACGGTCAGTCCTTTACACAGCGCTTTCTGCACGTTCTGTGTTACAAAGCTGGCTACTGCCTCATGATGGACAATGTAACAAGTGGGACAAGCCCTGTTGTCACATTGTAACAAGCCAGCATCCTGCTATGTTACATTATAAAAGTGGTTGCGCAGACGATCTGATCTGCGCTATGTAAACCGAAGTCTATTAAGGGGCTGGCCATCTCTTCCCCCATGAAAAGCAAAGCATTCTCATTCATGCTGCCGCTGCTATTGTAGCGAGCTACTAAGCCAATCAGTGCAACCACAGCAGTGATTGGCTGACTAAGCAGTCAATCTCACTGATGTTGGGGGGCAGCCTCACTGGTCAGGTGAGTTCAGGGGCATCACCGAATCATATATGAATGGGTTAACTCTTGACCGAAGGGCGGGACTGCAAGATAAAAGGCGTGGTTCCTCCCGACCTATATATACTTCTGGCTGCACTTCGCAATCCACTTTCATTCTTGCAGTTGGACTGGACTGCGAAGGTTGTACATGGATTTTTTTTTCCCTTATTTTTCATTTATTTTTTCTTTTGAAGGGTTTTGTTCAGGAATGTATTTCTTATTCTCTTTTTATTCTGTTTTGATCTGGTTGATTATAAAGGATATTAGGTTGTGGTCCACCCCTAGGGTCTCGGAGTAATCACATTGTGATTATCGAGATTCTTTATATACTTCTGTCTTAGGCCCCCGTGGAAAATAGACCATCTTCACAATGACTGAAGCATCTGGGATCTTCCTCTGGAAGAGGACAGCCACATATGTTCTGAATGCACCGCTGCGGTGGTACTATCCAGTTTTGAGGCAGCTGCCCCCCCCAAGGTATTTCCCTCCTTGGAAGCCTCAGAGTCTGCTCCCTCTGGACATACAGCTCCTCCGGGGGGGTCCACCTTGTCCTGATATTCCAGATTTTCATTTTCAGCTGGAATTGGCGGAGAAACGGTTTGGAAATCCATTGCTTCTAGCCCAAGGTTCCCGAGGATCAACCGGTCTCCAGATCTTTAAAGGTGTCCAAAAAACAGAAACATTTAGTTCCTGTGGAGTCTTCTGCTTCTGAGGAAGGAGATCTTTATGCCGCTATAGAATCTCAGGAAGAGGGGGAACTCTCATCCAGCAGGGAAGAGAGCAGTTTGGACTTTAGTTTCGAACTCTTCTTCCGAACAGGGGTCTTCTATGTTCAAGGAGAAAATGGGTAATCTAATTTCCTCTATTCTAGAGGTTTTGGAAATTCCTGCTCCCAGAGCCCCTAAAGGAGGAAAGGGGATCCATACAGATCCAAAAAACAAAGGCAGCTTTTTCCCAAGCAGTCTGATTTTACCAAACTTATCCAGAAAGAATGGGTGAAGCCTGATAAGCTTCCCACCATTCCAAGAGTCCTGGATACCAAGTATCCTTTTTCCACTGACTTAATTAAATTATGGTCTTTTCCCCACGAGCTGGATCATCCTGTCTCGGGACATTCTAGGTACACTGTTATTCTTACCTCAATGCTTCTCCGAGGGAAACTACTGGATCAATTATCCAGGCATGCTTTTTCTATTGTAGGGTCGGACTTATAGCTAACCTGCGCTGCATTAATGGCATCCATGGCAGAAAAATGGTTGAAACAATGACATTCTCATTTCTCTCATATTACACTCCAGGGCATCTCTGAATCAGATACGGGCAGGACTGCAAGATAAAAAAGGTGTGGTTCCTCCTGGCCTCTATATACTTCTGGCTGCTCTCCGCAATGCAATTTCATTGTTTCAGTTGGACTGGACTGTGAAGGTTGTGCTTAGATTTATTTTCCTCCAAATTAATTTATTTTTCTTATCTAGGTTTTTTATTCAGGATGAGGGTGATTTTACCCTATCTGTCTTCCAGGCCCTTGCGTTCCCACTGATCCGGTAGACCCATCTGTTTCCTGGAGTCGGTTAGTCAGATCCTAAGGGTAAGCGCCAGGGTCCTGCGGGCTCTGCGGGTGACCCCCAAGGGTTGGAGTTGGACCATGGGGAAATTATTCCCCTTTGCCTATTTCTTTCCACTTTACATTGACCTTAGTTTATTTCAACGGTTTAGGATGTAAGGGCTTTTGCAATTGTGATATGGGGATTTGCAAATTTCGTGCCATGAAAGGGGACAGGATCGCCTCTCGTCGAGGGGCAGAGCTGGGGAGCAGCCTCACCTCTATCAGGAAGGTGTATTGGCTCTTCCAGTTTGCATTTCAATTCTGGCGGTGGTGAGGTTTTTCAGCTTGGGCTTCAGTGTCTGCCGCTGCAACTTCTCTGAAGAGGAGGAAAATCGTCTCACTTGGGCCACTGTCGCCACTGCTTTGCTTTTTCGCGGGCTTCAGTCCGCAGCTGTATGTGGATCTGGTAGGTCCTTTTATTTTACTTTCTTTTATTTTTATTTGTATTCTATTGTGTATACATTTTTGAAAATGTGGCTATTCTCATTCTGTTTTTTTCTAAATATTGTGGATAAAGGATATTAGGTTGTGGTCCACACCTAGGGGCTCGGAGTAGTCACTTGTGATTACCAAGATTCCTCATATATTCAGTCTTAGACCCTCTGGGACAATAGATTGACTTCACCATGGCTAAGGCATCTGGGATGTCCGGGTCTGGTTTGTTAGCAGAGAGTTTCACTCCATGTCTTCTGTTCCTGCAAAGGCCTCCAGAAGAGGACGGCCCTATCTGCTCAGAATATACCACCGCGGTGGTACTTTCCAGATTGAGGCAGCTGCCACCCCACTGAGGTATTTCCCTCCATGGAAGCCTCAGGGTACGCTCCCTAGGGGCTTACTGCTCCTCAGGCAGCTTTACCTCATTCCAATATTCCAGGTTTTCATTTTCAGATAGAAATGGCAGAGAAATTGGCTGCCTGGAAAGCCACTACTTAGCCAATCTAAGGGTCCCGAATATCCTCCAGTCTCATGTCTAAGAAGAGGAAACATTTGGTTTCCAATTTCGAGGTGGAGAAAATTTATGCTGCCATAGCATCTCAGGAAGATTCTTCGGAGGGGGAGCTCTCTTCCAGTAGGGAAGAGAGTAATTTGGTTCGGGTTCTTCTTCTGAACAGGGGTTTTCTATGTTCTAGGATCAAATTTATAATCTGTTTTCCTCTATTCTAGAGGTTTTGGGTATCCCAGCTCCTAGAGCTCCTAAAAGGAAGAAAGGAGATCCATACACTGAAAACAGAAGCAGCTGTTTCCCAATTGGTCTTATTTTACCAGGGAATGGGAACAGCCGGACAAGCTCCCCATCATTCCTAGAGTCCTGGATTCTAAATACCCTTTTGGCTGCCTGACAATCCAGATATCCTCACACAGGGGCCTCTAGGCCTGGCTCTGAAACCTCATTCCTGGCAGAGACAGGCTTTCTGCCAGAGTTATCCAAACAATAAATCGAGCCCGAAAGCACATCACAGAGTCTGACGGGTCTTTATTGCTTGGTGCAAATCCAGGGGTTTCGCTTGTTGCAGGGTGCCACCCATGTGCAACCTCCCCAAAAGCCCCTTCTGCCTGTTTGGGTTCTGAATTTAGTCTTAATGGCCCTTTAGGGTCCTCTCTTTGAACCGCTGGCAGAAGTCTCACTGGGGTTGATGGCACTTAAGTTCACCTAGTGGTATTTACTTCTTTGCGGCAGTTCTCTGAATTAGCAGCCTTATCCGTTAAGCCTCCTTACTTAGTCCTACAGAAGGACAAATCTGTCTTCCATCTTTATGACCTGCTCCAGTTAGCCATAATGAGAGAATCCTCCACTCCCTGGACCTAGTGAGTGATTATATCTCTGCTACTCAGACCTTCCGCAGGTCTGACTCCTTGTTTAGCCATGGAAAGGTCTAGCCGATGGATTAGACAAGTAGTGATTAAGGCCTACATCTCCAAACGGAGGAATCCTCCTTTTTCAGGTTTCGGCCTATTCTACCCGGGCTTTTGAAGCTTCCTGGGCTTTTCAGCACCAGGCTTCAGTAGAGCAGGTCTACCAGGTTGCTACCTGGTCTTCATTTCCTACATTTACCACATTTTTTAAGGTAGATATTAGAGCCTCAGCGGATGCCGCTTTTGTTAGAAAGGTATTACAAGCGGTAGTAGACTTTTCAGCGGAGGTTTAATTTTCGGAATGGCTGACTCCTCAGGTTAGAGGGATTCCCACCCTGGATCAAGGGCACTGCTTTTGGAGGTCCCATTCATATCTGATTCAGTGATGCCCTGAAATGGAATATGAGGAGAAATACAATTCTGTGATTCTCACCTGTAGAATTGATTTCTCTGTTCTTCCACTCCAGGGTGTCACACCTACACTATCTACTAGGCTACTATATTCATTCCTAAGATGCCATAGTGCTGGTGAAGCTTGTATATATGTAAACAGGTAAATATTTTGAGTATTAGCATTTAACAAAAAAAAATAGGAGTTCTATCATGTCTAAAACGTAATTAAAACCCAGGGAGACTCCACAATATACTCTCATGAGAACTACCGGGTACCATTCCCGGCGTCCCACTAACCCAATTTACACTAGAATCCACACACACAAACACAAGGTTACTTATGGGGACTATCTCAATGAGAGAATTTACATACCCGCAGCAGAGGGAAATTGCAAAGTTGATAAGAACATCTTTATTTATTAATTATTGCACACACCAACAAAGCACCGAAAAGTTCACAAAAAAACATTAAAAATGCACAACGTTGTGGTATTAAAAATGGGGGGGCCCCCCCATGCACATGCATCAACCCCTCATGAAATCATCCACTCACATACATGCATAAAGTACCTATGATCGTGCCACTAGCTAAGCTAGTATACCTAATGTGATCGCAATGTTGGGCGCCTTTGTAGAGGAAGTTACTCATCGGCTGAAGTCCCATAAGCCAGCTTGAGGCGCCGTAGCGCCAATGCTCAATAAGCAGCTTTAAGACAAACCTCCAGATGCTGTGCTAGCCAATCACAGGCTCAATTCGTGAAGATGCATATAATAATTGCAAGGCCGTTATTCAGTCACCAAATGCATCCTAGTACAAGATCCTCTAACATGCTTCTCTCCGATCCGCTTGTATAATCATACTACAGCCGTACTCGTGTGTAAAGTCAGCGCGCAGCACTGAGAAAACTTTATATAGTGCATCTACTGAGCGACATGTCCTTAATTCCTCGCCATTCACCACCCATCGCAAACAGAGTATGTGTGGTCAGCTTGCGCTGCTTAATTAGGCATAGGACACACTCTTTTGCGCAGCTCTTGCATCATGCTTTACTGCCTTGCAACAGGGCCAGTTGGCCATAGTCACTGTTTCGCGTATCAGCTGTATATACAATTGGCACTTAGCTGTATAACTGCACGGGGTAAGGACATCGGCCCGCTAGTATGTATCCATCCTCCGCTCATAACAGGCGTTCTCAGACATCACGCCGATGTCACAATCTAGGCAGCACGTGGTGGAGCCCACTGGGCTTCGTCAGGCATCAGACTTTACACACGAGTACGGCTGTAGTATGATTATACAAGCGGATCGGAGAGAAGCATGTTAGAGGATCTTGTACTAGGATGCATTTGGTGACTGAATAACGGCCTTGCAATTATTATATGCATCTTCACGAATTGAGCCTGTGATTGGCTAGCACAGCATCTGGAGGTTTGTCTTAAAGCTGCTTATTGAGCATTGGCGCTACGGCGCCTCAAGCTGGCTTATGGGACTTCAGCCGATGAGTAACTTCCTCTACAAAGGCGCCCAACATTGAGATCGCATTAGGTATACTAGCTTAGCTAGTGGCACGATCATAGGTACTTTATGCATGTGTGTGAGTGGATGATTTCATGAGGGGTTGATGCATGTGCATGGGGGGGCCCACGATTTTTAATACCACAACGGTGTGTATTTTTAATGTTTTTTGGTGAACTTTTTGGTGCTTTGTGGGTGTGTGCAATAATTAATAAATAAAGATGTTCTTATCAACTTTGCAATTTCCCTCTGCTGCCAGTATGTAAATTCTCTCATGGAGACAGTTCCCATAAGTTACCTTGTGTTTGTGTGTGTGGATTCTAGTTCTACCATGTCTCCTTGTTTTCCAACTAAATGTGGGATCTCTTAGGATGCCTTCATCCTCCCGGGCGGCTGTGTCTACTACTTTTCAGTTACTGGATTGCGGAGAGCAACCGGGAGTTAACCCAATCGTATCTGATTCAGTAACACCCTGGAGTAGAAGAAGAGAGTAATCAATTCTACAGATTAGAATCACAGAATTGTATTTTTTATTTTAAAACATTCTAATCGGGCTCAGCATGCTAATCTAAAGTAGGGGAAGTCAGGAAGGCCAAATACTAACACTGGCCTTGTTTAATTTTCCAATAGGAAACCAACACAATGTTTCTTCACAAGCTACTCCTGCTTGGTTAGTTGTAAAATATATACAGTTGTATACAAAATACAGCAAGCTATGCAGCAGATGCCAGAACTGTGGGCAGGCTTAAAGCAGTCATACACTAAAATAGTTAACCCCCCCTCCCGCTCCTTCCCACAGCTAACCCCACTTAACACAAATAAATGAAAAATATACCTCATCCCTCCTAGTTCTTATTTTCTTGGCCGAAAGCCCTGTGCTGCATATTCAGCAACCAATGCCGCTTCTCTGCTAGGACCATGGTGCATCTAGATACGTCTCTCAATCCGTGAAGCAGCTAAGTGAAGTGACTAAAGTGTCATTTATGACCCATGACTCCCCTAGTTTCTGCCACCAAATGACTTTAAATCTGAAATGGACTTTCCTGGGTTTTGTTCTATGCCCCAGGGCATCCCGAATTGGGAGGCCCCACTGTGTGAAACCCTCCAGTTTGCCCAGTAGGACGCACCTCTCTCTATTCCAAATGCACATGCCCTTTGCTGTGTTTACATCTTTCCTCGGAAAGGACTCTGATTTAATTCAATAGGCAGCACATGCTGACGCATCCCAGCGCATGCTCCCCATTAAAAACAATCAGCTCCTTTTGCCAAAAGGCTCAAAATATCCATGATTGGTTGCACTGAATGAAGGTCCTATAGCTTATCCTTATTTTGCAGCTGAGTAAAATGCAGGAGGATCTGCAAGGGGCACATGCAGAGTCGTCCTCCCTGCGAGGAAGATATAGCAGCTGTCAGAGGGAAGCCATGGAGCTACAGCAACGAATGTTGGAACAGGAGCAGAAGAATACAGAGCTGCAGAGGGAACACCGCAGTACTCTGGAGAGTCTACACCGAGCCCGTGAACAGGTCAGTGGTGGGAACACGCAGCACTACATCCAGAAAATGCTTTTTATACAGTCGGTTGACCTCCATCCTGTGTACCATCCACCTCACATAGCCTGAATTTGCCTTATGTGGTAAGCTTACCCTCTCATTTCCTGGTTGGCAAACTTTTCCCCTAAACCCACAAAAAACACAATTTTATTATTATTTTTCTTTTTTTTTATTTCTTGTGCACCTTTCAGTTGGAGGGGTTCTTCAAGTAAGGTGCAAATGTTTTTTTTTTGTCAACATATTTTCTGCAGCTTCATGGGGTATACACTAAAGCAGGGGTCCTCGGCTTTTCTTACCACATTCAACCTTGAGAGACAGTCTAAGCCACACTCGGCTTGAAGAAAATATCGACTTTGCGAATACCGCCACTCAATAAAATGCCCCTCTATCTCCGAAAATGTTAAATAGCAGGCAGAGAAGTGTGTTGGTTTACCCTCCAGCTTACTTGAAGCTTTCAGCACAATACTGGGAGCCTGGGAAAGTGTGCCTCTGGACGCTGCAAACACGGGTAAGCTGGCCTTTTTCACCTGCTAAACTCATTGACCCCAGGCAGTCCACAAGCACACCGCAAATGTCTGCAAGCCACATGTACCCCTGAGCTGCAAGTTGGGGACCAGTGTACTTAAGAATGGTAAGCCCTCCACATAGGGCAACAAGCTCTCCTATGTGAGAATGTATTTATTCTATTTATAACTATTTTGTATTAAATGGTGCATTATAAACTAACAGATTCTTCTTTTCATTTGAAGCTACTGAATCTGGAGCATTCGATGAAGGAGCTAAAAGAAGAAAAGGGAAGACTCCAGGAGCACTGTCAGCAGCTTGAGCAGGAGACTGGAGCGCTACATGCTGAACTGGAGACACAGAACCTGGCTTTATCTGAGCACAACAATGTATTTGAAAGCAAGGTGAGAGCACAGAAGAACCCCTGTGGCCTTCTAACCAGAGACCTCGAGTGACTGACAATCCTCCTGTATGTTCTAGCTAAACCAGAAGGAGCAGCAGCTGGAGCGCCTGAGTAGAGAGGTGCAGACCGTGAGAAGGCAGCTGCAGAATACAGAAGACAAGGTGAGATTAGGTCATTTATACAGCCCCATCATCTTTGGTACTGTTGTTCAAGCCCTACTACAGCCTAAACCTTACTTATTACATATATTCTTAGTATACAGTACGTCCTGCTCCAGATATAGTACTTACACTTGGGTTATCCTCTGCCAGATGGCGCTGCACTGCAGAGACCTGCAAAGCAGGCTCCTCCCGGCCCCTAAAATACCCGGGGACCTCCCACAAACCCCCAGATTTCTCTGACTGCTGACTGCGAAGACATGAAGTATCACTCTCTCGCAGGTGAGCGGGGCTATCAAAGCCTGCGGCCCTGCTGGACTATTCCCACCCGTCCTTCCTGTGATGTGCTGCGGGTGAAGGTAGGCAGCACCATGCGTGCTTATGGAGCCACCGCAGTCCCCCACCAAAGGGTAGGCGGTTTAGGCTGATGGTGAGCCTCTAGGGGATGCCCCTCCCGCATTATTGCCCCATGCCCCGTGTAGCGGTGGGCCCTGTACAAAGGGTCGCCATCCTCCCTCGTTCCCCCCCGTAGCTCGGGGGGGAAAGAAAGGGGGGTGTGTGTGTGGTGGTCTCAGTGTATGGTGTTTACACGATTATGGCCTTTGTATTGTCCCTTGACTGGTATATCTGGTGTCAGAGCCGCGCTGTTTGCATTTTTGTTGTGTACCTGCCGCCGCCGCGCGCGTCTCTTTCCTTTACTGGATGTGCAGCGCCGGGCGGCGGCAGCGCCTCTGACGCTGCGGCGTCTTCATTGGCAAATCATTTTCTAAGTGTGTCATACACTCTGCTTCCCTGACAACGTTGACCACTATCTCAGAGCTTCGCGCTCTTCGGGGGGGGGGGGGGGGACCTGGCTTGGCGCGCTCTGCGTCACAGCCCGCCCTTCGAGGTTCGCTTGGCGCCATTTTGATGCTAGTCGCGCGCGTGGTAGTGGTCTTCCTCCTCCCTTGGTCTGTAAGTGCCCTCGCGGGCGATTTTCATGATCCTTGATTACTGCGCATGGTTCTGACACCCTTTGTTCCCATTATGTCTTTCAGACGGTTGAATCCAGTGGCTTCTCCCGACCCTGTGTAATTTATAGCGGGCCTTGTAAATTTCTCCCACTTCCTAGCGGGTCTTGGGGCATCCAGGGTTGCCTATAGCGTAAATCCCTGCTGGCATATTGTGCCTAAATAATCACCATATGGAGGCATCTCAGAATTATGTGACCGGGGTCCCTCTGGGACAAGACCGGCTGTGTATAGCGCGTGGACAACCCCATGCTGATGCTGACAGGGCACGGGTCTGCGGACCCTGTGCCGAGCAAGCACTGGCTCTGCAATCAGGTGTGCCAGTGGCTGCACCTCGCTTCAATTCGCCTATTTCCCCATGCTTAAATCTCACTCCTGCTGAGTCGCATACAAGTGGGGATTTGCAGCCTGTTGTGTCTTCCAGACTGCCTACGGCTGAACAGATTATTGCGAGGTTGTCCGAGCGCAAGGGCCCTGGTAAGAAGTGGAACTTGACGTCTCATGTTACTGTTTTTTCCTATGGGAACTGAGGAGTTTACGACTCCATGTGACTATACCCCTTCTGATGAAGGAGAGCTGTTCTCTGACGCAGGCTCATCTGATGAGAGGCCGAGGAGTCATGACGATTCTGGCCCTGAATACTGGGGCCAGTGTGACACTGATGATCTGTTGATTAAGGTCTTTAAGGTTCTGTCTATCTCTCTCCCTGGTGAGGCCCCCAATCCGAGAGGGGAGCGTTTCCATACAGCGACAGCACGTTTGGAATTTCTAGAGCAGGCTTATTTCCATGCTCTCGTGCTCAAGGAATGGGAATGCCCCAGTAAACTTCCAGGGGTCCCAGGGGACTGGGATAGGAAATACCCTTTCCCCCCTGAGGTGGTTAATTGTTGGTCATCACCCCCTGCGGTGGATGCCCCGATCATAGGGGTTCCTAACCCCCCCTTTATTACAGCCCCTGCTTATAGTACCCTTCGGGATGCTGAGGACCGGCGCATTGATCTGCTGGCCTCCCACGCCTTTTCTTGTGCAGGGACGGCGCTGCGCCCGGTCTGTGCCGCGGCTATTACTGCAGTGGCCGCTAGAACCCTCATCAGAAAGATGCTCGATCATCATCCTGAGGATCTCCCCTGGGAGGTGTTTAATGCACTCTCCAGTTGTGATGTGTTTGTAAAATTTATCCTGTTAGCGCTGGATGACACCATTAGAATGTGTGCAAGAACTTCTGCCCTTGTGGTGACTATACGTCACTTGGTTTGGCTGCGACAGTGGGGTGCTGACGATGCTACTAAAAAGACTCTTACTGGGCTTCCCTTTAGTTGGCAACGCCTGTTTGGGGCCCGTCTGGACCTGTTTGGTAAAAAGGGCAAATCACCCCAACGCAGGCGGCCGTCTCGGCCCCCTCGGGGCACCCCTCCCCCTCCCTACCATAGTGTTAAACAAGAACCTGGGGTGTCCTTCCTGGGGGCTCTCGCAGACTCCTGCCCTGGGAGCGGCAGACAACGCCCTGGCCCCTCCGGAGGGGCTAAGCCAAAATCTTCCACCAAACCCCCTGAAGCACCCGTTCGGGTGAGGGGATGGCTGCAGCACCTTGCTCTTGTCAGGAGGCATCACGCCTCTTTCTGGTGGATTCAGGAGGTATTGTCCTCCGGATACAGGTTTCAGGGTATTATCAGGGTACTCCTGGTCCCTGCCTCTGTTCAGGCGTTGGTACAGGCCATTCAGGGCCGGCGGGGTCTGGGGGTCACTTGCAGATTGCCCTTAATAGGCAGAGGCAGGGGCCGCTACACCAACCTTCCACAGTCCCTCGAAAGGATGGGTCAGTCTGGCCCATTCTGGATTCACAAGTTTGCGGCAATTCACCAATTACAGGCATTTTCTGCATGGAAACTCTGGGTCGGGCCATCAGCGCCTTCTTACCTTCTGTGGAGCTCAAAGATGCTTCTGTTCACTACCCTTTGTCTTCTGGACACCGAGGCTCTTCAGGTTCGTGTTGGAAGCTCCAACACTGCTAATCTGTGGCCTTGTACCTGGAGTGCTCACCAAGGTGCTGACGGGGGTGATATCTCTGATGAGACCAAGGGGCGTCCGCGCTATGACCTACCTGGACGTCCTTTTTCACGTCCCAGTCTCTACGTCAGGCTAAGTTAGTTTCTTAGTTTCTTGGCTGGAGGTGTCCACTGGGTGTCATTTGGATGGGTGATCAATCACCCCAAGTCCTCATTGTCCCCTTGATTGGTAACTCCATTACTTGGAATGAATCTGGATTCGGTTCAGGCGAGAACCTTCCTTCCTCAGCAATAAAGTGGACAATCTGGTTGCATGGGCTTAGTCCCTCATTGCTGTCCCCGTCCCTTCGCCAGGCAGGGATGCTGCTGGTGTGCCCGTTGGTGGTTTGCTCAGAAGAGATCCCTTTTGCTCAGTTCCCCTTGGGCCCTTCTACAACTTCTATTGTTAGTACAGGACAGGGATTCAGCATCCCTGGAGCAGGGCCTGTGTGCCTTCCCCACTGGTGAGGAGGTCCCTCTTGGAGTGGATGAACTCAAGGAAACTGTCTGGGGGCAGTTCCCTTCTTTGCCCCTTCCTGGAGACTGTTGCCATGGATGCCAATCTATCAGGTTACAGGGGGGATTTTCTTATGAAACTCCCTGCGGTTCTGGGGGAGGTGGGGCCTTTAGAGGGTCCATACGCCTATCAAATCCCAACAGGGACCATAGGATTACATGGGGGCCACACATGAGTACCCCCTGAAAGAAGTGAGCGTTCAGGTTGGTTCTATTTCGCTTGGCTACTCCTCTTCAGGGCCTACCTGTTCGGGGGCGCTCGGTCGGTCTGATGACAGTGGCCTGCATTAATCATCTGGGAGGGACCTGGAGCAGGAGGGTCTTCCAGGAAATGTCTGTGATCCTAATCTGGGTGGAGGACTATGTTCCTTGCATACCTGTGGTTTTCGCCCCGGTAGGGGGTCTCTGTGACTAATCCCTGGGTCACTATGAGGTCCAACCAGTTATGGACCTGTCTGTGTCCCGTCGCTATCACAAGCTCTCAGGCCTTGTTTTCCCTGGCCCAGGATCTTCTGGCCGTGGTCAGGATGCCTTGGTAACATTATGGCTGGACATTCTGTTCTTTATGTCTTTTCTCCATTCCCCCTGCTAGGCAGGGTTCTGCGCAAGATTGCTCTGGAAGGGGGTCCAGTGACTCTGGTGATCCCCGGTTGGCCTAGTAGAGTGTGGTTCGTAGACGTGGTACTGGGAGCAGTAGCTCTGTACGTTCTGCCAGGAGTGCCAGCTCTGTTTATTCAGGGCCCCTTTACGTCACCCCAGTCTACAGACTCTGGCCTAGACGGCCTGACTGCTGAAACATCCATCTTGATGGAGACAGGCTTATCTGTCTCGGTAATTGAGACTATGGGAAGAATAGGAGCTAGCTTCTTCCTCTTCTTCTTCCATCTGTTATAGGGTATGGTTTACCCATATCGATTGGCGTGAGTCTAGCTCTCTTCCCTGTCGGGCATTCTCGGTTCCCAGGGTTCTAGAGTTATTGCAGCATGAGCTGGAGTTGGTCTCCAACTCAGTACTCTGGTCAGGTTCTGCCCTGTCTGCCTTGCCTTAGAAGTCTTTCACTCAGTCTTCCTTGGTTAAGACTTCTTTCAGGGGGTACTCATGTGCGGCCCCCATGTAATCCTATGGTCCCTGTTGGGATTTGAATTTGATTCTGTCTGTCATGCGGGGTTTTTTCCCTTTGGTCCTATTCAGGATGCTGTCTGGCTGTTCTTAACCTCAAGGTTGTCCTTCTGGTGGGTGTTACTTCGGTCAGACGTGTGTTTGGCGGGCGGCTCTGTCTACCTAGCCCCCATTCTTTGAGATACACCAGGATAAGGTGGTGTTCCGCCTGAAACCGGACCCTCTGCCTAAGGTGGTGTCTTATGTTCATTGATTCAAGATATTGTTATTCCTTCTGTGCCTTATTCCTAGCAGCGCTGAGGAAAGGGTTCTGCATTCCTTGAACAGGTGTTGGAAGTTTTTCCTTGGTAGTCACTGTGTCCTTTAGGAGAAATGATGTTCCTTTGGACCTACGGTCACTCCATCCTGAATGTGCCCGATCTCGTCTGTTCTCGGGGAGTTGGGCGGCCTTGGCCCTGGTCATTACTTGAAGGGGATGGTTCCTTCTGGTCCTAGGAAAGGGTCTTTGGCTTCTGCCAAGTCTACTGTTAGCTATTGGATTCGTCAGGCTGTTACTCTGTCCTATTCCAACAAGGGGAAGATTCTTCCTTTTCGCTTTGCTTCTTATTCTACTCGTGCCTTGGTGCCTCTTGGGCTTTCCAGCACCAGGCTTCTGTTGAACTGGTTGCTAGGCTGCTATTTGGTCTTCTGTTCACTCCTTTTCAAAGTTTTACAAGGTTGATGTTAGGGCCTCAGCTCATGCTGTCTTGGCCGCATGGTTATGCAGGTGACAGTGGTTTTAACTGTCTGCTGTTGCCTTTTTTGTTGGGGATCCCACCCTACTTTATGGACACTGCTATTGGATGTCCCAAGTGTAAGTACTATAAATACTATATCTGGAGCAGGACATACTGTATACTAAGAATAATACAATTCTGTGAAGTACTCACCTGTAGAATTGATATTATTTGTATACAGTACGTCCTGCTCCACCCCACCCTGGTTTTTGCATTTTTCTGGATCCCCTGTACCATTGTTATAGTTACCAGTTTTCGGTGGTTAATTCTCCCGGCTTCTTGTTCACTGCTTTTCAATGCTGGGGATTTGTGGGAGGTCCCCGGGTATTTGAGGAGACGGGAGGAGCCTGTTTTGCATGTCTCTGCAGTGCAGCGCCATCTGGCGGAGGATAACCCAAGTGTAAGTACTATATCTGGAGCAGGACGTACTGTATACAAATAATATCAATTCTACAGGTGAGTACTTCACAGAATTGTATTTTTGCTATTCACTACTTTACATTTCCGTTCCTGTTAAGTCACCAGAGTCAGGAAGTAATCCATAAAATGTTAATGGTGATGGGGAATGTTAATGGTAATGTGAAAGGTAGTGACAGGCAAAGAACATGCCCTATAGAGCCTTAATTTTCATGGAAGTAACAATGAGAAGCTTTTGCGAGTAACACCAGGACTGCGAGTGTACAACAACACTGATGAAATGGAAATGATGTCTACCTAAATGGTTTCAGAAGACATTTTTTATATGGGCATTGGAAAGTTTTAGACAACCCCAGGGCAAAATGCCTACCCTAAGAAACAGAGCAATGGCCAATAAGCAGTGCATTAGGTAGGTAGAGCCTACCATAAAAGCATGGGAAGAGATGAGAAGTCACAGGGCTGCCTTCAGGGCCAGGAGCTGGGCCACCCCTGAGTGACCGAGCCTCATAAATTAGTCCAGTCTGTACTGCCCTGATGACCTGTGTTTTTGTGATGTGACATTTGAGGCTTTCCTGTTAGATTATTCTTAAAAGCTAAATCTCTTGACAATCGCATCACCAACTGCAAAAACAGGAAAGTGTATTCAGCTCCTCCCCACTTTATCAAAGCTCAAGTTGGGTTCTAAATAAGCAATTTATGATAAACCATCCATTACAAAAAAAGCAGTCTGCCAAGAAAGTTATGATTTAGCTGCGAAAACTTTTAGGAGAAATATAAATGAGAAAATGTGGAATCAACCTTAGTGATGACGTAGAGACATGGATTAATGTAAAAAATCCTCCAAAGGACATGTCTCTGCCCCCCCTTCCCACACCATTCCCATTATGCTTGATAGACAGGCTAAAGGAAATGCAGCGCCCTATGCTAGTACATTTACTATGATCAGAGGTCACAAGTTCAAATCCAAGTAGATTAGCCAATTAGTTATTAGTATTTTGAGGCAAATAACCAAAAACAATATACTCACCTTTTCTCCCACACAGCCCATCATTCCTAGTACGCAGCTGCAGCTCTTACATGATCACTGGATATAGGTCCATCGCCGCCTCGTCATTCCTGTTTCTCTGATGCGGCGATGCCTCCGTCACAGGGAGCTGGCATGCCCCCTCCATTCACTGCAATGGAAAGAGTGTGTGAAGACCCAACCACCCCCTTTCCATTGCATTGAATAGAGGGGGGCATGTCAGCTCAGAGTGATGAGGCCGGGGGCGTCTACGTGTCAGAGAGATGGAGAACCTGCCAACCAGACGTCTGACCAGGCCGTGATGGACCTAAATCCAGTGATCAGGTAACAGCTGTGTAGCGTTTATTTGTCTGAAAATTATTGTCTTTAATTTTATAAGGAGAAATATGCTGCCAAAGTGGACAACAAGGAGCATAATCACTTCAAGGAATTACAAAAAGACTGGTGTATTCGTTTGGTGTATAGTTCAAGGAATGTCTTTGCCTCCTCCATGCTTGACAGACAGAGAACCATTAGCCCCACACCCCAGTGCCAATATCTCAGCTGCGTTAGGTACAGGATTTGGATGACTAAGCATGATGATTTTTGTTGTACCACAACAATTCAGAAATATGGGCAGGTGGCTTTCATCCCTATTTTCCCTACTATGCAGACCTTTCACAGCCTGTGTCTCAGAATCACCCAATATGCTGTGGCCTGTAGTCTATAAAAGTTGAAGACGTGGTTTTGCACATTATTGTATATATTCTTAGTATACAGTACGTCCTGCTCCAGATAGATTACTTACACTTGGGTTATCCTCCGCCACATGGCGCTGCACTGCAGAGACATGCAAAACAGGCTCCTCCCGGCCCCTCAAATACCCAGGGACCTCCCACAAATCCCCAGATTTCTCTGCAGTGCTGACTGCGAAGACATGAAGTTATCACTCTCTCGCAGGTGAGCGGGGCTATTAGCCTGCGGCCCTGTTGGACTATTCCCACCCGTCCTTTGTGTGATGTGCCTCCCAGCCTGGGCTGCGCTGGTCGGGTGAAGGTAGGCGGCACCATGCGTGCTTATGGAGCGCTGCTCCACCGCAGTCCCCCACCAAAGGGTAGGCGGTATAGGCTGATGGTGAGCCTTTATGGGATGCCCCTCCCGCATTATTGTCCCATACCCCATGTAGCGGTGGGTCCTGTACAGAGGGCCGCCATCCTCCTTCATTCTCCCTGAAGCCTTCGGGGAGAAAGAAAGGGGGGGAGTGTGTGGGTGTCAGTGTAGCGTGATTACATGCATATGACTTTTTGTAATGTCTTTTGGACTGGTATATGTGGTGTCGGCCGCCGCGCTGACTTGTCTTTTTCTCTTGCAAATGCCGCCGCTGCGCACTCCTTTTTCCTTCATATTGGATGTTCTGCGCCGGGCGGCGGCGTTTACCTCAGACGCTGCTGCGTCCTCATTGGCTGCTTGTTGGGCTTCGCGCCCTTCAGGGGGGCGGGGCCTGGCGTGCCGCGCTTCACGGCTCGCTCTGGCCCGCCCTTCGAGGTACTCGGCGCCATTTTGTCAGATCGCGCACGCGTGTGACGTTTTTACATACCGTGGTCCGTAAGTGCCCTCGCGGGCGGCTTTATACTCATTGTAGTTTTTCGGTTCTGACACCCTTTCTTCTCATTGTGTCTTTCAGACAGGTGAATCCATTGGCTTCTCCCGGCCCGGTGTAATTGATAGTCGGGCCTTGTAAAATTACTCCCACTTCCCTAGCGGGTCATTGGAGCATCCAGGGTTGCTTTATAGCGTCAATCCCTACTGGCATATTGTGCCCTAAAAATCACCATATGGAGGCATCTCAGGATATTGTGACCGGGGTCCCCCTGGGACACGACCGGCTGTGTATGGCGTGTGGACAACCCCATGCTGACGCTGACAGGGCACGGGTCTGCGTACCCTGTGCTGAGCAAGCGCTGGCCTTGCAATCTGGCCGGCCAGTGGCTACACCTCGTTGCACTTCACCTACTCCCCCAAGTTTAAATCTCACTCCTGCTGAGTCGCATACAAGTGGGGATTCTCAGCCTGATTTGTCTTCTAGACTGCCTACGGCTGAACAGATCATTGCGAGGTTTTTAGTGCGTAAGGGCCCTGGTAAGAAGCAGCACTTGACGCCTTATGTTACTGTTTTCCCTGTGGGATCTCAGGAGTTTATGAATCTGTGTGGCTATACCCCTTCTGATGAAGGAGAGCTCTTTTCTGACTCAGGCTCATCTGATGAGAGACCGAAGGGTCATGACGATTCTGGCCCTGACCCCTGAGCCCCGGATGACAGTGACAGATTATTGATCCAGATCTTTGAGGTTCTGTCTCTCTCTCTCCCTGGTGAGGCTCCCAGGCAAAGAAGGGAGCGTTTCCATACAGCAACATCACGTTTGGAATTTCTAGAGCAGGCACATTTCCATACCCTTGTGCTCAATGAATGGGAGTGCCCCAGTAAACTTCCCGGGGTTCCAGGGGATTGGGATAGTAAGTATCCTTTTCCCCCTGAGGTGGTTAATTGTTGGTCATCCCCCCCCCCCCGAGGTGGATGTCCCAATCATAGGGCTATCTAACACCCCTGTCTTGCATCCCCCTGATTATACTACCCTTCGGGATGCTGAGGACCGGCGCATTGACCCGCTGGCCTCCCACGCCTTTGCATGTGCGGGGATGGCGCTGCGCCCGGTCTGTGCCTCTGCCATTACGGCTGTGGCCGCTAGAACCCTCATCAGAAAAATGCTTGATCGTGCCCCTGATGATCTCCCTTGGAAAGGTGTTTAATGCACTCTCCAGTTGTGATGTGTTTGTAAAATTTATCCTATTAGCATTGGATGACACCATCAGAATGTGTGCAAGAACTTCTGCCCTTGTGGTGGCTATACGTCGCTTGGTCTGGCTGCGACAGTGGGGTGCTAACAATGCTGCGAAGAAGGCCCTTACTGGGCTTCCTTTTAAGGGGCTACGCCTGTTTGGGGCCCATCTAGACCTTTTTGGTAAGAGAGGTAAGTTACCCCAGCGCAGGCGGCTGTCTCGGCCCCTTCGGTGCCAGGGCCCCCCTTCTACCCCCTACCATGGTGTTAAACAGGAACCAGGGGTGTCCTTCGCGGGGGCTCGCGCAAATTCCTGCCCCAGGACCAGCAGACAACACCCTGGCTCCTCCGGGGGGGCTAAGCCAAATCTTCTCCCAAGTCCGCTCAAGCATGATGGGGCGCCCTCGCCCGTCAGGGTGAGGGGACGGCTGCGGCACCTCGCTCATGTCTGGAGGCATCACGCCTCAGACCGGTGGATTCAGGAGGTAGTGTCCTCCGGCTACAAGACAGAGTTTGCTGTGCGGCCTCCCCCAAGATTATCAGGTCCCGGGTACTCCTGGTCCCTGCCTCTGCTCAGGTGTTGGCGCAGGCCATGCAAGGCCTGCGGGGTTTGGGGGTCATTTTTAGATTTCCCTTAACAGACAGAGGCAAGGGACTCTACACCAACCTTTCCACGGTTCCCCAAAAGGATGGGTCAGTCTGGCCCATTCTGGATTTACAGATCTTCAGCAAATTGTCAGGTATAGGCGTTTTCTGCATGGAAACTCTGCGCTCGGCCATCCGCTCCCTGCGCCCCGGGGGCTTCATGCCGTCTGTGGAGATCAAAGATGCTTATTTTCACATCCCTGTGTTTTCAAGACACCAAGGTTCCTCAGATTTGCGTTGGAAGACCAACACTGCCAATTTGTGGCCTTGTCATCTGGCCTCTCTTCAGCTCCCAGAGTGCTCACCAAGGTGCTGACGGGGGTGATGTCTCTGATGTGACCAAGGGGCGTCCGCGTGCTGCCCTACCTGGACGTCTTCATTACTTCCCAGTCTCTATATCAGGCTAAGTTGGATATTCAGCTGGTGGTGTCCATTTGGGAGTCATCTAGATGGGTGATCAACCACCCCAAGTCTTCACTGTCCCCTTCCTTGGTAGCTCCATTCCTAGGAATGAATCTGGATACAGTTCAGGCAAGGATCTTCCTTCCTCAGCAGAAAGTGGACAATCTGGTTGCACGGGCTCAGTCCTTCCTAGCTGTCGCCGTCCCTCCACCAGGCAGGGGATGCAGCTGGTGGGCCTGATGGTGGCGTGCTTGGAAGCGGTCCCTTATGCTCAGTCCCCCTTGGGGGGCTTCTGCAACTTCTCCTATTGTTTGTATGGGACAAGGACCCAGCATCTCTGGACAGGGTCTGTGTGCCTTCCCCCCTGGTAAGGAGGTCCCTCTTGTAGTGGATGGACTCAAGGAACCTGTTGGGGGGCAGATCCTTTCTTGCCCCTTCCTGGGAGACGGTCACCACGGATGCCAGTCTATCAGGTTGGGGGGGGGGGGTTTCTGGAAGTCCCTGCAGTTCCAGGGGAGGTGGGGCCCTTAGGAGGCTCATACACCTATCAATGTTTGAAACTGTGAGCGATCAGGTTAGTTCTGACTCGCTTGCCTACTCATCTTCAGGGCCTGCCTGTGCAGGAGCGCTAGGTCTATCTGACGGCAGTTGCCTACATCAATCATCAGGGAGGGACCTGGAGCAAGAGGGTCCTCCAGGAAGTGTCTCCGATCCTGACCTGGGTGGAGGCCAATGTTCCCTGCATATCAGTGGTATACATTCCAGGGGGGGGGGGTCCCTCTGCAACAGGGTGTTCCATTCCCTGTGTCACCGTGGGGACCAACCAGATGTGGATCTGTTTGTGTCCCGTCACAATCACAAGCTTCCGGTTCTTGTCTTCCTGTCCCAGGATCCTCTGGCCGTGACCACGGATGCTTTAGTACTGTCATGGCAGGACATTCTGTTCTGTATGTCTTTCTTCATTCCCCCTGCTAGGCAGGGTCCTGCGCTAGATTGCTCTGGAAGGGGTGCCAGTGATTCTGGTGGCCCCCAGGTGGCCAAGAAGAGTGTGGTTCACAGACGTGGTACAGTTGGCAGTAGATCAGTACGTTCTGACAGGAGTGCCAGATCTGCTCACTCAGGGCCCCTTACGCCATCCCAATTACAAACTCTGGCTTTGACAGCCTGGCTGCTGAAACCTCCATCTTGATGGAGAAAGGCTCGTCTGCCTCGGTGATTGAGACCATGGTGTAGGCTAGGAAGAGAACTTCTTCTTCCATCTATTATAGGGTATGGCATACCTACCTTGATTGGTGTGAGTCTAGGTCTCTTCCCTGTTGGGTGTTCTCAGTCCCCAGGGTTCTGGAGCTTTTACAGCATGGGTTGGAGTTGGGTCTAAAACTCAGTACTCTGAAGGGTCAGGTTCTTCCCTGCCTTCTTTCAGAAGTCTTTGCTCAGTATTTCTTGGTTAAGACCTGCTTTCAAGGGGTCACTAATGTGCGTCCCCCTCGTAAACCTATGGTCCCGGTTGGGATTTGAACTTGGTCTTGTCTGCCTTGCAGGGTGCTTCCTTTGAGCCTATTCAGGATGCTGCTCTGGCTGTACTTACCCTCAAGGTTGTCTTTCTGGTGGCTATTACTTCGGTTAAGCTTGGGTCTGAGCTGGCGGCTCTGTCTATCCAGCCCCCATTCCTTGAGAGACACCAGGATAAGGTGGTGTTCCGCCTTAAGCCGGACTTTCTGCCTAAGGTGGTGTCTGCTTTTCATGTGAATCAGGTTATTGTTCTTCGTTCATGGTGCCCTAATCCTAGCATCGCTAAGGAAAGGGTTCGGCATTCCCTGGATGTGGTCAGGTGTTTGAAGTATTACCTGGTTGTCACTGTGTCCTTCAGGAAAACTGATGCTCTTTTTGTGGTCCCTTCCGGTCCTAGGAAGGGTTTGGCTCCTGCCAAGTCTACTATTAGCGAATGGAGGCTGTGATTCAGGCCTATTCTACTAAGGGGAGGAATCCTTCCTTCCACCTTATTGCTCATTCTACGTGTGCTATTGGTGCCTCTTGGGCCTTCCAGCACCAGGCTTCTGTTGAACAAGTTTGCAAGGCCGCTACTTGGTCTTCTGTTCATACCTTTTCAAAGTTTTACAAGGTTGATGTTCGGGCCTCAGCTGATGCTGTTTTTGCCCGCAAGGTTTTGCAGGCGGCAGTGGTTTAAACTGTCTGCTGTTACCTTTTTGTTGGGGATCCCACCCTACTTTATGGACACTGCTATTGGATGTCCCAAGTGTAAGTAATCTATCTGGAGCAGGACGTACTGTATACTAAGAATAATACAATTCTGTGAAATACTCACCTGTAGAATTGATATTATAACTATACAGTACGTCCTGCTCCACCCCACCCTGGTTTTTGCATTATTCTGGATCCTCTGTATGGTGATTATCATTGTTATAGTTACCAGTTTTTGGTGGTTAAATTCTCCCGGCTTCTTGTTCACTGCTTTTCAATATTGGGGATTTGTGGGAGGTCCCTGGGTATTTGAGGGGCCGGGAGGAGCCTGTTTTACATGTTTCTGCAGTGCAGTGCCATCTGGCGGAGGATAACCCAAGTGTAAGTAATCTATCTGGAGCAGGACGTACTGTATACTTATAATATCAATTCTACAGGTGAGTATTTCACAGAATTGTATTTTTAGCCCCTCTCCTGTCATGCAGATTTGGCTTGAAGCAGTAGGATTAAACATGCTTGTTCTATCACTATTACTTGTCTTGTTAAATTTAGACACCAGACTCTCTGCAACAGAACTGTAAATTTGTTCTTTTCAGGTCGAGCATCTTGAGAACACAAAGACCAGCCTTCAAGAGGAACTCAAAGTTTGTAATGCTGAGAAGTCCTCATTTTCTGAAACCATGAATAGGCTGGAGAGGGATGTGCGAGATCTCAAAATAGAGAAGGAAGACCTAGAGCATAAGGTAAGGTGTATATATGGAAATGGTGTACACCAGGTTATTGAGATCCTGGCTTCCCTTGCCTCCTTGTACACTTACTGTACACATGTAAAATCTCATTCCTGCACTGTTGTATTTCTCCTCTCATTCCATAAACAAATGTCTTAAGTGTCAATGACACTGGGCAAAATTATCTCTTGGATTAAACACAGATCTGAGGCTCTTTGTATTTTCAAATGTAGTCAGAGGTTTTGCTGTGTTGGTCCCTTAATCTTTTACCTGATGGAAGTAGCCTGAAGGACTTCCTAGGTGTGATGAATTGCTCATAATGCTCCAGGCTAATTTAATGACCCTTCGGGTGTAAGGGATCTCTTACTATTTTCTGTGTTCTCAGTCTATTTCTTTACTGCCATACCAGACAACAAAGGATGTGCATAGGATGACCTCTATGGTAGTGATCTAGAACATACGCAGAGTGTCTGTTCATGCACCACGTTTTTTCATCTGTCATAGGTATAATAATATCCTCTGATGGTCTTTTTTCCTCAGATTGGCTCAGTGTTTTTCCCATGTATGGATGTACTTTAAGGTGACGTCACAAGTAGTTCCAGACATCCCCAGGTTCTAGTAAACCTACATCCCCCTTATTAACGACCCCTGCCCCCCAAATCTGCAAATAACCCCAAGCTTTACCTGCCAGTTCCCCACTACTGCTCCCCCCCGATTGGCTCCACGGCCAGTCAGTCCCGCATCCTCAAGGGCCCGCAATATCTCACATAAGCCACTGGGATGCCCCTCCCTTAACAAGCCGTCAGGTGAGGAGCAGTCAGACAGACATAATTGACAAAACTCTGACAGTGCAGCTGCGAGTACCAAGCACGTCTGGAGAGGCTGTGAGGCGGGGGGGGGGGGGGGAGGGTTCCAAGAGAGGAGAAAAAGGGTACGGTGACCACGGGAGACCCAGGTGGTGAAGGAGAGATAAAAACAACAAATCACACACCAGGATCCTAAAGGGTGTGTATCTTATTTGAGGATAACAGCGGTTATCTGGTGCTTAGAATTTGGACTTGATAGTTACATTTGTCTGCTATATATAGTATTCTATGTAGGTATGATCCTAAACTTCTATAATGCTTTGTAGGTGCAGTCACAGACCAGAGCCATAGAACGACTTCAAGCCCAGCTTGCCACCTGTGATTCTGAACAAGACAGTGCACGTGAGCAGATCTCCCTGATACAGGAGGAGCGAAATTCTTTGTTGCACAAGATACCTCAGCTTCAGAAGGAGGTAATAATACTTCCCCCTTACTCCTCTGTCACTTTTATAAATCATTTTTACCACTTGAATGCAGGTTGTGTCCAGAACACCTTTCCTTTCTCCTCCTGGTCTTCCTCTACCTCTCTTACCTTCATCTCTTGCACTGATCAACCTCATACCCTCAACCTCATACATTTTTTTCTCTGCATCCCATAAAAACTCCCCACGCAAGACTTTATCCAGAATGTTTATGATGGGTGGAAAGGAGAAGAGCTGCACATCTGTTCTGCGTTTTTATTGCTGACTGTAGGGTGTAGGATGTTCTGTGAACCCAAAGAGCCCCCTCTTGCTGCCCCTAAGGCCTGCATGGAATGATCATCTTCTCTTCAAGGCCAGGTCTCCCTCTCCAGGAGGTGCAGCACACACACTGTTGTGGCCGACAGCTTCTTCAATAGGTTGCTGCAGAGACCCGACCTGGAGGGCAGGAATATCACTTAAAGAGGAACTGATCTTCTTTTTTTTTTTTTTTTTTTCTTCAGTTTTTTTATCAGTTTGAAGCATACAATACGGCATCTGTAAACCAAATAATAATACTTGTCAGTGAACTTTCCTTGACTGTATACCATACAATAGAAGCTCTTTAAAGTTTAGTACACATTTCGTAGCAACTTAATCAAAAATGGGGACGTAGCCTCAGATCTAAACTAGGGCCAAATTCTAAAGCGAAACTGTAACTAATGGGTAGCGGGGGAGGGGGGAAGGGTGGGAAGAGGTGGGAGCCGTGCAGGCCTCTGGGTCTCAGCCAGGAGAGCTTTACTTTCGTCCGACTCAGAAAACTTGAGCCACTCATACCAGGTGGCAATGAACTGCTCAAATCTATTCTCTCTAGACAGTATAATGTTTTCAAAGCGCATTATTTCATTAACCTTCAGGACCCACATTGCTAATGAGGGGAGTTCCGTCTTTTTCCATGTTAGGGGTATGCACGCTTTTGCCGCATTGAGCATGTGACACAATAGGGACTTCTTATAAACCTTCATAGGGGCGTCTGATAAGACAGGTAGCCGGGTTACCGGTTACATCTCTTTCGGATATTCTCCCTGCCACCTCCCTCACCGCCTCCCAGAAGGGTTTGAGTTGGGGAAACTCCAAAAGATATGTAACAAGTCCCCTCTTGCCACCCCACACCTCCAACACTCAGCAGATGTCTCCAGGTGCCATTTACTAATCAATGCCGGCACTCTGTACCAGCGCGTGAGAATCTTGTAATTGCACTCCTGTAGTTTAGTGCAGATGGAGGTTTTGTGTGGGGTGGCCAGAAGCCTCCTGCGTTGCTGCTGAGAGGGTGATTTCCAGATCCTGTATGTAGGAGAGCGTATACTTGGTAGCCTCTGTACTGGAGCAAAGCCCTTCAAAAGGGGTAGTATGCCTCATCCCACCTGCAAATTCTCGAAGTGAGTGAAGAAAGTGCTTCAAAAAAAGTGCTTAAAAAAAAACTGAGTTTGCTGCCAGCCAGTCCATTCCGGCAGTCCCCTCTCCTGTGTGAGGGCTCCCAGGTCGCACCATCTCTCTGCTGCCCAAAAATGTTTTGCCCTGCAGACGCCCATCCTGGACCATGCCCTAGGCAATGGTCCCTCATATCCCGGGGGAAAACCTGGGTTTCCAAGTATTGGGTACAATGGGGAGGGGACTGGGGATATGTCCGGGTGCACCATATGTTTCTGCCATGTTTTTAACGTTACCCCTATAGTGGGATGTTCTATTGCTTGTTCATTGCCCTTGCCGTCCAGCCAAATTACATTGGCTAACGGTGCTGCTGAGAACTCCTGCTCCAGTCTTACCCACTGTTTATGCCTCCCATGCAGGCACCAGTCCACCGTTCTACTTAGGTGGACCGCTGCATGGTATATGACCGGATCTGGAAAGCCCAGCCCACCGTTCTTTGGTCCTGGCAAGTACGTTTCTATTCAGCCTTGGCTTCTTCCCCCACCAAAACAAATCTGACAAAGAGAGCTCTTACTTTCTGAAGAAAGGACTGCAGGACCAAAATCGTGAGCGTCTGCAGGAGATACAGCAGCCGAGGAAGCAGATTCATTTTAATGGCATTACAGCGGCCAAACCAGGATATTTTCACACCTGACCACCTTGCTGTTTCCTCTTCAAATTTTTTCAATAGGGGTGGAAAGTTGGTGGCAAAGACATCTGACAGATTTCTCCCGATCTTGGTCCCCAGAATACGTAATGCTCTCTCTGGCCCACTTAAATGAAAAGCACTTTGAAAACTTTTAAATCTCTTCGGAGGGATGTTTATGTTGAGGGCCTCCGATTTTTGGAGGTTGATCTTCTACCCTGAGAGCTCTCCGTATTGCCTCAACTCTGCCATCAAGTTTGGAAGGGAAACCTCGGGGCAAGTCAGGCTAAAAATCAAATCGTCCGCGTAAGCGGCTACCTTGTAGTGAGCGGATGCGCCCTCTAAGCCTCTAATCGCCAGATTTCGATTGACCCTGCAAAAGAACGGTTCTAGGGTAAGTATAAATATCAGGGGAGAGAGTGGACACGCCTGCCTTGTCCCGTTAGACATTCCAAAGGACCCCGACAGCACACCGTTCACGTAGACCGTTGCTGATGGCGAGCTATATAGACTCCCAATCCAGCTTAATTCGTTCGGCCAAATCCAACATGTTTGAGTGTGGCTTGCAAAAACTCCCAACTTACTCTATCAAACACCTTTTCGGCGTTGTTCGCTAGTAGAAGAGTAGGGGTCCCATAAAGGTTCTGTTGGGAGTTTCGTTGTGCCAGATGGACCAGATTCAGAACCTTTATGGTATTATCCCTCGCCTCTCTGTGCGGCATAAACCCCATCTGGTCAAGCCGGATAACGTGGTGTAAGTATGGAGCAATCCTGGAGGCTAGAACCTTTGCAAAGAGCTTTATGTCCGTATTTAGAAGCGAGATGGGCCTATAGTTAGCACATTGGGTGGGATCTTTCCCCTCCTTCGGGATTACCGTAATGTACGCTCTCAATGAGTCTACCGGGAGAGACACCCCCCCCCCCCCCCCCCTTAATGGAGTTGAAGACTTTAAGCATTTTGGGAGTTAGGAGTGGGAAAAATTTCTTGTAGTACGGAAGGCTGAAGCCATTTGGGCCGGGGGTTTTCCCCCCTGACACCACCTTCTGGAGCTCAGACATGGATATCAGGTCCTCCAACCCTTCTAACACCTTCCTTGGTAATTTGGGCATACCTGATTCATCAATGTACTGTGCCAGGCGCGACTTTCGATTCGCACCTTATTCTAAGCATACAGCACGTCCTGCTCCAGATGTAGTAATTACATGTGGGTAATCCTCCGCCTGAGGCGCTGTTCACTGCAGACATGTAGAAAACAGGCTCCTCTCGGCCCTACATATACCGAGGGACCTCCCACAAATCCCCAGATTTCTCTGCAGTGCTCACTGCGAAGACATGAAGTATCACGCTCTTGCAGGCAAGCGGGGGCTTTACAGCCCGAGGCCCTGCGGGACTATTTCCACCCGTCCTCATTGTGAAGTAATGCCTCCCAGCCTGGGCTGCGTTGGTCGGGTGAAGGTAGGCAGCACCTTGTGTGCTTACGGAGCTAGGCTCCACCGCAATCCCCCACCATAGGGTAGGCGGTTAAGGCTAATGGTGAGCCTTCAGAGGATGCCCCTCCCGCATCAGTGCCCCACACCCCGTGTAGCGGTGAACCCCGAGTATGGGGTCACCTTCCTCCCTAGTTCCCCCCGTTATTGGGGGGGAAAAGGGGGGGGGGGTTGTGTGTACGACGGCCTAACCTTGCCCTATTACACTAGTAAGCTTATAGCCCTTGACGGTTACCGGGTGTCAGAGCCGCATTTCACTTTGATCGGAACTTAGCCGCAGCACCTTTAATGTATTTTACTTGGCGCGTACGGCGGCTCTGATTGCGGACGCTACGGATTTATTTCTGTATTCTATCCTGTCATGTTTAGTCCATGTTTAGAGGTGAGTCACTTGGTCTGGGTTCAGTTACTAACTACTGTTTCTGATTGGCTACGCGCTTTGAGCTTCGCGCTCTCCGGGGGGGGGCGTGGTCTGGTGTGGCGCGTTCCGTGTCATGTTCAGCTCTGGCTCGCCCTTCGAGGTTCGCTGGCGCCATTTCCTTCTCACGTGTGCGTGGTGAAGACTGTCCTCCCCTCGCTGTTCTGTAAGTGCCCTCATGGGCGACCTTTCTTTAGCTTTGCTTTCCCTCGCTTGGCTCTGACATCCCTGTTCCCCTTGTGTCTTTCAGACCGTGAACTTCAGTGGCTTCTCCCGGCCCGGTGTAGCGCCTGGTCCAGACCATTAAAAAATCACTCCCTCTTCCCAGCGGGTCATTGGGACATCCAGGGTTGCTTTATAGCATCAATCCCTACTGGCATATTGTACATAATAATCACCATATGGAGGCATCTCGGGATATTGTGAACGGGGTTCCTTCAGGACAAGCCCGTCTGTGTGTAGCTTGTGGGGTCTTACCTAGCAGCGGTGACAATGCACGGGTCTGCGTCCCTTGTGCACAGCAGGCACTAGCCGATCTTCCCGCCTCTTCCGAGGCTGGGCCCGCACCTCGCCTTGCTTCACCTACTCCCCCAAGTCTGAGCCTTACCCCCAATACCAGTGGGGATTCTCATTCTGATTTGGCCACTAGACTGGCTAGTGTGGAAAACTTAATTGCTGGCTCCTTGGCACGCAAGGCCACTGCCAAGAGGCGACATTTGAATCCTGAATCTACTATATTTCCTATAGAATCTGATGATTTACTTCTTTCTTACGCACATCCCCCCTCAGACGAAGGGGAACTGTTCTCTGACTCAGGGTCATACGACGACGAGTCCAGGGGACAGGAAGAGTCTGGTACTGATCATTGGTCCTCGGACGACATTGATAGATTGTTGACCCAGATCTTTGACGTATTGTCCCTCTCTCCCCCTGCCGCGGCTCCCCGGCAAAGGGGTGATCTGTTTCACACCGCTAGGGCACGGTTGGAATTTCCCGAACAAACCCATTTTAATAGCCTCGTGCTGAAAGAATGGGAACACCCCAGCAAACTTCATGGGGTTCCTAAAAGTGTGGATAAGAAATATCCCTTTCCTGCTGACCTAGTCAAGTGTTGGACATCGCCACCCGAGGTCGATGCCCCAATTCTAAGTCTGTCCAACACCTCTATTATGCACTCCCCCGACACTACTACGCTGCGGGATTCGGAGGATCGGCGTGTTGACCAACTGGCATGTCATGCCTTTGCATTTGGGGGAGCGTCACTCCGCCCAGTGTGCGCCTTAGCCATCACGGCGGTGGCGCTCAGGACTGTGGTTAAGACTGCTCTTGAAGGGGCGGATGACTTGAATTATATCCTATATGCATCGGACGATGCTAGTTGAGCGCTAGATCTTCTGCTCTGGTGGTAGCCATACGCCGAGCGGTCTGGTTGCGCCAGTGGGCCGCTGATAACGCCGCCAAGAAGGCCCTTACGCGCTTGCATTTAAGGGATTGCGCCTGTTTGGAGAAAGGTTAGAGATCTTTGCCAAGGGTGGCAAGTTACCCCAGCACAAGCGTCAGATTCGGACCTTTTGTGGCCCAAGCTCCCAATCGACCCCCTACCGTGGAGCTAAGCAAGGCAGAGGAGTGTCCTTCGCTGGGTCTCGCGCAGATCCCTGGAACAAGAATAAAGGACGCCGTCCCGGTTCCTCCTGGAGGCCCAAGGCCCCTCCCAAGACCCCTCAAGCATGAAGGGGTGCCCTCGCCCGTCAAGGTGGGGGGACGTCTATAGCACTTCAAGCATGTCTGGAGTCGCCACGTCTCAGACCGGTGGATTCAGGTGGTAGTGTCCTCCGGTTACAAGATAGAATTTGCTGTACGGCCCCCTACCAGGTTCGTTGGGTCCCGGATCCCTCAGGACCCTGCCTCAGCTCGGGTCTTGATGCTGGCTGTGCAGGACCTTCTGGATCTAGGGGTCATTTGCAAGGTCCCCTTAAGAGACCGGGGCAGGGGGTTTTATTCCAACCTTTTCACGGTACCCAAAAAGGACGGGTCAGTCAGACCCATTCTGGATTTAAAAATCCTCAACAGATTTGTCAGAAACAAGCACTTTCGTATGGAAACTTTGCGCTCGGCTATCGCCTCGCTGCGCCCAGGGGATTTCATGACATCTGTGGACATCAAGGATGCTTACCTGCACGTTCTGGTGTTTCCAGGGCACCAAAGGTTTCTCAGATTTGCGCTGCTGGATCAGCATTACCAGTTCGTGGCCCTGCCATTCGGCCTCACGTCGGCTCCCAGGGTGTTCACCAAGGTGCTGGCAGGGGTGATGTCCCTGTTAAGACTAAAGGGCATACGCGTGTTGCCCTACCTGGACGATATACTCATCACCTCTCGGTCTCTGCGGCAGGCAGAGCTGGACACTCAGTTGGAGTCCTTCGGCTGGGTGATCAATTACCCCAAGTCCTCTCTGTCCCCCTCCTCAGTGACCCCGTTCCTGGGGATGATTCTGGATACAGTTCAGTCAAGGATATTCCTTCCTCAGCAGAAGGTGGAAACTCTGACAACGCAGGCGATGTCCCTGCTTTCGAGCCCTCATCCCTCCATCCGGCAGGGAATGCAGTTGGTGGGCTCGATGGTGGCAAGCTTCGAGGCGGTGCCCTTTGCCCAGTTTCATTTGAGAATCCTGCAGCCTCACCTTCTGTCTGTTTGGAACAAGAACCCAGCGTCCTTGGACGGGATATGGGTGGTTCCCCCCTCGGTCAGACAATCCCTTGCGTGGTGGCTGGACCACAGGAACTTGACAAGGGGCAGATCCTTCCTGGCTCCCTCCTGGGAGACGGTCACAACAGATGTCACTCTGTCTGGTTGGGGGGGATTCTGGAAGTCCCTGCGCTTCCAGGGGAGGTGGGGCCCTCAGGAGGCGCATCTACCTACCATCAATGTCTTGGAACTCAGGGCGGTCAGATTGGTGCTGGAACAATTGACCCATCACCTGAGGGGTCTGGCGGTTCAGGTACGCTCAGACAACAGAATGGCGGTTGCCTACATCAACCATCAGGGAGGGACCCGGAGCAAGGGGGCTCTCCAGGAAGTTTCTCTGATTCTAACATGGGCGGAGACCAATGTCCAATGCATCTCGGCTGTCTACATTCCGGGGCGGAGAACCTGCTGGCAGATGCTCTGAGCAGGGGGTCGTCCCGTCAGGGGAAATGGTCCCTCTGCAACAGGGTATTTCAGTCCCTGTGTCACCGTTGGGGTGTACCAGATGTGGATCTGTTTGCATCCCGTCACAATCACAAGCTCCCGAGCTTTGTATCCCTGTCTCAGGATCCTCTGGGCAGAGTTCTGCGCAAGATTGCTCTGGAAGGGGTACCCGCGATTCTGGTGGCCCCAAGGCGGCCAAGAAGAGTGTGGTTCGCAGACGTGGTTCAAATGGCAGTAGATCAGTACGATCTGCCAAGGTTGCCAGATCTTCTAACTCAGGGGTCTCTACGCCATTTCAATTTACTAACTCTGGCTTTGACGGCTTGGCTGTTGAAACCTCCATCCTGATGGAAAAGGGTTTGTCTGCATGTGTAGTGGCTACTATGGTGCAAGCCAGGAAAAAGACTTCTTCTGCTATCTATTATAGAGTGTGGTGTGAGTCCAGGTCTCTTCCCTGCAGGGAATTTTTAGTCTCTAGGGTGCTGGAGTTTTTACAACATGGTCTAGACTTAGGTCTTAAGCTTAGTACTCTGAAGGGCCAGGTTTCGGCCCTGTCTATCTTCTTTCAGAAGACCTTTGCCCAGCATCCTCTTATCAAGACCTTCTTTCAGGGGGTCACTCATGTGCGTCCCCCCTCGAAAGCCTATGGTACCTGTTTGGGATTTAAACTTGGTTTTATCGGCCCTGCAGGGTGCTCCTTTTGAGCCTATTCAGGAGGCTGCTCTCGCTGTTCTCACGCTCATGGTTGTCTTCTTAGTAGCTATCACTTCTGTTAGGCGTGTGTCTGAGTTGGCTGCCTTATCTATTCAGCCTCCCTACTATGAGAGACACCAGGATAAGGTGGTGTTACGCTTCAAGCCAGACTTTCTACCTAAAGTGGTGTCTGCTTTTCATTTGAATCAGGATGTTGTACTTCCTTCTCTGTGCCCTAATCCTAGTAACCCTAAGGAGAGGGTTTTGCATTCCTTGGATGTGGTTAGGTGCGTCAAGTATTACCTAGTTATCACTAAGGCTTTCAGGAAGACTGATGCTCTCTTCGTTGTGCCTCACGGGCCTAGGAAGGGTTTGGCTCCCACCAAGTCTACCATCAGTAAATGGATTCGCCAGGCTGTGGTTCAAGCCTATTCTACTAAGGGGAAGTCTCCCCCCTTCCGTCTTACTGCTCATTCTACTCGAGCTTTTGGGGCTTCTTGGGCTTTTCAGCACCAGGCCTCTGTGGAACAAGTTTGCAAGGCCGCTACTTGGTCTTCCGTTCATACCGTTACTAAGTTTTACAAGGTTGATGTTAGGGCCTCAGCTGATGCTGTGTTTGGCCGCAAGGTTTTGCAGGCGGCAGTAGTTTAAACTGCTTGCTGTTGCCTTTTTTGTTGGGGATCCCACCCTACTTTACGGACACTGCTATTGGATGTCCCACATCTAATTACTACATCTGGAGCAGGACGTGCTGTATGCTTAGAATAATACAATTCTGTGAAATACTCACCTGTAGAATTGGTATTATATGCATACAGCACGTCCTGCTCCAACCCACCCTGGTTTCACGTTGTTCTGGATCCCCTGTTTGGTGATTGTTATCATTATTGTTATTGCCAGTTTTTGGGTGGTTGGTTTCTCCTTGCTTCTCCTTTCACTGCTTTTCAATGCTGGGGATTTGTGGGAGGTCCCTCGGTATATGTAGGGCCGGGAGGAGCCTGTTTTCTACATGTCTGCAGTGAACAGCGCCTCAGGCGGAGGATTACCCACATGTAATTACTACATCTGGAGCAGGACGTGCTGTATGCATATAATACCAATTCTACAGGTGAGTATTTCACAGAATTGTATTTTTCCTTGGGGAGGTTGTACAGAGTTTCGTAGAACTTGCGGAACGCCTCCCCTATATCCCTAGTTAGATGTACTACCCACCCATCAGTGGTGTTGATCTTTGGAAAATATGATCTGACTCGATTGTCCCTCAGAGCTGTCGCTAAGAGTCTGCCACATTTATCGCCGGGTTCGTAGAATAGTCTCTGGCAGTTGCTCACCTACACCTTAATTCTATCGCAGCAAAGAATTTTAAGTTTCTCCCTGAGGGCGGTTAAACTCGAAAGGTGCTCGATCGCTAATGATGTTTTGTGGATCCTCTATTTTTCTGATTTCCTTAATGAGCTCCAGCATGCGCTCCACCTTTTCCTTTTTATTTCTGGTCCCTATTTTAATTAAGGAACCCCTAATTACACATTTATGTGCCTCCCAGAGGACACCCGGTCTCGTTTCTGGTGTGGTGTTGAGATCAAAGAAATTTTTCAGCTCTGTTTGCACTTCCGCTAGCACACTTTGATCCTCCATAAGGGAGGTGTTTAGCCTCTAGGACCAGCTCCTTGGGATTGGGTGGGGGCATGCGACGGTGAGGGTGATGGGAACATGATCAGAGATCGTGATATTACCAATGGTGGCATCAGTGATCCAACACAGAGAGGCGTGAGGAACCAAGAACATATCTATCCTAGAGTATGATCCATGAGGTGGAGAGTAAAATGTGTAATCTTTCTCATTTGGATGGTGTATCCTCCAAGCGTCCACCAGTTGGCGGAGGGTCCAGAATCCTCTTAAGTCGTTTCAACCTAGCGTAGGACTCATGAGGACTACCTCCTGGAGGTGTCGATGAGTGGGTCCAGCGCTATGTTAAAATCTCCTCCTACAATCAATTCGTCCTCCTAAATTTGTCCTAAAGGTCGACAACACATCTAATACGTGCAACCTGACCCACATTCGGGACATACACATTTACAAACCTATATCTGAAGGAGACGATCCTCCCTTTCAGGAGGATCCATCTTCCCTCCTCGTCCATCATATAATCCTCCAGCTCCCAGGGAAGGGCCACATCTATCAGGATGCAAACCCCTCTGGACCTGGAGTCTGGAGAGTGGCTGTGGTAAGCCCTTGGGAAGTATCTGTCACCGAATTAGGGTGGGTTCTTGGCTATAAAGTGGGTTTCTTGCACAAAGGCTACCTGCGCCCTAAGGCCTTTGAGATTTCTCAGCACTAAGGCTCTTTTCTCAGGGCTATTCATGCCTTTTACTATTCATGCCCTAACAACCCATGGAGGGGCAGAGCCCAGAGACCCGCACTTAGGACGCTCAAGGTTTTGGGGCGAGGTGGGAGGGACCGGGGGGAAAGAGGTAGGTTAGTTAAGGGAGGGGGGCAAATCAACATAACTTTTCCTCTACAGGAATATACTGGGCCTTCTAGGCAAAAAGTACCAGTTAGCCCGGCCTATTGGGGGTGCTACGGCCATCACTGGGGGAGCTCGCCCTAATCTGTGACAATGCACTCCCGACCCGGGATAGTACTTGCCACGTAGTGTCCGAGCAGCAGAGGGGCCCCGGCAGAGAACACCAATGGTAGTAGTAATGGGCAGGGAATTTGCTACGAGGGTTCATAACCTGGGCAAACTCTAACATTGTAACAATCTATGGCTTTGGAGGACTCTCCACTTACTTTCCACAATAGATCCAAACCCTCAAGCAGCGGGTGCACCGCATACACAACGATATTATCTCTAGGAGTCCCCAGTCGCCTTATTTTGTTCATCCCTCTCTGGGACGACCACCGCAACGTCGCCCTAGTCGAATCCGAGGGAACCCCACAAGCGTCTGAGCTTTCGAAAGTTCCTTGGGCCACGCAACGCGCACCTCCCGTCGGGCGCCAAGGAAGTGGAAGGGCCTCAGGATCCAGCCATTCCAGGACATGGATAGGGTCACACTGGAGACCTTCCAACTCCTGATGAGATTTCAGCAAAAATGATCAGGTGGAATGGATATGCCCACCTATAGGAAGCGCCTTTACTAGTGATGATTTCCAAAAGGGGTTTCAAGACTCTCTGCATCTGCAAGGTACGTTTGGACAGATCCTGTAGAACCTTCACAGATGCCCCATTGTAGGTCACCAACCCTTTATTCCAGGCTTTTCTTAGGATTTCTTTTTTCAGTGAAAAAAGGTGGACTCTGCACACTATATCCCTAGGGAAAGCTAGGTCCGCGCTTTTGGGCCCCAACACTCTGTGAGCCCTGTCTAGCTCAATGGGAGTGGATAAGTCTCTGTCCAGCACGTCGTTGAAGATGGTGAAACATATTGTTTCCTCTGTCTTCCGTGGACGCTGCTTCCGGGATGCCCCTGAGCCTCAAGTTATTTCTCCGGCTTCTGTTTTCTAAATCATCCATGTGGAGGTGGCACGCCTGGAGCATCATTTCTTGTCTGTCACACCTGTCTTCCAGAGCTTAAAGGCGGTCCGTCCGTTTCTAGGACGTCTACCCTGCGCTCCACTTCTGACACTTGTTGCCGGACGGCCGCTATTTCTCGCTTATGAGCCGCTTCATACTTTGCTATCAGGTTTTCGATATCTGTCTTAGATGGCATCCCCTTCAAGAGGGAGATAGTTTCCAGATGGATCTCTGTGTCTTTCGCTTGATCGTTGCTGGCGGTTCCTGCTGAGGGCGTCGCTCCCCATTCTCCAATCTCGACATGGGCGTAGGGGTGACCAAAGGCTCTGCAGGGGACATCAATGTGGGGCTATCTCCCCGCATATTCGGGGTTCCTACCGGAGAGGGCAACAGAGGAGATGCTGGGGATCCCACTGCCCAGCCAATCTCCCCCCGTACCTCAGACTGACCCTCCCGCTGCCTTGATTTCCACCTGGAGGGCATTCAGGGTCCACGGCCATGCTCTGCCTGCAGTCTGGCACCGTGTGTGTGGGCCCCTCGGTCACCCTGGGTCTGTACGCATATTGCCCCAGGCTCTCAATGTGTTTGGAGGATGCTTTGCTCCCTGTCATCTTTGACTTATTAAGGGAAGCCTCAATAGGATCTTCAATTGGGGGCTGCGGGCACTTCTTTATAAGGGAGATCCTCCAGTAGCAGCAATTTCTCATTCTGCCCCAGGCATAAGGTGTTGTCTGGGGCTCTTTTATTTTCTCCTGCACTCAGGGGATAGGTAGATGACATCCCCCCCTGCTGCCCCCCCCCCCCCCCGCCTCTTCTATGGCCACGTCATCCCCGGAGCCTCTCCACTCCCCCGCTGGATCAGCTGTATTCGCCACTGAGCTGGGAGGCAGCGGCCAGGCTCCACAGTGAAAATACAAAAGGAGAGGAGCCCCACAACTCCCCACGTCCCCTAGAAAATGCGGCACCACTATATACAATTTTATAAAAAATAAACCTTTATTAACTACAAATCTCTACACAAAAAGACATATTAAAAAATACATAACACATTACAATCCATATAGAAGGGAGGGAAGAGGAGGGGGCAAAAAATGGTCACCTGTTGTTACTATGGTCATACAATAATAATAAATATCACAAAATCGATAAAAAGATGCCCTGGAATCCCGGCTAGGTATTATTAAAGTGCAAAGTGCTGCTGTAAACGTATATCTATCCTAAAAAATATTTACTTACTAAATGTGCAAAATATATATATATATATATATATATATATATATATATATCTATCTATCCATCAATAATCAGACAATCCTAATAAATGCATGAGCAAGCCAATAACAAACAAAGCAAGTGTCAGTGCTATAGTGCATACATGTAAATCTTCATGTTCCTATCTATAACCAATCAGAGGACCCGCCGGGAACAAGCAAAACAAATGTAAATACAAGTTAATAGATATGACTAGGGACCAGCACACCACCCCTCTGAGCGTCTATGCGTTACGTGACTACTCTCCACGTCACTTCCTCAGGACGACACTCAGGCTCCACAGTGAGCGCTGGCCGCCATCTTGGTACTCCCTCCAGCCTCCACCGCGGCGGCATCTTCTGTGCTCTCGCGCACCCTCACCTCTTACAGCGCCCGCTCCAGTATGGACCCTCCTGCCTTCCATGCTGCTGTCGCTGCCTGAGGAGGTATCGGCTATCTCCTCCGCCGCGCCTCTTCTCCAGGAAACGCCATCTTAAGCGGCGCTCCTTCTCCTCCTCCGTCCCACACGTTCCTCAAGGCCAGGCGATCCATCTGATGCCTCTTGCCTTCCTTCTTCCTCCGCTTATTCTGCTTCTTTGGCATGGCCATTCCGTCTTCTCCACCGCTCGGTAAGTCCTTTGATACGGGTCGGGGATGCAGGAGCCGGGTTAGATGCAACTGCTCTCCACCATGTTGGGACACGCCCCCCCCAAACTGATCTTTTCTGATGTTCCTGTCTAAACATCCCTCACCTCTCCCTCATTTTAAACGCTGACATCTGGCTGCATTCCTGGCCCCTTCGCACCCCCCCTTAGCTGTCCCTGAGTGAATGCTACAAGCCTTAGCCATACTCCTCTTCAGGAATTTGATAAAAGCGTCCTTGCCGTTTGTTTAAAAAAATATTTTGATGGAAGGAAAAAAGTGTCATTTATTTTCATTGTCTACCTTGGGGCTGATTCAGAGCCAGGTGAAAAATTACACCTGCTGGACTATGAAAGGGAATGGCAGTTTTATCTCCTAAAAAAGAAGTGAGAATTGCCATCTGGCTCTGAATTGACCCCAATGACATGACAGACTATTGTAGCTAAATAGAGAGAAGCAGTCAAACTTCAGATGAAGCCCTTCCAGCACTTTACCTCTTTACATTTTTTTTTACTTTCAATAGAAGTATTAGATACAGCGCATACATATTGTTACATAATTCTGTCTATAATGTAAGCATATTAAGTACCTTTCCAGCAGATGTACAATCAATTAGGCTTGAATATGCTGAGTGCAGCAAGGTATCAAACCATTCAAGACCTTACAGACCACCTCCTATATACCATTATAGTCTAAACTTCATTGTAATTCAGAAGATGCATTCTTACAAACATGCTGTCTCATCACTTGCGTGTACCTCATTACTTCTGTTTCAATGCGAGAATCCTATCCCATGTATCCGAATAGCACTATGTCCCTCTCTATAAAGGATGTATGTATGGAGCATTTAGTTGCTTCATACCATATCCCATCCATGTTACCTGCGTAATTTCTTCCCTCAAATCTCTCCTAGGCATATATGGTAACTTGGATGGGGAAGCTGAGATAGCATCGTACTGCATAGATATACATCCCAAATCTCCTGGCTTTTTCAAGCAGAACTTTTCAAACCCTGATATATGTATCAGGCCTTCCATTACAGATTGTAATCAGAAAAAAAAAGAATGGATTGCTCTAAAGTCTCTCCAACCGGCATGTTGAGGGGAAAACCTAAAGTATTCTCAGAGGACCATTATCATCTACAAAGTCTACAATTCTCAGCTATCCCTTCCTTATCCACCATTTATCACTCTACGTTTATAGGGAAACAGTGAAGATTGTCAAGAAGATGATATTCCTTGGGTGCACCAGGCACTTAAAGTGGACCGTCACCCAGGGGTGATCGGCCCGGGAATCTATAAGATTCCCGGGCCGATCACCTCCCTCACCGCGGGACATCCGAGATCGGGATGTCCCGCGGTGAGGGACCCCCCCCCCCTAAAAACTTACCCTCTAGACGTGCCCGCGCCGGCCGTTTGTGAAGGGCTGGCGCGGGCGCGCGCACTGTCAGAGGGGCGCGCGGGAGGCGGCGGCGGACGCGCTGTGTTGTCCGCCGCTGTCACCTGCTTGTCCGTCGGCGGTGATTGGTCAGCGCGGCCACGTGGGAGCGTGGTGAGGTGAGTTTTGGGGGCTTTCTGGGGGGTTTCAAACAGCGGGGCACCCTTAATCGGGGTGCCCCCTGAAGTGGACCAAAACCCAGGATAGTCAAAATCCTGGGTGTTGGTCCACTTTAAAGTCCCTGTTCAGGCAAACACTAACTTTCTCCTACCTTATCCCCCTTGCGAACAGTGGATAATAAGCCATTTCAAAGTATCTGAAAATCACTGATAAAAGCTAAACACTTCATGTATTCTAGGATTTAATTTCTGGGTCATGGCTGAGCTTGGAAGGGCATATCATAGTGCTAGGAGAAGGTGACGGGGATCATCTTGACTGGAATTCCGCATTAAAATGCAAAGTGAGCATTAAATCGGACCAACACCCTTACAACAAACAGTGCTCTTATGCATCACTCCCCGGGGGAATTCAGATTTCTGCACATAAAAAATGCACCTTTTTTGTAATTCCTGCTGTAGTCTAGAAAAAAAAAAGAAAAAACGAATGGCGTCTCCTGGAGCTGCAAGTGGCCTGCATAGAGGAAGTTTCATCCTGCTGTGTATTGAGTTATGTCCGTTAAATTCAGGCAGCAGCACGGCTGAGATGCTGGGAAAGGAAGCTTCAAAATAGACCCTACAAGGAGAAAATCTGTGAGGTGGTGTTTCACCTTTGAGTGAATGCAAGGGCAAATGTAAGTGCTGACAATGATTCAGTATCAGACATGCAGATGAGGCAAGGGAGGTGCAGGAAGTTTCTTTTTTTCCAAATGTGCTAGGCTGTTGGTCCAATTTAAGGTGGTATTAAAGAAGGCTCGGCAGAGGCTCTTTTTTCCTAAGGCAGCTAAGAAAGAGTGGTCTGACTAAAAAATTGCTGGAGGTCTTCTTAAATTTTGTAGTTGGGACTGCTTTGTGCTCCTCTTTCATTTGAGGGCCCCTTGCACCTAGGTAATGCTCTTTGTGTCATTGTGACTAGACCACCAGGTTCCAGAAAAGTTTTTTTTCCCATGATTGCCGACTCCATCCAGTTAGCTATGTATACTTAGACAAAGCCTTCACCTTTTGCTTCTTGTTATTTATCATTATCCTTTCTAATACGAATAGCCACTAGGTAAATTAAATTCCTCTATGTTGTAATCATGTCCCTGGCGAAGTGGATTCTTATGTCTCCTATCTGTGTTCTCTGGCTCTCCTGCTTGCAGTTTCCTTGGGCTGCCTTGTTTGCCTCCATGCCTTGTTCTCTGCTTTGACACACCTTGTTCCAGGATGATCCTTCTTCCTGTCCCTGTGGGTTTCACCTTTCTGTGGATCACACCTTACCCGATGCCGAGGCTACTTGTATATATTACTTGATTATTCTTAATATATAGTACGTCCTGCTTTAAATCTAATACTTACAGTTGGGATATACTCCGCCAGATGGCGCTGGACTGCAGAGACATCGAAAATAGTCTCCTCCCGACCCCTCAAATTCCCGGGGACCTCCCACAAATCCCCAGAATTTCTCTGCAGTCTGGCTGCAAAGGACGAGAAATTGGCTCTCTACTCGTAGGTGAGCGGGGCTATTAGCCTGTGGCCCTATAGGACTATTCCCACCCGTTCCACTAGAAGGTAGGCAGCACCGCTGTTAGGTGCTCAGGAGCGTTGCTCCACCGCAATCCCCCACCAAAGGGTAGGCGGTTCAGGCTTATGGTGAGCCTCTATGGGATGCCCCTCCCGCACTAGTTCCCCTTGCCCCTGCCTATCGGTGGGCCCTGTGTAAGTGGTCGCTGTCTTCCTTCATTCTCCTTGTAGCCTTCGGGGGAAAAGAGGGGGGGGGGGGAATGTGTATGCTATGCATTCTGTGTTTTACACTCTTTTTCCATTCTGTTTAGTCTTGTAGCTGACTTGTCTTTACTGTCTTTTTTAAATTGCCACTGCCGCGCGCTGACTTGGTTCCGCGCGGCGGCATTACCTCAGGCGCTGGTGCGCCGTCATTGGCTGATTGCTCGTTCTGGCTTCGCACTCTTCGGGGGGGCGGGGCCCGTTTATGGCACGCTGATACCGGCCCGCCCCGCGAGGTATACCGACGCCATCTTTAACCTGTTGGTTGGCCCATGCGCGACGGACCCCTACCTACCGCGGTCCGTAAGTGCCCTCGCGGGCGGCTTTATATCTTTCTCTTTTGTATACTGTGTGCTTACAGGTCTTGTCTGCTTATGTCTTTCAGGCAGGGCGAACCCTTTTGGCTTCTCCCGGCCCTGTATTAGTATATAACTTGTAGGCCTTGTAAAAATAATACTCCCACTTCCCTAGCGGGTTATTGGGGCGCTATATAGCGTTATTCCCTATCGGCGTATAGCGCCGCTATAATCACCATATGGAGGCATCCCAGGATAATGTGACCGGGGTCCCTTCGGGAAAAGACTGGCTGTGTGTAGCGTGTGGGCAGCCTCATGCTGACGCTGACAAGGCGCGGGTCTGTGTACCCTGTGCTGAGCAGGTGCTTGCATTGCAATCTGGCCTGCCAGTGGCTGCACCTCGTTTCACTTCGCCTACTCCCCCAAGCTTAAACCTCACTCCTACTGAGTTGCATACTAGTGGGGATTCTCAGCCTGATGTGTCTTCTAGACTGGCTACTGTTGAGCAGTTGATTGCTAAGTCCTTAGCGCGTAAGGCCCCTGCTAAGAAGCGGCACTTGACGCCTAATGTCACTGTTTTCCCTATTGGAACTGAGGAGTTTTTGAATCTTTGTTGCTATACTCCGTCTGATGAAGGGAGCTCTTTTCTGATTCAGGCTCATCTGATGAGAGACCAAGGGGTCATGACGATTCTGGCTCTGACCCCTGGGCCCCGGATGACACTGACAGATTATTGACCCAGATGTTTGAGGTTCTGTCCATCTCTCTCCCTGTTGCGGCTTCCAGACAAAGAGGGGAGCTTTTCCATACAGCAAAATCACGTTTGGAATTTCCCGAGCAGGCACATTTCCATAACCTTGTGCTCAAGGAATGGGAGTGCCCCAGTAAACTTCCCGGGGTTCCAAAAAGTTGGGATAGGAAGTATCCCTTTCCTGCTGAGGTGGTTAAATGTTGGTCATCCCCCCCCTGAGGTGGATGCCCCGATCCCAGGGCTATCTAACACCTCTGTCATGCATTCCCCTGACTCCACTACCCTGCGGGATGCTGAGGACCGGCGCATTGACCAGCTGGCATCCCACGCCTTTGAATGTGCGGGGACGGCGCGCCGTCCGGTCTGTGCCTCTGCCATTACTGCTGTGGCCACTAGAACCCTTATCAGAAATATGCTTGATAGTGCCCCTGATGATTTGCCTTGTGAGGTGTTAAATGCACTCTCCAGTTGTGATGTTTTTGTAAATTTTGGCCTCTCAGCATTGAATGACACCATCAGAATGTGTGCCAGAACTTCTGCCTTCGTGGTGGCTATACGCTGCTCGGTTTGGCTGCACCAGTGGGCTGCTGACAACGCTGCCAAGAAGGCCCTCACTGGGTTTCCCTTTAAAGGACTGCGCCTGTTTGGGGACCGCCTGGACCTTTTTGCTTAGGGAGGCAGACTACTCCAGCGCAGGCATCAATCTAGGCCCTTTCGGGGTCAGGGTTCCTTCTCCTCCCCTTACCGTGGTGCCAGACAGGGGAGGGGGGTTTCCTTTCCTGGGACCCGGGGAGATTTCTGGGGCAGGGGCAGAGGACGTGGGCCTCCTGGCCCCTCCTGGGGTCCCAAAGAAAAATCTTCCCCCAAGCCCCCTCAGACATGATGGGGCGCCCTCGCCCATCTGGGTGGGGGGACGGCTGCAGCACTTCGCTCACATCTGGAGGCTTCATGTCTCAGACCGATGGATTCAGGAGGTAGTGTCCTCCGGTTACAAGTTGGAGTTTGCTGCCTGTCCCCCTCCAAGATTCATCAGATCCCGGATTCCTCAGCTCAGGAGCTAGTGCAAGCAGTGCAAGGCCTCCTGGAGCTGGGGGTCATCTGCCAGGTCCCCTTAAGAGAAAAAGGCAAGGGCTCTTATTCCAACCTATTCACAGTACCCAAAAAAGATGGTTCAGTCAGGCCCACCCAAGTTTGTCAGGGGCAGGCACTTTCACATGGAAACTCTGCGCTCTGCCATCAGTTCCCTGCGCCAAGGGGTTTTCATGACTTCTGTGGACATCAAAGATGCTTATCTTCATATTCCTGTGTTCCCAGGTCATCAAAGGTTCCTCAGGTTCGCTCTGATGGATCAACACTACCAGTTTGTGGCCTTGCCCTTTGGCCTCACTTCAGCTCCCAGGGTGTTCACCAAGGTGCTGGCCGGTGTGATGTCTCTGCTCAGATGTCAGAGAGTCCGCGTGCTTCCCTTTCTGGACGACATTCTCATCACTTCCCAGTCTCTACATCAGGCAGAGTTGGATACTCAGCTGGTGGTGTCCACTCTGGAGTCATTTGGATGGGTGATCAACCACCCCAAGTCCTCACTGTCCCCTTCCTTGGTAACTCAATTCTTAGGAATGAATCTGGATACAGTTCAGGCAAGGATCTTCCTTCCTCAACAGAAGGTGGACAGTCTGATTGCATAGGCTCAGTCCCTCCTAGCTTGTCCCCATCCCTCCATCAGGCAGGGGATGCAGCTGGTGGGCCTGATGGTGGCATGCTTCGAAGCAGTCCCTTATGCTCAGTTCCACTTGAGGCCTCTGCAACTTCACCTATTGTCAGTATGGGACAAGGACCCAGCGTCCCTGGACAGGGTCTGTGTGCTTTCCCCCCTGGTCAGGAGGTCCCTCTCGTGGTGGATGGACTCAAGGAACCTGTTGGGGGGCAGATCCTTTCTTGCCCCTTTCTGGGAGACGGTCACCACGGATGCCAGTCAGGTTGGGGGGGTTTCTCCCTGCGGTTCCAGGGGAGGTGGGGCCCTCAGGAGGACCACACACCTATCAATGTCTTGGAACTGCGGGCGATCAGGTTAGTTCTGGATCACTTGACTGCTCACCTTCGGGGCCTGCCGGTTCAGGTGCACTCTGACAACCAGACGGCAGTTGCCTACATGAATCATCAGGGAGGGACCCGGAGCAAAGGGACCCTCCAGGAAGCGTCTCTGATCCGGACTTGGGCGGAGACAAATGTCCCCTGCATATCGGCTGTGTACATCCCGGGGGTGGAAAATTGCCTGGCGGACTCTCTGAGCAGGGGGACCTCTCGCCAGGGAGAATGGTCCATATGCAGCAGGGTGTTTCAATCTCTGTGTCACCGTTGGGGCCAACCAGATGTGGATCTGTTTGCGTCCCGCCACAATCACAAGCTCCCAGCTTTTGTCTCTCTGTCCCAGGATCCTCTGGCCTTGACCTCGGATGCGCTAGCAATGTCATGGCAGGACTTTCAGTTCCTGTATGTCTTCCCTCCAATCCCCCTGCTGGGCAGGGTTCTGCGCAAGATTGCTCTGGAAGGGGTGCCAGCAATTCTGGTGGCCCCCAGGTGGCCAAGAAGAGTGTGGTTCGCAGACGTGGTGCAGCTGGCAGTAGATCAGTACGCTCTGCCCTTGGTGCCAGATCTGCTTACTCAGGGCTCACTACGCCATCCCAATTTACAAACTCTGACTTTGACAGCTTGGCTTCTGAAACCTCCATCTTGATGGAGAAGGGGCTGTCTTCCTCGGTTGTGGATACTTTGATTAAAGCTAGGAAGAAGTCTTCCTCTTCCATTTATTACAGGGTTTGGCGTGCCTACATTGACTGGTGTGAGTCTAAGTCTCTTCCCTGTCGTGTGTTCTCTATTCCCAGGATTCTGGAGTTCCTGCAGCATGGGTTGGAGATGGGACTCCAGCTCAGTACTCTGAAGGGTCAGGTTTCTGCCCTGGCTATTTTCTTCCAGAAGTCCTTTGCTCAGCACACTCTGATCAGGAATTTTTTTCCAGGGGGTCACTCATGTGCTCCCCCCACGTAAGCCTATGGTGCCTGTTTGGGATCTGAACTTGGTTCTGTCAGCCTTGCAGGGTGCTCCCTTTGAACCTGTGCAGGATGCTGCCTTGGCCATTCTTACGCTCAAGGTTGTATTTCTGGTGGCTATCACCTCTGTCAGGCGTGTGTCTGAGTTGGCAGCGCTTTCCATTCAGCCCCCCTACTATGAGAGACACCAGGACAAGGTGGTGTTTCGTTTCAAACCTGACTTTCTGCCTAAGGTAGTGTCTGCCTTTCATTTGAATCAGGATATTGTTCTTCCTTCTTTGTGCCCTAATCCTAGCAATGCTAAGGAGAGGGTTTTGCACTCTTTGGATGTGGTTAGGTGTCTGAAGTACTATCTGGTGGCTACTGCACCTTTCAGGAAAACTGATGCTCTTTTTGTGGTCCCTTCTGGTCCTAGGAAGGGTTTGGATCTTGCCAAGTCTACTATCAGCAAGTGGATTTGTCAGGCTGTGATTCAGGCCTACTCTGCTAAGGGGAAGAATCCTCCCTTCCGCCTTACTGCTCATTCCACTCGTGCTATTGGTGCCTCTTGGGCTTTTCAGCGCCAGGCTTCTGTTGAACAAGTTTGCAAGGCCGCTACTTGATCTTCTGTTCATACCTTTTCAAAGTTTTACAAGGTTGATGTTAGGGCCTCAGCTGATGCTGCTTTTGGGAAAGGTTCTGCAGGCGGCAGTGGTTTAAACTGTCTGCTGCTGATTTTTCTTGGGGATCCCACCCTACTTTATGGACACTGCTTTTGGATGTCCCAACTGTAAGTATTAGATTTGGAGCAGGACGTACTGTATACTAAGAATAATACAATTCTGTGATTACTCACCTGTAGAATTGTTATTATGAGTATACAGTACGTCCTGCTCCAACCCACCCTTGGTTTGCATTATCTTGGATCCCCTGTATGGTGATTGTTATCATTGTTGTAGTTGATAGTTTGGATTGTTTAATTCTCCCAGCTTCTCATTAACTGCTTTTCAATGCTGGGGATTTGTGGGAGGTCCCCGGGTATTTGAGGGGCCGGGATCCTATTTTCGATGTCTCTGCAGTCCAGCGCCATCTGGCGGAGTATATCCCAACTGTAAGTATTAGATTTGGAGCAGGACGTACTGTATACTCATAATACCAATTCTACAGGTGAGTAATCACAGAATTGTATTTTTATATTGCGGGTGCATGAAAGTTTCATGTACTTTTTGCTGGTCACCCAAAGTTCAGCTGTTCCCTCAGTCCTGCTTTTTTAGTTCAGTGTTGAACATTTTGTCTTTGGAATTTTATAGATCTCACAAAGTGAGCAACGCCTCAGTGACACTGTCCAGCAAGCCGAATCTTTACAGCTTTACATCAATAAGAAAGAAGCAGAACTTCAGACCTTGGATGAGCAGCTGAAGAACTCACAGGAGGCATTAGAAAATGCCCTAAAGGATAAACAGGACAGCAGCAATGAGGCCCAAGAACAGGTAGAGTTTTTGTATACAGGGGTTTTGATGAAGTAGCCTTGTATTGTATATTAAAATGTCCTGTCTGTGTTCTCAGATCCAGCAGAGGGAGGAAACAATTGCCGCTCTCCAGCAGGACCTGAAAGATTTAAAGGAGCAGCTTGAATCCTGCAAGTCTGAGGTACTTTGGAAGTGGCTTCTTCAGTTCAACTTACTTGAGTTGTGTAGGCTGCTTAAATGCAACACGGGGTTGGTCTTTGGTAACTATTCAAATTTTACAAGATAACCTATAGACCAGGGGTGTCAAACTCATTTTCACTGAGGGCCACATCAGCATTTTGATTGCCTTCAAAGGACCAGGTTAAACCAACTCAAAACAAAATGCAAACACAACCTTATTTTTCTCAGGACAGAGGCAGAAGCAGAATTATTTTGCCCATGAGAGCCATCACTCAGCAGCGCCACACATGCCGGTTCCAGCAGCCTTAGAGTGACTAGGTCATCTAAAAGGTGTGTTTTCCAGCTGCTGGTAGCTGTTGGAGGGCCGCCTAAAAATGCCTGGAGGGTCGCATCCAGCCCCTGGGCCCTATCTGCATACAGAGATCCTGGAGTGGTGGAGAAGACCTCTCCACATCTGTTCTCAGAACTCCCAATAACCAGGGACTAGACCAAAAAATGTGGACCAGGTCCCCTCCTTCCTCCTTGCGTGGGTGACACATTAGGGAACCACTAATGTAGGGTAGTCTAATTCCACTCCTGGTATTTTGCGGTAGTACATAGACCTATTTTACTTGCTAATAGAGCAAGGTGATCCTTTTGTTCCAGTAAGGCGCAGTCTCTAGATCTCTCCTCCATCTAGCCAGGAAAGGAAGAGTGTCTGAGTCTAATGGGGACACTTACATTTGGTAATTTGATAGACCCTTGTCTTCGCATCCCAGCGATTGCTTTTGACTTAAAGTGGACCAAAACCCAGCTGCATAGATTTGCGGGCCAATCCATTTCCTCCCCGCGGGGCATCCAAAATCGGGATGTCACCGCTGTGTGAAACCCCCCAGGTTGCGCGCTACACTTACCTTAATCCTGATCCAACGGCGCATGCGCTGGCCGCATCCGCGTCCCCGCTATCTCTCTAGCAGGGCATGTGCCCGCGCTGGCTATTTGAGAATGGCCGAAGCAGGCGCGCTCCCTGTTAGAGGGAAGCGTGAGATGCTGCCGTCAGCGCATTCGGACGTCGCTTAGACGTGCATAGCTCAGCAGCTCCGAGCGCGCTGATTGAACAAGCGACCGCACATGCACAGTAGGACCGTGGTGAGGTGAGTTTATGTGGGAGAACTGGGGGGTTTCACATAGCGGGGCACCCCCGATCGGGGTGCCCCAGCGGGGAGTGGACCAAAACCCAGGATAGTCAAAATCCTGGGTTTTTGTCCACTTTAAAGCGGACCAAAACCCAGCAAATTTGTGAAGTAGATTTGGCCATAGCTCCTGCTGATATTCCCTTTTAGGGTGTAGAACTAGAAATGGATATTTTAATTTTTCGATTCGCCCTGGAACACTTTTTTTTTTTTTTTGCTGTCCCTCTGTGAGATGGCAAGGGATCAGTCATTGCATTAGTGTGGCAATGACATAATTGCCACACACAACAGTGGCAATGAATGGAGGAGTCGGAGCTTTACAGCTAAAACAAGGGCCATTATCTGAGATTAGAGTGAAGCAGGAGCACTAAAAATTGGCAAAAGGCTCTCTTCATGGGGGGAACAATTCAGGGGATGCTAGTTAAAAATGTGGGTTTTGGTCTGCTTTAACACGGACAAACTGTACTGTATTAATAACTCTGGACATTCCTGGTAAGGACTAACCCTAGACTAGCAATCAGTGTCTCGGTGCCGCACAGTTGCATATTCCGATTGATGTAAATAAAGTAGGAACTACCTCTGTCTTTAAAATGTTACCTTTCCATGCAGAAGGAAATACATTAGTGGAATAGCAAAATGATCTGAATATTTTGCTTTCTTCCAAACAGCTGAGTGACAGCCAGTCATTGGTGGATGAGCAAAAACTGGAACTGACCACTTTGAAAGAGGAAAAAAGAGTTAGAGAAAAAGAGGTGGCTCAGCTTACCGGCGCTGTGGAGAGACTGGAGCAGGATCTGGTCATTATCAATGAGAAGCACAAAGCTGCCCAGAAAGAGGTTCAGTACAGCCAGTCTGTATATGTTGCTTTTGTATCTCTGTATTCCATAATTCTAAAGTTATAGTTTATATTATATATATTCTAGGTCTCAAACAGGGATCAGGTAATACTCAACCTCCGCACAGACTTAACTGCAAAAGAAGAGCAGCTTCAGCAAGCGCTGAGTGAGGTATGACCTGAATATGGTCAGAATTGTACTCCTGTGTAGGGAGACAAAGTACTGGTAAACAAGCCTGACCTTTTAGAGGCGCCCTGTACATAAATTTAGGATGGTGCCCCCCCCCAATCTCACACACACACACACACACACATTAACAGACAACAATATCGACAGACATTCGAGAGTGGAAGGAGAGCTTGTGATAAGTGAAACAGGGAGAAAGATGTAATAAAGAGTGAGCATAGAAATGAGAAGGAGAAGGGGAAATGTGGAAAAGGAGGGATCATTTTGAGGCATAGTGAAAAAGAGCAGGAGAAGAGAGTGTATGTGGAAGATGAGAGAGATTGTGAATATGAAAAGAGAAAACAAAGGAGCTAATGTAGGACATAAGAGACAAAACGGGAAAAAACGGTAAGCAAATGTGAGAAAGTGAGGGGGAATGTAACAAACAGAAAAAGAGAGAGGGAATGTGAAAAGTGAGAGATAGAGGAAATGTGGAAGAGAGAGAATGATGAAGAAATGGAAAAGAAGAAAGATGTAAGGAATGTGAAAAAGAGAGGAAGAAGCAGTGAAAAGATGGTTTTTCTACATTCAAAACCCAGACTAAAAACAGTTTTTTCACCCACATGGGTTTTTGTCTGCATCCTGATTTAGGAAACCCCTCTTTGTGAAATGCTGGGATTGCAGTGAATATTCATGCCCAGCAATGAGTCCTGAATAGAATGACTGCTGGGTGCCTCCCACTGGTCACTTCCCTTTGTGGCGTGCACCTGCCCCCAGCTATTCAGATATGCTGGTGGGAGTGCGTGCATCAGATAGAGGAGCGCTGGGGATGCCACAGGAGGTCTGTACATGTGCCATGGGAACGATTCAGCAATCCCGGGGGTTTCAAACAGCCCAGATCAGAATTCCTGGGAGTAAGATGTAACAGCCCTGGAGTATTTTAGATTTTTTTTTTTTTGGTCCACTATAAAAGCAGCTGGTGCTTCATCGTTGATTCTAGAATGACGGAGCTCTATCTGCACACCCCAAAGGCCATCCCTGCTGCCAATAATATATACTAAGATTTGATGTGTTCTGTAGGTTTCAGAGCATAATGAGGAGCTCACCAGTGCGCGTATTAAGTTGAAGAACCTCCAAAGTGATATCCAGAGTCTACAAGAGATTTGCTCAGAACGTGAGAACTCTGCTGTTGAAAATGAATTGGCCATACAGAGGCTTCAGCAGGAGAGAGAAGACCTTATGGCAGAGGTAAGCGAGAAATGCTGGGGTGGGGGGTAAGTGGTAACACATTGAACACAGCACAATAACATTTGTTAATGCATATAACTGAGATGATTTTCCAAGTATACCGCACGTCCTGTTTTACTTATTCCTTACATCTGGGTTATCCGCCACAAGGTGGCGCAGTGGACTGCAGAAAGACTTGTGGGATCTCCCGGCCCTATAAAAAGCCAGGAACCTCCCACAAATTCCCAGTTTCCTTCTGCAGTCGGACTGCGAAGATAGAAGATGGCTCTCTCTCTCTTGCGCAGGTGAGCGAGGCAACCAAGCCTGCGACCCTGCAAGTCTATTCCCATCCGATTCTGGACTCCCACTGCCTCCCAGCCTCAGCTGACAGATCGGGTGAAGGTAAAAGAGCACTAGGGTCAAGTGCTCCAGGAGCGCAGCTCCAAGCGGCAGACCCTGTACTACAAAGGGGAGTCGGCCATAGGCTTTATGGTGAGCCTGATTGAGATGCGTAGTTCATGCACTGCCTTCTGAGGGGGTGAGTTATTTGGGGACTATGTCGTCTTTTACTTCTGGGGCTCCCCCCCCCTCCCCTCCCTGGCCATGGATACTCGCCGCTGCCTTCCCTCGTCTCCCTCTCTTCTCCCCCCTCTCTGTTCGGGTCACCCCCTCCCCCCTTGCTAAGGTGTATGTGGGGATTGATGAGTTTGGTGGCTGTCACCCCCTTGAGATGGGGGGACTTTCCCAGGATTCTGACTCCTCTGGGAACCAGCAGGAGGGTTGCGATAGTGACCCTGGGTCGGTGTCCGGAAAGGATTCATGGTACCCTGAGGACACTGATAATCTGCTGTCACATATTTTTGATATATTACACATTGCTGCCCCTGAGGTGGCTAAGAGAATACAGGGGGAGCTCTTTCGCCCTGGTAAACAGCATCCAGAGTTCCCTGGACCTTTTTGGTACTTAAAGAATGGGAACGTCCTAGCAGGCTGCCTGCTGTGCCCAAGGGTTGGATAAAAGGTATCCCTTTCCTGCTGATCCAATACTTCGGTCATGCCTTCCCCTGACACTACCTCTCTGAGGGATGGTGAGGACCGGCGCATGGATCAATTGGCCTGCCATGCTTTTACCTGTGTGGGGGCTGGATTGTGTCCGACCTGTGCCGCTGCCCTTACTGCTATTGCCCTCAAGAGGCTGCTCAAGCGTCTCCTTGATGGTACTACAGCTGGTAGCGGCGGGGGGGGGGGGGGGACTATATAGTACTCTTACTTTGTTCTGATTTAGAGGCCATTTGGGGGGTCCTCCCTTCCTTTCGGCTCCCAGAGGAGGTCGTGGCTCCCTCTTCTCTAGTGGCCGCAGAGATTCTTGGGGCCGCGGCAGATCCTGTGGTCGTCCGGTCTCTCCTGGATACCAAGCCCAAACCCTCTCACAAGCCCCCTCAGGCATGAAGGGGCACCCGCACCCATCTGGGTGGGGGGGCGGTTTCGGCTCTTTGCTCACGTCTGGAGGCTTCACGTCTCAGACCGGTGGATACAGGAGGTATTGTCCTCCGGTTACAAAATCTGAAGGGACTTAACAAATTGTCAGATTCAAGCATTTTCGTATGGAGACGCTACGCTCTGCTGTCAGTACCCTTTGCCCGGGCGACTTCATGACCACTGTGGACATCAAGGATGCTTATCTTCATGTGCCTATCTTTCCAGGTCATCAGAGATTTCTAAGGTTCGCGCTTTACCAGTCTGCGGCTCTGCCCTTCGGTATCACCTCGGCACCTCTGGTGTTCGCCAAGATACTGGCGGGAGTGATGGCTCTGCTACGGATCTAGGGCATCCGCATCATTCCTTACCTGGACGACATCCTGATTGTGGCCCAGTCCTTTCCTCGGGCCGAGCAGGACACTCAGATGGTGACCTCCACTCTGGAGTCTTCTCTGTCCCCGTCCTTGGTGAGGTCCTTTCTGGGCATGACTCTGGATACCTCTCAGGTTGGGGTGTTCCTTCCTCAGCAGAAGGTGGAGGATCTTCAGATGCAGGCTCGGGCTCTGCTATCATGTCCTCATTCCTCCATCTGTCAGGGGATGCAGTTGGTGGGCCTGATGGTGCCCTGATTCGAGGCAGTCCCCTTTGTTCAGTTTCACATCAGACATCTTTAGTTACTCCTCTTGTCAGTTTGGGATCGGGACCCTGTGTCCTTGGATCAAGCTCTGTCCTTTCTGGCCAGACGGTCCCTCTCGTCGTGGCTGGACTCAAGGAACCTTCTAGTGGGCAGGACCTTCCTGCCCCCGTGCTGGGAGAAGGTCACCACAGATGCCGGTCTCGGTTGGGGAGGCTTCTGGAAGTCCCTGAGGTTCCAGGGTCGGTGGAGCCCACAAGATGCCCATGCTTCCATCAAAGTCCTGGAACTGAGGGCGATCAGATTGGTTCCTTCTCGCCTGACCACTCACCTTCGGGGTCGGGCTGTTCAGATCCGCTCAGTCAACCAGACGGCGGTTGCCTACATCATTTATCAGGGAGGAACTCGGAGCAAGCGAGCCTTCAAGGAAGTGTCCCTGATCCTGTCTTGAGCGGAACAGCATGTTCCCGGCATCTCAACGGTCTACATTCCAGGAGTGGAGAACCAGGAGGCGGACTCCCTGAGCAGCTTATTAGTATCATTCTTGGTCACCTCTGTATGGTGATTTGTTCAAATGTTCATTTTGGGATTTCTTTCATTATTGTTCTCCCGGCTTCTTGTCTAATTGCTTTGTAACACTGGGAATTTGTGGGAGGTTCCTGGCTTTTTATAGGACTGGGAGATGCCACAAGTCTTTCTGCAGTCCACTGGCGACACCTTGTGGCGGATAACCCAGACGTAAGGAATAAGTGAAACAGGACGTGCTGTATACTACAAAAACAATTCTACAGGTGAGTACTCACAGAATTGTATTTTTGTGCATATATAGTGTTTGATCTGTTGTTATCTCGTCTGCTTTAATGTATCAGACCTAAAGCCAGGGTTGTTTCTAGGGGTGGGTGAGCAGAGCAATCACCCTGGGTGCCAAAGCCATTGGGGACATCCCAGTCATCCCCATGGCTGAGCCCAGTCTTGGGGGGGGGGGGGGGGGCGCTGCCTGCTGATAAGCCACAGAATGGCACCTACCTGTATGGGACAGCAACAGAACTAAAGGACTGGCAAGGAGGGGGCAGAATTGTATCCTTCCCACACTGAGCTCTATTTTATCTAGAAACTGCCCTGCCTAAAGCCATGGGAATAGTTTTGTGAAAAAGCTAAATACCTTTTGGTTCATGTTCTTATTTTCAGGTGCAGAGACTGCAACAGCAGCTTTCATCCTTGAGAGAGACGCACCACACTGACACAGACAGGATGAGAAGTGATATTGTGCGGTTACAGGAGAAGCTGGACTCCATAACTAGAAGGCACAAGGAACAGGAACTGGAACTGCAGCACTCCAGAGTTAAAATGGAGAGACTGGCTCAAGATCTGACCCTGGCGCAACATTTACAGCTACAGCTGGAGGAGCAGGTAAACCTATCCTCTTTTCCCTACATCCAGTCCAGGTCATCCCAATATCCTTACAGATGGGTGTTCGCCCCCAGGGGGTGCTCGACTGCAAAATCAAAAGATGTAGCTCCTTCTGGCCCCCTATAAAGGCAGTTGTCCCTCTATCACTCCCCAGTTGTTCATCTTGCAGTCTTGGCTGCAGAAGATCGTTGGCACTCTCTCTCACCTAGCCCGTCGGCCGCTGCGGACCCTATTTCCATGGATCCCTCCTGATCCACTCCTGCCTCCCAGCCTCTGGCTGCTACGGGTTTCGTGACGGTAGAGTGAACGCCGGGGTCTGTTGGCATTTGACAGAGCTTAGGCTATAGGCGCGGTGGGCCTCCTGCGCCGCCGCCATTTTGGCAGCCTAGGCAGTGCTTTGAAGGGGGCGGGCGTCTTCTCCAGACGCGCCGCGGAGCCTGGCGCCGGCGTGCGATAACGTCACGCCGGCGCCACACTCCCCTCGAGGATCCTTCTGGAAGCTGGCCTGCGTGCGCTGCTGCTAGGGGCTTGCCTGGACGCTGCGGGGCCTGCAGCTGTGTCCTGCTGCTGGGGGATCACGCTGGTGCTTCGGAGGCTGCACTGGCCCTCTATCGGTATCGTGAGTCCCTTTTTTTTCTGGCTGCATTTATTGTCTATTTGCATTATGCCTAATCTGATCATGGTTCCTTCTCATGTATAGGTCGTGGGCTTGAGGTTGAGCGTTGTGATTCCTCCCGGTCTCCCTTATTAAGAAGAGGGATCGTTTTTTTATAGGCTGGGCCTTGGAGTCTTGTAGCCTTGTGAATTTTAAATCACCATAATGGAGGCATCAGGGGATAGTGAGCTGGGGGCCCCATTTGGGCAGGACAGGCTCTGCCCCTTGTGCAGTAGGAATCCTCTGGGCGGATTCAGCACTGTTTGTACCACATGCGCCAGAGGCATTATTTTGGACCATGAACGGGCGGGCGTCCCTGCCCCTAGCCCTGCGCTGCCATCGGCCTCTCCAGACCCTCTGCTGTTGCATTCAGCCCCCAGCGAAGGGGGAGCCAGCAAGGGGTCTCATGCTGACTTTGCGCATAGGCTGGCCAATCTCGAGAGACGGATCTCGTTGTCGGCCCCTATAAAGGCATCGAGTAAGAAGCGGCATCTGGAGCCCATGTACTCGGATGATGATGATGATGATGATCTTTTTTGATGGTCTGGGCTCTGTGGAGGAAGGTGAGTTGCCAGATGATTCACGCTCCACGGTGGATTATTCTGCTGGCGATGACAGTATTTCTGGCTCTTCCTTGGACGAGGATGCGTGGCTCCCGTATGTTACGGAGCAATTGCTTTCCTCAGTGTTTGATACACTACACATTGTTCCTCCCAGAGCGGCTAAGAGGAAGCAGGGAGATTTGTTTAGGCCCGAGAGGCAACGTCGGGTCTTTTCGGAGCAGGCCCACTTTTCTAACATGATCCTTAAGGATTGGGAAAGGCCTAACAAGTTACCGTTGGTTCCTAAGGGCCTGGATAGGCGATATCCCTTCCTGATGAGCTGGTTCGGCTATGGTCTCACCCTCCCGAGGTGGATCCTCCCGTGTCGGGGTTGTCCAATACTACTGTTCTGCCGTCACCTGACACTACTTCCTTATGTGACCCTGCTGACAAGTGCATGGATCAGCTGGTCTGCCATGCGTTCAACTTTGCTGTTGCCCTTTTTCGCCCTGTGTGCGCCTCGGCGATTGTCTTACTAACCAACAGAAAGAAGGTGAGACACCTTGTGCATAGAGCTAAGGCTCGCAGGCAGGCTGAGGAGTATAAGGAACTCAAGGCCTGCTTGGATTTCATTGGCTTTGTTGTTACTGCCATGGATGATGTGGTCCAGCTCGGTGCCAGGATTTCAGCCTTGCTTGTTGCTCTCCGCCGCTCACTCTGGCTGCAGCAATGGTCTGCTGATGCGGCTGCCAAGAAGTCTCTCACGAGTCTCCCTTTTGTGGGGAGCAGGCTGTTTGGGGAGCGCCTGGACCTTTGGTCAAGGATGGTAGACTCCCTCAGAGAAGGAAACCTGCTTGGTCCTTTCGGAACTCCTCTTCCTATTGTTCCTTTCGAGGAGGAAGAGGTTCTTCATTTCCAGGTGACGCAGAGATACCTGGGGCAGAGGTAGGTCCCGCGGCCAACCCAACCCCTCCTGGGGAGCTAAATCCAAGCCCCCCTACCAAGCCCTCTCAGGCATGAGAGGGCACCCTCAGCCATCCGGGTGGGGGGACGGCTTCTGCTGTTTGCTCAGATCTGGATGCGGCACGTCTTGGATCGGTGGACTCAGGAGGTAGTGTCCTCCGGTTACAAGATAGAGCTGGCAGCCAGGCGCCCACAAAATTCCTCCATTCAAGGATATCCCGAAACCCACTAAAGGCCCAAGCCTTGAGAACGGCTGCAACACCTCCTGCGGATAGGTGTGATTTGGGATTTTACTCCAACCTGTTCACGGTTCCCAAGAAGGACTGAACGCTGAGACCAATCCTGGACCTGAAGGATCTCAACAGGTTTGTAAAAGTCAGACACTTCCACATGGAAACATTACGGTCGGCAGTGAGATCGCTTTGGCCCGGCGACCTCATGACTACGGTGGGCATCAGGGATGCTTATCTGCACATCCCGATTTTCCAGGGACATCAGAAGTTCCTGAGGTTTGCTCTGGAGGATCAGCATTATCAGTTTGTAACACTTCCATTCGGGATATCCTCAGCCCCCCGTGTGTTCACCAAGGTGCTGGCAGGCATCATGGCTATACTGTGGAGCCAGGGCATTCGTGTGTTACCCTGGACGACTTGCTGATTGCGGCCCAATCCCTTCAGCAGGCCGAGATCGATACTCGGACGGTGTTGTCAACCCTGGAGGCATTCGGCTGGGTAATCAATTTCCCCAAGTCCTTTGTTACTCCCACAACAGTGAGATCCTTGACGATAGACACCGCTCAGGTCAAGTTTTTTCTGCCACAGCAGAAGGTTTTGGGTCTCCAGACGCAGGTGCAGGCCTTGCTGTCTTGTCAGCAGCCGTCGGTACGTCTGGGGAAGAGATTGGTGGGCCTAATGGTGTCGTGCTTCGAGGCAGTGCCCTTCGCCCAATTTCACATGAGGCCTCTGCAATTGAACCTGCTGACCGGCTGGTATCGGACGCAGGAATCTCTGGAACAAGGTTTTTCGCTGTCCCCCCTGGCCAGGCAGTCCCTCTTGTGGTGGTTGGATTCCCGGAACCTGCTGGTGGGAAAGTCCTTTCTGAGTCCTCATTGGGAGATGGTTACCATGGATGCCAGTCTGACAGGCTGGGGAGGCGTTTGGCAGACCCAGAAGATCCAGGGTCAGTGGGGTCCGCAGGAGAATCGCTTACCCATAAATCTCTTGGAGCTGTGAGCGATCCGGTTGGTGCTTCTACACTTGACTCCCCATTTAAGGGGTTGTGCGATCCAGGTTCGCTCAGACAATCAGACGGCTGTCGCCTATATATCAATCACCAGGGCGGGACTCGGAGCAAGAGAGCCCTCAAGGAGGTAACCCAGATTCTGACTTGGGCAGAGGAGAATGTTCCCTGCATCTCGGCGGTCTACATTCCCGGGGTGGAAAATCAGGAGGCAGACTCCCTGAGCAGGAGCGCCTGTGGGAATGGTCTCTCAGCAGCAAGACCTTTCACGCTCTGTGTCTCCGCTAAGGTCAGCCGGATGTGGACCTGTTTGCGTCCAGACACAATCACAAGCTTCCAAAGTTTGTCTCCCTCTCAAGAGATCCTCTGGCCATTGCAACAGATGCTCTAGCGATTCCTTGGACGGAGTTCAAATTTCTCTATGCATTCCCTCCGTTTCCACTCCTGGGCAGAGTGCTGCGCAAAAGGAAGGGGTACCAACCATCCTGGTGGCTCCTCACTGGCCGCAAAGGAGTTGGTTTTCGGACATAGTTCATGTGTCAATAGATCACTACATCATGCCCGATGACCCAGGGCTTCTCACACAGGGGTCGCTGCGGCACCCCAATTTACGGACGCTGGCTTTGACGGCCTTGCTATTGAGACCTCAATTCTGATGGAGAAGGGGTTATCGGCCATGGTTGTGCATACTATGATTCAGGCACGGAAGAAATGTTCTTCCGTGATATTCTACAGAGTTTGACGGGCCTATATCGCTTGGTGCGAGGCCAGGAGCCTTCCTTGCCACAAATTTGCTATATCTAGGATTCTGGAGTTTTTACAACACGGCTTAGACTTGGGTCTCCAGCTGAGCACCCTCAAGGGTCAGGTCTCGGCTTTAGCTATCTTTTTCCAGAGATCCTTTGCCAACCATAGGTTGATCAAGACTTTTTTCCAGGGAGTTACCCATGTCCGGCCACCGCGTAAGTCAGTATTACCGTTGTGGGACTTGAATTTAGTACTATCTGCTCTTCATGGTCCTCCCTTTGAACCATTGAGCGATGCTGCATTGTCTATGTTGACCCTCAAAGTGGTCTTTCTGGTAGCGATCACCTTGGTGCGTCGTGTATCAGAGCTGGCCGCGCTTTGTATGAAACCATCCTACTTTGAGCTGCACAGGGATAAGGTGGTTTTTCGCTTTAAACCTGACCTTTTGCCTAAGGTCGTTTCTCCCTTTCCCCTTAACGAGGAAGTTGTCTTACCTTCCTTGTGTCCAGCACCGGCTAATTCCAAAGAACGGATGCCTTGGATGTGGTCAGAGCCATAAAGTATTACCTGGCTGCGACTGAATCCTTCAGGAAATCAGATTTGCTCTTTGTCCTAACAGAGGGCTCTAGGAAAGGTTTGCCACCAGCCAAGTCTACTCTCAGTAAGTGGATCAGACAGGCGGTGGTGCAAGCATACTCTGCCTGGGGGAAGGAGCCCCCTTTTCGGATCACAGCTCATTCTACCAGAGCTATTGGTGCTTCTTGGGCTTTTCAGCACCAGGCTTCGGTGGAACAAGTTTGTAAGGCCGTCATTTGGTCTTCTGTTCATACTTTTACAAAGTTTTACAAGGTGGATGTCAGGGCCTCAGCTGATGCTGTTTTTGGCCGAAAGGTACTTCAGGTGGTAGTGAAATGAACTACATGCTGTTCCGCACTGGGGATCCCGCCTAATTGGACACTGCTTGTGGATGTCCCATCTGTAAGAATATTGGGACGACCTGGACTGGATTTAGGGGAAAAATACAATTCTGTGAAACTCACCTGTAGAATTGTTTTTGGATACATCCAGTCCAGGTCGTCCCACCCCGCCCTTGTGTTCATTATGTCCTGTTTGCCTGTTATGGTGATCAACCATTTTTTCTTCATTGGACATTGTTGTTCTAATTTTTGCTTAGAGAGAGTACAAGCTGAAGCTATGTTAAGTAACATGGTTTCTTAGGCCTCCCGGACCTGCCTTTATAGTGGGCCGGGAGGAGCTACATATTTTGATCTTGCAGTCGAGCGCCCCCTGGGGGCGAACACCCATCTGTAAGGATATTGGGACGACCTGGACTGGATGTATCCAAAAACAATTCTACAGGTGAGTTTCACAGAATTGTATTTTTTCCCTGTAAATGTGATCTCCTCATAGATGGATCTGATCTGTGCGTCCAAGATCTCCCAGCCAGGTCCTCTTTTGAGAATGGAGCATTGGCAAACAACACCTTGTGGTTTGCTAATTTAGAGGACTGCAGCGAGGGTAGTCAGCCCCTCTCTGAAGAGGTGTTAGTTGTGTGGCTATATATAATGGGCTCAAAGATTTACACCAAGGTTTCAATAAATTCTAAAGTTTCAAGTGAAGGAGAGGAAGACAGCACCCCACAATAATAAGTGACTATGGACATGGGTGGGCTTTTGAGTGTGCGAGTTGTGCAGCCGCACAGGGCGTCATACCATCCTCCCTGTAAGGGGTGCCAGGAGGCACTGTTCAGATGCCTGTTGGTAAATGGGGCTCTCTTTTCCTCATTTTCCCTCTATCAATATTTCATGTCCCTCTTCTGTATCTCTCTTTTTCACCTTCTCTACAGTATCTTTTCCACATCCCCTCATTCCTTTCTTTCTTTTCCGCATTCCCTCATTCTTTCCCTTTATTTCTTTTCCACATTCCCTTCTCTTTCCCTCTCTCGTTCACATCCCCCCTTCCATGACTCTTCCACATCTCCTCCTTCTCAATCTCTTTTCCACATCCCCTCATTCCTTTCTTTCTTTTCCGCATTCCCTCATTCTTTCCCTTTTTTTCTTTTCCACATTCCCTTCTCTTCCTCTCTCGTTCACATCCCCCCTTCCATGACTCTTTTCCACATCTCCTCCTTCTCAATCTCTTTTCCACATTCCCTCTTTCTCTCGCTATTTTCCACATTTCCTTCTCTCTCACTCTTTTACACATTTCTTCCTTTTTTCTTTCTCTCCTTTCCCTACTCCCTCTCTCTTTTTTTTTTTTCATTCTTTTATTGTCATGCATGCCTGCTTTATTCTCCTTTCCTATTTTCCTGCCCCATCCACCTCTCCATCTCCCTCTGTGCTGTGCCTCCTCTGAGCCTCTCATGCTTTTTACATTTCTTCCATCTCTTTGCCATGTGAATGTGATTGAGTGGCACCATACTGAAATCTTGCAACATCATTCACCCTCAGGCCGGTTCACTTCAGGTCCTCATTAATCCAAACACAGGTATTGCTCAGGGGATTAAAAACAACTTCTCAATATCCCCAATCCCCAATTGAAGTCTTAAACCTGTAAGCATAATAAAAAACGGGCCGAGTGAGCCATTTGTTTTTTTACAATATTACACTATTGACGGCTTTTGAGTGACAGAATTTGATTAGGGATATTGAGAAGTTGTTTTTAAGCCCTTGAGCAATACCTGTGTTTGGATTAATGAGGACCTGAAGTGAACCAGTATCTTATGAGCGTCAAGCCATTATGTGGATCTGGTACATTATTTGTGTCTGGTGATTGGAGCCTGCACTGCAACGCAAGAGTGATGAGCACTGGTGGTGAAATTAATTGAAGGACATTTAATATATAAAGTCTATTCCCTTGTGTTGTTCGGATTTATCTGTAATAATGCACAGTAACTGGAAGCCCAGCAGCACTTCCTGTTTGCAAGTGGCCTGCAAATGCATGAACCGCCATTTTTTTAAAATGTACTACAGCAGGAGTTAGAATATGGTAAAGGAATTTTTATGTGCAACCGTTTAAATTGCCCTGGGGAGTGACGCATATGAGCACTGTTTGTTGTGTTGCTCTGGTTTAAGTCATTTTTGACTGTTGGTCCACTTTAAACCGGACCAACAGCCTGGCACAGCTGGAAAAGAAAGGTAGCGGCCATTTTGGAGCTTCCTCTCCCAACTGACATAACTGAAATGCACAGTAACAGGAAGCCCAGCACGACTTCCTGTTTGCAGGCGGCCTGCAAGCCCATGAGCGGCCATCTTGTTTTTAAAATGTATCCCAGTAGTCGTTAGAAAAGGTAAATTATTTTGTATGTGCAGCAATCTAAATTCCCCCGGAGGTGGGGCATATGAGCACGGTTTGCTGTGTTGCTCTGGTTTAAGTCATTTTTGACTGTTGGTCCGCTTTAAGCTCTCAACAAATACCTGAAACTATTAATTTTTTTTCCTAGATATCACAGCGGAATGATGAACTGCGTCAACGTGATGATGAGATGCAGAAACTGCAGTCCCAGCTGTGGGAGACAGAGGAGCGAGCAGTCAGCGCAGAAAGCCAGTGTAACTCTGCAAACAGCAGCATGGAGCTCTACCGCAGCAAGTATCAGGCGTGCATGAGTCGGGTGGGGGATCTGGAGGCCAGCCTAAGACAGATGGAGGATGAAGTGCGAGACATGAAGCAAGAGGTGTGTTTAGAGCTGTACATGGTACTTCACACACTAAGTACATTATTTAGCCTTGTAAAATCAATGGATGTAACAAGTGATGATGTGGGGCATTAATCCTACTGCACTAAACTCCTATAATATCTGGTCCCTCATGGACGATTGGGCCTGGGATAGTTGTATAGAGAGAGGCTCTAAGTCCTCTTCATTTCATTTGCTTCCACCATACAGGTGTGCGTACTAGAATGTAGGAAATATCAGTTATCCACTGTATTGCCACAGCAAGCCCCAGCTTAGTCTCTCTTTCAGTCTTCTCTTTTCAGCTCATATATGTTGAGGTTAAAAGGGTCAACACATTTTCTACCTGAAGACTGTAACCAGACTTACCAGTAGACCAGTATAAATCCCACTGTTTGACTCCTGAAGAGAACACTAAAAATGAATGGCAGGATGAAACCTCAGCGGAGGTTTCAGAATCACCACTACTGATAGATCGCATATTCTGCCAGATTTTACTTCTGCTGGTGAAGGCACTGTTTGAAGCTTGGCCTATGGTCTGATCTGCAAAACAATCATGTCTCATTTGTTTGGCCAATTTTATATTTGTTCCTGCGAAGATGTAAATGCTTATTGTTGCATGCAAGTGCTTGCTCACCACAACCACCACCACCACCAATCACCTCTTTATTATGATGGTGCAGGGTTATATGTGTGAGAGCCCTCTACCCCTCTTTCCTGTATACATCATTATACTGAATTCAACAGTCTGCATATTTACAAAGCTGGCATTCGCTCTTGTGGATCTTTTCACCTATAGGTGTCTGAGAGGGATTCCCGTCTGTCTGCACTACGTGGGGAGCTGCTGGTTCTTCAGCAGGAGCTGGAGGCAAAATGTTCAGAGCTGGAGGGCTACGAGGAAGCTATAGATCAGCTGACCAGTGAACTCCAAGCAACACAGACGGACTTAAGTTCAAGCCAGGAACAAGCTCGACAGAGCGAAGAGATGCTGAAGTCTCTGCGAGAGCATACGGCGGGACTGCAGAATCAGGTTGGGGATGGCGGGTTTGTGTTACCCTGTGACAGCGGAATCAAATAGGTTTAAACTGCTAGTGGCCCTGCACCCTCCTTGGGGCAGAGACTTGAATCGAAAGCATTGTATCTCTAGATAGGTCAGGACTACAAAGACTTCCTGTTGGCTCCCTAATTTAATACTCAAGTTGCTATGTTTGTTTCCAGCACAGTATGATATCTATCTATTTTCTAACATGCTGTTCATCTCTGGCAGGTGGTGGAAATGGAGGAGGACCTGGTGAAGGTGCAGACGGACTTCTCATCCTATAAGGCCACCCATAGATACAGTGACAATAGCTACACGGATATGGAGAGGCTCGTACGCCAGTTCACACAGGTCAGGGAAAAGGGCACCCCGGTGCCAGCTAATTTTTAGTATCCATAGTGTTTTTCTGTAGTAACTATGTTGTCACTGTTTGCAGGAACTGAAACACTCCGAAGAGGAGGTGCAAAAGCACTTGCAGGAGATGGCGCAGAGTCAAGCGCTTTTAATGGAGGCCAAGCTGGATCTTACCAGGGAAAGAGAGGCGAGAAACGGCACTGTGAAAGGTAAGTCTATATACACATATCCACTATATACACATGGATCAAGCAAAGTGTGCCCAGGCCCTAACTGTGCCCTCTGTGCTTAGATGTGGAGCGATTGCAGGCGGAGGTCTCCAGTTTACGTAAGAACATGGAAATGCAGGTTCAAGAGCACAAGCGACTGGTGTGTGAGCAACAGCTGCAGATCCAAAAACTTCAAGAGGAGCTGAAAGAGAGCAGTAAACTGATCAGCCACAAAGAGCAGGTAGGTGTCGCACCTACCTCCTGTAGCTCATGTATATCAAAGATGTCTGACCTGTGGGGGAGGTGGCCTCTTCCTAAAACACTCTCCAGGTAACCTTCACAAAGTGAGCTATGAAAGTGCCCACCCTAAGCGGCTAATGGACAGCATCCCTATCTCACAGTTCCTAAGGGTCCTTAGGATTAATTCAGACCCTAGAAAGAGGGAGGCACAGCTACAGGATATGTATCATAAATTTGAGGCCCGGAGCTACCCAGACCAGGTATTACAGAGAGAGTTTTAGTTTAGTTTTAGATGCAATAATTGCAACATTTGTAACTCTATAATTGTGGGACCTGAATGAAGATCAAAGGAATATACACATGCATCACCAAATTCTCCATGTACCCTCTCTAGTGCCCATGTGGGATAGCATACATTGGTAAAACGATTGGTCTTTTTAAAAGGAGGTTCCAACAACATCGCAGTGATATTAGAACTAACATTAGGAAATTAAACAGCGGGGAACCTGTTGACTATGAGAAGCCAGTGGCGGCCCATTTTGTGAAGCGCAAACACCAAGTCAACAAACTTAGAGGCATGGTCATAGACCATATAGAAAAACCACAGAGGGGAGGTGACAGGAACCTATTGCAGAGAGAAGCATATTGGATCCATAGACTGGACATAGTGCAACCGACTGGACTTAACACCACGACAGGCTAACTATATACAGGATAATATAAATGTCCCCCTGCCTCCCCGTTCTACCCTTATCCCCACTCTCCCATCCCCCCACCCAAACAACCCCCCCTGTTTTCTCCCCCTTCCTCCCCTAACCTATCCCTGCCCTACCCAGAGGGGGTATAAGCACAGACTAGCCATTTGTAATATTACTAGTTGTTGGATGTGAAGAATTCAATCCCAAATTGGGTATTTTTAGTTTTGAGACCCTCATTTTTGTGGTCCCTATTTTTGTGATCCCTCTTCTGCAGTCCCTATTTTTGTGATCCCTCCTTTGCGATCCTGATAGTGCACCTAGGGTTGGTCCTTATCCCTGAGCCGTAATGGCTCTCACTGCCACCCGGGCAGTAACCGCCAGGGGAGGAATCTGGATCCTGCTTGCTCCAGCGATGGGGCCAGTTGATGTCGGAGCCCGCAGCCTGCACTGCGGGCTCAGCCGCTGCTCTATCACAAATTGGCTCCCCGCGGCAAGGACGTCACTGGTAGCCGGGCAGGATTCCGGGCCTGACTGACGGGGAAGCCTTCCCCGAGTGCAGGTGGAGAGCGACGACACAGGTTGCCTAGCAACCCGCCCGTCGACTGATTGGCAGTGACAGAAGCCCCGCTCAACATTATTATGTATGAGCAGGGCAGAAGAGGGATGTATACCAACCGGGCACATTAGCACCACACAGGACAAAGAGGAAAAAAAATATATATATATAATTTTTTTTTTTTTTTGATTGGACACTGACCTGCTGACGTCATTGATGATGTCAGGCAGGATTTTGGGGACCTTTACAGGTCAAATAGTAAGTGGAATGTGTTAATCTGAAATCTGTTCATTTGATTTATGGACCCTTGGTCAAAGGAAAGAGCTGTTTAATCAATTGGTTGTGTAATAAACAGTACTATACAAACAATCGGCTTATATCAAACTCAGAGGTAAGCAATCTATCCCAGCTATATAATATACCTGGGTTACTTACCTGTGAAATAATCCTTCTCCCTAAAGCGCACCTAAACACGGATTGTTTCCCACGACACCATTGCTGTGAACTAGGAACAACCCTCCCCTTTATCCAGGTATGTTATCTAGGCTATGGAGGATTTGATCAGGTTAAGTGCCAGAGGCCTAGCTCTGGTGGTAGCCTTAAGGCATGCTTTATGGCTTAAGCAATGGCCAGCTGGCAAAGCCTCTAAAAAGAATCTGACGGGACTCCCCTTTAAGGCGAGGCATCTGCCTGGCGAGTGCTTGGTTGACATGGTAAAGCATCCTACTAGTAGTAAATCTACAAATCTGTCACAGAAGCCGAAGTCTAATAATGCTTCTGCAGCGCCTCTAATCATCCGGCTTTTCATGGGGGTAGAGGTTTGGCCTCTGTGGGTTCCGAAGAGATTTTGAATAAGACAAGGTCCCTAATTAAGGCGACATTGGGTGGCGGAATAAAGCCAAGCCCCTTTCAAAGCCTTCTTAGGCATGAAGGGACGCCTCCACCCTTGCATGTGGAAGGAAAGCTTCTGCATTTTGCTCAGGTTTGGAGGCTTCATATAATAGATCTTTGGATACAAGAAGTTGTACCCTCAGGTTACAGGATCAAATCAGGAGAGGCATCGAGATCTGCCATATCTTGCCTTTTAGAGATTGGAGTTGTTTGATCCACAGTGATGTTACTCCAGCTGGGATATTTTATAAACACAGTATGTATATGTATATATATATATATAAAGATACGTACCTTCATTGCTGTAGGTGGCCTACATTTTCATTTTTTTGTGGAGCTACCCTTCGGTCTATCATCAGCACCAGGGGTGTTTACCAAGGGGCTGGCAGGTCTCATGTTTTCTCTAAGAATTCAGAGTATACATATAACCCCTTACTTAGACGATCTGTTTATATAGGCCCCATCATGTCAGGGGCGCCAGAAGGATACACAGACTGTCTGATAGATATTGCATATCTGACTAGCCAGTCAAATTCTTCTAGAGTTTCTGGGAATGTCTTTAGACACGTCTCAGGCAAAAGTATTTCTATCAGAACAGAAGAGATTTTTACTTCAGGCCAGGGTACAGAGTCTCTTGTCTTGCCCTCACCCCAGGATTCGTCGAGGAATTCCTCTGTTGGGCCTGATAGTCTTGCTTCGAGGCACTGCTCTTTGCTCAGTTTCACACAGGACCCCTGGCAGATGGAAGGCTGAACTGGGTGGGCTAAAGTTTCTATTCAGCCTTACATACTATGGCCTTGATTCACTAAGAGTTGAAAAAAACTCTCATGGTAGTAAAAAATTCAATTCATGAGAAAAAAGCCTGAGAATTTCACTGTTAGTGAATCACTAGTTAGGAAGACAATGAAAGTCAATTGCACTTTTTTACTCTTGAAAAAAAGTATTGAACTTTTTAGCCCTTTTTACCTGTAGTAAAAAATGCCATTGACTTTCATTGTCTTCCTATTTGGTGATTCACTAACAGTAAAATTCTCAGGCTTTTTTCTCATGAATTGAATTTTTTACTACCATGAGAGTTTTTTTCAACGCTTTGTGAATCAAGGCCTATGTCACTATGAATTGCTCAGGACCTGGGATCAAGGCACACAGACTCTGGATCACTCTTTTTGCATGACACAGTCAACAGGGCAATCGCTAGCTTGGTGGCCAAGTCCTTCCTTCCAGTACAGTGGAAAATCATCTCCAAAGATGCTTGTCTAGCCGATTGAGGAGGTGTCATGGATGATCCAGGGACAGTGCTGTCCGAGGGAGGGCAGACTTCCTATAATATCCTAAAACTGATTACAATTCTTTTATGTCTCAGACATTGGACATTCCATCTGAGGGGCATCCTGTCCAGATTCAGACAGACAATCGGACGGCGGTGGCCTATATCAACTACCAGATGCAGGAAAGCCCTCATGGAAGTGAGCCAGATTTTACTTTGTGCTGAAAAGCAGGCTCCATGCATCTCGGCAGTACATATACCTAGAGTGGAAAACTTGCAGGCCAATCATCTCAGCAGAAAGTCCCTGCATCAGGGGGAATGGTCTCTGAGTCAGGGGTCTTTGAATCTCTATGCATGCGCTGGGGGATTCTAGTCATAGATTTCTTGTACCACGGCACAATCGAAGGTTTCCAAAGTTTGTGTTCCGGTCCAGGGTTCCTCTAGCAATGCAACAGATGCTCTGACTCTTCAGTGGTCAGCATTCAAGCTTCCTTATGCATTCCCTCGGATTCCACTCCTGGGTTAGCTCGTGAGGGAGGCCCAACCAATTCCGGTGGCTCCTCGGTGGCCAATAACAAGTTGGTTCTCAGACATAGTAAGGATGTTTACCAACAATACAGTTCTTCACACAGGGGCCTCTAGGGCATCCCAACTCAAGAGTTTTGCCTTGACGGCCTGGTTATGAAACCTCCATCTTGGCAGAAAGAGGCCTCTCTTCTAGAGTCATTCAGTCTATGATTCAGGCAGGAAGAAGTTTTCATCAATGATCTATTGTAGAGTCTGGTGTGTGTTTATCCCTTGGTGAAAATACAGGGGGTTCTCTTGTAGGACTTCTTCTGTCGCTAGAATTTTGGATGTTTTTGCAGAAGGGTCTTGATGAAGGTCTTCAGTTTGGTACGTTTAATGGACAAATATCTGCTTATCTATCCTCTTTCAGAAACCCATAGCTGAGAATTAATTTATCAGAACTTGTTTTTACAAGGAGTCTCTCATGTGCAGCCTCCTCGTAAGCCACTTCTGCCGGTTTGTGACCTGAACTTGTTTTATCAGCTCTTTAGGGTCCTCCTTTTTGAACCATTGGTAGATGCGTCATTAAGTCTAATGATGCTTATGGTTATCTTTTTAGTGGCAATAACCTCAATAAGGCGGGTTTCTGAATTAGCAGCTTTATCAGTTAAGTCTGCTTATTTAGTGTTGCATAAGGACAAGAAGGTGTTATGTTTTAAACAGGATTTTCTTCCTAAGGTGTTTTTCATCTTAATGGAGAGATGGATTTGCCTTTCTTATGTCCTGCTCCAGTGTCCGATAAGGAAGGGGGTTCTTCACTGGCTGGATGTAGTGAGATCACTAAGGTATTATCTCACTGCTACACAATCTTTCCATAGTTTGGACTTCTTATTGTCATACCTGAGGGTCCACGGAAAAAGGTCTTCCACCAGCTAAGTCTACCATCAGCCGATGGATTAGACAGGCAGTGGTAAGAGCCTATATCCCTAAGGGGAAGGTTCCTCCCTTTAAGACTACTGCTATTTCGACACAAGCTGTTGGAGCTTCTGGGGCTTCAGCATAAGGCTTCAGTAGAACAAGTATATAATCTTACCAAATTTTATGAGGTAGATGTTTGAGCCTCAGTGGATGCGAAAGCCTGTAGAAAGTTATTACAGGCTGTTGTAACCTAGAGGATTTTAAAATATCTTATTCCTGATAAAGGGTACTTCTTTTGGAGATCCCTATCGTTACTGAATTATCCTGATGTCCTGAAGTAAAATGGAAGAGACAAGATCATTCTGTGAATACTCACCTGTAGAATTGATTTATCTTACATTATTACTTCAGGACATCAGACCCTCCCTGTCTGCTAGGTTGATATATCCATGTCTTGGATGCCTAGTCTTAGTGGAGTGATAAATAGGTATAAAAAAAAAAATTTACATATTTATAATCCGAGAGAGGAGTCTTGTATTTGGTCGCCAGCCTTTTGTTTCCAACAGGAGATCTAGGTATGCCTCCCGGGCGGCTGGTTCTACTGCTTTGTCCGTTGGAAATAAATATACAAGGCCGAAACCTGGACCTTATTTCCAACGGACGATCGTGGGACATAGGTTTGGCCGCATTTTCAAACATGGAGTAGCGTATGTTTTTGCCTCCGTGGTGGTCAATAGTCCCGCCCTGGTCCTATCAGAGCTTCAGGGGCCCCCCTTTGAACCTAATGTGGGAGCTTCCCTGACGACATTCACGTGGAAGGCGGCCTTTCTAGTGTCTATCGCCTCCATCCCGCGGGTTTCAGAGCTGGCAGCAAACAGATCATCCTTTTTGATGCTGCATGAAGACAAAGCAGTGTTTTTAATGTAAAGTGGGATTTTTTGCCCAAGGTGGTCTCTCCCTTCCATCTTAATCAGGAAATAGTGCTACCCTCCTTGTGCCCACGCCCCATTCGCCATAGGGAGCGACTCCTTCATTCCCTTGATGTGGTCAGGGCATTCAAGTATTACTTAGCAGCTACTCGAGAGAATCATAAGACGGATGTCTTGTTTATGACCCCGTAAGGGCCAAGGAGGGGCCTGGTGGCTGCCAGATCCACTCTTAGCAGATGGATCTGGCAGCAGGTCATACAAGCCTATGTCTGCAAGGGGAAGGAGACGCCCTTCAGAGCCACCACTCACTCTATCAGGGCAATTGCTGCATTTTGGGCTTTCCAACACCAGGCTTCAGTGGAACAGGTCTGCAAGGCGGCGACCTGGCCATTTCTCCGCACCTTCACAAAATTTTTACAGACTAGATGTCAGGGAAGCGGCCCATCCTGCTCTGGGCCATAAGGTGCTTTAGGTGTCAGTGCCGTTGCACTTGTCAGTTGCAGTCGGTTGTTGGCTGTTCTTGCATGGTCCCACCCTTAATGAGGATACTGCTTTGGGACGTCCCACGTGTTGCTCTTGGTGGTGGCCTAGATCGGAAGAGATGAGAAAAGGGAAATTTGTGTACTCACCGGTAAATTTTCTCTTTCATTCCGGGGCACCACACCCATCTTACCGGTGTATTATGACTGCGCTGACGACTGTTGTTGCCTTATGGTTTTACTTTTTGCACGGTTTCTAAATGCGCACATTATGCACAGGTTAGCATTTTCCCCTCCCGGAGCTGTGGCTGAACTGCTTTTTAATTAATTGAGGATATCCTGCCACAGCCTGCCCTATATAGGCCGAGAGGAGCTAGTTTTTTTCTATCTTGCAGTCCCCACCTACGGCTGAGATTAACCCACGCTTTGATGCTGGTGGTGCCCGGCATGGAAGAGGATGAGAAAACAAATTTCCCTGTAAGTACATGGATTTCCCTTTATTCTAAGTATGTCACACACCCCGCTTTAAAACATTCATTACATGTGGGTTATACTGACCTGTAGATGGCGATCTTGCAGAGATGTAAAGGAAAAAAGAGAGCCCCTCCCGGTCCATAAATACCTGGGACCTCCCACTCATTACCCAGTCTTTCATCTCTGCAGACGGCGAGCAAGTCAGAAGATGATGTCTCCTCATTGCACAGGGGGATTTCAGGTAGCCGGGATGACCCCCGGCCCGTTATTTTGTCTATTTCTGCCCGGATCCCTTTTTGATTTACCCTGCCTCCCAGCCTAGGCTGCTGCTCCGGGCGAGGGTAGATGGCACCCTAGGTGCTTAGGAGCTAATGCTCCACCGTGAGACCCTATACTAAAGGGTAGGCGGTTAACCGGGTTGGCCTTCCACCCTGGTGGTTTTCTCCCCTCTCCGGATGCCTGGAGTTCGAGTTCCGGCCCCCTCCCAGATTCTTCAGGTCTCGGGTGCCTTCGGATCCTCTGGCCGCGCAGGGGCTCCGGGCAGCGGTAAAAAATCTTCTGGATATGGCTGTCATTTGCCCGGTGCCTCCCTCGTGCCGGGGCTTTTATTCCAATCTGTTCACGGTGCCCAAGAAGGACGGCTCTGTTCAGCCCATCCTGGATCTGAAGATCCTCAACAGGTTCGTCCGTCCCCGGAAGTTCCGCATGGAAACGCTGCGTTCAGCCATCTACTCTCTTCGTCAGGGGGACTTCATGACGTCCATAGACATCAAGGATGCTTACCTGCATGTTCCAATCTTTCCGACGCACCAGAGATTTCTCAGGTTCGTGGTGGAAGATCTGCATTTTCAGTTTGTGGCCTTTCCTTTCGGCCTTACCTCGGCTCCAAGGGTTTTCACCAAGGTGCTGGCAGGGGTGATGGCTCTCCTCAGAGCCCAGGGTATCCGCATCGTGCCATATCTGGACGATCTTCTCATTATGGCGTCTTCCTTCAGCCAAGCGGAGTTAGACACCAGGACTGTGGTATCCACCCTGGAGAGATTCGGTTGGGTGATCAACTACCCCAAGTCCTCCCTTTCTCCGTCCAGGGTAGTGTCTTTTCTGGGAATGTCTCTGGATACTTCTCAGACCAGGGTGTTTCTTCCTCAGTCCAAGGTTCTCTTGATTCAGGAATTGGCTTGGCTTCTCCTGTCCATCCCTCGTCCGGCCATCAGGCTGGGGATGAGGCTGGTGGGATTGATGGTGGCTTCCTTCGAGGCGGTTCCTTTTGCTCAGTTTCACACAAGGACGCTCCAGCTCAATCTGTTGGCGGCCTGGGACAGGTCTCTGCTGTCGTTGGATCAGTCTTTCCTGATGACTCCCCGGGTTTGGCGTTCCCTTCAGTGGTGGCTGGATCCAATCAATCTGTTGAGGGGCAGATCCTTTCTGACTCTTTGTTGGGAAACGGTCACCACGGATGCCAGCCTGTCAAGATGGGGGGGTTTCTGGAAGGATTGTCAGTTTCGGGGTCTGTGGGGGCCTCAGGAGGCTCACGAGCCCATCAATGTTCTGGAGCTGAGAGCCATCAGGTTGGTTCTGTTTCACTTGACTCATCAGTTACAGGGCTTGCCGGTTCAGGTCGGTCGGACAATCGGACGGCAGTCGCCTACATCAATCACCAGGGAGGGACTCACAGCAGGAGTGCCCTCAGGGAAGTGTCTTTGATTCTGGCCTGGGCGGAGAGACATGTCCCGTGCATTTCGGCAGTTTACATTCCGGAAGTGGAGAACACGGAGGCGGACTCTCTGAGCAGGTTCTCATCTCGCCGGGGGGAATGGTCTCTCAGCCCCAAGGTGTTTCGCTCTATTTGCCTCAGGTGGGGGTCTCCGGAGGTGGACCTCTTTGCTTCTCGGCACAATCACAAGCTTCCGGCATTTGTGTCTCTCTCGCGGGATCCGCTGGCTCTGGCAGTGGATGCGATGTCTCTGAACTGGAGGGATCTGGGGTTTCTGTACCTGTTCCCTCTGTTTCCCATGGTGGGCAAAGTGGTGCGCAAGCTGGCCCTAGAGGGCGCTTCAGCAATCCTGGTGGCTCCAAGGTGGCCAAGACAGGTCTGGTTCGCAGACGTGGTAAGGTTGGCAGAGGATCAGTTCGCTCTGCCCCTGCTGCCAGATCTGCTCACTCAGGGTCAACTACTTTTCCCCAATTTACCAACGCTGGCTTTGACGGCGTGGCTGCTGAAACCTCCATCTTGATGGAGGAAGGTCTTTCCGATGCTGTGATTCGGACTCTTGTTAGCGCTAGGAAGCGGTCTTCCTCTACCATCTACTATAGGACTTGGAGGTCTTATATTGATTGGTGTGAGGTCAGGGCCTTGCCTTGTAGGGTGTTTTCTATCCCTAGGATTTTGGAGTTTCTGCAGTATGGTCTGGACTTGGGGCTCCAGCTTAGTACGCTGAAAGGGCAGGGTTTCTGCCCTGGCGGTTTTCTTTCAAAGGTCTTTTGCTCTTCATCCTTTGGTTAAGACCTTTTTCCAGGGGGTTACGCATGTGCGGCTTCCTGGGAAGCCTTTGCTGCTTTTCATCTTAATCAGGACATTGTTCTGCCCTCCTTGTGTCCCAAGCCCAGCAATGACGAGGAGAGGGTCTTGCATTCCTTGGATGTGGTTCGCTGTGTGAATTACTATTTGGTGGTTACTTCTTCCTTCCGTAAGACTGATGCTTTTTTTGTGGTGCCCTCCGGCCCAGGAAAGGTTTGGCGCCCGCCAAGTCTTCCATTAGTAAATGGATTCGTCAGGCCGTTGTTGGGGCCTTTTCTGCCAAGGGGAAGGTTCCCCCTTTTCGTGTTACTGCTCATTCTACTTGTGCTGTTGGGGCTTCCTGGGCTTTCCTGCACCAGGCTTCTGTTGAACAAGTTTGTAAGGCTGCTACTTGGTCTTCTGTTCACACTTTTTCCCAGTTAATGTGCGGGCCTCAGCGGATGCTGTTTTTGGCCGCAAAGTTCTGCAAGCTGCAGTGGTTTAAGTTGTGCTTTATTGCCTTGTTTGGATCCCCGCCCATTATGGACATTGCTATTGGATGTCCCACATGTAATGAATGTTTTGAAGCGGGGTGTGTGACATACTTAGAATAATACCATTTTGTGAATACTCACCTGTAAAATGGGTATTATAAATATGTCACACACCGCGCTTCACCCTGCTCTTTTGTATTCTGGATCCTTTATATGGTGAACTTTTCGTTGTTATGACTTATAGTTGGCTCTTCCTGGTCCCTTACCTTACTGCTATCTTTATACTGGGTAATGAGTGGGAGGTCCCAGGTATTTATGGACCGGGAGGGGCTCTCTTTTTTTTTCCTTTACATCTCTGCAAGATCGCCATCTACAGGTCAGTATAACCCACATGTAATGAATGTTTTGAAGCGGGGTGTGTGACATACTTATAATACCCATTTTACAGGTGAGTATTCACAAAATGGTATTTTTATGTTTTACCCGGACAGTCCCTTCAAGAATCACATTCATTGTGAATATATCATAGACTTCATATAACCCTTAGGAAACGGATGAAGGTGGTTTGAAAGCTATAAATATGACAATTCAGTTTAGCTGATCCAGTGGATCAAAGTGCATGCTGATCCCCTCACTAAATTCATAAGCAGTGTTCCTGGGCCATCTAATCACCAAGGAATGAATAAGCATAAGAATGCAAGTGGGGTTTCCTAGTCCCCAAAATATAATTTTCACACTGTGTAGGGATCTCCCGACACACAAAGTATGAAGGTATGTGAGTGTAGATCCAATAAAATACTTGTCCCATACAAGCGAGATCCCCCAGTCCAAAACAGGGAAAGCAGAGAATTGTGCTGGCTTATGGCTTTCAAGCTGCAGTCCTCCACATAACCCAGGAATATGACATGACACATAACACCATAGGACAGGGCTGGGAAACAGCGGGTGACACTTAAAGGTGCTCAGACAGGTTAGCCTAAATGCTTCTCTGCCTGCACAATTGCATTCACTCCATGCGCAGCACTGACGATGCCCAGCCCTGTATATCATGTACTCACCCAGGCTCAACAGTGTTGTAGAGCTTCACACATATTTTGGTCTTCTCCTGAGCTAGTTTGGGGACCCCTGGAATAGTTAGAAGAGACTTTAGGTCTGTTCAGGGTCTTTCTCCCAGGGTGCTCCTCTGTTGTGAAAGATAATAAAATTGTGCGATTACTCACCTGTAGAATTGATTTTATTGGTGTCCTGCTCGGGTCGCTTCATTCTTGAACAATTGGGTTATCCGCCACAAGGTGGCTCAGTTGACTGCAAGACGAAACTTGTGGCTCCTCCCGGCTCATATAAGGGCAGCTACTTCCCTAATAATCCCCAGCGTTGAAAAGCAGTAAATACAGAGACAAGCCGGGAGGCCAGAGACCATGTTAATTCACACAGCCCCAATATAAACTCTCTCAAACGGTAATCACCATAACAAGGCAAAAAGAGGATAACAGAACGAGGGTGGGATAAAGCGACCCGAGCAGGACACCAATAAACTCAATTCTACAGGTGAGTAATCACAGAATTGTATTTTTCTTGGTGTCCTGCTCGGGTCGCTTCATTCTTGAACAATTGGGACATCCAAAAGCAGTGTCCAAGAAAGGGTGGGATCCCCAGTGAGCAACAGCACGTAGTTCATGACACTACCGCCTGAAGCACTTTACGGCCAAAAACAGCATCAGCTGAGGCCCTAACATCAACCTTATAAAACTTTAAAAATAAATAAATAAAAAGCATGCAATGGCACCGAAGAGCTCTTCGAGGGGCGGGCCGCTCGACGATGATGCGGAACGCAGCAGCAGGACGAGGGCAGACCGCAACAGATCAGGCAGGGGAGGCCTAGCCCTCCCTGCCACAAGGACAGGCGTGCCGGAGCGCGCTGCGGCGCTCATGTCAGCCCCAACACCGCCTCCGATCCGACGCCCCGGCCGTGGGAGACATAACACATAAGGGGTCCCAAGGTGGTTCCTCTCCCCCATATAGGCTTACCATAGCCTATGGCTGGCTACCCTTTGTGACAGGGTCTGCGGCCCAGAGCAAAGCTCTGCCGAACGCCTGACCCTTAGCGTTCCCCTACCATCACCTGTATTCGTAGCCAGAGGCTGGGAGGCAGAAGGGTCCACTGAAACAGGTGGGAATAGGGCTGCAGCGGCCGACGGGCTTGGGATGCCCCGCTTATCTGCCATATCCATGGAGAGAGAAACAGATCCATCTTCGCAGTCAGACTGCTGCAAGAGAACTCTGGGGATTATTAGGGAAGTAGCTGCCCTTATATGAGCCGGGAGGAGCCACAAGTTTCGTCTTGCAGTCAACTGCGCCACCTTGTGGAGGATAACCCAATTGTTCAAGAATGAAGCGACCCGAGCAGGACACCAAGAAAAAGTAGTTTTTTATGTCATCCTCCAAGTGATTGCTGAAATCTGATGGTATGAAATTGAACCAAAAACCTGCATTTTCAATATCTCAGGCTTTGATCTGCCCCCCTTGGACATCCAAAATTGGCATGCCCCGCTCTGTGAACCCCCCTCCCCCCAAGTCAGCCACTTTACATACTTTGCGTACATTCCCATGGTGCAAGTGCAGCTCTCCTCCAATCAGCTTTTTCAGCTGCGCATATTAATGTTCAGCTGGAGAAACTGAATGAAAGTCTAGCTGCCCTTGCGATCGGTATGCGGCATCCCCTGCATCTCTTGGCTGTGCGCAGGCCCCACCATGGCCCACCAGCAGGTGGGCCACACCTAGCCAGAGAAAGATGCGGGAGATGCTGCTGTGGGCACGTCGGACAAATTAAGGAAAGTGGGCGATCAGTATGGTTTCACATAGCCCAAAGTGGGATGTGCCAGGGGTCGTTGTTTAACCTGATCTAGCACCAAATATACACACTAGGTCTGGTTTTGTGGCAGCATCTTCCTGCACCCCTACAACTTGGTCCCTGCACCGTGTGCGCTCCTGCCCGACCATTCATTTGAATAGACGGGAGCACGCATAGTACTCCATGCTGTGCGTGCTCCTGTCTGCAAAAATTCCATCCAAAGTGGTCTTTCCGTTTTAAGAAGATGGCTCTGTTTAAAATTCTTAACTTTATACAAAAGGCAATCCTGATTGTTGTTCTAAGTATACAGTACGTCCTGCTCCAGATATAATATTCACCGCCAGATGGCGCTGTGCACTGCAGACATGCAAAAACAGGCTCCTCCCGGCCCTTCAAATACCCAGGGACCTCCCACAAATCCCCAGATTTCTCTGCAGTGCTGACTGCGAAGACATGAAGTATCACTCTCTCGCAGGTGAGCGGGGCTTTTACAGCCTGCGGCCCTGTTGGTCTATTCCCACCCGTCCTCCTTGTGATGTGCCTCCCAGCCTGGGCTGTGCTGGTCAGGTGAAGGTAGGCAGCACCATGTGTGCTTAACAGAGCCATGCTCCACCGCAGTCCCCCACCATAGGGTAGGTGGTTAGACTGATGGTGAGCCTCATAGTGGATGCCCCTCCTGCATTATTGCCCCATGCCCTGTGTAGCGGTGGGCCCTATCCAAAGGGTCGCCATCCTCCCTCGTTTCCCCCCGTAGCTTGGGGGGAAAGAAAGGGGGGGGGTGTGTGTGTGGCGGTCTCAAGTGTACTGGGATTACACGATTATGGCCTTAGTATTGTCCTTGACTTGTAACTTGGTGTCAGAGCCGCGCTGTTTGCTTTTTGTTATTGTTATCTGCCGCCGCCGCGCTCGTCTCTTTCCTTATTGGATGTGCTGCGCCGGGCGGCGGCATCGCCCCAGACGTTGTGGCATCTCCATTGGCAAAAATCATTTATACTATGTGTGTCATACACTCTGCTTCTCTTTACAATATTGACCCCAGACGCTGCAGTGTCTCCATTGGCAAAAATCATCTATGCTATATGTATCATACACTCTGCTTCTTTTTACAATATTTTCTACTGCCTTAGAGCTTCGCGCTCTTCGGGGGGGGCGCGCACGTGGTAACGGCCCTCCTCCTACCTTGGTCTGTAAGTGCCCTCACGGGTGATTTTCATGATTCCTATTACTGCGCATGGCTCTGACACCCCTTTATTCCCATTATGTCTTTCAGACAGTTGAATCCAGTGGCTTCCCCGGCCTGGGTTAAATTATAGCGGGCCTTGTAAAATTCTCCCACCTTCCTAGCGGGTCTTTGGGGCATCCAGGGTTGCCTATTGCGTAAATCCCTGCTGGCATATTGTGCCTAGATAATCACCATATGGAGGCATCTCAGAATTATGTGACCGGGGTCCCTGTGGGACAAGACCGGCTGTGTATAGCGTGTGGTCAACCCCATGCTGATGCTGACAGGGCACGGGTCTGCGCACCATGTGCCGAGCAAGCACTGGCCCTGCAATCAGGCTTGCCAGTGGCTGCACCTCGTTTCAATACACTTATTTCCCCATGCTTAATTCTCACTCCTGCTGAGTCGCATACAAGTGGGGATTTGCAGCCTGCTGTGTCTTCCAGCCTGCCTACGGCTGATCAGATTATGGCAAGGTTGTCAGGGCGCAGGCGCCCTGGTATGAAGTGGCCCTTGACGCCTCCCGTTTTCTGTTGTCCTATGGGAACTGAGGAGTTGACTACTCCGTGTGACTATACCCTTCTGATGAAGGAGAGCTGGTCTCTGACTCAGGCTCATCTGCTGAGAGGCCGAGGAGTCATGGCGATTCTGGCCCCGAATACTGGGGCCAGTATGAGAATTGTTGATTAAGGTCTTTAAGGTCCTGTCTATCTCTCTCCCTTGGTGAGGCCTCCAAGCCGAGAGGGGAGCGTTTCCATACAGCGACAGCGCGCTTGGAATTTCTAGAGCAGGCTCGTTTCCATGCTCTTGTACTCAAGGAATGGGATTCCCCAGTAAATTCCAGGGGTCCCAGGGGACTGGGATAGGAAATACCCCTTTTCCCCCTGAGGTGGTCAATTGTTAGTCATCACCTACACGAATCTGGCCTTAGTATTGTCCTTGACTTGTAACTTGGTGTCAGAGCCGCGCTGTTTGCTTTTTGTTATTGTTATCTGCCGCCGCCGTGCTCGTCTCTTTCCTTATTGGATGCGCTGCGCCGGGCGGCGGCGGCGCCCCAGACGTTGTGGCGTCTCCATTGCGCAGATTGTAGGGGTTTCTAACCCCCCCCCCTTTATTACAGCCCCTGCTTATTGTACCCTTCGGCATGCTGAGGACAGGCGCATTGACCTGTGGCCTCCCACGCCTTTTCTTGTACAGAGATGGCGCTGCGCCCGGTCTGTGCTGCAGTCATCACTGCAGTGGCCGCTAGAACCCTCATCAGAAAGATGCTTGATCATCACCCTGAGTATCTCCCCTGGGATGCGTTTTATGCACTCTCCAGTTGTGATGTATTTGTAAAATGTATCCTATTAGCACTGGATGACACCATTACAATGTGTGCAAGGACTCCTGCCCTTGTGGTGGCTATACGTCACTTGGTTTGGCTGCGACAGTGGGGTACTGACGATGATGCTAAGAAGACTCTTACTGGGCTTCCCTTTAGAGGGCAACGCCTGTTTGGGGCCGTCTGGACCTGTTTGGTAAATAAGGGTAATTCACCCCAACGTAGGCGGCCGTACCGGCCCCTCGGGGCAAGGTAACCCCTCCCCCTCCCTACCATAGTGTAAAACAAGAACCAAGGGGTGTCCTTCCTGGGGGCTCGTGCAGACTCCTGCCCCAGGAGCGGCATATAATGCTCTGGCCCCTCGGGCGGGGATAAGCCTAAGTCTTCCACCAACATCCCCTCAAGCATGTTGGGGCGCCCTTGCCCGTCTGGGTGAGGGGACGGCTGAGGCACCTTGCTCATGCCAGGAGGTATCACGCCTCAGACTGGTGGATTCAGGAGGTAGTGCCCTTAGTTTGCTGCGCGGCCTCCCCCAAGATTATCGGGTCCCGGGTGCTCCTGGTCCCGGCCTCTGTTCAGATGCTGGTGCAGGCCATGCAAGGCCTGCGGGGTCTGGGGGTCTCTTGCAGATTGCCTTTATTAGGTAGAGGCAGGGGCCGATACACTAACCTTTCCACAGTTCCCCAAAAAAGGGATGGGTCAGTCTGTCCCAATCTGGTTTCACAGATTTTCAGCAATTCGTCAATTACAGGCGGTTTCTGCAATGGAAACACTGCGCTCGGCCATCGGCTCCTTGCGCGTCGGGGGCTTCTTGCCATCTGTGGAGCTCAATGCCGCTTATTTTTACTTCCCTGTGTCTTCTGGACACCGAGGTTTTTCAGATTCGCGTTGGTTGACCAACACTGATAATCGTGACCTTGTCATCTGGCCTCTCTTCAGCTCCCAGAGTGCTCACCAGGGTGCTGACGGGGGTGTGGTTTCGCATGAGACCAAGGGGCGTCCGCGCGATGACCTACCTGGACGTCCTCATCTCTTCCCAGTCTCTACGTCTGGCTACGTTGGATACTCGGCTGGAGGGTGTCCATTTGGGAGTTATTTGGAGGGGTGATCAAACACCCCAAGTCCTTATTGTCCCCTTCATTGGTAACTCCATTCCTATGAATGATTTTTATACAGTTCAAGCAAGGATCTTCCTTCCTCAGCAATAAAGTGGACAATCTGGTTGTATGGGCTCAGTCCCTCTTAGCTGTCCCCGTCCCTCCATCAGGCAGGGGATGCAGCTGGTGGGCCCGCTGGTGGCATACTCCGAAGAGGCCCCTTATGCTCAGTCCCCCCTGGGGCCTTCTGCAACTTCTCCTATTTGTCCTACGGGACAAGGACCCGGCATCCCTGGAGCAGGGTGTGTGTGTGCCTTCCTCCCTGGTGAGGAGGTCCCTCTTGTAGTGGATGAACTCAAGGAACCCGCCTGAGGGCAGTCCCTTCTTGCCCTTTCCTGGGTAGACAGTCACCATGGATGCCAATCTATCAGGTTGAGGGGGGTCTTCTTCTGGAGGTCCCTACGGTTCCAGGGGAGGTAGGGCCCTTAGAAGGCCTATACACCTATCAATGTTTGAATCTCTGAGCGTTCAAGTTAGTTCTAACTCGCTTGTCTACTCCTCTTCAGGGCCTACCTGTTCGGGGGAGCTAGGCCTAACTGACGGCCTTGGCCTACATTGAATATTCAGGGAGGGACCCGGTGCAGGAGGGTCCTCCGGGAAGTGTCTCCGATCCTGATCTGGGTGATGGACAATATTCCCTGCATATCAGTGGTATTTGCTCAGGTGGAAGTCCCTCTGCGACAGGATGTGCTAATCATTGTGTCACTATGAGGTCCAACCAGTGTGGATCTGTGTGTGCCCCGTCACTATCACAAGCTCTCGGCCCTTGTTTCCCTGTCCCAGGATTCTCTGGCCGTGGTCATGACGATTTAGTAATGTTATGGCGGGACATTCTGTTCTGTATGTCTTTCTCCATGCCTCCTGCTAGGCAGGGTTCTGCGCAAAATTGCTCTGGAAGGGGGGACCAGTGGTTCTGGTGGCCTAGTGGAGTGTGGTTCGCAGACGTGGTACTGAGGACAGTAGATCTGTGCGTTCTGCCAGGAGTGCCAGCTCTGCTCACTCAGGGCCCCTTTACATCACCCCGATCTACAGACTCTGGCCTAGACGGCCTGACTGCTGAAACATCCATCTTGATGGAGACAGGCTTATCTGCCTGGTGATTGAGACTATGGGAAGACTAGAAGCAAGCTTCTTCTTCTTCTTCCCATCTATTATAGGGTATGCGTACCCATATTGATTAGTGTGAGTCTAGGTCTCTTCCCTGTCGGGCGTTCTCTGTTCTCTGAGTTATTACAGCATGGGTTGGAGTTGGAATTCTCCAACTCAGTACTCGGAAGGGTCAGGTTCTGCCCTGTCCGACTTCCTGTAGAAGTCTTTTGTTCAAGTTTCCTTGGTTAAGGCTTCTTTCAGGGGGTTACTCATGTGCGTCCCCCACGTAATTCTATGTTCCCTGTTGGGATTCGAATTTATTCTGCTTGCCTTGCGGGGTGTTCTCTTTGGACCTGTTCCGAATGCTGTCTGACTGTTCTTACCCTCAAGTTGTTCTTCTAGGGACTGTTACTTCAGTCAGCCGTGTGCCTGAGCGGGCGGCTCTGTTTAGCTAGCCCTCGTTCATAGATATATACACCAAGATGAGGTGGTGTTCCGCTTTACGCCGGAGCTTCTGCCTAAGGTGGTGTCTTATGCTCATGTATTCAAGACTTTGTCTTTCTTCTGGGCCTTATTCCTAGTATAGCTGAGAAAAGGGGGTCTACCTTCCCCCTACAGGTGTTGGAAGTGTTTTCCTGGATTGTCTCTCGTCCCTTAGGGGGACTGTTGCCCCTTGGGGTTTGCGGGCGTCTCCATCCTGTATGTGCCTGATTTCGTCTGATTCCAGGGATTATGCGGCCTTTGGCCTGGTCCTTACTTGGATGGGTTGTCCCTTCTGGTCCTAGAAAAAGGTTTCGGCTTCTACCAAGGCTGCTGTTGGCTTTTGGACTTGTCAGGCTGTTACTCAGGCCTGTTCTTTTAAGGGGAAGAATCTTCTTCTCGCCTTATTTCTGATTCTACTGGTGCTTCGGTATCTTTGGGCCTTTCGGCACCAGGTTTCTGTGGAACAAGTTTGCTAGACCGCTACTGGTTCTCTGTTCATACCTTTTCAAAGGTTTTTATGAGGTTGACGTTAGAGCCTTACTCATGTCACTGTTGGTAGCAAGGTTTGCAGGTGACAGCGCTTTTATCTGTCTGCTGTGCCTTTTTGTTGGGGATCCCACCCTACTTTATGGACACTGCTATTGGATGTCCCAAGTGTAAGTATTATATCTGGAGCAGGACGTACTGTATACTTAGAATAATACAATTCTGTGAAATACTCACCTGTAGAATTGGTATTATACGTATACAGTATGACCTGCTCCACCCCACCCTGGTTTTTGCATTATTCTGGATCCCCTGTATAGTGATTGCTATCATTTTTATGGTTACCAGTTTTTGGTGGTTAGTTTCTCCCGGCTTCTTTTTCACTGCTTTTCAATGCTGGGGATTTGTGGGAGGTCCCTGGGTATTTGAAGGGCCGGGAGGAGCCTGTTTTTGCATGTCTGCAGTGCACAGCGCCATCTGGCAGAGAATACCCAAGTGTAAGTATTATATCTGGAGCAGGACGTACTGTATACGTATAATACCAATTCTACAGGTGAGTATTTCACAGAATTGTATTTTCCCATGGTCTCAGGCTACACGTTGCCATGGACCAAACTTCAATCCGTTATAAAAGTTATTTGTAAAAGTATTAGAGGAGATGTAGGAGAAACAGTGGGCGTGGCAACAGCAATGTAAGCACAATGTGTGCATATCTTAGTATCAAAGTAAAAAAATAATTACATTGTTGTGCCTCTAGTTATTACTGCCAGCAAATAGTGTGACCAGAAAAAGTGGGTGAGAGATGCTGCAGGCTAAGAGCTTCTCCAGTCTGCCAGCACAAGGTGTGACCAGAAAAAGTGGGTGAGAGATGCTGCGAGCTAAGTGCGTCTCCAGTCTGCCAGCACATAGTGTGACCAGAGAGAAGGACGGGGTTTCAGAGCTGCAGAGAGGCAGCCAATCAGGAAGTTTGGGCAGGGAGTGGGGGGGTCCGCTCTTGTTCCATTGAAGGACCCGGTCAGCCAGGATGGAGACTGAAAGCTGAATGAGGAAGTGATTTACCCCCCCCCCCCCCCCAACTGTTTTGCATGAGCTGTCCTCACACAGGAGCTCACTGTTTCATCCGAAAAGTCCGCTGACCTTTACCGCCCCTTGCTGCAAAATATCACCCTAAGCCTGTGTGCCAGGACCCCGTTATTTCCAAGGACACCTGGAAAACCTGTGTTTGGAGCGGTCCCTACTAATGAAGGCAGACAAGTGACATTTTCTGAATGTATTTATTTTTACTACAACTGTTAGGGGCCATTGTAGGGGCCAGTATATATGTGGCTTTAAAATGCACATTTTATCCATAGTGGGCCTTTAAGTGCCCCGCTCACAAGAGAGAGCCACAATATGGCTGCTGTAATTGCCAGTTGAGAAGAAAGCCGATGGCCCCATCCCCGCATCCTGCATGTGAGCACCTCGTCTGATCGCAGAGCCATGAATACTTTATACGCCGGCTGTAAATATTAATGAGAGCGCGGTGGTCGCAGTGATTAATCACTCTACTTCATGTCTGTGAGCAGAAGCCGCTTTTCTAATCACCCATGGCTGAATGTCTAAACGTTCGGTCATGGCGGGAGATGCTGGCTGCTCTGGTGACAGTGATTGGATTCTCTTTCCTCCCTCCTCCGTGGAACACCTGTAATGAAAGCACAACAGAATATTCTAAGCAACATGGCCGTCGGGGGGGGGGGGGGTTCATTGTCCCATTTCTCTGCCTGTATGTAAATGTACATTTCATGCTTCCTTTAGGCCATCCATAAGCGTGATGCTCTTCTGCGTCAGTCAGAGGCCGATCTACTGCAAGCCCGCAACTCCCTGAAATCGCTCAATCAGGAGATAGAGCGCCACCTAGAGGCAGTCCGGGGGACTGAGAGGAGGCTGCAGAGCTCACAAAAGGAGTGCGAGCAAAGAGAGCGGGAGAACGGGGCTCTCAGGACAGAGATACAAGAACTGAAGAGAGAGCTGCAAGAAACCTACAAGCTGCACCAGGAAGCAGGTAACTGCTAGCAGCCTAGGGAATCTGTGTAATGCTTCCTGGGCCTAAGGTAATATTGGTGGCACCATCTCTGGGATGTGTAGACTAACCAACCCTTGCTCCTACTGACCCCCCGCTCATTTTTAAGACTAGGTTTCCTTTGGATTGGAGACCAGAAGCTGCTGCACACACTGAAGACCAGCATTTATTTAGCTACTGCACAGTGTTTTCTGCAGTTTCTGCCCACCTCCCTCTCTGAGACATGGCTGGACAAAAGGAGTATAGGTAGCCGGGGGGAGGGCATTTAGGTGCTGCAGGTTTCAGCGATCGTAATAAAACAGCACTTCAAGTGGAACAATACTTGGTGTGATTCACATACGCCCATTGAAGGCCCTGTTTTACTTTGCCAAGGGAGCAAGGAGAAGGTAAGACGTGGCACCACGATTGGCCTCTGGTGGACACCAGGTCCAGAGCCTTCCCCCTGATCGCTACATGGGCAACAGTGGGGCCCAGTTTTGCTGAGTAAGCAAAGAGAAGTACAGCCAGTCCTTACCTTACTAACCAGCGCCATTCCCCTCTCACTTCCAGCACTGGGTGCAGCCATATTGGAGCACTTGCACAGAGCGCCATTCCCCCACTTCATGCTGGAGCTCTGTGCACTACATGTGTGGCTTCCGCATGTGCACCAGCGACAGTGCCGGATTCTGCAAGAGGTTTTCTTTGTTGTAACCCCCCTCCCGCCCTGCCTTAGTGCCGGAGGAGGAAGACCATGGGGGGTTATAAATAGACTGGACATCCACTTTAAAGGAGCCCCAGCACTCAAATCCTGACAGCCTGCAACAAGTCTTATAACCTTCAAAATTTGATCTCAGTTGCATACATTTGCAAATACATCAAAGTGCCTCTGCAAGTGCCAGATCCTACAAGGGGTATATGGGGGGGGGGGATATCGGCATCTGGATGCCCCCTCGGTCTGTACAGCTGTACAATACCCAATGTGGTTAAAAACAGGGGTCTCAGTTGCACACATTTGCAAATGTATGTTGAAGTCGTATTCAGTGTCAAAGTACTTCTGCAGGTGGCGACTAATCTAATCGCCCCAACATGGGCCATAAGCAGTGGATAACTGGGGAGCCAGCCTAGAAGTATAGGGCAGAATTGTGTCAGGGCTCTCATAGTCTAGAGTTTGGTACAGTGTGTCACACGTGTTTGCAAATATGAGCAACAAAGACCTCTGTTTTTAAAGCAAAACAACCTCCTGGTTGTTTACTTTCCTGGGTTTTGTTCCGCTTCAGCTGTGTGAAACCCCACACAGGAGCAAAGGGTCCTGTCCAATCAGAGCCGCAGCTCTGATTGGGATAAATGGGGAGCGCGCGGTCTTAAAGCCCCGCATGCCCAGGGGACGGGCTCCCCCGTCCCAGCATATCTGAATGGCTGGGGCAGGAGCACTTGCACAACGCTGGGGATGCAGTATATGCGGGTGCGTGCGCTCCCCTTTGTCATCTTGGAGTCATTTGCCAAATCACGTTATTAGAGCAAGTGGCTCTGATTGGACAGTCCGCACATGCGGCGTTGGACTGGGGAAAGGTGAGTATATCGGCGCCCGGGAAGGGGGGGTTCCACACAGCAGAGCATCCCGATTCAGCAGCTGGCATCTTCTTCTAGAATCTTCTGCTAGGTTTTGTTCCTCTTTGAGCAGATTTTAGAGATGGGTTATAGGACTTGATGCTGACAGATTTTGAGCACTGGAGCTGCTTTAATTGATGTATATATCTATTTACCCTGTCCACATGCACCACCCCGGACATTTTTAAAATGATTGAGCAGCTGAGGTTTTTTTTAATTAGTAACCCGAATAAATCAACCTGTGTCCACTGTTGCAGTGCAGAGCCTGGCCGGTCAGGAGGAGAGGACACTTCTGGTGGAGACCGCGCTGCAGAGCACACAGGAGCAGCTGAGTGAGAGGGTCGCTGAGGTGGTGAGGCAGGAACAACTCGTGCGCAAGTTAGAAAGCGAGATGCGCACACTAAGGGAACGAGCCATTACCGCTGAGGAGGAAGTGGAACAATGCAGGTATGTGTGCTTATCTATGACCACCTGTCCACCATAATGTGTCTCCTCCCCATCTAACCTGATCTGTGTCTCCCAACAGGACATTGATGGAGCGACTGAAACTGGAGCTCGGTGACGCCAAAAAAAAGCACCAGGTGTCATCACAGGAATCCTTGAAACTGCAGCACTCGCTCAGCAAACTGCAGCTGGAGCAGACCAATGACCAGGAGCTGCAGCGGGCCCTGCAGCAACAGGTAACACAACAGGGGGTATTTGCCTTTAATCTAGACCAGTGACCCTTTTCACCTTCATCAGAACAAGATATGAGGTTCATGGCTTTAGGGATGTGAGGAGTAGCAATCCATCTTAGGGAGACCCATGTCAGTGATCCCACCCTCCCTCCTCTGCCCCCGCTAAGCCTGGTTTCTGGTTGTGAAACGTAAAACAATACCTGCTTTTCCACATCGGGAGTAGAGTAACGCATGCTGTGCTTCCCTGGGTTGCATTGAGAACATTGAGTGACTTGTTAGTCCTCTCACTGCGCCAGGCGGAGCTGCTGCTGCTGCAGTGATTGCCTAATGAGTGACCACCACTTCCTCATCCACGGTGTATGGCACCAAACGGCAGGTAATCACATGATCAACGCAAGGCCACTGGGAAATCCAGAATGGTCATGTGATTTCCAGTCACTCTTGAATAATGTGGAAAGAGAAGAGGAGGAGGAAGTGAATGAGAAGTACATATGGGTATAGGATTGCTTTAAGGTCCTAGCTCCATGGCAACCAAGGATGTCTGTTTGGCTTCCAGCAGCCCAGAAGAGGCGGGAGGACCTACCGTGACCACTGCTGCCTCTGAAATTGGTTAACTTGGGTCTCAAAAATCTTATTCTAAGCATACAGTACGTCCTGCTCCAATATAATACTTACACGTGGGTAATTCTCCGCCAGAGGGCGCTGTTCACTGCAGACATGCAAAAACAGGCTCCTCCCGGCCCTTCATATATTTCTCTGCAGCGCTGACTGCGAAGACATGAAGTATCAACTCTCTCGCAGGTGAGCGGGGCTATTACAGCCTGCGGCCCTGCGGGACTATTTTCACCCGTCCTCTTCGATAAAGATGTGCCTCCAAGCCTGGGCTGCGCTGGTCGGGTGAAGGTAGGCAGCACCTCGCGTGCTCACGGAGCTACGCTCCACCGCAATCCCCCACCATAGGGTAGGCGGTTTAGGCCGATGGTGAGCCTCCATTAGATGCCCCTCCCGCATTGTTGCCCGTGCCCCTCATAGCGATAATCCCTGGGTGCAGGTCCGCTTCTCCCTCGCTTCCTCCCGTAGTTCGGGGGAAAAGAAAGGTGGGGGGGGGGGGTATGTGTGGCAGTCCCAGTGTATGTAACACGTTTAAGGCCGTTGATCTTTTATTTGAACTTGGGTGTCAGTGCCGCGCTCCTTGCTCCACATAAGCCTTCTGGCTGCGCGCGTGTTTGTCCTTTCATTACATTAGTGTGCAGCCCGGGCGGCAGCATCATTCTCTAGTGTGAGAGCAATCTCCTTAATTACATTATGTATGTGTGTACTATCCACTACTGTCATTTCACGTTGCGCTGGTTAGAGCTTCGCGCTCTTTGGGGGAGGCGGGGACTCGGCATGACGCGCCCCGCATCACAGCCAGATCAGGCCCGCCCCTCGAGGTTCGCTTGGCGCCATTTTGACGGTCTTCGCGCGCGCGTGGTCATGTAAGTGCCCTCCGGGCGGTTTTTGTTCCTATGATTTTTTATTCGGCTGCGCATGGCACTGACACCCCCCTCTTATCCCATTATGTCTTTCAGACGCCAGCGTTTCGGTGGCTTCTCCCGGCCTGACATATTATAGCGGGTCCTCATAACAAATTCTCCCACATTCCTAGCAGGTCTTGGGGCATCCAGGGTTGCCTATTGCGTAAATCCCTGCGGGCATACTGCTCAGATAATCACCATATGGAGGCATCTCAGAATTATGTACCCGGGGTCCCTCGGGGACATGACCAGCTGTGTACAGGGTGTGGTCAGCCCCATGCTGATGCTGACAGAGCACGGGTCTGCGGACCGTGTGCTGAACAGGCACTGACCCTGCAATCAGGTTTGCCAGTGGCTGCAGCTCCCTTCAATACACCTGTCTCCCCGGACCTAAATCTCACTCCTGATGAGTCTCACTCGAGCGGGGATGACCAGTAAGTCGTGCTGCGCAGGCTGCCTATGGCTGAGCAGGTGCTGTCTAGTTTGGCGGAGCGCTTGGGCCCTGGAAAGAAGCGGTCCCTGACGCCTCCTGGTTCTCCGGTTCCTAATGATACTGGTGACTCTGCTGCTATGCAGGACCTTGATCCTTCTGATGAAGGTGAGCTATTCTCCGATTCTGGCTCCTCGGATGAGATGCCCTAGAGCCGTGATGATTCTGGGCCCGGTTCTTGGGGCCTGTGTGACACAGATGAACTACTTATTAAGATCTTTGAGGTATTCTAAGCATACAGCACGTCCTGCTCCAGATATAGTCATAACATGTGGGCGCCGTGCACTGCAGACATGTAGAAAACAAGCTCCTCCCGGCCCTACATATACCGAGGGACCTCCCACAAATCCCCAGATTTCTCTGCAGTGCTGGAACTGTGAAGACATGAAGTATCATGCTCTCGCAGGCAAGCGGGGCTTTACAGCCCGAGGCCCTGCAGGACTATTTCCACCCATCCTCTTGCGAAAAATATGCCTCCCAGCCTGGGCTGCGTTGGTCGGGTGAAGGTAGGCAGCACCTTGGTGCTTAATGGAGCCATGCTCCACCGCAATCCCCCACCATAGGGTAGGCGGGTTAGGCCGATGGTGAGCCTTTTGTGGATGCCCCTCCCGCATTTTGCCCCGGGTAGCGCTGGACCCTGTGTGAGGGTCGCCATCCTTCCTCATTTCCCCAACTAGTAGGGGGAAAAGAAAGGGGGGGGGGCTATGTGTGTGGCGGTCCCAGTGTACCGGTATGTCACGCTTGTGCCTTATCTCTGCCCTTTAGTAACTCCGAGATGTCAGAGCCGCGCTGCTTGCTCTTTACTCCGTTTTTCGCCCGCCGCCGTATGCCTTGTGCTTAGTTTGCTGCGTCGCCTAGAGGCTGTGGAGCATTACTTTATTGGATGTAACGGTTCTCTACGAATCCTTAAGCGTGTGGTTGTATCCTTGCTTTTACTTTTACCTCAGAGCTTCGCGCTCTTTGGAGTGGGCGGGGTCTTGGTTCGGCGCGCTCCGCGTCGCGGCAGAGCATCGAGCCCGCCCTTCGAGGTTCGCTGGGCGCCATTTTTCTCCTCTTGATCTGTAAGTGCCCTCGCGGGCGACTCCCTTTTTATATGTTCTGTCCAGCTGCGCATGGCCCTGACATCTCTTTCCCATTTATGTCTTTCAGACGCTGAGCACCGGTGGCCTTTCCCGGCCTCATATATATACATATATATTCATATAACGATTTAACGGGCCTTACTTCAAATCTCCCACATTGATCAGCGGGTCGTTGGGGCATCCAGGGTTGCTTATTGCATAAATCCCTACGGGCATACTGTGTCTAGACAATCACCATATGGAGGCATCTCAGGATTGTGTTACCGGGGTCCCTCTGGGACAAGACCGGCTGTGTGTAGCGTGTGGTCTCCCCCATGCTGATGCTGACGGGGCACGGGTCTGCGCGCCATGTGCCGAGCAGACGCTGGACCTGCAAGCGGCGCCTGTGGCTGCACCTCGCTCCCTCTCTCCCCTTTCCTCTTGCCTAAATCTCACTCCTGTTGAGTCATGTACAAGCGGGGAGTTACAAATAGACGTCCCTCCTAGACGGCCCACGCTTAACCAGATTGTTGAAGGGTTGTCCGGCCGTGTGGGTCCTGGCAGACAACGGCCCTGGACTCCCCCGGCTTCGGCCTGTGCTATGGGCTCGGAGGAGTCCTCTTCTCTGCGTGATAGTGCTCCATCTGAAGATGGAGACCTGTTCTCTGACCCGGGTTCCTCTGATGAGAGGCCGAGATGTCAGGATGAGGCTGGTCAGGATGACTGGGACCAGCTTGACGTTGGTGGTATGTTGCTCAGGATTTTTGAGGCCCTATCTATTTCGTCCCCTGGTGCGGTCCCCAGGCCGAGAGGGGAGCGCTTCCATACGGCGCCTGCGCGCTTGGAATTTCTCGAGCAGGCCCACTTCCATGCTCTTGTACTTAAGGAATGGGAATGCCCCACTAATCTTCAAGGGGCCCCAGAGGATTGGGTTTGGAAATACCCTTTTCCCCCCCGAGATGGTTGATTGTTGGGCTTCATCTCCAATGGTAGACGCACCGATTATTGGGGTTCCTAACCCCCCTTTCCTTACAGCTCCGGCCTACAGCACCCTGCGGGACACCGAGGACCGGCGCATTGATAGGCTGGCTTCCACGCCTTTGTTTGTGCAGGAACGGCACTACATCCTGCCTGTGTCGCGGCCATCACTGCAGTGGCCGCTAGGACCCTCATAAGTAAGATGCTTGAGCATCAACCTGAAGATTTACCCTGGGAGGTGTTTAACGCACTCTCCAGCTGTGATATTTTTGTTAAATTTATCCTTTTAGCTCTGGATGACACCATCAAAATGTGTGCGAGGACCTCTGCCCAAGTTATAGCTATACGTCGCCTGCTCTGGCTGCGACAGTGGGGGGCAGACGATGACGCTAAAAGGACTCTGACGGGGCTCCCCTTTAGAGGGCATCGCCTGTTTGGGGCCCGTCTGGACTTATTTGGGTCCAGGCCCCCTCGGAGCAGGGATACCCCTCCACCTCCATATCATAGTGTTAAACAGGAACCAGAGATGCCCTTTGCGGGGTCTGGTTCAGTCTCCTGTCCCGGGAGTGGCAGACAACGCCCGGGGCCTTCCGGCCGGGCCAAGTCCGGATCCTTCATCGAAACCCCACAAGCATGATGGGACGCACTCACCCGCCTGGGTGAGGGGATGGCCACAGCACCTTGCTCCTATCGGGAGGCTTCATGCCTCGTTCTAGTGGAGTTGGGAGGTAGTTCCTCCGGATGCAGGACAGTGTTTGCTGGGTGTCCTTCCCTGAGTCAGTCAGGGGGCCTCCGGTCCCCTGTTTTTCTTCACGTATGGGTGCAGGCCTTCCTTGGCCTGCTAGGTCTGGGCTCCTTGGCTGGACGCCCTTAATGGATAGAGGCAGGGGCCTCTACACCAGTTTGCCCCCCATTCCCCTTGGGGATGAGGGGGTCGCCCATTCTAACCCTTCTTGGGTTCGGCAATTTGTATCCATAGGCATCCAGGCTTGATCTGAAGTTGGACCGCCGGCACCCTATAAACCAGGGGGCCTCTGGCCATCCGTGGGGTGCTAAGATGCTTAATTTGGCTCCCAGGTGTCTTTGGACACTGTGGCCTTTACAGCGTGGTGTTGGTAGTCTTCACTGCTGATTGTGGCCGTGTTATTGGGCCCCTCTCACGCTCCCGGTGTTTGGCTAGGCTCGGTTGGGAGTGATGTCTCGCACGAGACCAAGGGGTAGCCACAAAGGGACCTATCAGGTTTCCCTCTATCTCCCGAGAGGGAGTTGTTTGGATAGGCTTTAGTTGCCTCAGGTCCTATTTTTTTGTTCCATCCTCCAGTTTCCTAGGATGGCATTCGAATTGTGTCCGGCTAGTGCCTTCTTTTCTTGGCAATTAGGGATTTTCTGGGGCAAGGTCTCTGCCCTTCCCTGCTATCACCTTACTGACACCAGGCAGAATTGCACCTGGGATGGCCGTTGGTGGCTATGCAGATGACGTCCCTTATTCTCAGTGCCCTTGGGTTATGAAGCACCTTAGGTAGTTATTCTGGACAGGGGTCCAGCAGCCTGGACCTAAGTCAGTGCACCTTCCTCCTAGTCGAGGTGGTTGATCTTCTGAGAGTTAATTCAAAGAGCCCCTCGGGGGGGCATCCCCTCCCTTCCTGCTGCTCACCTGTTGATGGTCACCATGGGTACCAAGTCGTGCAGGTTGACTGGGGGGGGGCTTGTTTCTTCTGAAACCCCCCGTGGTTCCTAGGTGGGGCCCTTAAGGGGGTCCCTTTGCCTATTGTGTTTGCTGACACAGCGAGCCTTCAGCGGGCTCCATCTTGCTGGACTTCTCCATTTCAGGGCCTGTCCATTTGGGGACTCTTGGTCTGTTGTAGGATAGTGGCCTGTCCCTTTTTTTCCTGGGAAAGTCTCGGGACTAGCTGTCTCTTCCAGGAAAGGCTCTGATTCTGGTATATGGGAGTTAACATCCCTTGCGTTTTATTGGTTTTAGTCTCCGATGGATGCCCTCCTTTGGTAGGAGGTAACCTATTGGCCCACTGAGTTCCTACTGATATGGACCTGTTGGGCTCTGTCACGATCACAGGGGTTCTGCCCTTTATTATTGGCCCAGAATGGGCCTGAACTTGTCCTTTGGGCTTAGTAGTTTCTGGCTGGACATTATACTCGATATGTATTATTTTCGTCACCCTGCCAGGCAGGGGTCTGCGCAAGATCGCTGAAGAAGGGAAGACCCGTTATGCCGAGGTCGTCCGCGGTGGCTTCTGTTGAGGACGGTGGGCCTGTACGCTCTCTCTCACGAGGTCTGTTCTGCATTGTCAGGCTCCTTTCTATTTCGCCCCTATCTTCAGGCTCTAGTTTGGAGTTAGTACGGTTTTGTTCTTCACCCTGTTGGAGATGACATATCTCTGGGTGTCTTGTTTCCATTGAAGAGCTAGGACCTAGTTCCTCCTCTTCGTCTTCTGCCTTTTTCTGCCGTCTATGTTAGGGTATGTGGTACCTGTATTGCTTGGCTGGGTCTGGCTCTCTCCCCTACTGGACGTTCCCTGTTCCCGGGGTTCTAGAGATATTACGGCATGGTTGGTGTTGGCCCCCCAACTTTTCGGTTCGTTTCAGTTCGCCTACTACAGTGGTCTGATCCAATCTTCTGTGTTGAGCATTCATCAGGGTTTGCTCAGGTACATTCCTTGAGCAATTCTTGCTCCCCTTTTGGGGGTTTACTTAGTCTGCTGCCCTGCTAAGGGTTACCTTGGGTCTTATTCAGGTTCTTGTCTGAACTGTTCCTTACCTCATATCGCTCTTCTGGGGAGGTTGCTCCAGTCATAAGTGTGCCATAAAGGATGGCTCTGTCAGCGATCATAGTCATTATATATATACATTTGTTTATATATCTGTACACCACGAGGTGGAGGTGCTCTGCCTTACGCCGAGTTTGGCTCCAGGCGGTGTTTTTATTCTCCTTTTTGTCCAGATCCTCTGGTCTCTGGGCTACTGTCTTGATTATTATGAGCTTAGGGGATCTGTCTTCCCCTTCAGGTGTTGGAGATTTTCCTGGTCTGTCTCTTATCCCTGGTAGGGATTATACCCTTGGGGCTTATTGGTCTCCATCCTTTAGTACCGGATCTGATTGCCTCCACGGGTGTAGGTGCCGTCGGATAGGCATTACTGGTTGGTTTTGTCCTTCTGAGCCTAGAGTAAACGTTTCGGTTCTTGCTGAGTATTGTTGTGTTTCAGTATTCCTGCAGGTCTCGCTTGAGACCAGGGTTCATATTCCCCGCTGGGGAGACTTCTAAGGTTGCCGTGGCTACTCTCTTTTGCTTTAGCATGGTTAGGCTGTTACTCTGGCCTATTCTTTTAAGGGAAGATTATTTTTCTCTCTTGGTTGTTTTGTTCTCTTACTACTTGTGCTTGGCTTGTTCCTTTTCAGCACTAAGTTCTGTTGAGCATGCTGGCTAGGCCGCTGCTTGTGTTTAGTTCTCCCTTTACAGGTTCAGGTCCCTTTACAAGGTTGAGGTTAGAGCCTTGCTCTTGTTGCTGTTGGTAGCATGGTTGGCGGGTGACAGCGCTTTTACTGTTGTCTGTGCCTTTTTTCACGGGGATCCCACCCTACTTTATGGACACTGCTATTGGATGTCCTACATGTTATGACTATATCTGGAGCAGGACGTGCTGTATGCTTAGAATTATACAATTCTGTGAAGTACTCACCTGTAGAATTGATATTATACGCATACAGCACGTCCTGCTCCACCCCACCCTGGTTTCACCTTGTTCTGGATCCCCTGTATGGTGATTGTTATCTTTGACATTATTGCCATTTCTGGGTGGTTGGTTGCTCCCGGCTTCTCTTTCTCACTGCTTTTCAATGCTGGGGATTTGTGGGAGGTCCCTCGGTATATGTAGGGCCGGGAGGAGCTTGTTTTCTACATGTCTGCAGTGCACGGCGGCGGAGGATTACCCACATGTTATGACTATATCTGGAGCAGGACGTGCTGTATGCGTATAATATCAATTCTACAGGTGAGTACTTCACAGAATTGTATTTTTGTCTATCTCCCCTCCTGGAGAGGCTTCCAAGCCCAAGAAGGAGAGTTTCCACACAGCGCTGCCACGCTTGGAATTCCTGGAACAGGAGCATTTCCAGAATCTTATATCCCAAGAATGGGAATCGTCTTGTAAACTTAAAGGGGTCCCAGGGGTCTGGGATTGGAAGTACCCTTTCCCTCCTGATGTGGTTAACTTTTGGTCAGCACCTCCTGTGGTGGATGCACCGATTATAGGGGTTACTAACCCCCCCTTCATGACGGCTCCTTATTACCGTACCCTTCGGGATGCTGAGGACCGGCGCATTGACAGACTGGCTTCCCATGCCTTTTCGTGTGCAGGGACGGCTCTGCGCCCGGTCTGTGCCGCGGCCATCACTGGCCGTGGCACAGACCATGATGTGGTGGTATTCCGCCTTGCGACGGACCCTTTTGTCCAAGGTGGTGTTTTATGATCTTTATTGAGTCCTTTTAGTCTGCCTATGGGCCTTATTCTTTGTAATGATGAAATAAGGGGTCTACATTCCCTCAACAGGTGTTGAACATTTCCTGGTTGTTTATTGTCCCTTAGGGGGACTGATGCCCTTTGGGGTCTTCGGGCGCCTCCATATGTATGCGCCTGATCTCGTTTGCTTCCAGGGCCTATGCGCCCGTTGGACTGATCTTACTTGGATGTTTTGCCTTCCTGGTCCTGAGTAAAGGTTTCGGCTTCTTGCTGATCCTTGTTACTGAAGGGGTCAGTATCTCCGCCTGTCTGGTGGGAGACCAGTTTTCATTTCCCCGTTGGGGAGAGTTCTAAGTTTTACCGAGTCTTCTGTTGCCTTTGGGCTGGTTAGGCCGTTACACTGGCCTATTCCTTTAAGGGGGAAGAATCTCCCTCTCTCTTTTTATTCCGTTCTATTGGTGTTTGGGTACCTTTGGCCCTTCGGCACCAGGTTTATTCTTAGTATGTCACACACCCCGCTTCAAGAATCCATAACATGTGGGTAATATCGTCCTGAAGAGGGCGTTCCTGCAGAGATGATAGCAAAAGAAAGCCCCTCCCTGATCCATAAATACCTGGGACCTCCCACTCACTACCCAGTTTTCCATCTCTGCAGACGGCGAGCAAGTCAGAAGATGATGGCTCCTCCTTGCACAGGGGGATTTCAGGTAGCCGGGGTAACTCCCGGCCTCTTATGTTGTTTATTTCCGCTCGGACCCCTGTTTGTCCCAAAATTTACCTCAGATTACATGCCTCCACAGTCTTGGCTGCTGGCCCGAGCGAGGGTACATTGGCACCTCTGGTGCTGAGGAGCAGAGCTCCACCGTGAGACCCTAAAAGAGAGGGTAGGCGGTCATACCGGGTAGGTGATTCCGGTTTGGGATGCCCCGTCCCTTGACTTTTCCCCTGGGGGGGGGCCCTTCCCTTTACCAACTATGGGGGCTGGGATTCCTCTCATAGGGGTTAGCTTTATTCTCTTTCTCTTTATTCACTTTCTCTTGTTGATGTGGAACGTCTGGAAGTAATCCTTCAATGAATTGGTTGCACTGTTGTTACTATGTTGCAGCACCGCGGCTGTCATTGCAGCCGGGTGCCGGGGTTTTTCAGTCTGTGAGGTAATTTTTTACCTCACACGCTTTGGGGGGGCCCGTTCTCTCTTTCATTCCTCGCCGCAGCGAGCGGGGCGGGTGCTCCGCTAGTGATAGCTGGAGCACCCGCTGTCATGGCAGCCTGCGCCGCGGTTGCCGGCGGCGCCGGTCTCTGGGCTGGTGCGTGAGGGACTTCTTCCCTCACGCTTCATTCACACTGGAAGGGGGGGCGGAGCCGGGCTTTCGGCGCGTCGCCGCGGCTCCGCCCTCCTCTGTACTGGCGCCGCTGCGGAGCTGAGCTCCCTGTTACTAGGCAGCTCCCTGTTACTAGGCAGCTTAAGGGGCACAGATCAGCTTTGCGCGGGCTGCGCAGACCACGCCCCTGACAAGGCAGTTCTTCTTCTCTTCACTTCACCTCAGAAATCGCCATTGTTCTGAGGCGGATCGTTCACCGCAGCGTTTGTGAGTGGCCCTGTGGGCCTCATTTATTTCTTCTTTTCTTTATCTGTTAAGTCTTATTGTAGGGACTTATGGGTCTCTCTCTGTCTTTTAGGTGAAGGTTATCCAGGAGGATCTTCTGTAGTATTGGAAGGTCTCTCCTGATCCTGGGTCCCTGGGTCCATTTTAGCATCACAAATCCTCCCACTCGGGACATTAAAGGGGCATCCCGGGTTGTCTAACTGGCGTAATTCCCTGGGTCATAGCGACCACTCAAAATTCACCTTATGGAGGCATCCCCGGATACTGGGACTGGGACCCCTTCGGGGCATCCCAAAAAGTGTATGTTGTGTGGGATTTCCATTACTGGGGATGATGTGTTACTGTGTATACCATGTGCACAGCAAACTATTACGCGGCAGTCCGAACCCCAAGCGGCGGGGTCAGCACAGCCGGCCACCTCAACTCCCCCTCCCGCCTTGACTCGTGCCCCGTGTGACGAGGTCATGGGCAGGGATCTGCAATCCGAGATGTGTGCCAGATTGGCTAGCCTTGAGAAAATGCTCTCTAGCTCGGTCGCCCGTAAGGCTCCGTCTAAGAGAAAGCATTTGTCGCCGGCTCCGCCGGTGGATGATCTTGATGACAGAGACAATCTGGATTGGTCTGATTATCCTCAGCTAGAGGAGGGGGAAGTTGATGAGGGTTCAGAATTTTCGGATGATGAGCAGTCTGCTGGCGCTGATGCCGAGCTTTCTGATTTAGGGAGATCCTTGGACTCTCCTCACGCTCTGTCTCTCATGCTGGAAGTTCTGAATATTTCCCCTCCCGAGGAGGCGTCACAGCAGAAAGGTGAATTGTTTGAGGAATCCAGGCCGCGCCTGGAGTTTCCTACGCAACGCCATTTTGATAGAATCATTGACAAGGAATGGGATAGGCCGGCTCGGCTCCCTGGCATCCCTCAGGGGTGGGATAGGAAATATCCCTTTCCTTCTGAGGCGGTCAAGCGCTGGGCATCTCCCCCCGAGGTGGATGCACTGGTTTTGGGGTTGTCTAACTCCTCGGTTTTAAACAGACCTGATTGTTCCACTCTCAAAGATGGAGAGGATAAACGTATTGATCAGATGGCTTCTCATGGCTTTACTAGCATTGGGTCGGCCATCCGGCCTGTGTGCGCTTCGGAGCTAATGGTGTTGGCCACCAGGTCTGTGGTCAGGGACCTGTTGACTTCTTCCGGGCTTCGTCCTGGTAGTAACGAGTTCCTTAGCCTTAAACGGTGTGAGTTGTTTCTATCCTTTGTGTTGACTGCCTTGGATGACACTTTGATGATGTGTGGTAGGACGTCGGCTCTGCTTGTGGCTATTCGGCGGTCGGTGTGGCTGCGCCAGTGGGCGGCCGATTTTATGTCCAAAAAATCACTGACGGCTTTACCCTTTGTTGGTCTACGGCTCTTTGGAGAGACATTGGACTCTGTCACCAAGGGTGGTAGGTTACCTCAACGTAAGAAACAACGCCACCCTTTTCGGGGGGCGCCTGCCTTTACCCCCTCCTTTCGGGGGGCCAGATCTGGTAGGGGTTCTGCATTTCCCTCTTCCAGAGGAGATTCCGGAAACGGGCAGAGGACGTGCCCGTTCTGGATACAGTTGGGGCTCTAAGCCCAAACCGGCTGCTAAGCCGGCTCAGCAATGAGGGGGCGCCCTCACCCATGCGGGTGGGGGGACGGCTGCAGCACTTCTCTCAGATCTGGGATCAAGAGGTCTCGGACAGATGGATCCGGGAAGTGGTGTCTTCCGGCTACAAGCTGGAGTTCGAGCTCCGCCCCCCTTCCAGATTTGTCAGGTCTCGGATGCCGTCGGAGCCTCTAGCGGCGCAGGGGCTCCTGGTGGCAGTGGAGAATCTTCTGGACATGGCTGTCATTTGCCCAGTGCCCCCTTCAGATCGGGGCAGGGGCTTTTATTCCAATCTGTTCACGGTACCCAAGAAGGACGGGTTGGTCAGACCCATCTTGGATCTGAAGTTTCTCAACAGGTTCATCCGGCCGAGGAAATTCCACATGGAAACGCTGCGTTCGGCCATTCACTCTCTTCGTCAGGGAGACTTTCTGACGTCCATAGACATCAAGGATGCTTATCTACACGTTCCGGTTTTTCCAGCACACCAGAGGTTTCTCAGGTTCGTGGTGGAGGATCGGCACTTTCAGTTTGTGGCACTTCCTTTCGGTCTCACCTCAGCTCCTCGGGTGTTCACCAAGGTGCTAGCGGGGGTGATGGCTCTGCTCAGAGGCCAGGGTATCCGCATCGTGCCCTATTTGGACGATCTACTGATCATGGCCTCTTCCTTCAACCAAGCGGAGTTGGACACCAGAGCGGTGGTGTCCACTCTGGAAAGGTTCGGTTGGGTGATCAACCACCCCAAGTCTTCTCTTTCTCCGTCCAGAATTCTGACCTTTCTGGGAATGTCTCTGGACACTTCACAGGCCAGGGTGTTTCTACCCCAGGCCAAGATTCTTTTGATTCAGGAGTTAGTTCGGCTTCTCTTGTCTACCCCTCATCCGACCATCCGGTTAGGGATGAGGCTGGTGGGGTTAATGGTGGCCTCATTCGAGGCAGTTCCCTTTGCGCAGTTTCACACAAGGACGCTTCAGCTTCATCTGTTGAAGGTTTGGGACAAGTCTCCTCTATCGTTGGATCAGTCCTTCCTGATGACTCCCCGAGTTCGTCGATCCCTGCAATGGTGGCTGGGGTCGGTCAATCTGTTGAAGGGCAGATCTTTTCTGGCTCTGTGTTGGGAAACAGTCACCACGGATGCCAGTCTGTCAGGTTGGGGGGGTGTTTGGAAGGACCTCCAGTTTCAGGGTTTGTGGGGCCCGCGGGAGGCTCACGAGCCCATCAATGTTCTGGAGTTGAGAGCCATCAGGTTGGTTCTGTTTCGCTTGACTCATCAGTTGAGAGGCCTGCCAGTTCAGGTCCGGTCGGACAACAGAACGGCGGTTGCTTACATCAATCACCAAGGAGGGACTCGCAGCAGGAGTGCCCTCAGGGAAGTGTCTTTGATTCTGGACTGGGCAGAGACCCACGTCCCGTGTATCTCAGCAGTCTACATTCCGGGAGTGGAGAACACGGAGGCGGACTTGCTGAGCAGGGCCTCCTCTCGTCAGGGGGAGTGGTCTCTCAGTCCCAAGGTGTTTCGTTCGATATGTCTCAGGTGGGGGGTCCCAGCGGTGGACCTCTTTGCTTCTCGTCACAATCACAAGCTTCCAGTCTTTGTGTCTCTCTCGCAGGATCCTCTGGCTCTGACAGTGGATGCCATGTCTCTAAACTGGAGGGATCTGGGGCTCCTTTACCTGTTTCCTCCGTTCCCAATGCTAGCCAGAGTGCTGCGCAAACTGGCCTTGGATGGTGCGTCGGCAATTCTGGTGGCCCCAAGGTGGCCAAGGCGAGTTTGGTTCGCAGATCTTGTAAGACTGGCAGAGGATCGGTTCGCCCTGCCTCTGCTGCCGGACCTGCTCACCCAGGGTCGGCTACGCTATCCCAATTTACCATCGCTGGCTTTGACGGCATGGCTGCTGAAACCGCCATCTTGAAGGAGGAAGGTCTTTCTGACGCAGTGATTCAGACTCTTATCTGTGCCAGGAAGCGCTCTTCCTCTTCTATTTACTACAGGACTTGGAGGGCCTATATTGATTGGTGTGAAAGTAGGTCTTTCTCTTGTCGAGAGTTCTCCATTCCTAGAATTTTAGAGTTTCTCCAACATGGTCTAGATCTGGGGCTCCAGCTTAGTACATTGAAAGGGCAGGTTTCTGCCCTGGCGGTGTTCTTCCAAAGGTCTTTTGCACTTCATCCCTTAGTCAAGACCTTTTTCCAAGGTGTTACACATGTTCGGCCTCCTAGGAAGCCTTTTGTTCCTGTTTGGGATTTGAACCTGGTTCTTTCTGCTCTCCAGGGCCCTCCGTTTGAGCCCTTGAATGAGATAACTTTGTCTTCTCTTACCCAAAAGGTGGCCTTTTTGGTGGCTATCACTTCGGTTAGGCGTGTTTCTGAGTTGGCAGCTTTATCCATTACAGCTCCGTACTTCGAGAAACATCAGGACAAGGTTGTCTTTCGTTTCAAGCAGGATTTTCTTCCTAAAGTGGTCTCGGAGTTTCATCTGAATCAGGACATTGTTTTGCCCTCTCTATGCCCAAATCCCAGCGACGACAAGGAAAGGGCATTGCATTCCTTGGATGTAGTTCGTGTTGTGGAACATTATCTGGAGGTTACGTCTTCCTTTCGTAAGACTGATGCTTTCTTTGTGGTGCCCTGCGGGCCTAGGAAAGGTTTGGCTCCTGCCAAATCTTCCATTAGTAAATGGATTCGTCAGGCCATCATTGGGGCCTATTCTGCCAAGGGGAGGAGTCCCCCTTTTCGTGTTACTGCTCATTCTACTCGTGCAGTTGGTGCGTCCTGGGCCTTTCAGCACCAGGCTTCTGTTGAACAAGTTTGTAAGGCCGCTACCTGGTCTTCGGTTCACACCTTTTCCAAGTTTTACAAGGTTGATGTTAGGGCATCAGCGGATGCTGTTTTTGGCCGCAAAGTTTTGCAAGCTGTTGTGGTTTAAGGTTGTGCATTGTTGCCTAGTTTTGGATCCCCGCCCTTGTTATGGACACTGCTGTTGGATGTCCCACATGTTATGGATTCTTGAAGCGGGGTGTGTGACATACTAAGAATAATACCATTTTGTGAATACTCACCTTGTAAAATGGGTATTATGAGTATGTCACACACCCCGCTTCAACCCGCCCTTTTGTATTCAGGATCCTCTTTATTGCGAACTTTGCGTGGTTGTTGTTTATATTTGCCTCTTCCTGGTCCCTTACCTTACTGCTTTCTGTATACTGGGTAGTGAGTGGGAGGTCCCAGGTATTTATGGATCAGGGAGGGGCTTTCTTTTGCTATCATCTCTGCAGGAACGCCCTCTTCAGGACGATATTACCCACATGTTATGGATTCTTGAAGCGGGGTGTGTGACATACTCATAATACCCATTTTACAAGGTGAGTATTCACAAAATGGTATTTTTGTTGAATAAGTTGCTAGACCGCTGCTTGTTTCTGTTCATACCTTTTCAAAGGTTTTTGTTATGGGATTGACGTTAGCGCCTTTGCTCATGTCGTACTTGGTAGCAAAGTTTTGCAGGTGACAGCGCCTTTACTGTCTGCTGTGCCTTTTTTGTTGGGGATCCCACCCTACTTTATGGACACTGCTATTGGATGTCCCACGTGTAAGTATTATATTGGAGCAGGACATACTGTATGCTTAGAATAATACAATTCTGTGAAATACTCACCTGTAGAATTGGTATTGTACTCATACAGTACGTCCTGCTCCACCCCACCCTGGTTTTACATTTTTCTGGATCCCCTGCATGGTGATTGTTATGATTACTATCGTTACCAGTTGGTGGTTGGTTTCTCCCGGCTTCTTTTCTCACTGCTTTTCAATACTGGGGATTTGTGGGAGGTCCCTGGGTATATGAAGGGCCGGGAGGAGCCTGTTTTTGCATGTCTGCAGTGAACAGCGCCCTCTGGCGGAGGATTACCCACGTGTAAGTATTATATTGGAGCAGGACGTACTGTATGCGTATAATACCAATTCTACAGGTGAGTATTTCACAGAATTGTATTTTTCTTTCCATGACTACGCTGCAAATGTGGCCGCTCCTGTCCCAGCATGAGCGAGCCTGGAAAGCTACAGTGCTCACATTGGTTGGCTCTGCGTACGTAAACGACTACATTTGGGCATGGTTGTGGAGGTATGAAAGTGAAAGGAGGGAAAACGGATCCCTGCTTCAGAATCTGCACCGTGCTGCAGGAAATGGAGGACAGCCCCCTGCTGGCCTTTGCCTGGACTGTCCAATGTAATCACAGCAACAATTATTATTTGTGTTATTATTGGTTTATTATAAAGCACCAGCATCTGCCATGGCACTGTGCAGTGTGGCATTAGAGACAGGGTAAGTACATGTCCGAGTCCGATGTGAGAGAAATGCACAAATCCATAGTCCTACTGAAATCCACTGGGGAGCAAGGAGTAAGGCTCATCATAGTCTCATTGTCTCTCAGCTGCAGGAGCAAAGTGCCATTCAGCAGTCTCTCCGATGTGAGCTGGAGCAGCAGCAGAGCCAACATGAAGAGCTGCAGAGGCAGCAGCAGAGGGCCAAGGAGCGAGAGGCCACTCTGCAGAGGGAGATAGAGGAGCTGAGCCTTCGGGTGAAACATGCAGACCGACTGGTAAGCCCTGCCAATAGGAAACAAAAGGGATGTCTGTATAACAGCAGGGGGCCCTCATGTGTGTGTGTGTTCCTGCAGCTGACAGAACGAGATCGGGCACTGCAGAGCCTGCAAAGCAGCTATACTCAACTGGAGAGAAGGTATCGGACAGCCCAGGAAGAGGCCAAAGACAGCAGCAGCCAGCTGGAGCTGACCAAGAACACCCTGCAGCAAGCCCACAGGAAGATCCAGGCTCAAAACCAGGAGGTAGGTTGCTGGTGTCCATCAGCTGGTTTTAGAAATCCATGGTGTGTGTGTTAAAGCGGTACAAACCCCTTTGCTGGCCCCCACCCTCTCTCCCTGCCTGATTACCTCAGGCAATGTGTCAGGCTTAGCAAGGGTTAAAAAAGGGGTGCTGTTTCCACGACCGCAGCTACGCCACCATGCATTTTTTCCAAGTATACAGCACGTCCTGTTTCACTAAATTCTTTACGTCTGGGTTATCCGCCACAAGGTGACGCAATGGACTGCAGAAAGACTTGTGGCATCTCCCGGCCCTATAAAAAGCCAGGAACCTCCCACAAATTCCCAGTTTCCTTCTGCAATCGGACTGCGAAGATAGAAGATGTCTCTCTCTCTCTCTCTCTTGTGCAGGTGAGCGAGGCAACCAAGCCTGCGGCCCTGCAAGTCTATTCCCATCCGATTCTGGGCTCACCTGCTCCAAGCTGCAGACCCTGTACTACAAAGGGGAGCCGGCCATAGGCTTTAAGGTGAGCCAGATTGGGATGCGGAGTTCATGCACTGCCTTCTGAGGGGGTGAGTTATTTGGGGACTATGTCCTCTTCTTTTACTTTTGGGGCTCCTCCCCTCCCTGGCCATGGATACTCGCTGCTGCCTTCCCTCGTCTCCCACTCCGACTCCGTTCGGGGGGGGGGTGGGAGCAGTGGTGGTGAGTGGTGTTTTCTGAGGTAATTTGGCGATTTTGGTGTGTTTTTTGGTGTTTTTAGCTGTGTATTACGCTCCATGGCTGTAGGCGCAATAACCTGAGGTAATTTTGCTTTGTCATGGTGCTGGCCACGTCACGTGTGGTGTTTTCTAAGGTAATTTGGCGATTTTGGTGTGTTTTTTGGTGTTTTTATCTGCCGCGTAGCTTTGTACTACGCTCCGCGGCTGTGGGCGCTATAACCTGAGGTAATTTTGCTTTGTCATGGCACCGGCCAGGTCACGTGTGGTGTTTCTGAGGTAATTTGGCGATTTTGGTGTGTTTTTTGGTGTATTTATCTGCCGCGCAGCTTTGTACTACGCTCCGCGGCTGTGGGCGCTATAACCTGAGGTCATTTTGCTTTGTCATGGCCCCGGCCGGGTCACGTGAGCGCCGTTTTCGCGCTCTTCGAGGGGTGGCGGGGCCTGGTGATGCTGTGGATCGCACTGTTCCCCTGCGGCCCGCCATTTTGTACAACCTGCGTGTCTGGTTTTCTTCAGTCCCGGCTGCAGCGCTGCTTTCCCTGGTGTATCGCTTTACCTAGCGGTCTGTGCCTGAGTGACCCCGCGGTGTCTTTGGTCCGTGAGTCCCCCTTGGGGGGGGGGGGGGGCTGGGGGGTTGTTGACCCTGGGATTTTAATGTGCTGCGGGATGCTCTTGTGTATTTTTACTTATGTCTTTCAGGCGGGATACCATTGGGTTGTAGTTCTCCCGGCTTACTCCTTCCTCCCCCTCACTCCCCCTTCACAAAATAGACTTCTGGGGGCATCCCGGATGGCTTCTGTCTTAAGCCTTTACCCACTACTGGTCTATTGCGCCTGTGTTAATCACCATTTGGAGGTTTCAGGGGATAGCGTGTTTGGTGGCCCTGCGGGGCAAGCCCGGCTATGTTCCATGTGTGGGTATCCCCTGTGATTAACAGTGTCACGGTGTGCGAATGCCGTGTGCTGACAGTGTCATTGCGCTACAAGCTGGTTTGCCTGCTTCGCTTCCGAAGCTCTGCACCTCCCTCTGCTTCCCCTACTCCCCCGCTCCCCTGTGGGGGCACTTTTAGCAGGGAGTCTCATTCTGATTTGGCTCTGCGGGTGGCAGCTTGCCAGGCCTGTTCCTAGGAAGGCCTCTGGCAAGAAGCGGCACTTGGATCCCAGGCCCTCCCCCCTTGCTAAGGTGTATGTGAGGATTGATGAGTTTGGTGGCTGTCACCCCCTTGAGATGGGGGGGGGGACTTTCCCAGGATTCTGACTCCTCTGGGAACCAGCAGGAGGGTTGCGATAGTGACCCTGGGTCGGTGTCCGGAGAGGATTCATGGTACCCTGAGGACACTGATAATCTGCTATGACATATTTTTGATATATTGCACATTGCTGCCCCTGAGGTGGCTAAGAGAAAGCAGGGGGAGCTCTTTCGCCCTGGTAAACAGCGTCCAGAGCAGGAACATTTTACCATTTTGGTACTTAAAGAATGGGAACGTTCTAGCAGGCTGCCTGCTGTGCCCAAGGGTTGGAAAAAAGATATCCCTTTCCTGCTGATCTTGTTGAGGCTTGTCCAATACTTTGGTCATGCCTTCCCCTGACACTACCTCTCTGAGGGATGGTGAGGACCGGTGCATGGATCAATTGGCCTGCCATGCTTTTACATGTGTGGGGGCTGGATTGCGTCCGACCTGTGCCGCTGCCATTACTGCTATTCCCCTCAAGAGGCTGCTCAAGCGTCTCCTTGATGGTGCTACAGCTGGTAGCGGGGGGGGGGGGGGGGGGGGACTATAGTACTCTCTTATTTTGTTCTGATTTAGAGACCATTTCGGGGGTCCTCCTCCCTTCCTTTCGGCTCCCAGAGGAGCTTGTGGCTCCCTCTTCTCTAGTGGCCGCAGAGATTCTTGGGGCCGTTGCAGATCCCGTGGTCGTCCCGGTCTTTCCTGGATACCAAGCCCAAACCCTCTCACAAGCCCCTCAGGCATGAAGGGGCGCCCTCACCCATCCGGGTGGGGGGACGGTTGCAGCTCTTTGCTCACGCCTGGAGGCTTCACGTCTCAGACCGGTGGATAAAGGAGGTATTGTCCTCCGGTTACAAGATCTGAAGGGACTTAACAAATTGTCAGATTCAAGTATTTTTGTATGGAGACGCTACGCTCTGCTCTCAGTACCCCTCGCCCAGGTGACTTCATGACCTCTGTGGACATCAAGGATGCTTATCTTCATGTGCCTATCTTCCCAGGTTATCAGAGATTTCTAAGGTTCTCGTTGGAGGATCAGCATTACCAGTCTGCGGCTCTGCCCTTCGGTATCACCTCGGCACCTCGGGTGTTCGCCAAGATACTGGCGGGAGTGATGGCTCTGCTACGGATCCAGGGCATCCGCATCATTCCTTACCTGGACGACATCCTGATTGTGGCCCAGTCCTTTTCTCGGGCCGAGCAGGACACTCAGATGGTGTCCTCCAATCTGGAGTCCTTCGGCTGGGTGTTCAACTTTCCCAAGTCTTCTCTGTCCCCGTCCTTGGTGAGGTCCTTTCTGGGCATGACTCTGGATACCTCTCAGGTCGGGGTGTTCCTTCCTCAGCAGAAGGTGGAGGATCTTCAGATGCAGGCTCGGGCTCTGCTATCATGTCCTCATCCCTCCATCTGTCAGGGGATGCAGTTGGTGGTGCCCTGCTTCGAGGCAGTCCCCTTTGTTCGGTTTCACATGAGACATCTTTAGTTACTCCTCTTGTCAGTTTGGGATCGGGACCCTGTGTCTTTGGATCAAGAGTTTGCTCTGTCCCCTCTGGCCAGATGGTCCCTCTCGTCGTGGCTGGACTCAAGGAACCTTCTAGTGGGCAGGACCTTCCTGCCCCCGTGCTGGGAGAAGGTCACCACAGATGCCGGTCTGACCGGTTGGGGAGGCTTCTGGAAGTCCCTGAGGTTCCAGGGTCGGTGGAGCCCACAAGAGGTCCAAGCTTCCATCAAAGTCCTGGAACTGAGGGCGATGAGATTGGTTCTTTCTCGCCTGACCACTCACCTTCGGGGTCGGGCTGTTCAGATCCGCTCAGTCAACTAGACGGCAGTTGCCTACATCATTCATCGGGGAGGAACTCGGAGCAAGCGAGCCTTCAAGGAAGTGTCCCTGATCCCGTCTTGGGCGGAACAGCATGTTCTGTAAGGTGAGTTTCTGAGCTAGCCGCGCTTTCCTTCAAACCTCCATATTTTGAACGGCATCAGGATAAGGTGGTGTTTCGGCTTAAGCCAGATTTCTTGCCTAAGGTTGTGTCTACCTTTCATCTCAGGACATTGTCTTGCCTTCATTGTGTCCTAATCCTGCTAATTCCAAGGAGCGGACTCTATTCTCTGGATGTGGTCAGGGCTCTGAAGTTCTCTTTGGTTGTAGACTTTTAGGAAGTCTGATGCTCTGCTTGTTCTCACTTCTGGGTCTAGGAAGGGTTTGCCTCCGGCTAAATCCACTATCAGCAAGTGGATCCATCAGGCGGTGGTGCAAGCCTATTCTGCTAAGGGGAAGGAACCTCCCTTCCGCCTTACTGCTCATTCCACTCGTGCTATTGGTGCCTCTTGGGCTTTTCAGCACCAGGCTTCTGTTGAACAAGTTTGTAAGGCCGCAACTTGGTCTTCGGTTCATACTTTTTCCAAGTTTTACAAGCTTGATGTTAGGACCTCAGCTGATGCTGCTTTTGGCTGCAAAGTTCTTCAGGCAGCAGTGATTTAAACTGCCCGCCGTTGTTCTTGGGGATCCCACCCTACTTTACGGACAATGCTTTTGGATGTCCCAGACGTAAAGAATTTAGTGAAACCGGACGTGCTGTATACTTGGAAAAATACAATTCTGTGAGTACTCACCTGTAGAATTGATTTTGCAGTATAGAGCACGTCCTGTTTCACCCCTCCCTTGTTGTTGTTATTCTTGGTCACCTCTGTATGGTGATTTGTTCAAATGTTCATTTTGGGATTTCTTTCATTATTGTTCTCCCGGCTTCTTGTCTAGCTGCTTTGTAACACTGGGAATTTGTGGGGGGTTCCTGGCTTTTTATAGGGCCGGGAGATGCCACAAGTCTTTCTGCAGTCCACTGCGCCACCTTGTGGCGCATAACCCAGACGTAAAGAATGTAGTGAAACAGGACGTGCTGTATACTACAAAATCAATTCTACAGGTGAGTACTCACAGAATTGTATTTTTGAGATTGTTCATTGGCTAATACTGCCAGCATATACCTAGCTGTGCGTGAGAGTGCACCTCAGCTAAAGGGAAGCCATGGATGCTGCCAGCATCAAAAGTGCCATGGGAACCCCAGCAGCACAAAAGGTTTCAAATTCTTTTTCAAATCCCCCTGGGGGAAAAGCTAGCAGCCGGCCCTGGAGTCTTTCAGATTGGGGGGCAGGTCCGGACAGGTTTTGGTGGATTGTTCAGACTAAGTGAAGATTAATCCTGGTGTGCTGCTGAATAAAGCTGTAGCCCAACCCCTGGATTTTATTGATTTATGACCACCTTATTGTTTAGCATTGAGAGGAGGACCACAACTCGTGCATCAGCCTGTGTAGGACACGCCCATGCTTGGAGCTGCTCCCTGCTTTGCTTGTAGGCCTTTTCTCTGCTTCTTTGTATAGATACACTTTTCAGCGCTAAACAAAAGGGGCAACGGCTTTATTCAACAGCTTATCTGGATGAATCTTCTGCATGGCAGCAACACATTTATTTTTATACAATCCCTCCTGTGTGCAGTTACCAGCAAAAAGACATTCAAATAGGACCAAAGGCGGGCAACCAAAATGGTGGAAGGATTTTAACGTAAAACTTATCAGGAGAGACTTAAAGAACTTAATTTGTACAGTCTGGAGGCAAGAAGGGAGAGAGGGGACATGATTGAGACCTTTAAATATGTGAAAGGATTGAATAAGGTTCAGGAGGGAAGTGTTTTTAATAAGAAACTTAATGATAGAACAAGGGGGCACAACCTGAAGCTAGTCAGAGGGAAGATCAGGAGCAATGTTAGAAAATATTATTTTCCCTACATCCAGTCCAGGTCGTCCCATATCTCACGATTGGGGTGTTCGCCCCCAGGGGGCGCCCGACTGCAAGATCAAAGATGTAGCTCCTCCCTGCCCCCTATAAAGGCAGCTGGCCCTCTATCATTCCCCAGTAGTTCATCTTGCAGTTTGGCTGCATAAGATCGTTGGCACTCTCTCTCAGATATTGGCAGCAGAGCGGGGTCACCTAGCCCGTCGGCCGCTGCGGACTCTATTTCCATGGATCTCTTCTGACCCACTACTGCCTCCCAGCCTCTGGCTGCTATGGGATCTGTGACGGTAGGGTGAACGCCGGGGTCTGTGGCGTTCGGCAGAGCTTAGGCTCTGGGCCGCAGACCTTATACTAAAAGGTAGCCGGCCACAGGCTTATGGTGAGCCTGAGGAGGAACCACTATGTGTACTGTTGTATGTATCCCTCCCTGCCCACAAGCTTTATTGGTGTACTTTGCTGTTTTTTTTTTTGTACTGTGTTTTCTTCACTGTGCTTGCTCCTCGCTGGCTCAGGCTTCTCACTCACCTCCCTGCGCTCCCTCGTCTGCCGTCTGGGACGTTGGCCCCTCGGCCGTCGCGGGGCTGCCGCATCGCCACCTGTGCGGCGCTGTCTGTGAGAGACGATAGCGCGTGCAGCGGGCCTCTATCGCTGCTGCCATTTTTCGGGCCAGTTCAGTAGTTCTAAGGGGGTGAGCGTCTTCTTGCCCTCAGCCCCACGTGTGTTGACGCGCCGCGGAGGGGGCGGAGCCTGGCATGGCGCGCTGCTGACGTCACGCCGGTGTCGCACCCCCGAGGATCCTTGTGGAAGGGCTGGCCTGGACGCTGTCTGTATTGCTCTCCTCTCTGCTGCTCCTGCTGGGGACGCGCTGGGGCCTTCTGCCTGCGGACGCTGCGGAATCCCTACTGTCGGTGTTGAGTCCCTCTTTTTGCTGCATTGATTTTGATCTATTGTATTATGCCAAAGCTGATCAGGGTGTGTCTCTCTCTTTTTTTATAAATCGTGGGCTAAGGTTCATTTTTAATAAGAGGGATCATTATTCCTAGTATGTCACACACCCCGCTTCCAACATTCATGACACTTGGGTAACCAGCCTGTAGAGGGCGATCTTGAGAGATGACATGAGAAAAAGGAGCCCCTCCTGGTCCATAAATACCCGGGACCTCCCACTATTCCTCAGTTTTTTCGTCTCTGCAGTCGGCAAAGCATTCAGAAGATGACTCTCCTTCCTGCAGGTAGCCGGGTTACGCCCGGCCTTTTTCTATTTCTGCCTGAAGCCACATTTTTGTATTGTGATATTTATGTTATGCCTCCCAGCCTTGGCTGATGGGCTCGGGCAAAGGTAGATACACCCTTGGGTGTATATGGGAGCTTGCTCCCTCTGTGAGACCTCAAATAAGGGGTAGGCGGAATCCGGGTTGGTGTCCCCCGGCATGGGATGCCCCGTCCCTTTAAATCTCCTTGTGCCTATTGGGTGCTTATTGTTTTCCCCCCTTTTGGCCCTCCTGGACCCTGCTGGGGTGAAGGGGGGGGGGATCTTTATTTAGGGAGTATCTTTTGGCCTATGCATTTGTTTTTTTTTTGGTTTTTTTTTTTAAAGGGAAAAGATAAGAAAGTGACATACCTGTTTTGGGTTTTTTAAATTTTCCTCTCTTTTTTTCGTTCGGCCCCGTTCTATGATGTCATGCTATTGTCCTTGGCTGGCCCGCCCTCTGCTTTCTGAGCAGTGCTAGGTGGTGGGCGGGGCTTCCGGAGTCGCATTTCTGCTTCCTCTTCCTGTTTGACATGTGGTTAGCTGGTTCCTGTTCTGGTGCGGGCCTCCACTGGTCCTGGCTGCTGCATTGGTGCTGCTGCTGGGCTTTTCTTATATCGATTGGTTGCAGGGCTGTTGTGGTCACTGTGAGTACCCTTTAGTTATACTAAAAGGAAATCTTTATTTACTCTCATTTCTTTCTTGCATATGCATAAGGCTTATTGTGTTTTCTCTATCTTACAGGGGAAACTCTCTTAATAGGGTTTTCTCCTGGTCCTTGTTAAAAATCCTCCCACCTAGGGACTATTAAGGGGCATCCCGGGTAGCTTCGGCTGTAAAAATCCCATATACTTGGCGACTATAAAAAAATTAAGTATTTTAATGAACACCATATGGAGGCATCTCGGGATACTGGCTTTTCAGTACCTGCGGGACAGACTCGGCAGTGTTTGCGATGTGGGGCATCCCTTGTTGGGGATAACGCATTTTTTTTTTTGTGTATCTTGTGTTCAATTGGTTATAATGCAGCAGTCAGGGGCCCAAGCCTCAGGGTCGGTGGCTCCTGCCTCTTCCCCCACACCGCCTTGTCTTGTCCATACCCCCAGTGATATTGTCATGGGTAGAGAGTCGCTTTCTGATGTATGTGCCTGATTGGCTCACATTGAAAAATAAATGTCTAGCTCTGTGGCCAAGAGGGCCTCAGCTAAAAGAAAACATTTAGCTCTGGCCGTTGAGGCAAATGAGCTTGATTGTAGCGAGCATTTTTGATTGTTCTCCGTTTGAAGAAGGAGAATTCTTTGAAAAATCTGATGTTTCGGGTGAAGGGGAGAATTTTGACACCCCTAAAGCTCTTGCTCAATTATATGAGGTCTTGGCTTTCGATTTTCCAGAAGCAGTCCCTCCTCAGAAAGGGGAGTTCTTTGGAGCCTCCAAGCCTCGTTTTGAATTTCCTAATCAAAAACATTTTGAAGATATCATTCTTAAGGAATGGGAAAAGCCTGCGCGGCTTCCTAGCATTCCTTTAGGCTGGGCTAAAAAAAAAAAAATATCCCTTTCCT